>JAFJYI010000001.1:5220000-6470000 GCA_019022655.1 Acacia acuminata
ATTCCATTTCATTAAAAAGCTTGATGGCATCTTTCAAATGACCTGATGCACCCAAAATGTTAATCAAATTATTCATCAGAATGACATCAGGTTTACAACCATTTTGCAACATATTTTTTGTATATCCTGTATGCATCTTCAACCCTCCCAGCTTTCCCCAGTCCCCTTTATCAGTTTTGTATAAAGACAGTTGGGGGACATTGCTGCGCTCTCATTTCCTGGACTATGCCCAGAGTTTCTTCAACCTTGCCTAATTAATTTGAAATATTCCTTTGGTCTATAATATAGGACACTTTAACTAGCTAATTCCAGAGGAACAAGAAGCAGTGGTTGACTCATTATATATGTCATAAATTAAAAGTTTTTTCCACTTTTACCCCTATTGAAAAAGGGATCATCATTTCTGCAGTAAATCATAAACGACGCCGTTTCGTTATTTTTTTTTTTTATTATTTTTTTTGGATGGAGGGTGAGACATGAATCATCCATCTTTGTCCTAACAAGAAGATCACACCAGCCACTTCCACAGAATTGGCGCAGCAGAGACAGTAAACTGAAACGCAGAGAGTGAGAGTGAGAAAGAAAGCTGAAAGTTTTGGAGAAGTTGAGAGTTGAAGTTGAGTCCGAGAACCATGACGTACAGACCCGCTCACAAACGAAGATGTCATCAGAACTCTTCTCCCTTCCCCTCGCACTTTTTAGCCTCTGCTCTTCGGCGTGCCGTTTTTTCACTCTAAAAGCTTGTCATCAAAAGCAAGAATTTTGTTGAAGCCTGCAAGAATAGTGTCGAAGTCTCTTGATGAGTTGTTAAATGAATAAAAGAAGCATTGCACCTTAGCTAAGGATGCATGAATTGCGTATTAAAATACAAATGAGAAAAGTCAAAAATGACGGCCTAACATGAATAAGCTAGAATAGTGTGGAAGATGAAGCTACGGAAGGCAACATGAAGAAAAATGGAAGAATGGAGAAAAAGTCAACAAAGGCAACTAAAAAGGAGAATCCTAAGAAGAAGCTACACATCATGTTTCTAGAGACTACGAAGAAAAGGAGGCAGCAATCAATGTCGGCACAAGAAATAATAAAAAAATAATCTTTTGATGATGATGACCAAAAAGTAGGGCTCGAATCTGCACTTTCTTCATTCGGTTCATCAGCGTTCAACTGAGTCGGCATTTTAATGGCGTCTTCGCCAGGATGTGGATTCAGATTTGCGCGACAATTGGGGCAAGTATCATGAGAAGCTCGGCTGAAAAATCTCCATCCCCGAGCGGAAATGACGGAGGTCTAACGGTGAAGCTCCTCCGACAGTGATGGAAGAAGGTTCTGGCGAAGGGGGAGAAGACGGTCTGAAGGTTCGATCTAAAACTCAGGTACACAAAATACAGAGCATAAAGAAAGAAAACAGGCATGGAGGAGCCATGAACGATAGCTCCCAAGCTCCCAGAGATCATGAGCAACCACTCATACTTATCTGCAAAAGAGAATAGCTGATAAAAGGGTAAACTCTGCTCCTTCTTCTTCTCTGTCTCAGCCACTGCTCTAGGCTCTGCAACTTCCGCCATTATGACCACACCACAAAAAACACAGTCCTCCAAAGTAAGAAAGGCTGGGTTAGTGATTTAGACTCAAAAGAGATTTTAGACTACTTCATAGGACAACGCCACGAGGAAGAAGATCTGGGCAAGTAAATCTGTTCTCTTTGGTGAAGAAGTGTCGCAGTCATTTTGGGTTCAATCAACCGGACACAACTCTATCGATCACTTCCTTTCCATTGCCGCAGAGAGAGAGAGAGAGAGACCGTGGTCAAAGGAAGTGGAGAGAAGAAGAATGAGCAGGCCCCCTTGTCTCTTCTTTGCTCCACCCTTCGTGGTTCTTTGGTTCATTTCCGTTTCTTTTTCCTTTGCTTATATGTAGATGAAACTGCGTTGCTCCACCCTTCACCGAAACTGAGTCGTTTTTTATCCCGCCGCAGAAAAGTTTTTCTACAGTAAATGCAGAAATGATTTTCCCATTGAAAAATGTGTCTGAAAATTTAATTAGTCAGTAAAATTGGAAATGAGTATTAATTATAAGAACTAAACTGGAAAATGAGCATTAATTAACTTACAAATAACTTATATTTTAGAATAAGCTACTTATTTAGAATAAGCTACTTATTTAGAAACGCTCTATTTTGTGGATGAGAGGGAGTATATTCCCATTAAAGTCGTATAAATTTTTGCTATGGGCTCTAATCCATTCTCCTTCAACAATGATTTGTACTTTAGATTTTGATATTGGTAGGAATGCGAACATGTAACATGTGGGAGAAATGGTCACTCTCCACCAACATGACATTCGAGATAAATGTTACATTTTTTTTATGGAATAAAGCCTTTTTATTTAAATATTATTCTCTTTAAGGTTAACGAATATATGTGTGCGCGCTCGTGTATATTTTTATATGTTTTAATTAAATTATATTATTTCAATCATAAGTAGTTTGACCTCTGTTCCATCATATTGCAATATTGATACTCGAATGATTCAATGACCAATATAATTTTCAGTATCAGTAAATCTAGTTGCATTTAATAACTGATATTCATACATTTAAACTCAAAACTTCCACTTGAATGGAGTCATGAAGACATCTCTCTTGGATTCTCTTTCTAACGAAAGCCGAAAAGGATGAAAGTAATAAAGCTTAGACCATCATCATCCCTTTGTTAGCTGAAGGAAAGTCTGAGCATCTAAACTGGGATGAGAAACTTTCTTGGTTAACTAAGGAACAAGCCTTACTTTTCACTAGAAAACAAAAGCTGACTCTTGGAAAATTACAGGGTATTAATATCTCGCCGGCAAATAAAAACTCCAAACACTGATAGAGTTTTTCTCTAATTGCCCTAAAGTTTGGTGGTGTTAGTTTCCGTTGTTTTCTTTTCCTGAGTCAGTAAAATGACTCTTATATGAATCAAGGCGAAGCTTTCCAGTACAAAGAAATGTCAGCCACAGCTTCAGCCACTGTGAGATACAGTCCTTTCTGCCTAAAGGAATCCAATATATTTGATTGATGCAACTTTTCCATCACACTTCCTGCTGGATTTGTCAACACAAGCTGCAAAAAAATTAATAAAGATTAGTGGGAAAAGTTGCAACTTTGGTAAGTCTCTCTCAGGGGCCTTCTAAAATGTTGCATTATTAATTGTTCAATACCTGAAGCGATCTTTTTTCCAGAATCTTTCTAAGTTCCCGTAACGTGTCGATTCCACTCGTGTCTATGGCTGTCACAGCTGAGAAAATCACATTTGATAAGTCTTTTGTTGTTAATGTTGTAAATCCAAGAATAATTGATGTTAGTCTTTGAAAAATTGATGTACCTGTCATATCTAGAATTATGCACTTCAATGCACTTTCATTGTTTGATTTTATATGCTCTTCCTCTTCTCGGATCCATCTCAGTATCCTGCACCAAGACAAGCTCTCTTAAAATCATATCACTCAGACAAGCTCTCTTCAACCATGAGGCTGCTTAGCTTAACTTACCTTTCTTGCAAGTATGTTGAATTAGCAAAGTAGATGGGAGATTCCACAGCCAAAATGAGAAATGAAGGAACCCTTAAAGCTTCTATGTATCTATTTAGGCTGTGAAATATTTGTGTCCCTGGTATGTTCCCCAACACTAAAGTGTTTGGCCGAGACACATGAAGCAGAATCTTGAACACTGAAATTGAAACCTGAAGTTTTGGCACAAGTCAGTAAGTAACAAAAATTCCAAGTTCAGTTTCTTTGGAAAGAATCTGCAATATTTTCCTCCGATTAATATGCTTTTAGTATTGAGAACTGACCGCAATGCCAAGGCCTAGAGGCACTGAGATGAACAAAACACCAAAGAAAGAGCACATGCAAGCCAAGAAATCGAGCTTGTCGACTTTCCACAATTTATATGCAGCTTGATAATCTATCAGTCCTATCACAGCAGAGATGATAATGGCCGCCAAGACCACGTTTGGTGTGTAATAGAACAGAGGCATAAGGAACAGAAGGGTCACAAGCACAGCTGAAGCCATTATTATGTTTGAGACCGCTGTCTGTGCCCCGGCGTTGTAGTTGACAGCTGACCGAGAAAATGATCCTGCAAGTTGGTTTTCCTGGAAAAGGAAGAAGTTTCTCAGAATTTGTGTTTGGGAAAGACCTTAAAGATTCAAAAGCAATAATGAAAGGAAAATGAGAATGATTCATTATTACCTGTGGTGACATAGCATGAAGAACAAACAGCCAGCTTTCATTAGACCAATGGCCATCATTTCTTTGTTTCCATCCACTTGGTAGTTCTTAAGTCCAGCAAATGTTCTTCCTACTGCAATTCCTTCCTGGAAAAAAAACATAAGAAATTTTGTTATATAAGTGACAACTGAGATAAGTAGCATACATTTTTTTTAACATTTAATTATATGATTTCTGACATGAAAAATGTTACTGCAACTTTTGGTATGCCTCTTCAAACTTATGGATAACGTACACTTGGGCTCATATAGACTTGTTGGTTGTAGAGGCTAAGAACTAGCAGGATAATAAGAACTGTTTTGAGATATAAAAATTTAGGCTGTTAGGTGAATTTGAAAATATTTTGATTAGAATTTGGTAACTAAAAAGCAGTGTAGTGTTGAGGAACAACTCACAGTAAGAGACAGAATCCCAGTCACAATGCCAGTTTTGACTGCAAGTGCCAAATGAGGACCAGAGAAGATCAACATGTTGGTTGATGGTGGATTCAGGCCTTTTGGTAAGTTTCCAATCTGTCAAAGAAACAAAATAATAATAAAAAAATTGTAATGAATTATTAATGTTGTTGTTTGGTATATATAATGTGTTGGAAAAACCCAAGAATTTTGTCTTTTCTTACAATTGCAATTCCATGAGCCTTGTCTCTGAGAAGAAAGACTAAAACTGTTGACAGAATAACTGAGGTCAATAGAGCAGCTGCTGACATCCAAAATAGTTTTGGTTTCTTCAAGCTCTATTCCAATATTTGAGCAGAAATTCAAAGGTCAATTTACTTTTCCTTTATTACATTCAATTTAAACACACACAAGCATATCAACGTCAAACTTAAACCCAAAACCTCATCCAAATGTAACAGACAGTGTTGTTACTAGGACAGCTTGCCATTGACAATGTCAAAATATGAGTACAAGCATATCAACATGATTTTCTTTTTTGGCAATTTCAAAGATTTTTTTTTAAAATGTTGCAGAGAATATGTGGTGAAAGAGAAGTGACTCACAATATGCCTTGTGTGCAGGAAAGCCAAAAAGGCGAATCCGAGTACAATTGTTTGCCATGACCACTGCACAAGTTGCTCAAATATTTTAATCAAACACACATGTATATACTTTGCATCACTACCTCATTAAATTTTATGTGTGGCCCTTAATAAGTCTCTAAACCCCTAGCTATTCCATTAATGAGAATATTAGAGGGGGGAAAAATCCCATGTATTTTTCAAAAGATTCTCCAGCTTAATAAAGAAAATTTGGAATATGATTCCTTAATATAATCCTATTAGCATATATGTATGTTAACCTTTCTATTAACAGTTGGCTTAAGTTTTTAATGACCGTTGGTTTAAATTAATAATTTCTTCTCAATTTTTGGAGCTGCCAAAGATGGAAAAGATACTTTGGAGAAGCTACACCAAACAAACCCAAATTTATTTATTTTTATGCCTTTTTTAATTTTTTAAATTTCTGGGTTTTATTTCGGTTCAATTATTTCAAAACTCAATGAATCAAAAAAATGTTTAAAATGTCAACCTAATATATGATCGGTGATGTTATCAAATTCAGCTATATATTCATATTTAATTTGATCATATAATATAAAGTATAAACTTTTCAACTAAAAAAATCAAGTGAAATAATGGGAGTAATCAAATAATTACATCACTTTAAGTTTTTTTCTTTTGTAAATTGAATAATAAATTTAGTTGGTCACAGCTATACATATATGTGTGTGTATATATATTTATATCTCGTCTCTTTTGAGTGAAAACAGAAGACAAAACAGGAATCTATTATTTTCATAACAAAATTATATTTAATTGATATTTGATTGTTGGGAATAACTGAAAATATATTCATTTTTCCAACAAAAAAAAAAAACAGAAATTGTTCAAAAGTTTCCTCTGCAAAATTTATATGTTGATACTTGATAACTAGGGTCTTCTAAGTACAACTTTTCTGTAGATATATGCAACTTTAATTGCTTTTTGCACATAGTCAAAAGTTACGTTTTTAAGTACTTTTTTCTAGGGCCAAAGAGTAATTTGGTCAATAAACCATTACCTTAGGAGTGTCTAGTACAAACAACTTTTAAGTGGACCAAAAATACCAAAAAAAATTTAAAAATGTGCAATTAGCACAAAAAACTTTTACTCCAGTAGCACCCAATACAAAAAAGTTTTACTCCAAAAGTGTCCAACACAAAGAAGTTTTACTCTATTTTTGTGTTGACTGCACATTTTTAAAAGTTTTCTGGTATTTTTGGTCTGCTTAAAAGTTATTTGTGATGAGTGCCCCTAAAATAATAGTTTGTTAGTCAAATTATTTGTGAGAGCTCAGATCACTGCTTGACGCTATAACGAGCCAGGATTGAGGATGATATTTATTGCACAATAGTTTGCAAGCTACTAATTTGTAGCCTAGTCCAGAAAATCTGGGCATTTATATGGTGTAGGAATTCTTTATGGAAGAATTAATAATAAGCTCAGTTCTGGTATTGTTAGTTTTATTGAATTAAATTCATCTTCATCAGGAGATAGAAAGAGAAAAGGCTACTCGAGCAGATTTGGAGAGGAGTGCCCGTGTTAATTCTGCTCCATCATTTGATCAAACTCCTACCATGAAGAAAAATTATGCTTTTGAAAATGTTATGATGTCTTATTCATTTCACGTTACTTGTACTTAGTTTTTACTATAAAATACTTCACTATGCAGGCAACCTGTCTTGGAAAGCCTCTAATGCTAGCTCCCTTGGGAGCATGGAAGAAAGCTACTTTCTGCAAGCATCCTTGGACTCATCTGATAGTTTCTGTGAGAGAAGGAACCCTGGCAAGCATAATTTGAGTCCTTACTATATGAAGAGCATGACAACTAATGCTTTTGAAGCTGCATTGCGTTAGAAGGAGGGTGAACTTGCATCATATATGTCAGTTTGGTATCTTTTGCTGTCCCACTTCCTTGGGTTAATATATATTTGATTTGATTCAGAAGAGACTATAAGCCACCAATAAATGTTAGTCTAGTTGTTTAGTTGGTAAAAATCTGGTCCATAACTAATGAGAAGACTTTGTTGGTTGATAATCAGTTAGTGTACCTTCAAATACAAGTACTTAAGCTATAAGACTTGCCTTTGTTTTAATGAACTTTCAAGACTCTACTCACACAAACATTTGTTAACCAAACATAAAATAAAAAGAAAAAGAAGCTACAAGCTTATATGTAAAGATAATAATCAGCATTTAGGGGCCTAATTGTAAGATTAGCCTAGGGACCTAAGTGTGAACTAGATAAGTAGGAGGGTAATTAGTCATTAATCATTAGTTAGGACTTGAGGGAGTCTATAGTGTTATAAATAGCTTGCTCCTCCATTTTGTAACAATCAGATCAGATTTTCAGACTTGTTATGGCATTGCAATAATAGAATTGAGATCTGAGAGAGCCTTGGAGCTCTCTTTTCTAATTTTCTTCTAATCCCTTTCTTGTGTCTCTTCTACTCCTATTCTCTTAACCTAAGATCATTAATCATAACAGTGGTACCAGAGCTGACCTTCCTTGGCTGCTTCTGCATTGCAATTCTGATTTCTTTCTGTATCCCCTCTGTTATTCTGTTCTGATAAACGAAAAGGGGAAAAGAAAAAGACTGGTTCAGTTCAGTTCTGTTCTGACCAGAGAAAAGTAAAAGAAAGTTTGGGTCTGTTCTGTTCAATTTTGAGGCTGCCAACAGTTTTGCTTCATCTCTTCCGCGATCAGATTTGTTTGGGCAGTGTTCTAGTGTAGAACACAGATGTCTAGCCACAAAGGACTAGTATGTCACTATGTCTATATTGGATCAAAGGATTCCCCTAGATATCTATAAGGCAGATATCGAAAGGAATATCAGATGACTCTTCAAGATATCTATAAGGAAGATACCAAAGAGAGCAAGGGATCACTGTGCACATATATGGCATTTAGCCAAAAGGGGTGAGGTGTGTGTGATAGATCCTGGTAAAATTAGGATCTAAATATGAACTTCAAGAACTGAAATCTGAATTCTTGACCAATTAGACAATTCAAATCTGTATATATTCATTCATAAGTCTGTTGACAACCTAAAGGGGATATAAATAAACATAACCAATAAACCAACTGACTAACTGCTAATAACTTCCTTATCCAAATAGATACAACTTCTAATAAATTCCTAAATCCTAATAAGTCTTATACAAACCATAACTACCTAATTACCCATTAAACTGCCTTTTCCATGAATACACCAGCAAGGGACGGTTTGGTTCTGCTGGTATCATATTTGATATCCTATCATTACCCTCCCCTTGAAAAAGAGCCTTGTCCTCAAGGCGGAATGGAGGAGATTGTGTAGCAATAAGATTTTGGGTTCCCCATGGGATTCTTCAGGTGGTTGAGTAATTCCTTGAAGCTTATATTGCTTCCCATCAACTTGAAAAATCATAAACAGCTTCTGCCAATTGGTCACTCGTGTTCGGGAAGCAAGCCATTTAATTCCTAAAACCATATCCACACCACCGAGTTTAAAAGGAAAGAAATCTTACGTAATAGATAAACTTTTAACCGTAATAACCAATTTCTTGCAAATAGAATTGCAAGTGATCATAGAGCTATCGCCTATCTGAACCCTAAAGGAGGGCAAAATGTCTGTCGCCAAACCCAGTTCTGTCACTAGCTTCCTGGAAATAAAATTATGTGTTGAACCAGAATCAATGAGGATGAGCACTGGTTTTGTTTGGAGGGTCCTATGGACTTTCATAGTGGTGGATGAAGATTTACCAAAAAAGGCATGTAATGAAATTTCTGCAAATACGCTCTGTCCATAATCGTCTTTTGCATTCATCGGTTCGTCAATTGCATCGGTCAAATTCATAATTTTCAGAGATGACGAGATACACCGGTGACCCGGCGAGAACTTTTCCCCACAACGGTAACATAAGCCCTTATTCCATCGAATTTTCGTTCGTGATCCGAAATTCTCGAAGATATCGTTGTTGGCTGACTGTGCGCCGAACTTGACGTGATTATCGGAGATGGCTGATTGTGCGCTGACCCTGAAGTAATTGTCGGACGGTTGTAACTTGGATTAACCGGATTTGAGGGGTTATTATTCCCCAAATAATGCGCTAGATTATTCTCCAAATAATTCGCTTGATTTGAATAATTTGAGGAATTATTTATTCCCCAATAATTCCGTTGCCCTTGATTACGGAAACTTGAATTAAATTCTGATCGCTTAAATTGCGCATTCCTCCTGTCAGTCGATTGCGGCATATATTTGGCTTCGAACTCAAGGGCTAGACTCGCGGCTTTGTATACTGTGCGTGGTTTCTGGATTTTGACGTCCGACTTCAAGTCCCCTTGCAATCCGTTGATGAACAACGCTAAGAGACAGTGCTCAGGCCATCCCTGTACGCTTGCTGATCGACGCACAAATTCCTTACGATAGTCTTCAACCGATCCGGTCTGTCTAACGTCACACAAGTATATATCAAGATTTTGAAATTCCGTTGGTCCAAACTGCTCTTGAAATATCTGAATTAGTTCCTCCCAGTAGCGTATTGTTCGATTGGAAGACACCCAAGTAAATACATCAAGTCCTTCTCCTTCTAAATACATGGCTGCCACTTCGATTTTCAAATCTTCAGGAGTTTGATAATACCTGAAGTATTTTTCTGCCTTCATCATCCAACCCCTTGGATCACCACCTTCAAACTTGGGAAATCAACTTTCGAGTATGGCCTATTGTTGGGTTTCTTACTCCACCAGGGTGTTCCTCCCTCAAATTTTTAATTTTGTTTTGGGATTTTATCGGATTCCTTTTCCTCATGTTCGACCATGATGACTGGAGCCTTCAGTTTCTTCACTTCTTTCATTTCAGCATCCAAACTAAGAAGTTTAGATACAATAAAATTCAATTGTTGAGACACATTTTCTAGGGCTGAGGAAGGTATTTCGGGTTCTGGATATTGGGAAGATTCTGCCTCTTGATTGGGATTAGCAGAATCGGTTGATTGTGGTTTCTTCCTATTATTGCCCATAACTCAAAATTTGGCCCAGGGATTGAATCTGCTCTGATACCAAATTGATAGATGCTGGTAAAATTAGGATCCATATATGAACTTCAAGAACCAAAATCTGAATTCTTGACCAATTAGACAATTCAAATATGTATATATTCATTCATAAGTCTGTTTACAACCTAAAGGGGATATAAATTACATAACCAATAAATCAACTGACTAACTGCTAATAACTTCCTTATCCAAATAGATACAACTTCTAATAACTTCCTAAATCCTAATAAGTCTTATACAAACCATAACTACCTAATTACCCATTAAACTGCCTTTTCCATGAGTACACCAGAAAGGGACGGTTTGGTTTCACGCAGTATCATATCTCGATATCTATATCGGTGTGCGTAGTGGTGAATAGTAAATAGGATGAATAGAGAATGTGTATCTTTTAGGTTAACTTCCTATTTATAGAGATTACCTTTATGGTTTCGTCATTGGGCTTTGTGCGCCTCCAGGCCCATGTTTCAGCTGTATTACCTGCACATTCTGTGATTATAGCCTTGATTATAGGCCAATTAGTATCTTACCTGATTATGGAGGGATTCTGGTGCAAATTGCCCTTGTTGGGCTGCACAGCAAATGGGCCTCATAAATGAGTTCATAACAGGCAGCAAGAATCCATCAAGAATCTTCAAGAAGCCATCAAGATCGGTGGTGAATGGTACATACTTGGTCAACTTTGGCAAGAACTATGGAAGAACGCATTATGGCAATTGAAGAGCAAATTCAGAAACTCAACAAGATTGATGAGTTTGAAGAAAAGTTGGAAAAACTCAATAAGTTGGATGATTTACAACATACAGTGTTGGGATTCCGGGATGAAGTGTGAGCATGGATTCGGGTGATCCAGAACAGAGCAGCCACAAGAGAATTATCATGCTTATGTCAGACAAGAACGTTGGCCGAGTTTAACGCAAGGTTCGATTCGATTTCAGCCAAGTTAGACCTGACCGAAGAGTATATCATCGGCATCTATGTGGCGGGCCTTAAGGATGAGATCGCTGATTCTGTGTAGATGTTCAATCCCAGCACAATCGGTGAAGCACGTCACCTTGCAAGACTACAAGAAGTGGCAATTAACCGACAAGAAGCCAAGGCTTTGGGTGATAGATCAGGTCGGTACAGGTCAAACTCTACTTCCGTGGCGTCACAAAGCGCCAACACAAATACAGGGTGGGTCGCGTCTTCAATCAACGAAGTGGACCCCTACACAGGGACCTAATGATAAATTCTGCCAACCCCATTAATGCCACCGAGAGCTCAACCAAAAACGCGAATTGCCCAGAAAAGACCAAGTCTAGTTCAGACTCCTCCCAATAATGAGACAATGGAAAAGACGCAAGAGGAGTGACGAAGCTCATAAATATTCAAGAACGGGAAGAAACAGAAAGCAAAGTTGCTGCTGGAATCACGAAAGATGCGACGAAAGAGACCCAAAACGCAAGGTTGCCATCGGTCCTCTTCCTTCTTCTCCGGAAGTGATTGTTCAGGAGACTTCATCACATGTTGCCGTTGTTCCGTCGCCATTGTTCCTGCAAGTCGAGAGTGAAAAGTGCGATTCTGCAACGAAGACAAACACAGGGGTTGAGTGTCTGGGTGATCACTGTTTGGCGCTGACTGTTTCTGATATATCGAAGGCCGCTGCTCCTATGGGCGTCATGCCGTTGGGTACCTTTGATTCACCACTATTGCTGTTTCAGTCGATTGGCGCAAGGAGTTTGCAACGCATTGGTTGTGCACTTACTTTAGGGAGGATACACCAGAGTATGTGGTCGGTACAGAAGGTGACGTGGCAGCAAGAGGATAAGTTTGAAAAGTCAAAACCTCAGCTGGTTCCTACCATCACTGACTGTCCGATATATTGTCTTGGCCCACTGGATTTTCTAATAGTGGATGAGTTTATGGGCTTTAACTTTCAGAAAATGGCCCAATTTCATTGCAGCACTTTCATTGCAGCACTAGGTGAATTTGGCCAAGCCTGTATTCATGTATAATCATTGGTCTTTTCATGTTAATCTCTCTTGTACAAGAACTCTTCTGCAGCTATGGTTCAAGGGAAAGTTGATCGTAATGCTCTATGGAAGGTTTTGCTCTTTAGGAGGGAAAGATAAGAAATTGCCTAAAGGGTGAAATGTGCAGCAGAATTAAACACAATATAAGGGAAAAAGCTTCTGCTTTCTAGATTCCAAGTCAAAGAACTTTCAGTAGCTAGCAGCAGTTTTCAGAAGTTTCATGGCTCCGTTTTTGTAAATCTTTGAAATTGACTTTTGTTATTTAGCATCCTTGAGGGCAAGGATGTTTTGGGGAGGGGGTATTGATATGTAAAGATAATAATCAGCATTTAGGGACCTAATTGTAAGATTCGCTAAGTGTGAACTAAATAAGTAGGAGGGTAATTAGTCATTAATCATTAGTTAGGACTTGAGGGAGGCTATAATGTTATAAATATTAAATAGCCTATTCCTCCACTTTGTAACAATCAGATCAGATTTTCAAACTTGTTATGGCATTGCAATAATAGAATTGAGAGAGTCTTGGAGCTCTCTTCTCTATTTCTCTTCTAATTCCTTTCTTGTGTCTCTTCTACTCCTATTCTCTTAACCTAAGATGATTAATCGTAACACAAACCATATAGTTTATACCATGCATTGGGTTTTAACCCCCTAGACAACATAGTCTATCTCGTGTAAGTGGAAGGTTACGGGCTCGATCCTGTTTGTAGCCTAAAATCGACAATGTTTGCCCCTCTAATTAAAAAGAAAGAGGAAAGGGGAATTTTAGATCTTTTTGGGTTTATTATCTCTTGGTCATTTCTGCAGTTCTAGTGTGGTGTACATTAATAACCGACAATGTATTCTAGGCTTTAAAGAATTATTATACTATTACTTTTTTGAGTTTGTTCTTTGCTCCCCACATTTTTCTCTTTTAGCCGATTTCAATCTTCCCCTGTGGCTTTCTGAGCCAATACCTGTGTTTATCTATAAATATGATGCCATACTTTTTCTCATTTCACTGTATGGTTCTTGCTTGTCCTGCTTCTCAATTCCTTCAAGACGTTCATAATTGTCTAATACTTGTGGAACAGAGAAACTCCAATGAGGCTGAAACTGAAACTCTTCGAGAGGAGTACCATCAGAGGGTTGCAACTCCTGAGAGAAAGGTATAACTCTACAGCATTCTTTGTCATTGTGCTTATTTAGCAAAGTTGTGTATATCTGTTAACTAATTAGCAAAGTTGAAAAGGTGTGTATAGGCTTCAGGAATTACATTCTATCCATGATCTTCTGTTCACTTTTTCACAACAGAAATTCACAACATATGCAGCTACTCGCAGGAGTATTTTTCACGTTGTGCTTTAGGAAAAAAGGGTTTTCTGAAGTTTCCTTTTAAACTTACATTTTGTTGGCAACTCTGTAGAGGTCAATTTTTGAATATCTTTTAGTACTCGCCTTGCTTCGTCACTTTGCTTGTCACTTTTTTTTTTTTGGTTGGGTTTGCTATATAGTTCAATAAAGATGTATCGACAATTCTTGCAAGATTAGCACAAATGTCAAGCATCCGGTTTTGATAGAAAACAAGTGAAGGCACTTGAGTTTCAATCAAAGCACTCAAAATTCATGTTAACATTTCATCAAATTTTCTTGGAGATTACGGAGTATCATTTATCGAAGTGGATAACCAGGGCTAAGCATTTGTTTTAGGTTGTGACATAGCCTATTTCAGGCTTTCAGCTACAAATATTCTGGTTGTTATTCATTTCATGTGAATAATTGCAGGTGTATGCCCTCACCAAGGAAAGGGATGCTCTTCGTCGAGAGCAGAGTCAAAAAAGCGATGCAGCTGCTCTCTTAAAGGAAAAGGGTGAAATAATTAATCAAGTTATGGCTGAAGGTAGATCTGTCTGAGGCTAATCCTGAAAAATTGAAAAAATAGTTTCTCCATGATCTATAAAAATCTGTTAGGCTTCGGGAGTTGTACTTGGGGAAGGTGTTAGACATCCCACAGCACCCATTCATAAGAATGGTTACCAAAGTTAATTATTTAAAAATGAATATAGCCTTTAATCTTATTATAATGACCTAAAAATAAATAAAATATGATATTTACGAAAAGAAATAAAATGAGAAAAGAATGTTTATTTACAAAAAAAAGGAAAACAGAAGTAAAATAAGGGAAAATATTTTTATTTATAAAATCGGACTTGACCTATCTAAGGCCTACACATCGTCCAGAGGAATCAAAGTTAACGTACTTAAGAGTAAAAAAGCATGTCAATGGGTTGGTGTCTTTTCGGAAAAGATTTATTTAATTTATTTGTGAAAAATATATTTTTTTAAATTTTTTAATTAAACTTCCGGAGTAGATTCTCATAGCCTCACGCTTCCGAGTAACCGATCTTTGCTTGAGGAGGTTCCCAAAAACCTCACATGATAAAAACCCCTTCTAAAATCAATCTTATTATTTTTCAAAAGAAAGTTTTTTATTTTTTATGTTTAATTTATAAGAAGAATGGATTTAAGCAAGTATTAATGCATAATCAACCTATTTCTTACAATAGAATTTTCAGGAGTGTGGTGAGAGCATGAACCGGTGCTTCGTCTTGTTCGGAATGAGATATAGTGAAGAAAAAATAGAACAAGGAAAATGTAGCCAGCATGCTGTACGATCGCATCAATAATAATCTCGGGAAACACATAACGCAATGCAAAAAAAAAAAAAAAAAAAAAAAAAGAAAAAAGCAAGCTACACGATCTCAGCAATATTTATAGAAGGCTCAAATGGGAGAACACAATGATCATCAATATGCATAGAACCAAGAGATTAAGAATGAGAACGTACCTCCTAATGCTCACATGTCCGTCGTTGAGGAAAAGAGAAACCATTAGTAACAATAAGACAAGTGCCAGATGTTTCGAAGTATAATAGTAGTATCTCACGGAGGCAACATAAATAGAGAAAAGTGGGGCATCATTCATAAACGCATGAAAGAATAACAATATAGATCAATTCAAATTGTATTTGATTCTACTCTCTAGTCATTGATGCTGAGGCTCACATAAGTGACAACAACCATAAGATATAGACTTTATAGAGAAGAAAAGAAAAGAAAAATAGAAGAGAGAAGGAAAATGAAAAACAATAAGAAAATAAATCAATCCTCATAATATAGATTTACCCAATCATAAGAGCATAGACTTTCCATGGGTATGAGGAAAAACAAGATAAGCAAGAAGCTCTTCTCTATAAGTCAAGATCAGATTACCAATTCTCAATATATATATATATATCGCTATTCTATATGAGCCACCTCACATCGATCAAATAATAATGGAGGAAGAACGCAAAGATCGTGGTTCGAAAAATCGAAAAAGATGAAGGAGCGAGGAGGATCATTACTTAGAGATGAAATACCTTCAGTGTCTCCACATGTTGATGATGAGCAGCCATGGATTCAAGTCCAGAGGTAAGATCTATATCCAACGAGCGTGAGTAAAATTTTCGACAGAAAAACCCTAGCTTCGGTTCTTGTATTCCGGGTAAAACGATCGGACTTGTATCCTTTTCCCTAACAATAAATTTCACTTTTAAGCGCTTCTAACCATTCATTGCCTCTTTTTATGTCCCTCTTTTCTTGTGTCTTTGCTCTTTCAATTTTTTATGTATCTTGCTTTCCATCCTTGCTCTCCTAATTAGTGAGTGTTTGGGTAAGTGTAAAACCGTGGTTTTAGAAGCTCTTCTCTATAAGTCAAGATAAAACTCTTATTATATATACTTACCTCGTAAATCGTAAAAGCTAATATGCAAAAACTAATCAAACACACACCTAATGGGCTTCGCCTATTTGTTAATTAAGGTACAATCCTCTGTTTTGGATTCCACCTACGTTGTGTCGTCTCATTCATCATCATTATTGTCTTATATTTCTTCATCTGAAATTTACTTTCATTACAAAGTGCCATAAAAGGAACAAAAGGATGGATTCTTCATACAAATCACTTGGGGCCCGTTTGGATCGCAAAAAATGGTGCCACATAATAGGAAAATTGGGATTTTTCAATGGTGACGGGCATTTGGATCAAAATTCCATATGAAATACATTTTCCCGCCTCTACCAATTTTCAACCGCATGAATGTAAATGGGTTCCCACCAGCGCCTTACGAAAACCACCAAATGCCCTTTTGTAGAGGAAGCTCTTCGGCTTTGTGTGTGTCGGGTGGTCGCTACTTTGGCGTGGAGATGAGCGTTGCGGTGTCCGATTTTGAAGTGGGGATGAGCGTGGCCTTAATTGATTTTGATTTTATAGAAAACTTGAGTCAAGAATAGAAGACCATTGAAATATTAAAAGAACAGAAAAATAGAGGTGATGGCTCACTCACCAACATCCTCAGCCAATAGCACTATCTGATTTCGAAGAGAAGATAACTTGTCGCAAGATCCGTTGGAATTAACCCTTTGAGCGCCCTATGAAGATCAGATTGTACCGGAAATCGAATGGAGGGAACAAAAACCACCACTTCGGGATACTTTTCTTCTTCTTCTTGCCAAGTGCGTGTACGGAGTTAGTACAACCCCTTATTCGGATGAGGACTTTTCTCAAGCATAACATCCTACATTAATCAACCAACCATGTTTATTCAAAACTCATGTCTATTACAATGACCGGTCCGAAGCTAACCGATCATTGGTGAAGATGAGAGCATGAGCAAATGGGAAATGATGGAGCTTTAAAACAAGTATGGTGGCACATTTAACACAAAATAGGGCGAGGAATGGAAGTTAATCAGGTACAGTTTTTCCAGATTAAAAAAATGAAAATAGGATTAAATGAATAACACACAATCTAAATGCATGAGTGGTTCGGGGACAAAAGGGACAATCAAAACTGGTAGATTCAAATTAGCCTCTGATAAAACATGAAAAACCCAGATCAGATTAAAAGCAAGGCAAGTTGAGAAAAACAGAGCGGGAGAGAATAAAAGGGATATTTAAAGAGGAAGTTTCAGAGACAAAGTTATATAATTTTTGAATGAATTATTAAGAGCGAGGAAGTTGGGAACAGGTGACTTATCTTGGTTATAGAGAGGAGAGAAGCAGAGTGACAGAGAAGCGAAGCTTCGAGGAGGGGAAGAAAACATGGGAATGTGGTGGCCATCTCAGTTGTATAGGAAGAACAGGAACCGAGACAGGACTCACATGGTGAAGGCGTAGAATTCTCTGCATTGTTGAATTTGAGTTTTGAGTAAAGAGTTGTAATATGATTTGTGACTTTTGTGAAGAATGAAATAAGTTGATACCGTTATCGATTGGATGGTGAGGGTCTTATGATGGCCACGAAAATTGGTGGAAGGAACGCTTGACCAGTCAAGAAACTTGGTGAAAATTGGTGGAAGGAAGTTTTTTTTTTTTTTTTTTTTTTTTTTTTGATAAAATGGTGGAAGGAAGTTGTTGTGATGGAGGAAGCTGAATTAATCTATGGCACACTTAACGTTAACATTCGAGGGAGTGTTTGTATTTTGTAACATTTGAGTGTTAACGAAGTGTGCGTAAGAAGAAATTGAAATTTTAGACTTAAAATGGTATTTTATCTTATTTTTTGACTTTATTTATTTTTTTAACCAAACAAAACTTTTTTATTAACTCATTTTCTTTTCCAATGCGAATGAAACTAGACTAAATATTTTTCATTTCGTTTCATTCTTCTTATTTCTATCTTATCTTTTCTATTTCTATCTTGTCTTTGATAGAAACGGGCCTGTGTAATTTTGTACTTTGCCTGTAATATTATTATTAGCCCGATAGGGAAATTAATCTTTCTGCTTTGACGTTTGTTGAAATGTAATTAATGTTAAGGTCCTCAAAATGTTATTTTATTCAAAATTCGATAGGATCCTCAATATTCTACCTAATGAACTGAGCCAATCTCACCTGAGGTTTTCTGACATGTTCTTTATGAACATTCATATATAGAATCAAAGGAGCGTAACGGGAATAATATTTATGTAAGAGGTTGGACAAAATTAAAATACTTAATTAACAAAAGAAACGCACAAGTTGGGTGCCAACATCACATAAAACATTACAATACCCATTAAACCGAACTCAAGAGTCGATTAGGTTGATACTACAACCTCTATTACCAATAACAAACATTTATTCAACCGAGAAAAACATAGACGCGTATTCATAATAACAAGCATATCTAGGGACAAAGGCTTATAGCCTAGTAGCATAGGTACTCCACAGCATGGAACCGGTCGGAGGTCTTTGATACTGCTAATTGCAATTCATGCCATTAGTGCCTCCCGTTATAATGCTAAAAAAGAAAAGAGAAGAAGGGCAGAGATGGCATGGAAGCGATTGAAGTGTGCTCCAAAAATAACCATTGTGTAAAGGGATGAAACGAAGACTGTGGAATTGAGCATCCCAAGCAAGGGAAGCCAAATGGTGAAGAAGGATCTTTGTTCGTTGCACAGTAGTGATGAGTAGGGCCTGTAATTTGAGAGTAACAAGCACCCTGGAAATGTCAGGGCAGTAATCCACGATGACCTTTTTTGAATGCTTGCCCTATTCTTGTTACGATGATCTCTGCCTTGATGGCTGCTACCGCAAAAAGAGAGCGCAGAAGCATTGCCTGATGCAATGCAAGAAAGATAGAAAAGAAAAAAACAAAAATATTTCAATCTCTGTGCCTTGACAACTAATGATTAATTATCGAGTATCAAATAGATGTCTCAGTCTTACCCGATATAGGTACAGAGAAGTTCATCCATCTTAACAGCCTGTAAGTGCAATTCGAATTATGTACGGAAAGAAAATGCCAAGTAAAGCAAATAATTCATCAAAATTGGACTTAGGATATGTACGTACCATCTTAGGAATCTCAACCAAAAAATTCAAGCACGGACCGAAGAACCCACTAGACACCTGAACCCGAAACAAAATAATTTCATTAGCATGACACACCATAAAAATACACTATAATCTGAGCAAAGATCTAATCATGGCTTTAACCAGAAGCAAGAATGAGAGTCTAAATGATAGGATACTAGCAACACCACAACCTGACTGTACACCTTTGCTGGTTTATTCAAGTAGGAAAAGGCAGTTGGAATAGGATAAGTCTGTTTATTAGGAAGTTATGTATTAGGAGGTTATGCTTATGTGTTTGGATAAGACTTATTAGGAAGTTATGCTTAGGTGTATCTTATCCTTAGGAAGTTAGTTGCAGTTGCTTATGATAGTTAGGTTCTCTTATATATTTTCCTATGGTGTAAACAGAATTCATTATGCAGATAAATATATTTTGAATTACTTTGAGTAATTGGTCAAGAACTCCAGATTCTGGTTCTTGAATTGTTCCAATAGATCCTAATCTAAGGATCTATCACTAAAGCTAAACGGATTTTTTAACAAATACATATTTGTTTCCTCATTATCATTATTTTATTTTCGGCAAATGAGGACTTACAAAATCTGCATATTAAAACTATTAATTAATTAAACTCAGTCTGGAGATAATCAGAGAATAATCTGAGCAAAGATCAAATGATAACTTTAACCAGAAAAAAGGAATTCATCAGAGTCTGGAGAGTTAAAGTACAGATTTCTCTAACAAATCCATATCTTTTTCCTCACTATCGATATATTATTATTATCATCATCATCATCATCTGGGTAAACGACCAGAAAAAAGAGAACGTAACCTATACCCCAGCAAGAGGTCGATAATCACCGGCACGGTGGGGAGGAGCAGGGGAAATTCGCTCCGGAGTCTGCAAAATTAATTAAAGTTATTAATTAGAGTCATTGCAAAGATAATCAGAAAGAAAATAGGAGAGCAAAGATCATCAAATGATAACCTTAACCAGGAAAAAGGAATCCAAGTCAGTAGTAAACAAGGGATAAATTAACGAAGCCATCGGATGAACAGATTACCAATTCTCAATATAATATATATATATCGCTATTCTATATGAGCCACCTCATCAGATCAAATAATAATGGAGGAAGAACGCAAAGATCAGGGTTCAGAAAAATCAGAAAAAGATGAAGGAGCGAGGAGGATCATTACTTAGAGATGAAATACCTTCAGTGTCTCCACATGTTGATGATGAGCAGCCATGGATTCAAGTCCAGAGGTAAGAAAAACCCTAACTTCGGTTCTTGTATTCCGGGTAAAGCGATCGGGCTTGTATCCTTTTCCCTAACCTCCGAGAGCTGTCCTTGGCGATAATGCGGTTACGTTTTGGCTCATGTACAAGCTTTTTTAAAAAGCTATTTCAGAATACAAATAATACTATATAAAAAAGATGTTTTAGAAGAGTGAAAAAGACTTCACGATGTTCAAAATTTGTTTTAGAATTTTTTAAAAATTATTTTAAGGTAATGATGGATACTAAAAAAGATATTTTAGGGTATTGATTGTACTTGAAAAAATACCTTATGATCTTTAAAAATTAGTTTAGGATGTTGAAAAAATATTTTAGGATCTTGACGGTATTAAAAGAGATTTTTTAGATAATGAAAAATATTTCAAGATCTTAAAAAGTATTTTAACATCTTAAAAAAATATTTTAGGATCTTGATCGATACTAAAAATATATTTCACAATATTTTTTTAAGACGCTAAAATATTTTTCAAAATTATGAATTATTTTTTTTTTTAATTCTCAAGATCTTTTTAAGATTGTCAATATTTTAAAATAATCTTTTTAAAAAAATTAAAAAAAAAGGCAACAGCTTGTATATGCACCAAAACGTCATCGTGGCAAAGGACAGCAACCAATGTTAAGGGTAAACGATACAAGCCAAAGATTTTTCATTTTTCGCCTAATGTACGTCCCAGCTAGTGTGTTGTTTTTTTGTTTTTGGAAAATCTACCTCAGACCTAAATTTAAAAAAAAAAAATTAAAAAATGTTTTTTAAAAAAATCACATGTTAAAAAAGACCCTAAGATTTTTTCAGTATTATTTCATAAACGTTAACAACTAAATCGGTCGAATTAACAACTAAGTCAAGTAGTATTAATAATTAAATCATTAGTATTAACAATAATATCCTAACAACTAAATCAAGTAATATTAACAACTAAATTAGTAACATCAACAACTATATCAGTAGATGTTAACAACTAAAGAATTTATGAAATAATACCAGGAAAATTGCAGGGTCTTTTTTGACATGTGACTTTTTTTTTTTTTTTTTTTTTTTTGCTAATTTAGGACCTAAAACAGATTTTCCTTTTTTTCCTGTTGTCACTGACAACCCTTTTTTTTTTTTTGGCACAAGCCCCCACAACTCTTTTATGCGTTTTTGTTAGAATATTCCACAAGATTTCTCATTTTACCTTTTTTCTTTATCGAAAGATTTTTAATTTTTCGCCTAATGTATGTCGCAACTTGCAAGGACTAGCAGTGATTTTTCATTTTCTCTTCTCACTGGCTTCTCATTCCACAAGACACAGACAGGGAGTAGTAGGTGGTCTTTGCTCCGATCGATGACTTTACGCTATGGATCCGGTTGAACCTAATGGGAACAATGAATCGGTGCTTTCAAGAATTTGAAGTGACAAAAGGATCATACGCTTCTAATCAAAATGAAGGCGAACACTTATCCAATGATGCTGGATCTGACATGAAAGAGCAGCATTTGAGTTATGTGACAAATATGTTAGACTCAGATTCTGTGCTTGAACTGGAGAGAGTGAAGAGGGAGATGAAAATGATGGAAACTGCCCTACAAGGTGCTGCAAGACAAGCTCAGGTATTTTTTGTGATGCATGTAATCATGGTAATAATAGCGAAAAAATAGGGCTCAGGTCTTGTAATTGTTTAAGCAGGAGAATCATAATCATTTGGTCTCTAGATAGCCCTTGTCATTGAAGAGTCTTATTTGGATGTACTTTTCTACTTAGCTGAGAAGATGGCATGCCAACCTGTTTTCACATGAAAAATTAATAAGAATGCTATGTTGTGTTTAGACTTTAGACAGTTAAGTTGATGCCCCATTGTTATCAATGTCTTCTAATTCTATTCTGGACCTTGATAAATGCACTATAATAAATTATTTCCTTCCAGAATCAGTCTGTAAAGTTTATTTTTCCTTGATGCATATCGAGATTAAATTAATAAGTTAAATTTTTACTTTTGATAGGTTTTGAATTAATTAAGCTCCCATTGGACTTCCTCTAAATCTTGTTGCATGCCTTAGCCTTCACTTATAACCTGCTAAAATCTGACTTTCACTTGTCAAAGATGAAAGGGTTACCCTATCACTTGAATGGAGTTCTTACAATCCTTTATCTTATTCTAATTTATTTAAAAGCATGCTTGGTGTAATGGTGCTAACCATTCTTTCATTTTGCGATAATGAAAATTTTGTTAATTCTCTTTGCAGGCTGAAGCTGATGAGATTGCAAAAATGATGAATGAAAATCAACAATTAAAATCAGTGATTGAGGAATTAAAGGTATAATGTGTCTTTTTAGTGCAATGTAGTTTGTGTCAAGTTTCAACTTGCTTGTCTGTGTTTCTTTTACATTATAATTCTCAATTTGCCATGTCATTTTTATGTAATCCATGCATTTTGTCCTCTTTATTAAATGACTTTTGTGTGTTTTTTTTTTTTTTAACAAATGTGATGTTACATTAGATGTTTATGGTGTGCCATTTGACTTTTTCCAAGAGACAGTTTGGCATAATGGAGACAACAAAGTGATTTGATGGCTAATAAGGCTGGAGTTTTAGGTCAGATTAGCTCTTTTGCCAATAGCCTTAAAACCTAGTGGCATGACAGCTCCCCTATAAGTGGGAGGTTACAGGTTCGATCATGTTTGTAACCTCAAGTCGATAATGCTTGCCCCTCTAATAAAAAAATAAAAATAAAAAAGAGAGAGAGAGAGAGAGGAATTTTAGCTCTTTTTGGGTTTATTCTCTCTTGGTTAGTTCTGCAGTTCTAGTGTGGTGTACCTTAATAACAGACAATGTATTCCAGGCTTTAAAGAATTATTATACTATTACTTTTTTGAGTTTGTTCTTTGCTTCCCACATTTTTCTCTTTTAGCCAATTTTAATTTTCCCGTGGCTTTCTTGGCCAATCCCTGTGTTTATCTAAATATGATGGTATGCTTTTTCTCATTTCACTGTATGTTTATTGCTTGTCCTGCTTCTCACTTCCTTCAACATGTTCATAATTGTCTAATACTTGTGGAACAGAGAAACTCCAATGAGGCCGAAATTGAAACTCTTAGAGAGGAATACCATCAGAGGGTTGCAACTCTTGAGAGAAAGGTATAACTCCACTGGATTCTTTGTCATTGTGCTTATTTAGCAAAGTTGTTTATACTGTTAACTAATTAGCTAAGTTGAAAAGCTGTGTAAAGGCTTCAGGAATTACATTCTATCCATGATCTTCTGTTCACTTTTTCACTATAGAAATTCACATCATATGCAGCTACTTGCAGGAGTATTTTTCACAGTGTGCTTTAGGAAAAAAAGGGTTTTCGAAAGTTTCCTTTTAAACTTACATTTTGTTGGCAACTTTGTAGAGGTCAATTTTTGAAAATCTTTTAATATTCGCCTTGCTTGTCACTTTTTTTTGGGGGTTTGCTATATAGTACAATAAAGATGTATCAGACAATTCTTGCAAGATCAGCACAAATGTCAAGGCTCTGGTTTTGATGGAAAACAAGTGAAGGCACTTGAGTTTCAATCAAAGCACTCAAAATTCATGTTAACATTTCATCAATTTTTCTTGAAGAATATCATTTATCAAAGTGGATAACCAGGGCCAAGCATATGTTTTAGGTTGTGACATAACCTATTTCAGGCTTTCAGCTACAAATATTCTGGTTTTTATTCATTTCATGTGAATAATTGCAGGTGTATGCTCTCACCAAGGAAAGGGATACTCTTCGTCGAGAGCAAAGTAAAAAAAACCGATGCAGCTGCTCTCTTAAAGGAAAAGGATGAAATAATTAATCAAGTTATGGCTGAAGGTAGATCTGTCTGAGGCTAATCCTAAAAGCATGAGAAAATAATATCTCCATGATCTACTTCTGATAATAATTGAAAAAAAAAAAACTGTATCGTGATATCATCTAGACTTTAGTGCATACAGATCTAATTTTGTTATTGAAATGCGTAGAAGGTTTGTGTGTCTCGGAAAGACTCTATTAGATATATGAACATTGTTTAGAGTGAAAAAATCCATGGCACTAAATTGGTGATTAGGGAACTTGTGTTTGAAACTTAGTTGGATTGGGTAATTGACTTAGTCATGCGAAACATTTAGCATCTATAGAAGATAGATTTAGGACATTTATTATTTTGAAAATATCTCTATGAAGCCTTTCTGAGACAGTATTTTAATTACCGATAAGAATTTTAACAGTTACGTTGCTTGGAATTAAAAAATATTTGCTCGAGGTCCACTTTGTCATTGAGGCTTCGATATTATGTCATTGTTGGGGACCATTTCATCCCAAATGCTCAAATGAATGAATTTATTAGTATTGATATATTTAAAACTTTGATGGAATTCTTTGGGAGTTGGTTGTCCTACAAGCATGCTTTTGGTGGAAACCTTTGTGCATGATCATCACCAACTTTTATGTTCTCATTTTATTTTTGGTTTACATTCAATCTTTTCAACAAAATCTTGGCTCTTGAGGATAGAGTGGGGAAGGCTTACGATGCATTATAAAAAAATTGTGTTAACTATTCCTTTAACCGTATTGTCTGTAAAATGTATGCTGTCCTCCAAAGGACATTTCTTTATGGAACTTTCAAGTCAAAACGTTTCATTTAGTGGAGTATAAAGAGACCCCACTTTTCATTTTAGATTTTCTTTTATCTCAGGGGAAGAGCTTTCTAAGAAGCAGGCTGCTCAGGAATCTACAATCAGGAAACTAAGGGCTCAGGTATACAGGCCGCTTATTTCAACTTTCCTCAAACATTCTTTCTCAATGACTACTAATCATTATAAATTCTTCACCTACTTTATTGATGAAAGCTAGATTAGAGAGCTTGAGGAGGAGGAGAAAGTTTTGACTACTAAACTTCAGGTAAAGTTTTGACCTAAAGCTATCTTGAAATTTTATATTAGCTGGTAAATATTCTGAACGAATCTTGTTCTTTCCCCACAAGGGAAAATGAGAAATCAAGAACCATCTACCAAACATATATTCTTGGTTTGCTGAACTTGGTATCGTGAATGGTTGCATTTGATTTTCTTAATGGCATGCTGCTCTTAGAACATCGTTTGATTGGAATATAATGACATTCCTCCTTCATTGGCAACTAAATTCCTTTATCTGGAGTGAGCAAGTTTTTATAATCCACATATGCGTTAATAAATTTAATTTTTGCCGCTGTGGCTTGGTGAATGGCATGTATTTAAGGTGGAGGAGAATAAAGTAGAAAGTATCAAGAGGGACAAGATGGCTACAGAGAGTTTGTTGCAAGACACAATAGCGAAACACCAAGCAGAACTTGCAGCTCAGAAAGATTATTACACCAATGCTCTGGCTGCTGCTAAGGAGGCTGAAGCATTAGCAGAAGCACGTGTCAACAACGAAGCAAGAAGTGAGCTGGAGAGTCATCTAAGAGAGGCTGAGGAACGGGAATCTATGCTGGTCCAGGAACTTGAAGAATTGAGGCAAACATTAAGTCGAAAAGAACAGCAGGTTGCTGTGATATTTTGTATCATTTTTTATACTAAATTGACTATGCAATGATCGACTCTAATGTTTCATTTTCCATGTTCAGGCAGTGTTTAAAGAAGACATGCTGCAAAGGGACATTGAGGATCTTCAAAAGCGTTATCAGGTGAGTTCCCTTGCTTTCTGGATATAACCTGTAATATGATTTCAAGTTGTGAAAACAAATTCTGCTTCTTCTGTAGTATGTAATTTGGTTAATGTTGTGTCTAGGAAAGTGAAAGACGATGTGAGGAACTGGTTGCTCAAGTTCCAGAATCAACGAGGCCACTTTTAAGGCAAATTTAAGCCATACAGGTGAACATTCTTTTTTCAAATTTGATTGGAATAATTATTTGCACAAGTTCTATTCCAGTCAGTTATTAAGTACAGCTACAAGGGATTGGTTTTTGACTAGCAACTTGATAACAGGAAACGAATGCCAGGAGGGCTGAAGCTTGGGCTACTGTTGACAGAACCCTTAATTCTCGAGTTCAGGTCCCTAGAATATTTTCTGACTTTAGCTTTTGAAACTTTTCCTCTTGATAATATTATGTTTATATATTATTATCTTATTGATTTTGCAGGAAGCAGAAGCTAAAGCTACTGCTGCAGAGGAAAGAGAACAATCCATGAACGAATGCTTATCTCAAACCTTGTCTCGAATTAATGTCCTTGAGGCTCAGGTTCTGTGCTCTTGAGTAAACTCATGTCTATAATTGGGGCAGGGGGTAATTTTTTTCATACATACTATTTACACCAGTGATGAATTACAGATTTCATGCCTTCGGGCAGAACAAGTTCAGATAAGTAGGTCCCTTGAAAAGGAGAGACAAAGAGCAGCTGAAAACAGGCAGGAATACCTTGCAGCAAAGGAGGAAGCTGATACTCAAGAGGGTCGTGTGAGACAGCTTGAAGAAGAAATTAGGGAACAGCGGCAGAAGCACAAGCAAGAGTTACAGGAGTCATTGGTGCATCGGGAACGTCTACAACAGGTAAATCTCATCTCATGGATTTGTAATTGTTGTTAGTTGTGTTATATGAAACTCTTGACTCTTCCAGTAAATTTTTTCTCACACCTTTCTAATTGCTTAGGTAATGGAATTAATCCATAACATGGTACATTTCTGATCACCTGGTTGCTCAATCTTGGTAAACATGGTAGAGAAGAAGTGAGGCAGATAGAAGGAGTGTTATAGACTTCGAATTTTGCGAATCCTTGAATTGGTGTTTCTAGTTTCTGACTTGCATTTTGGATCTGGTGAGGTTGACGTTATAACAAGCCTGGATTGAGGATGTTATTTACAGAAAAATAGCTTGCAAGCTGCTAATTTGTAGCCTAGTCCAGAAAATCTGGGCATTTATATGGTGTAGGAATTCTATATGGAAGAACTAATAATAAGCTCAGTTCTGGTATTGCAAGTTTTATTGAATTAAATTCATCTTCATCAGGAGATAGAAAGAGAAAAGGCTGCTCGAGCAGATTTGGAGAGGAGTGCCCGTGTTAATTCTGCTCCATCATCTGATCAAACTCCTACCATGAAGAAAAATTATGCTTTTGAAAATGGTATGATGCTCTGATTCATTTCACGTTACTTGTACTTGGTTTTTACTATAAAATACTTCACTATGCAGGCAACCTGTCTCGGAAAACCTCTAATGCTAGCTCCCTTGGGAGCATGGAAGAAAGCTACTTTCTGCAAGCATCCTTGCACTCATCTGATAGTTTCTCTGAGAGAAGGAACCCTGGAGAGCATAATTTGAGTCCTTACTATATGAAGAGCATGACAACTAATGCTTTTGAAGCTGCATTGCGTCAGAAGGAGGGTGAACTTGCATCATATATGTCACGTTTGGTATCGTTTGCTGTCCCACTTCCTTGGGTTAATATATATTTGATTTGATTCAGAAGGAGACTATAAGCCACCAGTAAATGTTAGTCTAGTTGTTTAGTTGGTAAAAATCTGGTCCATAACTAATGAGAAGACTTTGTCGGTTGATAATCAGTTAGTGTACCTTCAAATACAAGTACTTAAGCTATAAGACTTGCCTTGGTTTGAATGAGCTTTCAGGGCTCTACTCACACAAGCTTTTGTTAACCAAACATAAAATAGAAAGAAAAAGAAGCTACGAGCCATATAGCTTACACCATGCATTGGGTTTTAACCCCCTAGACAACATAGTCTAGCAAATATCCACATTGACACATTCTGATGGAAGATGTTGAAATGCATGTAATTTATATTATGACCTGCCATTAACTAAAGAGCAAGAATGAGATAACTTTGCTAACCATTACCTGTCATTATATACGTTGTACAACTTATTTCATAATAATAGAATATTTATGTAAGAGGTTGGACAAAATTAAAATACTTAATTAAGAACAGTAACACACAAGTAATTAATATCAAAAAGGGAATACGATCAAAGTTGTCAAACTTGTGAGTTTAAACAAACTCGTGATAGTGACGTAAACTTGTGTTGTGAGCTCGAACCATAAACTCGTAAGAGTTTACTTTTATCATTAAATAGATATTAATAATTAAATAATTAAAATATTAAAATGACAATAATTTGATTTAAATATATTTTAAATCTAAATAATTAAAATTAAATCCATCAACGTTCATAGTTTATCATATTTAACAAAGAAATTTCTATAAAATTCATACATAAAGCTACTAAGCTTGATTAAATCGAAAAAGTTAACATTAATAATGAGTCAATACGGATTTATAAGTTGGAAACACAAAAACGGTAAACTCATTGTATAAGCTCGTGAATTTGCTCGGGTTTACAAACTAACATTTGTTTAGCCGCGACCGGGTGCCAACATCACGAGAAAACATTACAATAACCATTTAACCGAACTCGAGACTTGATTAGGTTGATACTACAACCTCTATTACGAATAACAAACATTTATTTAGTGGGGGCTATATGTGATACGTACTCGCTTATTTGTTATATAAGCATATTCATAATAATAAGCATGGCAGAAATGAGAAGAAGGGCAGAGATGACGTGGAGGCGAGTGAAGTGTGCTCCACAAATAACCATTAAGAAAAGGGATGAAAGGAAGGCTGTGAAATTGAGCATCCCATGCAAGGGAAGCCAAATGGAGAAGAAGGATCTTTGTTCGTTGCATAGTGATGAGTAGGGCCTATAATTTGAGAGTAAAAAGCACCCTGGAAATGTCACAGCAGTAATCCACGATGACGCTTTTTGCATGCTTGCCCTATTCTTGTTATGATCTCTGCCTTTCAGTGATACGTCCCGAGTGTGAGAGGAGCTTGAAAGATGGCCTGTTTTTGCATACATTGCGATGCAAGGCAAGAAAGATAGAAAAGAAAAAACAAAAAACAAAAATATTTCAATCTCTGTGCCATGACAACTAATGATGATTGATTATCAAAATAGATGTCTCAGTCTTACCTGAAACCTAAAACTTCACAATCCTCAGCCTGTAAGTGCAATCCAAATTATGTACGGGAAACAGATGGTAAGTAAAATAAACAATTCATCAAAATTGGACCTAGGACATATACGTACCTTAACAGGCCCAATAGGTAACTGCCCCTGAACCTGAAACAAAATAATTTCATTAGCATGACACATCATAAAAATATATTATAATCTGAGCAAAGATCTAATCACGGCTTTAACCAGAAGCAGGAATGAGAGTCTAAAGCTAAATGGATTTGTTTAACAAAATCCATATTTGTTTCCTCATTATCCTTATTTTATTTTTGGGCACACAACGGGTTAAAACTATTAATTAATTAAGAGTAAAATACTCTGACCACCCTCATGTTTTGTTTTAATTACATAAACCTCCTATCTATTTTGAAAACCCATAGAAACCTCCCTTAAAATTAAAATGTATGTTACACAAACCTCCCTTATATGAGTAAAATAATGTGAACACCCTTCTGTTTTACTTTAATTACACAAACCTCTCCTCTATTTTGAAAACATACACTTAAGTCTAAATAATTAACTACGTTAAGAATATTCTAAAAACATTCAAAAAATATATTTTTTAATTAAAGTTTATATAACAAAAAAATTTCTATATTATTTTACCCTTAATACTTAATCCCTAGTTTTACTTTTCTATTTTGACTAATATTTTTTTAAATAATTTAAGAGTTTTTTAATCTTTACAAATAGTTATCTCTTTAATTATTTTAGCATTGATTAATGTAAATATCACATAATGTTAAATATTCAAATAAGTTTTTAAATAAACATGTTGATGATGAGCAGCCATGGATTCAAGTTCAGAGGTATGATCCATATCTAACAAACGATAGTATGATTTTCCGCAAAAAGAAACATTTGTTTCAATTCTTGTCTTCCGCGTAAAGTGAAGAGGAGTATTTCATAAGTATATATTTGATGACTTCCTATTTTTAATTGATTTGAGGTATATTTTGATACATTTAGGAAGTCATCAATGCTAAATTAAAGAAATTTTATTCAAATTTTAAGGGATATCAATCTAAATGCATTATTAATGGGTTCCAATTTTTTTTAAAAAAAAGTTTTTGAGCTTAGGAAATAAATCATAATAATGAGAAATTTTAAATAAATTTTGTTTTGTTATTATTGTTTTGAGAAATTTTAGGAAATAAATCATAATAATGTTTTTAGCACATGAATAAAGAATAATAATAAAAAAGTTTGTTCTTTTTTATACATAAAATTTTTGGAAGGGTTCGACATCGGTCCCCACCAAGGGGGTGGTACGGCCGGGCTCTTTGAGAGCTTAATGGGACTTACTAGATCGCCTACCAAGAGAGTCCCAGCGACGGCCGCGAGGATCGAACACACATCCTTTTAGGACTTAACCAAATCCCTTACCATCTATGCCAACTTCCCTTGGCCTAAAACAATTTTTTTGATATGAATAATAAAACAGTTAAAATAACTATCAGAGTATGGTAATTGATTGGGCTTGGACCCGTATGAATACCAAAAAAAAAAAAAAAAAAAAAAAAAAAAATCAGAGTATGGATCTGCTAGTTCATGTTGGGCCTAAATGCTTTATATCTTCATCTCGCCCAAAAAAAAAAAAAAAAAAAAAAAAAAAAAAAAAAAGTTCCCGCCTTTCGGGAATGAAAAATCGATACCGCTTTCCCATTTATAGTTAAAACCCAAGTTCCATGTGGAGAGCCGGTTGAACTATCAATGCATCCCGCGGCTCGAGACCGAACCACCGTCTTTGAGGGGGCAATGAGTTGTTAGTGGAAAAGAGTATTATCAGTAACCGAGGTTAATGGAAACCAGAACGGAAATCAATCTTGAACAAGTATTCGAAATGAGCAAGTTGAACAATTTGCGCTTTTTCATTGATTATGATTTGCTTACATATTATTAAATGCAGGAATGTAAATTGAATAATTATCCGGAGAAAAGTTGCTACGAAAGCAAGCAAGGATCATATTTCTTCTCACACAACCCGGATAAGTTGAATATATCTCGGCCGAGTCCGTGTTGCATGTCAGTCGTCAGACAGTCAATACATCCCGGCAGCTCAGAGACCTGAACTACCGCGCTGGGGGGCAACTGTTATGGATATAAATATTAGGCCCATTCAAGGTGTGGTCCAACAAGAGGCAACCATTATTGCGAGATGTGATGGCGAGAACATTTGGGCTTAGAGACAAGAGGCCCAAAACCCTAACCCTAAGGTGTAAACCCTTTCTCTTCTTATACCCAAAAAAGAAAAGGAAAAAATAAAATCAGTTTATTATTATTAGTATTATTAATTCTTTTTTCGTTTCCACAGCCACATACACGTTTTGGCAATTGTTTCCATTGAATTGAATTGGAGGGGCCCACGGATGGAAAGATTTGAAGACCTAAATTAAAGAAAACACGCACAGTGTAGCTACAGTGTGGAGAGGACGACTTGGAGAAAACAAAAAGAAAGGAAGAGACGCACGGGTGGTCCTTGCTCCGATCGGCCGCATGGCTATGGATCCGGTTAGTTAATGAGAACATCGAATGTGTTTTACTCGGTCTCGTAATTGATTACCTTGCTTCTTGCTGATCAGTAATTTTTAATGAGAACATCGAATGTGTTTTACTCGGCCGCATGGCTAAGGATGGTTGCTGAAATTTTAATGGTTGTCTTGTGGATTTTTTTAATATTGCTTGACCGTATTGTCTTTCCTTCCCCATTTGTCACTTGTGCTTTGTTTTCATTTTGAGTTTTAGATTGAGTTATTGGATGGCAGTCTAAAAGTATTGTTGCCTGTTCTTCTATTCTAGCGGGGCTTCATGTGAAAATTGGAATCAATATGATTGTGATTCTATTTATTGAGGAATGATTATACCGAGATAACTATTATTTTTGTAAAGGAGTAATTCATTTGATGTTGGTTGTTACTTATGTAGAAATCATTGTGCAACTTTTAAAAATTTGATGAAAGATGTGTTATATTATCACTTGGTTTAATTAGGATTTTTTGATGTTGTCATTTTTTATCATTTTCTGTTAGACTATAGTCCCCATAGTCGTCTTGATTTGTCTTTTGGACTTGGGAAAGAAAAAGTTGAAAGTGTTGATTTGTCTACTTGCTGTAGCCCTTATATTTGCCTATTACTGCAATTTTGCTACTCCTTGTTGCTATTGATAAGGAGGAGTTGGTATTCTTTCTTTTAAAATATTGTTGCATTTTGGTCATTTACAGATAATGTTGCAGCACCTAAGCTTTCTAATCATTTATGATTTTTGCTCACTTTTTTTTTTTTTTTTTTTTCCAACATTTTTTCCTGGTGAAGCAGAATTTTAAAAACTTGAGGACGGTGGAAATATGTGACAAACGGTTAACTGATGATGATGTCAAAAATCAAAGACCTTTCATCTCTGATGTGCTTAAATTTATCACAAAATATTTGTCTTATAGGCAAATTCTTGCAAATGATTTGTGGTATGTTCACAAGTCTCTGCATTATTTGGGAAAACATGCATGCAGTACACAGTTGTTTGGTTTGGTGTATGAAAAATTGTCTTGCATCCTTTTTCAAAAAAAATTTGGTTGTCTGATATGATCTCTTTCTTTTTAACTTATCACACAATAAGGTTATTGTTGTCTTCTACATGTCCCTGTATAGCATTTGTGACCATGAGAATTTTCTAACATGTATTGTGATTAATATTGTGATTTGGTGCTAGTAGCTCACCATTATTCACGAACTTTTTATAATATCTCTACTTCAAGAGATTGGATTGGGCGGTTCAGAGTTTCAGAGGTTTTAATTATGTCGGAGATGTGTTGATTAAGTTAAATTAGTCATCAAATGTTTACAAATGTATATTTTTTGGTGTACTTTTTTTTGCTTTTGGTTATCATTTTTTAGCATTTTTATTTTTGTGGGTTAAAACATTCTTTTGCTCTTGTCATTAATATATATATTCAATAGTGCTACCTACTAGATTGGTCTATTTGTACTGTCCACATGTCATTCTCATTAGTTGCTTTGGTTCATTTTTTACTTGTCACTAATAACTTCTGCTCATTAAATGATTATTTAGTTTAAAATGTGAGGTTTTGAAATCTGAAATATTTCAAACTCAAATTTTGTCTCCAATTTAAGATTTTAAACTCATTTTTCAAACTCATTTATTATGATGGTTGGCGATTGGAAAAGTTGGGTCAAACCCAAATTAGAAGGTTTTAATTCATATAATGGACATGAATTCTTCAAACAGTAGTCTTCCTTTCCGGATGCAGAGAAGGCAATTTCCTCTTGCTTTCTCTTTTGTAATAACAATTAATAAGAGTCAGGGTCAATCATTATTATTACAAAATGTTGAGTTATATTTATTGAAGCTAGTGTTCACATATAGACAATTATATATGTTGCTTTATCAAAATTAACCATCATGCAGGTGTGAGGTATACAAGATAGCAATAATCATGGAAAGTGCACAACTATCAATGTGGTTTATAGAAAGATATTTAGAAATGTTTGGCAACATTTGTGAGATATTGTATGTTCATGTTGCATAGAGGAATGTTTATATACTATGATTGCTAGCATTTTGATGTAATTTTTTGTTGCTTTTGAGCTGATGCAGCAGTTGCTAAACATATAAAACTATGACTACTTATGTGGTTTTAAATAGTGAGCTAACTTCTATTTTTTGTTTGTTGATTTGAAATCCAATTCTTTTCTTTAATGTTCCTTTGCATTTTATTTAATTTCTTAATAATTTGTATGAGTGGAAGGTAAGAATGTGTTTTCATGTTAGCGAATTGTTGCACTCGCGCATCGCGCGGGGGGAGTCATTGCTTGTTATAATAATGGCGTTTTTGTTATTTCTAAAAACCTGGAGGGCATTTTCCAGTTGAGTTTTTTGGGCATTTCACTTATGCTTTGGTATACGACTGTTCTGTTCACTATTCGTGTTTCTTTTTTCCTTCCTCTACAGCAAAAAGATGAAACATGTTGCTGAGTAAAATAATGTTTAGTTGTGCATAATCCTTGGCTTCTATTTGATTTTCTTTTTTGCTTTACTTCTTGCTGATCATTTATTTTCTCTTAGTTAAACTAATGAGAACATCGAATGTGTTTTACTCGGTCTCAAAGCAATTGATCACCTTGCTTTATTTACTTCTTGCTTGATCATTGATTATAGTGTATGTCAGGGTCTTAGTTTAGATACTTCCGATTTGGTTTTGGCTTCTATTTGATTTTCTTTTTTTGCTTTACTTCTTGCTGATCATTTATTTTCTCTTAGTTTATTTACTTCATGCTTGACACAGGAAAACCAGGCCATTCCTCCCAGCAATCAACCAGATTCATTTTTAGTATCTTGTTTTCACAAGCTAGATCGAGTGGAGGGAAAAATTCTGGGCATGACGTGTTTCTTATTCAAAATGGTCTATGACCTGAGAGGCCTCTCTAGAGATTCGGGCATTGATTATAAGAACTTCGAGATGCCACTAAGATTCAGTGAAGCTTTTGGAACGTCCATTTTGAACATAGGAGAGATGACTTTGTTCCTGACGTTTAATGTCATTGCTATGCTTATGACATCATCCGGCCCTCAATCTAGGGCAACCAAGTTTCTGATAAAACCGGTGCTAATACTTGCCCCTTTTTACTACTTTGCTTTTTTTTATGCAAGAACACCAAACTGTAGGGTCCGTTTTGGTACTTTTGAGCTGCAAATTTTCTGGTTTCAGCTTTATTGTTCCCTTTTCTTTCTTCTCCTCCAGGCTGCTTGTTTCAGAGGGTATTGTTATTACGTGACAGATCATGCCCCTACTGAGCGCGCCATCTTGAGTGATCCGGCATTGCGGGGAGTGGAGAACTAAGTAGCTCCTCCTCCTTTTTTTTTGAAGATAGGAGACCAAACATGTCATCTCGACATGACTTATTTTTTGTTGATATGATTTATGATATGTTTACATACTTTCTCCAATACTAATTATAGTTATAGAACAACATTTAAGAGTTAGTTTTGATCCTAATTACGAGACAGAATTTTAATTGTTATCAATTTCTTTATAAAATATCCCTATTGTATTCTCTCAAGTGTGTTTTTTATGAGTATATGTATGTAGGTGCGTAGACTCTTCTAGTCAGTGAAACTTTTAAATTGTTGGATTTTAATTTATTTATCGATCAGCTGACGCGAATTTGCCAATACACATATATATATATATATATATATATATATCTATGTGTGTATATTTGTGTGTATCTGTCAATATATCACATTGTTTTGAATTTTTTAATTCCCTTAATTTCCTCAAAAAATTCAAAAAGTCAACTGAATTTTATATTTATATTTAGGGTCGAAAGGAGTATTACATTATTTTTGCCATGGCAACCAAACACCTGAATCAGCAATTTATTAAACCAAACATACCATTAAGATGCTTGCACAGCTTTAGAGAGGCCAATTTTTGATTATGTGGTAAATGATCTTTAATTCATTCCAAAACAATGACATGCCTATTTCAATTTTTGTTTGTTACTTGAGGAAATACAAGAATAAAGAAAATTACGAGGGCGAAATTAATCCCAGTTTCTCATGCAAGACAACAGTCCTAAGGAAAATAGGACACTCATTTAAAGTACCAAAGCAAGCAATTCCTTTCTTTGCTAGACCATCTTCCACCCCGTTGCTTTCTCTAGGAATATGTTGGAAAGTCGGTACCGTTCCTCTTCATAAACCTCTTGATTTCCCATAGCACCAAGCTTCCTCTTGCGAGACCTCATATCATTAACCGTATTTCATTGATTTGAATAGCCTTACAACCTAGTGGCATGACAGCTCCCCTATAAGTGGGAGGTTACAGGTTCGATCATGTTTGTAACCTCAAGTCGATAATGCTTGCCCCTCTAATAAAAAAATAAAAATAAAAAAAAGAGAGAGAGAGAGAGGAATTTTAGCTCTTTTTGGGTTTATTCTCTCTTGGTTAGTTCTGCAGTTCTAGTGTGGTGTACCTTAATAACAGACAATGTATTCCAGGCTTTAAAGAATTATTATACTATTACTTTTTTGAGTTTGTTCTTTGCTTCCCACATTTTTCTCTTTTAGCCAATTTTAATTTTTCCCGTGGCTTTCTTGGCCAATCCCTGTGTTTATCTAAATATGATGGCATGCTTTTTCTCATTTCACTGTATGTTTATTGCTTGTCCTGCTTCTCACTTCCTTCAACATGTTCATAATTGTCTAATACTTGTGGAACAGAGAAACTCCAATGAGGCCGAAATTGAAACTCTTAGAGAGGAATACCATCGAGGGTTGCAACTCTTGAGAGAAAGGTATAACTCCACTTTGGATTCTTTGTCATTGTGCTTATTTAGCAAAGTTGTTTATACTTGTTAACTAATTAGCTAAGTTGAAAAGTCTGTGTAAAGGCTTCGGGAATTACATTCTATCCATGATCTTCTGTTCACTTTTTCACTATAGAAATTCACATCATATGCGGCTACTTGCGGGAGTATTTTTCACGGTGTGCTTTAGGAAAAAAAGGGTTTTCAAAAGTTTCCTTTTAAACTTACATTTTGTTGGCAACTTTGTAGAGGTCAATTTTTGAAAATCTTTTAATATTCGCCTTGCTTGTCACTTTTTTTTTGGGGTTTGCTATATAGTACAATAAAGATGTATCAGACAATTCTTGCAAGATCAGCACAAATGTCAAGGCTCTGGTTTTGATGGAAAACAAGTGAAGGCACTTGAGTTTCAATCAAAGCACTCAAAATTCATGTTAACATTTCATCAATTTTTCTTGAAGAATATCATTTATCAAAGTGGATAACCAGGGCCAAGCATATGTTTTAGGTTGTGACATAACCTATTTCAGGCTTTCAGCTACAAATATTCTGGTTTTTATTCATTTCATGTGAATAATTGCAGGTGTATGCTCTCACCAAGGAAAGGGATACTCTTCGTCGAGAGCAAAGTAAAAAAAACCGATGCAAATTTTGCTCTCTTAAAGGAAAAGGATGAAATAATTAATCAAGTTATGGTGAAGGTAGATCTGTCATGAGGCTAATCCTAAAAGCATGAGAAAATAATATCTCCATGATCTACTTCGATAATAATTGAAAAAAAAAAACTGTATCGTGATATCATCTAGACTTTAGTGCATACAGATCTAATTTTGTTATTGAAATGCGTAGAAGGTTTGTGTGTCCGGAAAGACTCTATTAGATATATGAACATTGTTTAGAGTGAAAAAATCCATGGCACTAAATTGGTGATTAGGGAACTTGTGTTTGAAACTTAGTTGGATTGGGTAATTGACTTAGCTGTACGAAACATTTAGCATCTATAGAAGATAGATTTAGGACATTTATTATTTTGAAAATATCTCTATGAAGCCTTTACGAGAGACAAAGTATTTTAATTACCGATAAGAATTTTGATTACGTTGCTTGGAATTAAAAAATATTTGCTCGAGGTCCACTTTGTCATTGAGGCTTCGATATTATGTCATTGTTGGGGACCATTTCATCCCAAATGCTCAAATGAATGAATTTATTAGTATTGATATATTTAAAACTTTGATGGAATTGCTGGGAGTTGGTTGTCCTACAAGCATGCTTTTGGTGGAAACCTTTGTGCATGATCATCACCAACTTTTATGTTCTCATTTTATTTTTGGTTTACATTCAATCTTTTCAACAAAATCTTGGCTCTTGAGGATAGAGTGGGGAAGGCTTACGATGCATTATAAAAAAATTGTGTTAACTATTCCTTTAACCGTATTGTCTCGTAAAATGTATCTTTGTCCTCCAAAGGACATTTCTTTATGGAACTTTCAAGTCAAAACGTTTCATTTAGTGGAGTATAAAGAGACCCCACTTTTCATTTTAGATTTTCTTTTATCTCGGGGAAGAGCTTTCTAAGAAGCAGTTTCAGGAATCTACAATCGGAAACTAAGGGCTCGGGTATACAGCCGCTTATTTCAACTTTCCTCAAACATTCTTTCTCAATGACTACTAATCATTATAAATTCTTCACCTACTTTATTGATGAAAGCTAGATTAGAGAGCTTGAGGAGGAGGAGAAAGTTTTGACTACTAAACTTCAGGTAAAGTTTTGACCTAAAGCTATCTTGAAATTTTATATTAGCTGGTAAATATTCTGAACGAATCTTGTTCTTTCCCCACAAGGGAAAATGAGAAATCAAGAACCATCTACCAAACATATATTCTTGGTTTGCTGAACTTGGTATCGTGAATGGTTGCATTTGATTTTCTTAATGGCATGCTGCTCTTAGAACATCGTTTGATTGGAATATAATGACATTCCTCCTTCATTGGCAACTAAATTCCTTTATCTGGAGTGAGCAAGTTTTTATAATCCACATATGCGTTAATAAATTTAATTTTTGCCGCTGTGGCTTGGTGAATGGCATGTATTTAAGGTGGAGGAGAATAAAGTAGAAAGTATCAAGAGGGACAAGATGGCTACAGAGAGTTTGTTGCAAGACACAATAGCGAAACACCAAGCAGAACTTGCAGCTCAGAAAGATTATTACACCAATGCTCTGGCTGCTGCTAAGGAGGCTGAAGCATTAGCAGAAGCACGTGTCAACAACGAAGCAAGAAGTGAGCTGGAGAGTCATCTAAGAGAGGCTGAGGAACGGGAATCTATGCTGGTCCAGGAACTTGAAGAATTGAGGCAAACATTAAGTCGAAAAGAACAGCAGGTTGCTGTGATATTTTGTATCATTTTTTATACTAAATTGACTATGCAATGATCGACTCTAATGTTTCATTTTCCATGTTCAGGCAGTGTTTAAAGAAGACATGCTGCAAAGGGACATTGAGGATCTTCAAAAGCGTTATCAGGTGAGTTCCCTTGCTTTCTGGATATAACCTGTAATATGATTTCAAGTTGTGAAAACAAATTCTGCTTCTTCTGTAGTATGTAATTTGGTTAATGTTGTGTCTAGGAAAGTGAAAGACGATGTGAGGAACTGGTTGCTCAAGTTCCAGAATCAACGAGGCCACTTTTAAGGCAAATTTAAGCCATACAGGTGAACATTCTTTTTTCAAATTTGATTGGAATAATTATTTGCACAAGTTCTATTCCAGTCAGTTATTAAGTACAGCTACAAGGGATTGGTTTTTGACTAGCAACTTGATAACAGGAAACGAATGCCAGGAGGGCTGAAGCTTGGGCTACTGTTGACAGAACCCTTAATTCTCGAGTTCAGGTCCCTAGAATATTTTCTGACTTTAGCTTTTGAAACTTTTCCTCTTGATAATATTATGTTTATATATTATTATCTTATTGATTTTGCAGGAAGCAGAAGCTAAAGCTACTGCTGCAGAGGAAAGAGAACAATCCATGAACGAATGCTTATCTCAAACCTTGTCTCGAATTAATGTCCTTGAGGCTCAGGTTCTGTGCTCTTGAGTAAACTCATGTCTATAATTGGGGCAGGGGGTAATTTTTTTCATACATACTATTTACACCAGTGATGAATTACAGATTTCATGCCTTCGGGCAGAACAAGTTCAGATAAGTAGGTCCCTTGAAAAGGAGAGACAAAGAGCAGCTGAAAACAGGCAGGAATACCTTGCAGCAAAGGAGGAAGCTGATACTCAAGAGGGTCGTGTGAGACAGCTTGAAGAAGAAATTAGGGAACAGCGGCAGAAGCACAAGCAAGAGTTACAGGAGTCATTGGTGCATCGGGAACGTCTACAACAGGTAAATCTCATCTCATGGATTTGTAATTGTTGTTAGTTGTGTTATATGAAACTCTTGACTCTTCCAGTAAATTTTTTCTCACACCTTTCTAATTGCTTAGGTAATGGAATTAATCCATAACATGGTACATTTCTGATCACCTGGTTGCTCAATCTTGGTAAACATGGTAGAGAAGAAGTGAGGCAGATAGAAGGAGTGTTATAGACTTCGAATTTTGCGAATCCTTGAATTGGTGTTTCTAGTTTCTGACTTGCATTTTGGATCTGGTGAGGTTGACGTTATAACAAGCCTGGATTGAGGATGTTATTTACAGAAAAATAGCTTGCAAGCTGCTAATTTGTAGCCTAGTCCAGAAAATCTGGGCATTTATATGGTGTAGGAATTCTATATGGAAGAACTAATAATAAGCTCAGTTCTGGTATTGCAAGTTTTATTGAATTAAATTCATCTTCATCAGGAGATAGAAAGAGAAAAGGCTGCTCGAGCAGATTTGGAGAGGAGTGCCCGTGTTAATTCTGCTCCATCATCTGATCAAACTCCTACCATGAAGAAAAATTATGCTTTTGAAAATGGTATGATGCTCTGATTCATTTCACGTTACTTGTACTTGGTTTTTACTATAAAATACTTCACTATGCAGGCAACCTGTCTCGGAAAACCTCTAATGCTAGCTCCCTTGGGAGCATGGAAGAAAGCTACTTTCTGCAAGCATCCTTGCACTCATCTGATAGTTTCTCTGAGAGAAGGAACCCTGGAGAGCATAATTTGAGTCCTTACTATATGAAGAGCATGACAACTAATGCTTTTGAAGCTGCATTGCGTCAGAAGGAGGGTGAACTTGCATCATATATGTCACGTTTGGTATCGTTTGCTGTCCCACTTCCTTGGGTTAATATATATTTGATTTGATTCAGAAGGAGACTATAAGCCACCAGTAAATGTTAGTCTAGTTGTTTAGTTGGTAAAAATCTGGTCCATAACTAATGAGAAGACTTTGTCGGTTGATAATCAGTTAGTGTACCTTCAAATACAAGTACTTAAGCTATAAGACTTGCCTTGGTTTGAATGAGCTTTCAGGGCTCTACTCACACAAGCTTTTGTTAACCAAACATAAAATAGAAAGAAAAAGAAGCTACGAGCCATATAGCTTACACCATGCATTGGGTTTTAACCCCCTAGACAACATAGTCTAGCAAATATCCACATTGACACATTCTGATGGAAGATGTTGAAATGCATGTAATTTATATTATGACCTGCCATTAACTAAAGAGCAAGAATGAGATAACTTTGCTAACCATTACCTGTCATTATATACGTTGTACAACTTATTTCATAATAATAGAATATTTATGTAAGAGGTTGGACAAAATTAAAATACTTAATTAAGAACAAGAACACACAAGTAATTAATATCAAAAAGGGAATACGATCAAAGTTGTCAAACTTGTGAGTTTAAACAAACTCGTGATAGTGACGTAAACTTGTGTTGTGAGCTCGAACCATAAACTCGTAAGAGTTTACTTTTATCATTAAATAGATATTAATAATTAAATAATTAAAATATTAAAATGACAATAATTTGATTTAAATATATTTTAAATCTAAATAATTAAAATTAAATCCATCAACGTTCATAGTTTATCATATTTAACAAAGAAATTTCTATAAAATTCATACATAAAGCTACTAAGCTTGATTAAATCGAAAAAGTTAACATTAATAATGAGTCAATACGGATTTATAAGTTGGAAACACAAAAACGGTAAACTCATTGTATAAGCTCGTGAATTTGCTCAGGTTTACAAACTAACATTTGTTTAGCCGCGACTGGGTGCCAACATCACAGAAAACATTACAATAACCATTTAACCGAACTCGAGACTTGATTAGGTTGATACTACAACCTCTATTACGAATAACAAACATTTATTTAGTGGGGGCTATATGTGATACGTACTCGCTTATTTGTTATATAAGCATATTCATAATAATAAGCATGGCGTAAATGAGAAGAAGGGAGAGATGACGTGGAGGCGAGTGAAGTGTGCTCCACAAATAACCATTAAGAAAAGGGATGAAAGGAAGGCTGTGAAATTGAGCATCCCATGCAAGGGAAGCCAAATGGAGAAGAAGGATCTTTGTTCGTTGCATAGTGATGAGTAGGGCCTATAATTTGAGAGTAAAAAGCACCCGGAAATGTCACAAATAGTAATCCACGATGACGCTTTTTGCATGCTTGCCCTATTCTTGTTATGATCTCTGCCTTTCAGTGATACGTCCCGAGTGTGAGAGGAGCTTGAAAGATGGCCTGTTTTGCTGCTTCTGTTGCTGATGCAAGGCAAGAAAGATAGAAAAGAAAAAACAAAAAACAAAAATATTTCAATCTCTGTGCCATGACAACTAATGATGATTGATTATCAAAATAGATGTCTCAGTCTTACCTGAAACCTAAAACTTCACAATCCTCACTGTAAGTGCAATCCAAATTATGTACGGAAACAGATGGTAAGTAAAATAAACAATTCATCAAAATTGGACCTAGGACATATACGTACCTTAACAGGCCCAATAGGTAACTGCCCCTGAACCTGAAACAAAATAATTTCATTAGCATGACACATCATAAAAATATATTATAATCGAGCGAGCAAAGATCTAATCACGGCTTTAACGAAGCGGGGAATGAGAGTCTAAAGCTAAATGGATTTGTTTAACAAAATCCATATTTGTTTCCTCATTATCCTTATTTTATTTTTGGGCACACAACGGGTTAAAACTATTAATTAATTAAGAGTAAAATACTCTGACCACCCTCATGTTTTGTTTTAATTACATAAACCTCCTATCTATTTTGAAAACCCATAGAAACCTCCCTTAAAATTAAAATGTATGTTACACAAACCTCCCTTATATGAGTAAAATAATGTGAACACCCTTCTGTTTTACTTTAATTACACAAACCTCTCCTCTATTTTGAAAACATACACTTAAGTCTAAATAATTAACTACGTTAAGAATATTCTAAAAACATTCAAAAAATATATTTTTTAATTAAAGTTTATATAACAAAAAAATTTCTATATTATTTTACCCTTAATACTTAATCCCTAGTTTTACTTTTCTATTTTGACTAATATTTTTTTAAATAATTTAAGAGTTTTTTAATCTTTACAAATAGTTATCTCTTTAATTATTTTAACATTGATTAATGTAAATATCACATAATGTTAAATATTCAAATAAGTTTTTAAATAAACATGTTGATGATGAGCAGCCATGGATTCAAGTTCGAGGTATGATCCATATCTAACAAACGATAGTATGATTTTCCGCAAAAAGAAACATTTGTTTCAATTCTTGTCTTCCGCGTAAAGTGAAGAGGAGTATTTCATAAGTATATATTTGATGACTTCCTATTTTTAATTGATTTGAGGTATATTTTGATACATTTAGGAAGTCATCAATGCTAAATTAAAGAAATTTTATTCAAATTTTGAGGGATATCAATCTAAATGCATTATTAATGGGTTCCAATTTTTTTTAAAAAAAAGTTTTTGAGCTTAGGAAATAAATCATAATAATGAGAAATTTTAAATAAATTTTGTTTTGTTATTATTGTTTTGAGAAATTTTAGGAAATAAATCATAATAATGTTTTTAGCACATGAATAAAGAATAATAATAAAAAAGTTTGTTCTTTTTTATACATAAAATTTTTGGAAGGGTTCGACATCAGTCCCCCACCAAGGCCAGGGTACGGCCCCGGGCTCTTTGAGAGCTTAATGGGACTTACTAGATCGCCTACCAAGAGAGTCCCAGCGACGGCCGCGAGGATCGAACACACATCCTCTTAGGACTTAACCAAATCCCTTACCATCTATGCCAACTTCCTTGGCCTAAAACAATTTTTTTGATATGAATAATAAAACAGTTAAAATAACTATCAGAGTATGGTAATTGATTGGGCTTGGACCCGTATGAATACCAAAAAAAAAAAAAAAAATCAGAGTATGGACTGCCCGTTCATGTTGGGCCTAAATGCTTTATATCTTCATCTGCCCAAAAAAAAAAAAAAAAAAAGTTCCCGCCTTTCGGGAATGAAAAATCGATACCGCTTTCCCATTTATAGTTAAAACCCAAGTTCCATGTGGAGAGCCAGGTTGAACTATCAATGCATCCCGGCAGCTCAGAGACCTGAACCACCGTGCTGGGGGGCAACGAGTTGTTAATGGAAAAGAGTATTGTCAGTAACCGATGTAATGGAAACCAGAACGGAAATCAAACTCGAACAAGTACTCGAAATGAGCAAGTTGAACAATTTGCGCAAACAGTAAGTATTTTTCATTGATTATGATTTGCTTACATATTATTAAATGCAGAAATGTAAACTAAATAATTATCCGGAGAAAAGTTGCTACGAAAGCAAGCAAGGATCATATTTCTTCTCACACAACCCGGATAAGTTGAATATATCTCGGCCGAGTCCGTGTTGCATGTCGGGTCGTCGGACAGTCAATACATCCCGGCAGCTCAGAGACCTGAACTACCGCGCTGGGGGGCAACTGTTATGGATATAAATATTAGGCCCATTCAAGGTGTGGTCCAACAAGAGGCAACCATTATTGCACAGATGTGATGGCAGAACATTTGGGCTTAGAGACAAGAGGCCCAAAACCCTAACCCTAAGGTGTAAACCCTTTCTCTTCTTATACCCAAAAAAGAAAAGGAAAAAATAAAATCAGTTTATTATTATTAGTATTATTAATTCTTTTTTTCGTTTCCCCCACATACACGTTTTGGCAATTGTTTCCATTGAATTGAATTGGAGGGGCCCACGGATGGAAAGATTTGAAGACCTAAATTAAAGAAAACACGCACAGTGTAGCTACAGTGTGGAGAGGACGACTTGGAGAAAACAAAAAGAAAGGAAGAGACGCACGGGTGGTCCTTGCTCCGATCGGCCGCATGGCTATGGATCTGGTTAGTTAATGAGAACATCGAATGTGTTTTACTCGGTCTCAGTAATTGATTACCTTGCTTCTTGCTGATCAGTAATTTTTAATGAGAACATCGAATGTGTTTTACTCGGCCGCATGGCTAAGGATGGTTGCTGAAATTTTAATGGTTGTCTTGTGGATTTTTTTAATATTGCTTGACCGTATTGTCTTTCCTTCCCCATTTGTCACTTGTGCTTTGTTTTCATTTTGAGTTTTAGATTGAGTTATTGGATGGCAGGTCTAAAAGTATTGTTGCCTGTTCTTCTATTCTAGCGGGGCTTCATGTGAAAATTGGAATCAATATGATTGTGATTCTATTTATTGAGGAATGATTATACCGAGATAACTATTATTTTTGTAAAGGAGTAATTCATTTGATGTTGGTTGTTACTTATGTAGAAATCATTGTGCAACTTTCAAAAATTTGATGAAAGATGTGTTATATTATCACTTGGTTTAATTAGGATTTTTTGATGTTGTCATTTTTTATCATTTTTGTTAGACTATAGTCCCCATAGTCGTCTTGATTTGTCTTTTGGACTTGGGAAAGAAAAAGTTGAAAGTGTTGATTTGTCTACTTGCTGTAGCCCTTATATTTGCCTATTACTGCAATTTTGCTACTCCTTGTTGCTATTGATAAGGAGGAGTTGGTATTCTTTCTTTTAAAATATTGTTGCATTTTGGTCATTTACAGATAATGTTGCAGCACCTAAGCTTTCTAATCATTTATGATTTTTGCTCACTTTTTTTTTTTTTCCAACATTTTTTCCTGGTGAAGCAGAATTTTAAAAACTTGAGGACGGTGGAAATATGTGACAAACGGTTAACTGATGATGATGTCAAAAATCAAAGACCTTTCATCTCCCGACGATGTGCTTAAATTTATCACAAAATATTTGTCTTATAGGCAAATTCTTGCAAATGATTTGTGGTATGTTCACAAGTCTCTGCATTGTTTGGGAAAACATGCATGCAGTACACAGTTGTTTGGTTTGGTGTATGAAAAATTGTCTTGCATCCTTTTTCAAAAAAAATTTGGTTGTCTGATATGATCTCTTTCTTTTTAACTTATCACACAATAAGGTTATTGTTGTCTTCTACATGTCCTGTATAGCATTTGTGACCATGAGAATTTTCTAACATGTATTGTGATCAATATTGTGATTTGGTGCTAGTAGCTCACCATTATTCACGAACTTTTTATAATATCTCTACTTCAAGAGATTGGATTGGGCGGTTCAGAGTTTGCAGGTTTTAATTATGTCGGAGATGTGTTGATTAAGTTAAATTAGTCATCAAATGTTTACAAATGTATATTTTTTGGTGTACTTTTTTTTGCTTTTGGTTATCATTTTTTAGCATTTTTATTTTTGTGGGTTAAAACATTCTTTTGCTCTTGTCATTAATATATATATTCAATAGTGCTACCTACTAGATTGGTCTATTTGTACTGTCCACATGTCATTCTCATTAGTTGCTTTGGTTCATTTTTTACTTGTCACTAATAACTTCTGCTCATTAAATGATTATTTAGTTTAAAATGTGAGGTTTTGAAATGCGAAATATTTCAAACTCAAATTTTGTCTCCAATTTAAGATTTTAAACTCATTTTTCAAACTCATTTATTATGATGGTTGGCGATTGGAAAAGTTGGGTCAAACCCAAATTAGAAGGTTTTAATTCATATAATGGACATGAATTCTTCAAACAAAGTAGTCTTCCTTTGGGATCGAGAGAAGGCAATTTCCTCTTGCTTTCTCTTTTGTAATAACAATTAATAAGAGTCAGGGTCAATCATTATTATTACAAAATGTTGAGTTATATTTATTGAAGCTAGTGTTCACATATAGACAATTATATATGTTGCTTTATCAAAATTAACCATCATGCAGGTGTGAGGTATACAAGATAGCAATAATCATGGAAAGTGCACAACTATCAATGTGGTTTATAGAAAGATATTTAGAAATGTTTGGCAACATTTGTGAGATATTGTATGTTCATGTTGCATAGAGGAATGTTTATATACTATGATTGCTAGCATTTTGATGTAATTTTTTGTTGCTTTTGAGCTGATGCAGTGAGCTTGCTAAACATATAAAACTATGACTACTTATGTGGTTTTAAATAGTGAGCTAACTTCTATTTTTTGTTTGTTGATTTGAAATCCAATTCTTTTCTTTAATGTTCCTTTGCATTTTATTTAATTTCTTAATAATTTGTATGAGTGGAAGGTAAGAATGTGTTTTCATGTTAGCGAATTGTTGCACCCGCGCATCGCGCGGGGGGAGTCATTGCTTGTTATAATAATGGCGTTTTTGTTATTTCTAAAAACCTGGAGGGCATTTTCCAGTTGAGTTTTTTGGGCATTTCACTTATGCTTTGGTATACGATTTTCATTCACTATTCGTGTTTCTTTTTTCCTTCCTCTACAGCAAAAAGATGAAACATGTTGCTGAGTAAAATAATGTTTAGTTGTGCATAATCCTTGGCTTCTATTTGATTTTCTTTTTTGCTTTACTTCTTGCTGATCATTTATTTTCTCTTAGTTAAACTAATGAGAACATCGAATGTGTTTTACTCGGTCTCAGCAATTGATCACCTTGCTTTATTTACTTCTTGCTGATCATTGATTATAGTGTATGTCAGGGTCTTAGTTTAGATACTTCCGATTTGGTTTTGGCTTCTATTTGATTTTCTTTTTTTGCTTTACTTCTTGCTGATCATTTATTTTCTCTTAGTTTATTTACTTCATGCTTGACACGGAAAACCAGGCCATTCCTCCCAAAGAATCAACCGATTCATTTTTAGTATCTTGTTTTCACAAGCTAGATCGAGTGGAGGGAAAAATTCGGGCATGACGTGTTTCTTATTCAAAATGGTCTATGACCTGAGAGGCCTCTCTAGAGATTCGGGCATTGATTATAAGAACTTCGAGATGCCACTAAGATTCAGTGAAGCTTTTGGAACGTCCATTTTGAACATAGGAGAGATGACTTTGTTCCTGACGTTTAATGTCATTGCTATGCTTATGACATCATCCGGCCCTCAATCTAGGGCAACCAAGTTTCTGATAAAACCGGTGCTAATACTTGCCCCTTTTTACTACTTTGCTTTTTTATGCAAGAACACCAAACCGTAGGGTCGGTTTTGGTACTTTTGAGCTGCAAATTTTTCGGTTTGACTTTATTGTTCCCTTTTCTTTCTTCTCCTCCAGGCTGCTTGTTTCAGAGGGTATTGTTATTACGTGACAGATCATGCCCCTACTGAGCGCCATACTGAGTGATCCCGGCATTGCAGGGAGTGGAGAACTAAGTAGCTCCTCCTCCTTTTTTTTGAAGATAGGAGACCAAACATGTCATCTGCACAGCTTATTTTTTGTTGATATGATTTATGATATGTTTACATACTTTCTCCAATACTAATTATAGTTATAGAACAACATTTAAGAGTTAGTTTTGATCCTAATTACGAGACAGAATTTTAATTGTTATCAATTTCTTTATAAAATATCCCTATTGTATTCTCTCAAGTGTGTTTTTTATGAGTATATGTATGTAGGTGCGTAGACTCTTCTAGTCAGTGAAACTTTTAAATTGTTGGATTTTAATTTATTTATCGATCAGCTGACGCGAATTTGCCAATACACATATATATATATATATATATCTATGTGTGTATATTTGTGTGTATCATGTCAATATATCACATTGTTTTGAATTTTTTAATTCCCTTAATTTCCTCAAAAAATTCAAAAAGTCAACTGAATTTTATATTTATATTTAGGGTCGAAAGGAGTATTACATTATTTTTGCCATGGCAACCAAACACCTGAATCAGCAATTTATTAAACCAAACATACCATTAAGATGCTTGCACAGACTTTAGAGAGGCCAATTTTTGATTATGTGGTAAATGATCTTTAATTCATTCCAAAACAATGACATGCCTATTTCAATTTTTGTTTGTTACTTGAGGAAATACAAGAATAAAGAAAATTACAAGGGCGAAATTAATCCCAGTTTCTCATGCAAGACAACAGTCCTAAAGAAAATAGGACACTCATTTAAAGTACCAAAGCAAGCAATTCCTTTCTTTGCTAGACCATCTTCCACCCTGTTGCTTTCTCTAGGAATATGTTGGAAAGTCTGGTACCAGTTCCTCTTCATAAACCTCTTGATTTCCCATAGCACCAAGCTTCCTCTTGCAGACCTCATATCATTAACCGTATTTCATTGATTTGAATAGCCTTACAACCTAGTGGCATGACAGCTCCCCTATAAGTGGGAGGTTACAGGTTCGATCATGTTTGTAACCTCAAGTCGATAATGCTTGCCCCCTCTAATAAAAAAATAAAAAAAAAAAAAGAGAGAGAGAGAGGAATTTTAGCTCTTTTTGGGTTTATTCTCTCTTGGTTAGTTCTCAGTTCTAGTGTGGTGTACCTTAATAATGCACAATGTATTCCAGGCTTTAAAGAATTATTATACTATTACTTTTTTGAGTTTGTTCTTTGCTTCCCACATTTTTTCTCTTTTAGCCAATTTTAATTTTTCCCGTGGCTTTCTTGGCCAATCCCCGTGTTTATCTAAATATGATGGCATGCTTTTTCTCATTTCACCGTATGTTTATTGCTTGTCCCGCTTCTCACTTCCTTCAACATGTTCATAATTGTCTAATACTTGTGGTAGAAACTCCAATGAGGCCGAAATTGAAACTCTTAGAGAGGAATACCATCGAGGGTTGCAACTCTTGAGAGAAAGGTATAACTCCACTGGATTCTTTGTCATTGTGCTTATTTAGCAAAGTTGTTTATACTGTTAACTAATTAGCTAAGTTGAAAAGTCTGTGTAAAGGCTTCAGAATTACATTCTATCCATGATCTTGTTCACTTTTTCACTATAGAAATTCACATCATATGCAGCTACTTGCAGGAGTATTTTTCACAGTGTGCTTTAGGAAAAAAAGGGTTTTCAAAAGTTTCCTTTTAAACTTACATTTTGTTGGCAACTTTGTAGAGGTCAATTTTTGAAAATCTTTTAATATTCGCCTTGCTTGTCACTTTTTTGGGGGTTTGCTATATAGTACAATAAAGATGTATCAGACAATTCTTGCAAGATCAGCACAAATGTCAAGGCTCTGGTTTTGATGGAAAACAAGTGAAGGCACTTGAGTTTCAATCAAAGCACTCAAAATTCATGTTAACATTTCATCAATTTTTCTTGAAGAATATCATTTATCAAAGTGGATAACCAGGGCCAAGCATATGTTTTAGGTTGTGACATAACCTATTTCAGGCTTTCAGCTACAAATATTCTGGTTTTTATTCATTTCATGTGAATAATTGCAGGTGTATGCTCTCACCAAGGAAAGGGATACTCTTCGTCGAGAGCAAAGTAAAAAAAAAACCGATGCAGCTGCTCTCTTAAAGGAAAAGGATGAAATAATTAATCAAGTTATGGCTGAAGGTAGATCTGTCTGAGGCTAATCCTAAAAGCATGAGAAAATAATATCTCCATGATCTACTTCTGATAATAATTGAAAAAAAAAAACTGTATCGTGATATCATCTAGACTTTAGTGCATACAGATCTAATTTTGTTATTGAAATGCGTAGAAGGTTTGTGTGTCTGGAAAGACTCTATTAGATATATGAACATTGTTTAGAGTGAAAAAATCCATGGCACTAAATTGGTGATTAGGGAACTTGTGTTTGAAACTTAGTTGGATTGGGTAATTGACTTAGCTGTACGAAACATTTAGCATCTATAGAAGATAGATTTAGGACATTTATTATTTTGAAAATATCTCTATGAAGCCTTTACAGAGACAGTATTTTAATTACTGATAAGAATTTTAACAGTTACGTTGCTTGGAATTAAAAAATATTTGCTCTGAGGTCCACTTTGTCATTGAGGCTTCGATATTATGTCATTGTTGGGGACCATTTCATCCCAAATGCTCAAATGAATGAATTTATTAGTATTGATATATTTAAAACTTTGATGGAATTGCTGGGAGTTGGTTGTCCTACAAGCATGCTTTTGGTGGAAACCTTTGTGCATGATCATCACCAACTTTTATGTTCTCATTTTATTTTTGGTTTACATTCAATCTTTTCAACAAAATCTTGGCTCTTGAGGATAGAGTGGGGAAGGCTTACGATGCATTATAAAAAAATTGTGTTAAATATTCAAGAACGGGAAGAAACAGAAAGCAAAGTTGCTGCTGGAATCACGAAAGATGCGACGAAAGAGACCCAAAACGCAAGGTTGCCATCGGTCCTCTTCCTTCTTCTCCGGAAGTGATTGTTCAGGAGACTTCATCACATGTTGCCGTTGTTCCGTCGCCATTGTTCCTGCAAGTCGAGAGTGAAAAGTGCGATTCTGCAACGAAGACAAACACAGGGGTTGAGTGTCTGGGTGATCACTGTTTGGCGCTGACTGTTTCTGATATATCGAAGGCCGCTGCTCCTATGGGCGTCATGCCGTTGGGTACCTTTGATTCACCACTATTGCTGTTTCAGTCGATTGGCGCAAGGAGTTTGCAACGCATTGGTTGTGCACTTACTTTAGGGAGGATACACCAGAGTATGTGGTCGGTACAGAAGGTGACGTGGCAGCAAGAGGATAAGTTTGAAAAGTCAAAACCTCAGCTGGTTCCTACCATCACTGACTGTCCGATATATTGTCTTGGCCCACTGGATTTTCTAATAGTGGATGAGTTTATGGCCCAATTTCATTGCAGCACTAGGTGAATTTGGCCAAGCCTGTATTCATGTATAATCATTGGTCTTTTCATGTTAATCTCTCTTGTACAAGAACTCTTCTGCAGCTATGGTTCAAGGGAAAGTTGATCGTAATGCTCTATGGAAGGTTTTGCTCTTTAGGAGGGAAAGATAAGAAATTGCCTAAAGGGTGAAATGTGCAGCAGAATTAAACACAATATAAGGGAAAAAGCTTCTGCTTTCTAGATTCCAAGTCAAAGAACTTTCAGTAGCTAGCAGCAGTTTTCAGAAGTTTCATGGCTCCGTTTTTGTAAATCTTTGAAATTGACTTTTGTTATTTAGCATCCTTGAGGGCAAGGATGTTTTGGGGAGGGGGTATTGATATGTAAAGATAATAATCAGCATTTAGGGACCTAATTGTAAGATTCGCTAAGTGTGAACTAAATAAGTAGGAGGGTAATTAGTCATTAATCATTAGTTAGGACTTGAGGGAGGCTATAATGTTATAAATATTAAATAGCCTATTCCTCCACTTTGTAACAATCAGATCAGATTTTCAAACTTGTTATGGCATTGCAATAATAGAATTGAGAGAGTCTTGGAGCTCTCTTCTCTATTTCTCTTCTAATTCCTTTCTTGTGTCTCTTCTACTCCTATTCTCTTAACCTAAGATGATTAATCGTAACACAAACCATATAGTTTATACCATGCATTGGGTTTTAACCCCCTAGACAACATAGTCTATCTGTGTAAGTGGAAGGTTACGGGCTCGATCCTGTTTGTAGCCTAAAATCGACAATGCTTGCCCCTCTAATTAAAAAGAAAGAGGAAAGGGGAATTTTAGATCTTTTTGGGTTTATTATCTCTTGGTCATTTCTGCAGTTCTAGTGTGGTGTACATTAATAACCGACAATGTATTCTAGGCTTTAAAGAATTATTATACTATTACTTTTTTGAGTTTGTTCTTTGCTCCCACATTTTTCTCTTTTAGCCGATTTCAATCTTCCCCCGTGGCTTTTCGAGCCAATACCCGTGTTTATCTATAAATATGATGCCATACTTTTTCTCATTTCACTTTGTATGGTTCTTGCTTGTCCCGCTTCTCAATTCCTTCAAGACGTTCATAATTGTCTAATACTTGTGGAACAGAGAAACTCCAATGAGGCTGAAACTGAAACTCTTCGAGAGGAGTACCATCAGAGGGTTGCAACTCCTGAGAGAAAGGTATAACTCTACAGAATTCTTTGTCATTGTGCTTATTTAGCAAAGTTGTGTATACTGTTAACTAATTAGCAAAGTTGAAAAGGTGTGTATAGGCTTCAGGAATTACATTCTATCCATGATCTTCTGTTCACTTTTTCACAACAGAAATTCACAACATATGCAGCTACTCGCGGGAGTATTTTTCACGTTGTGCTTTAGGAAAAAAGGGTTTTCTGAAGTTTCCTTTTAAACTTACATTTTGTTGGCAACTCTGTAGAGGTCAATTTTTGAATATCTTTTAGTACTCGCCTTGCTTGTCACTTTGTTTTTTTTTTGGTTGGGTTTGCTATATAGTTCAATAAAGATGTATCTGACAATTCTTGCAAGATTAGCACAAATGTCAAGCATCTGGTTTTGATAGAAAACAAGTGAAGGCACTTGAGTTTCAATCAAAGCACTCAAAATTCATGTTAACATTTCATCAAATTTTCTTGGAGATTACGGAGTATCATTTATCGAAGTGGATAACCAGGGCTAAGCATTTGTTTTAGGTTGTGACATAGCCTATTTCAGGCTTTCAGCTACAAATATTCTGGTTGTTATTCATTTCATGTGAATAATTGCAGGTGTATGCCCTCACCAAGGAAAGGGATGCTCTTCGTCGAGCGAGTCAAAAAAGCGATGCGTTGCTCTCTTAAAGGAAAAGGGTGAAATAATTAATCAAGTTATGGCTGAAGGTAGATCTGTCTGAGGCTATTCCTGAAAAATTGAAAAAATAGTTTCTCCATGATCTATAAAAATCTGTTAGGCTTCGGGAGTTGTACTTGGGGAAGGTGTTAGACATCCCACAAAGACCCATTCATAAGAATGGTTACCAAAGTTAATTATTTAAAAATGAATATAGCCTTTAATCTTATTATAATGACCTAAAAATAAATAAAATATGATATTTACGAAAAGAAATAAAATGAGAAAAGAATGTTTATTTACAAAAAAAAAGGAAAACAGAAGTAAAATAAGGGAAAATATTTTTATTTATAAAATCGGACTTGACCTATCTAAGGCCTACACATCGTCAGGAATCAAAGTTAACGTACTTAAGAGTAAAAAAGCATGTCAATGGGTTGGTGTCTTTTCGGAAAAGATTTATTTAATTTATTTGTGAAAAATATATTTTTTTTTAAATTTTTTAATTAAACTTCCGAGTAGATTCTCATAGCCTCACGCTTCCGAGTAACCGATCTTTGCTTGAGGAGGTTCCCAAAAACCTCACATGATAAAAACCCCTTCTAAAATCAATCTTATTATTTTTCAAAAGAAAGTTTTTATTTTTTATGTTTAATTTATAAGAAGAATGGATTTAAGCAAGTATTAATGCATAATCAACCTATTTCTTACAATAGAATTTTCAGGAGTGTGGTGAGAGCATGAACCGGTGCTTCGTCTTGTTCGGAATGAGATATAGTGAAGAAAAAATAGAACAAGGAAAATGTAGCCAGCATGCTGTACGATCGCATCAATAATAATCTCGGGAAACACATAACGCAATGCAAAAAAAAAAAAAAAAGAAAAAGAAAAGAAAAAGCAAGCTACACGATCTCAGCAATATTTATAGAAGGCTCAAATGGGAGAACACAATGATCATCAATATGCATAGAACCAAGAGATTAAGAATGAGAACGTACCTCCTAATGCTCACATGTCCGTCGTTGAGGAAAAGAGAAACCATTAGTAACAATAAGACAAGTGCCAGATGTTTCGAAGTATAATAGTAGTATCTCACGGAGGCAACATAAATAGAGAAAAGTGGGGCATCATTCATAAACGCATGAAAGAATAACAATATAGATCAATTCAAATTGTATTTGATTCTACTCTCTAGTCATTGATGCTGAGGCTCACATAAGTGACAACAACCATAAGATATAGACTTTATAGAGAAGAAAAGAAAAGAAAAATAGAAGAGAGAAGGAAAATGAAAAACAATAAGAAAATAAATCAATCCTCATAATATAGATTTACCCAATCATAAGAGCATAGACTTTCCATGGGTATGAGGAAAAACAAGATAAGCAAGAAGCTCTTCTCTATAAGTCAAGATCAGATTACCAATTCTCAATATATATATATATATCGCTATTCTATATGAGCCACCTCACATCAGATCAAATAATAATGGAGGAAGAACGCAAAGATCGGGGTTCGAAAAATCGAAAAAAGATGAAGGAGCGAGGAGGATCATTACTTAGAGATGAAATACCTTCGGTGTCTCCACATGTTGATGATGAGCAGCCATGGATTCAAGTCCGAGGTAAGATCTATATCTAACGAGCGTGAGTAAAATTTTCAGAAAAACCCTAGCTTCGGTTCTTGTATTCCGGGTAAAACGATCGGACTTGTATCCTTTTCCCTAACAATAAATTTCACTTTTAAGCGCTTCTAACCATTCATTGCCTCTTTTTATGTCCCTCTTTTCTTGTGTCTTTGCTCTTTCAATTTTTTATGTATCTTGCTTTCCATCCTTGCTCTCCTAATTAGTGAGTGTTTGGGTAAGTGTAAAACCGTGGTTTTAGAAGCTCTTCTCTATAAGTCAAGATAAAACTCTTATTATATATACTTACCTCGTAAATCGTAAAAGCTAATATGCAAAAACTAATCAAACACACACCTAATGGGCTTCGCCTATTTGTTAATTAAGGTACAATCTCTGTTTTGGATTCCACCTACGTTGTGTCGTCTCATTCATCATCATTATTGTCTTATATTTCTTCATCTGAAATTTACTTTCATTACAAAGTGCCATAAAAGGAACAAAAGGATGGATTCTTCATACAAATCACTTGGTGCCCGTTTGGATCGCAAAAAATGGTGCCACATAATAGGAAAATTGGGATTTTTCAATGGTGACGGGCATTTGGATCAAAATTCCATATGAAATACATTTTCCCGCCTCTACCAATTTTCAACCGCATGAATGTAAATGGGTTCCCACCAGCGCCTTACGAAAACCACCAAATGCCCTTTTGTAGAGGAAGCTCTTCAGTTTTGCTGTGTCGGCGGTCAGCTACTTTGGCGTGGAGATGAGCGTTGCCGGTGTCCGATTTTGAAGTGGGGATGAGCGTGGCCAGAATTGATTTTGATTTTATAGAAAACAGTCAAGAATAGAAGACCATTGAAATATTAAAAGAACCGAAAAATAGAGGTGATGGCTCACTCACCAACATCCTCAGCCAATAGCACTATCTGATTTCGAAGAGAAGATAACTTGTCAGCAAGATCCGTTGGAATTAACCCTTTGAGCGCCCTATGAAGATCAGATTGTACTGGAAATCGAATGGAGGGAACAAAAACCACCACTTCTGGGATACTTTTCTTCTTCTTCTTGCCAAGTGCGTGTACGGAGTTAGTACAACCCCTTATTCTGGATGAGGACTTTTCTCAAGCATAACATCCTACATTAATCAACCAACCATGTTTATTCAAAACTCATGTCTATTACAATGACTGGTCTGAAGCACTGATCATTGGTGAAGATGAGAGCATGAGCAAATGGGAAATGATGGAGCTTTAAAACAAGTATGGCTGGCACATTTAACAGCAAAATAGGGCGAGGAATGGAAGTTAATCAGGTACAGTTTTTCCAGATTAAAAAAATGAAAATAGGATTAAATGAATAACACACAATCTAAATGCATGAGTGGTTCGGGGACAAAAGGGACAATCAAACTGGTAGATTCAAATTAGCCTCGATAAAACATGAAAAACCCGGATCGATTAAAAGCAAGGCAAGTTGAGAAAAACAGAGCGGGAGAGAATAAAAGGGATATTTAAAGAGGAAGTTTCAGAGACAAAGTTATATAATTTTTGAATGAATTATTAAGAGTGAGGAAGTTGGGAACAGTGACTTACTGGTTATAGAGAGGAGAGAAGCAGAGTGACAGAGAAGCGAAGCTTCGAGGAGGGGAAGAAAACATGGGAATGTGGTGGCCATCTCAGTTGTATAGGAAGAACAGAGGCGAGACGGGACTCACATGGTGAAGGCGTAGAATTCTCTGCATTGTTGAATTTGAGTTTTGAGTAAAGAGTTGTAATATGAGTTGTGACTTTTGTGAAGAATGAAATAAGTTGATACCGTTATCTGATTGGATGGTGAGGGTCTTATGATGGCCTGAAAATTGGTGGAAGGAACGCTTGACCAGTCAAGAAAATTGGTGAAAATTGGTGGAAGGAAGTTGTTGTGACGGAGGAAGCTGAATTAATCTATGGCACACGTAACGTTAACATTCAAGGGAGTGTTGTTTGTATTTTGTAACATTTGAGTGTTAACGAGTGTGCTTTGTGAGCTCACCCGAACGTAAGAAATTGAAATTTTAGACTTAAAATGGTATTTTATCTTATTTTTTGACTTTATTTATTTTTTTAACCAAACAAAACTTTTTTATTAACTCATTTTCTTTTCTAATGCGAATGAAACTAGACTAAATATTTTTCATTTCGTTTCATTCTTCTTATTTCTATCTTATCTTTTCTATTTCTATCTTGTCTTTGATAGAAACGGGCCTGTGTAATTTTGTACTTTGCCTGTAATATTATTATTAGCCCGATAGGGAAATTAATCTTTCTGCTTTGACGTTTGTTGAAATGTAATTAATGTTAAGGTCCTCAAAATGTTATTTTATTCAAAATTCGATAGGATCCTCAATATTCTACCTAATGAACTGAGCCAATCTCACCTGAGGTTTTCTGACATGTTCTTTATGAACATTCATATATAGAATCAAAGGAGCGTAACGGGAATAATATTTATGTAAGAGGTTGGACAAAATTAAAATACTTAATTAACAAAAGAAACGCACAAGTTGGGTGCCAACATCACATAAAACATTACAATACCCATTAAACCGAACTCAAGAGTCGATTAGGTTGATACTACAACCTCTATTACCAATAACAAACATCCATTCAACCGAGAAAAACATAGACGCGTATTCATAATAACAAGCATATCTAGGGACAAAGGCTTATAGCCTAGTAGCATAGGTACTCCACAGCATGGAACCGGTCGGAGGTCTTTGATACTGCTAATTGCAATTCATGCCATTAGTGCCTCCCGTTATAATGCTAAAAAAAGAAAAGAGAAGAAGGGCAGAGATGGCATGGAAGCGATTGAAGTGTGCTCCAAAAATAACCATTGTGTAAAGGGATGAAACGAAGACTGTGGAATTGAGCATCCCAAGCAAGGGAAGCCAAATGGTGAAGAAGGATCTTTGTTCGTTGCACAGTAGTGATGAGTAGGGCCTGTAATTTGAGAGTAACAAGCACCCTGGAAATGTCAGGGCAGTAATCCACGATGACCTTTTTTGAATGCTTGCCCTATTCTTGTTACGATGATCTCTGCCTTGATGGCTGCTACCGCAAAAAGAGAGCGCAGAAGCATTGCCTGATGCAATGCAAGAAAGATAGAAAAGAAAAAAACAAAAATATTTCAATCTCTGTGCCTTGACAACTAATGATTAATTATCGAGTATCAAATAGATGTCTCAGTCTTACCCGATATAGGTACAGAGAAGTTCATCCATCTTAACAGCCTGTAAGTGCAATTCGAATTATGTACGGAAAGAAAATGCCAAGTAAAACAAATAATTCATCAAAATTGGACTTAGGATATGTACGTACCATCTTAGGAATCTCAACCAAAAAATTCAAGCACGGACCGAAGAACCCACTAGACACCTGAACCCGAAACAAAATAATTTCATTAGCATGACACACCATAAAAATACACTATAATCTGAGCAAAGATCTAATCATGGCTTTAACCAGAAGCAGGAATGAGAGTCTAAATGATAGGATACTAGCAACACCACAACCTGACTGTACACCTTTGCTGGTTTATTCAAGTAGGAAAAGGCAGTTGGAATAGGATAAGTCTGTTTATTAGGAAGTTATGTATTAGGAGGTTATGCTTATGTGTTTGGATAAGACTTATTAGGAAGTTATGCTTAGGTGTATCTTATCCTTAGGAAGTTAGTTGCAGTTGCTTATGATAGTTAGGTTCTCTTATATATTTTCCTATGGTGTAAACAGAATTCATTATGCAGATAAATATATTTTGAATTACTTTGAGTAATTGGTCAAGAACTCCAGATTCTGGTTCTTGAATTGTTCCAATAGATCCTAATCTAAGGATCTATCACTAAAGCTAAACGGATTTTTTTAACAAATACATATTTGTTTCCTCATTATCATTATTTTATTTTCGGCCACACAAGAGGAAAATGAGGACTTACAAAATCTGCAGATTAAAACTATTAATTAATTAAACTCAGTCCGGAGATAATCAGAGAATAATCTGAGCAAAGATCAAATGATAACTTTAACCAGAAAAAAGGAATTCATCAGAGTCTGGAGAGTTAAAGTACAGATTTCTCTAACAAATCCAAATCTTTTTCCTCACTATCGATATATTATTATTATCATCATCATCATCTGGGTAAACGACCAAAAAAAAGAGAACGTAACCTATACCCCAGCAAGAGGTCTATAATCACCGGCACGGTGGGGAGGAGCAGGGGAAATTCGTTCCGGAGTCTGCAAAATTAATTAAAGTTATTAATTAAAGTCATTGCTAAGATAATCAAAAAGAAAATAGGAGAGCAAAGATCATCAAATGATAACCTTAACCAGGAAAAAGGAATCCAAGTCAGTAGTAAACAAGGGATAAATTAACGAAGCCATCGGATGAACAGATTACCAATTCTCAATATATATATATATATATATATCGCTATTCTATATGAGCCATCAGATCAAATAATAATGGAGGAAGAACGCAAAGATCAGGGTTCAGAAAAATCAGAAAAAGATGAAGGAGCGAGGAGGATCATTACTTAGAGATGAAATACCTTCAGTGTCTCCACATGTTGATGATGAGCAGCCATGGATTCAAGTCCAGAGGTAAGAAAAACCCTAACTTCGGTTCTTGTATTCCGGGTAAAGCGATCGGGCTTGTATCCTTTTCCCTAACCTCCGAGAGCTGTCCTTGGCGATAATGCGGTTACGTTTTGGCTCATGTACAAGCTTTTTTAAAAAGCTATTTCAGAATACAAATAATACTATATAAAAAAGATGTTTTAGAAGAGTGAAAAAGACTTCACGATGTTCAAAATTTGTTTTAGAATTTTTTAAAAAATATTTTAAGGTAATGATGGATACTAAAAAAGATATTTTAGGGTATTGATTGACTTGAAAAAATACCTTATGATCTTTAAAAATTAGTTTAGGATGTTGAAAAAATATTTTAGCAGATCGACGGTATTAAAAGAGATTTTTTAGATAATGAAAAATATTTCAAGATCTTAAAAAGTATTTTAACATCTTAAAAAAAATATTTTAGAATCGGATTATACTAAAAATATACTTGAGAATATTTTTTTAAGACGCTAAAATATTTTTCAAAATTATGAATTTTTTTTTTTTTAATTTCAAGATCTTTTTTAAGATTGTAATATTTTAAAATAATCTTTTTTAAAAAAATAATAAAAAGGCAACAGCTTGTATATGCACCAAAACGTCATCGTGGCAAAGGACGGCAACCAATGTTAAGGGTAAAGGATACAAGCCAAAGATTTTTCATTTTTCGCCTAATGTACGTCCCAGCTAGTGTGTTGTTTTTTTGTTTTTGGAAAATCTACCTCAGACCTAAATTTAAAAAAAAAAAAATATTAAAAAATGTTTTTAAAAAAAATCACATGTTAAAAAAGACCCTAAGATTTTTTCTCTAGTATTATTTCATAAACGTTAACAACTAAATCGTCGAATTAACAACTAAGTTAGTAGTATTAATAATTAAATCAGTAATATTAACAACAACATCCTAACAACTAAATCAAGAACATTAACAACTAAATTAGTAACATCAACAACTATATCGGTAGATGTTAACAACTAGCAATTTATGAAATAATACTAGAAAAAGTCCTAGGGTCTTTTTTTTGACACGTGACTTTTTTTTTTTTTTTTTGCTAATTTAGGACCTAAAATAGATTTTCCTTTTTTTTCTGTTGTCATTGACAACCCTTTTTTTTTTTTTTTGGCTCAAGCCCCCACAACTCTTTTATGCGTTTTTGTTAGAATATTCCACAAGATTTCTCATTTTACCTTTTTTCTTTATCGAAAGATTTTTCATTTTTCGCCTAATGTATGTCGCAACTTGCAAGGACTAGCAGTGATTTTTCATTTTCTCTTCTCACTGGCTTCTCATTCCACAAGACACAGACAGGGAGTAGTAGGTGGTCTTTGCTCCGATCGATGACTTTACGCTATGGATCCGGTTGAACCTAATGGGAACAATGAATCGGTGCTTTCAAGAATTTGAAGTGACAAAAGGATCATACGCTTCTAATCAAAATGAAGGCGAACACTTATCCAATGATGTTGGATCTGACATGAAAGAGCCACCTCATCAGACCAAATAATAATGGAGGAAGAACGCAAAGATCGGGGTTGAGAAAAATCGAACAAGATGAAGGAGCGAGGAGGATCATTACTTAGAGATGAAATACCTTCGGTGTCTCCACATGTTGATGATGAGCAGCCATGGATTCAAGTCCAGAGGTAAGATCTATATCCAACGAGCGTGAGTATAATTTTCGGCAGAAAAACCCTAGCTTCGGTTCTTGTCTTCCGGGTAAAGCGATCGGGCTTGTATCCTTTTCCCTAACCTCCGAGAGCCGTCCTTGGCGATAATGCAGTGACGTTTTGGTGCATATACAAGCTTTTTTGAAAAGCTATTTAGAATATACAAATAATACTATATAAAAAAAGATGTTTTAGAAGAGTGAAAAAAAAAAACTTAATGATCTTCAAAAATTATTTTAGGAATTTTTAAAAATATTTTAAGGTATTGATGGATATTAAAAAGATATTTTAGGATATTGATTATCGAAAAAATACCTTATGATCTTTAAAAATTAGTTTAGGATCTTTAAAAAATATTTCGCAGATCGACAGGTATTAAAAGAGATATTTTAGATAATGAAAAAATATTTCAAGATATTAAAAAATATTTTAACATCTTAAAAAAATATTTTAGGATCTTATGAAGTACTAAAAATATCTTTGAGAATATTTTTTAAGATATTAAAATATTTTTCAAAATTATGATTTTTTTAAATACCATTAAATATTCTCAAAGATCTTTTTTAGTACTTGTCAATATTTTGAAGGGATAGGATATTGTTACTACCATTTTTGTTACTACCAATGTTACTATCACTTTTCCATCGTTAGATCGAATCTCATCTACCTTTATAATTTCTCTCTCCTATCAAGATTCTCGATTTAACGGTGGAAAAGTGGTAGTAACATTGGTAGTAATAAAAAATGGTAGTAAAAATATCTTATTCCTATTTTGAAATAGTCTTTTTTTTTTTAAAAAAAAAAGGCAACAGCTTGCATATGCACCAAAACGTCATCGTCCACGTCATCGTGGCAAAGGACGGCAACCAATGTTAAGGGCAAAGGATACAAGCCAGATACGCGGTGTGTTGTTTTTTTTCTGTCACAGACAACCTTTTTTTTTTTTTTTTTTGCTCAAGCCCCCACAACTCTTTTACGCGTTTTTGTTAGAATATTCCACAAGATTTTTCATTTGACCTTTTTTTTTTTTTTATTGAAAGATTTTTCATTTTTCGCCTAATGTACGTCCCAGCTAGTGTGTTGTTTTTTTTGTTTTTTTGGAAAATCTACCTTAGACCTAAATTTAAAAAAAAAAAATATTAAAAAAGGTTTTAAAAAAAAATCACATGTTAAAAAAGACCCTAAGGTCTTTTACGGTATTATTATATCATAAACGTTAACAACTAAATCGTCGAATTAACAACTAAGTCGTAGCATTAATAATTAAATCGTAGCATTAACAACAATATCCTAACAACTAAATCAAGTAATATTAACAACTAAATTAGTAACATCAACAACTATATCAAGTAGACGTTAACAATTAGCATGTTATGAAATAATACCAGAAAAGGCTCTAGGGTCTTTTTTAACATGTGACTTTTTTTTTTTTTTTGCTAATTTAGGCTCTAAAATGGATTTTCCTTTTTTTTTTTTTTTTTTTTTTTTTTTTGGGTCACCGACAACCCTTTTTTTGGCTCAAGCCCGCACAACTTTTTTATGCGTTTTTTTTAGAATATTCCACAAGATTTCTCATTTTACCTTTTTTCTTTATCGAAAGATTTTTCATTTTTCGCCTAATGTATGTCGCAACTTGCAAGGACTTGCAGTGATTTTTCATTTTCTCTTCTCACTGGCTTCTCATTCCACAAGACACAGATAGGGAGTGGCAGGTGGTCTTTGCTCCGATCGATGACTTTACGCTATGGATCCGGTTGAACCTAATGGGAACAATGAATCGGTGCTTTCAAGAATCTGAAGGGACAAAAGGATCATACGTTTCTAGTAGGCCTTCAAGAATCTGATCAACATGATCCGATTTAGAGATCGGATGACCAATAGCAAAGCAAAGGGAGTCGATTGTCCCTTTCAATTTCAAGAGATAGCCATTGACAGTCAAATTTTGTAGTTTAATAGACTTGAGATGAGTTTTGAGTTGTCGAAGCTTCGCCTTTGTTTGAGAAGTAAAGTGCACTTGGAAAAAGAGAACGTAACCTTTACCTCAGCAAGAGGTCGATAATCACCGGCATGGTGGGGAGGAGCAGGGGAAATTCGTTTCCGAGTCTGCAAAATTAATTAAAGTTATTAATTAAAGTCAATTCTAAGATAATCAGAAAGAAAATAGGAGAGCAAAGATCATCAAATGATAACCTTAACCAGGAAAAAGGAATCCAAGTCAGTAGTAAACAAGGGATAAATTAATAAAGCCATCGGATGAACAGATTACCAATTCTCAATATATATATATATATATTTATATCGCTTTTCTATATGAGCCACCTCATCGACCAAATAATAATGGAGGAAGAACGCAAAGATCGGGGTTCGAAAAATCGAGAAGAAGATGAAGGATCGAGGAGGATCATTACTTAGAGATGAAATACCTTCAGTGTCTCCACATGTTGACGATGAGCAGCCATGGATTCAAGTCCAGAGGTAAGATTTACATCCAATGAGCGTGAGTATAATTTTCGGCAGAAAAACCCTAGCTTCGATTCTTGTATTCCGGGTAAAGCAATCGGGCTTGTATGCACCTAACCTCATTTGTCCTTTGCGACAATGCGGTGACGTTTCAGGGCATATACAAGCTTTTTTAAAAAGCTATTTCAGAATACAAATAATACTATATAAAAAAAGATGTTTTAGAAGAGTGAAAAAAAAAAACTTCATGATCTTCAAAAATTATTTTAGAATTTTTTTAAAAAATATCTTAAGGTATCTTGATGGATATTAAAAGGATATTTTAAGATACGATTGATCTTTGAAAAAATACCTTATGATCTTTAAAAATTAGTTTAGGATCTTGAAAAAATATTTCGAGGATAATCGTGACTAAAAGAGATTTTTTAGATAATGAAAAAATATTTCAAGATATCAAAAAATATTTTAACATCTTAAAAAAATATTTTAGGATCTTGACTTGTACTAAAAATATACCGCAAAATATTTGTTAAGATGCTAAAATATTTTTCAAAATTATCATTATTTTTTTAGTACAATTAAGTATTCTCAAGTATCTTTTTTTAGTACTTGTCAATATTCTGAAATAGTCCTTTTGAAAAAAAAAAAAAAAAATTAAAAAAAGGCAACTCTTGTATATGCACCAAGACGTCATCGTGGCAAAGGACAGCAACCGATGTTAAGGGCAAAGGATACAAGCCAGATACGCAGTGGATCCGACTCCCCTCCTCTTCCCTTCCCCTTCCATAAAGCGTTTAATGTCCAAGAGGAGGGGAGCCGGTTCCGTGAAAATAGTTGTACCGTTTTTTTTTTTAAAAAAAAGGTTAAGGAGTAATTTGACTAACAAACTATTATTTTAGGAGCACTCAACACAAATAACTTTTAAACAGACCAAAAATACCAGCAAACTTTTAAAAAGTGCAGTCAGCACAAAAATAGAGTAAAACTTTTTTGTATTGGGCACTTTTGGAGTAAAACTTTTTTGTATTGGCTGCTCCTGGAGTAAAATTTTTTTTTGCTAATTGCACATTTTAAAATTTTTTTAGTATTTTTGGTCCACTTAAAAGTTGTTTGTGCGAGACACTCCTAAGGTAATGGTTTATTGATCAAATTACTCTTTGACCCTAGAAAAAAAAGTACTTAAAAACGTAACTTTTGACTATGTGCAAAAAGCAATTAAAGTTGCATATATCTACAGAAAAGTTGTACTTAGAAGACCCTAGTTATCAAGTATCAACATTAAATTTTGCAGAGGAAACTTTTAAACAATTTCTGTTCTTTTTTTTTTTGAAAAATGATGATATTTTCAGTTATAGCCAACAATCAAATATCAATTAAATATAATTTTGTTATGAAAATAATATTTGATTAATGTGGGCAGGTTAGGGGTTGTGATTGACTTTCTGTCAAAAAGCAACGCTGGTGGGTTTCATGGCAGGGGCAGCGATCATAGTGTCTCTGCAACAGTTAAAAGGGTTACTCCAAGATGCAAATGATTCCTGTTTTGTCTTCTGTTTTTACTCAGAGAGACGAGGTATATACATATATAGGTATAGTTGTGAGCAACTAAATTTATTATTCAATTTACAAAAGAAAAAAACTTAAAGTGATGTAATTATTTGATTATTCCCATTATTTCACTTGATTTTTTTAGTTGAAAAGTTTATACTTTATATTATATGATCAAATTAAATATGAATATATAGTTGAATTTGATAACATCACCGATCATAATATCATATATTAGGTTGACATTTTAAACATTTTTTTGATTCATTGAGTTTTGAAATAATTGAACCGAAATAAAACCCAGAAATTTAAAAAATTAAAAAAGGCATAAAAATAAATAAATTTGGGTTTGTTTGGTGTTGCTTCTCCAAAGTATCTTTTCCATCTTTGGCAGCTCCAAAAATTGAGAAGAAATTATTAATTTAAACCAACGGTCATTAAAAACTTAAGCCAACTGTTAATAGAAAGGTTAACATACATATATGCTAATAGTATTATATTAAGGAATCATATTCCAAATTTTCTTTATTGAGCTGGAGAATCTTTTGAAAAATACATGGGATTTTTCCCCCCTCTAATATTCTCATTAATGGAATAGCTAGGGGTTTAGAGACTTATTAAGGGCCACACATAAAATTTAATGAGTTAGTGATGCAAAGTATATATATGTGTGTTTGATTAAAATATTTGAGCAACTTGTGCAGTGGTCATGGGCTCATGGCAAACAATTGTACTCGGATTGGCCTTTTTGGCTTTCCTGCTCACAACAAGTAGGGGTGGAAACAGGCCAGGCCAGGCCAGGCATGCCCCTTAACAGGCCAGGCCTGTTATGCGAGAGAAAGTGGCGAGCCGGAAATACGTGGCTATTCAGGCTTATATTTTGGCCTGAGCCTGGCTCGTAACAAGCCTCCGGAGCCTGGCCGTGGCCTGTTAAAGAGGCTGTATTTTTAAAAATCCCCGTATTCAGCTAACAGCCACAGCCCCAACGAAAACAGTGGAAAACAGGCCTCCTATTTCAAAGTAAAAAAACTCCTCGTAAACAAAAGTAGAAACAAAGCTTACCTTAAACAGTAAAAAAAATGTGCCTATTTTACAACAACATAACAGATTCTACAACAACATAAAAAATGAAATCAAATACAAAATCCAGATCCCATGAACAAAGTCAATTTCATTGGAGATCAATGATCCAGCTGTTTGGACATTATGTCCAGTTATAAAATAGATTAACTAAATCATATAAATAATTCAATCCCGAGAACTTACAAAGCATTTCGACATACAAAAATAAATTTTAAAATCCAAACAACACCTCAAAAAAATTCTTCTTCACAAGTAAACGTCAAGGTTAAATATACCATCTTGAGTTTGCTTAAAGATTCAACACCAACAAACTTGTCGACTTATACTTAAATTGAAACTCAACTTCCTCGCTTAAAACTAGGGTTAATGCATACTTACATAACTTTTGAGTTTTCACAAACTTATGAGGCTACATGAGTTTGATTGGCCTCGCTTATCTTTGTTCCATGCCAATAACATTCACAATTTGACCATCTCGAGTCCTGTTCTTTGCAATTCACAAGTGCTTGTTACACCCGATGCACTTGCTTTTGACTTGAAGGCCTTCTTCCTAAGAATACTATTTCCTATTGCACTTTTTCCATTGCCGTATGTCCAACCAATACCACCTTGTTCGGCCTCATCGGTTGAGACAATAAGGTCCCAATCATCATCTCCTCCACCCATGATATCTCCACCCATAATATACATAAATTAAGGTTTTCGCAATAACAATAATAAAAAATTTAGGGCACACATATACAAATATAATGGAAGTCACAAGAATTCAAGTCTCCCTCTTGAGGATCAAACACAATAAACCCTAGTCAAGATAGTAATTCAACAATTACAGAATAAAGAAGGACCCAGAACAAAAATTCAGAAAAGATACAGACTCTATTAGAAAAGCAAACTGGAGAACTAATGATAACTCCATATACAATCTCCATAATCATTGGAAATCGTACAAATCATTTAAAAACTTATTACTGAATTTGAGTAATAAAGAATGGCCCAAAACATCTAGCCCAATTTACAATGGTTGAGCCTTAGACAAAAATAAGCAATATAAAAGCAAACTGGAGAACTCATGCTATCTCAATAAACAATCGACCATGTACAGCGTCATGAATATGATCATTGAAAATCATACAATCAGTTATACACCGCAATTCATTTGAGTAATAAAGACAGACCCAAAACAAAAAAATCGAAAAGATAAGACGATTTACACTGATCGACCCTTATAGAAGAGTAAGCGATAGAAAAGCAATATTATACCGAAATTACTAATCTCAGGTGAGCAGAGTACACGCATTTGCAGAAAATTGAACCCAGAGGAAGATAAGCTAAAGGAAAACAAAAGTCGAACACTACATAGAAGCTTAAACACCAAATCAAACACATAAACTAAAAAAGGTGAGCAAATCGAACTAGCATAAGCAAACTACCAGCTTAGATCTGAGAGTGCGAGCGACAACGAGCTGCGATCTGAGAGTGAGAGCGACGACGAGCTGCAATCTGAGAGTGAGAGTGACGACGAGCTTAGATCTGAGAGTAAGAGCGACGATGAGCTTAGATCTGAGAGTGAGAGCCACGACAAGCTTAGATCTGAGAGAAATAGAGACGACGAGCGAGATCGAGGATCGAGAGTGAGCAGCGGACTATCGGACTGAGACCACCTTCACGATTTAGGGATTATCGGACTGAGAGCGATTTAGGGATTTAAATTATTTTCACACAATGAGTCAGGGTAGAGAATGACTAATGATCAAATTACAATTATACCCCCAAGCCATAACAGGCCGGCCTGTCAGGCCTTTCAGGCTCATAGGGAGGCTGGGCCTGTTTTGTTTAGATAAACGCCTTAAAAAGGCCTAGGCTCTACCGTTAGTACTGACAGCCAAGCCCGCCTATCGAATCGAGCAAAGCCAGGCCAAAGCCCGACAGCCCTCGCCTATTTCCACCCCTAACAACAAGGCACATTGTGAGTCACTTCTCTTTCACCGCATATTCGCTGCAACATTAAAAAAAAAAAAAAAAAAAAATCTTTGAAATCAATCATCATCATCAATATCAATATCAATATCAATATCATCAATATATATATATATATATATATAAACCCATCCCTCAAGCTGATATCTCAACGGCTTAGCACGGCTCTCCTCACAGATTACTGTAGCTAAGCCGAGAGAATAAAATATTCACGTATCTGGCTTCACGTCGGCTCCTTCACGGATGCAATCCTCCCGATAACTTTTCCTCCTCTTCTCTCTTCTCCCTCAGACTCTCGTAGCTTCTCATCTACTCTTCCGGGAAGAGCGCCTCCATCTTCGTGTAGCCAAGGCAAGGTCTTTACGAGGAGAAACCAACAAAGGCCCTTCCTCCTAGATTCATCGAGAGAGATCAAATAACTCAGCCACATGTCATGAGGGAAAACATCATTCGCGCAAAGAATCAGCGAGAAGGATTAATGGCGTCGTTCTTGCAGTCATTTCTGGATCCAAGAAAGAACTGGTTGGCTGATCAGCACATGAAATCCGTCCCCACCCGCCTTCGGAATTACGTTGCACCTTCTCCCTTTTCCCCTGTCTCTCTTTCCGAATCCCTAATCCCCTTTTGAGTTTAATGCTTTATTTATTGCTCTATATCTACCTCTTCTCGAGTAGTTTCAATCACAGAAGAAGTTATCTTGGAGCCCTGAATTACAGAATACGTGCTTCCCATTTGCAGATTGAAGAGGTTCGACTGCGGCTTAATCTCGGTGTTTCTGTTGCTTCTGACTCTCTTCCTGCACCTGCAGCAATAAAATCATTTTCAGACATGGTAGCTATTTGTTAAATCAGACCCATATTTCTTTTATTTAATTTGTAGTGATTATGGACTTATTAATTTACAGTGCTTGCACCGAAGTATCATGAAGGATATTGCGTATCACAAGGCCAACTTCTATCCAGGCCCAAGCCATGCCTGTCGCTCTTAGCGGAAGGGATCTATTGGGTTGTGCTGAAACTGGTAGTGGAAAAACTGCAGCTTTCACCATTCCTATGATAGATGGTCCTTTAGCATTGGTTTTGGCTCCTACTAGAGAGCTTGCTCAACAAATAGAGAAAGAGGTGACACCTTTATTCAAACGCCATATGTTTGAACTTGTAACTGTTCTTTGTTGCTTTTTTACTCTACCTTGATGCATGCATGGCTCCTAAGACACATTTGTACTCTTCTTAAATATCTGTTGTTCTTTTTCATTGTACAGTAATGTGTCCAAAATACCTGTTGCAAGTTGCATTGGGAGTGAGAGAATTAAAGCTGAAGAGTCAGCCTCCGGAAAAGAACATGTAAATGAGAAAAAAGTTGTTTGAATCAGATATGACATTGCGCTGTTTTTTTGAAAGCAATTAGAAGTGTAAAGCTGAGAATATAAGTTTATATTGGATTTCCTGGGACAGAGATTACATCCTTCTTAACTTAACGAGATGCCTGCTCATGCCCAGAGGCTGCAATATTTGGCATTTGCAAGTTGGTTAGGTATGGGAAGTTGAAATTGTTCATCTGTTCATTTCTTTGGTGAAAGCTTATAAGCTGTTTTCTCAACCGTTTCCCCTAGAACTTTCTTAACATGGTTATAGCTTGGTTCTGCATATTTTCTTGCTTTATCTGTAAATGCATTTCTTCCATTTTCTGGTGGATTGTCTCTGTTTTTCTATTCGGTTTTGAATTCTGTAAATTCTGGTATTTCTTTTACTTATCTGTAATGTTTGTTTGGGTTCTGTCAGTAGTCCTTGTGGAACCTTTTCTCTCTCATAAGTATTAACTGCTACTTCTTTAATGTGATTGCCTGTTGGATTAGAGGCGTTGGTAAGCTTATATCGAAGGTGATACTTTTATATTTAAATGCTGGCAAGTCTCTGGTTTGTGATGCAATTTGGACCTAATCTTTTAAGTTTAAATTTGCAGGTGTTAAATTTTGTTTCCTTGCGATAATTTATGCTCTTCTTGGAGTAGCCCTTTCATATGTGCTTTGGTACAGGCCCCTTTACTGTGCTATGAGGTAAACTGGAGTGAAGCCCTGTTGTCATCCTATTTGCAGACAATTTAATTGAGTAGTTTTATGATGGGTATAATTATTCTTCTCAATGCAACCATATTATTCTTCTTTAGTTATGCTCTACCCTTGGTCAATGTGTTTATCAGCTTTTGACAAATTAACATTTTTATGCTTGCATTGAGAAGGCCCACAAAAAGTGAGGCAATTAATGTAGCTTCCTTCTGCAGCTAATGAATACTTCCAGAGATTTGTTGTTCTAAAATTCCATTAGTCATTCTATTTATTTTTCTGTTATCTGATTGACATTGAACTCTATTCCTGGGATATGATGGGTCGGCTATTCAGACAACAGTCTTTCATGCTTTAGGGATCTCATTGTAGTCTACATAAGTAAAGCATCCCAAAGGATACATGAGTGGTTCGTTTTAATTTTAAATAGAAAAGGATGAGAGGGTTTTTAGCTTTCATTTTAAATAGAATAAGGTATTTTTCACTAAAGAACGTGTTTGGGGTAGAGATGTCCCATATTGTGTTGTGTTGGAATATGATACGTTTTCACACTATATATATGTAGAGCCACGTTTTGTGACAATGACTGGAATCTAGGGATATAGGGGAACTCAGGAGGAGTGAGGTGATCTAAATCTAAAAGCAGATGAAAGGCGTATATAAAGAAATGAAAGAGAAAGGGAAGGGGAAACTGTGGGGGTGATAGTGACAGGACATGGAAGCACGGACATGGACAATACAGGTCAGGCAGCGAGAGAGAGAGAAGAAGATGAGAGGTGGCTAGGGTCACAGCTATGTAGAGGCTGGGATCAGGAGATGGATTTGCTGAGATGCAAAATGATTGAAGTAAATGATTTACCGAGGTTAGATGTTGCATTGTCTACAGAGTTTTGTGGTGTGATGCCTTTAGATTTTGTTTGGATTTTGTCATCTCTCCTTATCCTTTCCTCATTTATTGCTTCCCTCCTCTCTCTCGCGCCAATGCCTTCCTTCTCACTTCCCTCTCTTTCTTTTTTCACAACGTTACTTGCTTTTTTAATTACAAATCTGATCTGATGATAATTGATAAGTTTATAAAAGATGTGCGCAAGTATATCATATTATATATGGGTTAACTTTAGAAGATGATTGAGGGTTTGTCAGATGAGCACATTAAACGATGTGAAAGAAAGCCTTCCACTTCACACATCTTTAGATGAGGGAAATATGGAAAAAGATGGTGTCTTGTGTGGTCTGTTATTTGGTTAAGATTTTTATCTATTGGTTCATGCTAATATATATTGGTTAATGCCCTTTATTTACAGTTGTCTCTTTCAGCTGTTTTGCTTTATCTTATACCGAGAAGGGTCTTCTTTAGTTGAAGGGAAAATGGAAAAAGGTAGTGTCTTGTGTAGTTGGTTAATTGGTTCAGGTTTATATCTATTGGTTCATGCTAAATATATATTGGTTAATGTCCTTTATTTCCATTTGTCCCTTTAAGCTTTTTTGCTTTATCTTATTCCGAGAAGTGTCTTCTTTAGTTGAAGGAAATATGGAAAAAGGTAGTATCGCCTCATAACTTTCTGACGTGCTTTACAATATAAGGAATATGAAAAAGCAGAAACTGGTTTGGTTTTCAAATAAGAAACATAAAACCACTGGTAAGTGGTTTGCTTTGTTGAACCACTAAGGTTTATCATCCTTTGTAGCTAAAAGACTCGGTTTTCAGCTTTATCTTATACTGAGAAGGGTCTTCTTTAGTTGAAGGAAATATGGAAAAAGGTAGTATCATTTGGCCTCATAACTTTCTGATGTGCTTTACAATATAAAGAAACATAAAAAGGCAGAAACTGGTTTGGTTTTCAATGTAAGAAACATAAAACCGCTGGTGAGTTGTTTGCTTTGTTGAACCACTAAGGTTTATCATCTTCTGTAGCCAAAAGACTCGGTTTTCAGCTTTTTGTTTGTGTTCTGTTTTACCACTCAAAATAACCCTTACATGTAAGTGATTTAATAGCCCTGCTATCTTTTATAGCTAAATAACTCTTGCTTGTGTGCTCAGGTGAATCCAGACAACATGCAAGACTTAAATAGCCTGCCATCTAATCTGCTGCAACAATGTAGATCATTCAGGATAAATTTGAGTGTTGTGACTAAATATGTCTTTTGTTCACCCTGTGAGGTTTATGCCACTTCTTTGCTTACTAGATGACATATGTGAGTTAGTTTAATTCCTTCTTCCTTCTTGAAATTTTTTGTCCGGAGGGCCATCATTATCTTTTGATGACCGAGTCAATTTAAATTATTGCATTCGTTGGTTTCTTTTTTTGTCATAAAAAAAGATGATGACTTCCTATCAATGGTGTTAAACTTATATTAATACGTATGGGTTGCAGGCAGTGAAGGAATATCTATTGTTTTAAATGTTGTGAAAGTTTCACGGATTAAGCATGTTACGTTTTCAAAGTTTTCAATTGGGTTGCATTCAAAGTTTTCAACTGGGGTTGCTGGGGTATGTTGATAAAATTGGGCTGTATATTTGGCATCAAACGAATTCCATTGAAGATTAGATGGTTTGATATGTTTAGTTGTTCTATAATAAGATTGTCCTATATATTTCATTCTACTTCCCATGTCCTGATTGTCATTGATCCATGTAAAATACAACAATTTATGATGCTGCAATTAGGCTTATCAATGCTGAAAAGCGGTGTTGTAGCAGCAAACTTTCAGTCCACTGTATATATTATTTAAAATACTTTTAAGAGTTTTGCCTTTGTTTCCGTCCATCGCCAATCATGACTCTCCCCTTTCACGTTTTAGGGAATTCATAATAGACTCTATGGATAAAGTATCCCACTATATGTACAAATATATGAATCTTTTTTCTACATTCTTATTTTGCACTTTGTCCAATTCATAATAGACTCTATGGAGGATCGAGTTTGGTCGTTGTCGAACCGTATTGCCAATCATTGTTCCTCAACCGTCACCAATCTTCAGGCCTCCTTTCATCATCGCTACAGATAGACGATGACAAGATCGGCGGTGTGCCAATGTTTCTTCTGGAATTTGCTTATCCATTAGCCTATTCCCCTAGAGTGTGATTAGAGAAATAATATGGAGAAAGAGGATGAAGAATCTTATTGTATTAGCCACAAAGATCAAATGCTCATTTAATAAATGTGATTGAAGAAGAATCAAGATGAAGAATAATGTATTATTAAGAACAAAGAGGAACATCCCCTTACTATGAGTAACCTCATGGTTAGTAAGGCATAATTAATTCTTGAAGCTATTTAATTGGATCTCTTTGATATCTTATTTCAACTTCTTCACATATATCATTTGTTTGAAGCTATTAGGCTTATCAATGCTGACAAGCGTTGTTATAGCAGCAAACTTTTTGTCCACTCTAATATTTAAAATGCTTTTAAGAGTTTTGCTTTTGTTTCCATTCATCGCCAGTTATGACTCTCCTTTCACGTTTTAGGGAATCCATAATAGACCCTATGCATAAAGTATCACACCATATGTACAGATATATGGAATATTTTTCCTACATTCTTATTTGCACTTCGTCCAATTAAACTTAAATGGGGGATTTGATTCCTGGAGACCAGTAACAACTATGATGTAAGGCATAATTAATTCTTGAAGCTATTTGGTTGGATCTTTTTGATTTTTTATTTCGAGTTCTCCATGTATATGAATTGTTTTTAAAAAAATGGTAGAGTTCTAAAAATCAATTTCAAATTCACTTTGTGCTCAATCTCCAAATTTAAACCATTATATATACATATGACGTTGAGGTTTCCTTTCTAATATGTAGTTATTTATTGGTAGTGATCTTTTAATGTTTCTTAAACACAAGAAGTTGTATCACTTATGAAACAAAATATGTTTGAGTAACCTGTAAAGTACAATCATCCCGTGCAACGCACGGGGAAATACAAGCTCGTTGCCAAAAAAGAAAGTCATGTTGATATGCTTGTACTCATATTTTGACATTGTCAATGGCAAGCTGTCCTAGTAACAACATTGTCTGTTACATTTGGATGAGGTTTTGGGTTTAAGTTTGACGTTGACATGCTTGTGTGTGTTTAAATTGAATGTAATAAAGGAAAAGTAAATTGACCTTTGAATTTCTTCTCAAATATTGGAACAGAGCTTGAAGAAACCAAAACTATTTTGGATGTCAGCAGCTGCTCCATTGATTATCATAGTAAGCGATTGCTTGTTCGTTGCTGCGTGTAATGCGGCGGCTGGAATCTCTGGCGGATGTTACAACGAGTCGGGCTGGAGCATATTCAGGCTGCTGGGTAACAAGAATGCTTATTGGCTCCACTGCTATTAGGAGGAGAATCATACCTTGGACGCATTTCTCTGAGAGATTAAAGCAAACAGGTATGAATTCATTACTTTATTTTCGAATTTCATCCAAACCAAGCGTTTAATGTTCAAGATAGTGATTTAATGGAAGCATGTATTTGTGAAACAATGATTCCCGGTCCAAATAGAAATAGCTGCTGACTCAAATATTCTCTATCGTTTGCATTTGAAAAGAGTAAAAGGTCAATTTTATTTCTGTTGCTGTCGTTTACTAATACTTTTGTGGATACCTGAGCTTTTGTAATTTGGTTACTGCGTCTTCTATCTAAATGCGAATGGTTATAACTGGCAGAAATGTTATCATCCAAATGTTTCTTCTAGAAAGCCAGAACCTTCCAAGGAGGAAGGGGATCAGTTGCTATGAAAAACAACAATTTTAGGACCAAGATGAAAACGGTTATCAACCTAATATTTCTTTTTTCCTTTTGCATTTGAAAAGGGGGAAAAATCAACTTTGGTTCGTATTGCTCTTTCCCTTGGGCACTAATAATTTTTTATTGAAGGTATACCTGAATGTTTTTAATTTGGATATGTTGAACTTTCTATCTGATAGTCTATTGTTTAAACCAGCAGAAAATGAGATCGTCAAAATGTTTCATTTTCCTAACCCTAAAGAAGAATTCCAAAACATTCCCATGAAAAGAGGAAGGGCACCATGGAAGGACCCTTCTACACTGACATTGGATGAGAGATTCATTAGGATTTTGAAAATATTCAAATGGGGTCCTGATACAGAGAAGGCATTGGAAGTGCTGAAGCTGAAGGTGGATGCACGCCTGGTATGTGAGGTCCTAAAGATAGATGTTGAGGTTAATGTTAAGATCCAATTCTTTAAGTGGGCTGGGAAGAGAAGAAATTTTCAACATGATGCAACGACGTACATGTCTTTGATCCATTGTTTGGATGAAGCTGGGCTGATTGGTGAATTATGGAAGACAATACGAGACATGGTTAGGAGTACTTGTGTAATTAATCCTGCTGAGTTATCTGAGATTGTGAAAATTGTGGGCAAGGCTAAGATGGTCCACAAAGCATTGTCTGTTTTTATCAGGTTAAAGGTCACAAGTGCAGACCTAATGCAGCTACTTACAACTCTGTCATCTTGATGCTGATGCAAGAGGGCCATTATGAAAAAGTCCATGAGTCGTATCATGAAATGTGCAGTGAAGGTAATTGTTTGCCTGACATAGTTACATATAGTGCACTCATATCAGCCTTTGCAAAGCTAAATCGTGATGACTCTGCCATTAGATTATTTGAAGAGATGAAGGAGAATGGATTACAGCCCATAGCAAAAATTTATACAACTTTAATGGGAATATATTTCAAGTTGGGCAAGGTTGAAGAAGCTCTGGGCGTAGTCCAGGAAATGAGAGCGCAGCGATGTCCCCCAACTGTCTTTACTGATACAGAACTGATAAGGGGACTGGGGAAAGCCGGGAGGGTTGAAGACGCGTACAGGATATACAAAAATATGCTGAAAGATGGTTGTAAACCTGATGTCGTTCTGATGAATAATTTGATTAATATTTTGGGTAGGTCAGGTCGTCTGGAAGATGCTGTCAAGCTTTTTAATGAAATGGAATTGCTTCATTGCACACCAAATGTTGTGACATATAATACAATAATCAAATCTTTATCTGATGCCAAAGTTCCACCTTCTGAGGTGGCTTCATGGTTCGAGAGGATGAAAAATGATGGAGTTGTGTCCAGCTCATTTAGTCATTCAATTCTTATTGATGGTTTCTGCAAAACAAATCAAGTTGAGAAGGCCCTGCTGCTTCTTGAGGAAATGGATGAAAAAGGCTTTCCACCTTGTCCTGCTGTCTACTGCAGCCTGATCAACAGCCATGGAGGAGCAAAACGCTACAGAGCTGCCAATGAACTATTCCAAGAATTGAAAGAGAACTGTGGACGCTCAAGTGCTCGTGTGTATGCTGTAATGATAAAACATTTTGGAAAATGTGGACGTCTAAATGAAGCTGTAGATCTTTTCAATGAGATGATAAAGCTTGGATGCACCCCTGATGTGTATGCTTATAATGCACTCATGTCAGGGATGGTGAGGGCTAACATGGTAGATGAAGCTTGTTCATTGCTTAGAACCATGGAAGAAAGTGGTTGCACCCGACATAAATTCTCATAATATTATTCTAAATGGATTTGATAGAACTGGTGGCCCAAAGCGTGCTATGGAAATGTTCACAAAATTGAATCATTCTAATATTAAGCCAGATGTAATTTCTTACAACACTGTTCTCAGTTGTCTTAGCCAAGCAGGCATGTTTGAACAGGCTGCAAAGCTGATGAAAGAAATGAGTTTAAAGGTATATCAGTATGATCTCATTACCTCCTCTTCAATACTTGAGGCAGTGGGTAAGGTAGATGGAGATTATGATGTGGCAGAATCATGAAAACAATTTGGTATGATATGACTTGCTTATCTTAAGACTTCGTTTCAACTTCTCTAAATGAATATTATGAAAGCTTTTCTTCAGAATGTCACTTTAGACGTTTTCTTTGTTACTACTCAGTTAGACAGTTCTTAGGCCAGTTTTGGACTTCCAAAAGGGGGAAAAATCTTTGAATTAACTTGAGTTATAGAAGATGCATGTGAAGAGAATATTTGGTGGACTGAAAGGTTCATTCTAATATTGTTTTCACCTGAGAGGTTTTCCATTATATTAATCTATTTGCCAAGTCTTGTTGAAGCTTACTAAATGAGAATTTTTAAACCTGACTCTGTTATTTGAGTAAAACTTGAAAGGTAAAAGGTCGAGATTGCATATACATTATAGTTCAATATACCTGTTACCTTGTGCAAGCTCTATGTTTTATGTTAATTGAAATTCTCTGATTTCCAACAGGAACTGAATCCAATATGAACTATGCACATTGAGGAGGTTAAGACAAGTTGTTGTTTTTTGCTACCACCACAACTTGTCTGCAGGTCAGATTTCCTCTATTTAATTTCCTGTAGGAAACTTTAACTTACTTATTTTGCCTTGGGAAGTATGCAAGGAAGCCATTAGTATCAATCTGCAAGTGTGAAATTTATTATTGAGCAAGAATGTTTTACCCTTCAGTTCAGATAAGGTGGATATGGAATATAAGTCAGTATCATATAGATATGGAGATGCCATCGGTGTTTTTGTGTGGTTGCTGTAGACGCTTTACATTAAAGCAAATGATCAATTGGGCAAAAAAAGAAAGGTAAAAACTTCATGGCAATAGTATCTTATTCTACCTTTGGGTGTTCTTTCCGTGCTTCTGATTTCTTTTTCCATTTTTCATAGTTAAATTATTTATCTTCACTTGCCAAAATTTAGAAGATACTTGGATCAGGGTTGTAATAGCACTCTTAACCTCTGGATTGTAGTTACTGTTTATGTATCTGATGTTGGCTTTAACTTATGACTATTTTTATGTCGTATCTATTAGTGGGAGATAGGCTATGTGATTGGCTTTAACTTATGACTATTTTTATGTCGTATCTATTAGTGGGAGATAGGCTATGTGATTGTGTTTGTTCGTCTGTTTTCTTTTTCTTCCTATGGTGAGAAAGCCTTGTGAAACTGAATTGAGACCTATAATTGTTTTTGCAAATAGTGTGGTTGATCAGTCTTCTCTATGTTTCCTTCCCATACGATTCCAAATGCCCCAATTTTGAATGTGTTTCCATAAGTGGAACTTTATTAAATAAACAGACAGCCATGGCACTGTGTTGGGTGAGGATACAGGATTCATGGACATTTTTTGTTTTCTCCACGGTTACTGATGTTTACTTTCAGAATCAAGTGCTTTTATTTGTTAAGGCTTTTCCTTCCTTTGTATCTAAAAAAAATCATGTTCGAATATTGAACATTCTCCATTTTAAAATGAATTTGTACTATATAAGATAAAACACTAATTTATAAATAATTAATTGGGCTTTGAGAAATGAGACTAAATTGTCTTTTACTGTAGTGATCAAGATGGTGAAGTGGAACTCGATGATGTTTGGTTTGCCTACCCATCACGTCCAAGTCATACAATACTCAAGGTGCCTTCTTCTGTAGTTTTGCGTTCTGGTGTTTATATATGTTATCCAAATTGAACAAGAAATTAAATTACAAAATTTGCTGCATTATGTCATCCATAGGGAATCATATTGAAACTGCAGCCTGGCTCAAAGGTTGCTCTCGTTGGCCTTAGTGGTGGTGGAAAGGTATACTCCATATCATTTCCTCAGCCCCCTGTGTGTGTGTTTTAATTCACAGCACATGACTCCCCAAGATCAAGTAATATGCTTTGTGTGAACTAAGAGCCTTGTTTACTCAAATGATGTGGGTTGAAGCATACAAAGAAATATTTTACGATGAAGTCGACAGGGGAAAAAATAAGTGGTTGGATTTATTTCTTGTTTGTTGCAGACTACTATAGCTAACCTGATTGAAAGATTTTATGACCCAACCAAGGCAAAGATTCTGGTGAATGGGATTCCTCTGGTAGAAATATCACATGAGCATCTACACAAAAAGGTATCTTGCTATAGTTATTTAGTTGCTTGAGCTGAAAGTTAAATGCTAGAGAATTGTTTATTTTAATTACTACTGAACCATCGATTGGTGAGAAGGCAATTTGTTGTTCCCTCATAGGAGACATGTCCTCATGGTAATTACATATTTATATTGACTTATCGGATCATTACATTTCAGAGCATATTCTTGAATATAAGGTATTTATATACTGTTGACAAACCTTTGCCAACTTAAATTATTGTTGATGCAGTGTCTTGCTTTAGATTTAAGAAGCTCTTTCTATAAATGATCCAATTTCTAATGTCTATTTGTGATGCTGATGAGCTTAAAGATAATGGAGATTGCCTTTTGATTTGCAGATCAGTATAGTGAGTCAGGAACCTACACTTTTCAACTGTTCCATAGAGGAGAACATAGCTTTTGGACTTAATGGCAAAGTTAATCCTGTTGATATAGAAAATGCTGCTGTAAGATTCATTATCATCTTTCACCAAATAGACCCTAGTCTCCTAAACCTTGTTTCCTCACTGAAAATGAATTTATATGCAGAAAATGGCCAATGCACATGAATTTATATCAAAGTTCCCAGATAAATACCAGACACATGTTGGAGAACGTGGGGTACGGCTTTCAGGAGGACAAAAGCAAAGAATAGCTATTGCTAGAGCCCTGCTTATGGACCCAAAAATTCTTCTCCTGGATGAAGCCACTAGTGCCTTGGATGCGGAAAGCGAATACCTAGTACAAGTAAAATCACAACTTCATGAAATATATAGACTTTATATTTTGTTTATCTTCCCTTTGTTGCAGACAATAAGTTAACAAATTACAACGTTGATGATGTTTATGTTGTAGGATGCCTTGGATTCTCTAATGAAGGGGAGGACAGTTCTAGTTATTGCTCATAGGCTATCTACTGTTAAAAGTGCAAATATTGTGAGTTATTTCTGATGGTCAAATAGTTGAAAGTGGCACCCATGATGAACTTCTCAGCTGGAATGGTGTTTATACTTCATTAGTCAGAAGACAACTACAAACAGCAAAAACGGAAATCTAATCACTCAACAATGCCATGACCTCCTGAATCCTTTCCCTTGTGGCAACCCTTCTAGAATGGCTTGTGCCTGATCTTTAAAATGCCCAGCAACTGTATTATTATTTAGATAATATTCAATTCTAACACCAAATTGTGGATGCTCTTCTTTACTTTGAATGGAACATCGTCCGCCATCAAAATTGTTGGCAAGTACTAGCATGTAACACATTCTTGTTTCTAAATTTTAGGAGTAGTTCAAAAAACGAATTACATTTCCATGACTTGTAAATATTAAATTGTACATATTGATAATGAGGAACCAATCAAAGAGTTTTAGTTGCGAACTTGCAACCCAAACATGGCAGCTTGTCAACCTTACATCCAAAAGAACAATTCTAGAAGCTGACTCTTGGGGTTACTGTTCTCATCCATTATATCTCCATACGTTCCCGACATAATCCACCGAGAGAAAAATAAACTTCACTGAAATATGAATTAAGAGCGAGGAAGTTGGGAACAGTGACTTACTGGTTATAGAGAGGAGAGAAGCAGAGTGACAGAGAAGCGAAGCTTCGAGGAGGGGAAGAAAACATGGGAATGTGGTGGCCATCAGGGAACGCTTGACCAGTCAAGAAACTTGGTGAAAATTGGTGGAAGGAAGTTGTTGTGATGGAGGAAGCTGAATTAATCTATGGCACACTTAACGTTAACATTCGAGGGAGTGTTGTTTGTATTTTGTAACATTTGAGTGTTAACGAGTGTGCTTTGTGAGCTCACCCGAACGTAAGAAATTGAAATTTTAGACTTAAAATGGTATTTTATCTTATTTTTTGACTTTATTTATTTTTTTAACCAAACAAAACTTTTTTTATTAACTCATTTTCTTTTCTAATGCGAATGAAACTAGACTAAATATTTTTCATTTCGTTTCATTCTTCTTATTTCTATCTTATCTTTTCTATTTCTATCTTGTCTTTGATAGAAACGGGCCTGTGTAATTTTGTACTTTGCCTGTAATATTATTATTAGCCCGATAGGGAAATTAATCTTTCTGCTTTGACGTTTGTTGAAATGTAATTAATGTTAAGGTCCTCAAAATGTTATTTTATTCAAAATTCGATAGGATCCTCAATATTCTACCTAATGAACTGAGCCAATCTCACCTGAGGTTTTCTGACATGTTCTTTATGAACATTCATATATAGAATCAAAGGAGCGTAACGGGAATAATATTTATGTAAGAGGTTGGACAAAATTAAAATACTTAATTAACAAAAGAAACGCACAAGTTGGGTGCCAACATCACATAAAACATTACAATACCCATTAAACCGAACTCAAGAGTCGATTAGGTTGATACTACAACCTCTATTACCAATAACAAACATTCATTCAACCGAGAAAAACATAGACGCGTATTCATAATAACAAGCATATCTAGGGACAAAGGCTTATAGCCTAGTAGCATAGGTACTCCACAGCATGGAACCGGTCGGAGGTCTTTGATACTGCTAATTGCAATTCATGCCATTAGTGCCTCCCGTTATAATGCTAAAAAAAGAAAAGAGAAGAAGGGCAGAGATGGCATGGAAGCGATTGAAGTGTGCTCCAAAAATAACCATTGTGTAAAGGGATGAAACGAAGACTGTGGAATTGAGCATCCCAAGCAAGGGAAGCCAAATGGTGAAGAAGGATCTTTGTTCGTTGCACAGTAGTGATGAGTAGGGCCTGTAATTTGAGAGTAACAAGCACCCTGGAAATGTCAGGGCAGTAATCCACGATGACCTTTTTTGAATGCTTGCCCTATTCTTGTTACGATGATCTCTGCCTTGATGGCTGCTACCGCAAAAGAGAGCGCAGAAGCATTGCCTGATGCAATGCAAGAAAGATAGAAAAGAAAAAAACAAAAATATTTCAATCTCTGTGCCTTGACAACTAATGATTAATTATCGAGTATCAAATAGATGTCTCAGTCTTACCCGATATAGGTACAGAGAAGTTCATCCATCTTAACAGCCTGTAAGTGCAATTCGAATTATGTACGGAAAGAAAATGCCAAGTAAAACAAATAATTCATCAAAATTGGACTTAGGATATGTACGTACCATCTTAGGAATCTCAACCAAAAAATTCAAGCACGGACCGAAGAACCCACTAGACACCTGAACCCGAAACAAAATAATTTCATTAGCATGACACACCATAAAAATACACTATAATCTGAGCAAAGATCTAATCATGGCTTTAACCAGAAGCAGGAATGAGAGTCTAAATGATAGGATACTAGCAACACCACAACCTGACTGTACACCTTTGCTGGTTTATTCAAGTAGGAAAAGGCAGTTGGAATAGGATAAGTCTGTTTATTAGGAAGTTATGTATTAGGAGGTTATGCTTATGTGTTTGGATAAGACTTATTAGGAAGTTATGCTTAGGTGTATCTTATCCTTAGGAAGTTAGTTGCAGTTGCTTATGATAGTTAGGTTCTCTTATATATTTTCCTATGGTGTAAACAGAATTCATTATGCAGATAAATATATTTTGAATTACTTTGAGTAATTGGTCAAGAACTCCAGATTCTGGTTCTTGAATTGTTCCAATAGATCCTAATCTAAGGATCTATCACTAAAGCTAAACGGATTTTTTTAACAAATACATATTTGTTTCCTCATTATCATTATTTTATTTTCGGCCACACAAGAGGAAAATGAGGACTTACAAAATCTGCAGATTAAAACTATTAATTAATTAAACTCAGTCCGGAGATAATCAGAGAATAATCTGAGCAAAGATCAAATGATAACTTTAACCAGAAAAAGGAATTCATCAGAGTCTGGAGAGTTAAAGTACAGATTTCTCTAACAAATCCATATCTTTTTCCTCACTATCGATATATTATTATTATTATCATCATCATCATCTGGGTAAACGACCAGAAAAAAGAGAACGTAACCTATACCCCAGCAAGAGGTCGATAATCACCGGCACGGTGGGGAGGAGCAGGGGAAATTCGCTCCGGAGTCTGCAAAATTAATTAAAGTTATTAATTAGAGTCATTGCTAAGATAATCAGAAAGAAAATAGGAGAGCAAAGATCATCAAATGATAACCTTAACCAGGAAAAAGGAATCCAAGTCAGTAGTAAACAAGGGATAAATTAACGAAGCCATCGGATGAACAGATTACCAATTCTCAATATATATATATATATCGCTATTCTATATGAGCCACCTCACATCAGATCAAATAATAATGGAGGAAGAACGCAAAGATCAGGGTTCAGAAAAATCAGAAAAAGATGAAGGAGCGAGGAGGATCATTACTTAGAGATGAAATACCTTCAGTGTCTCCACATGTTGATGATGAGCAGCCATGGATTCAAGTCCAGAGGTAAGAAAAACCCTAACTTCGGTTCTTGTATTCCGGGTAAAGCGATCGGGCTTGTATCCTTTTCCCTAACCTCCGAGAGCTGTCCTTGGCGATAATGCGGTTACGTTTTGGCTCATGTACAAGCTTTTTTAAAAAGCTATTTCAGAATACAAATAATACTATATAAAAAAGATGTTTTAGAAGAGTGAAAAAGACTTCACGATGTTCAAAATTTGTTTTAGAATTTTTTTAAAAATTATTTTAAGGTAATGATGGATACTAAAAAAGATATTTTAGGGTATTGATTGTACTGAAAAAATACCTTATGATCTTTAAAAATTAGTTTAGGATGTTGAAAAAATATTTTAGTGATACTTCGCCGGTATTAAAAGAGATTTTTTAGATAATGAAAAATATTTCAAGATCTTAAAAAGTATTTTAACATCTTAAAAAAATATTTTAGGATACTGACTGATACTAAAAATATACTTCACAATATTTTTTTAAGACGCTAAAATATTTTTCAAAATTATGAATTATTATTTTTTTTTAATTTCAAGATCTTTTTAAGATTGTCAATATTTTAAAATAATCTTTTTAAAAAAATTAAAAAAAAGGCAACAGCTTGTATATGCACCAAAACGTCATCGTGGCAAAGGACGGCAACCAATGTTAAGGGTAAAGGATACAAGCCAAAGATTTTTCATTTTTCGCCTAATGTACGTCCCAGCTAGTGTGTTGTTTTTTTGTTTTTGGAAAATCTACCTCAGACCTAAATTTAAAAAAAAATATTAAAAAATGTTTTTTAAAAAAATCACATGTTAAAAAAGACCCTAAGATTTTTTCTGGTATTATTTCATAAACGTTAACAACTAAATCAGTCGAATTAACAACTAAGTCAGTAGTATTAATAATTAAATCAGTAGTATTAACAATAATATCCTAACAACTAAATCAGTAATATTAACAACTAAATTAGTAACATGAACAACTATATCAGTAGATGTTAACAACTAGCAATTTATGAAATAATACCAGAAAATGCCCTAGGGTCTTTTTTGACATGTGACTTTTTTTTTTTTTTTTTTTTGCTAATTTAGGACCTAAAATAGATTTTCCTTTTTTTCTGTTGTCACTGACAACCCTTTTTTTTTGGCTCAAGCCCCCACAACTCTTTTATGCGTTTTTGTTAGAATATTCCACAAGATTTCTCATTTTACCTTTTTTCTTTATCGAAAGATTTTTCATTTTTCGCCTAATGTATGTCGCAACTTGCAAGGACTAGCAGTGATTTTTCATTTTCTCTTCTCACCGGCTTCTCATTCCACAAGACACAGACAGGGAGTAGTAGGTGGTCTTTGCTCCGATCGATGACTTTACGCTATGGATCCGGTTGAACCTAATGGGAACAATGAATCGGTGCTTTCAAGAATTTGAAGTGACAAAAGGATCATACGCTTCTAATCAAAATGAAGGCGAACACTTATCCAATGATGCTGGATCTGACATGAAAGAGCCACCTCATCAGACCAAATAATAATGGAGGAAGAACGCAAAGATCAGGGTTCAGAAAAATCTGAACAAGATGAAGGAGCGAGGAGGATCATTACTTAGAGATGAAATACCTTCAGTGTCTCCACATGTTGATGATGAGCAGCCATGGATTCAAGTCCAGAGGTAAGATCTATATCCAACGAGCGTGAGTATAATTTTCGGCAGAAAAACCCTAGCTTCGGTTCTTGTCTTCCGGGTAAAGCGATCGGGCTTGTATCCTTTTCCCTAACCTCCGAGAGCTGTCCTTGGCGATAATGCAGTGACGTTTTGGTGCATATACAAGCTTTTTTGAAAAGCTATTTCAGAATATACAAATAATACTATATAAAAAAAGATGTTTTAGAAGAGTGAAAAAAAAAACTTAATGATCTTCAAAAATTATTTTAGGAATTTTTAAAAATATTTTAAGGTATTGATGGATATTAAAAAGATATTTTAGGATATTGATTATACTGAAAAAATACCTTATGATCTTTAAAAATTAGTTTAGGATCTTTAAAAAATTTTTCAGGGTACTGAAGTATTAAAAGAGATATTTTAGATAATGAAAAAATATTTCAAGATATTAAAAAATATTTTAACATCTTAAAAAAATATTTTAGGATATCGATTGTACTAAAAATATACTGAGAATATTTTTTAAGATATTAAAATATTTTTCAAAATTATGATTTTTTTTAAATACCATTAAATATTCTGAAGCATCTTTTTAGTACTTGTCAATATTTTGAAGGGATAGGATATTGTTACTTCTACCAATGTTACTACCACTTTTCCACCGTTAGATCGAATCTCATCTACCTTTATAATTTCTCTCTCCTATTAAGATTCTGATCTAACGGTGGAAAAGTGGTAGTAACATTGGTAGTAATAAAAAATGGTAGTAAAAATATCTTATTCCTATTTTGAAATAGTCTTTTTTTTTATTTAAAAAAAGGCAATGACTTGCATATGCACCAAAACGTCATCGTGGCAAAGGACGACAACCAATGTTAAGGGCAAAGGATACAAGCCGATACGCGGTGTGTTGTTTTTTTTTTGTCACGCAGACAACCTTTTTTTTTTTTTTTTTTTTGCTCAAGCCCCCACAACTCTTTTACGCGTTTTTGTTAGAATATTCCACAAGATTTTTCATTTGACCTTTTTTTTTATCGAAAGATTTTTCATTTTTCGCCTAATGTACGTCCCAGCTAGTGTGTTGTTTTTTTGTTTTTGTTTTTTTTGGAAAATCTACCTTAGACCTAAATTTAAAAAAAATATTAAAAAAGGTTTTAAAAAAAAATCACATGTTAAAAAAGACCCTAAGGTCTTTTCTGGTATTATATCATAAACGTTAACAACTAAATCAGTCGAATCAACAACTAAGTCAGTAGCATTAATAATTAAATCAGTAGCATTAACAACAATATCCTAACAACTAAATCAGTAATATTAACAACTAAATTAGTAACATCAACAACTATATCAGTAGACGTTAACAATTAGCATGTTATGAAATAATACCAGAAAAGGCTCTAGGGTCTTTTTTAACATGTGACTTTTTTTTTTTTTTTTTTTGTGTGGCTAATTTAGGCCCTAAAATGGATTTTCCTTTTTTTTTTTGGGTCACTGACAACCCTTTTTTTGGCTCAAGCCCGCACAACTCTTTTATGCGTTTTTTTTAGAATATTCCACAAGATTTCTCATTTTACCTTTTTTCTTTATCGAAAGATTTTTCATTTTTCGCCTAATGTATGTCGCAACTTGCAAGGACTTGCAGTGATTTTTCATTTTCTCTTCTGTTTCGGCTTCTCATTCCACAAGACACAGATAGGGAGTGGCAGGTGGTCTTTGCTCCGATCGATGACTTTATGCTATGGATCCGGTTGAACCTAATAGGAACAATGAATCGGTGCTTTCAAGAATCTGAAGGGACAAAAGGATCATACGCTTCTGGTAGGCCTTCAAGAATCTGATCAACATGATCCGATTTAGAGATCGGATGACCAATAGCAGCAAGGGAGTCGATTGTCCCTTTCAATTTCAAGAGATAGCCATTGATAGTCAAATTTTGTAGTTTAATAGACTTGAGATGAGTTTTGAGTTGTCGAAGCTTCGCCTTTGTTTGAGAAGTAAAGTGCACCTGAAATTTTTCCTAATTTTTCAGAGAAGACTCACATCCAACGGCACGAGTAAGGACGCCTTCGGACATTGAATAGGTCATCCAAGACATGAGTAGTTGATCTTGACGTTGCCAGTCAAGAAACGTCGGATTGATAACAGATCCGTCATGGTCATCTGTTGGTCGATTTCCTTAATGGCAAGTGAACCAGTCGAACAAGTAATAAAGTGTAAGTAGAGTATCGTCCCACAGAGACCGAGATACTAGGAAGTGACGCTCAAATGCTATAATAGTTGTGTGAAACAGAAAGTAAATCTAATTGGTTTGAGAGGTTTTTGTGGTTACGCTAAATAACAAACAAAAGTAAACAGAGTATCATAGTCGTAAGAAGATGTCAATGAGAAGTTAGGCTGAACTCAGAATCATCTTTAAGCATATCAATCCCCCTGTTGCTTCACTCATTGCTATAGCATCTATACTGCACAGCTTCCGTAATGCTACAACATAGCTATTAACTACAACGCTATTCAGTTAACCCACCATTATAGTCTACCGAAGCTTCCGTGTCTGATACGTTTAATACTAACTATACTTCTCCCATATGCCTATGGCAATTTTATAGTTAGCTTCACATTACAAAACAAGGTGTTATGGTTATGAGCGGTAGACCCATTCCTGAAGCCTACAATAATAGGTCAAGCCTTGCACCAGCTGCCTAGCAAACACTATTTCCCATAGGTCTAACCCCGATTCCTTTCCAATAAGCCAAAGCCACAAATCTAGCCCTTAACTTCCGCTAATCGACTAGTAATTAATGCACTGATAAGCAAACTGAATTTATTGAATTAAGAACTTGCAACTGGTTCATTTAGCACTTAAGAAATCATCCTCATTCAGCCATAGGAAAATCAATTCATGATTGACGAGGGAAACACAAAACAGATAATAACAAAAGGGACAACAAACATTTATTCAACCGAGAAAAACATAGACACGTATTCATAATAACAAGCATCTATAGGGACAAAGGCTTATAGCCTAGTAGCATAGGTACTCCACAAAGATGGAACCGTCGGAGGTCTTTGATATCGCTAATTGCAATTCATGCCATTAGTGCCTCCCGTTATAATGCTAAAAAAAGAAATGAGAAGAAGGGCAGAGATGACATGGAGGCGAGTGAAGTGTGCTCCAAAAATAACCATTGTGTAAAGGGATGAAAGGAAGACTGTGCAATTGAGCATCCCAAGCAAGGGAAGCCAAATGGTGAAGAAGGATCTTTGTTCGTTGCACAGTAGTGATGAGTAGGGCCTGTAATTTGAGAGTAACAAGCACCCCGGAAATGTCGGGCAGTAATCCACGATGACCTTTTTTGAATGCTTGCCCTATTCTTGTTATGATGATCTCTGCCTTGATGGTCGCTACCGCAAAAAGAGAGCGCGAAGCATTGCACGATGCAATGCAAGAAAGATAGAAAAGAAAAAAACAAAAATATTTCAATCTCTCGTACCTTGACAACTAATGATTAATTATCGAGTATCAAATAGATGTCTCGGTCTTACCCGATATAGGTACAGAGAAGTTCATCCATCTTAATGACTGTAAGTGCAATTCGAATTATGTACGGAAAGAAAATGCCAAGTAAAACAAATAATTCATCAAAATTGGACTTAGGATATGTACGTACCATCTTAGGAATCTCAACAAAAAATTCAAGCACGGACCGAAGAACCCACTAGACACCGAACCCGAAACAAAATAATTTCATTAGCATGACACACCATAAAAATACACTATAATCGAGCAAAGATCTAATCATGGCTTTAACCAGAAGCAGGAATGAGAGTCTAAATGATAGGATACTAGCAACACCACAACCTGACTGTGTCTAAATGATAGGATACTAGCAACACCACAACCTGACTGTACACCTTTGCTGGTTTATTCAAGAAGGAAAAGGCAGTTGGAATAGGTCTGTTTATTAGGAAGTTATGTATTAGGAGGTTATGCTTATGTGTTTGGATAAGACTTATTAGGAAGTTATGCTTAGGTGTATCTTATCCTTAGGAAGTTAGTTGCAGTTGCTTATGATAGTTATGTTCTTTTATATATTTTCCTATGGTGTAAACAGAATTCATTATGCAAATAAATATATTTTGAATTTCTTTGAGTAATTGGTCAAGAACTCCAGATTCTGGTTCTTAAATTGTTCCAATAGATCCTAATCTAAGGATCTATCACTAAAGCTAAACGGATTTTTTAACAAATACATATTTGTTTCCTCATTATCATTATTTTATTTTCGGCAAATGAGGACTTACAAAATCTGCATATTAAAACTATTAATTAATTAAACTCGCCTCGGAGATAATCGAGAGAATAATCGAGCAAAGATCAAATGATAACTTTAACCAGAAAAAAGGAATTCATCAGAGTCTGGAGAGTTAAAGTACAGATTTCTCTAACAAATCCATATCTTTTTCCGAGTTCACATTTGGTGCATATTCTTATGTGCCTAATTATGTGCTCATAATATTTTTTAAATTTTTTATATATTGTATTTATTTAGATTTAAATTATATCTTCTTGGAATTTTTTTGCACCCATATCTCAAATTAATTAGTTTCCATGATATTGGTGTTACGGATAAATGCGGGATTGTAAACTAATTAATTTGAGATACGGGTGCAAAAAAAAAAAATTCCGAGAAAGCAACATATAATTTCAATATAAATAAATACAATATATAAAAAATTAAAAAAAATTCCAGAAAGCAACATATAATTTCAATATAAATAAATACAATATATAAAAAATTAAAAAAATATGTATGAGCACATAATTGTGCACATAAGAATGGGCACCAAATGTGCACCCATCTTTTTCCTCACTATCTATATATTATTATTATCATCATCATCATCTGGGTAAACGACCAAAAAAAAGAGAACGTAACCTATACCCCAGCAAGAGGTCTATAATCACCTAGGCACGGTGGGGAGGAGCGAGGGGAAATTGTTCCGAGTCTGCAAAATTAATTAAAGTTATTAATTAAAGTCATTGCTAAGATAATCAAAAAGAAAATAGGAGAGCAAAGATCATCAAATGATAACCTTAACCAGGAAAAAGGAATCCAAGTCGGTAGTAAACAAGGGATAAATTAACGAAGCCATCGGATGAACAGATTACCAATTCTCAATATATATATATATATGTGTGTGTGTGTGTGTGTGTGTTTAAACTTCTCATGTTGTATGAGAAGAAGAAAATTCCTACCTACACATATATATAATGCTAATTATATATATATAGGTCCTACCATTTTATATGTGTATGAAATGAGAAAATACTTCACTATTCTATATGAGCCACCTCATCGACCAAATAATAATGGAGGAAGAACGCAAAGATCGGGGTTCAGAAAAATAAATCGAGAAAAAGATGAAGGAGCGAGGAGGATCATTACTTAGAGATGAAATACCTTCGGTGTCTCCACATGTTGATGATGAGCTTGACCATGGATTCAAGTCCGGAGGTAAGATCTATATCCAACGAGCGTGAGTATAATTTTCGGCAGAAAAACCCTAGCTTCGGTTCTTGTATTCCGGGTAAAGGGATCGGACTTGCATCCTTTTCCCTAACCTCCGCAGCTGTCCTTTGCGATAATGCAATGACGTTTTGGTGTAAAAAGCTATTTCAGAAGACAAATAATACTATATAAAAAAAGATGTTTTAGAAGAGTGAAAAAAAAACTTTATGAAAAAATATTTTAAGGTACTCGATGGATACTAAAAAGATATTTTAAAATATTGATTGATCTTGAAAAAATATCTTATAATCTTTAAAAATTACTTTAGGATCTTGAAAAAATATTTCGGATACTAAAAGAGATTTTTTAGATAATGAAAAAATATTTCAAGATCTTAAAAAATATTTTAACATCTTAAAAAAATATTTTAGGATCTCGATTGGTACTAAAAATATCTTTGCAGAATATTTTTTAAGATGCTAAAATATTTTTCAAAATTACGAATTATTATTTTTTAGTACTATTATCGATTCTCAAACATCTTTTTTAGTACTTTTCAATATTTTGAAATAGTCTTTAAAAAAAAAAATGCAACGACTTGTATATGCACCAAAACGTCATCGTGGCAAAGGACGGCAACCGATGTAAAGGGCAAAGGATACAAGCCAGATACGCGGTGTGTTGTTTTTTTTTGTCACCGACAACCTTTTTTTTTTTTTGCTCAAGCCCCCACAACTCTTTTACGCGTTTTTGTTAGAATATTCCACAAGATTTTTCATTTTACCTTTTTTTTTTTTAATCGAAAGATTTTCATTTTTCGCCTAATGTACGTCCCAGCTAGTGTGTTGTTGTTGTTGTTGTTTTTTCTTTTTTTTTTGGAAAATCTACCTCAGACCTAAATTAACAAAAAAATATTAAAAAAGGTTTTTAAAAAAAGTTACATGTTAAAAAAGACCCTAGATCTTTTCTGATATGATTTCATAAACGTTAACAATTAAATCAATCGAATTAATAACTAAATCAGTAGCATTAATAATTAAATCAAGTAGCATTAACAACAATATCCTAACAACTAAATCAGTAACATTAACAACTAAATTAATAACATTAACAACTAAATTAGTACTCATTAACAACTATATCAGTAGACGTTAACAACTAGCATTTTATGAAATAATACCAGAAAAGGCCCTAGGGTCTTTTTTGATATGTGACTTTTTTTTGGGGGCTAATTTAGGCCCTAAAATGGATTTTCCCCTTTTTTTGGTCACCGACAACTTTTTTTTTTGGCTCAAGCTCCCACAACTCTTTTATGCGTTTTTGTTAGAATATTCCACAAGATTTCTCATTTTACCTTTTTGCTTTATCAAAAGATTCTAGCAAATATCCACATTCTGATGGAGGATGTTGAAATGCATGTAGTTTATATTATGACCTGCCATTAACTAAAGAGCAAGAATTAGATAAATTAGCTAACCATTAGCTGTCATTATATACGTTATACAACTTATTTCATAAAACAAGATGACAATCTTGATTAATTTTATTTTTAACTATAATAATTTTAGGAATCAATGGAATCTATACGGGATTCTCTTGCTGAGGAATTGGTCAAAATGACAGAACAGGTGAGTTTCAACTTCGAGTTATAAATTTATTGATACTGATGGCATTGCTTGTCAGCATGACTTGCTTACACTCACTGCACACTAGTGCAAAAAAAGCTTTTAAGACCGGACAAAAGAGGGGTCGTAAGACCGGATATGCGACCGGTCTTGTTCCAGCCAGTATTAAAAGTCTACCATTTAAGACCGGACTCGAACCGGTCTTAAAGAAACTCTTTTAAGACCGGACATTTAAAAACTGGGTCTTAAAAAGTTGTACTAAATGAAGCCGAAATATTTTTTGTTTGATCCTAATGCTCAACTTTTAAGACCGGACAAAAAATAGGCCGCTCTTAAAAGATCGTAATTATAAGATCGGACAAGACACATACGGTCGAAAAATAGCGCTTCTAAGACCACACGACTAATTACACACGGTCTTAAAGGACTGACTTTCAAGGGTGGATGATAAAAACATCCGGTCTTAAAGATTTTGATTTAAGACCGGACGTCTAAATAGACCGGTCTTAAAAGACCAACTTTTAAGACTGGGTTTAATATCAAAACTCAAAAGTCGTCCTGACCTTTAAGACCGGTCATATAATTACATCCGCTCTTAACAAGTGAACATTTAAGACCGGCTTATTATTTCCGGCCTAAATTTTCACGAATTTTTCCTCATTTGTTCTTCCCGATTATATATATATACACAAATCCACCACCCAATCCAAAGACATAAAATTCGATACTTTAAGCTACAAGCTATGAACAATTATTTGAATAAATTGAATTGGAAAAAGAATACAAATATTATTCACCATGAGCTATTTGGCCTCTCAATTAATGATTACTATGACGACAACACCTAAATTAATTCATACAATAAGATAACTTACTTACAAATACAATAAGTTACAAGTACAACATACATGCGCCCAAAATAATATTTACCATGCCTTCATCTGATTCCCCCACCCAACAACGTAACATCCTCTTATATAACATGCCCCTTTGGATCGGATCCTGCCACAAAAATAAAACAAGAACAAAATTCATAGTCAGTGACATTAACTATGAACATAGATAGAAGGAATATAATATATATAGTTAAAGCCTTAAAGTCTTCAAAGAAATATGCATATGAATATTACCTTATGAATTGACTCTTTTATAAAGTGATATCTTCCCATATCCCTTCTTGATTATCACTTCTCATGCCGGGTTCATTATCCGCTTCATCTTCTTCGTTCATATCCGGTAGACCCCTTGAAAAAGGAGTACTCTCAGGAATACCATAATTTGAATTCATTTCCTCATCAATATCAATGACCCTCTTTCCTTGGAGGGCTGAGACCACATTTTATTTTCTTGATCGGTGATATAGAACACTTGTTTTGCCGGTCCGCCATAATAAAAGGTTCATCTCCAAAACTTCTACCATTGACATCGACTAATGTAAATCCTAGCCGATCGATCCGAACACCATTATTGACATTAACCCACTTGCATTTGAAAATGGAAAATCTAATTTTCACATAGTCCACCTCCCAAATCTCTTCAATAACCCCATAATATGGCATGACTGCCAATAAAGGGCTCTTGTCTTTCGAACTGGAGAAGTGCATAGATTCAGCCTCTAACATAACACCACCGTGCGACCGTGCTCGTATCATCTAGGGACTTCGTGTAAAATGTATAACCATTGATCACATACGAATTCCAACTTATGACATCAACCTCGGGACCACCCGCTAACCATTTGATTGTATCGAAACACATTCCTCTCCCTCGACCTTTTGTTTGAACCAGTTTGCAAAAGTTCTCGTTATGCTCCCTAATCAACCTTTGTTCGGTCATTCGATGATTTTCTTTCCTTACAATTTGCTTTATGTGCAGCTATGGCTTGAACTTCATCGACGTTATTCAAGATGTATAAGTGGACTTGTGATAATTCATCGGGATCCACACTCTTTACGGAAGCCCCTCGTCTACCCCCATCCATCAAGATGCGACATTTTGGAAGCCCAATATGTCTTACTTTGGCCAAATAATCTTGACAAAATTCCATGGCTTCTTCGAGAAACATATTTTCGAACAATCGATGCTTCGGCCGGTATGCGTTCTTCACGTACCCTTTTAGGAATTTCATAGATCTTTCAATTGGGTACATCCACCGTAAATGGATAGGGCCGCACATCTTTATCTCCCTCACTAGATGAACAATTAGATGAACCATGATGTCAAAAAATGTAGGAACAAAAAGCTTCCCAAGGTGGCACAAGATAAGATATCCTTCATTCTCCAATTCATCCAACTTTTCAATCTCGAAAACTTTACCACAAAGCGCATTGAAGAAGACACAAAGTCTAGTCAAAACGACCCGAAGATCATATTCGGCGATGCCTCGAATAGCTATTGGGAGTAGTGTTGCATCAAGACATGACAATCATGAGACTTTTGGCCTACTAATTTCAAGTCCTTCATCGATACAAGCCTCTTCAAATTTGAAGAATACCCCGTGGGAACTTTTGTGCCATGTAAACACTCACAAAAACTTCATTTCTCATCCTTAGACAAAGTATGAGAAGCCGGGGGACAATAAGTTCTCTTCCCATCTGGCCTTGGATGTAACTCTTCGCGTATTCCCATTGCTATCAGATCCAATCTTGCCTTCACACCATCCTTGAAACTACCTTGTATGTTGAGAAGCGTGCCGACAATACTATCACATACGTTTTTCTCCACATGCATGACATCAATACGTGTCTCACATCAAGATTGCGCCAATATGGAAGATCGAAGAATACAGATCTCTTTTTCCATATATTTGTTTCTTTTCTACTCTTTGCAGTCTTACCGAATACGACATTGATATTTTTCACCTTTTCATAAACTTGTTCCCCAGTCAATGCCATCGGAGCATCTTCATACTCTTGGCCACCAAAAAGGCTTTCTTCAATCGACGATATGGGTGGCCCCGTCTAAGAAATCTCCTATGTCCAAGATAAACCGTCTTTCTTCCATGTTGAAGTTGATGGTAGTGTGTGCCTTCTTCACAAACCGGACATGCTTTATGGCCTTTTACACTATACCCTGACAAGTTCCCATATCTTCGGGAAGTCGTTTATAGTACAAAATATCATGGCTCGCATTTTAAACACCTCCTTCTTGAAAGAGTCAAAAACATCAACACCTTATGCCCACAACTCCTTCAAGTCTTCGATCAAGGGTGAAGGTAAACATCAATGTCATTTCCGGGTTGTTTCGGTCCCGAAATCAACATAGACAAGCATGATGTACTTTCGTTTCATGCATAACATTGGAGATAAGTTGTAAATAATCGTAGTACAGGCCATGAACTATGTATCTTTGCTAAGGCTTCCATATGGATTCATGCCATCCGTGCTAAGGGCAAGCCTAAGGTTCCTAGGTTCTTCGCCGAAGTTCGGAAATAATTGATCGATTTTCTTCCATTGAGAAGAATCGGCCGGATGTCGAAGCTTTCCATCGAAATCCTCTCATCTCGCATGCCACCTCAAATTTTTTGCATCATTTTCATTCGCAAACAACCGCTTGAACCTTGGTATGATTGGAAGATACCACAACACTTTTGCAGGCCCCTTATTTGACTTGTACCTTGGGGTTTCACATTTCGGACAATTCTGCTCCTCTTCAAACTCTTTTCTATACAACACGCAATCATTCGTGCATGCATGGATCTTTTTGTACTCCATCCCCGAGTGGACAAAGTATTTTCTTAGCATCATAGTATCGATGCGGCAACACATTATCATCCGGAAGCATGTCCTTAAAAGCCTCAAGCATTTCGAAAAACTCTTGTCGCTCCATCCATGACGTGCCTTCAAGCTTACCAATTTCAATACGGCGTTCAACAATTGGTATTTTTTACACCCACGGTATAGAGGGTCTCTCGCATCACGCACATATTACCATATGCATGTGATTGATGAAAAGCCTCTTCTCCTACATCACGGATAATATCCTCTATGTGATCATCCATATCCGTGTCATTATCATCAAAGGCCACTTCCCTATGTTGAGACCCACTTGGTATTTTTTCACCATGCCATACCCATACTGTATAAGTCTTACAAATTCCTTCACAAATTAAATGTGTGTGTATAACTTTAGGACTTAGTCGCCTCTCATTCAAACATTTTACACAAGGGCAATAAAACTTCCCACCCTCAGCATGAGCATTTTGTTTAGCAAATTTTATAAAGTCCCTCACCCCATTTCGATATTCAACACTCGTCCGTTTAGCATTTATCCAACCGTGATCCATAGTAGAATTCCTATATATATAGACGGAAAGATTTAACATACATATATATGCTCAAATGTCGGTTATGTCTTTTTTTTTTTTTCCTTTTTTTTTCCGGATAAACTTGCTCATTAAATGCGAACGAAGAATCACTTTTGGTCATAAATGTATCGCAGTGAATCCAAGAACCAAAATAAATGCATGACGAGGAAATTAAATGCATCGCGTGAAGGTCTTGTGGACTCACCCGTATCATATAAATTCAAATGCGTTTGCTTAGTCTTTCTTCTCCCGCCACGAACGTTGATGTTGCGTACAGAAAGAGTACCCTAAAAACATTTATTGGTCAGTTGGGTAGGTCTAAAGTGCAATTATAATCTTCAAAATACAATATCCATTAACAACACGAAACCCACAAGAACATTTGATCGATTTCGCTCAACCCGGGAAAAACCCGAACGATGAGTAGGAAAATCATAAAGTTATATAACCTTAACACCTCTTACAGCTTGGTCTATAGACGTTTAGCTAAGGAACCGAAAGTGATTGTCGAGAGCAAGCAACGCGAACCCCGACGAAGTGGCGACGTAACCCGAGTAACACTTTAGGCGCGACAAGAGAAGTTCGAGAGGGAAATTTAATATTCGCGCGACGTAGCGAGACATGTTTTATATTTGGGATTTTATTAAGACCGGAGTTTTATAATACTCCGAACCTAAATTGAGACAATTAAACCGGTTCATTAAAAGGAGACGGTTCTATATATAAAATTTTTTAAGACCGCCGTTTTATAATACTCCGGTCCTAAAATTCCTCGTTTTTGTGATTTCTAAAAAAGGATTTGGCGAGCGCAAAGAATCGAATGAATAAAAATTAAAGGAAAACTGGAGTTTCTTTAATTACATATATTACTTGCATATGCACGTACACAAGAAAAAATACAAAAGAAAAACAAGCGAGAAAATTATCAAAAACAAGAATCGACTAAACATCTCCTAAAGCTTATTATCCTCCAAAGCCTTGGCCATTTTCGGCGTGAACAACATTAATTTCCCGCCGGAGATCAGCAAGTTTCTGTCTTACTCGATTCAGCCACAATGCTTCATTAGAGGAAAGAGGAGAGGGGTCAGTAGTAGTCGCGGTGGGGCCAAGAGGTTGGAGAGGGGAGCGGGAACCTCTTCATCATCCAAAGAAATAACAATGGGTCCAACGACCCGAGACTCTTTGTCACAATAGGACGGACTCTCGATGGAGGAGGCGCACCGTATAACGATCGACGGAAGGCACGAGTATCACGACTAAGAGCACCTCTACGAGCGGTTCTCTTGAATCTAACCATGGTTTGAGCGGTTAGGGGCGAGAGAGGTATGAGGAGTTAATTAATAAAGGCGAGAGCTGTTCTCGAGATAGCCACGTACGTAGTTTGGAGTTACGAGGTAGTGAGGAATTAATAAGGAGTTATAGGTACGCGGTATAAAATTCCATTATTTAATATTTTTGCAATTCATTTTATTTTAAGACCGACATTTTTTAAAATATCCGGTCCTAAAAGTCTAAATTACTTTTAAGACCGACCTTTTATCATTAACCCCGGTACTTATAGGTATGCGGTATAAAATTCTATTATTTAGACCGATCTTTTATAATAAGTCCGGTCCTAAAAGTCTTACTTTTAAGACCGACCTTTTATCATTTACCCGTACTTACACACCGCTCAAATGAATGATGCGAGTCTCTTCGGCTTCCGGATAAACTTCCCAACTAGGCGTCTCCTCGTATTCGATGAACAATGCGTCTCCTCGTATTCGATGAACAATGCGTCTCCTCATTAAAGTTTCCGCGTTTCACATTGTTTAGGATGGGTTCTCTATTTAAACCCGTTGTTGTTCCGTACTTTCTTCACATTCTTCTCCCCGGGTCCTCCGTTTCCTCCTCCTCCTCTTCAACCTCGCCCCCACCGTAATGGCTGCTCCCCCAGTCCTCCGTTTCCTCCTCCTCCTCTTCAACCTCGCCCCCTCCGCCACCGCCTCCTCCAAATCCGACCGTGAAGCGGTTGGTGCGATCAGGCCCGCGTCGATCAAATCGATCGACATTTGGGCCAATTGGTTCAACTTGCTCATACCATGAACAACAAGTGAACATGGTACTCCACGCCAATGACGTGAAGTACGATCCGTGAAGACGACTCCGACGACTCGACGCCCCTCCCTCTCCGACTACGAGAGGGATTGGTTTTTTTTTTTTGCTTTTTTATTTTGATTTTTTTTGTGATCGCGCCCTATAGGGCAGCGTAAAAAAAATAGTAAATAAAATATTTTTAAATTTTGTTCTCGTGCGAGTTTAGTACTTTATCCCATTATCTCGAACACGGAAAGCAATAAACAAGGCAACTATGAAGGATGGATAATGGCGGACTAAAAAACCTAAAATAAAAGAACGAAGACTTTAGTTAGTAAATCGACGGTCCTAAAAAACACGCCATTTTTGTCGGCTTTGGTTTCCATATCCGATTGCCTCTTGTCCTTTTCATTATCGTCTTTCTTTTTCCGACAAAAAGGAAACAAACAAAACATTGTCCTCGTGTAAATCCAACAACGTAAATTCGCGGAGAATACGTTAAGAACATACAAAAAAAAAGGAGCTTTTACCTTATTCGGATAAGAACAAACAAAGTGACTATTCTTCTCAAGGTTGGACCTTCGTTGACGTCGGTTTTACCTCCCCATGTTAGAAACAAAGTGTCCTTTTCATTATCTTCCTTCTTTTTCCGACAAAAAGACAAAAGACAAAATAAAAGGGACACCGATAATGCCGCCTCTACACATGGAGAGGTAAAAACGATGATAATGAAGGACCTAGCTTGAGCGAACGCGTAACCTCGGTTGTCTTCAACCCTATCCATTTAATTTGTCTCGAAAAGGGGTATTTAAAGGTGATTGACTTTTAAGATCGCACAAATAACAACATACGGTCCTAAAAGTTAAGCAGACTTGTAACCAAAGGACTTTTAAGACCGATTATTTATAAAAATACGGTCCTAAAAGTTAAGCGGGCGACTTTTAAGACCAACCTTTTATAATTCGTCCGGACCTAAAAGTTCATGTGGTTTTTTAAGCTTTTAGGAGCAGACACTAAAGCAATATACGGTCCTAAAAGTCTCATACTTTTACACCGAACACTTTGCGGACCTTTAAGACCGGACATGCTGTTAATGAACGGTCCTAAAAGTCTCAGATTTCAAACACTAAATTAAATAGCTATATCCACCATCCAATAATACATTCAGAACCCAAAATGGACACAAGAAAATTGTTCGAAAAATTAACTAAATTTATTTATTGAATTTTACATTGCCTATGTATATTTACAAATGAATTGTTCAAAAAAATAAACAAATTTACGAAGATCGATTATTGTTGCTACTGATTATACTTACAAATGAATTTAGGACATTAATTATTGTCATTTTTTCGACTCTAAGATCGACCATACGAGATATTCACAAAACACATTGTGTATGTGCTCCGAGTTCATCATCGAAAAGGGAGTTTTGCATTGAAACATCTCGTAACATCAAAGACAACAACCGAATTAACTTGTGTGCATATTTCATTTGTAAGAAGCTTCTAAACTGAATTAACTTGCATAATATGTAACATCAAATACATTTACCTTTGCAGTTAATTTAGTATCCCCTCGTGTGGTAATATCATACACGTGTTTCATGATGTACTGGCCACATAAGTTGGACGCCGGTGGTTGCCGACGGGTCTAAAAAGAACAAGAAATATATATAAGAGCATATATATATAGCTCAATGACCAAGTTCACAAGGCAGTGTGCTACAAATATTTTACCAACCTCTGGTCTGTACCATATGGGGTCTTTGTCCTGAGTACCACGCCTTTTCTTTTGTACTCTTTGGAAGGTCCTCATGGCACTATCATCAAAATCACAAATTTATCAATGATTCACTTAAAATTCACAGCAGAGATGTCAGACAAGAGAATCAAAATGACATGCTTACTCGTTGACGGTCTGCACCAACGTAGGCAATGGCTCAGTGTGAGTGGAGCATAAGAAGATAACTTTATGCTCCTCCATGCACATGAGGACCAATCGCCCGATGGCGGCTGAAAATTTACATCGTAAACTATACTCGGTGATATATGTAGCAGAATTAAGTGAATTGCGGACAAGATTTTTGATATGTACTGTGGAAGAATGGCAAAAAGTACAACTTTCTCGCTCACTTCACACAACCTCTTTGATATGTACTCTGTCTCTCCTCCATGGTTGTTTGACTTGAATAGACAGGGCACAAGAATCCAAAATCGTTGATCCCGCACCTTTGAACCAATTCATGATGCAAGAACCTACCATAATGACATCGATCGGGAATTAGTATATATGTATGTATGTCTAAACGATGCATTTAAATGATGTACTCATAGAGAAGATACTTACTTCATAAAAATTCTAACAAGCGCATCGTAAGCTCTGTCGAGGAAGCAAGCGGGGACTCAACATCAACGGTGTCAACTTGAACGGGCATAGGATGAGGGATGCCTAGTACTTCATCAGCAGGCCACGATTTATCATTAAAATATCCACTCTTCATCAGATCGGATATTTTTTCCCTGGCAGCAGCCAACTTAGAAGTAGGGGATAGAGCTTGAGGAGGGGATGGAGCTTGACGAGGGGATGGAACTTGAGGAGGAGGGTTTGAAGCTTCAGGAGCAGTAAAGACATGTACAAGCTTCACTGGCCAAGGGATGAAGGTTCCCTTGACATCACTCACAAGCTTCAGCTCATCAGTTTGGAGAGGGAGCTGTGCATCAATGATCACCTTTTCAACTGACACTCTGACTTCATCATCGGGCATTTGTTGGTGGTGTACGGTTGATCCCAAGTTGTGAACAGTCCCTTTTGCAACCAATAATCATCCATCATGATGATCGGGATCCTCCACATAAAGGTCACAAGGTTGCTCGATCGTCCAACAATGCAGCTCCCTCTAGTGCTCGCGCACGGTTGCGAGTGAGTGTGTGAAGGGAATCGGTCTCCGGATGATTGCAAAAGCGGCCTCACCGACTCAGTTCCTCCTTCATCCGGCTCATCTCGGATTGAAACATTGCAGTCATTGCAGCTTTATTAGCAGCCAGCGTCTGGTCCATCTCCTCCCGGGTAACCATACTTTGTCTATGGCATTTGGATGTACCAAAGACTTGCTTTATGCCTACCCGTCCTCCAATCCCCCTTACACGCCCCGGGTGATTCGATTTTCCGGTCGCAACGGTCAAAACATCATTCCTCCCGTCTGACACAAAAGATCCCTCTGCTTCTTTCTTTTTAAGATCTTCTGTAAGATACGATAACGAGAAGCTTAGTAATGAAACATGTTTAGTAACTAAAAAATAACAATAACGATACTTACAATTCTTTCGGAACTAGACGAGTTTGTTCACTCGTGTAGGCGCGCTTGGCTTTTGCCGAATATGCAACCACAAATCCTCACGACATATTGGAGATGGAGGAGCATGTATCACGAAGGATTGGATTCTCGCTTCATCATCCAATCTCTTCCGCTGGCGACCATCAAATCTTTTTCGGCCTTTTGATATCCGCCGCGAGAAGCCCTATGAGGGCAATCATTCTTTCTACCTATCTCCTGTGCTTGTTCCCTTCTTTTTTGTGAATCAGGATTGAAAACATCTATTAATTATGAATTCCAGCCATGCATGTCACTAACAGAAATTAGAGAACTTCGCTTCATATGAACGTCAATCAAACGGTAGTCAAATTCTTCACTTCATCAAGTTTCAACATTTTATTTAAGGAAGATGTAGAATTGTAGAAGAAATTGGAGCTATGTTTTGTAGTGCTAGCTAGATAGATAGGTTAAGAAACAAAAGAGAATTATGCTTACGAGAATAATACAAACTTGATCCTTTTTAAGGCATCCAGTGGGATCGGCGATCCTCATTAGATAGTAACAATTGGGTATATAAAGTTTCCCCCTTTTAAGACTATTCATTTCCTCCTTTGCAAGATAAACCATTACACAATTAATACCTTCTCACGTGTAATTTACCTTTTCAGGGTTGACATATCAGACTTGCATAGACAAAGGCAGGAAATGTATACTTCTATTCACACACCGAACCATTCTATAACTAACAGGATTACATGAACACAATAACATTCACATATCCGCACAGGTTAATAAGCAAACAAAAGGGAAAACAAAACTAAATATAAACTCACTTTGAGCTTCGGGAGTGGTCCGAGAAGAACAAATTGTCGCCAAATTCGTTCATCGATAAATGTGTAAACTTCCCAAGGATGTTTGGCGAGGCGGAACCTCGGAGAAAATATACGTGTTAGCGAGAAAGGTCTTAAACTTCCTCCACCGATCAGCACAATAAGACAATGTCTTGTCTTTCAACTTCTGACAGTCAGGGACAGTGTATGTAACCCGGATAGTCTCCCAAATAGGATCCTTTACATTCTTAGAGTCCACACTTTTCCACTTATCCGTCAAGATGCTAACCTTGCTGCGTGCTAGACAGCCGACAAAACTATTATATTTACTTTTATTAGGACCGACAGGTTCCAACCTTGCATTAAACTGAATCTCGAGCTTTGACCCAGAAGTCCGACTTAGGGTCACATCCATCATTCATGTGCCTCTTCTACCACGGCGTGCAGGGAGATTACGAGCCTCATTGTGAGATGAAGAGGGTTCGTTCTCACTCACACCGTCACACGGGGAAGCGGCGTTGTCGGAACACGAATAGATTCATTTTCACCGTCCATTTTCGAGACGGGAAGAGAGGAATGCCCGAGCAAATGAGAGAGTAACGGGGCTGATGGTACGTGGGCGAGGAAGAGAGGTAATGCAACGGGAAGGGTTTCGGAACGTGAATGAGGTTCTCCACGAGTAACAAAAGCTTTCGCGCGAAGAAATGTATAACTTGCATGGATTTTTAAGACCGGATGAAAAAGAGACGGTCTTAATATTTACATTAATCCCGGTCATATTAAACGTCCGATCTTAAAAGTTTAACCTTTAAGACCGTTCCTTTTAAAACGCCGGTCTTAATATTAATGAACTTTTTAAAACGGAAGTATCATATGTCCGGTCTTGAAAGAAAACTTTTAAGACCGTCTTCTTGATAAGTTCGGTCTTAAAACTTTAGACTTTTTATATTTAAATTTTTCCTTATTATGTTTTACCGCGAGAAAATATAAGTACGGCTATATGAGATATATTTAGAAAGTAATTGAAATTTCAGTTCAATTTTTAAGACCTAGGTTGTATTTTAGTCGGTCTCAATAATGTTTTTAAGAGCGGTGAAAAATTTGTCCGGTGCAAGAAGTTCTTTATATTTACGGAACTGCCACCGGTCATTCCTTTAAGACCGGGGTGTCCATTGTCCGCTCTAAATGAGGCGGTCTTAAAGCCTTTTTTTGCACTAGTGGCAGTGTGAAAAGCTGCATGGAGAAGCTGCCTCATTGCCTGGTCTACGAGCAGAGCTAGAAGCACTGAGGAAGAGGCACTCTGCTGCTTTGGAGTTAATGGGTGAACGTGATGAGGAGGTACTTTCCAAGGCACACTTTGGTGTTTTTAGCCATAATAATGATTTATTTATTTTTCCTTGATATTGCGCATATTTTAATTTATAACGATGCACGTGAAGCAATCATTCCTGCTCCTGTATATGAAAAGGAGGAGAACTGCTGATTGAAGTAGTAGGCGGCCTTTATCCCTAAGGGTAAGTTTGATTTGAGAGAAGAGGAGGGGAGAGAAAAAAGGTGATGGAGAGAAAAGTTTGTGGGCCCCACTACACTGAATTTTAGTCCCATTTTCTCTTCCCCTCATTTTTTTTCTCTCTCATCCCCCCCCCTCCCATCCCTTTCCCTCAAACCAAACTTACCCTAAAAGGAGGAGAACACAAATTTGAATCTTAAAAAACACACTGTTGGGAGAAGCGAAAATTCTTTCTGCTCTAAACCTAAAAAAAGAAACCATTTTCCAAATAAAAAAAAAAGAAAAGAAAGAAAGAAGCTAAATGTTGAAGAAGCCTTCGATGAGCATGTCCTTGTTCTTTTAAAGGATTTTGCTGCCTCATTTAACTATTTCTATTGTTGAATTAGGATTCTGATTCTAAACCTTTAATGGTCGCTGTAATTAGAAACATGTAATAACTTCAGACAGAAAACTATAATATGCATTTTATATTAAAATCTAGCCATTCTTCACCTTTGAAAACAAACCTGACCAATGAGAATGGAATAACCTCTTTTGATAAATTCAACATCGTTAGTAAAACATACATTAAATTTTTAGACAAACGCAAATTGTTATTATATATATAGTATAGGATTAACTAACATGGGGTTGAGAGATTTTTTTTTTTTTTTTTTTTTTAAAGCATAGGTATCCTCCTATTGGAGACAAGCCTATTTGAAAAATGTTAATTTTTTAACATTTTTGATTATCCATCCGGTATCCAGAGCTTCGCCCTGATTAATCCAAATCCGACCCGCGTCTCACACTTGGTTATAGGGGTGAATCTCCCAATAGAACTTTTCTACAAGAAATTTTAATTTTATGTGTGTGTGCACACGTGTACGTGTGCGTGTTGGACAAAAGAAATCTATGTATGTAATATATGACCCCAAGAGTATATTCTAAGAAGCAGGAATGGAAAAATAGCCAAAGCCTATAGATTTAACCCATTTATCTCTCTATTTTTCATCAAATGACAACTTTCAATAATTGACTCTAAAATAATACTATCTCCGGTCTTAAATATAAGACAAAATTTGTTGTGTAAATTTTGTCCTATATTTAGGATCGGAGGTAGTAGTAAATAGGGCTTACGGGCTTGAGTTCTTGTGGGTTGGGTCCCAATTAGCATTCAGGTTAGTCCTTTTTTTATTCTTTTTTTTAAAACGTTAAGTAAATTCTTATTTTGGGAATTCAATTTCTTGAGGAAAACATTTAGGGAAAAAAGATTGTCAAAATTGGTAAAAACAAATAAATATGTCGAATTTTAATAATTCCAAATAGACTCGATTTAAAATTTTGAAAATTGATCTAACTACTTTTAGTTTTATTAAAAAATTAAAGATCCTCAACCTTTGTCGGCAGTCAACCGTCGGTGACTGACAGCGGCTTCTACCACCGGAGCTTAGGGTGTAGTAATCACTCTTAGAATGATTTGTTAGTTCTCTAAGGTTTTTGATGATTTCCATTGGTTGTAAACAAAGCATGAGGTTTTGCTCTCAATTGGTGAAAAACTCACTATAAGAGTAAACCTCGAGGTTTGCCAAGAAACCTGGAGGTTTGGCCTTACATAGGAGTTCTCAAGGTTCTATGGTTTTAACTTGAAATACCTGGTTTCACAAAGTTATGTGAAACCTCGAGGTTTAGCAAGAAACCTCGAGGTTTTGTCATTCCGAGAGAAAACTCGGTTTAACGCCGGTTTCAAAACCTCAAGGTTTGAGGAAAACCTCCGGAGTTTGATCTCAATCGGTGTTTTATAAGTTTCTCAAAAACCGAGAAACCTCGAGGTTTCGGACAAACCTCGAGGTTTGTCTTGCGCAGAGCTTCGCATTTTTCCAAGTTTTTCAAAACCTCCAGGTTCCTCTCAAACCTCCAGGTTTCTGTTTTGGCGCAAAACTGAGAATTTGAAATTTAAAGTGAAACCTCGAGTATTGTTTAAAACCTCGAGGTTTCTACCTTCCAGAGAGCAAACGTTTTTCACTGTCTTTGAAAACCTCCAGGTTTCCAAGAAACCTCCAGGTTTGCCTTTATCGCGTTTTTGAGAGTTTCACTTTCAAAGTGAAACCTCGAGGTTTCTGCGAAAACCTCGAGGTTTTGTCACACAGAAACAAAACGCTTTTCTCGCTCATTGAAAAACCTCCGGGTTTTGGAGAAACCTCCGGGTTTGGTGTTTTGGAGTTAAACCTCTTTCACTTGCTACGGTCCAAAACCTCGAGGTTTTCGGAGAAACCTCCGGGTTTCTCAGCGTCTTCAGAAATTCAAATTTAACGATTTTGCTATACCTTCTTGTTTGATCTTAATACTTCTTATGATTATTCTCTAATGTTCCTAGACATGTTTAATCACTTTATTCTTTGAGTTTCGACATGATTAGAGAATGTACATTGAAGGTTTAAAGCAAAAGCAAAAGTGATGTTAGCACATTAAATGCAAACCCAGAAAGTTGTATTCTTTTGGGTAATCCATCTGCGCACGCCTACAAGGAATTAAAGAATGATTTCTACATCTAGTATTTGCTATTCCAACGGACAAATTTTGAGAGAGTCAACTCGAACTTTACGCCCATTTGGATTAAGTGAAGTTTAGAGAGAGAAGAAGACCAAAGCTTAACCAAAACATTGGTTAATCAAAGCAACGGTTATATTGATAAATCCAACGTCATTTAATGCACTCTAAGTATAAATAGAGTTGCATTCAAGTCTTCTCAACAACTACAACTACTGAAAACGTATAGCATTCAAAGGTCTTCAACTACCTCTCAGTTTTCAGTGATAATGTGTCTTTTGACATTGTAAGCTTCAGTGTTTATCATTATCTACTCTTAGAGAGAGTTTCTATTTGTAAAACATTTATTGTAAAGAATCACAAGTTAGAGGACTTGGTGATTTGGGAGTTCATTGATTACAGCTTATAAGGGGGAGTGAGTTCTAGTGAGAGAACTACTCTTGAGTGCAGAGTGTGTAATCAATTGTGATAGTGAAAAACCCGAGAGTCCGGGGGATTTGGACGTAGGTCAAGTGGTTGGACCGAACCAAGTATAAATTTCGTGTCTATCTCTTCTTCTCTACACTCTGTTCACCCCTGTTTTGCTGTTACAAAACAGAACAGTTTTTAAAAAGATTTTGAAATCCCCAATTCACCCCCCTCTTGGGTATTTAGCTCCATTTTCATGATTGATTAATTATCTTGTAAACATTGTTTCTTTGATTAACAAGATTCTTATTTAATACCTCCGGTCCTAATTATAAGACCTAGTTGATTTTCTTTGGAAAGATTAAGGAAGGTAAATAAGATACTTAATCATTTCATAGGTTGTATATCTTTAGAATATATATTAGTTTATTAGTCAAACTAATTGTTTGAAAAAAAAAAATACTCTAAAGTAATTTAATTAGCTTCTTTAATCTCTCCAAAAAAAAATCAACTAGATCTTATAATTAGGACCGGAGGGAGTATCTTACAGGAGGCTACTTCCTCGTTCCTTGCTTCGTCGGAGCTAGACTCCGTTTGATTTTTCAGTTACAACTTTTATTCAATTAGCTTTCTTTATGTGGACTAGAGTCGGGAAAAAGGTAGGGCCCATTTAAGCCCACGACCCTTTAAGGACCGAGCTTGAAAATTGGAGGTGTGAAGTGAAGTTTGGCCCTGGAGGGCTACGGTCCAGCCCATCGGGCCCTTTAATTTTTTTAAAAAGTTGAATACTTGTTAAAGTTGGATTCTTCAATAATTTATATGTATTTTGTATTTGTTATAGAGTTATTTATCCATTTAAGTACAAATACATAATAACTATACTCTAATTTTATGATTTGATTTATCATTTATTGTAGATAAATATTATAGATGTGTTCATGAAGCGGGAGAAGAAATTCATGATATTCTTTCTCATGAACCGGAGCTTACTACTCAAAGTGAATAATATTCAAATGTCATTGAAATTGATGATAGTGGCGAAGATGACAACAATAATATTCATCGCACTGATGTCGCTTAGTGGTATGTTTCTTATGTTTTATATGAGTTATTTGTGAACATAGTTTGCTTTTGATTATAAATTAGTGACTATGCTTATTTGTTGGATGATTCATGTTGTAATTTACTAATTATATTTCTTTGAAAAAAACTAGAGGAAAAATAGTTAAAATTTGAAATAGTAAATTTCAGACCCTGCGGGTGCCCTAGCCCTGGTGCTCTCTAGTCGGGCTTTGAAAAACAGATGTTTTTCTTACCCCGGACCTTAGAGGGCTGACCCTGTTAGGCCTTGGCCCTTCATGGGCCAACCTTGAAGAGCCGGGTCAGCCCTGATTCCCAACTCTAATATGGACATTATCAAATCTCGCACGTCTATATCTTTGTATAGTATAGTTTGGAAAGACCAGTCATATTCTTTGATGGACCAGAGCATCTGAACTTTCGTTTTCAAGAGACATTTTTACGCAAACGAAAGACGAAATGCTTTGGTCCTTGAGCGACGGTGATACTCCATCTAATCCTTATTATAAGGTATCAACTAACAAGTGTATTTAATCTTTTTATAAGACATTTGTTTATTTCCAAAGAGTATTAAATATTTTTTCAAATATGCTTATAGTTAATAAGAGTAGTGGATGAGAGTAACAATTAAATATAATATTAAAGTTTAGTGCAATTAGTAAAGGTAATATTGGAAATTATTTAGATTTTACAATAAATTTAATGGCTTTAACGGTTTTTGTTGGTTTATGAATTGAAAACAATAATTAATGCTCCTTGAGAATAAGCAAGTGCCCTTATAAAAAAGATCAAATAAACTTATTAGTTAGTGCCTTATAATAAGGACAAGAGGGAGTAATATAATATTAGAGGTTAATGCAATGAGTAGGGGTAATATTAGAAATTACTTAAATTGTAAGACAATTTTATTGACTTTAATTGTTTTTAGGGTTAAATACCATTTTTACCACGGAAGTATTGACTAAGGAGCGTTCAACACCCGGAAGTTCACTAAAAGGAGCAAATATACATTGAAAGTTTTTTCCAGGAGCAAATTTGTCCTGGAAGTGTTTTTTAGGAGCAAATTTGTGTAAACTTTTGGGGCAAAAATGATCAATCCAATGGTCAAGATCAATCGATGGGCAAGATTGCTACGTTTGTAAATTTTTGGGGTAAAAATGATACCAAAAAAACTTCCAGATACTGAGTGTTTCAAAACCAAAATTTCTGTGGTAAAAGTGGTATTTATCCCATGTTTTTATTGGTTTATAAAAATGGTTAGTTAGTGCTTATAATAAATAATTTCTTGTAACAAGGAGAGGTAGTAGTTTTAGTATTCGGAACGCTCACAACCATACATATTGGAATTATGTGATGTATTTCCACAATGAAATGGTCAAATGCTCATTATGTCTTTCATTTGATGGCACTAAAATTGATCGCTTAAATAGTTTCTATTTTGAAGCACACAACACAAGTTAGAAGTCGGAGGACGCTAACTTCTACTATTATTTTATGACGAGTTCAAATTAAACGTTCTTCTATAGCCGCCATGGCAGAGTTTGCGAAGTTCAGATCAGAGATGGAGGAAGGTGCCTCTCTGCAATCTTCAACCCTCAAGTTGGTAAGAGCCATTTCAGAGCGGGCTCGGACTTCAGGTCGAGAGGTTATAGTTTTAACTGCAGAAGGTGTCCGGGTAGCCCAGGCCCACAAAGGTTTTCTCCTTTGTTATTACACCGTACTCAATGGCGTCTTAGTAAGAATCTGTGACTCTAACTAAAACCCTCGTTTGTTCAATCTTCAATTACTGATTTCTTCCATTCTGTTCTTGATAAATTTGTGTTCTGCAATTTTAGGATGAAAATGGAAATTGGCATCCTGGAGCAATCGCCACGTTAATTGACAACATTGGCACCTTTGCGGCCTTTTCCTTTGTTCCAGCGTTTAATGTCTCTGTTGATTTCTCCATATCCTTCTTCTCCACGGCTAAGGTTCAGGTACAGTTTCTTTCTTGCCCTTTCTCTGATAACCTCTGCGATTTCAAAGTGGGGTAATCAATCAATAAATAACTGCTTTTGGAAAGATTACATATTCATCTGTGGGTCAGTGAGTTGAGAGTTATGTTTTAATGGCAGGAAGAGGTTGAAGTAGAGGCAAAGGTTGTGGGGAATAAGGGAAAATTAACATGTGTGGCTGTTCAAGTTAGGAAGAAAGACAATAGAGAATTGATTGCTTCAAGCAAGCAATGGATGGCAGCTACTAATCTCATTGCAAGCCTTGGTACCAGTAAGCTCTAAAGAACGAGTTATTGTGTGTCTTGGTCTTGGAGACTTTGATGCTGTTGGTTTTCTCAGCCATAAACACTTAAATTGGAAAAGCTGTTACTGTATAAAGTCTATGTGGGATTTAAATTGCTGAAGATCATTTTTTTTTAATAGATCAACATGGATTTACGCAATGACAAACGTGTATATATATATATATATATATATCTCCCTTTCTCAGGACATGAAGAAAGGAACATGAGAATTGTAATTGATTTTGTATCACTGCACGGTGAGCCGGGAGTTTTTTTCAATCAAATTTGAATAAATTTTTTCTTTCTTTTTCTTCTTATCCATCCTCCTCAATCCAAACATACCCCAAAAAGAATATATGTTAGAATTGAATCTTAACTGTAGAAAAAGGTTACTTTACTTTTTCTCCATTCTTCACAATTAAAACATAGCTAAAATCAACCATCCTTTATGCTGAACTGAATCTTGTTAATATTAAACATAACAGAAACAAGATGCTTATAAACACAAAGTAGTAGATCTATTTATCTTATTGCTTTAAGTGCTTCAACATCTGTTCTATGGTTGAGAGAAGATATATTGTTGTTCATTTAGATTTTTTTTAAGAGCTCGTTAATTTGGCATATTACAAGTTTGCTCAGATTAATATAATAGTCTTAAATGATTGGCTGTTCTGTTCTGCCAATTCAAGGGATGTCTTGAAGCTTGGGTTGAAAATTTTGACATCCACCAAGAAAAAGTTGGCAACATGATCTACAACTTGTGCTTATTGTATTGGAAAAATCAGATAATAAGATTTGTGATCTTAAGCATCACGCGCTGGACCTGTTTGAATTTTGAATGTTGATGTCACTCCTTCAATATTTTATGATCCATCTGTTTTAAACTAATTTATTGACAAGTTCTAAACATTGCAAGTCTATCTTCTTATTTTGACCCGTGAATACTTTAATGGCATATTTGAAGCACTTCCTGATAAAAAAGTCTTCTCAACTCTTGATAACGTGGAAGGCTCTGAGGATCTTGTTTTTAGGTGTGTCTAAGAAACAAAGATGAAAGCCAATGGCCTTGTAGCCTAGTGACATGGATGCTTCCCTGTAAATAGGAGGTTGCAATATAGATCTTGCTTGTAATCTCAACCTGTCAGTGTCTGCCCCTCAAGAAAAGAAAAGAAAAATAAACAAAGATGAAAGAATCGTCTCTGCAGAAAAATCCTCAAATTATAGCTTAGAGGCTCTCAAATGGTACTATTGGTCATGAGGTGGAAGCATTAATTACAAAACTTACGAGTTATCAGTAAACATCTTCTGATTCACCCCTGGGTTTTGATCAATCATCAATGTTCACAATCATTAAAAAAAACAATCATTTGGATTTTAGGTGCTGTTCAGTTGAATTCCTGTTATGTGTTTGCAGTTTGCAGGATGAAAATTGAAGCTGTCATGCAGAAGCAGTCGCTACTTACTTTTGTTGATAACTTTGAAAGCTTGAATGGCATCTGTTGATCTTACAATTCCATCCCATTCAACAGCAAGGTTTCAGGTTATCTTCTTTTTTCGTTTTTTCTATATTGACCTTCCAATATCGTTGTTTCTGAAGAAGTTCTTAGGAAAGGGAATCATAGTATATCTGAGCTACATAGTTTCTTGTTCCGTATCTCCATCAGGATTCTACCTTTTAGTCATGAACCCAAATTTTCCTGTTACAAATCTCCCAAATTCACTTTTTTTTTTTTTTTTTTTCTTTTGGAAAAGTTTCATCGTCAGCAGAAGAACTTAACCAGTAAGATGGTGAATTGTGTTGCCCGTGAGCATGGCTACATGAGATTTGACAGTAATGCAGTAGTGAATGGAGATGGGAGTGGATCATATGGCTGAACGATTAAGGATAAATATGATGGGCCAAGGCTAAGGCACAGGGCTGTTTGACATATATATTTGGGGTTAAGTGTGAGTGCGAGGTTAAGCAGGAAGTGAGTATTTGTGAGGAAGAGACTCTAGTCTCTTAAAAACTGGGAAACCAGTGAGTGAGCGCTAGAGTTTCTGTCTGTTTCTCTTATTTCCTTTGTAGTTTTCTGGTGTGCCATATTTTTGCTGGTTTAAATGTATAAATTTGTGGTAGTGCGTTCCATCACAATGGCAACTGGATTGTTGGTTTCTGTGGTAAACTTGATAGGTTTCCACTGGTATTAGCAGAACTCTTAGGCTTTTGAAAAAGGGTTGGAACTATGGTTTCAGGAATGTGGACACGTATTCTGACAGTGGTGAAGCCATTAAATTGGCTACAAGGGAGCAAAGCAATATTCTTCAAGAGCTGACTTTCTTTCTCAATCGAAATTGGAATGTGTCAATTATGTATATGCATCAGCTATTTCTTGTGCTCACAGGATAGTCGGACATGCTTATGGCCTTGAAGATGAAAGATGATTTAGGCCCATTCTTTTTGGTATTTCCTATGCAATGTTTTAAGCCTTTATTGATAGTTATTAAGTTTTCCATTCAAAAATGAGTTTCACCATTTCCAAGAAGGGCTTTTTATTTTTTTCCCTTTTTACTTTGGGTCAAGTAGCAAATTTGTCCCAGAAGTACATACCTAGGAGCACTTTTGCTCTGAAAGTTTTTTTTTTTTTTTTGGGCTCAATGTAGCCCCAAAAGTATAAAAGCGTAGCAATTATATCCATTTTCTGTTAAAAAGTTAACAGAAAATGGTAAGATTGCTACGTTTTTAAACTTTTAGAGCTACATTAAGTCACAAAAAAAAACTTCCAGAGTAAAATTGCTTCTAAATGTATGTTTATTTTATTATTATTTAACACTAAGGGTAAAAAGATAATTTAACCCGAATTTGATATCCTCATAGGTCATTTGTACCTCTCGGTCTTTTTACAAATTCAACAGACTTCTGAGGGTTTTGCAAATTCAAATGGTATTTATTTAGAATTTACCCTATTTAAAATAAGGGCTAAATAATTTATAGACATTAAGAAAATTAATTTAGTTATTTTTTTTTTTAACAAAAGGGTGTGGTTAGTTTCCCTTTAATACTATCTTTAACCATTTGTATTAGAACTTCTCTTAATATATGCGCACGATCAGCAAGTATAGTTTTGGGAGAAAATTGTGAACTTAGTAGACAAGGTGGATTGAAAACTTTTACACTAAGACCAAAGTGATCTTATTGACTAGCTTCTGCATTTAGGGCTAGAGAAGAAAGGGGGTATATATATTTACACTATAAAGCAATTACGATATTTACTACTGGAGAGGGTTGGTATATTAAGAAAAGAATTAAAACTAAGAGGTCAGGGGCTCGTGGCCCCTAAGTATCACATTTTTCAACATTGGTCCACCATCTATTAGTCCATCCGGGTAGAATATTGGTGCCATAACTTTCTGATCTCGCAGCATCATATTAATATAAGTTATCAACTAATTTAAAAAAGGGAGAATTCTAATAGAATACTATATGAATTTGTAAAATCCCCAGAAGGCCACCAAATTTGTAAAAGGACTGAGAGGTGACAAGGACTTTTGAGGGATATGCAAATTCATGCAAAATGACCATAATACCCTTACCCCTTTTGAGAGATGAACGAGAGAGAGAACGAGATTCAGAGAAGATTTAGAGCCTCCGCCGCCGTTGAAGCCGACGCCGACCTCTGCCGTCGACGGCGCACCCGCCGCGTTGGACGCTGCCGCCTCACTGGCCGGCACCGGTGATGAAAAAGAAAAAGAAAACTGAAACCCAGAACAGTAAATTTTTTTGTTTCCATCGGGGTCGATCCGGAAGAAATTGGAAGAAGAAGATGTGAATGAAGGAAGGAAGGAAGAAGAAAAGGAAGGAAGGAGGAAGGAGGAAGATGAGAAGAAAAAAAAAGGAGCATTCCAGTGCACTGTCGAAGGCATTCTCCAAGAATGCCTTGGGCATTCTCGAGAATGCCTAGAGGCATTCTTGAGAATGCCATTTTGGCATTCTCCAGAATGCCCAAGGCATTCTTGGAGAATGCCTTAGGCATTCTCATGCATTCTTGGGAATGCCTTAGAATGCCTAATTTCTTCCCTTTTTCATTAATTACAAAATATAAACTTCATCGCCATTTACAAAACAACCATCGCCATTTACAAGTAAACATCGCTATTTACAACTAAACCATCGCCATTTACAACTTTTTTCTGGCCTTTTCCATAATTACAAAACATAAATTTCATTGCCATTTACAAAACAACCATCGCCATTTACAAGTAAACCATCGCTATTTACAACTAAACTATCGCCATTTACAACTTTTTTACGGCCTTTTCCATAATTACAAAACATAAACTTCATCGCCATTTACAAAACAACCATCGCCATTTACAAGTAAACATGTTTACTTGTAAATGGCGATGGTTGTTTTGTATGTTTACTTGTAAATGGCGATGGTTGTTTTGTAAATGGTGATGAAGTTTATGTTTTGTAATTATGGAAAAGGCCAGAAAAAAGTTGTAAATGGCAATGTTTAGTTGTAAATAGCGATAGTTTACTTGTAAATGGCGATGGTTGTTTTGTAATTATGGAAAAGGCCAGAAAAAAGTTGTAAATGGCGATGGTTTAGTTGTAAATAGCGATGGTTTACTTGTAAATGGCGATGGTTGTTTTGTAAATGGGGATGAAGTTTATGTTTTGTAATTATGGAAAGGCCGGAAAAAAGTTGTAAATGGCGATGGTTTAGTTGTAAATAGCGATGGTTTACTTGTAAATGGCGATGGTTGTTTTGTAAATGGCGATGAAGTTTATATTTTGTAATTAATGAAAAAGTGAAGAAATTGGGCATTCTAAGGCATTCCCAAGAATGCATGAGAATGCCTAAGGCATTCTCCAAGAATGGGCATTCTCCAGAATGCCATTTTGGCATTCTCGGCATTCTCCAGAATGCCTTGGGCATTCTCGAGAATGCCCAAGGCATTCTTGGAGAAATCCTTCGACAGTGCACTGGAATGCTCCTTTTTTTCTTCTTCTCATCTTCCTCCTTCCTCCTTCCTTCCTTTTCTTCTTCCTTCCTTCACATCTTCTTCTTCCAATTTCTTCCGGATCGACCCCGATGGAAACAAAAAAATTTACTGTTCTGGGTTTCAGTTTTTTTTTTCTTTTTCATCACCGGTGCCGCCAGTGAGGCGTCCAACGCGGCATCGTCCAACGCGGCGGGTGCGGCGTCGGCTTCAACGGCGGCGGAGGTTCTGAATCTTCTCTGAATCTCGTTCTCTCTCTCGTTCATCTCTCAAAAGGGGCAAGGGTATTATGGTCATTTTGCATGAATTTGCATATCCCTCAAAAGTCCTTGTCACCTCTCAGTCCTTTTACAAATTCGGCGGCCTTCTGGGGGTTTTACAAATTCATATGGTATTTTATTGAAATTCTCCCTTTAAAAAATGGTTAGGTGCTAAAAAACCCTTAAAGTAATTGTAAACTATTTTTTAGAGTAGAAGTAATCATAAACATTTTAAAATTGAAGTAAAAATGTTAAACCTAACTAACTTCTTTTATTATAATAGGGAAAATTAATCTTTTGGCCCTTAAAGTTTTAACACACTTATAAATCAGTCTCTAAACTTTTGACTCGCTTGTAATTTAATTCTTAATGCTTATAAGTCATCCTGTGTGGCAAAAAAAAAAAAAAAAAGTTAAAATACTGTGTAAAAATGCTTGGATAAATTTTACATAAATTGAAAAAAAAAATTCCTGTCCCCACCAACTCGCATCTCCCTCCGACTCTATTTTTCAGAAATCTCACTAGGCAAAATACTCGAATAAATTTTGAAAATATATAATAATATAGGGATTTGTCACTCAAAGTTGAGCCCCCAAAATTGTAAATTGCAGGAAACCCACAAGTTTTAGAGTTATAATGACCACCTCAAACTCCACATGTCAAACTCACAACTAAACACACAATAATATTTATATGTCTGCTGCAATTCATGATTGGTTCCTCCCTCTTACGAATTGGCAGTGGATCACTGAATGAGTTTATATAAGTAAAACTTAAGAGGACAACACTCAATACTAGTATAAATTTTCAACAAGGTTTAGTCTCATTCCCCAACAGAGGAGAACAAAAATGGGACTGCACATTTCAGTGTTGACTCAAAAATACATTTATCGTTATTATTATTCGTTTGATCAGATAGACATGTGAGACAAATTTTCTAAATTGGATAATACTTCGCTACTACGAACAATTCTTAATTTGAATAATTCTGTGGTGTTTTCTAAATAAAGACATTTTAAGCTCAATAATTATAACAAAGTTTCCAAATAAAGTTTGAAAATATATCGCAAAATAAGGATTTGTCATCCAATGAGGTTTCTAGAAAACAGATGCGCAAGGGGATGCTTGCTGGTGGGGATGAGAATGTTGTTTTTTATTTTTAATTCATCTAAAATCTACCTCATCAATTTTTAATAGTATGTTAACATATTTTTGCCTTTTATAATGACTTAGAAACATCAAGGACTGAGTTACAAGCAAGTCAAAAGTTCAGGACTGAGTTTCAAGTGCTTCAAACCTTTAAGAGCCAAAAGATTAATTCCTCTCATTGTAATAGATGAAAGTTAGTTGGGTTTAACGATTCTTTTTTTTTTTTTTTGTTGCCCACCGATTCATCGGAGCTTTGCCATGACTAATCTGGATCCGACCCGCATCGTGTACCTGGCTTCGGTGGGAGAGTCTCCTAGCAGGGTTTTTTTTTTTTTTTTTGCATTCACAAGGCTCAAACCCAAGATCTTGCTTAAGCGACACAAGCCGCTTACCACTTGTGCCAACCCCCGTTGGTTGGGTTTAACGATTTTGCCTCAATTTTAAAAATTTATGGTTCTTTTTGCTCCAAAAAAAAAAAAAAATAGATTATTGTTACTTTTACACTTTTAATATAAGTTGAAAGTTACTTTAGCATCTTAAGCCTTTAAAAAATTATGCTTATTTATGATGACAAGTAGCTTTCATATATTAAGCAATTTTTTTAACGTTAATATGACAATAGACGCACTTGCATATATGCACACATTTTTAAAAAAAAAATTATAATCAACCTATAAAATTACACTATTCACAAATCACAAAGGCTTCTTTTCAATTTTTAATTTATATAGGAAAATATGTGATAAGAACCAGATCAGAATGAGAATATTTGTAAACTTGTTATTCTTTCCGAGGAGCTAGGGATTTGTTTTGGTCTTAAACTTTTCATTAAGTGGTAATTCTGATACAAATTATTAAAATGATATTATAGAGAAATTACACATCAATATCAATATCAATATATATAGGGTAAAGGCTCGGCCAAAGACCACGAAGTTTGCCCCAAGGAGTGCTCGGTACCACGAAGTTTTTTCTGGAGTAAAAGTACACACGAAGTTACGTTTTGGGAGCGCCCAGCACCACGGCAGTTAGTTGACCGTCAACTTGGATGGAACGCTGACGTGGCACTGACAAGATGATTTGGGCGCTGACGTGGAATAAAAAAAATTCAAAAAATTAGGAAATTTTTTCAAAAAATTAAAATAATTAGAAAAAAAATTAGGAAAAATTCAAAAAATTAGGAAAATAATTGAAATAATTATATAAAAATAAAAAAAATTAGAAAATTTTAAAATAATTAGGAAAAAAATTCAAAAAATTAGGAAATAATTAAAATAAGTAGTAAAAAATTAAAATAATTAGAAAAAAATTTAGGAACATACCATTCATTTCTTTAATAATTTAGACATGTTCTGTAAATATTTACAAGGAAAATTCCAAATAAATACCATTTGAATTTGGAAAACCCCCAGACTAAGAGGTACAAAGAACCTATGAGAGATATGCAAATTCGGGTCAAATTACCCTTTTACCCTTTAGTGTTAAATAAAAAAAATAAATGCCCCCACACCCTACATGCCAAGCCACCCCCACCGTCGGCCGGTGGTGGTGGCCCACTGATGGTGGGCGCGGTGGTGGCGGTCGGCCAGCGGTGGCGATGGTCGGAGGAAGTGGCCGGCGGTGGTGGTGGTGGTCGGCGGCGGGGTGGGGGCATTTTATTTTATTTTTTTTATTTAACACTAAAGGGTCAAAGGGTAAGTTGACCCGAATTTGCATATCCCTCATAGATCCTTTGTACCTCTTAGTCTTTTTACAAATTCAACGGACTTACGGGGGTTTTCCAAATTCAAATGGTATTTATTTGGAATTTTCCTTGTAAATATTTACGAACGTGTCTAAATTATTAAAGAAATGAATGGTAGGTTCCTGAATTTTTTTCTAATTTTTTTTAATTATAATAAATTTTTCCTAATTTTTTTCTAATTATTTTAAAATTTTCTAATTATTTTTATTTTTTCCTAATTTTTTTGAATTTTTCCTAATTTTTTGAATTTTTTATTCCACGTCGGCGCCCCAAATCATCTTGTCGGCATACGTCGGCGTTCCATCCAAGTTAACAAATCAACTAACCATCGTGGTGCTGGGCGCTCCCAAAACGTAATTTCGTGTGTACTTTTGCTCCAGAAAAAACTTCATGGTGTTGAGCGCTCCTTTACCTTTATATTTATATATATATATATATATATATATAATAACGCATCCCTCAAGCCGTCACATTTGTGGCTTATCAGTGGCTTCTCTCACAAAACACTATTCATAAGCCGATGACGTCATTATTCATGCCTCTGGCTTCACGCGGGTCATTCACGGGATTCGCAAACCCTTGCTCTGGGAAGATCCCTCTCTTATCACATCCCTCTCTCATTCACGTGGGAGAGCCACCAGCTGGAAGAAGCAGCATATCATCCTACAACCCATCAAGATCTGAGGAGGATGAGATTCGCGGCCAAGCTCGGTGAAGATCCCTCTCTCATCACATCCATTTGCTCATCTTCTCTCTGTGAAGATCCAAATTTCTTCTTCACCGACTCTCTCTCTCTCTCTCAGTCATCTTCTCCGAAGGGTAAGGCATCTCCTTACCGAACTCAAGCTCGATGATCCCTGACGTCGCCATTGGTGAAGTTTTCTGGTCCTTTTCTTTTGTAGCTTCTCGATGCTAAGAAGGTTTGTACTCTTCCGCCATTCTTCACTTTTCATCTTCTTCTACTTTTAAAACCTAAACGCCTCTTCTGCTTGCTCTTCTGCCAATTTAATTTTTATTGGTGTTTGTTTCTTTTTTCGCTAACGATTTCTTTTGTGAATCGTTTCAACCGAAATCCCTTGCAGTCATTGATAATGGTAAGGAAATAGAGAAAATCTTCAAGATCAAGTGTGCTCAGTGCCACACCGTCGATAAAGGTGCCGGTCACAAGCAGGGTATCCATTTCTCTTCTTCTTCTTCCTCCTCCTCTCATGTTTGTAATTGATTGATTTCGGAGATGGTCAAGTGCATCGAACTAATTTTTAGATGTCTGTTATGTTGGTTGGATTTATTTGTGAGTTTGAATGACAAAGTCTAGATCGAAGTTGGTGTTATTTTTCAGGTCCTTAATTTTTTCGGTTTTTCGATATTTATATTTTATACTATTTATTGAAGAGAAAATAAACATTTGCCTTTTTGGTTGTTTTATGCCTCTCCGTTAGTTGGTCCTTCTATTTGGTAGCTCATAAACATTGGCCTTTTCCAATTCATCCCTTTTCCGTGATGCTTCGAAGTTTTTTATTAATTTATTTTCCAGTGAGTTGGAATACTTCTGATGATATAGCGAAGAAGAATTTTTAGAAGCCATGTCTCCTGTATCAGCTTATTTGATTAAGTGGCAAAAGGTAAGAGATATAAAAATAAATTATAAATATGCTAATTAAAAAATAGTAACATGTATCAATATATTTATCTTCCTTTTTACCTTCACTAGGATTTACCTGCATCGCCTAGTCATATATGTTCAAGTAATAAAATTCTTTGTTTAAAATGAGAATCTTTATTTGTTTTACAGAATAAAAGAAGATCAGTAGCATTTTGTTCGAAGAGATGAGTTGAAGGTAAGATCACCGCATGAGTTGTCAACAGAAGAGATTTCTGAACCTTGATTCTTGATTCAAGGCTTCAAATCTAATAGTTGTTTTATTCTAGGTAAGTCGATTTTTTGTGTTCCAACACACGTTTATTCTCTCTCCCTTTCTTCCTTTTCTTATTCTTTGAACTTTGAAGCACAATTTTGACCAAAAAAAAAAAAAAAAAAAAAAAAAAAAACTTTGAAGCACAAGGATGCTAGACCATTTTTATGGGTTTGAAGCACAAGAACGGGTAGGATAGGCTGTTACCATAGGAATCGTCTGGAAAAGCTTCTATGGGTTCTGCCGCGGTGTCAAATCACTTCCCTCTTTTTATGCTAGCTTTTTCTTTTTTCTCTCTTGATTTTTTTATCCTTTCAAAAGATGAAAGTCGTATATACGAAACGAAAGAGAAAGGGAAGAGAAAAGCTGTGAGCCATTCACTACAAAAAAAATCTTGTTTTGCGACGGAATTTTTCCGTCGTAAAATGCTTTTACGACGAGAATTTGTGATGGATTTCGTCTGTCACAAAAACCCTCGTCACAATTGCGACGGAAAATGAAAAATCCGTCACAAATTTCAAAATTTGCGACAGAAATTTACGATGGAAAACCAAAGGGTTTGCGACGAATTCGTTTCCATTGCAAATTTTGATTTTTTTTTTTAAAAAAAAAACCTATAGACGAAGTAGGTGATTTTGATTTTATAAAAAAAAATATAATATAAAAATAAAAATCATATAAAAAAAATTGTAGGCGATTTTGATATATTATGCTGCTAGCCAATTATTTTAAATAGGAAAAATTAATCTCACATATATATATTATTCACAGTTAAAACTGAATTCCTAAATTTTCAGTTGATATAATCCATTCCTTTCTATATTAATGATCACTTAAAATATTGTTAACTACATTTCAAAAAATTATAATTATATATTTCTTTTTAAAACCTGGAGACTAGTAAGACTTTAAATTAGTAGAATTAAGCACCTCGTCTCTCTCTTTCTCGGGAACCCCTTTTCTCCTTTCTTTTTATTTACCCAGTGCTCTTTCCTTCTCTCACGTCACGTCTCATATCCATAGTAGTGAAAGCGTAGTTTTTACTTAAAAAAGGAAGGAAAATGAAAAATCGTAAAACGTAAAATCGTAAAATAAAACGGAGTTTTTACCTGCATGTGTATATAAGGTACCTGCCTTCATACACACATATACTGATCAATATAATATCAATCAAAATGTCTAACATTGTCATTGATCAAACCAGATTTTTTATATTTTTTTACATGATTAAATTGGGATTTTTAATGCATTTTCTGGGACATTATTGTATGATTAAGTACTAAGTTGAGTTAGGAACATTTGTATTGAATTAAGTGTAATTAGGGGTAAAATGATCTTTATTTATTAATTACGAGAAAAGGACCCGAGATGTTTTTGAAATTTCGGTTACGCCCCAAAATAGTTTGAAAATTCTCACTTTAGTCCCTCTCCAGAACTTTTAAAACTTTCACTTAAGTCCCTTAGTAAACTCGGCGCTTTTTGCAAAAACGTTGCGTTTTTACGCTTTTACCTCTGGTGCGTTTTTTCCACCACGTAACAGTTTTGCCCGAAAAAAAGCGTAAAAGCGACGTTTTTTGCGCTTTAAGCGCGATTTTGACTACCATGCTCATATCTGAGCAGATTCAAAATTTGAATTCCTTCTTCTCACTCCTCTCTCTTATACACTCCCTCTATTGTTTTTTTTCCCCTTCTTCTCTTTCTCTTTTCCCTCAGTTTCTCTCCTAGCCACCTCATCTTGGGAGCAACTTTCAATCCCATGATATTTCTTCTCCTCCGACTCTCTCTGTTAGTCATGTGCTTCGAACTCAAGCTTCATGATTTCTGCCATCGCCATCGGTGAATTTTTTGGTCCTTTCTTTTGTAGCTTCTTGATGCTAAGAAGGTTTGTACACTTGCACCATTCTTCCCTTCGTCTTTGATCTCTCCCACTCCTCACTTTTCATCTTCTTCTCGATGATTTTTGCTTTTTAAAACATAAACGCCTTTTCTGCCTGCTCTTCATTTTCCATTAGTTTTATGTCTTTCTCGCTCTCTAGGTTTTTCTCCAACAGCTTAAGAAATGGCGTCATTCGATCAAACCCCTCCTGGAAATGCAAAGTCCTACCCCTAAGAAGATTTCCATCGGATTTTCTCTGTGCGCTGTGTGTTGACGAGGATGAGGATGATGTGAACAGTTCTGACATACTCATCTCTTGAGTTTGTTTTCCTTTCCTTTTATTGTCCTTTGTTTCTTGGAAATTTTCGGTTCCCCGCTGTTGTTCTTGTTGGTCTGTTTTTTTGGCTTTAATGGTTTCAAAGTTTATGAATTTGGTGCTTCTTAGTATCCAGATGATTTTCTCTGTGCTCTCTCTGTTCGCTGTTGATTACAAAGCAACGGCTTCAGCAACCAACCATTCACTTTTCCTTTGGCTTCATGCAAATTTGCTTCTATTAGTGTGCAAGTTAGTCAAGGTAGCACCTGACATACTCTTTCATTTCTTCTTCATCGTTATCTTCTTTGGTTTCATATACTCATACTTGACTATCATAGTTCAGTGGGGAGACATAGTTCATTAGACTACTGACATATTTCGTCTCGTAGTTTTGATCCTGAGCTGGTAGTTTATAATGCTAGGACTTTTGTTTATAACAGTGATCCATTGGGGTTGAAGGTAATGTCATTCGTGGATTCACTTCATAGCTTGGCCATTCTTTTCTTGATGTGTAGTTTTTTCTGAGAAGTTATTATGAGATTGTGTTCTTTATAAAAGAGGAGTACATGAAACCAAAGAAGATAATGTGAGACAAAACTCCTGTTACATATATTTCATGCGACTATTATTATTGTTATTATTATTATTATTATTTGCTGAAAATTTGCGTAAACTGTGTATACTTTTCATCTTATTCCTAAGACATGTATACTCATCTATTATATTATCTCTTCTGTGGGTGTAGAAAAAAATAGAGTTACGAGGCAAGGTCATGTAGTTTGAAAAAATTCTTCCATCTCGACATTTCCTCTAGACGAAGTCACGGGCCAAAGCAATTTCTGACTCTGAAACATCTATGTAATTAAGCTACTACCATTCAAGCATTCGGCAAGGTCATGTTCATGGGAATGATATTTTCAAGTAACCTTCTATTTGATGATGTTTATTTTTATTGCTTCTGTGATATGATGAGTTCATGTTCTTCTCATGTTTATTTTCATTGCAATTAACTGGAATAAAATGTTTTTCTTCTACATACAAATACTTCTTCCATACAAGTTGAACATCTTTGCCGTCACATTTGTAGAAACAATACATACAATTTGATAGACAATTCAATGGATGCATATTAATTATGATTTCTGGGTTCAAATTTGTTGGCACTGAAAGTGTTTTCATTTTCAACCAATATTTCTTCTGATGTTGATGTACGTAAATTGTGGGTGGTATAATAATTATGAGTTTTGCCTTTGCACGTATATTTTTTGTTTTTAAAAAATGGTAGAGCTATGAAAATCAATTTCAAATTCCCTCTGGGCTCAATCTCCCAATTTTAACCGTTATATATACATCTTGTGTTTCAAAATTTCCCTGCATCAACATTTGCCTTTTCTCTTCTGATCAAGGTTCTTGGTTTCTTGCGATGGTTTCGTTAGAAACCCATCTTTTGTAGTCTTTGGGCCTGTTTGAATTCACTTAAATTTGAGCGTTAAAGGCAAAAAAATGCAGTAGCTTAAAAGCCAACGCTCACACAGTGATCAAAAGAAAATGGAACCCGTTTGGATTGCCCAGAGCGTTAGCTTAACTTTAAGTCAAAAAAGCTCAAAAAGTCAGTTAAGGAAAAAGCTCCAGAATCTAGCTTTTTCCAAAAAAACTCTAATCTTTTTGATGTGGGTCCCACCACTTCTACCACCATCAATCCAAACACAAATCATTATCTATAACCTGACTTTTTTCCTACCGAGCTTGTTTAAAAGTCAGATAGCTTTTAAGCCACCGCTCCTACCGCCAACCCAAACAGGCCCAATTTGTCTGCAGAACCATTTCATTAGATAGGTGTATTGTGTAATTTGTATTCATTTGTAGGGAAGCGGGTAGCAGTTGTTACTCATGCAGGTGTCATGAGAGAACTTTGAAAGCAGATTAATGCAAACAGTTCTGGTGGGAGCATACTCAACAAGCAGGCCATTTTTGCTTGTATGAAGACAAGTGGGTTATATAAACATATTGAGATGTTAGGCCCTTTTGCACGCCATTCGTTGAACCAATATTTTTTTCTTCTTTTGGTTAAAGTTTTTCTTAATTTCTTTGGAAGTACAGTGTTACAATTTATGATGAGTGTGTGAGAGATTAGCAGATTTTCTTAATTTCTATGAATGATTGAATAATTTCGAGATGAATCAATGATCAAATGAGAAATAATTTTAATTATACGAAATAATTGAGAAATATTTTTTTTTTTTTTGGGGCTCAAATTGAGTAATATTATATTATTTTATACTATTTGTTATAATATTATATTGCTTTCATAACTAATATTTGGTGGCAAGCTTTTTCTCTATATTCTTTCTTGTGCTCTTTTTGTAATGTGTTTTATTTGCATCTGAAGCAAAACCGAATGCCTGCATTTCACAAGTGCAAAGCAACAAGTAACCATATTTCATGAATGACTTAAACAGTCAAGAACATTTGAAATTGAGTAACTCAAATAAGAAATTTTGATGAAAACAATAGAGTAAACAATGACAAATATTTTTTTAGTTCTATCTTTGCATATTCTTATTTTTAAGGTTGGAGATCTTCAGAAATGTTTAGTTATATATGTGACAATAATTATTGTTACATGTATGCATGTTTATGTATCATATTACTGAGTGATCCGAATGAATTAAGGTACTAGAATAACTGGGTACAGTCATAAATAAAAACACTAAGAAAAAATATATATTATTTCAATCAATAAGAGCAGTAGCTGGTACTATCTCATCATAAAGCTGGACCATAAGTTTGCTAATTTCATCCTGAGATCATTAGTGAGATGAAATCTTTAAAAGGGAATGTCTCTTTCACTGAGATCATTATTTCAATCATAGGGCATGTGTATTATGATTACTATAGAATGAAAGGAGAGGACTATTTATTCTTTTGATTTTTTTAATTACATTATTTGTTAGCTTATAGCTCTTACTGTAAGTTTATCTTCCTTTGAGCTGCGTACAGGAGATTCAATTCATCTTTGATAGACAAATGCAATTGAACAATGAGATTAGAAACTTGCTTTGAAGTTGCTAATCTACCTGGCTCCCAAGTTTGTGTATTGCCTGTTGTTTTTTTCTCTAGGGTAATTTTGTCATCCACTTGTCTAAATTCAGATCAGATTGTCAACTTTTTTTTTTTTTTTTTTTAATACAGATCAGTTGTCAACTTTACTGTCACATTGGGGGAAATGAAGCTGATTTTTGTTTCAACTTACACTAATTAAATGCTTTATCACATCAACTTAATAAAAACATTTCTTTTTTCTTTCACCTGATTTGGTTTATTCAAATAATTTGATTAAATGAAAGGCCCAAGTTCATATAAAGTGTCGCAACATGCTGAGAGAAAAGCAACCCCAATCTACCCATATATCTAAAATATTCAACATGGTATGGAATCATTCGATCTATTGGACCAAAAAGAAGCATAATAAAGAATATTAGAAAATGTCCACATTTTGGATGCTTAAGCATTATATAAGGTGAGGTGTGTTCTATCAATTAGCTTAAGTCATTTTCACAAGAAGGCAATCTCAAACCATACTTACATCTAAAAATTCAACAACTTTTTCGAATGCTTTGACACCAGAGCAAATAGCAACCAAAGAACTCATCAGTTAACACACAATCAGCAAGATCAAATTTGGGAGCCTATTTAAGAAATTTCTTGGAACTAACACTCTAGAATTTCATTTTGCTAACATGTGAAAACATAGGAACACTAACAGAATAGTTCTCACACATTGTTACCTCCAAGACTCCAACAACGGGTAATGTAAAATCTGACTATTTTGTCAAAGCAACTAAAAGAGTAATACAAAATGTCAAAAATTAGAAACTAAACTTCCTCTTCTTGATTGAAACTTCCTCTTGTATACAGACTACTATCACGAAACTGGAAATCATAAACGGGGAAGAAAAATATAGACCTAGTCATGGACATTGATTTATCAGTTTACATGCAAAGAAGAAAAGGTGAGATATATATTTGAATAATTGAGTACCTTGTGATCTGGTAAAAAATTTGAATGAAGTTTAAAATGTAGAGAACAATAGAAACTGTTGCCGTTGAAATTAAAAGGGCAAGTGTGAAGACAAAGATGAAGGAGAACGGAGCTGGTGGCCGGCTAAAATGCACGGATGAGGTGGCGGCGTACAAGTGATGAATGTCAGCCTTCGTAGTTGTTTGGATCAATGGTGGTGGGTGCTAAAATGCGCAGGGAGGGGGATGGGGAAGAAGAATTAAGATTCGACATTCAAGGAAGAAGCAAAGCGAGGGAGCCACGAGAGTGAAACCAACCATAATTAGCCGTTAACCAACGCCCAGAGCACTCCCAGGCTAACACATGTTCATTTACGTTCATGTAAGAATAATCTGCTGCACGCTCACTCTTCTTCCAACTTTACACCTGTCACCTGATGTCATGGCAATTAAGGGTTTCTTTTTTTAGGTTTAGAGCACAAAGAATTTTCGCTTCTCCCAACAGTGTGCTTTTCAATATTCAAATTTGTATTCTTCTCCTTTTAGGGATAAAGGCCGCCTACTACTTTAATCAGTAGTTCGTTGTTACATTTTGCTTTTACATTTGGCAGTTCATATTTTCTTTGCTCCAAAAATGAAAAATCCCTGTAGAAAATCTCATTAAAGACTGGTTCGTGAGGCACAACATTTTTGGCATATTCAAGTCATAATGAGCCAGCAAATGAAAATATGCCACTTATACCTCATCCATATATATTATTTAGGTTGCTTCTTGGGGAAGATGTGCCATCTCAATTTCCTGAAGAGACTTCCCTTTTGTTTCCACAACATTTTTCTTCACAAAAATTACTGCCACCACACAGAATGAAGCAAAAATAGTGTACAGGAGTTGTGCCCCAATTTGCTCCAGCAAGTGCAAAAATAGTAGACCAACAAAGAAGTTCATAACCTGTCCAACAATGCATCAACAATCTCACAACACAACTTCAATAAACCAAAGATTGTGCAATAATGAAAACATTCGAAGTGGATTTCAAGTCTAGACAGATAATAAACGAAAGAAAGGAGAATCACTATAAGGTCCTAAAGATGAAATGTAATCATTAAAAAGTCCTACAACAAGAAAGTAGATAAGTTCTGGTGCATGAAATGTTAACAAGTCTACATTGCTCACTCGTTATTGGGATTATTTGGTTATTACATTTATTCCTTGGGACATTATACTGATTCTTCCTAAAAGAAAGTACAAACAATTATGTTACTTCCTTGGACACGGCAATCAACAAAATGATTTTAGAGAAAAACGAATGAATGCAGAATAAAATTACCCAATGCACAGCCATGCAAATTGCCATTGCCTTAGCTTTGACTGCGCTAGGCAGTATTTCTGATAGGAGGAGACCAGGAACGGGACCAGCACCAAGCGCAAAAGACATGACAAACCTGCATGAACATCAAAGGCTCCGGTCAGTTTTCATTAATTTCTTATTTCATATATAATTTTGTTTCTTTTACTCTTTTGTCCAGTACAAGCAAGTTGAATTGTTCTGAGCACTCACATCAATATGCCACCAATAGATAGATACATTGCTCCATATTCTGATGCAAAGGAACTTGCAGCAATTACTTGCAGACCCAATGATACAGCCTAAGATCAGCAATATGAATAAATGTCAGACAGTAGTTCTCACCTAACTTGTGAAAATGAAAGGAAGTTATAATTAAATATACATAAGCCTTGTGTTCCAGTTATAGGAACTCCCTATGATTAAAATAATATCCCTCTTATGGTTTTAAGAAATCCTTCAGTAGGATTCAAAACTCGATCTACTCTAACTAGTGTGCTAGTAAAAGTGAAAATTGAAAATCTTTTGGGCAAAATATATGATTCACACAGGTTTCCATCTTCACCTTCCTACTCTAACTCCTACCAAGAACAACCTAAATGTTCCCAAGACTATAAAACAGAATCAAGATAAATTCCCAAAAATTAAGAAATCTTCAGAATGGTTGAGTTAGTTGCATATTAAATTATTAAAAGAAAATTGAAAATCCAATTTATATTCTTTAGATGCAACATACTTTGAAACCATAGATGAAATGCATGAACAATAGACAAAACACAGAGTAATTTAATTTTTATAAAATATTCCAGGTCAAAGTTTATGCAGAAAATAATCAAGCATAGCAAATATTAAACCAGCCAAATGATGACTTTTTTAGTTTCTCACCATGCCCATAAAACTACCCAGGAGAAGCACTTTCCGTCCTAGTTTATCCATCAAAATCATTGCAAGAATGGACCCTGAAGGGGTAGGAACAAGGCGGTTGAGAGAAAATATGGAACTTACAATCAAAACAACAAAAATACTCGGTTGTAAAGCCAACGCATACCCACTAGATTGCAAATTCCTACACAAGTGTTTGCAAGATTTGATGGCACATCAAAACTTTTGAAGATAGTCGAAGAGAAATAAAAAACAGCGTTAATGCCAGAGAGCTGCTGTAAAGCAAAAAGTGTGCATCCAATGAACATCACTGCGAAAATGTTTTAGAGGTTAAGCAGCAATCGTCTTGAAGAAACAAATATGTATTGCACAAAAGCAACTGTTCATGAAGTTTCTGGCACACACCTTTGAAATGACGACTGTAGAGTGATTCTGAAAGTTTGATTGTATCAGACTCATCACCTCTGTCATTTGACAGTTCAGCTATTGCTGGTTTCACATGTACACCGCCCAAGAGCTTCTCAAATTCAGCTTCAGCTTCGGTACGTCTTCCTATCTGATAAAACCCAAAGAACTATAACTCTATAAGTGCCTCTGTGTACAAGTAGCCTTGATCAAAGTACAATAACACACAAGAATGAACATAAGAAAAATTTCTTTCTTTTTCAGTTTTTCTTTATTTATGATGCAAAAGGCAAGTCAAGAAACCAAATAACTCCCATCAGTCACAATGGGACTATGGAAGGTGAAATGAACATGGTTGTTTGATCTTAAATGAACTAGTAATAGTCCCTTATGACTAATATATCTATGTAACTTGATCACGATCTAAATATTTCTATTAATTCATTCTACTCAATAAGCTATACCTCAATCAAAGGACTGAAACATAGTCAAATGCGGTACGAGAAAGTGACCGGATCAGTTTATTGGAAATTCAGGTTATTACTGAGAGACACAGGAAAGCATATAACCTTGAAAAGCCAATGAGGACTCTCTGCACAAAATTCCATGGCTAAGGCAAGTATTGCTGCAGGAATGGCAGATACCCAAAAACAAATCCTCCACCTGGGAACATTATAAAATATGAGATTCCAACTTTAAAATAATAAAGAGCTGTTTTTATTATTTTTTCTTATTTTTTTAAAATTGAAATCTGGAACTGATATATAACTCTAGAGACAAATATGTCCATGAACTTCTCTATAAAAGTCTATTTAAACATTTCATACCAACCCACTATCTCCTTGGCAGGAAATCCAACAAATAGTGAACCTATAATTCCAAGACATGTTGCAATCTGAGTTGAACTCCCAAAAGTACCCCTTATAGTTGGAGGTGAAACCTACAATAAAATGGGTACTTGTAAGTATTCAGGAAAAAAAAAAAGACCCTTGCAATTGAAAATAATGTGATCCGTAATGTAAGAAATGATACTGGTTTTATTATCTCAGGTACCTCGGTCACATAAAGAGCTGTAACAGGAGGGCCAAGTCCCATCCTAGTACCAACAAATAACCTTCCGAGAAGCATACCCCAGAGGCTTTTTGCTGTTGCACTACAGGATTTGTGATTAACAAGTATATAGCTTTATCTCCTGTTATATTTTGCAAACTAAAGCCAGAAATACAGCCCCAAAAAAGAAAGAGAAAAGAGAAAGAAAAAAATTGGCGAAGAGGAGCTCCCTGTCACTTTATATTATTATTAGAGTTATCAAACTCTCTTTCTCAGTTTCTTCTACTTTTCCCTATTCAGATCTGAGGTCCTAATGAGGCTAAGTCTTAATGGCATTGGGTGTTTTTGCAGTGTTATGGTGCTTTTGGCAAGAGAATAATGGCCAACATTTGAAGGGAACCTATTTATCTGTTTGATTGTTTGCAAGATAGGATAGTATTTAGCTTCCCTCCTCTATTCATTATATGGCCTCTTTGAAGGAATTCCCTTTCTAGATTTACACAGAAACAAAGGAGCTCTCTTGTACATTTAACTTTTTGCCCTATTTTTGTTTGTATGGAAGTTCCTGCTGTTTTGTACTTTTCCATCTTAATATAATTTCTTCTTTTCTATCAAAGAGAGAAAACTAATAGTTCAGCTTGAACACAAAAGATAATTGATTCCACTACCTTCTAGCTGAAAAGTAGAAAGAATGATAAAATTTGTCAACATATTCAGAAAATTGCAGGAGAGCCAATTAATTAAAACAATTAGAACATGGTAACACTCTGCTTTGTCCTGTGCCGTGAGGAGAAAAACAAAAACCAGAAGGAAGTTAACCAAGCTACATACTATTAGCTTGAGTAAATTGTCAGTAAACAGCAGGGCTTTTATTCTTTCTTTGAAACAATACATTGTCTTATAGCACAAGATTGGATAGAGCTACAAATAGTAGAAGAACTTATACAATAAATACCTCATTGATGCCCCAATGATCATAGGCAAAGCACACAACTGGAAAGCCCTCCTACGTCCAACACCATCTGCAATCCACCCACTGAAGAGAGACCCAGCAAAAGCCCCTCCTAAACATGTACTTACCACAAGACCTTCATCAACATAACATGGAAAAGAAGTACATTAATTTTCTAGTTAAGTATATAACATGAGAAACAAATATATAATCTCAACTTATGAGTACCTTCAGCCATGGTATTCCCACTAAACCCGAGGTCTAATGAAATGCTTTCCAAGGTTTCATTGACTACTCTGCATCAGCAAAGGTGATAAGAAAATAGATCATTTTTAGCCAACAGAATTTACTGCCATAAGAAAAAATGAAGGAGGGTCATGGTTCAAAGGACATACCCAAGGTGATAGCCAAATAAGAAAGAAGAAATTGACGCCACTAATACATGCCGCAAAGATTTCCTCCAAGAAGGTTTACCATTTAGTAAGCGTACTAAGGCATGAAGAATAAGATTCTTCTTGTCAGCAACTTCAATATATAACAATTTCTCTAATAAAGCATCTAAAAGTGAACAGTAAAATCCTGCTTCTTCAACAATTTTTGCAAAGACACAAAACAAAGGAATATTATTAAAAGAGAAATGGGGAGATAGAAATTTGTGGGAGGACAAGATATCTTTTGAACCAAGCAAAAAGAGAGAATAAGAAGCCAAAGGACATAGTGACTAATCCTCTGCATGTCCCTACTTTGTCAATATTTTCTCTTCTCTTAAAAAGAAATTACATTGGGGCAACATAGAGTAAATGAGATAGGAGACCACTGTTCATTGACTTTGGAGTTTCCTAGATTACACATGCATTCTAATGCAGGTATGTATGTATGCATGGACTTTCTTTTCTCATTTCATATCATACCAAATATCAGAGTTAAGGAATAAGTTTAAGATTGTATACACCATTTTTAGGCGTATTTCAGAAATTAATATTTATTCACATATGTAACCAGAAAAAGAAAGTTATATTTGTTCATCTGCATGGTTTTCATGAAAATACGCTGTCATCCAAACATAAATATATGATTCAATCAAAGGGTTTGCAAGGCTTCTACACTAAGATTCATTTTAAAGGAATGGTCCTTTTTTCCATTTCCTATAAGAGCTCACTTTAAGATGCTATATTTATTTCCATTGATATATATTTGATATTATTGACTACTCATGAAAATCATCATAATACAACAACATGGAATTTTAAGACCAGTTTTTATTTCAAAAAAAAAGTGGAACTACTTGCTCCAAAGTTTGGAAAAACAAACAAATTAGTATATGACTTTCCCAAAAAGTAGCAATGACCGGACAGTATTTGGCAAGTGACAAACTGAAACGTACCCGAAGTTTCTCCCCTATCATGTGCAGTTATGTATTCCCTGGATGACACTCGCTGCCTTCCCCGCATGGCAAAGTGATATATAGATATATATACACTCCTTTGCAAACCTTTAAGGAAGTACCTTTATTAGAATATGTCCCACATTGAATTAAAGTTATATATAAGATGAGGTATGTCCTATCAATTGGTTAAGTGCTTGTTTGGATTAACGGTAGAAGCTGTTTTACAAATGCAATTTACAGTTTACGAGGTAAGTGTGTGAAAGGAGTTTTGTTTCAATTTGCATGAACGTACTTTTACACTGCTAATTCAAACAGGCCCAAGCTATTTTGATAGAAAGGCAACCTCAATCTACACATATATCTAAAAATATTCAACATGGTATAGAATCATTCGATCTATAGGGCCAAAAAGAAGCAGAAAGAACATTAGAATATGTCCACATTGGATGCTTAAGCATTATATAAGGTGAGATATGTTCTATCAATTAGCTTAAGTCATTTTGAAAGGAAGGCAATCTCAAACCATACTTATATCTAAAAATTCAACAACCTTCTCGAATGCTTTGACACCAGAACAAATAGCAACCAAAGAACTCATCAGTTAACACACAATCAGCAAGATCGAATTTTGGAGCCTTTTTAAGAAATTTCTTGGAACTAACTCTCTAGAATTTCATTTTGCTAACATGTGAAAACATAGGAACGCTAACAGAATAGTTCTCCCACATTTTTATCTCCAACAACGGGTAATGTAAAATCTGACCATTTTGTCCAAAGCAACTAATAGAGTAATACAAAATGTCAAAATTAGAAATTAAACCCCATCTTCTATACAGACTACTATCACAAAACTGTAAATCATAAACGGGGAAGAAAAATATAGACCGAGTCATGGACATTGATTTATCAGTTTACATGCAAAGAAGAAAAGGTGATATATATATTTGAATAATTGGGTACCTTGTGATCTGGTAAAAATTTTGAATGAAGTTTCAAATGTAGAGAACAATATAAACTGTTGCCTTTGAAATTAAAGGGGAAAGTGTGAAGACAAAGATGAAGGAGAACGGTGCTGGTGGCAGCGTAAAGGTGATGAGTGTCAGCCTTCGTAGTTGTTTGGATCAACGGTGGTGGGTGCTAAAATGCGCAGGGAGGGGATGAGGAAGAAGAATTAAGATTCGGCATTGAAGGAAGGAGCAAAGCGAGGGAGCCACGAGAGTGAAACTAACCATAATTGGCCGTTAACGAACGCACAGAGCACTCCCAGGCTAACACCTGTTCATTTACGTTCATGTAAGAACAATCTGCTGTGTCACCTGATGTCATGGCAGTTAATGGCATATCCACGTGTCAGTGTCAGTGACAACTACGCTTCTTACGCAGACATTAATTATACACAAGTTCGTTAAACGGGTAACAATTATGAGGTTTCAAAAGAAAAAAATGTAATTGCTTAAAAAAAAAAAAATTCAATGACAAGTGAAGAACATAAAGTTGTTATCATTTTTTGTCATGAAAAGTGCTATTATAGTCTACTCAGTTGTTAATAGGATTTTGGGTGATTAAACGTCTTTTTTGAAACCCTATAACAATTCTTTAAAACATATGTAAATGACAAGATTTTTTTATATTTGATTTAGGGTGGTTTTTTAGGCTTAGAACGTAAAGTGTTTTTCTCTTATGAATAAAATATTTTTATAGCATAGCTCAATAATAGATAATGATAGATAAGTTATCAATTTTAAGACTTATTAATATCGAAAAATGAATGTTAAATTATACCAAAATTCATTTTTCCTGTCTAATCTAAACTTTATTTCAACTAGTCAGGTAGAACTTGTCGCTCAATTTTATATCTATATAAAAATTGGGTTATTTACAGATGTTTTTTAAGACTTGTAACTAGATTTATAAGTACTTTTGATTGAGATTAGACAATGTGTAATTTTTTTCTTTTTGTAATTTTCCTCAAGTCTACCGATCACATGAATCCATGTTAGGTACTTCTTTTTTCTTAAGTGCTCATCCCTCTAATTAGAGGGGTGAGACTTTTTTTCCAATTATTATTATTATTATTATTATTTTAAATATTACTTATTAAAATTAAATTATATACCGCATCCTAAAATATTTTTTGTACCTAGTATCTTAAAGTAATTAATTTCCAGTTCCGTATTCAAAAATATTTTTCCAAAAAGAACAATATTCTAAAATTAATTAATTTGAGATAGTACGTATAAAAAATATTTTAGGATGTAGTATATAATTTAATCTAAATAAATAAAAATTTTAAAAAAAAATGCCTCCACCCTTCTAATTAGAGAGATGAGCATATAAAGAACATATAAGGGAGTAGGATCTAAGGTAAACCCGTATCACACGTGCGTGATTTTGAGTCATTGGGGTGCCATGAATACAACTCCAATATGACTCTGTATATCGGACATTTTATTGAAAAATAATAATTCAATTTTATATCATTTGAGAAACCTTCGTAAGATTAAAATAATAAATTATAATCTAAATGAGTACTAGTTTTAGAAAATATAAATGATAGCCCACTCCCATAGCTTTCAAGAAGAATTTTGATCTTGACCACTAAAATCCTCATCACTATGATCATGAGTCTTGAAATATTGTTTCTGTACGAGCCTAGAATCGCAAATTAGTACTCCATTTGATCATTAATATAAAATATTTATCTAATTTATTTAAATAAATAAAATTAGTTAATATGATAGATATTTTTTAAAATACCACAGTCTTCTTTAACTTAATCATTTTTTATACTCCTTGATTATTGTTGACCGAATATTAATAGGGTAAATTAAGATAAAATTGACAGATATAAAAAATATATATTAATTTAAAACCAAACTCAACTCTTCAAAATATCTTCCATATTAAAGCCAAGAGGGAGTAATAATTAGTATCACTCAAACAAACACGCTGATGAGGGGAGAATTTAATTAAAGGTTAAGATGCAACTTTACTAACAATATTTTTCTGTAGGGGTGTTTGACACAAAAGTTTAGGAAGAAACAAAAATGCCAATAAACAATTAAAAATAGTGCAAATTCACTAAACGGATAAATTTGACCAAATGGCTGTCATTATGGCAAATTTAACGGTTTTGTGAATTTACACCCTTTTCAATTGTTTATTGGTTCTTCTGCTTCTTTCAAAACTTTTTTGTGCTGAATACTCCTAACATAAATCTTGTTTGACCAATTTACACCTTAACCCTTTGATTAAATTGACTCCTAAATCATTCATATTGGCTCAAAAACAACAATAGTGATTAATAAAAAAAAATCGGACCAGCAATCCCCCCGTTTGATTCCGGTTAAGTTATATTCGCGGACGAAGTTCGTCAACTGGATCTGTAAACAAATGTTTTAACGTTAAAATTCTAATCATCAATTATAAAACACTAAACCTTTAAGCCGCTCAGTTATTGGTCCACTTGGCCTGCCAACTATGCATTTTATAACATAGTTATTGGTCCACTAAACCTCAATCAATCAATCATCAATTATCATCAATAAGAAATTCGTCATCAATTATCATCAATTATTGTGATTACCATTATTAACATGAAATTTTAATAAGTTAAAGATTTAATGACGAATTTATTGTGATTACCATTATGCTGACTTTTTCTATACATCATCATAATAATAGAAATTAGTCATCAATTATCGTCATCAATTATCATCACTTATCATCAATTCGAAATTTTCACCATGAAAAAAATTAATGACGAATTTATTGTGATTATCATTATGCTAACTTTTTCTATACATCATCAAAATATCATCATCATCAATCAATTATAAAACACTAAACCTCTAAACCACTCAGCTATTGGTCCACTTGGCCTGCCAACTATGCGTTTTATAACATAGTTATTGGTCCACTAAACCTCAATCAATCAATCATCAATTATCATCAATAAGAAATTCGTCATCAATTATCATCAACTATTGTGATTACCATTATTAACATGAAATTTTAATAAGTTAAAAATTTAATGACGAATTTATTGTGATTACCATTATGCTGAATTTTTCTATACATCATAATAATAATAGAAATTCGTCATCAATTATCATTATCAATTATCGTCACTTATCATCAATTCAAAATTTTCACCATGAAAAAAATTAATGACGAATTTATTGTGATTATCATTATGCTAACTTTTTCTATACATCATCAAAATATCATCATCATCAATTATAAAACACTAAACTTCTAAGCCACTCGGCTATTAGTCCACTTGGCCTGCCAACTATGCGTTTTATAACATAATTATTAGTCCACTAAACCTCAATCAATCAATCATCAATTATCATCAATAAGAAATTTGTCATCAATTATCATCAACTATTGTGATTACCATTATTAACATGAAATTTTAATAAGTTAAAAATTTAATGACGAATTTATTGTGATTACCATTATCTGACTTTTTCTAGACATCATAATAATAATAGAAATTCGTCATCAATTATCATCACTTATCATCAATTTGAAATTTTCACCATGAAAAAAATTAATAACGAATTTATTGTGATTATCATTATGCTAACTTTTTTTATACATCATCAAAAAATCAGTGATTGAGGAATTAAAGGTATAATGTGTCTTTTTAGTGCAATGTAGTTTGTGTGAAGTTTCAATTTACGTATCTGCCTTTATTTTACATTATAGGGTAAAGGGGCGCTCAAAGACCACGAAGTTTGCCTCCAGGAGCGCCAAAGACCACGAAGTTACATTTTGGAGCGCCGAGTGTCATGGGTGTTAGTTGGACCGTTAACGACGTGGAATAAAAAAAATTCAAAAAATTAGGGAAAAATTCAAAAAATTAGGGAAAAAAATTTAAAATTAGAAAAAAAATTCAAAAAATGAGGAAAAAAATTAAAATAATTAGGAAAAATTAAAAAAATTAGAAAAAAATTCAAAAAGTTAGGAAAAAATTCAAAAAATGAGGAAAAAATTAAAATAATTAGGAAAATTTTTTAACAATTAGAAAAAATTCAAATAATTAAAATAATTAGAAAAAAAAATTAAAATAAGTAAAACAAAAATTCAAAAAATTAGGAAAAAATGCAAAAAATTATGTTCTTACAGCATGGACTGCCTCTCTCATTTGGGGAAATGACAATGAAAATTTATTATAACTCCCTCCGGTCCTAATTATAAGACAACAGTTGAGAGTTTGTTTTGGTCCTAATTATAATACAACATTCTAATTTTTATCAGTTTCTTCCTAAAAGATGCCTATTGATATAAATGAGGGATTATGTGAAATCAATAAGGTAGTTGAGGTACAAAATTTATATAAGGACATTTTCCTAATTTTTTGAATTTTTTTCTAATTTTGAAAAAAATTTCCTAATTTTTTGAATTTTTTTCTAACTTTTTGAATTTTTTCCTAATTTTTTTGAATTTTTTCCTCATTTTTTGATTTTTTCCTCATTTTTTGAATTTTTTCCTAACTTTTTGAATTTTTTCTAATTATTTTAATTTTTTTCTAATTATTTTACTTTTTTCCTAATCATTTTAATTTTTTTCCTAATTTTTTGAATTTTTTTTATTCCACGTCGGCGTGTGGTTCGCGTCGGCGTAGCCCACGGTCAACTAACGGTCAACTAACGGCCATGGCACTAGGTGCTCCAAAAACGTAACTTCGTGGTGCTGGACGCTCCAAGAAAAACTTCGTGGTCTTGGCGAGCACTCCCGGAGGCAAACTTCGTGGTCTTTGAGCGCCCCTTTACCCTACATTATAATTCTCAATTTGCCATGTCATTTTTATGTAATCCATGCATTTTGTCCTTTGTATTAAATGATTTTTTAAAAAAAAAACAAATGTGACGTTACATTAGATGTTTATGGTGTGCCATTTGACTTTTTCCAAGCGAGAGTTTGGCATAATGGAGACAACAAAGGGATTTGATGTCTAATAAGGCTGAAATTTTAGGTCAGATTAGCTCTTTTGCCATTAGCCTTGCAACCTAGTGGCATGAAAACTCCCCTGTAAGTGGGAGGTTACATATTCGATCATGTTTGTAACCTCAAGTCGATAATGCTTGCCCCTCTAATTATAAATAAAAAATAAATAAATAATAATTATACTATTGTGGTGTACATTAATAACGGACAATGTATTCCAGGCTTTAAAGAATTATTATACTATTACCTTTTTGAGTTTGTTCTTTGCTCCCCACATTTTTCTCTTTTAGCCAATTTCAATTTTCCCCTGTGGCTTTGTTAGCCAATCCCTGTGTTTATCTAAATATGATGGCATGCTTTTTCTCATTTCACTGTATGTTTCTTGCTTGTCCTGCTTCTCACTTCCTTCAAGATGTTCATGATTGTCTAAATACTTGTGGAACAGAGAAACTCCAATGAGGCCGAAATGGAAACTCTTAGAGAGGAATACCATCAGAGGGTCGTGACTCTTGAGAGAAAGGTATAGCTCCACAGGATTCTTTGTCTTTGTGCTTATTTAGCAAAGTTGTTTATACTGTTAACTAATTAGCTAAGTTGAAAAGTTGTGTAAAGGCTTCAGGAATTACATTGTATCCATGATCTTCTGTTCACTTTTTCACTACAGAAATTCACAACATATGCAGCTACTTGCAGGAGTGTTTTTCACATTGTGCTTTAGGAAAAAAAGGGTTTTCTGAAGTTTCCTTTTAAACTTACATTTTGTTGGCAACTCTGTAGAGGTCAATTTTTGAAAATCTTTTAATATTAGCCTTGCTTATCACTTTTTTCTTTTTTTGGGTTTGCTATATAGTACAATAAAGATGTATCAGACAATTCTTGCAAGATCAGCACAAATGTCAAGGCTCTGGTTTTGATGGAAAACAAGTGAAGGCACTTGAGTTTCAATCAAAGCACTCAAAATTCATGTTAACATTTCATCAATTTTTCTTGAAGAATATCATTTATCAAAGTGGATAACGAGGGCTAAGCATATGTTTTAGGTTGTGACATAACCTATTTCAGGCATTCAGCTACACATTCTGGTTTTTATTCATTTCATGTGAATAATTTCAGGTGTATGCCCTAACATTGAATCATATTCTTTGTTTTAGGTTGTTATTGAAATGCGTAGAAGTTTTGTGTGTCTGGAAAGACTCTATTAGATATATGAATCCATGTTAGGTACTTCTTTCTTTCTTAAGTGTTCATCCCTCTCATTAGAGGGGCGAGGCTTTTTTTTTTTTTTTTTTAAATATTACTTATTAAAATTAAATTATGTCTTGCATTCTAAAATATTTTTTGTACCTAGTATCTTAAATTAATTAATTTCCAATTCCGTATTCAAATATATTTTTCCAATAAGAACAATATCCTAAAATTAATTAATTTGAGATATTAAGTATAAAAAATATTTTAGGGTGTAGTATATAATTTAATCTAAATAAATAAAAAATATAAAAAAAATGCCCCCACCCCTCTAATTAGAGCTGTCAATCAGGGCCGGCCCGGCCCTCCATGGCCCGGAGTAAGAAAAACACATGTTTTTCAAAGCTCGGCCCGAGAGCAGTAGGGCCAGGGCCGGCCCGCAGGGCCCGAAAATTACTATTCCAAATTTTAACTATTTTTCCTCCACTTTTTATTTTAAAAAATATAATTAGTAAATTACAACACGAATCATCCAATAAATAAGCACAGTTACTAATTCATAATCAAAAGCAAACTATGTTCACAAATAACTCATATAAAACATAAAAAGTATATTACTTAGCGATATTAGTACAATGACTATTATTATCGTCATCTTCGTCACTATCATCAATTTTAACGACATTTGATTGTTCTTCACTTTGAGTAGTAGCCTCTGGCTCATGAGTAAAAATATCATGAAATTCTTCTCCCGCATCATGAACACATCCATAATCTTTATTTGCAACAAATAATAAATCAAATCATAAAATTAGAGTATAGTTATTATGTATTTGTAGTTAAATGGATAAATAACTCTATAACAAATACAATATATATATATATATATAAATTAATAAATTTAAAAAGGAAAAAAAGAAAAAGCTACGGTGAAAAGGGGCGGGGGTGGCGGCCCGAGGCCCTCCGGGGGTAAGCCCGAGGCCGTCAGGCAGGCCCTCCAGGGCTAATTTTATTGTGATTATTATTTATTTAAAATTATTTTAAAACTCTCAGAATTTATTCTAATATTAAATACGTCATCAATACTTTAAATTAGGAATTTAAATAAATATCGACAACATAAAAAATAATTTATTATGATATATATATATATATATATTTGTAACTAATATTATAAATGAAATAATATAGGAGTGGGTTAGATTAGATCCTATTATATAGGAGTTTATAATTACTAACAATATAAAAATACATTTTATGATACATATATATTTTAATAATCTCAACAGTAAAAATCAAGTTTCCTTTTTATTATTATTATTATTATTATTATTATTATTATTATTTTATCAACAGCTACTTTTATGGATAGAATTACCAAATATCTTAACAACTAGCTACTCACACATAAGGTTTCGTGGGTATCCTGCACATGCATCATGTATAAATTGTTCATTAGGTATGATTTATTCTCTCCCTTTTATATATATGCCAATATATATATATATATATATAACAATATGAAGTAGTAACATACGTGTTTCTTATGTTTCTTTTTTTTTTTTTTTTCTGAGTGCAGTGAAATAAATGCCATATATATATATATATACAGAGGCGGACCGAGGTTATGCATAAGGGGGCACGTGCCCCCCCTTGAATCGACATTTTGGTGTGTTTTTTTTTTTTTTTTTTTTTTTTTTTTTTTTTTTTTTTTTTTTTTTTTTTTTTTTTTTATAAAAAAAAAAAAAATAAATATATATATATATAGTAATACATATTTAAATTATTCTCCATCCTTAAATTAAATGTCTACCCTTAATACATCAAAACTGCATTTTGTAATGATGAGGATGAATGGTTGAATGATTCCTTAGTGCCTTATATTGAAAAAGATGTATTTGATAGCATTGATAATAAGGCAATTATGATGGAATTTCAAAAAATAAGGCTTAGTATGATGACATTGTAATCATTTTTATTGTAATATACTTTTGTTATTAAAATATATGTACTTGAACTTATTGAGTGTCCACCCTTCATTGTAATTTATGTAAGCGCATTTCTAATAGCACTTAGTCTTGCTTTTCTAAATGACGGGTTTGTAAAATAATTGCCTCTTTTATTACATCGTCGGTGTTCACTTGATTTCATGAATATTTTCTTGATTTTCTTGTTTATATTCTTTTGTTTTTTAATGTATTTAAAATTTCCCTCAAAAAAAATTTTTTCGGGCGCGCCCGAACCCCCAAATCCACCCGCTAATAGTGCCCCCCTTGAGTGAATTTCTGAGTCCGCTGTATATATATATATATATTCATAACAGCCAAGTCTTTTATGCAGTGGTATTTGGCTGATCAGTAAGGTCTCGAGCTCCTAAAATATCATTTAAGCTTATCTTCCCAGTGAGTAAACTACCGCTCATACCTATATGAATTTTCTTTTTCTCTTTTTTTTTTCCTTTCACATACAGGCATACAGCAAATTTGCGTTTCAATTTCAAGAAGAAAAAAACAAGCAAAGTTTAGTTTTCTCATTCATTTCCAATCGTCTCAACGTACATGACAGCAAACTAGACTCGTTCATTTTCTCCCAAGCTCCACGACACACACATAACTACTTATCCTCCTTCCTCTTTTATTTATATACGCCTATGTTTTCCTTTGTTTCAGCTCCTCAAAACAGAGAATACTTGCAGAAACTTAGAAGGAAGGAAGCTCAAAGAACTTACCTTAGTTTCTGAGTTTTTAGTGTTTTCCTTCTTCGGTGCTCCTTCTCGGTCTCACTCTCTCTCTATTGCCTCTGTTTTTGGTATTAAAAACAGAGGAAAAACAACAGTTGTTTTCTCTCGGTTTCTTACGTTCTTGGACTAGATGAATGAGAATGAGTAGGGAGCATGGATTCATATATATAGGGACCCAAGGGTCTGGTCCGAGAAAGAACACGCTAGACCAAGGAAGAAGTATGTCCAGCGAATAGAGTCGTTAAGATTGAGACGTACAGGCAGCGGGTTTGGAGCTCGAGGAGGATGGCTTTCTTGTTTGTGTATAGTTGCTACTGGCCACGAAGCATGGGAGGGTCTGTATTCAATGACGTGGGAGTTGTGAAAAAAATCTGATTTGCTTTGATGTAGTTTTCCCCCATTGCGTTTCGAGTTTGAGAAGGAAACAAAGAACAAGTACGGTGCAGTTTAAATGAATAAATTAAATGAATTATTTAATTGCTTTGGATTTTTAAATCATTGGCTATATGTTGTGTGTGTGTGTACGTGTGAACCTGGAGGTAGAATGGATGTTGGGCCAATCAACAACAAAAATGTGGGCCAGGCAGTGAATTTATTGGGCCTATGGAAGTGTTTATGTATAAACACTTGGTGTCCCCATTAACTAATAAGAGGGTGTGTGTTCCAAAATTATCCCTTGCAAATTGGATAAACATTAAAAATCAAATCCTTAATTTATGGAAAAAATGCCTTAAATTGCAATAATTAATTTCATAATTATACTTAAATCCTAAAATTAAAAATTAGGATGTTACAGCAAGGTGCTTTTTAAGGTTGCGGGGTTGACTTTCTACTTTTAAGTAATCTTAGGATCCTAGTTTGTCATGTAGGGTGGTTTTGGGTGCTTGTGACGGTTGTTTTGTTTGGCTTATATTAGCCGTTAGGAAGATGGGATAGTTATCGAATATTTTGGAAGTTGTTTAGGAGAGGGAACGGGCTCTGCCTAAGCCTGATTTCTTTTGGCTAGAGGGTATCGTTATACTCTTCCAGAGGCTATTGTAATTGATTTTCTGTCATTTATATCAGCATTTCTGCTGGTTTGGAGTGATATTGAGTTCAACAGATCTGGTTCCTAACTTTTTGGTATCAGAGCCGTTGAAATCTTGGGATGATGGTGGATGAAATAAGGGATTTAAGGGAGTCGGTGACTGGACTGACCAAGAAGGTAGACGATCTCGCTGGGCTATCAAGGCAGGTTGCCGAGCTGACAGAGGGGATGAATGTGATAAGGGAGTTGCTTTCACGGATGGACCAAGGCACAAGTAAGAAGAGTAAGAGCAGGAGGGATCATGATGAACCCCATTCAGATACAGAGATAGAAAGCAACGCTGAAGTAGACAAAGGAGCCACAAGATTCAGGAACTTAGAATTACCTGTGTTTGACGGGGACGACCCCATCGGTTGGTTTTGCCGAGTGGAAAGATATTTCCACATAAATCACGTCCCAGAGTTTGAGAAATTGGAAGTCATCGTCGTGTGTCTCAAAAACCAAGCTCTTCATTGGTACCAGTGGAAGGAAGCTCGCGGTGTGCTAACCAGTTAGCCAGAGTTCAAACTAAAATTGCTAGAACGCTTTCACACCTTTCAGAAGGGAGGAGAGTATAAAGTGTTGTTCTCCAATAAACAAGAGGGACCGGTACTGGAGTACGTAGAGGCTTTCGAACGCCCCTCCTTTCCGTTGAAAGATGCGCCAGAAGAGTGTTTGATGGGCGTGTTTCTGTATGGTTTGAAGACTGAGATTCAAGCCAAGTTAGGGGTGGCTGACGAAACCGATTTGGAAGGGTTAATCAAGATGGCGATTAGGGTCGATGGCAAGAACAAGCTTAGGGAGTTAGATAAAGGGGGCCGGACCTACAAGGTACTCGCCAATATCGGGTTCAAGAAATACCTGACCCAGCCATCCTATTCTCGGGTCACACAATATTCTGAGCCCATTCGAACGACTCCCACTACTCAAAATGGCCCAGCCTCTAAACCCGACCCAAAACCACAAGACACGAAGACCGGGAGTTCAACCACGATGATGTCGACGACGTGCAAGCCAGGCTGGAGTCGATGACTTCCTGACGCCAAGATGACTCACCGGCGGGAGTTAGGATTGTGTTTCAAATGCAGGGAGAAGTACATTCCAATACATAAATGCCGGGATAAAAATCTCCAGGTGTTTTCGATCGACATAGAAACCGGTGACAATGAGAAACGAGTCGAACAAACAAGGGAGGGAGATGAAGATTTTTTTGACACTGAAGAAGAAGCACATCGAATGGAATTATCTCTGAATTCCTTATCAGGGTTGAAGAGCAACCACACAATGAAAGTGAAAGGGGATTTAGCCGGAGAAGCAATCGTAATCCTGATTGATAGCGGAGCTACTCACAATTTCATTGCCGAGAGCCTGCTTAGTCAACCAGAAATTGAGGTGGAAGATGTGGGTGAATATAAGGTAACGATGTGTGACAGTCACACGGTGAAAGGGAAGCAGTGATGCAGAGGAGTAGCACTGAGAGTGCAGGGACTCAAAATCAAACAAACATTCTACCCTTTTTCGTTGAGGGGAATTAATGCGGTCCTCGGGGTGGAATGGCTAAGAACGCTAGGGGACGTTAAGGTGAATTAGGGAAGAATGACCATGCAAATAGGCAAAAAGGGAAATCGCATCTGCCTAACAGGGGACTCAACAATATCTCGGACGCAAGCCTCGTTAAGATCGATTATGAAGACAATGAGGAAGAAAGGAGAAGGATTCCTGATAGAATGCAGAAGCATACAGAAGGAAGGCCGAGAAGGCAGAGAAAGTCAGACGCTGATTCTTGAAATTTAGAATTTACTAAATAGATTTAGCATTGTCTATCAAATGCTTGAAATGCTTCTACCTAGGTGAGCATGAGACCATGCTATCGTGATTAAACCAGGGGAGCAACCAACCAATGTTCGGCCATATCGATATCGCCATCTCAGAAAAGAGAAATTGAGGAACTTATTCGAGACATGCTTCAAGCAGGGATAGTACAACCCAGCACGAGTCCTTTCTCCAGCCCTGTACTGTTGGTTAAGAAGAAAGAAGGAAGCTAGCGTTTTTGCGTGGATTACCAGGCATTGAATAAAATCACTGTCCCTGACAAATTCCCAATTCCAGCTATAGATGAGCTATTGGATGAGTTAAAAGGCGCCAAAGTATTCTCCAAGTTGGATCTAAAATCCTAGTACCATCAAATCTGAATCAATAGTGGAGATGAACATAAGACAGCCTTTAGAACCCATGAAGGACACTACGAATTCAAGGTAATGCCGTTCGGTCTTACTAATGCCCCTTCTACGTTTCAAGCACTAATGAATGAAATATTTAGGGGGTGTCTTCGAAAATTCGTTCTTGTATTCTTTGATGACATTTTAATATATAGTTGTGACACTACTAAAAATTTGGAACACCTAGAAGAGGTGTTGAGTATTTTGCAGAAAAACTAGCTAATCATCAATTTAAGGAAGTGTGGCTTCATGCAAACCAGAATTGAATACCTAGGCCATATCATTTTTGATTATATTTTAGCCATTTGTAATAATAAAATTCCAATTTTACATTGCTTCACTATCTTTACCATAACTCTTGAATCAGACATCAGAGTTGCCTCATTTTTGTTTCATATTTTAGATGATTCAGAGAGCTGCAATTTTTATGAAGACATGAAGGGCAAATTCGAACAATAAGGTGGCCGATTTTGGAGCCGAATTCAGATGTATATTTTTGGATTTTATTTGGGCTCGAATTTTGTAATTAAAACCCACTTTTATTTTATTTTTCGTTTTGGGCTAAACCATTGGAGCCCATTTCCATTTTAGGTTAACTTTAAGTCAGATGATGGCTACAACACTTTGGTCATTCACATTTTTATTTTTTTCAGGTTGAAATAGAAGTTTTGAAATTCTCTCAACTGTTCTTCATCTGTTCTTCGTGTTCATGATGAACTTCTTCATTTCTGTTCGATTTTCGTTCTGCATAGCCATGATGGGCTAAGCTACTATGATTGGCCCACGGATTGAGGATTCTACTATCCAGAGGACTCATTCTTAACAGTAACAAATTCGTTTCTATTTTGTAATTTCGGATTTGATTTACTTTCGGATTGGGTGTTAGATTTAACGCCCAGATTGAGATATCCCAAGGATCAAGTTTGAATTAGGTTTAAGTGCTTGCTGTGAGATCGCACAGTGACACGCCACTATTCGGATAAACGCTAGGCGATCATCTAGTTGAGGGATTTTCTGGACGAACGCAAAGATTTCGGTTTGTCCAGAATCAATCGCGAGTTCATTTTAAAATCTGTTTTCATCCGAGCAAGGAAAGTGGTGGAATTCGAAATCCTGGGTTGATCCTCTGTTTATCTATTTAATTAGTGTTTATTTTATTTTTATTCTGTTTAAACCAAAAACCCCGTTTTTACTGTTTCTGTTCGCTATTGCTATTCATTCAAACCCGCTATGAATTCGTTGGGGAAACGATCTAGATTCCCTATTACTGCAAATATTTTATTGAATCTGGTTATTTTGAGAGATACGGAAAATCTCTTTCAGTTGGTTGTAAAAAAAAGGAGGCATTATTTGTGGGGACAACATTTTGTGATCAGGACAGACCAGAAAGCCCTTAAATATTAGCTGGAACAGAGGGTACTTGAAGAAAACCAGCAAAAGTGGGTATCCAAATTAATGGGATACAAGTTCGAGATCATTTACAAACCCGAAAAGGAAAACCGAGCAGCTGATGCGTTGTCAAGACAAGAAGAATCAGTAAACTTGATGGCTTTCTCTCTATGGCAGAATGAAGACTTGGAAAATTGGGAGAAAGAAGTGCAAGGGGATCCAAAACTTAGGGACAGATTGCAGCAGGTTCTGACCGGCAATGGCGAGACAGGAGATTATACCCTATTTAAGGGATGTTTACAGTATAAAGGGAGACTTGTTTTGCAAATAATTCCACTCGAATTCCCTTGCTCATGCAAGAATACCACAATTCGCCAGAGGGCATTCAGGGTATTTAAGGACCTACAAGTGACTCACCAATATAGTATACTGGGAGGGCATGGAGCGTGATATATAGCGATAGTTGCTGCTTGTGAAATTTGCCAATGCAACAAGCATCAGGCCCTATCTCCTGCAGGGTTATTGCAGCCTCTTCTTATTCCTCAAGCAATATGGAAGGATATAAGCATGGATTTCATCACAGGATTACCTAAGTCTCGATGTTATGACACCATTTTGGTAGTTGTGGACCGCCTCACCAAGTATGGTCATTTCCTTACACCCCATCATCCATTCAGTGCCAAAGATGTAGCAGATATATTTATAAATAGATAGTCAAGCTACATGGATTCTTGAAGATGATTGTGTCTGATAGAGACTGTGTCTTTACAAGTCATTCTGGTGTGAACTATTCAAGCAAGTAGGGACTCGGCTGTGTTTAAGTACAGCCTATCATCCGGAGACGGACGGGCAAACAAAGGTTTTGAACAAAGGACTGGAAACCTATTTGAGATGCTTTACCGGTGAACGACCCAACCAATGGGCTCATTGGCTACCATGTGCGGAATATTGGTATAATACCACACACCAAGGGTCAGTCAATATGATCCCATTTAGAGCTGTATATGGGCAGGATCCTCCAGCATTCCTAAAGCTCACAAATGAACCTTCGATGGTGGAAGAAGTCAATGAACAGATCCGATCAAGGAGTGTGATCATAGCAACCTTGAAAGAAAATCTAGTCAAGGCTCAAGAGGAAATGAGGTGGCAGGCTAATAAACACCGTAGGGATGTCCAACTCGAAGTGGGAGATCAAGTGTATGTCTGCATTCAACCCTATAGGTTGCGAACATTGGCTAAGCGAATCAAAGAGAAGCTTAGTCCAAGATTTTATAGGCCATTCAAGATTGTGGAAAAGGTGGGGGCTGTTGCCTATCAACTTGACCTTCCCCCTTCAGCCCGTGTTCACCGCGTGTTCCACATATCAGTCCTTAAGAAATCTGTTCAGACTGGTTTTGTGACTCCTACCATACCGCTAGCCTTGACAGAACAATTGGAACTACAAGTCCAGCCAGAAGCAGTCATTAGCACAAGGACATTGACAGATGCACAGCTAGAAGTGCTCATTCAGTGGAAGGATATGCCGCTGTATGAGAATTCCTAGGAAGATGCAGAGATGATTGCAACACAATTTCCAAATTTTCACCTTGAGGACAAGGTGATGCTTTTAGGGGAGGGTAATGCAAGAACCTCATTTGTTGGTCAAACATATGCAAGAAGACCTAGGAAGATTCAAATAGCACAAACAAGGGAGCAAGGTGCTTTTTAAGGTTTTAAGGTTGACTTTCTACTTTTAAGTAATCTTAGGATCCTAGCTGTCATGTAGGGTGGTTTTTGGATACTGTGACAGTTGTTTTGTTTGGCTTATATTAGCCGTTAGGAAGATGGGATAGTTATCGATTTGGAAGTTGTTTAGGAGAGGGAACGGGCTCTCCCTAAGCCTGGTTTCTTTTGGCTGGAGGGTATCGTTATACTCTTCCAGAGTTATTGTAATTGATTTTCTGTCATTTATATAAGCATTTCTGCTGGTTTGGAGTGATATTGAGTTCAACAGATCTGGTTCCTAACAAACTCCTAAACATAATAACTAAACATGTGGCCTTTTCCTTCTAGAATAAATCAAGAGAGGGCCATTTGTGTCCCTATCAATACTCTCCCTTAAGAAATAAGCCTTGTCCTCAAGGATGAAAGAAGGAAACTGGTCTGCAATGTCATCATAAGGTTCCCAGCTGGATTCTTCATGTGGCCTGTCCTTCCATTGAATTAATAGTTCAATGTTGGTCTTCCTTACTGCTGTAGTCAGCCAAGAGGTCAGAACCTTCTCTGGTTGAAGGGTGAGTTCCCAGTGTTCATTGATAGGAAGTAGGGAAACTAAAACCTTATCACAACCATGAGCTTGTTTGAGCAAGGAAACATGGAATATTGGATGAACCTTTGAGCCAAGAGGTAGTTGGAGTTCATAGGCTACTTCTCCAATGCGACGAATGATGGAATAAGGTCCAAAGTAACGTGCTGACAGCTTGGTAAAGCGATGAGTAGAGAGAGAAGTCTGGCAGTATGGTTGAACCTTCAGCGATACAAAATCCCCAACTTGGAATTCTACTTGCCTTCTATGAGAATTTGCCTAGTTTTTCATGTGCTCTTGTGCTACAAACAGATTTGACTTGGTGAGTTCCAAAATAGCATCCCTATCTTGGAAAAAAAAAATCTTCCAGCTCCAGCTCAGCAATAGGGGTAGTACCCTGTACATAAGGTATTAGGATAGGAGGATCCTTACCATAGACAATTTTGAAAGGTGTAAACCCAGTTGACATATGGCACCCCGTATTATAGGAAAATTCAGCCCAATGTAAATAATGATACCAATGTTTTTTATGGTCATGGAAAAAACAACAAAGATAAGTTTCAAGACATCGATTTACCACTTCAATTTGACCATCAATTTGTGGATGGTAAGAAGTACTCATCTTAAGTTTGGTACCTGAAATTCTGAATAATGCTTGCCAGAAAGAGCTGAGAAAAATTGAATCGTGATCTAAAAGGAGGGATTTGGGACCCTGTGAAGATGAATGATTTCCTTACAGAAGGTAGCAGCGACTGATTTTGCGGTGAAAGGATGGGTTAGGCTAATAAAATGGGCATATTTGCTGAAACAGTCCACCACAACTAAGATCACATCAATGCCATTGGATTTTGGTAAACCTGTGATGAAGTCGAGTGAAAGATCTTCCCAAATATGTTGAGGAATAGGTAGTGGTTGCAATAAACCAGTAGAAGACTAGGGTAAATGCATGTTGCGTTGACAAATCATGCTGCGTTGAATGAAGAGTTTCACTTCTTCTTTCATATCCTTCCAAAAATAGTACTGTTGTAACCTTTTTAAAGTTTTTAGAACACCTCCATGACCTCCCGTAAGGGAAGTATGAATTCAGATATCAGCAGACTAGTAAGGGGGGATTTTGCTGGTATGACCAATCTCTGTTTATAATATAGCTTCCCCAAGACTAGGGAATACTTAGGAACCGAGTGTGGATCTGCCTGAAGTGACTGAAGCATTTGATTGGTGAAAGGGTCTTGTTGTAGCAAAACAGGAAGGTCAGTTAAATCAGTTGCATGAGGGAGAACAAGGTTGAAAAATTCACCTGAGTGAGGGCAGCGAGTCAAGGCATCAGCACCTTGATTATTAACACCAGGTTTATAGGTGTGGTAAAGTCAAATGAGAGAAGCTTTAGGATAAGATGTTGCTGTGATGGTGTCGTGATTCGCTGTTGTAAAAGATATTTCAAGATGAAGTGATCAGTGAGAACCAAAAATTTACGACTGAGGAGATAATGCTTCCATTTGTCGAGAGCCATCACCAAAGCGAATAATTCTCGGTCATAAACAGATTTTTGTTGATGGAATGTGCTAGAATATTAGGAAATAAATCAACTTTATTATTAGGATACCTTGATTATTGTCCTCCTTAATTATAGGATCCTAATTATATCAGCTTTATTAGCCTTTATTGTAATTTATCTTAGGCCCTAAGTTTCCCTTCTATTTGCCTATATAAATGCTACTATGTACTCTCTTTTATTTACTGAGTTCAATAAAGTGAATTTTATCCCTCTAAATTTAACATGGTATCAGAGCGAGATTAATTCCTGAAGCAAATTAACAGTTCTGCGCTCGTTTTCTGGCACTAGTGACTCGCTGCTCTGTTCAAAATTTCAGAGCGGCAGTGAGATACACAGCGTCGGGAGATACCCACTTTCACCATCATCGTCTGATTGTGTCAGACCCAGTGTCAACAGTTTTCGGCAACATTCCCAGATTCCAGCGAGTGTTCCGGAAAGAAAAAAAGAGAGAGAAGAGAGCGCCACGGTAGGAGAACTCAGAGCAACGTAGATTTCCAGAGCAACACGATTGCCAAAGCAACATAGATTGCCACCTTCATCGTCGGACGGGCTCAACCTCACTGCCGGAAAACCAGAATCAGCCCTCGATCGCTTGAGCAAGGAAGAATTGCAGGTTCTTCGCAGGATACTTGAGAAGTGGAATAAGTCAAACTCTATTATCCCCAGTGTGAACAAGCAAATAAATAACGATGGTAATTAGTAATCGTCATATTTTGTCTCTCACAAGAATGATGATTGTTAAACAAAAATCGTCATGAAACAATGAACGTTGTGATGGCAAGTTCCAAACTTTTTCCCTTCCCTGCGCTAATGATAACTCTAACCTAGCCTTCATCTCCCTAATCCAATGATGAGAATGTGGATGAGGATGAGGAAGAGGAGGATGAATAGGACAATGAGAGTGGCAGATACCACCAACACCGTCTCATTGTCCTGTTCATTCTCCTCTTTATCATCCTCATCCTCATCATGGGAAGAGGGAGATGATGAAGTTAAAAATCAATAATCACAGTTATTAATTAAGAACCGTAAATTATCTTTGCCAGCATATTTAACAGTTCTAAGTTAATATTGTGGTTGATTATACAATTAATAGTAGACACTAATAAATTACAAAAAAATTGTCAAATACATAACGAGTATTAAGAATTAACCGTCATCATTTATAAAATATAATTATTTTTAATTCTAAAAGATGCAACAACTAATAATCCATGAAACCCTCTCTATATAAACGTACGAAAATTGAACTCAACTACTCTACTTCTATTTCAACTTCTCAAAGTCAACTTCTGATTCAACAAAACATCATGGACAAACGTGAGAGAATTTCTTATTCATCATTTGGCAAAAAACTAAAAGATGAACTCCCTTCACCAACAAGTATTGAAGGTCTCATCCACGTAAACTACGAGCTCCATGATATGGTTCAAGTTTACATGTGAGAGTAAGGACACATGAACCTGTGTTTAAAGGAACTTACCTCTCTCGTTCGCTCTTTGAGTAGTGAATGATTAACGGGTATGCATAATAGCTATCTTAATACCACATACCAAACATCAGCTATTTAAACACTATATTTAGTAACACATCGAATAGAATTCTCTGTGCAGTTTTGCTTATAAAAAAAATTGTCTGGATATAATTTAAGCACGTGTGTGCGAGAGAGTACACAACTACATACTATTTGCCATTTGGAGTTAGCTTGTTCCATTAGATTACACGTCTACTCTTCAAAAGCTAACTGTCACCCCACAGTTTGTTGAGAGAATCTTCGAGTTATTATTATTATATTTTTATTTCCAATATTTTCTACATTATGCATTGCTTGCCTAATTATATAAAGTTCACAATCTCGATATTGAGCTCAGTTGGAGATCCAAGAAGTATTCAAATCTTTCTCATGTCTTTTTTCAATAAAGCCAATCCAAAAATGATATCAATTGAAAGAATCTTAACTGTTTTTTCTGAGATTTCGAACTTGTATTTTGAATATAATTTTGTTCAGAAATAGTCGTGTGCAATAATATTTTTGTTTGAAACAGTTATCTTTAAGACACGTCAGATATTAAATATGAACATTTTTCGTAATAGAGATTTAAATATTGGTTAGTCACATAGTGAATAACTAAATTCTCTTACTATATTCTTATATAAAGATATGCTAATAACTCTACGTTGATTAAGAAATATGATTAGAATTAGTTAATACTTTAAAAATTATAAAAGGATACTCAATGAAGTTTTTATATATATATATATATATATATATATATATATATGATCTATCAGTTTAATATATCACCTTTTTGTATCCCTTTGTTTAATACACCTGCGTTAGTGCGATTCTGCACATAGAGAGGATATAGTACGAATTATCAAGATAGAAGCTGAGCTTATTATAAAAGACGTGAAGACATCAACATGCTATATATATATATATATATATATATATAATATTAAGATGGATTCAAGCTTTTAAAAGAAAATTAAAAACGATAAAATATTGGAGTAATATAAAAAAAAAAAAAAAAAAAAAAAAAAAAGAAACACTCCTGATATTATCTCCCGTCGCACTTTAAGCTTGTCATTCAGAATTTTTTTTTTTTTTTTTTTTTTTTTGTGTGTGTGGAGGAAAACAATGATGTTAATACTTAGCACTAGTCCACAAACAATATAGTGGAGGGGTTATTAGATTTTTTTTTCCCCAGATTATGAGGTTTGTGTATTGGATCATGCCTAGAAAATGCTCAATTTGCGACGGAATTTACGAGGGAAAAAAATCCGTCGCAAATTTGGGTATATTTGCGAGGGAAAAAATTTTCCCTCGCAAAAAATGCCCATTTTGCGAGGGAAAATTTTTTCCCTCGCAGAATTTGACAGAAATTGGGGGGAAAATTCCCACCAATTTCCACCCAAAATGGGCATTTTTTGCAAGGGAAAAAAAGTTTCCCTCGCAAAATGGGCGTAATTGGGTGAAAATTTCCCCCATTTTTGCGAGGGAACTAGGTTTCCCTCGCAAAATAGGGACTTTTGCGAGGGAAAATGTGTTCCCTCGCAAAATAATATGTAAAAAAAAAAACCCTAAATCCGCAAGTGTCTTCACTGTCGCGAACCATAGTCGCCTTCTTCTTCCTCTCACGAACCATCAGAGGTTTCTTCACCATTGCGAGCTCTCGCCTCCTCCTCCGACGCTCTTACTCCACAATCGCCCCTTTCCCCTCACCTCCGTCACTCCCTTACACCGTCGCACAACAAACCACAGCCGCCCTCTTCATTCCTTCCATCCATCAGCGTCGCTCATCTCTCAGCTCGGACTCTGTTCTCTTGCGTCTCCATTCCCAGGAGCAACCTGAGCTCGTCTATCGCTCTCTTGCCCCTCGGTTCTCGACCTAAGTTGATTTAGGATTGAGTCCCGATTTCTCTCGTGCATATTCTTTGTGTTCGTGCCTCCGGCCCACTTTGAGTTTCGGTCTAATATTGTTCCTCTTCTGAGGTAAAGCACCTTTCTCTATTATTGGGTTAGATTTGGTTAGATTAGAATCGAGTTTGATAACCCGATGCTTATGGAACCCGATGCTTATGGAAATTTCTCGCAAAAGGGGGTTTTCTGATCTTTGGTTTTGGTAACCCGATGCTTATGGAAATTGCATTGAAAATAAAGTAAATTAAATTTTTTTCAATGTCTAAGCTTATTACTTCGTGGATTATCTTAGCATGAATGAAATATTTATCAGTGGATAATGTTGCCAAAGGCTACAAGGTCACCTAGTTGCCACGTTGCTTATATGCAATGATTTAGATGATCGCATGAAGTTACGTTGCAACTTGAAGGGGAATTTCTTTAAACTTCCTTGAGCATGACAACTTCTTGTTCTTAGAATTGTATGCATGACAATAGGGACTAGTGTTGAGATGGAAAAGAGGCAATATGACTAGGTCACTATGTTTATTCTTATGAAATAGGAAAATAAATGAAGGGTTGAGTCATATGTTATATGATTTAGTTGGGGAACATGTATTATTTTGAATTATTCATATTACATCATTGAAGTTATAAACATATCCGCAATTGAAATTATAAATGTGTTTGTATGATGTGTCCTATCTTGTAATATTGAAGTTTTAACTTCATCATGTCTATGAGTTTGTGACATGTAGTTCTTGCATTTTGATCCAACAATAACCAAAAGAACCCGCCTTATCCCGCAAATGTGGTCAGCTATTTCGCGCGTATTCTTGCATTTTGGTTAATTAGATTAATTTATTGGTTACCTACACGAGGCATATATTTTCTTATAATGTTAACATCTGAATATTTTATCCCTTAATCTTTTTTCGATAAATTACTTTTAATGATCTTATTTGAAAAACTTTCATTTGAAAGTAAAAATTAGCGGGGCATTTAGACCATGAGGAAGAAGAGATTGCCTCATGGCAGGTGCTTGGTTTATTGTCGTCTTCTTGGCATATGTTTTAGTGTAGCCAAAGGTGCACAGTTGAGGAATTTGGAGCTTCAGTGCCTCTTTCTTGTTGAGGCTAGTGGCCTTTATCCATGCGTTTGCCTAGCAGACCCTGTGGTGCCTCAATACACCACGTTTATATAACATAAATATAGATATAACTGTAAAAACCCACCCAATAACCCATGACCTTTGAGTATTTTATAACTAGATGTGTAGTTTAAACCTAAGAAAAAACCACAAATTCAATCTCAGTGTCTAGTAAGTAATAGTGCAAAGTTATTGATGACTTTAAAATGTATAGCGTTTAAGTGAAACTTGAAATATTGTTTCATATCTTAATCAAATTTTGGACACATAATATATACTATATGGCTCCTATTTTAATCATCAATGTCTCATACGTTAAATGTGCTTAGCAGTTTGTCAGGTGGGCTTGGAATTCATGATAGTTTTTCTACTTTTGTGTTCTCTAAGTTTTTTAAATTTGGATGCAGTTCAGTTGGTCGATCAAATACTACGGGACTCGGTTTCAAAGTATTGGTGCTTCATTGGTTGCTTGTGTTTATCTGTTTGTCTAATGGGCTTGGAGTTTATAATTATTTTTCTACTTGTGTTTTAATTATTTAATTTGGTCCTTCATTGGTTAAGATTATTTTCTCATCAATTGCTACTTTTCTATCCTTCGTTGCTATGCTTATTCTCATGAATTGCTATTCTTTGCTGTCTAGTGACCTCAAACTAAATTCTATTGTCGGTTAAGTCACTTGGATTTTTTATGGAGTTGCTGATTTTTCATGTCGTTGAATTCAAATTTGGTATATTCATTAAAATCATATGTCAAGTTTACAATAGTTGATAAAGCATTTTTTATCAAAATGATTTCTGGCCATTCAATCTTTTTAATGTTATCCAGGTTGAATCTGGTATATTCATTAAAATCATATGTCAAGTTTAGCAATTGTTGTAGAGGTAGTTTAATGTTTATAATATTTATGTACAGGCTAGGGAAAGGCAAAGGAGAGAAGAACAAGAACGCCTTGAAAGGGAAGTCTTTGAAGGCCGAGATCTTTGTGCAAGGAGGAAGAGGAGGCTCGAGAAGGGCTGCTCGAGAAGCTACTGAGAAGCGAAGTCGCATTAGCTAAAATGCGTCGGGGAAAAAGCCCGATCGCTTGGTGAAGAACCCGAGAAAGGACCTAATGTTACACGGGTAATGTTCTTCAAAGTTGAGCCGTATTTTACATTTCCATTTGCCGGTATAATTTGGTCGAAACATTATAATTTGTAATATTTTATTTTTCCTATGTAAACTCTTATGATTGTTACAATTTATTTCTATAATATACAAGTCTTTTTATTTTCTAATTTTTAATATTTTTTATGTAATTATTTTATTTTAAAATTTTTTTTATATTTTTCTTAAAATTAATTGGAATTTGCGAGGGAAAAATATTCCCTCGCAAAAATCCAAAATTTTACGAGGGAAAATCTTTTCCCTCGTAAAATTTTCAACTTTTTGCGAGGGAATATTTTTCCCTCGCAAAATCTTCAAATTTTGCGAGGGAAATTTTTTCCCTCGCAAACTTTGAAGATTTTGTGAGGAAAGGATTTTCTCTCGCAAAATCCAGATTTGCGAGGGGAAAAAGCATTTTTGCGACGAAAAATTAGTTAGCGAGGGCGAATTTTGCAACGGAACTTTTTCCGTCGCAAATTCCGCCGCAAATCGATTTTGCGACGGAAAATGGCTTTTTTGCGACGGAATTTTTCCACCGCAAAAAACTGTTTTTTTTTTTTTTTTTTTTTTTTTTTTTTTTTTTTTTTTTTTTTTTGTAGTGGAAGTTATATATATCTACCCTTCCTTAGCTAACTTCCAAATCAGAAGTTTCTGGAAGATACAAAACAAACATGAAAATTATATTTTCCTTCATGTATTTTCTTTATAATTAATTTAATTCATTCTTTTACAAGGCTATAGAAATTAAGGGCCGGTTTGGTTTCCTGTTTTATAAATAAAATAAAAAAATGTTTGAAAATGTATTTTCAGTTGTATTTTATGAAAAACAAAAAATTTAAAATTTTTTATTGAAAAAAAAAATCAGGACATCCTTTTTATGTTTTACTTACTTTTTGTTCTACAAAATTAGAGAAGAGGCAGAGAGAATTGTATTTGTGTCAATGGCAAACATGCGAATAAAGTAAATTATTCTTCTACCGTTTCATTTTATCATTCTAGATTTTTTAAAGTAATAATTCAAACATTTTCTTTTTAAAAAAAATCGTTTTCAAAACTTGTTCTAAAAAAATTACTTAAAAGAATTGTTCTAACTTCTAAGAACTCAAATAGATAATCTAATCAAACAAAGATTACATTTTACATTGCTGAGAAACTGGCACACCTCATTCAAACGGCTATTCAGGTAGGAGACTGGAAACCTATTCGCCTTACCCGGTCTGGGCCTCTCATTTCCCACCTGCTTTTTGCGGATGATATCATCTTGTTCGCAGAAGCTTCGATGGATCAGGTAGCGGTAATAAATGATTGCCTCAGATCTTTCTGTGACAGCTCTGGTTTAAAGATCAATCACCAAAAAACTAGGGTGTTTTTCTCTCAAAATGTGCATAGAACTAGAAGAGATGAGATGTGTGACTCACTCGGTTTCTCCATTACTAATGACCTGGGGAAGTATCTAGGAGTCCCTCTTCACCATAAGCGAGTAACGAAGGAATCCTTCCACTATGTGGTTGATAAGGTGAAGACAAGGCTGTCCACATGGAAAACTAAATCATTGTCTTCGGCGGGAAGGGCTACATTAATCTCATCGGTAACCACGGCGATTCCGGGGTATGTTATGCAAACTTCCCTCCTTCCCACTAGCACTTGTGATACATTGGACCAATGCAACCGTAAATTCTTATGGGAGAGTTCGGATGAACAAAGGAAAATTCCACTGGTGGCTTGGGATTCGGTCTGTACACCCAAGACTAGAGGAGGATTGGGGCTTCGACACACTAGTGCTTACAATCAAGCTTACCTAATGAAGGTGGGGTGGAATCTAATTGCTCGAAAAGATGAATTCTGGGCGAAAGTCATCAGAAATAAATATGGTTGTGGTTTGGATGTGCTGCCTAAAATTGATATGGGCCGACGGGGGTCAAATCTATGGAGTGGGATCAAACGTACGTGGGGTAAAGTGCGTGAAGGAATCGAGGAAATGCCACATGGGGAAATTCGGTGGAAATGGAACAAGAGTGGTAACTTCACTGTGAAGTCTGCATATGGTACCATCACTCAGGAAATAAATCAGCCAAGGCCCATATGGGGAAAGCTCTGGAAGCTTAAAATTCCAGAGAGATGTAAGATGTTTCTTTGGCTGGTCCTCCACAAACGCTTACTGACTAACGCAGCTCGGTGCAAAAGAGGACTAAGTATGGATGCTCGGTGTCAAATCTGTGGGGGTGAGGTGGAAACATTAATCCACGTATTGAGAGATTGCCGTGAAACCCAGGAACTGTGGAAACAGTGTGTACCAGCCACGCTTCTGAACAGGTTCTTTTCCTTGCCGCTGGAACGTTGGCTTTCCTGGAATATTAATTCATGTGGCGAAAGAAATGACAGGGAGACGTGGAGACAGCATTTTGCTATCACCTGTTGGTGGTTGTGGAGGCGTCGAAACTCTTTCATTTTTGAGGGAAAAAAAACCTCGAATTACACCATTTGTTCCAGTGTTCTTGGCATGGTAGGTTGTCTGAGTGATGCAAGAGGTAGGATCTGTACAATAAAGGACAGGGGAGTTCCTAGTAGTGACCTTGGAGAGAAGTGGCGTCCTCCACCGGTTGGATGGGTGAAGGTTAATACGGATGGCGCCTTCTCAGCTTCGTCTCCAGGTGTGGCCAGCGGTGGCTTGCTGAGGAATGAGCATGGTGTTTTCCTGTCTGCGTTTATGTTTAAGGGAGGAGAGGGTGATTGCCTAACCGCAGAGTTATGGGGTTGCTTGCACGGTATCAAACTCGCGTGGGATTTGGGACTTCGGCAGATTGTTCTGGAAGTGGATTCGGTGGACGCTGTGTCGCTGATAAAGAATCCGATGATTGATACTCATGAAGATCGTCGGCTCATCGAAGAAATTAAAGGGTCTGTCTCGCGATTGGATAGTTGAGGTCCAACTCATTAGCCGGTGGGCAAATATGGCAGCGGATAGTCTGGCAAAATCAAGCCTCTCAAGCATGCCTGGGTTTCAGATCGTTCCGACTGCAAACACGGAGCTGGAGAGGATTTTGGTTTTAGATAAAGCTTAGTTTTATGTTTGGTTTCCTTTACGTATCAAAAAAAAAAAAAAAAAAAAAAAAAAAAAAAAAAAAAAAAAACAGTTGTATTCTCATTCTCATATATGAGAATAAAGTGATTATATAAATTTTATTATAACTCGCAATATTTACAATTAGATTAGTCATCATCAATGAGATCATATCCGTAAGGGCCGGGGATTCAAACTCACGGCCGAAATGAGATATGAGCTACTCCCTCCGGTCCTAATTATAGGACACATTTAACCGATTTTGAAGAGATTAAGGATAGAAGTTAAATTAGTTAATTTTATTCATTTTCCTATAATGGCCATATATAAATTTTAAATGACACCATTTTGATCAAAATGGAAATTTGTCTATAAACAACTCAAAATTCTGTTGGAGTTTTTGCAACGTGCGAGTCTATTTTGTGGGCTCATTTCTTGTCCCAGTGTCCCCCCCAAGTATTTCATTACCATTTTACAAATGGGAAACATTAAAAAATATACAAGTACTTATTTTATCCTAAAAATGTGTTAGTGATAAATATATTTGTCTGGAAGATTCAGAGACAATGGATTCTTTTTTTGGTGAAAAATATAGTTGATTAAAACTATGCTGTTAAATATTGAATCTAGCCTTGAGGTTTTTTATTGTATGAATAGAATTATATAATTAATCAATATCAATCATCAGTGTTTAAAAAAAAAAAAAAAAACAGAAAATCAATCTCAATATAAAATATGATATTGACACCCACGTTAATCAACAATACATATGATTTATCACGAATATTTTAATAGTTTAGTTTAAGCATGTTATCCTATTCATGGTAATTTTATTTAGCGAAAAATGTAATTGCTGGGGAAAAAAGTAAAAGATAACCGGGCCTATCAAAATGCAACTGACTATAAATGAAAAATACTCCCTGCAGATTTGCTTTTCCATGTAGTGCTATATTAATTTAGTTGTATTATTGAAGGGGTATTTTAGAAAGAAAGTGACGAAAATAAAAATGTTATCTTATAATTAGAACCAAAACCAACTTGTAAATGTTGTCTTATAATTAAGACCGGAGGGAATATCTAGCATTTGGTGTAAGAGGGAATGGATTGATGGCACAACACAATAGTATTGAATGAGGAGTGGGTTGAGCACGTGAAGAGGCAATGGAAATGCATATTTATTTTTCCAATATTTTCTGGCCATCTGACGTGAAAGGAAGAACAATGGAGAAAAACAAATGTTGTACTTATTACTCCCTCAAAAACCGCAGGACCAGAGAGGAAAAAAAGTAAAGGAGAAGCCAAGTATTGGGCCTGTTTGGGTTGATGGTAGGAGCGGTGGCTTAAAAGCTATCAAACTTTAAAAAAAACTCGGTAGGAAAAAAGTCAGGTTATAAATAATGATTTGTGTTTGGATTGATGGTGGTAGAAGTGGTGGGGCCCACGTCAAAAAGTGAGAGCATTATGGAAAAAGGCTGGATGCGGAGCTTTTTTCTTAACTAACTTTTGAGCTTTTTTGACTTAAAATTAAGCCAACGCAATGGGCAATCCAAACGGAAAAAATTGGGTTTTTTCTTTTCTGGGTCGGTAGCTTAAAAGCCCACTGAAATTTTTACACACTAATGCTTTGAAAAATAAGCTAACCCAAACAGACCCATTAATTAAAGTAGGGGAGAGGGAGTATCACGCGGGTGAGGCATGGATTACACGCACATGTTTTCTTCACCAATTCTTCTCAACGTGCTGGACATTGGAGAGTAATCGAAATAGGAATTTTTTTTTTTTTTTTTTTCCTAACCTCCTTAAAAGACGCTGGCAGAGAGTGAGGGAGAGATCAAAGGAAATTGAAAAAAAAAAAAAAAAATCTTTTGCTTCCAATTCTTCATTAACGCCGGATGTTAGAGAGAAAACTTAAGGGGAAAAAAAGGGAATTCCCTAGATTTTTCTGGATTATTGGAGACAAAGAGGCCAAGTGAACCAATTTGAGGTCTATTTAAAGGTTCCTCTCCTCCTATTTTTTTCTGCTGGTGGCGTGGAGGAAAAGAGAAGAAGAAAGATTAGTAGAAGACATAGCCAAACAAAGCATCCAAGAAAGGTAAGGTATTTGGGTATTTATTCAACCTTCTTCTTCCCTTATTATTGGGAGTTATATTTTTAATGGAAACTCCTCTCTTGCTGTGTGAAGGACAAGGCTGAAGGAAGGAAGAAGAAACATTGAAGATTAAAGCTTAAGGTGGTAAAATACCAAGAACAAGTAAGTGATTATATTAACTACCTTATGATTTTACGGTCGTGGAAGTGGTAGTACATGTACCCCTGTGTTTTTCTTCATAAAATGGGACTAAATAATAGATAAAATGAATCAATAAAGGATTGAATTTAAGGTTTGGAATTTAGGAAGAAAGGTTATTATGATAGAAGAAAAATGGTTGTTGAAAATAGGAATTTATTTTGTCTACCAACCTTATGGACATGGTAAACTAAATTTTGTTGGTGTTTTTAATGCCTTCAAAGTGTTCAAAAATAGGATCTTAGTATAAGGTTGAGAAAATTTTTAGTTGAAGAAGGCTTATTTTTAAATCAACCAATAAATATTTTAAAGAGGAGTTATTTATATTTATATTCTGATTATTTTAGGGTCACTTTGTTTTTGTGCGCCCGGAGAAAAATTTATACTGATAATTCTGGTCAACTACCAGGTAGTAACTTTAATCCTCATGTGTTCTGTGTTTCTTTGTATGTTTGTATTTTCCATGATTGTGGACTTGTGTCTCCTGAAAAGAGACATGCGTTTGTGTGCATTCAGCGTGGTCTGGGTTCGGAGCCCGACTACTGTGTCTTTCCTAGCGTTGTGGATCCAGGGCTTACTTTGTTGAGCAGTCCTACGTTTGTTTATAGGACATGTAGTCCTTCCTTGATTAACACGGTATACTTGGTATGTTGTATTTGTGTTTGCGGGTTTTTTACTTGAATGCTATTATTTGGTGTTTTCCTTATTATGGTTACATACATACACCGTTTATGCATTACATATGAGATTAATGGTTACTCTGGGATCCATTTATGAATCCCAGATTTTTGTAGAGCCTCTAGAAGTCCTTTGAGGGTGGATTCTGGAGAAAAGGGTAAGACTGCTATGCAAGAGTAGTTGGAGGCATTGGTGACGATGGCAGACTATTTTGTTATTTATTTTGAAATTGGATAACTGTATATTTTTTTGGTCTTGTAGGCACCGGTGGATGACTGTATATTTAACCCTTCGGGAATTATATTTTGTTACTTGCATTTAATTATACCAGTATCATCTAAAATCCAACCGGGATTTGCTCTGCCGCGCTAACCTCTGATGCATGCTAACAAGTAGTAATTAGATGATATTTGGTAAAAATAAAAGAGAATTCCTCTATCCACCACCCGAAAAGGCGAGGCCGGTAGGGGTCTTACACCTTAAGGCTCAGGTTCTGTGTTCTTGAGTAAACTCATGTCTATAATTCGGGCAGGGTGTAATTTTTCATACATACTATTTACACCAGTGATGAATTACAGATTTCATGCCTTCGGGCAGAACAAGTTCAGATAAGTAGGTCCCTTGAAAAGGAGAGACAAAGAGCAGCTGAAAACAGGCAGGAATACCTTGCAGCAAAGGAGGAAGCTGATACTCAAGAGGGTCGTGTGAGACAGCTTCAAGAAGAAATTAGGGAACAGCGGCAGAAGCACAAGCAAGAGTTACAGGAGTCATTGGTGCATCAGGAACTTCTACAACAGGTAAATATTATCTCATGGATTTGTAATTGTTGTTATTTGTGTTACATGAAACTCTTAACTACTCTTCCATTAAATTTTTTCTCACACCTTTCTAATTGCTTGGGTAATGGAATTAATCCATAACATGGTAGATTTCTGATCACCTGGTCACTCAATGTTGGTAAACATGAATGCAACCTTACTAGAATGTGTTCATAAATTAAGGATTGAAGAGCTAGATCAAACTGTACATATTGCATAAGAATTTTCCTTGCTTTAGTTATGTGCTTTTCAATGATATCTGAAATGTTTAAATAAAACAATTTTATTGGGAATCAGATTTCTTATTTTTGTAGAGGAAGTTTGGAAAAATCAAATGCTGTCCTCTATAGAATTAAATGGGAGGATGGAACTATTTCAAATGCAAACAAAAAACTCCGTACACGGAAGTATTATTACAAGCGTGGGGACTGGGGAAGGGGAAGGGAAAGAGAAGAAGTGAGGCAGATAGAAGGAGTGTTATAGACTTCGAATTTTGTGAATTCTTGAATTAGTACTTCTAGTTTATGACTTGCATTTTGGATCTGGTGAGAACTCAGATCACTGGTTGACGTTATAACGAGCCAGGATTGAGGATGTTATTTACAGCAAAATAGCTTGCAAGCTACTAATTTGTAGCCTAGTCCAGAAAATCTGGGCATTTATATGGTGTAGGAATTCTATATGGAAGAACTAATAATAAGCTCAGTTCTGGTTTAAATTCATCTTCATCAGGAGATAGAAAGAGAAAAGGCTGCCCGAGCATATTTGGAGAGGAGTGCCCGTGTTAATTCCGCTCCATCATCTGATCAAACTCCTACCATGAAGAAAAATTATGCTTTTGAAAATGGTATGATCCTCTGATTCATTTCACGTTACTTGTACTTGGTTTTTACTACAAAATACTTCACTATGCAGGCAACCTGTCTCGGAAAGTCTCTAGTGCTAGCTCCCTTGGAAGCATGGAAGAAAGCTACTTTCTGCAAGCATCCTTGGACTCATCTGATAGTTTCTCTGAGAGAAGGAACCCTGGAGAGCATAATTTGAGTCCTTACTATATGAAGAGCATGACAACTAACGCTTTTGAAGCTGCATTGCGTCAGAAGGAGGGTGAACTTGCATCATATATGTCACGTTTGGTATCGTTTGCTGTCCCACTTCCTTAGGTTAATATACAGTGACGGAGCCAGTGACGGAGCCAGAAATTGTAATGGGGAGGGGCGAAAATAAAAAATACTATCATAAATAAAAATACTTGAAATATAATACAGACCTAATCCTTACAAGTTTTTTTTTTTTTTTTTTTTTTTTTTTTTATATTTGTCAATGTTTTCCTACTTTACCTCTATTGATGATCCCTCAACAACTATCAAGGAAAGAGGGAATTGAATAAGGGAATTAAGGAAGGTGACTATGGTATTTTATAAAATACATGTCATATTAACTAATTTAATCTACTCAAATTAGATAAATATCTTATATTAAGGACTTATAAACAGCCAAATAACTCCTTATTATCCATCTCTACAACAACCCGTGATATCTGAAGCTCATCAATAATTTTCAAAGCTCTCGTTACTGCAAAAAGTCCTGACATAAAAGCACATTTAGCATTTATCTTCTCACCAAAACCCTATATAAAACTCCTCAAGGTAATTACATTATTTAGGGGCATTTTATTTAACCAATTTTCAAACATTCATCACAGAATTTTTTTTTTTTTTTTTTTTTTTTTTTTTTTTTTTGGGGGGGGGGTGAGGCCACCCCTAGCCCCCGGGCCCCTGTTAATATATATTTGATTTGATTCAGAGGAGACTATGAGCCACCAGTAAATGTTAGTCTAGTTGTTTAGTTGGTAAGAATCTGGGCCATAACTAATGAGAAGACTTTGTTGGTTGATAATCAGTAAGTGTACCTTCAAATACAAGTACTTAAGCTATAAGAGTTGCCTTGGTTTTAATGAGCTCTCAGGACTCTACTTTAGAGTGCTACACTGCTACATGAATCATAAATTAGTTTAGCATATTGAGTTCTGTAAAAAAAAACATTACTTTAGAGTGCTGCATACGTCTTAACTCTACATTATATAATAAAAGGGTACATATACCAGGAAGATGGTGGCTTCCCTTTTGGCTTTTTAAATCTTCATTGTTACAACTTAGTCTTTAATTTATTGGTTCAAATAACAATTTAAAAGACCTCAAGTAATATATGTGTGTGTGTCCTTGATTTATCTTCTTCCATAGTTTCTTAGCATGCATTAAGTATGTGTGTCAATTTTAGGATGCAGATTCAGAGTCTAGTAATCTTCCTATCTTAGCTGTTAGCAATGCCGTTGACTTTGAAATCAAAAGACTTCGACGGCAGGGATTAATCACTATAACCGAAGAGAGAGCTTATAAGGACCTAATAACAAGTAAAAGATGAAGGATTGAAAAGACAAATGAAGTTTGGGAGAAGACGGCAGCTAGCTAGATAGGGAAATTAATCTTTCTGCTTTGACATTTGTTTAAATGTAATTAATGTTAAGGTCCTCAAAATGTTATTTTGTTCAAAACTTGATAGGATCGTCAATATTCTACTTAATGAACTGAGCCAATCTCGCCTGAGGTTTTCTGACATGTTCTTTATTAACATTTATAGAATCAAAGGAGCGTGATGGAAATAATAATAGACTATTTATGTAAGAGGTTGGACAAAATTAAAATACTTAATTAACAACAGTAACACACAAGTAATTAATATTGAAGAGGGGACACGACACAACTGGGTGCCAACATCACAAAAACATTACAATAACCATTGAACCAAACTCAAGACTCGATTAGGTTGATACTACAACCTCTATTAGCAGCAATAAAAAACATTTATTCAGTCGGGCTGTATATATGTGATACACGCCTAATTTTTATATACGCATATTTTTTTCATTCGACCGAACAAAAAAAAAAGTACGTATATTCATAATAACAAGCATATAGAGATAAAAGCTTATAGCCTAAGAGTATGTACTCCACAACTAGATGGAGGTCATCTCGCGAATTTGAGGTAGTGATTCGATATTCAATCCCACTTATTGTAATTAAAAAGAGAGAGAGAGAGAGAAGAAGGGCAGAGATGACGTGGAGGCGAGCTGAGTGAAGTGTGCTCCACAATTAAATAACCATTAAGAAATTAAAAGGGATGAAAGGAAGGCTGTGAAATTGAGCATCCCATGCAAGGGAAGCCAAATGGAGAAGAAGGATCTTTGTTCGTTGCACAGTGATGAGTAGGGCCTGTAATTTGAGAGTAACAAGCACCCTGGAAATGTCATTGCAGCAATCCACGATGACACTTTTTGCATGCTTGCCCTATTCTTGTTATGATCTCTGCCTTTCAGTGACACGTCCCCAGTGTGGGAGGAGCTTGAAAGATGGCCTGTTTTGCCGCTGCTGTTGCTGATGCAATGCAAGAAAGATAGAGAAGAAAAAAACAAAAATATTTCAATCTCTGTGCCTTGACAACTAATGATTAATTATCGATTATCAAATAGATGTCTCAGTCTTACCTGAAACCTAAAGCTTCACAATCCTCAGCCTGTAAGTGCAATCCAAATTATGTACTGAAAACAGATGCTAAGTAAAATAACAATTCATCAAAATTGGACTTGGGATACATACGTACCGTAACAGGCCCAATAGGTAACTTCCCAACATCTGTCCCTTTGAACCAACCACTAAGCTCCTGAACCCGAAACAAAATAATTTCATTAACATGATACATCATAAAAATACATTATAATCTGAGCAAAGATCTAATCATGGCTTTAACCAGGAATAAGAGTCTAAAGCAAAATGGATTTGTTTAATTGTTATCTTATAATTAGGACCGGAGGAAGTACAATAAAGATATATCAGGCAATTCTTGCAAGATCAGCGCAAATGTTTGCCCAAAAAAAAAAAAAAAAAAGATCAGCACAAATGTCAAGCATCTGGTTTTGATGGAAAACAAGTGAAGGCACTTGAGTTTCAATCAAAGCACTCAAAATTCATGTTAACATTTCATCAAATTTTCTTGAAGAATATCATTTATCATAGTGGAAAACCAGGTCTAAGCATTTGTTTTAGGTTGTGACATAACCTATTTCAGGCTCTCGGCTACAAATATTCTGGTTTTTATTCATTTCATGTGAATAATTGCATGTGTATTCGCTCACCAAGGAAAGGGATACTGATATGTAAAAATAATAATCTGTATTTAAGGACCTAATTGTAAGATAAACCTAGGGACTTAATTGTAAACTAGATAGTCAGTAGGGTAATTAGTCACTAACCCTTTTCTATCCGATTAGTTAGGATTTGAGTGAGGCTATGTAAGACTATTATCTTTACATATCAGATACTCTTCGTTGAGAACAAAATAATTAATCTAAGTTATGGCTTAAGGTAGATCTGTCTAAGGCTAATCCTAATAAATTGAGAAAATAATATCTCTGCGTGATCTATAAAAACCAGTTAGCATTAGGGTTTGGGAGTTGGTTGTAATTGAGGAAAGTGTTAGACACCCTACAGCACCCATTCATAAGAATGGTTACCCTAAGCGAATTATATAAAAATGAATATGGCCTTTAAATTTATCATAATTACCCAAAAAGAAATAAAACAAGATATTTACAAAAAGAAATAAAATGAGAACTAAATAAAAGAAATTTTTATTTACAAAAAGGGAAACATAAGGAAAATAAGGGAAAATATTTTTATTTACAAAATCAAACTTGAGTTAAAAACGTAAGCTTTAGAGGGATCAAAACCCTAATAGTTATGGGTAAAAAGGCGTGTCAATGAGTTGATGTCTTTTAGGAAAATATTTATTTAATTTATTTGGAAAAAGTTTTTTTTATTGGTTTGCATTTTTATTATTTTTTGGATTAAACTTCCTAAGTAGATTCTCATAATATCACACAGAAGAATAATTGATTTTTATTTGAGGAGGTTCCAAAAAACTCATGACAAAAACCCCTTCTAAAATTAATCTTATTATTTTTCAAAAAGAAATATTTTTTTAATGTTTTATTTATAAGAAGAGTGTATTCGAGCAAGCAAAAAAAGACCAGCATTAATCACATAACCAACATATTTTTCACAGTAGAAGATTCAAGAGTAAAGTAAGAGCAGCATGTACACCAACGGGGGTTGGTACAAGTGGTAAGCGACTTGTGTCGCTTAAGTAAGATCTCGGGTTCGAGCCTTGTGAATGCAAAAAAACCCCGTTGTGAGACTCACCCACCATAGCTAGGTGCGCGACCCGGGTCGGATCCGGATTAGTCGGGGTGAAGCTCCGGTGAACCGGGTGGGCAACCAAAAAAAAAAAAAAAAAAAAGTAAGAGCATGTACTTCTGGTGCTTTGAGCCTTGCTAGAATTGAGACAAAGTGAAGGAAAAGCTACGCAACATGTTGTATCATCGCATCAATAATAAACAATTCATTAAAATTGGACTTAGGATACATACGTAAACTTCCCAACATCTGTCCCTTCAAACCAACCACTAAGCTCTGAACCCGAAACAAAATAATTTCATTACCATAATACATCATAAAAATACATCATAATCTGAGCAAAGATCTAATCATGGCTTTAACCAGGAATAAGAGTCTTAAAGCAAAACACATTTGTTTAACAAATCCATATTTGTTTCCTCATTATCATTATTTTATTTTTGGGCACACAAAAGGAAAATGAGAACTTACAAAATATGCAGATTAAAACTATTAATTAATTAAACTCAGTCCGGAGATAATCAGAGAATAATCAGAGCAAAGATCAAATGATAACTTTAACCAGAAAAAGGAATTCATCAGAGTCTGGAAAGTTAAAGTACAGATTTCTCTAACAAATCCATATTTGTTTCCTCACTATCTATATTATTATCATCATTATCTGGGTAAACAACCAGAAAAAAAGGAACCTACCTCATCAAGAGACCGATAATCACCGGCATGGTCGAGAGAAGCAAGGGAAATTTGTTTGAGATCCTGCAAAATTGAAGTTATTAATTAAAGTCATTGCTAAGATAATCAGAAAGAAAATCTGAGAGCAAAGATCACCAAATGATAACCTTAACTAGAAAAAAGAAATTCAAGTTATCAGTTGGAAATAATAAGCGAGGACAGAACGCAAAGATCAGTGTTTAGAAAAATCAGAAAAAAAAAAAAAAAAGAATAAGCGAGGAGGATCATTACTTTGAGATCAGGTTCCTCCAACAGCATGTCCCCCTCCTCGTCACTGTTAACATGATGATGAGCAGCCATGGGTTCAAGTTCAGAGGTATGATCCATATCCAACGAACGATAGTATGATTTTCCGCATAAAAACCTCTTTCAATTATTGTCTTCCAGGTAAAGTGAAGATGAGTTTTTGATAAGTATATATTTTATAATTAAATAGGTGTATATTTTATGATATAATTAGTTAGATTTATTAATATTTTATATCTATTTAATTATCTTTCATATATTTTTCTATCCTTTAATTAATTGTAGGATAAAATGATATTTTGATATAAAATCTACTCAAACCCTATTTTAATTTTGCATATCATGTGATTTAGCAGGAAAAATACATTAAATAAAAGGAAATAATTCATTAAACAATATATATATATATATATATATATATATTGAAATTAAAGACGTAGAACCCCACGCCAATTAAAAGAAGAAACAAGTTTCAGGCAAGCATCAGGCGCGAGCTAGCATCTAAATGAATATAGTGTAATATAATATCTATAATATATTATATTTTAAAAAAAGGGCACGACTTGCGGAGAGATAAAAGAAGAAGCAGAGGCAGTGGAATGATATATAACTGAACAGTGTCTTCCTCAATAAAGCAGAGGGAGGCGCCGCTTTTCATGATCATATCACTTTCATCAATCGATCTGAAGGAGTTCGACGGGAGCAAGAACGTGCAAGAAAGGAGGGCGAAAGTAGTTGAGTTTCATTCTTCTTCCCCATGGGGGGCGAGAGGACTAAAGAAAAGAGAAGAGATCAGAATGATTTATTAATATATCTAATTAGAGAAATACAATGAAGAAGATGAACAATCTCTTATTAATCACATATAAGAGCAACATGCTCATATAATCTATAACCCACCTGGGTTATCTCTAATCTACCCTCACTTGAGGGAGGTAATCAAAGACCTAAACCTATAAGGATCTTTGAGGAAGACTAAGTTAACTTTCCCTTGGATGGAGCAATTGAAGTTTGAAGATGAGGCTTTGAATAAATTAATACTTTGTTGCTTTTCCTCTTCTCTCTTTTTCTTGCTATTAGGATAGACATATATCTAATGGATCTGGCTTTCATCCGATGCACATATCGTTCGCTGCCCTCCGCTGCAGTAAAAACGACGTCGTTTTCTGTGGAAAAAAATCTGGACCGTTCGTTTGTTATAATTACATGGACGGTGATGATGAGGAGCAACTAAAAGGTCCGTCTTCTTCACGCTTGACTTCACTTTCTTCTTCCTCCATTTGCGTGGGAAAATCTATGAAGGTGGGAAAACGTCCGTCTTCGCACCGACATCCTCTCTCGGACATCTACCTTTGCGACAGACTGCATTCAGTGCGTGGATTTTTCTATGTTGTCTCGTATGTACTCTGCCTTTCCTCATCTTCTCTGCCCCTATCGGTTTTACTTTCTCCTTAATTGATTTTCTCATTGCCTTCAACTCTTCATAAGATGGTGGTGGAACTAGATTCCATCCAATAATTAAAAGCTGCTAATTGTCTGTCATCAATAATGCATCGTGAAAATGAGAAAATGAACAGGAATCTCAAGGGGAAAAAAAGCCAGATCCGATTCGGGGGCAGATCCGATGCCAGAAAACGTTTGAGCTTGGTCACCGTCGTTTGTTTCGCTCCACCACATTTGGTCGATGCCTCAATGGGAATCGCAAATCTTGCCGCAATCGGAGGAAGAAGAAAGGGGTGTGGGCGGCACAAAGATGCAACACGGACCTCAGAGGCTCAGACCTTTTTTTATTCTTTTCGGATGAAAATAAGAAAAGCAATCTGATGACTGATATTAAACCAAACGACGTCGTTTTACTGCAGCGGAGGGCAGCGAACGATAAGTGCATAGGACATAAGCCAGATCCATATCTAATGGCCTCATATAATTGTTAAAGATTATGTTTGAGTTTTGTTGCATCCTGAGTAATTATGTTAGAAATAAGAGTTAAGGTACAGATTGGCCAACCAAGTGTTACCGGGCACAACAATGTTTTAGAAAGTATCAAAAATATCAATGAACAATTGAAAGGAAGCAAAAATACCAATAAAGAATTTAAAACTTTAGCTAATAGACCAAAACGAGGATTGTGCTACTTTCATCATAATTTATTTTTTCATTGTTATTTTTGCCCCTTTCAATTGTTCATTGGTATTTTTGATACCTTCAAAACATTTTGTACCCGGTCCTTCTAACGTAACACTTGATTGACCAATCTACACCTCAACCTTAGAAATAACAATTTACACTTAAGAGATGGTTCAACCTAATAAGACCATCTGACTCAGATACCTAAAAAAAAAACCCTAAAAAAAAGCACCTTTTAGCAGTTTCCAAACAAGCACTGTTCGAAAATCACGCCTAAAGCTTCTTTCATATACCTCATATTCCGTAAATTAACTTAAGAAGGAAAGAAGCTGCTGCCAACAATCCAATCATACAATTAATCGACGTAGAAAGTACTGCACACTATATCAGTGCTGTGCACAGCTTTGTACAATGAGGTGGGGTTGAACTTTGTTGGATTAAAAAACATATACTATTATTCTCTTCAGTCTGAATTATAAGATCAAATTGATTTTTCTAAAGAGATTAAAGAAGTTAATTAAATTATTTTAAAGTATTTTTATTTTTTTAAAATTAATTAATTGACTAATATATAATATAAGGATACACAATATATGATATAATTAAATAGCTTATTTAGTTTTTTTAATCTTTCCAAAAAAAATCAACTCGGTCTTATAATTAGACCGTAAGGAGTATTATAACAATTTCCTCTCTCTTACTTATCATTACTTGGCGTCGTTGTTGAATATTTTCATTTGAGAATGCAGAATTGCACTCTTGGGTTGAGTTTGTTTATCATAGTTCTTATTCCTTTCTAACTGGAATGTAAGCAACGTTGCTAAACGAGAGGGGATCGACGAGAGAGAATTTTTTTATCTGACCAAATTGCCCATGAATATTTCCAGGAATACACTCCCAATAAAAAAAAAATAAAATATCTTTGTCGTCAATGGAAATTTCATAAACGTCCTTCGTCCTCTCCCATTGTAGAGCCATCAAAACGATGGGCCCGGCCCGTTTAATCTTAGACCTTTAAGGGTCGGGTTTGGAAATTGGAGAAGTGAGGTGATATTTGGTCCTGGAAGGACAAGAACTTACACGAGCCGGCCCATCGGACCCTTCAATTTTTTTATTCTTTATTTTTTAAAGTTGAACACTTGTTGAAGTTGGATCTTTTAATAATTTATATGTATTTTTTATTTATTATAGAGTTATTTATCCATTTAAGTACAAATACATAATAACTATACTCTAATTTTATGATTTGATTTATGATTTGTTGTAAATAAAGATTATAGATGTGTTCGTGAAGTCGGAAAAGAAATTCATGATATTCTTACTCATGAATCAGAGCTTACTATTCAAAGTGAATAACAATCAAATGTCGTTGAAATTGATGATGGTGGCAAAGATGACGACAATAATAGTCATTGTACTAATGTCGCTTAGTAGTTAGTAGTACGCTTCTTATGTTTTATATGAGTTATTTGTGAACATAGTTTGCTTTTGATTATGAATTAGTGACTGTATTTATTTGTTAGATGATTTATGTTGTAATTTACTAATTATATTTCTTTGAAGAAAAAACAGAGAAAAAATAATTAAAATTTAGAATAATAATTTCCACCGGCCCGGCCCTGGTTCTCTCGGGCCGGGCTTTGAAAGATAGATGTTTTTCTTATTCCGGGCCCTGGAAGGCCAGGGCCTACCTGGCCCTTCACGGGCCGACCCTGATGGGCCGGCCTGGCCCTGATTGACCAAGGTTGTTAAACCTACAAGAGTGTAAAGGAAACTCATGGGGAAAAACTTAAATTTATGTTATAGACTTAAAACATAAATCCATAAGAATTTATCTAGCAATAAAAAAAAAACTATTGACAAATATATCATACAAGATTGAAATAACATAAAAGACAGTAAATATATTGAAATATAACTTCAAGAAAATAACTTAGACACAATAGTTTGATTTTCCATTTACATTTTTAAAACTTTCTTGAAGTTTTCTTTGATTTTTTTTCTTGTTTGAATAACTTTCTATCACTTCGTTCATAGATGTTTGATCTTTTTCTTTGAATTTTTGGTCAGTTCATATTAAATCCCATACCTGACTTCTCATATGAATTCACTAAGTGGAGAACTTTAATATAGAAGAGGAGTAATGCCAAGGCATGCCACTTCATTCTTACACAAATTATCATTCATAACACTTCTTGTTACTTTCCTTCCGTTTCTGGTAGATGAAAATTTACTATACTCCCATAATTATGCCTAAAAAGTAATTTATGATTTATTATTCTACAATTAAATTATGAATCAATTGAGTTGTAATCTCTCTTATAAATAGAGCATCATCTCGCTTGAGGAGCAAAAGCAAGAAGAATAATTTTTCTACGGTCTCTATTGCTCTCCTTTTCCTATTGTTCTATCTTTTCTATTTTTCTGGCTCTTTATTTGCTTTAATTTACAACATACAGACGTATTTATAATATAAAATAATAATCAACTTCTTTTCAAACCCTTAATTGTAAAAATGATAGAAATAGTTAATATATTCAAGATGATTATGTATTTGCAAAATGCCGTCTCAATTCATCTTATTTCATTATATCTGAGATGTGATATATGTTGGGTTAATGTGCTCTTTGGTCACTTAAGCCCAATAAGGCTTAATTGAGACTACAGCCCAAGAACTCTAAGGCCCATGTGGATTAGGGTTAGGTCTTGGGTGTAGTAGCATATAAACTAACTTTCGTCGCTTGAAAAGATACGGCCGCACAAATAGTTAGGAGGCTCTCATCGAAACAAAAACCTAGAGGCGAGACGTTCATCATCCGAACGGTTGCCCACACAACCATCTCATCCCCCTCGAGAGATAGTCCGGAAGATCAATCATAGATCGCACGAGGACTGTTCGTATACGAGGATTTGTTCGTAGACAAGGTTTGCTCGTAGAGAATTTTTCAGATAACTCTTCAATATCCAGGTAAGCAAAACGATGAAGGTTTCTCTTTTCCTACATCGCGTGGTACGATACGCTTCCGCGTTTTCTGATCAGTTTCCTACAATTGGCATCGAGCCAATAGCGATGAGGAAAAAACCGAGTTTTGAAATTTCATGTGATTATCTTCGAAAATTATTTTTGAAAGGATGGCATCTGTTTCTATATTTGTTATTTGTTTCATAGTAGTTATCGTTTATAAATCATATGAATACTTTAATCCATGGTTAGATTCTCTCGTGTAATTCTTGATTTGTAACAAGGAGGCTAATCCCATATGATTAGGTTTCCTCCTTGCTGTTTTTATGATTTCCTTTCGAATTTCTATGTATTTTTCGAATTCCGTAAAAGTTGGAGATTAAGAAACGCGAAGAATATGAGCAAACAACCGTACGACACTTTTCGTGGACTACGGATCTCGGATTTGGACAAACCATATATGGATGGAAAGAGGACGAAAAGACGAACAACTTGGCGGTCGGAACACCGCCAAAGGACAACCCACGCGCCGCCACGCGCCTCCACAAGTGGCTACGCGTGGCCGTCACGCGCCGGCAAACGGCCGGCGCGTGAGGACGCGTGGGCCACCCTTTTGGGGTGTTTCCGGCGGCCGTTTGATCGTCTCTCCGTGCCGGTGCTTCCCCGGAGTTTCGTCGAGATGACTTCGGGCCGCTTGCGTGGCGAGGCGAAGGCTAGGGTTCCTCTTTTGTGTCCTAGGGCTTCTAGCCAAGGATTGGGTTTTTGGGCTTTTGGGCTCATAGATACCCGAAGGGGCTTCGAGATAAATCCTATGGGCGGGACAAAAGAGAAATTCCAAAGTTGTAAAATTTTTTTTTTTTTAGGAAAACCATGGATTAAAGTTATTTGCTTAATTAATTTAATGCTTTTCTTGGATTGTATGAATTATATGTACGATTAACGTGATGTTTGAAATAACATGCAATATAGAATAGAAAGATGCCATATTGTTGCATAATCACATGTCATAAATGCATGATAACTAATATGTTTTTTCAATCGACTAGTATGATAGTTATTATGAGAGATTATTTGGGTTATCCAATAAATAATCTAACAAATTTCCCAAGAGAATTGTATTTTTGAGAATATCTTGTGGGTAATTTAAAATGATCATGTGAAGCTCATTCTGCCAATCATGACTGGATTTTAAAGTACCTAATGATTTCAATTAAGATGTTAATCTCACAGAATATTCTAAAATAAAAAAAAATTCTTGGAAATTAAAAATTCTAAACTTAAAATATTGAATGGGTGAAGGTTTTAAATTAAGCTTTTAATTTTAAAACCTACGGGCCCCATTGTGGGTTTATTAGTGAAATGGTTGTCGAAGCCCCATCGGATAAGGATGATCGGATTTCGCTAGATTAAACCCTAATATTTTCAAAATTTTAGTAAAGTTTTGTACGGCCCATCGTCGGCAACACTTGGATACTAAAGATAATTTTGAAAGTAAACAATGGTTAATTACATTCAACTTTGGTAAAATTATTAACCCTCCCATCGAGGCTTTGACAATGGAACTGAAGGCCCAAATTAACAATATTAGTTTTACAAGAATCTTGCCCATCGTAAGTCTTGTAAAATAACTAATGGATTGTTAAACAATAAACGAATAGTAGTTATTAGAATCTATTAGCGATATTTGTTTGTTGTTAATTTTAAAGTTTGAAATTAGTGTGTTTTTCCTTATTTTCAGAAAAATGTCTTCATTCAATCCTTTAGCTACAATCCTGAGCCAAAAGCCTATGGATGGTACAAATTACAAACAATGGAGAACCAATTTAGATATTGTTCTTCAATATGAAAAGCTCAACTTTGTTCTCACTACCCCTATGCCAGCGCTGCCTGCTGCAGATGCGTCTGATGCAATTCAGACTCGTTTTCAGCAGGAGAAGGATAGATGGGAGAAGGCGAATGTGTTAGTTCATTTGCTACATTTTGGTGATCTCGCGATCACCTTCGGGAGCAAATGAACATAATTCGAGTGGAGCAACAATGCTCCGGACTCTTGATGCCATGTTTGCTACACCTAGCGTTCGCTAGGCAAAATGCGCTGAATTCGGTCACCAAGACGGTCATGTGCGGAGGAAGTGTCTTGAGGATCATTGTCTAACAATGATAGCAAACTTCAAGAAGGCGATGACCATGGTATCAAGTTTGAACAAGAAGTAAAAGTTGACCTTCTCTTACAATCACTACACGAATACTTCAACCAATTCAAGATGAATTATAATATGAACAAATGAATCTTAACCTCACTCAACTAATGCACGAGCTTGAGAGTCTTTGAGCGGACTCTAGTCAAGCAAGGAAGTGCATTGTTTGTTAGTGAAAGTTCTGTGAAACCTAAGGGGAAACCCAAGGGAAAGAACAAGAACAAGAAAAAGAAGAAATCAGGTACTCCGGTTGCCAAAACAGTTGCAATGAAGCGGCCAAAAGGCAAGTGCTTCAAGTGCGGACAAAAGGGGCATTAGAAGAAAGGTTGCCCACAAATGAATAAACCAGGTATGGGTAATTTAAATGTGATTGAGGCTTGTTTAGTGGAGAATCACGATGACAAATGGATCGTTGATTCAGGGGCCACTAACCATGTTTGTTACTCTTTGCAGTGGTTCAAACAAAGCTTGCCAGTGAGTAAAGGACAACGAGATTTGAAGCTTGGAACAGGCGGCTTGTGTATGCACTAGCGATGGGACAAGTTGTTTTATCTTTTAATAATTATAGAACTTTGGTTTTAGAAGACTGTTTATTTATTCCAAATTTTAAGAGGAATTTAATTTCTGTTAGTTGTTTATATAAACATGGTTTGACAGTTCAGTTTGATTCCTCGGTTTCAATAAGAAGTTCATCTTCTTTTATTTGTTACAGTGTAAAGTTTAATGGCCTTTATTTCCTTAGTCCTATTCCTGTGAAGTTAATCATGTTGAATTAAAAAATGTTGAGCATATCAATTCGTCAAAGAAAAGAAAAGTTTCCAATGAAACTTATCTTTGGCATTTGAGATTGGGTCATATTAACTCTAACGGGATCCAAGGTTTGGTCAAAAGTGGGATTTTAAAATCCCCGAACTTTGAGCCGATACCCAGTGTGTAAATCCTTTTTAGAGGGTAAAATGACCAAGAGATCTTTCAAGGCCAAGGAAAACGTGCCACACTTCATTTGGAATTGGTACATCGATGTATGTGGACCAATAAATGTCCAAGCCGAGGCGGGTATCGATATTTCATCACATTTTCGATGATTACTCTAGATTTGGACATGTGTACCGATGCGTCACAAGTACGAAGCTTTTGGAAAATTCCAAGAGTTCAAGGGCGAGGCGAGAAAAGCATCTAGGTGTTCAAATTAAGACTCTTCGATCGATCGAGGGGGTGAATACCTATTGGAGAGTTCAGGTCTTACCCGACCAAGGAGGGGATAGTTTCGCAATTATCTTCTCCGGGGACACCCCTGACAGAATGGAGTTCTTGAAAGGAGAAATAGAACCCTTTTAGAAATGACAAGATCTATGCTCGAGTTATTCATCACTTTCGATTCATTCGGGGATATGCCTTAGAAACTTGACTATGTATCTATTGAACTTAGCTCGTCCAAGTCGATTTCAACGACACCAATTGAATTGTGGAAAGGGTGTAAGCCCACCATGAATCATATTCGAATTTGGGGTGCTCCGGCACATGTCTTGAAACAGAAACCAGACAAGATGGACTCGCGTACTGAAGTATGCATGTTTGTAGGCTATCCTAAAGAACCAGAGGTTGGTCGTTTTATAGTCCAAGAGAAAAGAAGGTCATAGTGAGCACTCACGCGACTTTCTTAGAGGAGGACTATATGACAAACTATAAGCCAAGAAGTAAGGTTATTCTTGATGAGCTAATCTCATATCAAGTTTCACCACAACCTCAAGGGGTTCCAGCTTTTGTTCCTGTGGTTGTTCAAAGAGGGGAAAATGTATCTGAACATACACGGGAACCGAGAGACGAACCGAGAAGTTCAGCATGATGTTCAACTAAATGAAGAACAAAATTATGAATTAGTTGATCCACTTAATGAGGGTCCTCATCTAGAAGTTGTCAACCCACAAAATGTGGACCCCCTTGTAGATGCACGACATCAAGTGCGACAAAGTCGTAGTGGGAGATTGATTCGTAAACCTGCAAGATATCTCTTGTTGGGTGAGTCAAATCGGGATGACATCATCGCGAGAAGATGGTGATCCCACGAGTTATGACGAAGCACTAGGAGATGTTGATGCTCGGGAATGGCTCGAGGCTATGAATCGTGAAATGGATTCTATGTATTCCAACTCAGTTTGGTCTCTTGTAGATGCACCTAAAGGGGTAAGACCCATTGGGTGTAAGTGGATTTACAAGAGAAAGAGAAGATCGGACGGGAAGGTTGAAACCTTCAAAGCTAGATTGGTGGCGAAAGGGTACTCCCAAAGAGAAGGAGTGGATTATGATTAAACCTTTTCGCCGGTTGCCATGCTCAAGTCTATTCGGATTCTCTTAGTTGTTTGCCAATCTTGATTATGAGATTTGAGATGGATGTCAAAACTGCTTTTCTAAATGGAAATTTGGAAGAGGAAATCTATATGCAGCAACCAAAAGGGTTTACGAGCCAAAGGGCAAGAAGAAATGGTATGCAAGTTGCGAGAGGTCCATTTATGGACTTAAGCAAGCATCCAGATCATGGAACATCGAGATTTGATCAAGCCATTGAGTCTTATGGCTTTGAGAAAAGCCCACGATGAGCCGTGTGTGTATAAAAGGATCCAAGGTAATGCGGTATCTTTTCGGTACTCTATGTGGATGATATACTCCTTATGGAAATGATACAAAGGTATTGTTGGGCATAAAAACTGGGCCTGGTGAGCAAACATTTTGATATGAAGGACCTGGGGGAAGCCAATTATGTTCTTGGTATTAAACTCTTGCGAGACCGGAAGAACAGGGTTTTGGCATTATCCCAGGCTCAATACATTGACAAAATACTTGCCGGGTTTAGCATGGAGAATTCAAAGAGAGGAATTATACCCTTCGGGCATGGGATTCATCTCTACGAGAAGCAATCTCTTCAAACTCTGAGCGGAGAGAACGCATGAGTAGGATACCTTATGCTTCGGCGGTAGGTAGTCTCATGTATGCTATGCTATGTACCAGACGGATATCTGCTATGCTTTGGGAGTAGTAAGCGGTACCAATCGGACCTGGAGAGCAACACTTTGGGTAGCGGTTAAACATATACTCAAGTACCTACGGAGAACGAGAGATTATATGTTGGTCTACTCAAGTGGGAGTCTTGAAACCATTGGTTATACGGACTCGGATTTCCAAGGAGATATTGACTCAAGAAAATCCACCTCGGGATATGTGTACACCCTTAATGGCGGTGCCATTTGTTGGAGAAGTGTAAAACAAACATGTGTGGCGACTCGCCACAGGCCGAGTTTGTAGCGCTTCCGAGGCCGCAAAGGAAGCTGCATGGTTAAAGAAGTTCCTAACGGATCTTCAGGTGATAACAGGTGTAAATTGTCCTATCACACTGTTAACTCTTAGAAATTGACAACATTCCAGCACATTTTCTCTCTCCTTTTACCAATTTTTGGTTCAAAATGTGCATAGAAATGAAGTTATAGAGGAAAATGTGCATATGGAAGTATAAGGCAAAAATCAAAGAAATCTTTGTTATTATAGAGTTTATGATTCAATTGAGAATTGATAATTGCTTCCTCTTTTGTAGGAAGATGGAGATAAGTTTTGAAGCTCTATAAGAATCAAGAAACAAGGAAAGAAATAAAGGAGGTGAAGCAGTGCAAAGCTAGAAGAACCTGTGCAACTGGCCGTGGAAAGTCTGGCGCGCGCGGCCCGGTACTTTCCGTGGAAAGTCACAATGGCCGTAGCCGTACTTTCCATGGAAAGTCACAAGCGCCGTAAGCTTGTCGTAAAAAATGCGAAAGTAAATACGGCTGCGCGTTTTTACATTTCGAAACAGAAAAACCCTATTTAACCTAAAAGGAAGGGCCGAAAAACACACTCTTGACCTAAGGAAACAAGTGGGCACACAAGGGAAGAGCTTGGGAGAGAGATTTGGACAATCTTGGAGGCTTGGGTGCTCAACCTAAGAGAGATTTTGGGGTTTTCACCTTGGTTCTTCCTCTTTTCTTCTCTTTTCTTCCTAGTTTCTTCATGTATTCAGTTCCTTTGCTTAGAATCTCTTTGTATTTGAATATGAGTAGCTAAACCTTTCATTCTAGGGTTCTTCTTACCCTTTGTATGGATTAAAACTTGAATATTCCTCTCTTTTGGTAGATAAATATACACATGTGTTGATTTCAACCTTGGCTTAATGCTTCTAAGTGATTGGCCTCCATTTAGATGATTTATTCACATAGGTTTTGACTTGAGAGAGCTAATCTAGGTGTAGAACTTGATTGAAATCATGCTTGTCTTGAAGTTTACTTGATAAATGGATGGTTTGTTGGTAGAATAGAGATATATTTACTAACCTTGCATTGTCACATTAGGGTTGTTGCTTTAAGATTGATTCTCATTAATTGTAGCAAGAGATTGTGCATTTTAATGAGAAGAGAAACTTGATTTTGACTTGAGAGAGCGGGTCAAGTATTTGTGAACCTTAGACTAACACATGTATGTATTGAAATGCTACTAGAGAAGTATTTGACCAAGTTTTATGAAATGCAAAAGGGGAAGAAGAATCCTAGGCTCTTTTATCCTTGAAGTCAAAAGTCATTTGCCTTTATCAATTCTAAGTTTTAGAAATAGTCTTTAAAAATTCTCTTTCCAAATCAAAACTTTGTTCTAGCTCAACTTGATGAAATTCACTAAGCCTCTTGCTTGACCAATTTGTTAAACAAATCCTCGTGGGAACGATACTTTACTTTTCACTTTATTACTTGCGAAACTCGTACACTTGCGAGGCGAACACACACTCTACTGTGACAACAGTGGGGCGGTAGCGCAGTCCAAGGAACCAAGGTGTCATAAGAGACAGAAGCACATAGAGAGGAAATACCACTTGATCCAGAAATAATTAAAAGAGGAGATACGGTGATAGCAAAGATAGCATCGACGAGAATCTCGCCCTGACCCTTTTACTAAGAGTTTGCCGAGCGTGTGTTCGAGAGGCATGTTTCATCTATGGGTCTTAGGAGGATTTCCATTTTTGTAGCTTTAGGCGGTTGTTATTTTACTTTGTTATTTTGTGCTTTTGAGCATGACATTATGACATTGCATTTCTTTTACGAATGTTAATAAATGGAGTATTTTTTTCATTTATTTTGCACACTATTTACAAACTCTAAGGTCCGGATCAATTGTGGAGTATATGATCATATGAATACTTTCATAGAGGACATGGTCATAGGTTCTCACAATTGATGAAATGATTCTGACTATTAAATTAAGTTGGGCACTTTATTTAGGCCGCAATGTTTTATGAAATGGTTTTGTCCGAATCATTATAAAACATTGGTGTGAGTTAATGCTCACATTGAATGGATCAAGGAGAGATTTGATTAAGGTTGTTCTTTACGTCATAAGGAATCAAATCCCGGATAACTATAGTTATGTAGTTGCTCTTAATCCCGAGTTTATTTTAAACAGGTAGTCGAATAGTTTTCATTCTTTGATTTACCAACGGGTGAGGTTTGATCTATATGACGGCCAACAACTCGGTATTTTGGGATTGAGACTATTTGGTTATCGGTGTTTATGAGATAAACAACAAGGAATTTATAGGAAATGTCCCCTTGATATGTTTCAAGCACTGGATATTGAAGACACGGCGGTGCATGTAATCCATTAGAGAAACTATCAAAGTCAAGGGAATAAATAATTGATTGGGTTACGAAAACTAGTCAATCAAATTATAGACATTCTATAAAGGGGCAGTGCATATTCTTGTTATAAGTGTCATTGTTCTTGGAGATCACGTTCGGGCTTTTAGTGGAGTAGCACCGAACTAGATAATCTTCTGTAGATTATCATGAGCCTTGATGAATGACAAATGGTAGGTCCCCAGGCTAGCTTGAGACAAGGGATGGGGTATATTATCAGATGATGATGGCTTATGGGCTATATGGTCTTGGGTTTACGAACTCAAGTTAGTATCTTAAAGAGCAAGTGGGAGATTGTTGGATTAATGTTTCTTTGGTCACTTAAGCCCAATAAGGCTTAATTGAGACTACTGACCCAAGAACTCTAAGGCCCATGTGGATTAGGGTTAGGTCTTGGGTGTAGTAGCATATAAACTAACTTTCGGTCACTTGAAAAGATACGGCGCACAAATAGTTAGAAGGCTCTCATCGAAACAAAAACCTAGAGGCGGACGTTCATCATCCGAACGGTTGCCCACACAACCATCTCATCCCCCTCGAGAGATAGTCCGGAAGATCAATCATAGATCGCACGAGGATGTTCGTATACGAGGATTTGTTCGTAGACAAGGTTTGCTCGTGGAGAATTTTTGAGATAACTCTTCAATATCCGGGTAAGCAAAACGATGAAGGTTTCTCTTTTCCTACATCGCGTGGTACGATACGCTTCCGCGTTTTCTGATCAGTTTCCTACAATATAGTTCCAAAGGATGAAGTGGACAGTTCCAATAAGATTTCATTCTTGAAAAAAAAATCCATTTTTTAATTTATTTCGTCTATTCCATGACGCGAACAAGGGGGATTAACTTATTTTCTAGAGCATTGACCTTAACGATTGTAGTTTGTTGTTTGGAGGCTTCAATTAATCTTATCTCCCAAACAATAAAGAAGTGATGTAAACCTTCAGTCTCCCACAAAAGAAAAAAGAAAAAAGAAAACACAAGAAAGTGAACCAAGAAGAAAAGCTCTAATGAGAAAAATACAACACAACCATCATCATTTATTAAATTAAAAAAAAAAGAACAATAATGATAATATTAAAACGACGTGTCGTGTTCAATTCTTCATCATACCATCATAGTCATGCGCGAGGCGCGAACCATTACGTTCATTAACACATTTGCCTTCGACCATTTATCTTGTGAAGGTCATCCAATCAACCCGCAAATCCGGAACCCGACCCGCCAAAACAACCCTCCTGAACCCCGAAGCTACTGTCATCATCTTCACTCCATTATCGAATTATACTGTGATTTGAGTGCAATTTCACTGCTAATTTAATTTATTCATTTTCTTAGTTCTTCTTTTGTTAATGAAACTATGAGCTCAATCAGTTGAATCCTTAATTTGATTCCTGGATCCAACACTATCACTTTATTACAGGACTACAAGGTTTGCATTCTTCACCAGTTGTTTTCAATCAAGAATTTGATTCCTCGATCTCTGTTTCTTAGTCTTAACATATTTATGATTCTTCCATTGTGCATTTCCACACAAGAATATCTTGCATATGCTAATGTTTCTCGGCGGAGGGTGATGACTTATTTTCGTTCATGATTTGAATTTGATTGCTTTTGATCTGTTATATTGCCCGTAATTTAGGGAAACTGAAGCAAAATAACCTGGAAGTTTAGAATTTATGGGCCTTTGGCATTCATGGGGTTACATCATAGGTTGTCTTTTTTACAGCTTGTAGTTTGAAGATGGCGTGGTTTTGTGGTAAGAATACATGGGGAAACTTCCCTGATTTGTCGGCCGCGGTGAATAAGCTTCAGGAGAGTGTGAAGAATATTGAGAAGAACTTCGATACTGCCCTTGGTTTCGAAGAGAAGTCTGAATCCATCAATGAAGGTAAAATAGTGTTCAAGTTCTCATCACTCTTGATTATTTTTCAGAATGAATTTTCTAATATTTGAATATGTGATATTGTGATTAAGATTGTTGTTAAGTTTGTTAACAAGTACAAGCTTGGAGGTATAGTAAGGTCTTTGAGGGAGGGGGTCATTACTTCAGAAAATTATCTTGGGTGGTTAGATCAATGAAATTGTATGATTTTGACAGCTATAGTATTTTTAAATGTTGCCCATAACTGTTTCATAATAAACAAGCTATGCCTTTGTCTTCCAGCCTCCGGTTCATGGCCTTTAGTGGCAGACAGGAAAACGCTATTCAATCCTATTATGTCATTTATGGGGAATAAAGTTGAGGAAAATACTGAAGAAACGTCTGGGGAACTTAAATCCTCTGAACAGGAATCTGGAACTGAGAAGTCATTGGAACAAACCGAGACTCCAGGACATTTACCTGTAGCTGAGGGAACAGAAAGCCTCGAAACTGATAAAGCAGTCCAGACTGAAACTGGTAAGGCTATCCGAACTGAAACTGAAGAAAGTACTGCTGAGGATGAAACTAAAGTGCATGAGGTAGAGGAACATGGTGACCATGAAGGGTCAACAGATGGAACTGCCACATTGAATTTAGAACAAGATAAGTCAGAACTTCCCTTACCAGTAGTGCCTGTTGAGCTTTCTGAATGCTTGTACTTTCTTTTAGGAAGAAACAATATAACGTCCAGAGGAATTAATGTAATAGATAAATAATCCCAATAACGAGTGAGCATCAAAGAATTGTTCTCATTTCTTGCGCTAGAACTTGTCTGCTTACTTGTTGTGGAACTTTTTAGTGACTATATTCCTTCTTTGGGACCTTATAGTGATTCTCCCTTCTTTCTTTTGTTATCTTTGTAGACTTGAAATCCACTTCAAACGTTTTCATTCTTACACAATCTTTGGGTTTATTGAAGTTGTCTTGTGAGATTGTTGACGCATTGTTGGACAGGTTATGAACTTCTTTGTTGGTCTATTATTTTTGCGCCTGCTGGAGCAAATTGGGGCACAACTCCTATACTCTATTTTTGCTTCATTCTGTGTGGTGGCAGTAATTTTTGTGAAGAAAAATGTTGTGGAAACAAAAGGGAAGTCTCTTCAGCAAATTGAGATGGCACATCTTCCCCAAGAAGCAACCTAAATAATATATATGGATGAGGTATAAGTGGCATATTTTCATTTGTTGGCACATTATGACTTGAATATGCCAGAAATATTGTGCCTCATGAACCAGTCTTAATGAGATTTTCTACAGGGCTTTTTCGTTTTTGGAGCCAGGAAAATATGAACTACCAAGTGTAAAAGCAAAATATATCAACAAGCTATTAGATTGAAGTAGTAAGTGGCCTAACTCCCAAAAGAAGGAAAACACAAATTCAAATTCGAAGAAGTGCATTTGTTGGGAGAAGGAAAACCGTTTACACTTAAAAAAGGAAACCCTTATTCAACCAAAAAAAAAAAAAAAAAAAAAAAAAAGCTAAATGTTGAAGAAGCCTTCAATGAGCATGTCCTTGTTTTTTTAAAGAATTTTGCTGCCTCATTTAACTATTTCGATTGTTGTGAATTAGGATTCTGATTCTGAACCTTCAACTGTTGCTTTAATTAGAAAAATACCCTAAGCCTACAGGTTTAGCCCATTTATCTCTCTTTTTTTCATCAAATGACAACTTTTAATAATTGACTCTAAAATAATACGAGTAGTAAATAGAGCATACATCCTTGAGCTCTTGTTGGCTGGGTCCAATTAGCGTTCGGATTATTCCTTTTTCTTTTTAGTTCTTTTTTTAAGTGTTAAGTAAATTCTTAATTTGGCTCAATAAGTAAATTCAATTTCTTGAGGGGAAAAAATAGAGAGAAAGATAGAAAAAGACTGTCAAAATTGGTAAAAAATAAATAGGTACGTTGAATCTTAATAATTCTAAAGGGAATGATTTAAAATTTTGAAATATTGCCAAATTTGATAAACCACCTAACTACAGTGGAAGAATTTTAAATAATATTATTTCAAATGTTGTTTTCAAGTTAAAACTTAACATGAATTTTTAAATTATTTTAAATAATAACAATTATAAAACAAAGATAATATTTAAATTTAATAATAATAATTAATAATTAATTATATTTATTATTAAATATTGATCATGAAAATGTAAATAATTTTACTGAAGAAATAAACTTGATTGTATAATTTAGTGCAATCTTGCTAGTAAAATAATTAGCTATCATATTTATCAATTCATTTTTCTATTTAGAAATTAAATCACGTCATGATAACTAGGTCGCGTAATATGCTCTCTGAAATATACTTCAACATGTATAATTTTTCTTTTAGTTTCATCTATTTCCTTCGTTGAATATAACTTTATAAAATTCATACCCTTTTTGGTAATTATACATTCATAAGTGCTTTTAATAAATAAAATCCAAACATAATCACAATTGTTAAAGTCACTTGTGCAAAAAAAAAAAAAAAAAAAAAAAAAAAAAAAAAATCCAAACAGAAACCACGACTAACCAACAACACTTTGACCCAATGTTAGTTATGCAAATCACGATTATGATTTTTTATCACTGATCCAAGCGAGTGCAAATTATTTTTTAAAATGTATTCAGCATTTTGAAGTTTTTTTTTTTTTTTTTTTTAATGTGTTTTCTGTTTGGTACTCTAAAATATTTATGTGACAAAATTTTGCCCTTAAAATATTAATTGTTTTGGAGAATCTTTTGCGAATAAATTGTTTTAAGGAGTAATTTTTACCTTACTATTAAATCCCAAAAAGTCCTTTTAAGTGAGGTGCATATATTACCTTAAAGTATTCTTTCTAACAATTTTAAGATGTTGGACATGAAAGAATACTATCTTCAATCCTAAATATAAGATATTGTTGACTTTTTTTTTTTGTAAAGATTAAGAAAATTAAGAAAATTGCTTTAAAATATTTATATTTATCATTTTTCCTTTAAACTAATTTGCGTGATTTATAAACTAATATATAATCCAATCATACACAACATATCTTATGATTAAGTCATTTATTTAGTTTTCTTTTTTTCTTTTAGAAAAATCAACTATATCTTATATTAAGAACCAAATGAGTATACTAATGGAAATACAAAATTAACTAGATGAATAAAAAGCATATAGAATTAAGGGAAAAGTACGCGCAGGTCCTAAGGAAGAGGATTTATCACAATAAAGTCCATTGAAATCATGAAATAGCATAAAAGTCCCAAGGGACCTGGTTGTAATTAAATCTAAATGTACAATTACCAATCTGACCTTTCCTCTCATGTCTTCCAATTCCACTTTCTCTCTCCGTTCTCCTTCTTCCTTCTCCTCTCTCTCTCCTCTCTCCCCTCCCTCCCTTTTTCTTCGCAACATAAATGCCCCTACAAGAACCATACTTTGAAGAATCACTTATCGACCCATGAAGCAACAATGTCTTCGAATTCCAACGGCTATCATCCCCTGTCATCCTCCTCCAGTTTTTGTTGATGTTAGATAATTGGTATAATGGGTAAACAAGGGTCTGTGAGGTGTTGGGCATGCTTCCTACAGTGGACCTAAGAGACATTTAACGGGTGGCAAAAAAACGATCTGGTAATATCTTACTTTGCAATTGTTGGAAATTTGAAGCATTCCCGCAACATTATTCCACATCTCGAGGCAATTTCTTTCTTATCATAGCTGTTTGGAAAATAAGAAAGAAAACAGAGAGTTTGTGAACCCCCAATAATATGGAAGAACATATAAAACCGTTTTGATCCTATTTTGAAAAATGAAAAAAATCCATGTTTTAAAAGTTTATTGTAAATATATGCTTTTTCTGTTGTAAATATAGCATTTGTTATTGTAAATAGCCTTTGGACTTGAGAAATGAAAAAAATCCTGATTTTAAAAGTTTGTTGTAAATATTGTAAATATGACATTTGTTGTTGTAAATAGCCTTTGGACTTGAGAAATGAAAAAATTCTTAATTTTGAAAGATTGTTGTAAATATATACTTTTTTGGTTGTAAATATAACATTTATTGTTGTAAATAGCCTCTAAACTTGAGAAATGAAAAAAAATCCTGGTTTTGAAAGTTTATCGTAAATATATGCTTTTTCGGTTGTAAATATAACATTTCTTGTTGTAAATAGCCTATAGACTTGAAAAATGAAAAAAAATCCTGATTTTGAAACTTTGACGGCAGGGGTTAATCACTACAACGGAAGAGAACATGAGGACCTAATATTAAGGAAAAATGAAGGATTGGAAAGACAAACATAATGAAGTTTGGTTTGCTGTAAATATATGTTTTTTCGGTTGTAAATATAACATTTGTTGTAAATAGTCTATGGACTTGAGAAATGAAAAAAATCCTGGTTGTGAAACTTTGACGGCAGGGGTTAATCACTACAACGGAAGAGAACATGAGGACCTAATATTAAGGAAAAATGAAGGATTGGAAAGACAAACATAATGAAGTTTGGTAGAAGACGGAAGCTAGCTAGGTAGGGAAATTAATCCTTCTGTTTTGACATGTTAAACTGTCATTAATGTTAAGATCCTCAATATTCTACCTAATGAACTGAGCCAATCTCGCCTGAGGTTTTCTGGCATGTTCTTTATGAACATTCATAGAATCAAAGGAACGTGACAGGAATAATAATAATAGAATATTTATGCAAGAGGTTGGACAAAATTAAAAAAATACTTAATTAACAACAGTAACACACAAGTAATTAATATTGAAAAGAGGATACGACACAACTGGGTCCCAACATCACAGAAATATCACCATAACTATTTAACCGAACTCAAGACTTGATTGGGTTGATACTACAACCTCTATCCCCAATACCAAACATTTATTCAGTGGGGCTATTTGTTATATTTCAAATGCAGAAATGAGAAGAAGGGCAGAGGTGGCGTGGAGGCGAGTGAAGGGTGCTCTACAAGCAGCCATTAAGAAAAGGGATGAAAAGAAGGCTGTCAAATTGAGCATCCCAAGCAAGGGGAGCCAAATGGAGAAGGATCCTCGTTCGTTGCACAGTAATGAGCAGGGCCTGTAATTTGAGAATAAAAAGCACCCTGAATATGTCACAGTAGCCATCCACGATGAAGCTTTTTGCATGCTTGCCCTATTCTTGTTATGATCTCTGCCTTTCGGTGATACTTCCCGAGTGTGAGAGGAGCTTGAAAGATGGCCTGTTTTGCTGCTGCCGTTGCTGATGCAACGCAAGAAAGATAGGGGGGGGAAAAAAAATCAATCTCTGTGCCATGACAACGAAATCGATTATCAAATAGATGTCTCAGTCTTACCTGAAACCTAAAACTTCATAATCCTCAGCCTGTAAGTGCAATCCAAATTATGTACAGAAAACAGATGCCAAGTAAAATAAACAATTCATCAAAAATGGGCTTAGGCTATATACGTACCTTAACAGTCCCAGTAGCTAACTTCCGAACGCCTGTACCTATGAACCAATCGTGGAGCACCAGAACCACCAAAACCTATGAAATGAAACAAAATAATTTCATTAGCATGGCACATCATAAAAATACACTATAATCTGAGCAAAGATCTAATCATGGCTTTAACTAGAAGCAGGAATGAGAGTCTAAAGCTAGACAGATTTGTTTAACAATTCCATATTCGTTTCCTCATTATCATTAGTTTATTTTTGGGTACACAATCGGAAAATGAGAACTTACAAAATTTGCAGATTAAAACTATAAATTAAACTCGGTCCGGAGATAATTAGAAATAATCTGAGCAAAAGATCAAATGATAGCTTGGTAGGTACTTAATTTGGGAATGAGAATTATAGATTAAGATAACTAAATTTGGTATGAGAATCTTAATTGGGAATAAAAGGTTACAATATTACTCTGATCTAAAGTGACAGTAAGGATCTTACTATGACTTTAGGGTCAGCCTCTGTTCTATAGAATAAGTAAGGATCTCACAAATTCTATAAAAGCAGCGAGAATCTCCACTACTGAATTACACTCTGAAATATTCGACGATCTTATTGATAGGCTAAGAGCCAATAAATATGAGTAGGTTTACAGAGAGAGACTCTAATACGAAATTCAAATAGATAATCAATAATCTAAATCCTAACAACCAAATTTATCTAGTTGTGATATTTCACTTTTTTCCTAAAGATAATAATAAAAGATAATTAAAACTGCCTCGATTAAATAAAGGATAATAAAACATAATAAAAAAGACTCAATTAATAAATTGGGAATGATCTGAGCAAAAGATCAAATGATAGCTTGGTAGGTACTTAATTTGGGAATGAGAATTATAGATTAAGATAACTAAATTTGGTATGAGAATCTTAATTGGGAATAAAAGGTTACAATATTACTCTGATCTAAAGTGACAAGTAAGGATCTTACTATGACTTTAGGGTCAGCCTGCTGTTCTATAGAATAAGTAAGGATCTCACAAATTCTATAAAAGCGCGAGAATCTCCACTACCGAATTACACTCGAAATATTCGACGATCTTATTGATAGGCTAAGAGCCAATAAATATGAGTAGGTTTACAGAGAGAGACTCTAATACGAAATTCAAATAGATAATCAATAATCTAAATCCTAACAACCAAATTTATCTAGTTGTGATATTTCACTTTTTTCCTAAAGATAATAATAAAAGATAATTAAAACTGCCTCGATTAAATAAAGGATAATAAAACATAATAAAAAAGACTCAATTAATAAATTAATTCCGAATAAATTAAACCATAGCGAGTTGGATCGCTATCATAGCTTTAACCAGAAAAAGGAATTAATCAGCGTCTGGAAAGTTAAAGTACAGATTTCTCTAAAAAAATCCATCAAATTATGTACTGAAAACAGATGCTGAGTAAAATAAACAATTCATCAAAATTGGACTTAGTCTATATACGTACAACTAGACGAATCCCAGCAAGTAACTTCGCAAAATCTGCGCCAACGAACGAATCACTAAGCTCCTGAACCCGAAACAAAATAATTTCATTAGCATGACACATCATAAAAATACACTATAATCTGAACAAAGATCTAATCATGGCTTTCACCAGATACAGGAACGAGAGTCTAAAGCTAAACGGACATTTTTAACAAATCCATATCTGTTTCCTCATTATCATTATTTTATTTTTGGGCACACAATCGGAAAATGAGAACTTACAAAATCTTCAGATTAAAACTATAAATTAGACTCAGTTGAGAGAGAATCAGAGAATAATCTAAGCAAAGATCAAATGATAGCTTTAACCAGAAAAAGGAATTAATCAGCGTCTGGAAAGTTCAAGTACACATTTCTCTAACAAATTCAACAAATTATGTACTGAAAACAGATGCTAAATAAAATAAACAATTCATCAAAATTGGACTTAGGCTATATACGTACCACCAGAAGAAAAGTAGCAAGTAACTTCCCAACATCTAGACCTTCGAACAAACCCCTACGCTTCTGAACCCGAAACAAAATAATTTCATTAGCATGACACATCATAAAAATACACTGTAATCGATCTAATCATGGCTTTAACCAGAAGCAGGAATGAGAGTCTAAAGCTCAACGGATTTGTTTAACAATTCCATATTTGCTTCCTCGTTATCATTATTTTATTTTTGGGCACACAATCGGAAAACGAGAACTTACAAAATCTGCAGATTAAAACTATTAACTAAACTCAGTCCGAAGATAAATAGTCTGAGCAAAGATCATATGATAACTTTAACCAGAACAAGGAATTCATAAGAGTCTGGAATGTTCAAGTACAGATTTCTCTAACAAATCCAACAAATTATGTACGGAAAACAGATGCAGATTAAAACTATTAACTAAACTCACTTCAGAGGTAATCAGATAATAGTCTGAGCAAAGATCAAATCATAACTTTAATGTGTATGAATGGAATGAACAGTGCAGCCGCACTAGTTTCATATGTGTTTCTCTCCCAATCTCCCTAATTCTCTACAACCTTCACAACAAATTATTTTATTTTTGGGCAACAATCGGAAAATGAGAACTTACAAAATCTGCCGATTAAAACTATTAATGAAACTCAGTCCGTCGATAATCAGATAATAATCTGAGCAAAGATCAAAAGATAACTTTAACCAGAAAAAGGAATTAATCAGAGTCCGGAAAGCTAAAGTACAGATTTCTCTAACAAATCCATATTTGTTTCCTCACTATTTATATATTGTTATTATCATCTGGGTAAACAACAAGAAAAAGAGAACCTATCTCATGATCAAGAGATTGATAATCAGCAGTAGGGTGGAGATGAGGAAGGGAAATTTGTTTCGGAGTTTGCAAAATTGAAGTTATTAATTAAAGTCATTGCTAGGATAATCAGAAAGAAAATCTGAGAGCAAAGATCATCAAATGATAACCTTAACCAGAAAAAAGAAATCCAAGTCAGTAGTAAACAGGGGATAAGTTAACGAAGCCATCGGATGAACAGATATATATATCAGACCAAATAATAATGGGGGACAGAACGCAAAGATCGGTGTTCAGAAAAATCAGAAGAAAAAAAAAATGAATGAGCGAGGAGGACCATTATTTAGAGATGAAATACCTTCGCCAGTATAACAGTTTGATGATGAGCAGCCATGGATTCAAGCTCAGAGGTATGCTTTTGAAAATCTTTGATGATGAGTATCGAAAATCTTTGAGCCAAAAAAGAAAAAGAGTATTGAAACAAAATCAATACCGCGTCTTCTGTCACCGACTACCTTTCTTTTTTACGCGTAAAAATAGAATACCCGAATCAACGCTAGGGTTTGTGTGTTTAGTAAACTGCAAGAGTTTAATTGCTTATTTGGTTTGAGGGAAGAGAGGGATAAGAGAAAATTTTTTCCTTTCGTATTTACTAAATAGTTCATAGAAAATTTTCAATATTTTAAAAATACGCTATCAACAAAAAAGAATATTCTTCTCTTTAATCGATTTGGCCAATATTTCTCTAAAGATTCATTCTCTCCCCTCAAACTAAACACAAGAAAACTCTTCGTTAAAGCTTAAATTTATGTTATAAACTTAAAAGGTACGTAAATCCATAAGAATTTATCTATCAATAAAAAACTATTGACAATACATGATTGAAATAACATAAAAGACAGTAAATCTATTCGAATATAATTTCAAGAAAATAACTTAAACACAATAATTTGATTTACTATTTACCTTTATATAACTTTATTGAACTTTTCTTTGATTTTTTTTTCTTTGAATAATTTTCTATCACTTCATAGATGTTTGATCTTTTTCTTTGAATTTTTGGTCATTCATATTAAATCCCATACCTGACTTCTCATATGAATCCACTAAGTGGAGAACTTTAATACAGGAGAAGTAACAGCGAAGGTGTGCCACTGCATTCTTCCACAAATTATCATTCATAACACTTCTTGTTACTTTCCTTTCGTTTCTGGTAGATGAAAATTTACCATACTCCCATAATTATGCCTAAAATGTAATTTATGATTAATTATTCTACAATTAAATTATGAATCAATTAAGTTGTAATAATCTCTCCTATAAATAGAACACCATCTCACTTAAGGAGCAAAAACAAGAAGAATGATTTTTCTACGGTCCCTGTTGCTCTCCCTTTTCCTATTGTTCTATCTTTTCTATTTTCTGGCTTTTTATTTGCTTTATTTTACAACATACAGATATTTTTATAATATAAAATAATAATCAACTTCTTATCAAACCCATAATTGTGACAATGATATGACTAACTTATTGTCTAGAGCATTGACCTTTCGAGCAAAAAAAAAAAAAAAAAAAAAGAGCATTGACCTTAGTGATTGTAAGTTTCAAGGCTTCAATTTATCATCTTCCAAACACTGAAGAAGTGATGTAAACCTTAAGTCTCCCACAAAAGAAAAAGAAGAAAAAAACACAAGAAAGTGAGCCAAGAAGAAAAGCTTTAATGAGAAAAATACAATACTACCATCATCATTTATTAAATTAAAAAAAAAAAAGAATAATAATGATAATACTAAAACGACGTGTCGTGTTCAATTGTTCATCATATAATCAGTCATGGGCGAGGCGCGAACCATTACAATGTTACATTCACGAACTCATTTGCCAAAAAAAATTAACACATTTGCCTTCGACTATTTATCTTGCGAAGTTCATCCTATCAACCCGAAAATCCGCAACCCGACCCGCCAAAACAACCCTCCTGAACCCCGAAGCTACTGTCATCATCTTCACTCCATTATCGAATTATACTGTGATTTGAGAGCAATTTCACTGCTTACTTAATTTATTCATTTTAAGAAGTTCTTCTTTTGTGAATTGGATTCTATGAGCTCAATCAGTTGAATCCTTAATTGGATTCCTGGATCCAACACTGTCAGTTCATTACAGGCCTACAAGGTTTGCATTCTTCGCCAGTTGTTTTCAGTCAGGAATTTGATTCCTCGATCTCTGTTTCTTGGTCTTAACAGATGACAGATTTATGATTCTTCCATTGTGCATTTCCTTGCACAAGAGTATTTTGCGTATGCTATTGTTTCTCGGCGGAGGGTGATAATTTTTTTTTCGTTCATGATTTGAATTTGATTGCTTTTGATCTGTTATATTGCCCGTAATTTATGGAAAATGAAGCAAAATAACCTGGAAGTTTAGAATTTATGGGCCTTTGGCATTCATGGGGTTACATCATAAGGTTGTCTTTTTTACAGCTTGTAGTTTGAAGATGGCGTGGTTTGGTGGTAAGAATACATGGGGAACCTTTCCTGATTTGTCGGGCGCGGTGAATAAGCTTCAGGAGAGTGTGAAGAATATTGAGAAGAACTTCGATACTGCTCTTGGTTTCGAAGAGAAGTCTGAATCCAGCAATGAAGGTAAAATATTGTTCAAGTTCTCATCACTCTTAATTATTTTTCAGAATGAATTTTCTAATATTTGAATATGTGATATTGTGATTAAGTTTGTTGTTAAGTTTGTTAACAAGTAAAAGCTGGGAATTATAGTAAGGTCTTTGAGGGAGGGGGTCATTACGTCAGAAAATTATCTTGGGTGGTTAGATCAATGAAATTGTATGATTTTGATAGCTATAGTATTTTTAAATGTTGCCCATAACGGTTTCATAATAAACAAGCTATGCCTTTGTCTTCCAGCCTCAGGTTCATGGCCTTTAGCGGCAGACAGGAAAACGCTATTCAATCCTGTTATGTCATTTATGGGGAATAAAGTTGAGGAAAATACTGAAGAATCGTCTGGGGAACTTAAATCCTCTGAGCAGGAATCTAAAACTGAGAAGTCATTGGAACAAACCGAGACTTCAGAACATTTACCTGTAGCTGAGGGAATAGAAAGCCTCGAAACTGATAAAGCAGTCCAGACTGAAACTGGTAAGGCCATCGGAACTGAAACTGAAGAAAGTACTGCTGACGATGAAAATAAAGTGCATGAGGTAGAGGAACATGGTGACCATGAAGAGTCAACTGATGGAACTGCCACATTGAATTTAGAACACGATAAGTCAGAACTTCCCTTACCAGTAGTGCCTGTTGAGCTTTCTGAATGCGTTGTTCAGAACGTTGAGAGTCCGGTTTCTATTAACAAGCCTCAAGAAAGTGAGACTTCTGAAGTGAAAAGCCTTACAAGTTCAGATATTTTAGTACAAACGCCTGTTAATTTTCAGGAGGATCAGGCTGCAGGTAGTACTTTTGAGCCTGGTGAGTCAGATGGTCTTATTGAAGTGAGAGAGAATTTTCTAGAGAAAATCAAGGAGGAGAGTAGAGAAGAAGAGAGATTTGAGGAAAAGGAGGGTATGGAAAGAGTTTCTTTTGTTCAACCTGAGGCATCCAGTGACAGCAAGGAAGGAAATGATACCACACCTTCTGTGGCATCTGAGGAAATAAACAGTGTTGGTCAATCCAGTTCTATTCCATCATCATCTGAGGTGGCACCTGCTTTAGTGTTACATGAAAATGAAGCAACAGCTAATCAAAATGAAGGCGAACACTTATCCAATGATGTTATATCTGACATGAAAGAGCAGCATTTGAGTTCTGTAACGAATATGTTAGACTCAGATTCTGTGCTTGAACTGGAGAGAGTGAAGAGGGATATGAAAATGATGGAAACTGCCCTGCAAGGTGCTGCAAGACAAGCTCAGGTATTTTTTGTGATGCCAGTATAATAGCGAGAAAATAGGGCTCAGGTCTTGTAATTGTTTAAGTGGGAGAATCATAATCATTTGGTCTCTACATAGCCCTTGTCATTGAAGAGTCTTGTTTGGATGTACTTTTCTCCTTAGCTGAGAAGATGGCATTCCAACCTGTTTTCACATGAAAAATTAATAAGAATGCTATGTTGTGTTTAGACTTTAGACAGTTAAGTTGATGCCCCATTGTTATCAATGTCTTCTAATTCTATTCTGGACCTTGATAAGTGCACTGTAATAAATTATTTCCTTCCGGAATCAGTCTGTAAAGTTTATTTTTCTTTGATGCATATCAAGATTAAATTAATGATGTTGAACACGTTTTAATTTAAAATTTTACTTTTGATAGGTTTTGAATTAATTAAGCTCCCATTGGATTTCCTCTAAATCTTGTTGCATGCCTTAGCCTTCAATTATAACCTCCTAAAATCTGACTCTCACTTGTCAAGGATGAAAGGGTTAGCCTATCACTTGAATGGAGTTCTTACAATCCTTTATCTTGCTCCAATTTATTTAAAAGCATGCATGCTTGGTGTAATGGTGCTATCCATTCTTTCATTTTGCGATAATGTAAATTTTGTTAATTCTCTTTGCAGGCTAAAGCTGATGAGATTGCAAAAATGATGAATGAAAATGAACAATTAAAATCAGTGATTGAGGAATTAAAGGTATAATGTGTCTTTTTAGTGCAATGTAGTTTGTGTGAAGTTTCAATTTGCTTATCTGTCTTTCTTTTACATTATAATTCTCAATTTGCTGTCATTTTGATGTAATCCATGCATTGTGTCCTTTGTATTAAATCATTTTTGCGTTTTTTTAACAAATGTAATGTTACATTAGATGTTTATGGTGTGCCATTTGACTTTTTCTAAGAGACAGTTTGGCAACTAAGAAAGTGATTTGATGGCTAATAAGGCTGGAATTTAAGGTCAGATAAGCTCTTTTGCCAATAGCCTTGCAACCTAGTGGCACGAAAGCTCCCCTGTAAGTGGGAGGTTACATGTTCGATCATGTTTGTAACCTCAAGTTGATAATGCTTGCCCCTCTAATTAAAAAAGAGAGGAATTTTAGCTCTTTTTGGGTTTATTATCTCTTGGTCAGTTCTGCAGTTCTAGTGCGGTGTACATTAATAACAGACAATGTATTCCAGGCTTTAAAGAATTATTATACTATTACTTTTTTGAGTTTGTTCTTTGCTTCCCACATTTTTCTCTTTTAGCCAATTTCAATTTTCCCCTGTGGCTTTCTTAGCCAATCCCTGTGTTTATCTAAATATGATGGCATACTTTTTCTCATTTCACTGTATGTTTCTTGCTTGTCCTGCTTCTCACTTCCTTCAAGATGTTCATAATTGTCTAATACTTGTGTAACAGAGAAACTCCAATGAGGCCGAAATTGAAACTCTTAGAGAGGAATACCATCAGAGGGTTGCAACTCTTGAGAGAAAGGTATAACTCCACAGGATTCTTTGTCATTGTGCTTATTTAGCAAAGTTGTTTATACTGTTAACTAATTAGTTAAGTTGAAAAGCTGTGTGAAGGCTTCAGGAATTACATTCTATCCATGATCTTCTGTTCACTTTTTCACTATAGAAATTCACAACATATGCAGCTACTTGCAGGAGTATTTTTCACATTGTGCTTTAGGAAAAAAAGGGTTTTCTGAAGTTTCCTTATAAACTTACATTTTGTTGGCAACTCTGTAGAGGTCAATTTTTGAAAATCTTTTAATATTCGCCTTGCTTATCACCTTTTTTTTTTTTTTTTTTTTTTTTTTTTTTTTTTTTTTTTGGGGGGGTTTGCTATATAGTACAATAAAGATGTATCAGACAATTCTTGCAAGATCAGCACAAATGTCAAGGCTTTGGTTTTGATGGAAAACAAGTGAAGGCACTTGATTTTCAATCAAAGCACTCAAAATCCATGCTAACATTTCATCAATTTTTCTTGAAGAATATCATTTATCAAAGTGGATAACCAGGGCCACGCATATGTTTTAGGTTGTGACATGACCTATTTCAGGCTTTCAGCTTCAAATATTCTGGTTTTTATTCATTTCATGTGAATAATTTCAGGTGTATGCCCTCACCAAGGAAAGGGATACTCTTCGTCGAGAGCAAAGTAAAAAAAGCGATGCAGCAGCTCTCTTAAAGGAAAAGGATGAAATAATTAATCAAGTTATGGCTGAAGGTCTGTCTGAGGCTAATCCTAAAAAAAATGAGAAAGTAATATCTCCATGATCTACTTCTGATAATAATTGGAAAAAAAACTGTATCATTATATCATCTAGACTTTAATGCATACAGATCTAATTTTGTTATTGAAATGTGTAGAAGGTTTGTGTGTCTGGAAAAACTATTAGATATATTAACATTGTTTAGAGTGAAAAAAATACATGGCATTAAATTGGTGATTAGGGTACTTGTGTTTGAAACTTAGTTGGATTGGGTAATTGACTTAGCTGTAGGGAAACATTTAGCATCTATAGAAGATAGATCTAGGACATTTTTTATGTTGAAAATATCTCTATGAAGCCTTTACAGATAAAGTATTTTAATTACTGACAAGAATTTTAACAGTTACCTTGCTTGGAACTAAAAAATATTTGTTCTGAGGTTCACTTTGTCATTGAGGCTTTGATATTATGTCATTGTTGGGGACCATTTCATATCATCCCAAATGCTCGAATGAATGAATTTATTAATATTGATATATTTAAAACTTTGACGGAATTGCTGGGAGTTAGTTGTCCTACAAGCATGCTTTTGGTGGAAACCTTTGTGCATGATCATCACCAACTTTTATGTTCTTATTTTATTTTTGGTTTACATTCCATCTTTTCTACAAGATCTTGGCTCTTGAGGATAGAGTGGGGAAGGCTTACAATGCATTATAAAAAAATTGTTTTAACTATCCCTTTAACCGTATTGTCTGTAAAATGTATTCTGTCCTCTAAAGGACATTTCTTTAGGGAATTTTCAAGTTAAAACAATTCATTTAGTGGAGTATAAAGAGACCCCACTTTTCATTTTAAATTTTCTTTTATCTCAGGGGAAGAGCTTTCTAAGAAGCAGGCTGCTCAGGAATCTACAATCAGGAAACTAAGGGCTCAGGTATACAGGCCGCTTATTTCAACTTTCCTCAAATCTATTCTTTCTCAATGACTACTAATCATTGTAAATTCTTCACCTACTTTATTGATGAAAGCTAGATTAGAGAGCTTGAGGAGGAGAAGAAAGTTTTGACTACTAAACTTCAGGTAAAGTTTTGACCTAAAGCTATCTTGAAATTATATATTAGCTGGTAAATATTCTGAACGAATATTTTGTTCTTTCCCCACAAGGGAAAATGAGAAATCAGAACTTTCATCCGGTTTAGATGCACAACACTTTTTCAACTTTTGACTTTGCTGTTTGAGTTTGTTTCACTTGTTACGGATTCTTTATTGCTTTGCTTCTTTATATATGAATGATAGTAAGTAAATTTCAAGAACCATGTACCAAACATATATTCTTGGTTTGCTGAACTTGGTATCATGTATGGTTGCATTTGATTTTCTTAATGTCATGCTGCTCTTAGGACATCGTTTGATTGGAATATAATGACATTCCTCCTTCATTGGCAACTAAATTCCTTTATCTGGAGTTAGCAAGTTTTTATAATCCACATATCCATTAGTAAATTTAATTTTTGCTGCTGTGGCTTGGTGAATGGCATGTATTTAAGGTGGAGGAGAATAAAGTAGAAAGTATCAAGAGGGACAAGATGGCTACAGAGAGTTTGTTGCAAGAAACAATAGAGAAACACCAAGCAGAACTTGCAGCTCAGAAAGATTATTACACCAATGCTCTGGCTGCTGCTAAGGAGGCTGAAGCATTAGCAGAAGCACGTGTCAACAATGAAGCAAGAATTGAGCTGGAGAGTCGTCTAAGAGAGGCTGAGGAGCGGGAATCTATGCTGGTCCAGGCACTTGAAGAATTGAGGCAAACATTAAGTCGAAAAGAACAGCAGGTTGCTGTGATATTTTATATCATTCTTTCTACTAAATTGACTATGCAATGATCGACTCTAATGTTTCATTTTCCATGTTCAGGCAGTGTTTAAAGAAGACATGCTGCGAAGGGACATTGAGGATCTTCAAAAGCGTTATCAGGTGAGTTCCCTTGCTTTCTGGATATAACCTGTAATATGATTTCAAGTTGTGAAAACAAATTCTGCTTCTTTTGTAGTCTGTAATTTGGTTAATGTTGTGTCTAGGAAAGTGAAAGACGATGTGAGGAACTGGTTGCTCAAGTTCCAGAATCAACAAGGCCACTTTTAAGGCAAATTGAAGCCATACAGGTGAACATTCTTTTTTCGAATTTAATTGGAATACTTATTTGCAGAAGTTCTATTCCAGTCATTTATTGAGTACAGCTACAAGGGATTGGTTTTTGACTAGCAACTTGATAACAGGAAACAAATGCCAGGAGGGCTGAAGCTTGGGCTACTGTTGAGAGAACCCTTAATTCTCGAGTTCAGGTCCCTAGAATATTTACTGACTTTAGCTTTTGAAACTTTTCCTCTTGATAATATTATGTTTATATATTATTATCTTATTGATTTTGCAGGAAGCAGAAGCTAAAGCTACTGCTGCAGAGGAAAGAGAACGATCCATGAATGAACGCTTATCTCAAACCTTGTCTCGAATTAATGTCCTTGAGGCTCAGGTTCTGTGTTCTTGAGTAAACTCATGTCTATTATTGGGGCAGGGGGTAATTTTTTCATACATACTATTTACACCGGTGATGAATTACAGATTTCATGCCTTCGGGCAGAACAAGTTCAGATAAGTAGGTCCCTTGAAAAGGAGAGACAAAGAGCAGCTGAAAACAGGCAGGAATACCTTGCAGCTAAGGAGGAAGCTGATACTCAAGAGGGTCGTGTGAGACAGCTTGAAGAAGAAATTAGGGAACAGCGGCAGAAGCACAAGCAAGAGTTACAGGAGTCATTGGTGCATCGGGAACTTCTACAACAGGTAAATCTTATCTCATGGATTTGTAATTGTTGTTATTTGTGTTACATGAAACTCTTGACTCTTCCATTAAATTTTTTCTCACACCTTTCTAATTGCTTAGGTAGTGGAATTAATCCATAACATGGTAGATTTCTGATCACCTGGTCACTCAATCTTGGTAAACATGAATGCAACCTTACTAGTTACTAGGATGTGTTCATAAATTAAGGATTGAAGAGCTAGATCAAATTGTACATATTGCATAAGAATTTTCCTTGCTTTAGTTATGTGCTTTTTAATGATATCTGAAATGTTGAAATAAAACAATATTATTGGGAATCAGATTTCTTATTTTTGTAGAGGAAGTTTGGAAAAGTCAAATGCTGTCCTCTATAGAATTAAATGGGAGGAGGGAACTATTTCAAATGCGAAAAAACAAAACTCTGTACACGGAAGTATTATTAGAAGCGTGGGGACTGGGAAGGGGAAGGGAAAGAGAAGAAGTGAGGCAGATAGAAGGAGGGTTCTAGACTTCGAATTTTGCGAATCCTTGAATTAGTATTTCTAGTCTCTGACTTGCATTTTGGATCTGGTGAGAACTCAGATCACTGGTTGACGTTATAACAAGCCAGGACTGAGGATGTTATTTACAGCAAAATAGCTTGCAAGATACTAATTTGTGGCCTAGTGCAGAAAATCTGGGCATTTATATGGTGTAGGAAGAGAGGGAACTATTTCAAATGCAAAGTATTATTAGAAGCGTGGGGACTAGGGAAGGGGAAGGGAAAGAGAAGAAGTGAGGCAGATAGAAGGAGTGTTATAGACTTCGAATTTTGTGAATCTTCAAATTAGTATTTGTAGTTTCTGACTTGCATTTTGGATCTGGTGAGAACTCAGATCACTGGTTGACGTTATAATGAGCCAGGATTGAGGATGTTATTTACAGCAAAATAGGTTGCAAGCTACTAATTTGTAGCCTAGTCCAGAAAATCTGGGCATTTATAAGGTGTAGGAATTCTATATGGAAGAACTAATAATAAGCTCAGTTCTGGTATTGCAAGTTTTATTGAATTAAATTCATCTTCATCAGGAAATAGAAAGAGAAAAGGCTGCTCGAGCAGATTTGGAGAGGAGTGCCCGTGTTAATTCTGCTCCATCATCTGATCAAACTCCTACCATGAAGAAAAATTATGCTTTTGAAAATGGTATGATGCTCTGATTCATTTCACGTTACTGGTACTTGGTTTTTACTATAAAATACTTCACTATGCAGGCAACCTGTCTCGGAAAGCTTCTAATGCTAGCTCGCTTGGGAGCATGGAAGAAAGCTACTTTCTGCAAGCATCCTTGGACTCATCTGATAGTTTCTCTGAGAGAAGGAACCCTGGAGAACATAATTTGAGTCCTTACTATATGAAGAGCATGACAACTAATGCTTTTGAAGCTGCATTGCGTCAGAAGGAGGGTGAACTTGCATCATATATGTCACGTTTGGTATCGTTTGCTGTCCCACTTCCTTGGGTTAATATATATTTGATTTGATTCAGAAGAGACTATAAGCCACCAGTAAATGTTAGTCTAGTTGTTTAGTTGGTAAAAATCTGGTCCATAACTAATGAGAAGACTTTGTTGGTTGATAATCAGTTAGTGTACCTTCAAATACAAATACTTAAGCTATAAGAGTTGCCTTGGTTTTAATGAGCTTTCAGGACTCTACTCACACAAGCTTTTGTTAACCAAACATAAAATAAAAAGAAAAAGAAGCTAAAAGCCATATAGTTTACACCATGCATTGGGTTTTAACCCCCTAGACAACATAGTCTAGCAAATATCCACATTCTGATGGAGGATGTTGAAATGCATGTAATTTATATTATGACCTGCCATTAACTAAAGAGCAAGAATGAGATAAATTTGCTAACCATTACCTGTCATTATATGCGTTGTACAACTTATTTCATAAAACAAGATGACAATCTTGATTAATTTTATTAACTATAATAATTTCAGGCATCAATGGAATCTATACGGGATTCTCTTGCTGAGGAGTTGGTCAAAATGACAGAACAGGTGAGTTTCAACTTTGAGTTATAAATTTATTGATACTCTGATGCCATTGCTTGTCAGCATTACTTGCTTACACTCACTGCAGTGTGAAAAGCTGCGTGGAGAAGCTGCCACATTGCCTGGTCTACGAGCAGAGCTAGAGGCACTGAGGAAGAGGCACTCTGCTGCTTTGGAGTTAATGGGTGAACGTGATGAGGAGGTACTTTCCAAGGCACACTTTGGTGTTTATAGCCATAATGATGATTTTTTTTATTTTTCCATGATATTGTGCATATTTAACTTTAGGTTTAAGTAGCAAATTTACCCCGGAAGTTTTCTCTGAGGAACAATGTTACCCTAAAAGTTTTTCTTGTCTCAATATTATTTCGAAAGTTTCAAAACGTAGTAATGTTACTCACTTCCGTTAAAAAGTTAACGGTCAACGTCAATTTTTGAATGGTCAACGTTCATTTTTTAACGGAATAAGGCAACATTGCTACATTTTGAAATTTCCAGGGCAACATTGACACAATAAAAACGTCCAGGGCAACATTGCTATTGGCCTATATTTCCAGGGCGAATTTACTACTTAACCCTTAAATTTATAACAATGCACGTGAAGCAATCATTCCTGCTCCTGTATATGAAAAGTGGAAAATTATACTATAAAATGAAGGATTTTTGAGTCTGGGTATACTGAGGTTGAAGCACTTTTACATACTTTAATTGCTGTGCCGCCCTGTCCGGCTTTTTTTTAAAAAATTTGAAAGCATAAAATAAAATTGGTGCTGTATATCTAAAAGTAGTTGAATGCATGTGCCTAGCTGGAGGAACTTCGTGCGGATATTGTGGACTTGAAGGAAATGTACAGGGAACAAGTGAACTTGCTTGTGAACAAGGTATTTTGTTTCGTTTAAGAGCATTTGATTTCTCTTTGATATCCTTGTTTGCTATCTCATACTTATTTTCTGTATTTTTTTTTCTCTTTTTATTTATTTCATCTTGTTAGAATTTTAATGTCAATACATTTGTTTACAGATCCAAATGATGAACTCGTCAGCGGATATAGCTTAACTGGAAAGCAAATTATTTGGGATTGGTATATCTTGAGTTTTGCGTGGTGTCAATAAGACAGTTTTGGTATTGGAGTTGGATGCTTTAGGTCACTGGGTGGTTGCCGCGATTCATTGGTAGATGTATATTTTTGTTGTTCTTGTCATGGCTGGTAACTGATATACGAAACTACCCCTTCTAAATGTATCATGTATGAATGTTGTATAGTCAAATTCTTTTTACCTCATTCAGAGTGGTCATAGTCAATCACAATCTAAAGATTTTGAATTGAGGATTTCTATTGATTTTTTTTAACTCATCAATATGTAAGATTTACAACAAGATAGATATTTTATGCTTGCAATTCAAAGGAATCTAATCAGTTTGACTGATGTTCTTTTATTAATTTTTGCTGGTCCGATTTTTTGAAAATTAATTACTATTGTTATTTTTGAGCCAATATGAATGGTTCAGGAGTCAATGTAATTAAATTCTCCCCCACATTGATTCAGTCATACATTTAATTATTACTCCCTCCTGTGTTTTTAATATGGGACCATATTATGGAAAGTTGATTTTGGTTCTCGGTGTAAGATATATTTTTTTATATTTGTCAATTTTATTATAATTAATCTCTATTAGTATTCGGTCAACAATAATCAAGGAATATAGGGTATGTTTGGTATGAGGGGAGGGAAGGGGAGGGAAATTTTTTTTAGAAGGACATTTACCATTTTGTCATTAATGAAGGGAATATTCTTTTTTATTGTGAATATATTTTAGGAATATTGAAAATTATCTAAGGGCAATTTTGTAAAGATGAGAGAAAAGTTTTCTCTCTCCACTTTCCCTCCCCTCTCATTCCCTCAAACCAAACATACCTATAAGTAATAATGGAGTTAAGGAAGGTGATGACTATAATATTTTTAAAAATATATTATACATATCATATTAACTAATTTCCTTCATTTAATTAACTTAGGTAGATGTCTTATATTAATTATCAAAGTAATTAACAAGGGGAGTACTATCTTGACATTGGATTTGCGGTCCTAGGCTCCTACAGGAAACCATATTTCATGACTCATAATTTTATGTTCATAATGATGGGGATTTTAGAAATCAAGATCAAAAATTCTTCTTAACAACTATCGAAGTGGCCTATCATTTATGTTTTCTAAAATTAGTACCACTCTGATCCTATTTATAAGTTTATTTTGACCAAATCTCATATACCAAGAAAAGTTAGTTGACACAACGATTATGGGGTAAATTTTCAATTTTGCCCTCATTTATGATTGGGCATTTTTCAACTGTTTCTTCTCTCTCCATCCTTATGGGTGCAATTAATGGTAAAATTGTCACAATCTCATTTATTACTTGAAACTGGACTTATAAATAGGACCAAATTTTTTGGTTAAACTGGACTTATAAATAGGATCAAAGTGGTACTCATTAAGATTATAATTTTAATATTTTAATCTTACAAAGGTTTCTCAAATGATATAAAATTGAATTATTATTTTTTAATAAAATGTTCCGTATACAGAGTCATATTAAGACATTGTCTACGCGATTAATAAGGGCACCCCAAAGACTCAAAACCACACATGCGTGATATGTAGACTTGAGGAAAATAACAAAACAAAAAAATATTAGACATTGTCTAATCTCAATCAAATCTGAATGAAAAGTACTTATAAATCTAGTTATTAATCATTAAAAAAACTGGAAGTTTTCCCAAAAAAAATAATTTTTATATAGATATAAAATTAAGCGACAAGGCCTACCTGACTAGTTGAAAATCAAGTTTAGATTAGATAGGAAAAATAAATTTTGGTATAATTTAACATTCATTTTTTGATATTTTTAAATAATTTATCTATTATTATCTATAATTGAGTTATGTTATAGAAATATTTCATTTATTAGGCAAAAACATTTGCGCTCTAAGCCTCAAGAGGAAAACCTTAAATCAAATTAAAAAAAAAAATTCATTTGCATATATTTTAAGTAAACAATTTAATATTGCTCACCTTGTCATTAATTTTTTTTTTCCCCTTTTGAAACCTCATAGTTGTTGCCCATTTAACGAACTTGTGTATAATTAATATTATCTCCGTAAGAAGCGTCGTTGTCACTGACACGGCTATTACCGTGCCAATAATGCATCACCAGCTGACACGTGGATATGCCATTCACTGCGATGACATCAGGTGACAGGTGTAAAGTTAGAAGAACAGTGAGAGTGCAGCAGATTATTCTTCCATGAACGTAAATGAACATGTGTTAGCATGGGAGTGCTCTGTGCGTTCGTTAACGGCCAATTATGGTTAGTATCACTCTCGTGGCTCCCTCGCTTTGCTTCTTCCTTGAATGCCGAATCTTAATTCTTCTTCCTCATCCCCCTCCCTGCGCATTTTAGCACCCACCACCATTGATCCAAACAACTACGAAAGCTGACACATCACCTGTAAGCCGCCACCTCCTCGGCGCATTTTAGCCGGCCACCGGCACCGTTCTCCTTCATCTTTGTCTTCACACTTTGCCCTTTAATTTCAACGGCAACAGTTTCTATTGTTCTTTGTATTTGAAACTTCACCTCAATTTTTACCAGATCACAAGGTACCCAATTATTCAAATATATATAACACCTTTTCTTCTTTGCATGTAAACTGATAAATCAATGCCCATGACTAGGTCTATATTTTTCTTCCCCGTTTATGATTTCCAGTTTCGTGATAGTAGTCTGTATAGAAGAGGAGGTTTAATTTCTAATTTTGACATTTTCTATTACTCTATTAGTTGCTTTGGACAAAATGGTCAGATTTTACTTTCCCCGTTGTTGGAGATAACAATGTGGGAGAACTATTCTGTTGGTGTTCCTTTGTTTTCATATGTTAGCAAAATGAAATTATAGAGTGTTGGTTCCAAGAAATTTCTTAAAAAGGCTCCCAAATTCGATCTTGCTGATTGTGTGTTTACTGATGAGTTCTATGGTTGCTATTTGTTCTAGTGTCAAAGCATTCGAGAAGGTTGTTGAATTTTGATATAAGTATGGTTTGAGATTTCCTTCCTATGAAAATGGCTTAAGCTAATTGATAGAACATACCTTACCTTATATAATGCTTAAGCATCCAATGTGGACATATTCTAATATTCTTTCTGCTTCTTTTTGGTCCTATAGATCGAATGATTCTATAATATTTTCAGATATATGTGTAGATTGAGGTTGTCTTTCTATCAAAATGACAGGGGCCTGTTTGAATTAGTGTTGTAAAAGTACGTTCACGTAAATTAAGATAAAATCTATCTCACATACTTACCTTATCTGCGTAAATCGTGTTGGAAAAGTAGTTTCTACCACAAATCCAAACAAGCACTTAAACCAATTGATAGGACATACCTCACCTTATATATTCCTCCGGTCCTAAATATAGGACAAAGTTTGTAATGCAATTTGTATTACAAACTTTATCCTATATTTAGGACTGAAGATAGTATAACTTTAATTCAATTTGGGACCGTATTCTAATAAAGGTAATTCCTTATAAGGTTTGCAAAGGAGTGTGTGTATATATATATCTATATATCACTTTGCCATGCGGGGAAGGCAGCGAGTTTCATCCAGGGAATACATAACTGCATACGATAGAGGAGAAACTTCGGGTACGTTTCAGTTTGTCACTTACCAAATACCGTCCGATCATTGCTACTTTTTGGAAAGTCATATACTATATTTGTTTGTTTTTCCAAAGTTTTGAGCAAGTAGTTCCATTTTTCTTTTGAATAAAAACTGGTCCTAAAATTTCATTATTGTATTATGATGACTTTCATGAGTAGTCAAGAATATCCAATATAACAATGGAAATAAATATAGCATCTTCAAGTGAGCTCTTGTAGGAAATATAACAATAATCTTAGTGTAGAAGCCTGGCAAACCCTTTGATTGAATCTTACATTTCTGTACGCATGACAGTATATTTTCATGAAAACCATGCAGATGAACAAATGTAACTTTCTTTTTCTGGTTACATATGCGAATAAATATTAATTTCTGAAATACGCCTAAAAATGGTGTATACAATCCTAAACTCATTCCTTAACTCAGATATTTGGTTTGATATGAAGTGAGAAAAGAAAGTCCATGCGTACATACCTGCATTAGAATGAATGACCTGGCTTATAATTTAGAAAACTCTGTTTAACAAGTCAATGAACAGTGGTCTCCTATTTCATTTACTCTATGTTGCCGCAATGTGTTTTCCTTTTAAGGGAAGAGAAAATATTGAAAAAGTTGGGACATGCAGAGGATTAGTCACTGTGTCCTTTGGCGTCTTATTCTCTCTTTTTGCTTGGTTCAAAATATATCTTGTCCTCCCACCAATTTCTATCTCCCCATTTCTCTTTTAATAATATTCATTTGTTTTGTGTCTTTGCAAAAAATGTTGAAGAAATAGCAGGATTTTACTATTCATCACTTTTAGATGTTCTATTAGAGAAATTATTATATATTGAAGTCGCTGACAAGAAGAATTTTATTCTTCATGGCTTAGTACGCTTACTGAATGGTAAACCTTCTTGGCGGAAATCTTTGCGGCATGTATTAGTGGCTTCAATTTCTTCTTTCTTATTTGGCTATCACCTTGGGTATGTCCTTTGAAGCATGACCATCCTTCATTTTTTCTTATTCCAGTAAATTCTGTTGAGTAAAAATGATCTATTTTCTTATCACCATTGCTGATGCAGAGTAGTCAATGAAACCTTGGAAAGCATTTCATTAGACCTTGGGTTTAGTGGGAATACCATGGCTGAAGGTACTTATAAGTTGAGATTAGATATTTGTTTATTATGGTTAACTAGAAAATTAATGTACTTCTTTTCCATATTATGTTGATGAAGGTCTTGTCGTAAGTACATGTTTAGGAGGAGCTTTTGCTGGGTCTCTCTTCAGTGGGTGGATTGCAGATGGTGTTGGACGTAGGAGGGCTTTCCAGTTGTGTGCTTTGCCTATGATCATTGGGGCATCAATGAGGTATTTATTGTATAATTTCTTCTATTATTTGTAGCTCTATCCAATCTTGTGCTATAAGACAATGTATTGTTTGCAAAGAAAGAATAAAAGCTTTGCTGTTTACTGACAATTTACTCAAGCTAATAGTATGAAGCTTGGTTAATTTCCTTCTGGTTTTTGTTTTTTCCCTCACGGCACATGACAAAGCAGAGCGTTACCATGTTCTAATTGTTTAAATTAATTGGCTCTCCGGCAATTCTCCGAATATGTTGACAAATTTGATCATTCTTTCTACTTTTCAGCTAGAAGTTAGTGGAATCAATTACCTTTTGTGTTCAAGCTGAGCTATTAGTTTTCTCTCTTTGATAGAAAAGAAGAAATTATATTAAGATGGAAAAGTACAGAACAGGAGGAACTTCCATACAAACAAAAGTAGGGCAAAAAGCTCAGACAAACAAGAAATCCAAAATTCAAATTACAAGAGAGCTCCTTAGTTTCTGTGTAAATCTAGAAAGGGAATTCCTTCAAAGAGGCCATAAAATGAACAGAGGAGGGAATCTAAAATACTATTCTATCCTGCAAACAATCAAACAGATAAATAGGTTCCTTTCAAATGTTGGCCATTCTTCTCCAGCCAAAAGCACCATAACACTGCAAAAACACCCAATGCCGTTGAGACTTAGCTCATTATTTCTAAGAGGACCTCAGATCTGAATAGGGAAAAGAGAAGAAACTGAGAAAGATAGTTTGATAACTCTAATAATAATATGAAGTGACAGGGAGCTCCTCTTCACCAATTTTTTTCTCTCTCTTCTCTTTCTTTTTTTGGGGCTGCATTTCTTGCTTTAGTTTGCAAAATATAACAGTAGATAAAGCTATAAACTTGTTAATCACAAATCTTGCAGTGCAACAGCAAACAGCCTGTGGGGTATGCTTCTCGGAAGGTTATTTGTTGGTACTGGGATGGGACTTGGCCCTCCTGTTACCGCTCTTTATGTGACCGAGGTATCTGAGATAATAAAACCAGTATTATTTCTTACATTAGGGATCATATTATTTTCAACTGCAAGGGTCATTTGTTTTCCTGAATACTTACAAGTACCCATTTTCATTTGTAGGTTTCACCTCCAAGTGTAAGGGGTACTTTTGGGAGTTCAACTCAGATTGCAACATGTCTTGGAATTATAGGTTCACTATTTGTTGGGTTTCCTGCCAAGGAGATAGTGGGTTGGTATGAAATGTTTAAATAGACTTTTATAGAGAAGTTCATGGTCATATTTGTCTCTAGAGTTATATATCAGTTCTAGATTTCTTTTTTTTTTTTTTTTTTTGAAGAAAAAATTTTAGCTCTTTTTTTTAAAGGTAGAATCTCATATTTTATAATGTTCCTAGGTGGAGGATTTGTTTTTGGGTATCTGCCATTCCTGCTGCAATACTTGCCTTAGCCATGGAATTTTGTGCAGAGAGTCCTCATTGGCTTTTCAAGGTTATATGCTTTCCTGTGTCTATCCATAATAACCTGAATTTCCAGTAAACTGATCCAGTTACTTTCTTGTACCGCATTTGACTATCTTTCAGTCCTTTTATTGAGGTATAGCTTATGGAGTAAAATGAATTAATAGAAATATTTAGATCCTGATGTTAGTTACAGAGATATATTAGTCAGAAGGGGATCAAACAACCATGTTCATTTCACCTTCCATAGTCCCATTGTGACTGATGGGAGTTATTTGTTTCTTGAATTGCCTTTTGCATCATAAATGAAGAAAAAAATGAAAAAGAAAGAAATTTCTCTTATGTTCATTCTTGTTTGTTATTGTACATTGATCAAGGCTACTTGTGCAGAGAGGCACTTATAGTTCTTTGGCTTTTATCAGATAGGAAGACGTACTGAAGCTGAAGCTGAATTTGAGAAGCTCTTGGGTGGTGTGCATGTGAAACCAGCAATAGCTGAATTGTCAAATGACAGAGGTGATGAGTCTGATACAATCAAACTTTCAGAATCACTCTACAGTTGTCATTTCAAAGGTGTGTGCCAGAAACTTTATGAACAGTTGCTTTTGTACAATACATTATGTGTTTGTTCAAGACCGTTGCTTAAACTCTAAAACATTTTTGCAGTGATGTTCATTGGATGCACACTTTTTGCTTTACAGCAGCTCTCTGGCATTAACGCTGTTTTTTATTTCTCTTCAACTATCTTCAAAAGTTTTGGTGTGCCATCAAATCTTGCAAACACTTGCGTAGGAATTTGCAATCTAGTGGGTATGCGTTGGCTTTAAACCCAAGTATTTTTGTTGTTTTGATTGTAAGTTCCATATTTTCTCTCAACCGCCTCGTTCCTACCCCTTCAGGGTCAATTCTTGCAATGATTTTGATGGATAAACTAGGAAGGAAAGTGCTTCTCCTTGGGAGTTTTATGGGCATGGTGAGAAACTAAACAAGTCATAATTTGGCTGGTTTAATATTTACTATGCTTGATTATTTTCAGCATAAACTTTGACCTGGAATATTTTATAAAAATTAAATTACTGTGTTTTTTCTGTTGTTCATGCATTTCATCTATGGTTTCAAAGTATGTTGCATCTAAAGAATATAAATTGGATCTTCAATTTTCTTCTTAATAATTTAATATGCAACTAACTCAATCATTCTGAAGATTTCTTAATTTTTGGGAATTTATCTTGATTCTGTTTATAGTCTTGGGAACATTTAAGTTATTCTTGGTAGGAGTTAGAGTAGGAAGGTGAAGATTGCAACCTGTGTAAAAAATATATTTTGCCCAAAAGATTTTCAATTTTCACTTTTACTAGCACACTAGTACACTAGTTAGAGTAGATCTAGTTATGAATCTCCTATTGAAGGATTTCTTACAACCACAAGAGAAATATTATTTTAGTCATAGGGAGTTCCAATAACTATAACACAAGGCTGATGTACATTTGATTTTAACTTCCATTCATTTTCACAAGTTAGGTGAGAACTATTGTCTGACATTTATTCATATTGCTGATCTTAGGCTGTATCATTGGGTCTGCAAGTAATTGCTGCAAGTTCCTTTGCATCAGAATATGGAGCAATGTATCTATCTGTAGGTGGCATATTGATGTGAGTGCTCAGAACAATTCAACTTGCTTGTGCTGGACAAAAGTGTAAAAGAAACAAAATTATATATGAAAGAAGAAATTAATGAAAACTGAAACCAGAGCCTCTGATGTTCATGCAGGTTTGTCATGTCTTTTGCTCTTGGTGCTGGTCCAGTTCCTGGTCTCCTCCTGTCAGAAATACTGCCAAGCGCAATCAGAGCTAAGGCAATGGCAATTTGCATGGCAGTGCATTGGGTAATTTTATTCTGCATTCATTCGTTTTTCTCTAAAATCATTTTGTTGATTGACTTGTCCAAGGAAGTAACATAATTGTTTGTACTTTCTTTTCGGAAGAATCAGTATAATGTCCAGAGGAATGAATGTAATAACTAAATAATCGCAATAACAAATGAGCATCAAGAAATTGTTATCATTTGCTGCACTAGAACTTGTCCACTCACTTGTGGAATTTTTTAGTGATTATATTCCTTCTTTGGAATCTTATAATGATTCTCCCTTCTTTCTTTTATTATCTTTGTAGACTTGAAATCCACTTCAAACGTTTTCATTCTTGCAAAATCTTTGGGTTTATTGAAGTTGTGTTGTGAGATTGTTGATGCATTGTTGGACAGGTTATGAACTTCTTTGTTGGTCTACTATTTTTGCACCTGCTGGAGCAAATTGGGGCACAACTCCTGTACTCTATTTTTGCTTCATTCTGTGTGGTGGCAGTAATTTTTGTGAAGAAAAATGTTGTGGAAACTAAAGGGAAGTCTCTTCAGGAAATTGAGATGGCACATCTTCCCCAAGAAGCAACCTAAATTATATACAGGGATGAGGTATAAGTGGCAGATTTTATTTGCTAGCACATTATGACTTGAATATGCCAGAAATGTTGTGCCTCATGAACCAGTCTTAAAGATTTTCTACAGGGCTTTTTCATTTGTGGAGCCAGGAAAATATGAACTGCCAAATGTAAAAGCAAAATGTACCAACGGTTGATTGAGGTAGTAAGTGGCTTTACCTCGAAAGGAAGAGAACACAAATTTGAATCCCAAGAATCATACTTATAGGAAGAGGGGAAAACCCTTTATGCTCCAAGCCTAAAAAAAGAAACCTTCTCCAAATAAATAAAAATAAAAATAAAAAAAGCTAAATGTTGAAGAAGCCTTCAATGAGCATGTTCTTGTTTTCTTAAAGAATTTTGCTGCCTCATATAACTATTTCTATTGTTGTGAGTTAGGATTCTGATTCTGAACCTTCAACTGTTGCTCTAATTAGAAACACGAAATAACTTCAGGCATTTAAAACTACAATATGCCTTTTATATTAAAATCTAGTCATTCTTCAACTTTGAAAATAAATCTTACCAATCAAAATTAAATAGCCCTTCCATTAAATTCAACATCATTCATAAAAAGTATATTAAATTTGGGAAAAGTATTTTTCCAGTCATTGAAAATAAGTTATCTCCATTAACCCCCCAAAACTACGTTGTTTTGGATTAATGAATGGTGTTTCTGTAATTTTGCACCCTTACGTAAACACCTTCATTAATCCAAAACGACGTAGTTTTGGGGGTCACTGGAGATAACTTACCTCCAGTGACTGGAGAAGTCTTTTACCCATTAAATTTTTAGACAAACACAACTTGTTATTATTATATATATAGGATCAACTCACATGGGGTTGCGAGATTATTATTACTATCTTAGTTTAGTTAAGCATAACTATTCTCCTATTGAATTCCAGCCTATTTGAGAAATGTTAACTATACATATGACCCCCAAGCGCTTGCGCAAAGGAAGAAGTGAATCAACTAGAATGGAGATAGGGAGGAGAGGCAAAAGGGAGATTTTCGAGCCTGCAAAAAGCAGCAAGCCACAACAGCTGGAAAGCCGTCCGACGGAAAAATACCCAAGCCTATAGATTTAGCCCATTCAACAGTGGTCAAATGAAAACTTAGAATTTCAGAAGCACAAGGAGAAATTTAGAAAGAAACCATATTAAAATAAGAATACAAGCTACAGCCGAATTCTGTCCATCACAAAAATAAAAATGAGAATTTTGAGCCAGAGCAATTATGATAAATTAATAGTTTTAGCATTCGGAACGCTCAACCATATATATTGGAAATAAGCAATGTATTTCCACATTGAAGTGGTCAAATGCCCATTATGTCTTTGATTTGATGGAACCAAAAATGAAAAATGATCGCTTAAATAGTTTCTGTTTTGAAGCACAGGAGCAAAACCAAACCGAAGCAAAACTTGCTCCGGGAAGACCCATTCTACTCTATCATAGGCCTTACTCATATCCATCTTCAATGCAAACTCATACTTGTGCCGTCCTTTTCCTTTTCTTAAATAATGGTAAACCTCGTGAGCGATAATGATGTTGTCTTGGATACGGCGCCCGGGACAAAATCTCCCCGATTAGTAGAGGAATAGGACGCAACCTATTGGCCAACAACTTAGATATAATCTTATAGGAGAAATTACATAGACCATGAACCGTGACACATGAACCTTAGGAATAATAACCAAGTTGGTTTCATTGATAGAATCAGTTTCCATCAAAGAATTCCCACACCATTTTACAAATAGTCAGCATGATGGTAGAAAGAACCCGAAAAACCGTCACGGGCCTCGGGGGCCTTGGAGCTACCAAGGCCGAAGTACCGATTTGGCAGCGGTTGATTCATATCCTCGTCACTTTTGTATCCACAAAACACAAGGTTCCATTTGAGCCAGAGCAATTATGATAAATTAATAGTTTTAGCATTCGGAACGCTCAACCATATATATTGGAAATAAGCAATGTATTTCCACATTGAAGTGGTCAAATGCCCATTATGTCTTTGATTTGATGGAACCAAAAATGAAAAATGATCGCTTAAATAGTTTCTGTTTTGAAGCACACAACACAATTCAGAAGTCGGAGGACGCTAACTTTTATTATTTTATAACGAGTTCAAATTAAAAGTTCTTCTATAGCCGCCATGGCAGAGTTTGCGAAGTTCAGATCAGAGATGGAGGCAGATGCCTCTCTGCAATCTTCAACCCTCAAGCTGCTAAGAGCCATTTCAGAGCGTGCTCGGTCTTCAGGTCGACAGGTTATAGTTTTATCTACAGAAGGTGTCCGGGTAGCCCAGGCCCACAAAGGTTTTCTCCGTTGTTATTACACCGTACTCAATGGCGTCTTAGTAAGAATCTGTGACTCTAACTAAAACCCTCGTTTGTTCAATCTTCAATCACTGATTTCTTCCATTCTGTTCTTGATAAATTTGTGTTCTGCAATTTTAGGATGAAAATGGAAACTGGCATCCTGGAGCAATCGCCACGTTAATTGACAACATTGGCACCTTTGCGACCTTTTCCTTTGTTCCAGTATTTAATGTCTCTGTCGATTTCTCCATATCCTTCTTCTCCACGGCTAAGGTTCAGGTAGCGTTTCTTTCTTGCCCTTTCTCTGATAACCTCTGCGATTTCAAAGTGGGGTACTCAATAAATAAATAACTGCTTTTGGAAAGATTACATATTCATTTGTGGGTCAGTGAGTTGAGAGTTATGTTTTAATGGCAGGAAGAGGTTGAAGTAGAGGCAAAGGTTGTGGGGAATCAGGGAAAATTAACATGTGTGGCTGTTCAAGTTAGGAAGAAAGACAATGGAGAATTGATTGCTTCAAGCAAGCAATGGATGGCAGCTACTAATCTCATTGCAAGCCTTGGTACCAGTAAGCTCTAAAGAACGAGTTATTGTGTCTTGGAGACTTTGATGCTGTTGGTTTTCTCAGCCATAAACACTTATATTGGAAAAGCTGTTACTGTATGAAGTCTATGTGGGTTTAAATTGCTGAAGATCATTTTTTTTAATAGAGCAACATGGATTTATGCAATGATAAACGTGTATATATATATATATATATATATCTCCCTTTCTCAGGACATGAAGAAATGAACATGAGAATTGTACTTGATTTTGTATCACTACACGGTGAGCCGGGAGTTTTTTCATTCAAATTTGAATAAATGTTTTCTTTCTTTTTCTTCTTAGCCATCCTCTCAATCCAAACATACCCCAAGAAGAAGATATGTTAGAATTGAATCTTAACTGTAGAAAAAAGGTTACTTTACTTTTTCTCCATTCTTCACATTTAAAACATAGCTAAAATCAGCCATCCTTTATGCTGAACTGAATCTTGTTAATATTCAACAGAACAGAAACAAGGCAGTGCTGGGTGCTTATAAACACAAATTAGTAGATCTATTTCTCTTATTGCTTTAAGTGCTTCAACATCTGTTCTATGGTTGAGAGAGGATATATTGTTGTTGATTTAGATTTTTTTACGAGCCCGTTAATTTGGCATATTACAAGTTTTCTCAGATTAATATAATAGTCTTAAATGATTGGCTTTTCTGTTTTGCCAATTCAAGGGATATCTTGAAGCTTGGGTTGAAAATTTTGACATCCACCAAGAAAAAGTTGGCAACATGATCTACAACTTGTGCTTATTATATTGGAAAAATCAGATAATATGATTTGTGATCTTAAGCAACACGTGCCCTCAGCTGTTTGAATTTTGAATGTTGATGCCACTCCTTCAATATTTATGATCCATCTGTTTTAAACTAATTTATTGAGAAGTTCTAAACATTGCAAGTCTATCTTCTTATTTTGACCCGTGAATACTTTAAAGGCATATTTGAAGCACTTCCTGATAGAAAAGTCTTCTCAACTCTTGATAACGTGGAAGGCTCTGAGGATCTTGTTTTTAGGTGTGTCTAAGAAACAAAGATGAAAGCCAATGGCGTTGTAGCCTAGTGACATGGATGCTTCCCTGTAAATAGGAGGTTGCAATATAGATCTTGCTAGTAATCTCAGCCTGTCAGTGTCTGCCCCTCAAGAAAATAAAATAAAATAAACAAAGATGAAAGAATTGTCTCTGCAGAAAAATCCTCAAATTATAGCTTAGAGGCTCTCAAATGGTACTATTGGTCATGAGGTGGAAGCATTAATTACAAAACTTACGAGGGCTTATCAGTAAACATCTTCTGATTCACCCCTGGGTTTTGATCAATCATCAATGTTCACAATCATTAAAAAAATAATCATTTGTATTTTAGGTGCTGTTCAGTTGAATTCCTGCCATGTGTTTGCAGTTTGCAGGATGAAAATTGAAGCTGTCATGCAGAAGCAATCGCTACTTACTTTTGTTGATAACTTTGAAAGCTTGAATGGCATCTGTTGATCTTACAATTCCATCCCATTCAACAGCTAGGTTTCAGGTTATCTTCTTTTTTCCTTTTTTCTATATTGACCTTCCAATATCGTTGTTTCTGAAGAAGTTCTTAATTTTGAAGCATTGATACTTAGAAAAGGGAATCATAGTATATCTGAGCTACATAGTTTCTTGTTCCGTATCTCCATCAGGATTCTACCTTTTAGTCATGAACCCAAATTTTCCTGTTACTTCTCCCAAATTCACTTTTTTTTTTAAAAAAAAAAAAAAAGTTTCACCGTCAGCAGAAGAACTTAACCAGTAAGATGGTGAATTGTCTTCCCCTTGAGCATGGCTACATGAGATTTGACAGTAATGTAGTAGTGAGTGGAGATGGGAGTGGATCATATGGCTGAACGATGAAGGATAAATATGATGGGCCAAGGCTAAGGCACAGGGCTGTTTGACTTATATATTTGGGGTTAAGTGTGAGTGCGAGGTTAAGCAGGAAGTGAGTATTTGTGAGGAAGAGACTCTAGTCTCTTGAAAACTGGGAAACCAGTGTGAGCGCGCTAGAGTTTTCTGTCTGTTTCTCTTATTTTCTTTGTAGTTTTTCTGTTGTGCCATATTTTTGCTGGTTTAAATGTATAAATTTGTGGTAGTGGGTTCCGTCAAAATGGCAACTGGATTGTTTGTTTCTGTGGTAAACTTGATAGGTTTCCACTGGTATTAGCAGAACTCTTAGGCTTTTAAAAAAGGCTTGGAACTATGGTTTCAGGAATGTGGACACATATTCTGACAGTGCTGAAGCCATTAAATTAGCTACAAGGCAGCAAAGCAATATTCTTCAAGAGCTGACTTTCTTTCTCAATTGAAATTGGAATGTGTCTATTATGTATATGCATCAGCTATTTCTTGTGCTCACAGGATAGTTGGATATGCTTATGGCCTTGAAGATGAAAGATGATTTAGGCCCATTTCTTTTGGTATTTCCCATGCAATGTTTTAAGCCTTTATTGATAGTTGTTCAGTTTTCCATTCAAAAATAAGTTTCACCATTTCCATAGAAGGGCTTTTTATTATTTATTTTTTCCTTAACAAGACATAGGTCAAGGCTGCCAATTAAAAAAAGAAGTAAAACTGTGGTGTTTATTAAGGAACATGAAACTTGTATATATAGGGCATGTTTGGAGAAAGCTTTAAGTAGTTTAAAGTCAAAATAAAGTAGCGGCAGAAAAAAAGCTAGAAGTGAAATGTTTGGATTAAGCTTTAAGTTTATTGGGTTTTTTTAAAAAAAGAAAAAAGAATTTTTTTTTTTTTTTTTTCAAAGTTCGTTAAGAAAAAAGTTCTATGGGACAGCTTTTTTTAAAAAGCTCTCAGTTTTTTGATATAAACCTTGTTACTTCTACCACCATTAATCTAAACACAAATTATATTTACTATTTGATTTTTTTCTAGCCGGGCTTCTAAAAAGTTCAAATAAAAAATAAGTTATCACTCCCACCGTTAACCCAAATAGGCCCATACTCTTCTTATATTTAAAATAAGGGCTAAATAATTAATTTATAGACATTAAGAAAATTAATTTAGTTATTTTTTTTCTAACAAAAGCGTGTGGTTAGTTTCCCTTAAATACTACTACATCTTTAACCATTTGTATTAGAACTTCTCTTAATATATGCGTGCGATCAACAAGTAAAGTTTTGGGAGAAAATTGTGAACTTAGTGACAAGGTGGATTGAAAACTTTTATACTAAGACCAAAGTGATCTCTCTGACTAGCTTCTGCATTTAGGGCTAGAGAAGCAAGGGGGTATATATACTATCCGGCTCTTAATAGAAAATTTAGTTTATATAGCAATTTACACTATAAAACAGTTACGATATTTAGTACCGGAGAGGGAGAGGGTTATGGAATATTAAGAAAAGAATTAAAACTAAGAGGTCAGGGCTCGTGGCTCCTAAGTATCACATTTTCAACATTTGTCCACCATCTATTAGTCCATCCGGGTAGAATATTGGTGCCATAACTTTCCGATCTCGCAGCATCATATTAATATAAGTTATCAACTAATTTAAAAAATGGTTAGGTGCTAAAATAACCTTAAAGTAACTGTAAACTATTTTTTAGAGTAGAAGCAATCATAAATTTTTTAAAATTGGAGCAAAAATGTTCAACCTAACTAACTTCTATTATTATAATAGGGAAAATTAATCTTTTGGCCCTTAAAATTTTGACTCACTTATAATTCAGTTTCTAAACTTTTGACTCGCTTATAATTTAATTCTTAATACTTATAAGTCATCCTATGTGGTAAAAAAATGTTAAAATACTATTAAAAACGGTTGGATAGATTTTTATATAAATTCAAAAAAAAAAAAAAAAAAAAAAAAACAGAATCCTCTTCCCCATCAACTCGCATCTCCTTCCAACTCTATTTTTCAGAAACCCCACTAGGCAAAATCCTCAAATAAATTTTGAAAATATATAATAAAATAGGGATTTGTCACCCAAAGTTGAGCCCCCAAAATTGTAAATTGAAACCCACAAGTTTTAGAGTTATAATGACCACCTCACACTCCACATGTCAAACTCAACTAAACACACAATAATATTTATATCTGTGCTACAATTCATGGTTGGTTCCTCCCTCTTACAAATTGGTGGTAGATCACCGAATGAGTTTATATAAGTAAAACTTAAGAGGACAGCACTCAATATTGGTATAAATTTTCAACAAGGTTCGGTCTCATTCCTTGATAGAGGAGAACAAAAATGGGACTACACATTTCAGTGTTGACTCAAAAATACATTTATCGTGATTATTATTCGTTTGATCATATAGACATGTGAGACAAATTTTCTAAATTGGATAATACTTCGCTACTACAAACAATTTTGAATAACCCTTGGTGTTTTTTTTTTTTTTAAGAAATACATTTTAAGCTCAATAATTATAACAAAGTTTCCAAATAAATTTTGAAAATATATAGCAAAATAAGGATTTGTCGTCCAATGAGGTTTCTGGAAAACAAAGTCAAAAGGGATCCGAGCTAGTGGGGATGAAAATGTGTTATAAGTGAGTCAAAATTTTAAGGCTCAAAAGATTAATTCCCCTCATTGTAATAGATGGAAGTTAGTTGGGTTTAACGGTTTTGCCTCAATTTTAAAAATTTATGGTTATTTTTGCTCAAAACAAATAGGTTATGGTTACTTTTTCACTTTTAATAAAAGTTAAAAGTTACTTTAACATCTTAAGCCTTTAAAAAATTATGCTTATTTATGATGACAAGTAGCTTTCATATATTAAGCAATTTTTTTAACATTAATATGACAATAGACGCACTTGAATATATGCACACATTTTTTTTAAATTATAATCAACCTATCAAATTACACTATTCACAAATCACAAAGGCTTCTTTTCAATTTTTAATTTATATAGGAAAATATGTGATAAGAACCAGATCAGAATGAGAATATTTGTAAACTTGTTATTCTTTCCGATGAGCTAGGGATTTGTTTTGGTCCTAAACTTTTCATTAAGTGGTAATTCTGATACAAATTATTAAAATAATATTATAGAGAAATTACACATTTTTTATAAATAACAAACTTTAATCATTTTTTCAATATTTGAAAATTAATCATTTAACTCTTACATTTAAAAATTGAAGAGAGGTAATTAATTTAGAATTTTTTTTTTTTTTTAAGCTAAGAGCAAGGTTATCACTTATCATTTACTCTGTGTTTATTTGGATCTACGATAGAAACTATTTTTTTCAATATAATTTACACTGCATGAAGGGAAATTTTGGGAAAATTCATATGGGGGTCCTTTTTGGAGAAACAAATCCCAAAAAGGGCCCCAAGATTTTAACAATCTCAAAAAGGGCCCTTGGGCCCTTTTTAGGATAAATTCATTAAAATTTAACAACTAAATTTAAATTTATAATAAAATCAATACCCGTTTACAACTAAATCATCCACATTTACAACAATTTTTTTTACAACTAAATCAGTTCCATTTACAACAATATCATTTGTTAACAACTATATCGCCCCATTTACAACTCACCAAGTTTGGAATTTTCATAATCTTGGGGCCTTTTTTGAGATTTTTTTTTCTTCAAAAAGGGCCCTTAAATGATTTTTCCCAGAAATTTTATCTCCACCTGCCGTGAACATGTCGCTGACTCACACCACGTACTTTTTGTAAAACCAATAGAGAAAAAGACAAATCGAAAGTTAAACAGTACAATGCACTTCTTACTTAAAATATAGCGATTGCATTATTGGAACTCTTTATTCTATTAACTTTAATTATATAAATAGTTATTTCCCCATAACCCTTTATTCTATTAACAATATAATTCTTATGTTATAAGAGAAGTGTATTCTCATATCATAGATATAAAAAGATGTAGGTTCCACTATTTCCAATTTAAATTTTTTTTAATAAAAAAGATATGGCCTCATCATTTCATTGTGTGTGTATAAATCTTCTTCTTTTTATATAATATAAGAAATATAAACCCCTAACTTTAATTACATAAATAGTTATTTCCCCGTAACCTTTTGTTTTGTTTTTTCTAGCAATCGCTCGTATCATTCTTCTCTGTCGCCTTTTGGAACATGGGATTCCTATTACAATTATTATTAATTATAAAACTTTATTTTTTTCACATGAAAAATATTTATTATTTGATATCATTGCCTAACATTCTCTATGCCACTTAACAAAGATGCTAACCAACAAGCCTTAATTTTAATAATCATCTATATTACACTTGGAATCAAAGTTTTAAAATAGCATGTTCAAAATAAAATAATATCCATGAGGTATGGCCGCTTCAAAAGATTAATTCTATGTGTTCTTTAATTCTATATGTTTTTTATTCATCTTGTTTGTTTTGTATTTCCATGTTTATTATACTCCTCTAGATAAAGAAAGCTAAATAAATGACTTAATCATAATATATGTTATCTATCATTGGATTATATATTAGTTTATAAGTCACACAAATTACTTTGAAAGAAAAAAAGATAAATATAAATATTTTAAAATAATTTTTTTAGCTTCCTCAAGCTTTAATTTACTAAAAAGTCAACTATTATTTTATATTTAAGATTAAAGATAGTACTCCCTCCGATCTTAATTATAAGACCAAGTTAACTTTTTTAGAAAGATTAAGGAAGCTAATTAAATTACTTTCGAGTATTTTTATTTTTATTTTTCTAAAAAATAATTAGTTTAACTAATAAACTAAGGGGCTTAAACTTTTTATATTGCATGCATGAGAAGAAGAATATTCCTACATACACATGAAATGGTGGGACCCACATATATATAATGAGCATTATATATATATGTGGGTCCCACCATTTTATGTGTGTGTGACATAAGAATACATTTTTCCTACAACATGATAAGTGTTTTTCCCATAAATTAAGATATAATCTAAGGATAAAAGGAGTACTAATTGACTCATTTTTCCTTGTGTTCATGTAGATATATATTGTGGAACCAAATATCATCTAGAGCTTAAAAGAAATTAAATTTGTACACGTAGTAAGTAAGTATTTAGTGAGTGTTTGATAACTTTGGAAATTGTAGTTTCAGAAATATTTTTTCATAAATCGAGATAAAATTCCTTTGATATACTTATCTCATAAATCATAACAGTTATTCTTTAAGAGCTAATCAAAACACAATCTAAATTTAAATTCTATACAAGTTTCTGTATATAAATTATGTGATAGTGAGTCATAAACTACTCATCGAGCACTTAGTAATTATTATAAAATTAGACATGTTAATTATATATAATGAACAATTATTATTTTATTTTATTTTTTTTTTGGCTCCATTAACAAACAAAAACTAGCTACAATCACAATCATACTTTTTAACTTTTGCTTTTTCTTATGGAATATAAAAAGGGAATTTACTTAACCAACTTTCCACTTGAGTTACGTCACTCTAAAACATGTCTAAATCCTTGGGCATATCAAATCAAACTAGGTCAATTAATTACCTACTAGACTTAATCACTCCAAACTAAATAGTTATTTAACAACACATTCTTATTTAAATTTTTCTTAATTAGTGGATATAAAGGTATTCACCCGTCATTATCCCATTGGCTTCATGTTTCAAAGTGGAAAGACCACATCAAAGAGCGAACCCTAATCTATCTCTCATGCTCAAATTTCTTAAAAAACACACAAGAAAAAAATGCATATATAGATATAAATTTCACTACATACTATAAATGTAAGAATATTATTGGTAGATAATCAATAAGTATTTTTTAAAAAAAGAATTTATTGAAGGGTAAGACTTGCCTTTAAATATTAGAGTCCATTAATATCCAACGCACTCAAGCTTTTTTTTTTTTTAGGAAAAAAGAAAAGAATGGGAAAATATTACTGATAAATTTCTCATTTCAAAATTTATTTGTAAGAACCTTGCCAGATCTTTAGAACTGAAGAAGAATTTTAGCCGTTGAAGATATGTTATATTTGGATCCGGCCTTAAACAAATTCCAACTACCTTTGAGCAATAGATTTTGAAATATAGAATTTTTTTAGCAATTTTCTGAATATCTCTAAGCCATTACTCTTGATTATTTCTTTTTATTTTTTATTTTTAAAAAGAGACTAGATGTGATGCAATATATGGCGTGAGAATGACGAAAGAGGCACTAGTGTGGTGGATAGTGTATACATAAGAAGTGGTCCAAAAGGTGACCCGAGAGATGGGGTCCATGGAGTCCCATTCGGGTCAGGCACATGAATGTCTGTCACCACTCGCAGACGACTTGTTTTGTTTTATTTCTCGTTGGCCAAGAGCGTTGAAGGAGGCATTTTAGTTTCGCAAGTGTATCTAAGATAAACGCTTAAGATAATAAATGATTCACCCTGCCTAACATTAGTATCACCTAGAAGGAATGAAGATTTCAGTCTGCTTAGATCGTGGGAAATTTCAACCTCTTTCCTAAAATTTATTTAGCAAAAAAAAAAAAAAAAAATTGTTTTGTTTTTTTATATATATATATATATTTTCCCATTTTAACAATATCCCTAATAATTACAAATATTTTTTGTGTGAATTCTTATATATAATCATGATGACTAGCTAGCATGCGATTTTGGAAACTTTCTTTTTACAAAAGAACAGCAATATAATCCATATACGAATAATGCCGAAATAAAATTCAGAATTCTGCAAAAAGTCGCTAAAATTAAATGATTCTAGTTGTTTTCTAGTGTTTGTGTTCTTGTTATAGTATTTTTATGTATCAAGATGGTCCTGATCTCTATATAAATAATACAAATAAACTGCCTCAGGATATATAATACATATATATGTCCAAACTTTAACGGAATTTTTGCAGGTACTGATTTGCATGCAAATATGAATAGTTTCATCCAAAATTTCAATCGTACATGCCAAAACAAAAATATTTCAAGTTATTATTATTATTATTTTGAAGCTACACACACACACACCCCAATATATATACCTATCTAAATAATAAGTTAGTATATTTTCGTCTCTTTAAATTGTAGCAGTAAATTCAAGACATTTCAATATTACTATATATATAGGTAACACATTAATTCTCATAACGGTTGAGTACGTACTCCAGTTTCGTTCTTGAAATATTCATCTATACGACACGATTACTCCTAATAGGATTATATATATACCAATACAAAAGCATTCAACTCTATGCCTTAAATACTTTCTCTAATCCTTAATATAAGAAAGATTTATCTAACTTGATTAGATTAAAAAAGTTAAATTAGTTAATAAAACATACATTTTTTAAAACACCCTAATCATTTTCCTTGACAATTATGAAAAAATGTGTCTTATATTTAAGACCAATATCAACTCACTAAATATATTAAGGACCGGCAAGAGTATTATTGAGTTGTTTAGACTTTTGAATTTTCTTAAATAATAATTGGTGATAGTTGCTTAGGGATTAATTAATTATTTATAATTTTTATATAGATCATTTTAAGAGTTGATAGAGTATTAAATCAAGAAGGAATTTTATTTGCCTTTCCCCCTTTGATATTTTAATCAAACTATTATATCTATAATTTTGTTATATATATTCGTAAAGTGGAAAGTTGAAGTACAATCTGTTATATATATGCAATATAATGCTATGTTTTCCGTTAATTTGTGTAATAGAAAATGTGAAAGATGTTTTAAGATCCTCGAAAATCAATTTTATGCTGAAGGATTATTTTTTTTATCCACTCGCAAAAATTAATCTTATGTAGACGTACAGGAGATGATACAATTGTAATTAGGATTTAACTCTAATGCAGGTTTATTAACAATTCGTCTTCTTTTTATAAAACGAGTTATCTTGTTTTTGTTGCCACATAAAGAAACTTCGTGTGTCATGAAAAAAAAAAAAATAGGTAAGCAAATAAATTTGGATGAGACCATATTTTGTCAAGTTTTTTGAGTTAAACTCATACGCTAATTAATATTGAGTATTAATCCCCTCAACTATTTTATTGGATAAAGTGTTTTGACAAACCTAAAGTATTTTTTTTCAAGTATTTTGTCATTTATTCAGCACTTATAATATATTTTTAAGTGTGTTCAATATTTTAAAGTATTTTATGGTGCATAGCACTCTAGTATTTAATTAGGCACGTCCAACACCTTGAAATGGACATTGAAAAAAATATTTTTAGGTAATGGATATACCTCACTAAAAAGGACTTTTGGGATTTAATGACAAGGTAAAAATTGCTCCTGAAAATTATTTATTTGCAAAAGAAAAATCTCCAAAAAAATTAATACTTTAAGGGTAAAATTGTGTTACAAAATAGTTTAATTGGAGAAATTATTGTTTCAATCGGCATTTTTCAATCGAATAAGCAACCCCTTGTCACTTATGTTTAACGTGCTATTGGACTTCAACGTTAGGAGGTGAAATTATGATTCATTGGGGTTGATCGAGAAAAGATTATCCAAACATGATAATCATGATTTATAATCATTTTTTGGTTTCAATTGGGCTTATTTAAGCTCCTACTGCTAAACCAAACAAGTACTTCTACCTTAATCCATCTTTTATTATAAATTGAGTAAATGTGCAAAAATGCACATGCGCTTTGCCCTCAGGAGCGTCTAACACCAAGTGTTTTTTTAGGTGCAAAAATACACATGTGCTAACAAATCAAGTGCAAAAGTCACATATGTTAACAGCATCAGATAAATGCCGTTACTTTTGAAAAATGTTTACTAGCTGGTCTTCAGAGCGACTTGAGTCTACAAGTCTGAACAATTCCGATTGGTTCTCTCTCTGTTTTTCCTATTTCCTGTTTGGTGCTTGAAATAATATGTGTGATTGTCTTGTTTCTTGCCTAGATTCTTAACTATGGTGGCCTCTGTTTTTACAGGGTGGTTATGAGTGCTTTGGATAGTTGAAGAAAGAGGAAAGTGAGAAACTTTGATTTGAAAATATCAGGCAGAGAAACTTTGTGTTTTTGTGTTTGTAACGAGTAGTAGATTACGGAACCAGATACTCTCCTTAGCATTTGTCTGCCCATCCCTCATCATCATCAAATCTAATCGTCCAAATCTTGATCTAAGGGTCTAGAATTTTTTTACAAAAAACCGTGCGCAGTAAATATTACCGCGCACGATTTTTTAAAAAAGATTTCTAGACCTTTAGATCAAGATTTGGATGGCCAGATTTGATGATGATGAGGGATGGGCAGACAAATGCTAAGGAGAGAAACCGGACTCAGTAGATTACTAGCTTCCGCTTGATCGAGATAATACGTCGGATCAAGAAGGAGCCAAATCTCGGATCGAGTTTGACAAGTTCTTCTTCTCTCGCTCTCTGTTTTTTTATAGTTTAAAGTTTATATAAAATTTGTGGTGAAGCTCCACAAATTTCTGGCTCTTAAGATAGAAATCAAAGAAATTTCCTCATAATGGATCCTCGGAAGGAAACTAAATGAGGATCAAAACCCCCAGGCCAATAATTTATAATTTATAATTTATAATTTTGACAAAAATGGTGGCTTGAACAATTAAAGTCGAGATCGTATATTATTTATATAGAGCTAAAAACAAGAGTATAATGAGTTTAACTCCAAAAACAATATCCCATCTTGATGCACCGTAAGGAAATAAGGGACAGGGGAATAACCAAAACCTGAGCTGACGACGAAGATCGAGAAATAAATTTTCCTCTGCCGGGCCTGCGAGTGAACTCATGAGACACCAGGTTTTTGGCATAGAGCTCGAGAAGACAAAAAGGATGGAGATCCGAGAACCCGGGACTTTGGTTTCGTGGAAGGAAATCTCTTCGTAGAGCATGTAACACAAGAATCATAGCTAAAAATCTTTGGCTATAGAGAAATTTCTTGAAGATGTTGTTCCACATCGTCATGCCAGGTTGAAATCAAACCAATCTGGTTCAAAACCTTCGCCATCGAATCGAATGGATTTACGAAATCTAACTTTTAGTTTAACGGAAGGTCACAAGAGTGTAAAGATGGAGGCTCAACCCAGTCGATGAAGGAGATGTTTGTACTTGTTTAACGACGTTAGTATTAATTTAACGGCAGTTATCTAACGTTGTTAATATATGTGACTTTTGCACCTAATTTGTAAGTACATGTGTATTTTTGCACTTAAAAAAAGTACTTGGTGTTATGCGCTTCTAAGGGCAAAGCACATGTGCATTTTTACATCTTTACCCTCGTAAATTTCTTATAGAATTCCGATACATCAAAAGAAAATAAAAAGGGTGATGGAAATTAAAAAAGAACTCCTCATACAAACTTAGTTATATTTCTTGTGATATTTTTCCTTCAAGACTCTATTAAAATTTTATAATAAATAAATATTTTTATTATTTATTCATAAGTATCCTATCTTACTTATAATTACTCAAACAAACTTGTATAAAAAATTTAAATTAAAAATTGGCTCAAAAAAAGCCATGGTAATTATAACTAAGCCAGATTGTTTAAGGACTTACAAATGTGACTTCCTATAGTAAGTTTTTATAGATATATATTACAACCAATAATAATTAATTAATTATGACTGATAATCATCATTAATATAGCTAAAGCAATAGGTGACAATAAATTGACCCTAAACGTGAAACTTAATTATCAGTACTAATTTATCAAAAAAGAAAAAGAAGGAAGCTAGAATTGACCAACCAGATTCATCAAAATACATATATTTATTAAAAGAAAAGAAAACATGTTGAGTGCTGTTTCAAAATTCTAGCTATCAATAATTACTAATACAACTCAATAATATTACAAGTAATTATCCTAATAATTAGAAATAAATTAGACAGGGCACATGGATTATAATATATATATATATAGTTGCTTAATTGGCTTAATGTCAAATGCATGAGGGATAATACAATGCACATATATATAGCATCATGAGCAATTTAACCATTAATTATTTTATGCATAAAGTAGTTATGAAATTATTTTAGATTGATTGCTTATGATGTTATATATAAAACATCAAAATTAGAAACCGGTGGCATAAGCAGGTGCCCAGTAATCAGCTCCATTCTCATTCTCAACATGTTGAGTGCAAGACACAGGCACCAAGCAGAGTCCTCTACTCCTCAAGTCCTTTCGCTTTTCTTCTCCTTCCTGCTTCATTCATTCATTACTTTTCTTCATCAATAATTATTACTCTATACACACACACACACACTCATTTCAAGTAAGAAATAATGATTTAGAGTGTGACGGTGAATAGATATATGATCTATTCCCATTATCAAAAAAAGAAGTTTATACTGACAAAATTTCAAATTTTCAGTTGAATTATTGAAGGATTAGTGACAGAAACAGAATTACCGACGGAATCCTTTCCATCGCTACATTTTATGTGGTAGATTGGTTTACCGACAAAATTTTCCATCAAAAAATTTCCGACGGAAAATTCCCATCAGAAATTACTGACAGAATTTTTTATCAGTAATTAGAAATGGATTACCGACGGAAAATTTGGTCAAATAAAAAACTGCTCCGAACTTTATGTCATGCATAAATAACCTTCATAACTTTATAAGACTCTATAATAAACCTTCTTGAAATTTTACATTGTCAACTCGGATACTATTCCTTTAATTCTAAATATAAAATATAGTTTATAGCACAAATTCCACTACAAATTATATCTTATATTTATTAGGACTGGAGTTAGTATCAGTTTTGTCCACTATTTATTTGTAAATGATTTAACATTTAAGGGGTTAGTTTATCTGCATATAACTCAAAGTTTGAGGGTTATAACTCATAACCCTCAAAAATAAAGTTTAAGGGCTATAAAATTGATTGAAAGTTTAGGATGGTTTATTATTAAGTTTTAAAGGTTAATTAAGAAGATTATTTAATTTTTAGAGGATCTAGATCTACAATAATTAATAGTCACAATTATTATTAATTAACTTTATTATTAGTTAAGAATGGAGGTTTCTATACCGGCTTTCTAAGGTGATAGTAATGATTAAGATGCTTTATACTTATATTATTAGTTTTAAATAAATTAAAAATAATAAGGGATGGATGGGAGTCAAATGAAGGAGAATAGAGAACTAATAGAGAGACAACTTTTGCACAAAAAGAAAATATAAATATAGAAAAGATAGCAACCTGGTTTGATGAAGCTCCTTTTCTTTTGAGGCCAGTGTCATTCAACAGCTACATTGGAATAAAGAGGTAGAAAAAAAAAAAGTATTATTATTCAATTAATAATTAAATTAACAAATAATAATATTCTATAACTTCCCTCTCATCCCGTTTTTGACTTGGAATCAGCAATGAGCTAGCAGCCTCACATTATGGTTATGCTTTTCACTAAAAGCTGAGAAGCCTTATTGTTATTTTTATTATATACAATTCTTTCTTATCTCTTTTTCTAATTATAAATTAATAAATTTGTTACAATAATTGCAATGGAGCCTCCCCCATTTGATTCTAAAGGGTTGATGGATCCAATAAAGCTTACCTGACCCGGGTCCTCTGGGAACACACAATTCCTTTCTCCATGTATCTAACCAAAAATGTAAATAAATAAATAAACAACACAAAAAACTTTTACATTTTATTGGATGCTATAAAATGTTATGTTCTTATACTTTTTAAAAAAATTAACATTTTTATCACTCAAAGCAAGCATCTTCAATTAAGGAGAATAATAATTGAGAGGTTTACATACAAATCTCAAGTAAAAGAGTAATTATCTATAGATCATGGCTACTCATAATTTATAAATATAAAAGTTTGATATGTAAATGAAATTTTCTTATCTGGGGCTTGTTTGTAATATTTAGCAGAATATTTTATGGTGATATTTGAGAAATTGTTTGAAAAAATAATTAAAAGTATAGTAAAACCTAACTATAAGAAGTAAGAACCTCTTATTTTAAAAGAAATAAATATATATTTAATAAAAAAATCATATATAATTTTAATACCATACAAGAGAAAATCCTTTTGCAATTACCTATACTTGTCTACCATTTTTAATTTGCAACTTGCATTTTTTCTAATTAAATGTTTTAATTTTGTTCTGTTAGTATTGTTAGCTCTTTTATATAGGTACTAACAGTGCCATCAAAGCAAAGTTACTTATAAGAAAGAGTAACTCCAAGTTAAAAATTACTGCTTTGATTAAAAGAGAAAAACATATTGGTGTCAAATTAAAAATTACAAAAGTTATAAGTACTTATGAGAGAGTTTTCTCTGTTCGTAAACATACGTACAAAAGAATCTCGAGCATGAACATGCGTGCAATAGAGAGAAGAGATGGACTGTGTTTATGCTTTGGGAAATGTGAAAGAAGAATGAATCTGTGCTTTGGAGTTTGGAAACTTACAGTGTGTTGATTCCTTATGTTTTTGGATGCGTTGGACATGTAAGGCGAGCTTAGTGCCTGAAAAAAACACAAATAAACCAACCAAATACATTAAAATCTGTAACTTCCATAACTACTGAGAATGTTTGTCTCCGTGTTTATATATATATATATATATATATATAATGAGGGAGAAAGAAACATCACCTCAATTTGACCTTGCAGGAATCTAATATATCCAATGACCTCTAACAAGACAGAAGCCGTGTCAGTCTGCAAAAGGGGGGAACACAAACACACACACACCACCACCACAATAACCTTTGTCATCACCTTTTCTCTTTGCTTTCGATCAGGTTAAAAACTTCGAATATATAAAGGTAAAGAAGTTTGATACACAGACATATGAAACTGTTCATGGGGATTTATGATTCAAACAAAATACAAAGCCAATGGTTTTTAGTTTTTTGTATTGTTATGTGTATGCTTGTTTATGATTCATATACATGTTGTGTTTCGGGAGAACCACATAATAAGAAGGGAAGATTAATCTTTTTTTTTTTTTTTTTTTTTTTTGTATAATTTTGATGTTACTGTAACCTAAGGTTTTTTTTTTTTTTTTTTTTTTTTTTTTTTTTTTTTTTTGGCTCAAACTGTAACCTAAGTTACCTAACTCAGTTTCTAAACTTTAATTCAATATAATTTAGTTTTTCTAATTTTGATTTAATTATAACATTATCCCTAAATTTTAACCCGATGGTTCCTATAATTTTAACTTGATATGCAACTCACTTTGTATAATTTAACCATTTAATATATTAACCCATTTATTTTAAAAATAAATATTATATATTTTATTAAACTTGGGATTAAAGTTTTAAATAGTTAAAACTATATAAATTAAGCTACAGTGAATTAAAATTCAGAGACCAAGCTTTAATTAAGTCAAAACTATAAGGATTGGTTTGTATCGAGTTTCAAAGTTTAAAAGCTGATTAATTTTAACTTAATCAAAACTATATTGACTAGAAGATTAATTTTTCCAGATAACAATGGTGAATGAAGTGAATTGGTTTGGTGAATTACCTTTCCAAATGGGGAAACTAGCTGGTGAAGTGCTGTTATTCTATCGCCTAGTTTCTCCTTTCTCACCTGAATAAATAAATACATGGAAAATTATTATCAGGACATGCATCAAAATTTGTAAATATAATACTTTATTTTAAATATCTCTGTTAAAACTATGTGATATGAAGCAGACAGAATATTTCAGTGATGAAGAGACAGACAATTAAGCAACACGTCACACAACACAACACAACACCCACATACAAACTCTCACAAACAAACACAAACACACACATCAAGTTAAAGCCATAGCTAGGAAGATCAATCGAGAATATGTTAGTAATTAACATGAGGTCAGGAAGAAGACGATTTGGATGCACTCATCATAGAAAGATAAAGACAACAATTTTCTCTTTTTTTCCCCTCTCTCCTTTTTGTCTTTTGTAATTAATTCTTCTTCGTCTTATTTCTCTTCACTATGGTTTCTCATCATCATACTGAGAGGATTCAGATCCGAAAGTGGAAAGTGGAGTTTGTGGGTCATCACACCTTGAGAGGAGGTTGGCTTGGAGATGCCTGAACCCTAGCCTTCTTATTACTCTATAACACATAAAGCAAAAGAGACACGCGATTAGAAAAAATGAAAGCTTGATATATAGATATATGAAGAGAGAATTAAGTGATTAATTACCTGAGACGGGTTATTGTTGTTATGATGGGGCTTGTTATGAGTGAAATCCAAAATATTAGAAGTGTTACTACTTGAGCTAATAGAGATGGGACGAGACTTATTAGGAGGAATTATTACTGGGGGCATCGTCATGTTGTTTAACCAGTAAGATCCTGAAGGAACAGCCTGAAACTCGTCACTTCCAACATGGCCGTACAAGTTGTTACCACCACTTTGAGAAGAAACCTCTTGCTTTATTACATCAACAACTCCTCTTGATGAGGAAGATGGATTATTATTATTATTCAGAATCTGTTCTTCCCAATTTTCCATCTTCTTGCTACTTTCAAAATGATTATTCGAACCCATTCTCTCTTCTTCTCCAGGCAACCCTGCGCTGTTAATTAATTATTTGTCAACACAACATGTTAGTTAATACCCAGCGAAAAAGAAAAGCACCTAAAGAACTTAACTTCCAATTCATATATATAGTTGTTTCATCAAATCTAAACCCCATAAAATAATCTATCAAATCGTTTTTGAAAGTATTTGTCTGTGTATGTATGTGTTAATTGATTAATTAATTAGCTAAAAACGATATATATCTGAACTCCAGAGGATCATTTCAACCTGAATCTGGAGATATATGTATATGTAAAAAGTGAAAATACAAGTGTACTAGAGAGAGAGAGAGAGAGAGAGAGTTACAAAAGCATCTGGCTGCAAGAGTAAGGAGTTTCTTGGGATTCAGTGAAGAAGTTCATGGGAATTGAGGAAGAAGAAGATCCAAGCACATACTGAGGAGGAGGGATCAAAGTTGCAGGTGGATGCAGACTCCACCAGTTAGGGTTTCCAGCCATGATCATTTAATTTCATGAAACAGAAGACTCTTCTTCTTCTTCTTTGGTGGCTAACTAGCTAGAAGCTAGCTTCAAACATATTCATCATCATATATATGCTAGCTATAATAAATTGAGAGCTAGCTAGCCTCAAAAGAAAACCTTAGTAATGATATAAATTTGTATCTAATATAATCTATATATCTATCAATCTCCTTCTTCTTTTTTAGCTTCCCTTTCCCTACTTTCTCTCTTTTTCCTTCAACTTTGTGCTATTTCCTTGTATGTGCAACCAAACAAGGCTTTGGCAAAAGCTTTGAGAGAGAGTTTTCTCTGTCTTCTCTGCTTTCTCCTGTTACAAGCTGAGAGATGAAATGAGATGAGATTACGGAGAAGCTTTGATGATGAAAAGTGTTTTTGGAGTGAGAGAGAGAGAGAGAGAGAGATAATGAGGATGGACACTACAACTTTGTATATCTAGTTGCTATCTCTTTCCCTCTTTCCCTCTTTTCTTTTTTATAATTCATTTATTCAGTATTCTTTTTTATTATTTGCTCTCATCTCTCTATTCCTGCTTTTTTTTTAGCTTTATTATAAAGTGAACACAAAAGCTGGAGGCTAGTATTATGAGGCCTATAAATTAATGGCTTATTTCCTTAATTTGGGGTTATACCTTGGGATTGTTTTCTAGGCCCTAGGGTTGGGGGTATTCACCACTATAGTAGCGCATATTAGTATTTAGATCTCAGTGCCATCATATATATGTGTGTGTGTTTCTTTATTCTCTGTGACAATAATAATAATAATAATTCACTTGAACAAACAAATTTTCAGAATCTGAGTCAGTGTGCCCTCATTAAATATAAATACAGCAAAGCAGACATTGATCCTTCGATTTAATTATAATGAAATCCTCATTAGAGATAAAGCCTTTGTAGGCATTATTATAGATGTTATTTATGTAAAGATCCACTTACTCGGTTATTTTTGTTTAGAGTAAAACACTTATATTAAATTATAGATCGATAATGTTCTTTTCATAGACAATTATTTTTTTATTGAAATTAAAAAAGCACTAGCTAGTGATAAAGATGAGTTACGAATACCCTTACAAGGTTGCTCCAAGTCTCACAATCTCTATAAAAAGCAGTCTAATATGCAAGGTTTAGACCAAGCTAAGTGAGATATGGCGAGAGATGAATTTATATAACCCTACCCCGCAGTAAGAAAAGAGCCTGAAAGTTTTTTTTTTTTTTTTTTTTTTTTTTGCTAAAAAAAATTTAGAAAAGGGGTTGGGTTCACCCACAGTCCAAAGGCAAGGTATTTTTGGAGCTCAATCCACAAGGTATATTGGGTTAAAGAATACACAGGCATCCACCTCTTCCCAACGTTTTTCACTGCTTTGTAGACCCTTAGGATATCTCCCTCAGCTCCTTGACCAACTCTAGAATCGAACCCCTTCTTTTTTGGTGAGACAATCTGCTTCGCCAGTTGGACCATGGACAAGGGGGTGAGCCTGAAAGTTAATACACACACAAAGTTGCCTTCTTGCTTAAGAGATACTGTCTCATTTGAAAGTTGAAAAAAAAGCGTCACTCTTTAAAATTTCATTTTCCTTTTTGCCAACAAAATTTCAAAATGTTGACATGTGAATAAAAAAATAAACTCAAAAATTGCTCCAACTTTCTCCTAGAGATCGTATGTTCTTAATCATTCATGCAGCAGCCAAAAAAAAATTAAAAAAATTTCCTTGTATGTATATGTATGTATGTAGATCCAAATACGAGAGAACAAAGCAGGATATATGTGCAATAGAAAGAAAACTACATTTCCTAAAAGCAAAGCAGTAAGTATGAGATACTATCTAGTTCTAATTATAAAATCTAGTTGATTTTTTTGGAGAGATTAAAGAAACTAAATAAGTTACATAATCATATCATATTTGTGTATTTTTAGATTATATATTAGTTTATTAGTCAAACTAATTGGTTTAAAAAAAAAACTCTAAAGTAATTTAATTAGCTTCTTTAATCTCTCCAAAAAAGTCAACTAAGTCTTATAATTAGGACCGGAGGGAGTATTATATATCCATCACATGGTATACCGTAGACTTGTACGTATGCATACTATTTCTTGTTTCCGTTCTCTCTATTAACAACTATTCACAAAGGAATCAGCATGAATATCAGTATATATATTTAATCTATAAAAATTCGATCGCTTATGAACAATGTTAAGATGCAATTTTACAAACAAAATTTTTTTCAAAGAAATGTCTAACACAAATAAGTTTGGAAGGGGTAAAAATAACAATAAACAACATAAAATGATGCAAACTCACAAAAACCATTAAATTTGACAAAATAACTTTTAAATTATAAAAAAAGAAAACTCTAACTAATTGTGTTTGGTGAAATTAACTGCATTCTTTTAAATTGTTTATTGATATTTTTTTCCATTCTAAAACTTATTTGTGCTAGACGTCCATCGAAATTTTTTAAAAATAAAATTACTCCTTAGCCCATTTATCTATCTTTGGCTCCCTCCAACATTAGCCCCGAATAAGGTGCTAGCTAGGTGAAATCCTGTCTATCACATAAAATTTGAGTAATACTCATTCTAATCCCTCGTGCGTGTGTGTAACCTAATTATAAAGATTAATGAAATTAGCTAGTTACTTATTTATAAAAAAATATGTATTAATTTTCTTAAAATACTCTATTTAATCGTTTACATTGACAACTATTTCACCCCTCCTTTAGAAGTTTAAAAAATGGGGTTAGTTTTATAAAATTAAAACAACTTCTTTAGCTAGTTCCCATATTTAAGATATGAGAGAGTAAAAATCATGCCTCTCATGTTTACAAGTCATGGTAAGACTTTTGCATATTTGTGTGTGTATCTCCTTAAAAGATTGAAGTTATATAAGCCAATGAATAGTTTAATTAGCTTTGTATAATAAAGTGCGGTTGAGATAACTCTAACAAAATAAACTTTACCTTATAAACAAGATATTTTGGACATAAATATATTGCTGCTTTTGTTCTTAAAAAAAATTACTCAGGTCCCTAATATAAAAACTATTATCCCTGATTCTTAATATAAGAGTTAATTGATAAATTTAAATATATTAAGCATATTAGTTAGGTTAGTTATTTCTATTAGATACAAGTTGATTTTCTTAAAATATTATTTTTCATTATGACTACCCTTTAATAGAAACTCATTAATGTATGTGATCAATAGCAACACATTGGAAAAAAATTATAAATCTGGGGTAAAATGAATTGGGGTTTTATATTTAGAAAAAAAAAATCCTTAACTAGTTCTTAACTTCTTATATTAAAATCGAAGGTACTTAACTAATTTAGGTAAGTTAAAAAAATGAAACATAATCTTCCTAAAATATCTTGTAGCACAAGATATTATATATCATTTTATAAGTTAGGAAAACCAATTTAAGATAGAATTGATTGAGATATTATATTTTAGATACATTCCAACCTAGATTTAACTATCTTTTACGTTAGGCACCAGAACTAGTAATGATAAATACATGAACCAGTGCATCTAATTAAATCTGATGAATGCTATCCTTCAACATGCATACATATAGAGGCTGAGCTAGGAATCGTAATTTTTTTTGGGTGAAGGACTAATTTTGCCAACCAACTATTAAGCGGGAGCGGTTTTGCCAAATAATTTTTAATGAGACCAAAAAGGCCAAAAAAAAATAATTGAATTTCTAAAAAAAATACAACACCGTCGAGATCCCACTAACTTCCGTCTGCCACATGGGATTATGAAATGGGTGAAGGACCAATTTTGCCAACCAACTATTAAGCCAGGAGCGATTTTGCCAAATAACTTTTAATGAGACCAAAAAGGCCAAAAAACAATTGAATTTCTAAAAAAAATACAACACCGTCAAATCCCACTAACTTCCGTCTGCCACGTGGGATTATGAAATCCACCTGGTCCCTTATGTTTTTTGGTCAATGCCTATGTGGCTTTTTTGCAATTTTTTTTTAAATGAATCCCAATTTTTTATCAGGCATGGACAAAACCAGCTTATGACCTTCAGCTGGGGGCGCCGCGAGAAAAATGTGCAGACCTTCACGCCTTCATCGCTGGGACCTTCTCACCGAGATCTTCAACCCTTGAGAACGAGACCTTCTTCTTCTTCCTCCACGGTCGAAATAGCCCAGAATACAAACAGGAAATTCATGAATATTGGGGTTAAAAGGAAAATCTATTGATTTCTTCTCTCCTGGTTGTGGTGGTTACAAAGCCTTTCATCAAGAGGTATTTTCATTCTTAATCTGTTATGATCCATAGATTCATCCCTTGAGATCTTTTGATTTTCCTTTTAACCCCAATATTCATGAATTTCCTGTTTGTATTCTAGGCTATTCCGACCGGGGAGGAAGAAGAAGAAGGTCTCGCTCTCAAGGGTCGAAGGTCTCGGTGAGAAGGTCCCAACGATGAAGGCGTGAAGGTGCACATTTTTTCTCGTGGCGCCCCAGTGAAGGTCATAAGCTGGTTTTGTCCATGCGATAAAAAATTGGGATTCATTAAAAAAAAATTGCAAAAAAGCCACCGGGCATTGACCAAAAAACATAAGGGACAAATTTGGATTTCATAATCCCACGTGGACGGAAGTTAGTGGGATGCGACGGTGTTGTATTTTTTTTTAGAAATTCAATTGTTTGTTGGCCTTTTTGGTCTCATTAAAAGTTATTTGGCAAAACCGCTCCTGGCTTAATAGTTGGTTGGCAAAATTGGTCCTTCACCCATTTTTTTTTGAATAAGAAGGCAAGCCTGAGCTTGAAGAGTTTAAAGCAAGGACCTAGCCTAGAAGGCCAAGTCCCTATACATCAAAATAGAAATGAACTACTAAGTACAAGCCAATCGATCTTTCATTGCCATATGAAGGCATCCTGGTGGGATCGTGGGGACAGGAACCACATTGAAATCCTGAGAGGCATCATGGCCTTGCTTGGCCATAAAGTCAGCACAAGCAATATTGTCTCTTGAAGAATGATGTATCTGCACATCCCATTCTTGAAAAAGAAGGTCTCGAATCTCTCCAATGATTGGTCGAAGAGGGTGGTCAATGTGGCCGTCTCTCATAATGATGTTGATGGCGTCAAGGGAGTCAGAATAAAGGATGATTTTTTGAAGGGCCATCTGACGACCCATCATTAATCCAGTCATGATAGCATACAGCTTTGCCTCAACAACAGTACAGGTTCCGAGGAATTTATGAAACCCCATTAGCCAATGGCCCTAAGAGTTCCTGATTACGCCTCCGCATGCAGCTTGATGATGGTCACGAACTGATCCATCCACGTCTATACGTACCACATTCATTGGGGGAGGGGTCCAAGAAATTTCTTCAAACCGCCAAAGTTGAAAATTTGATGAGTTAAATTTTGATTAACTGTGTTTTCCATTAAAAGATAATTGCACAAATGTAACATCTCCCTTGTTTCGATGGTTTCTCCTTGAAAAAGGGATTTGCATCTGGAAGTCCAAAGGATCCAGCATCCCAGACTAAAGATTCTCGGCCAGGAGAGATTCTGAAATCTTCCCTTTCCCGAGTTGTGATTAGTGTTCCAGCTTAACCAAGCCTGCAAATAACCTGCAAAAAATTAAGAAAAATAGTTAGGGCGTAAAATTTGTTTCCATAAGTCCTTTGCTCTCTCACAATCCCTGATTATATGGATGACACTTTCCTCCCTGTTGCAATTGAAAGGGCAACGGTTGTTGTTCGTAAGGCCTCTTTTAGCTCTAAGGAGTTGGTAACCAGCGCTCGTGACCAACCCGCCACATGAAAAATTTAACCTTCTCGGGGAGGTGCCATTTCCACATCGGGGCCCGAAGTTGTTGGCACTTGCACCACCACGCTCAGTCAATAATTGGTAAGCAGACTTAACGGAGAAGCCGCCATCTTTCGCCAATCTCCAAGTGAAACTATCAGAGAGATTGTTGAAAGGAGGTCGCGTCATGGAGATAGTGTGTTAATGATGGATGGGGGTAAGATGCCATGCCACCTATCAACATCCCACCTCCCATTTGGAAGAAGATAGTCCTTTACCATCTCATTCTCATCAACAAAGGACGGGTTAGAAACAAATGAAATAAGAGGACGGTCAAGGGGGAGCCATAGATCATGCCAGGACTTGGTTTCCGCACCATTATTAATTTTCTTTCCAACATCGGTAAGAAACTTATCCCAAACTTCGACAATTGCTTTCCAGGCAGAGGATGCGTTTCTCTTCCTCATGACAGAAGGCACAGGAAGGTTGCCACAATTGTATTTAGACCAAAAACACTGCACCCATAGCGTTTGTCTATTCGTTAAAAGATTCCAACAAAGTTTCATAATAAAGGCCTTATTTTGGCGACGAAGATTTTTGAAATCAAGGCCTCCTTGCTTTTTTGCTTGAGTGATTTTATCCCAGGCAATAAGGTGCATTTTTTTCGCATCTTCATGTTGAGACCAGAGAAACCTTCTTGATATCTTATCAAGCTCATTGATTGTACATATGGGGAGAAGAGTGGATTGCATGCTGTAGCTGGGGAGAGAAGATAATACTGATTTAATCAGCACCAAGTGACCAACCATAGTCAAGAACTTACTTTTCCACATGGAAAGATTTTTCTGAGCTTTTTGAACAATTGGGTGGTAGGTTGCTTTCGTAATACGCTTATGAATAATTGGAACTCCCAAGTATTTTCCAAGATCAGAAGTGATGCCTATACCAAATGCGGCGAGCTCAAGAGCTCTATTGAAGTTTATGCTTCGGGAACAAAACATACAAGACTTTTGTAAGTTGATTCTATGCCCAGAGACCTTGCAGAAGCTTTGCATCACTTTACGAACCTCCGCCATTTGACTGTGAGAGGCTTCCGTAAAAAGAATGAGGTCATCAGCAAAGAAGAGATGAGAGATGCTGGGTCCTCCTCTTTTGAAGACGAACGGTTTCCAGCACCGAGCGTCACATTTAGCTTTGATAAGATGGCCCAGGCGTTCCATACAGAGGACAAATATGTATGGATTCAACGGGTCTCCCTGCCTGACGCCTCTAGACGGGGAAAAACTTAGGCCCTCATCTCCATTCCATAGAACAGACATGGGAGTTGTAGAGAGACAAGCCATAATAAGCTCGATGAGGTTGTCCTTTAACTTTAGACGAATGAGAGTGTTTTTGATAAATCCCCAATCAAGCCTATCAAACGCTTTTTCCATATCAACTTTAATGGCGACAAAACCTTTTTTCCGACCTTTCGGGGGCGAAAATTATACAATAGAATCCAAGTATTCATAAAATTACATTTAAGCCTTATAAATATTTCAATATTTTCATTATAGTCCATAAAACTTAGTGGAGACTAATTAAAGTGAAAATAGAAATTTTTATAAGGCTTAAGTATAATTTCCTAAACATTTAGGTTCTATTTATGTAATCTTAAGGGGGTGGGGGCTACTCTAACCCCTTGTTCCACCTCAGCATACATACATATATGTTCATGTACCATCAACAAAAGTAATTGTCGAAATTAAGATTCTTGATGAGATGACATGAATGGTTGTGTATGAAGTTATAATTGAGTACGGAAGTAAGTTTTTTTTCCCCCTTAAGGACAGCTTCTTCTCTCTCTTTCTCTTTTTTTTTTTTTTGTCGTGGGTCAATTTCTTTAAGACCCTTTTTGTCATCTTTTTTCCATGAACAACGTTTCTAGCATCACATTAAGAATCAAAGAAAAGCAATATGAGATAGCCAAACACAAGCGAGAAAAAGTGGCATCATTTCAAATTATTATATCTCCTTTTTCATAATCTGTGACTTCATGTTGAACATATCTATAAATAAAAACATCTTTTTAGTTATTAAGAAGAGGTTTTAATATAAGAAACATTATCAGAAGGATTTGGTTTTGACTAACGGTCTTCCACTTGAGAATGAACAATAATCAGAGAATTTAGGTCTCACCAATTAAATTTCTTGAAGCTTACTAATTTCCATCTCCCTTTTTATCCTTTTTCCAACTTTTGGTTTATCATGCTGAAACATAATAACAACATTATACAGGAAAAAAAAAAAAAGATGACATCTTTTGACTGTCTGTCCCATCATTATTCCTGTCATTTTCTTTCTTTCTACTCCTTCTGATCCTTATTATAAGGCATCAACTAGTAGATTTATTTAGTCTTTTTTATGAGGCACTTGTTTGTTTCCAAATAGCGTTAAATATTTTTTTTTCATATATACCCATAATTATAAAGGTAATGGTTAAGAGTAATAATTAATATGATATTAGAGTTTAGTGCAATTAGTAGGGGTAATATTAAAAATTATTTAAATTTTAGGACAAATTTAATGATTTTAATTATTTTTATCGGTTTGTGAGAATTGTTAGTTAGTGTCTTTATAATAAGAATCGGGAGGAAGTATCTTTCTTTTTCCCCTTCAGATTTTGTGTTTTCCTTTATCATGGACTATTTCACTCAAATGAATTATTCAACTCCACAAATACAGTTTTTTTTTTTTTTTGGGGGGGGGGGGGGGGTGTGATTTTAAATTTGTCAATTAAAATTTAGGAGCAATTTGAAATGTAAAAAATTATTTTAAATCGTCCTAAATATAAAAAAATGATCAAAATGTTAAGTAGTTTTTTTTTTAATCATAAATCATGCACCAATTATATTTATAGAAGATTTAAAATCACGTTTAAAAAAAAATTGAAGAGAGGAGTTTGATGTTATTACTTACTCATTCTGGTTTTAATTATAGAAACACTTTTTGTAGTGTAAATTACACTACAAATAATTAGGACTGAAGGTAGTATTAGGCTGCAAGACCAAAGCACCAATATATCAACATTGTTTTTGGGACAGAAATTACGCTTTTGTTGCACAAAATAATTAGCGGAGAAAAATAAATAGAATAAAAGTGAATGAAAAGTTATTTTTCATAATTTTTTTAAAACCATATTAAGAAAAATAATCTCCCTTCTGAGCCCAACCTACAGATAAAAGCCCATAACTTTCAATTCAAAAAAAAAAAGTTATTTTTCATAATTTTTTTAAAACCATATTAAGAAAAATAATCTCCCTTCTGATAATTGTTTTCTCCTATCTTTTAGGCCTGAGGACAACATGACTGAGTAAGGCCCTTATGACAACAAGAGCAGAAAAGTAAAAAGCTAAGAAATGTTGAAGGAAGTTTGGGCTGTAGCCCAACCTACAGATAAAAGCCCATAACTTTCAATTCAAAAAAAAAAAATTACCACAATGTTTTGGACCCACAAGAAGAACAAAAATAAACAAAGGATTTAATATTTTTCCTTTTACTACAGAATTTTTTTTCTACACCGATAAATAGAGATGAGGTTATAGTTAAAGCTGCGAGTAGAAAACCGAAATAACTAGTTATAGTGGACATAAAGAGACTAAATGAAATATGTTTTTTTATACATATGTTTATCTTTTTTTTTTAATAGGATCCACTCACTTTTATGTAAGTGTGGTAGAAAAAATATTTAACAGTTATTATAAACCATAATATATGGGTCCGTACACATCATTACCAGCCCAACAGTCCTCGCATGTTTTATTTCATAATCTACACACACTTTTCTATAACTTACACATCCTCTTTATTTGAATAAAACTTTTAGCGACATGTTTCGCATCATTTGAGCCATAAGAAGTAAAATTTATATCCAAGCACTTTTTGTTTTTTTTTTTTTGGCATAGGCATCTAGGGTAATGGCCTACCTCTTTAGAAGATTTATCGAGGGTAAGACTAATTCAAGATTCAAGGTCAGTCTCCCTAATAGGAGGGAAACGAGTTGGCCTCCCAAGTGAATGGGAAGAGCTACCAATGCTACCTTCTTTATTGACTGCCTCGCACTGAAGACCTGTTTAAGAGAGATTGATTACTTTACCACAGTGGTGTTGGTAGGCACTACCATTTTAAGTTATTATAACTCTTTTTTCAAAAGAAAAAAGAACATAAAGATCACAATGTTGATTCATAACAAAATACATTCCACATGGTCCTTTCAAGTCCTAAGGAACCAACAATGGCTTTATATTAAAATTGAAGAATTAGAACTAATCTGTGCAATAAAATCAAATGACCAAAATTGTATTTTTCTTCTTAGTTTCGTCAGATGAGATGACAAGGCATTTCCATTTAACAACAACTAAGCAATTGATTTCTCCATTCTGTCCCTAGAGAACTTGGCAAATGACTTCTTGTATTCACTTTCAACCTCTTGAGAAAGAGCCTCTTCCCCAAAGTTCTTGAGCCCATTACTCAAAACCTTAGCCACATACTCTTCTGCCTCCACACTCGATCCCCACCCACTTTTCTTCATCATCTCATAAATCCTGACCGTTGATTCCCTCCTCTCCGCTTCAATCACCGCCTTGATCAACTCCACCAAACCCTTGTTGTCGCATTCGATCCCACCCTCCGATTCCTCCATCTCCACAATCAGACGGTCCACATCCTCCGCCATCCCATTCCTAGCCAGGGCCTTCACCATCTCCGCGTACAGCGACAGCTCCGCCTTGTACTCCGTTCGGACAACGGAGAAGGCTCGGAGGGCCAGCGCGCACCGGTCTTGCCGGAGGAGCTCCTTGAGGACGGCCATGAGGTCGGATTTTATCAGCCGCGAGAGGTTCTTGGAGATGAGATCGTCGACGTTGGGGGGTTTGGTTCTATAGAGACGCTTGATGGTTTGGGCGGCTTGGATTGCTTCGATGCTGAGAATTCGGCCTTTGACGAGAGGTCCGCGCTGAGATCGGGGGCCGCGGCCGCACCGGACCGAAACGTAGGCGGAAGTCGAGGATGTGGTGGCGGTGGAAGGTTTGGGTGGGAGAGAACGGTGGGGTTTAAGGAAGGTGGGGTTTTGGTGCACAGTTGAAAAGGCCATGGCTGAAATAAGCTGAGGGAAGCCGACGAGAGCTGTATGAATGACCAAAACGTAAAGTAAGATGTGTAAATGTGTAATCCGATGGGCTAATGCTTATCCGGTTGGGAAGGAAATGACGAATTTACCCTTCATAGTATGGTTATTAAAAAAATAAAAGAGAAAACAGCGTCGACAGCAGGATTCGAACCTGCGCAGGCAAAGCCCAACAGATTTCGAGTCTGTCTCCTTAACCACTCGGACATATCGACGTTATGATTTGAAATTGTTAAGATGTATTAATTTAGTTATTAAATAGAGGTGATGATTTGATCGCATCTGACGTAACCACATCGTCACTTTTTGGACAGAAAGTATTGCTAAAATTACAAGAGTAACCTTACCAAAAAGATGAAATTTCAAGGGAATTAAGTGGTCCAAGAGAATTACAACTACACTGAGGTAAACAGAAAGTGGGCTTAAGCCCATCTTTCGGAATTGGTAAGTCTTTTATGGATCCCAAATCCCCAATATAGATAGAGTCAAAGACAGAAAAAAAAAAAAAAAATGCACGCATGTTTGTTTTAGTTTTTTAATAGTGTTTTTATATTGTTTAAGGTAGGTATATGAATTTTTTTTTGTCTCGTCTTACAAAGTAATACTAATAACTACACGGAATTTACTTTAGTTCTAAATATGATATACTATCTACTTTATTTCTTAAATTCATAATTTTGTCCCTAAATATCTTATCGATTGCACGTATTAGGGTTTCTATCAAAGATAATTTCCATAGACATGATTAAATGCGGTGTTTTAGAAAAACTAACACATACTTATTATAAAGGGTGAAGGAGCAAAAATGCACATGGGCTTTTCCTCCAGGAGCACTCAGCACCATGTGCTTTTTTTGGGACCAAAAATGCACATGCGGTTAGCTTTTGGGAGCAAAAGTGACACACCTCAGTTAGAAAGTGGATGTTGACCGTTAAGTAGGGACCTTTGACCGTTAGTGCTGATGTGTCTGCTGAATTGGAGAGAGGACAAGCCAAATGGGGGAAAAACCTGGTGATTAGGATGCTGATGTGGTTAAATAAATTGGGGGATAAATTAAAAAAATAAATTGGGGGAAAATGAAAAACTTATTAGGGCATTAAAACAATCGAAGGAAAGGGAAATCGACGGGCACAGACTGAGGCGAAATCGAGCTAGGGTTCGAATCCAAGGAAATCGAGCTAGCGTTCTTGGGGTTGTTAAGCCTCGATTTCCAGCAAATCTGAGAGTGAGACGAGGGCAAATCGATAGTGAGGTGAGGGCAAATCCTTTGAGAGCAAATCGACCGACGATAATCCGAGATCTAGAGGCAGGAGCGTCGAAAGAAAGAGTCAGAACCTCGCCGTAATCTGAAATCGACTCTCGCCGCCGCATGACTAATCGTTTCTACGACGATGACGACGCGACGCCGTTCATTCTGATTAGGTGCGACGCCGACGTTTAGGGTTTACATTGTTTGATTTTTTCTCTTATGGTTTGGTTTCTGTCAGTTTGCATTCTGATGAAATGGTTGGTTCTGCTGGCATATTTTCTTCGGTAGCTTTTTGTCTGTATCCTCATTTTCTATTCTGTTAGTGTGGTTGTTGTGAAGAACGTGCGTGTGGGTTTTCTGACAAACGAAAACTGAAAAGAAATTCTATACAAAGCAATGTCCTAAGAAATTGAGTTTTCTTACATTTAAACATGTTTGAGATTGTCACTGTGGACTATGAATGAATTGTTGCATTAGAATACCCTTCTTGCTTTGGATTCTTAATGTTGTTGCATTACAAAGCTCGACCTCTTTAAAAGCAAGACTTTTCATAGTAATGCAACTTATATTACCAACTTGATTATCTTACAATGATGATGGTAAAAAGGTTTAGCCATGTAAAAAGGTTTAAATCTGATTATTTTAACTGTCATGTGTGTGTTTGCCATGTGGTTGAAATCAAGAGGCTGCTGGATGGCGTCGTCTTCAACATCGACGACAGGAAGGAACAAGAAAGTGAGAAGAAAGGTGGTTTTGGTAAGAAGACCTAGTCGTGAGAAACAATACGAAGGTCCGGTGCGATATTGCTATCACAAGTTGTTGGCTCCTAGGTGGACGTCATGGTCAGAAGGAAACCCAGGTAGGAGGTTTTATGGGTGCCCAAATTACTACGAGGTAAGATTTGTTAGATGTGTGATGACATTTTAAGTTGCATGGGTTGTTCATTTCTAACCGTTGGATATGAAATTTCATTTCTTAGGATGGTGGGTGTGGATATTTCGAATGGCATGATGGTGTGTTTGGGCAAAGGGAAAATGAAGTTATCAAAGATCTATTGAATGATATAGACAAGCTATATGAGGAGAACAAGCAGCTTAAGAAAGGGAATCCATGTTCGAAGTGGTATGAAGAGCTTGTTGCACTTAAAGGTGAGGTGATGAAGATGAAGTATGAACATTCAGTGAAAGAAAGTGAAGTGAAGAAGGTGCAATGGAAGTTCAAAGTTACATTTGCAACATTGTTACTGACTTGGATGTTGTTAGTACTAATGTATTTGTAAGGGTTGAAGTTTATTGTTGTTGTGGTTGTAAAAGTTTAGATTAACTACTAGTGATATGTAAATTTTTTTTTTAAGAGAGAATATGTACTCAATGGATATTGTGTAATGTATTTGGTGCATCATACTACAACCTTCTTGGATTCATATTATCAAATTAAGTATTAGTTCAAAATGTTAATTAATGACCAATGGCGATTCTACTTTATTTACTAATTTCATTAGAAATTTTTCTGTTTCATATTGTTATTACATTGGATTGTTATTACTTTTCATATTTTCAATGACCAATGGCGATTCTGCATATTGTGAGTGTGTGTACTTCAGATAAGTTTATATGTATAGCCTTAAATTTAGCTGCATCATAAATGGGACAAGCAAGTAAGGGGAACCAAAATTTCAAAAGAAATTATATAAGAATCTGGTGAAGTGCACCCAAAAAAAAGGCAGAAGGCAAGATGCGGTTAAATTAAGGGGTACACAATCATCTTGACCTTGCCATCTCATCTTATTACCATGCTCAGCATTAATCTTGCACTTGAACCTTTTACAAAGTGGTGATAGTGGTGGAATCTGTAATTGCGGTTGCGGAAAATGCTTGATCTTCTTGTGCGAGGCATTTACAAAATGTGTACACTGACACATTCGGACACACGCACAACATATGAAAAAGTGCACAAAAATTGCTTGTCAACCTGTGCATATACCCAATCCTTGAATCATACACAAAAAATTGCAACCATGGGCTAAATGCAAAATAATTACAAAGGCCACGCCAAGACAGTTTGCACTCCACAATACCCAAGGAATGACTCATACACTTTGCCATTTACAATTTTTAATGCAAAATAATTACAAAACCCAGGCCAACACACATGTACACATAACCCTAATTAATAGGCTTCTTCCCTTTGTCATTGTTACTTCGAAGACGCGATAAGAGTTGTGAGCTTGTTATACAAGGTTCCCCTCTCCATTGCAGGCCTCGAGGCTGAAAAGGGAGATCAGAATGTGGATCAACAGTGAGTGACTAGGACCGAAACTGAATGCATCGTGAACCTGTTCCCTCGGTAGCATTACTGCCTCCGGACAACCTCATTTCCCTTTCATTTGGAATTGGAAAATGGGTTTGTGGATCAGCATGCCTGGACATATAGTCATTTGATGTGCCCTCTTCGATAACATATTCAGAGTTAAGACCAGGCTGTAATATTTTGAACCACAAGTAGTTAAATTCAGGTTCTACGCATAAACTCGATAAATTAACTAGCCACTAATAAAAGCAAATTTTTTTCCCCAAAAAATTATAATGCATCCTAAAGAAAGTATAACTGGCCCCCCAAAAAAAAAATTGCAAGGTCTACAAAGTAAACGAAATTTAGCACCACCCTAGCCTGTTCGCGAATAAACAAGGTATAAACCACAGGTGCACTTGCATTTCACAGCCAGAATACATAGTAAGGCAGCATTATATACAAGAAAAGACAGTGGTATAGATGAAAAAAAAATTATGTATCAACATACATAAATGTCTAATTCCCTGACAAGTAATAAAAATATGTAAACGTTCACTTTGTGGAGATGACTCACATTGTAAACACTACGCCCAGTGGATTCGTCGAATCTGATCCCAAACCCACATCCTCCTCTTGCATGCCTCGTGTAGGTCCTTCTTGTAGTAGAGGGTTGTGGTTGGGAAGCTTGAGCTGTGGTAGGTTCTTCTTGGTTGGTTGTGGGGGCTGTTCAGAGATGGAGAAATGGGATGCTGATTGTTCTTGTTGGGCGGCCTCTGTAGGGGTAGTGGGCTGCTGCATGCACCTGCGACTGGCTGGTGTTTCATTCACATGTTGCTGAGAACAAGATACAAATTTCAAACTTTGATATCCATCAAATAATGAAGTCAGAACTGAAAATACCTTTAAAAAATTTAATTACGCGAAGCTTGTATTCATACAATTTTAGCCAAACAGCAAGCAATTGACTTTGATTCAAAAAAAAAATAAATGTACACAATATTTTATTACATTTTCCAAACCATGAGAAACAAAACTGACCTCCTTACAATTAGATCTGTTGTGTCCGGTTTGTTGCAACGGGTGCATTTGTGAATCTTTCCAGTCCTACTCAATCTCTCAATTCCCCCTTGCTGAGGCCTGTTAGGTGCAGATAACTCACATCTTTGGCGGCAAGCAAATGATTTCTTCCTCCGTCTCTCCGCTTCGTCTGTTCTGGTCCTTTTCTTGGGAGGCCGCCCAGGCAAGTTGGTGACTATTGGAGGCTGCAATGGTCCAAAATTTGTTGTGTCCCAGAATTTTTTACCCCTAACTGGCTGTAATTTAGTTCTATAGGCTGCAAGATAAGTGTCCTTGTGATAGTAGTGTGAAATGTGGGTTTTCGGGTCTACCTTATCATAATACATAGCACATATGGCATGTTGGCAAGGAATTCCCGTTAAATCCCAGGCCCTACAAGTACACATGCCTCTTGAAATATTAACTACGTGCCTATCTTGCCCATCTACGACCTCATAACCATCATCCCCATTAAAACACACTCTACAATCAGCAGCTAGAAACCTATTACACTCAAACAAATCCATGCATTTAGGGCTGAAATCAGTTTTCCAGCCCTGCACGTTTTTCTCACTGTTAGCCCACTTACCCATCGTCTTCAATCTAATCCCATCAATCATCCTAATGACAGGCAAATATCTATAATCGTCTATCCACGCATTGAAGGACTCGCTCATATTATTATCTACCACCCAACACTTACACCTTGTAGTAAAATAAGCCCTTACCCAACATTGAACGTTGTACGTTACTGCATCTGTGGCTGCCTCTTTGCTCAAGGATCCCAGACGTGTTAGATTGTCTTTGAAGTCCTCCACGTATGTACTCCATGCACAGCTAAAGAACTTCTTCTTGAATTCGTTGCCTCTCCATTTTTTGCTCCAATTGGCATAGATGTGCCGGGCACAAAATCTATGCTCAGCCGCCGGAAGCACCGCACTAACCGCGTTGACAAGTCCCTTTCATATTCAAGAAGCCATTAGAGCCATTAAAACCATTAAAACCAATGGTAATTCAGTAATACAAAAATTCTCAGCAAACATGAAGTAAATTTTTTACCTTTTGCATGTCGGACATGAGTGTAACATTCTCACCACCGCCTAAGTTTAGAGATCTTTGCAGCCACTCAAGGAACCACGACCACTGGTGGCCATTTTCCTTCTCCACTAATCCAATTGCCAACGGGTACAAAGAGTCATTCCCATCAACCCCCACCGCCGTCAACAGTATTCCTCTATATTTTCCTTTGAGGAAGGTGCCATCAACACCAATAAGTGGCCTACACCCTTGGTTCCACCCAACCTGACAATTGAAAACATGCTACATTCAGTCAACAATAATAGTACAGTAACAGTTACAGCAAGTTAGCATTGATTTCAGTCAACAATAAAAAGGCCACAACAATAAAAGGAGAGGGTTAAATGGTTGTTACCTTTGAGGCATTGAAGCATACGTACATTCTCTTGAATATCCTCCGTCCAAGTTCCAAACCCTCTTGGCTCACTTCCACAGACACATCTGATCCAGGATTTGTCAACCTCAATTCATTACAATATGCCTCTAACTTGGCATACTCATCCCTAAAGCTCCCTTCCATCTCCTCCATTATGATTTTCTTTGCCCTCTTGCATTTAAAAACACTAACATTGACCTTGAGGTCCCTTTGCACCTCGTTCCTCATCTCTTTCGACTTGAATTTTGGGTCTTCTTGCACCTTGTTCTTGAAATACCCAGCCAACCACTTAGTAGAAGCTCTTGGATTTTCAAACACATGTGCACACATGTGTTCATTATCCAATGACTTCACTTGCCACCCCACACTTTGCCCATATGTAGACGCATATAGTGTAAAAGGGCAGCCATCTTGACACACAACCCTAAACGTCCTCCTATCACTACGCACAACTCTAAGCTTAAACCCACGGCTGATTGCATATTCATCTACAGCCCTTTTAAGGTCTTTTTTATCCTCAAAAGTCATCCCAACAACAAAAGAGGGCATTGTACCCGAGGACTCCACCTCAGGGAGGACACAAATTTGTTGGAGAGGAACATCATCATTTTCGCTCCCCAACCCATGCTCATCAGCATCACTCTCAGCCTCCACATCTAACTCCCCAGATTCGAAGTCATCATACAAGCTTTCTTCAATATCTGAACTACTACTTTGCCCTATATAACTTTCATCACCGCTACTATCATCATCAGGCTGATTGCACTATTTTTCATTCACATTCACATCACTGTCCTCCTCATGATCTGGAACATTGTACTCTTCCCCAAGGAATTCTATTTCGTCATAGTCATCACTCGGTCCAGCTTCTTCAATGAACCCTTCCACATTTCCTCTTACAGTGAACTCTTCATTTACTGTTTCCTTTGTTGAACCCTTTGATGCCATAGCCACTGCACATATGCAAAGCACCAAAAATAATAACTATGTAAGAACAAATTACAAACCAAATCATCTTTGTGCTTAACATCAGGAAATGCAAACTAAATAGCTGCTTCTTCTTAACTACTACTAAAATGGAAAAGAAAAGGAAAGAGTTAAGAAGATGCAGGGAAAAGTTTTAAATTCTTGGGTCTTATCTGTTATCCAGCAAGAACAAGATATTAGCAATTCTGTTTTTCATTTTTCCTTTTCCAAAGTTTAATATAAACTTTCTGAGAAGATGTATATCCTATATGCTTTATTCATCCTTTCTTTGTGTGCTTGTGTGTGTGTGTACACTATTATTAAGTAATTCTTCCTATGTGAATCTTTGAAATCTGGGAATAAGTAGTGGATGAGTAAAGAATGGACCAAAGAATGAAGATTATTTAATTAGTACTTAGTGGTGTAGGCTCGGTAGGTAGGGAATGAGGATACAGAATAGAAAAACCCACACTCACGTTCTTCACACGCACGTTCTTGTCAGAAAACCCACACGCACGTTCTTTACAACAACCACACTAACGAATAGAAAATGAGGATACGACAAAAAGCTACCAAAGAAAATATGCCAGCAGAACCAACCATTTCATCAGAATGCAAACTGACAGAAACCAAACCATAAGAGAAAAAATCAAACAATGTAAACCCTAAACGTCGGCGTTGCACCTAATCAGAATGAACGGTGTCGCTGTCGTCGCTGTGCAGAACGATTAGCTGCGGCGGCGAGAGTCGATTTCAGATTACGGCGAGGTTCTGACTCTTTCTTTCGACGCTCCTGCCTCTAGATCTCGGATTATCGTCGGTCGATTTGCTCTCAAAGGATTTGCCCTCACCTCACTATCGATTTGCCCTCGCCTCACTCTCAGATTTGCTGGAGATCGAGGCTTAACAACCCCAAGAACGCTAGCTCGATTTCCTTGGATTCGAACCCTAGCTTGATTTCGCCTCGATTGCACTGCCGTCGATTTCCCTTTCCTTCGATTGTTTTAATGCCCTAATAAGTTTTTCATTTTCCCCCAATTTATTTTTTTTTAATTTATCCCCCAATTTATTTAACCACATCAAGCATCCTAATCACCAGGTTTTTCCCCATTTGGCTTGTCCTCTCTCCAATTCAGCGGAGACACATCAAGCACTAATGGTCAAAGGTCCCTACTTAACGGTCAACATCCACTTTCTAACTGAGGTGTGTCACTTTTGCTCCCAAAAGCTAACCACATGTGCATTTTTGGTCCCAAAAAAAGCACATGGTGCTGAGTGCTCCTGGAGGAAAAGCCCATGTGCATTTTTGCTCCTTCACCCTATTATAAATAACTATTTGTTGAATATCTACAAAATAAGTGATATAATTCTTATAGGGAAAATCCCACAAAAAGAACTTGAAAAATAGGAAATGAAAAGGAGATGCTCTCAATATTCACAATGCCACAATAGTGTGAGAACTTAGTTGTCTTTTTTGACATCATACCTAAATGACAAAAATGGCCCTCTCTCTACTTCTCTTCTCTCAGGCGTCCTGATTGAATCTCTCTCCCCCTCCTCCTGCTAATTCTCTCTCCTTCCATGGGAGCTTGCTTCAACAAGTTGACTTTCTTCCCTCTTCATATCCTCCTCCTAATCCTACCTCTAAGCAATTACAGATTCAACACTTGAGAAAAATTAGAAGAATGCATGTTTTCTATAGATGCTTAGTTCCTAAAATTTAAATTGTATTACCAAGTTCTCAATGCATTTTAATTACAAATTTTCAGTTTGAAAATCACAATGGGCAATTACAGACTCAGCACTTGTGAAAAATGAGAATAATGCATGTTTTACCAAATTATTGATACATTTTACTAATTTCTGGTTTGAAATTTATCACTCACGATTTCATATTCAACATTTATGAAAATGAGAAAAAGGCATATTTTCTTTACATGCCTCCTAAACTTTAAAAGATATTACTAGGTTCTCAATTCATTTTACCAATTGTGGAATCAAAATTTATAACTCATGATTTCAGCTTAAATACTTGAAAAATGAAAATAATTATATTTTCTGAAAATGCTTAATATCTAGACTTGAACAACCACTAACAACTTCTCAGTTCATTTTACAAATTTTGAAATATAAATTCACGTGGACTTATGTTTCAACTTGAGCATCATGAAAATAAAAATAGTCGTCATAATCATTATCTATGTCATCAGCAACATTTTTCTTGTCTAGATGAGTAACATAAAGACGTTTTCCCATTGTCTTTAGTTATGCTACCTCACTTCTTCAAATGGGCCTCATACTTTGCTTCATACCTTTTCTTTTTTTATTTTCTTTTTTAATAAACGGAGGCTAAAGCCTTTATATTAAAATTGAAGTAGGTGGGAAAAGAATTCCCGTAGACCCGTACAATCGTGTAACACCAATGTCCTCAAGAAAGTAGAACAAACATCAAAGGCAAGAGGATTAGAAAATCCTTCTTTAGTTGGATTTGGCTCTCATCCTCTTCTTCATCGAAGTTTGTAGGATTGAAATCTAAAGCGGTTGATTTAATCTCTTATAAAAATATTTTTTAATAATTTAATATTTTATTAATATTTTTATAAAGAATGAAATATGAACCTGTTCGATTTCAATCCAACTGGGAAATGGATGAAGAAGAGGATAAAAAGTGGATAATAAGAGAAGAGGATGAGAGCCAATCCCTCCTTTAATGTGGAAGATGACCATGCTATGATTGATGCTATTGTCGTTGTTACTCGACAAATCAACTAAGTTCTTAGAATCAATCTGATTCACAGATAACACTTTTGACTCCTTTGTCCGATGCAAATTGTAATCCTTTAAGACAAGCCCATTCTTCAGCCTCATGCAAATTGCAAAGTCCTATTGGTGCAACAAACCCTAAAATCCAGTTGCGAAGGGGATCTCTCAATACCACTGCACAGCTAGCACTATTGACCTTGAGCACAAGGCTCCATCCACATTCAATTTGACCCACCCATGAGTAGGTGCTTGCCAAGTTCTGTTTGTTGTCATGTCCTAAGGGTCAGATTGCAACTGAACTTCAGTGCTCACAAAAAATTTCTAGGATTGTAGCAGAACTATACCAGGTCTAATTGGTCTATGAAAATTGTAATAACCCTCTTTTATGTAAATTTTTGTATGAAGCTAATTAATATTATATTAATGAGATATATGGAATTTCCATAAAATAAGACAAATAATATATGTTTTAATTTGATTGGTTAATAAGGATTATAATTATGAGAGGGCCACATGGAAAGATGAGTTATCATGAAGGAGGCACCTAAGCACCCATGTGGCAAAATCATATTTAAAGGAGGAAAAGTTGGACACACATATGCATATGTAATCAATTAGGGACACCTAAGGGGACACATAAGCTACTTAAGTGGCAACACACAAATTAAAGGGAAAAAGTGTAGGGGACACTTGGAAATATTTTATACATAGCTTGTGCCACTTAATACACCTTAGCCATTAAGCAAGCATTGTAGCCACAAGAAAAAGCACATGATTAGAGTGCACTTTTGATTCAATAAAGAAGGACCCAAGTGGCGTGAAAGCATGGAGCAAGGGAGGAAAATCTGATTTTATTCCCAAAAAATAGGAGAAATGTAGAGAAAATACAAGGTGCCTTACCTCTATAAATAGCACCACACTCTCCCCATTTTGGCAAGCAAGAAACACCATCTACACTAAAGAAAAGAGAGAGATAGGGGAGTGTTGTGGAGACCATAAGCAAGAAGGATTTCAAGAGGAAAAGAGGTAAGGAAGTTATGAGAATTATTTTATTTCTCTTAAATTCATATAAGTATGTTTAAGTCTTCAATTAGTAATCTTTTATAATATTGTTGGAGTTCTAGCTATAATTAAAAGGAGATTAAGGTGAAGTAGCCAAAGAAGATAGAACTTCAAGCAAGTAAGTTCTCTTCCCTAACTTCTTGAAATCTTGCAAAAGTTTAAGGAAATTTTGGGTAATAGCTAGAATCAATGATATGATTATATTTTGGTGGTTTTGATGGTTTAAAAGTGTTTAAAATGAAATTTTGTATGAGGAAGAGTATGGAGTACGATTTAGAAAACAAGAAGCATGAATATATGCAAATAAGAAGGTAGAAAAACCCACAGGGGTATTTTTGGAAACTGGGAATTTTTCACATGTTTTTGGACTAAACAAGTATTTTTAGACAAAAATAGACATGTCAAGGATCATATAGATTTTTGGAACACCCAAATCGGATTTTTCTACAATTAGTTATGAATTTTTGAAGTTGGATCAATTTCAGAAATTTTGAGGACCATGTGCGAAAATAAGAGAAAATTCACCAAAGAAGAAGTACTCAATAATAAAGGGAATTAATGAGTTATAAAGTAGGAGGACCCCTTTTACAAGTACATAAATATAAGAAAGAAGTGATATTAGCGGTGACACTGTTATGTTATTTTATTTTAGGCCTATCATTCTTACATAATAGCCGGATCTTTGCTATTTCACTAATCAACTACCTGCAGGTAAGTAACCTTAATTTCATGTACTTTGTGTGACAGTGTATGTATGTTTTACCATGATTGGCTATGCATTCGATGTTATGTGTTCCAAGCGCTTTGGATACCGGAACCGCTGTGTGCGACCCCGGCATGGTTATGTGCCTTATTTGAGCGATACATGTTATATGTGATTTGCTTGTTCGGTTTAGGATGTCCGACTGTGTGCGACCCGTGAATCTTTGTATGATTTATGGTTTTCCTACATACTTTGTACATGCCTTGTATATGAAATTAATGGTTACTCGGGATTCATTTATGAATCCCGCATTATTATTATAAGAATACGGGGAAGTGCTTCTAGGACATTTGAGCGGGGAGGCTAAAGGTAAGACGAGGAGCTTGATTGAAGATTAGCGATGCATGGTGGCAGCTTTTGTTATTACATGTTTAGTCTTGGATGACTGTATATTGATAGTTATTTTGGGACGTTTATCTGGATGACTGTATATTAACCCTTGAAGGGTGTTATTTTGTTTACATTGTCAAAATTTATATTGTCCAAATTATTCTCGTTGCTCTGCTGCGTGGATACTCTGATATATATTTATTTATTTGAAAATAAAAGTCACTCTACCCGCCACCTGAAAAGGCGAGGTCAGTAGGAGTGTAACAAAAATTGCTTTAAAAAATGGATTGGTTTCTCTAATTCCATAATTTCCATATACCAACTCCAAAAATCAGATGCCAACCTATAGGATAAAACCTTCCAAATTCCTTCCTAAGTTTCATATGAATCCATTCTCTTAGTAAAGCACCAAAGAAGGAAGAGTAGGATCTAGGATGGACTAATGCTAACCACATAGCCTTTGCATAATCACAATCACACAATATATGCAGTAGAGATTCTATCTGTAAATTACAATGGTCACATAAGGATGAATAGTTGGACCAGCGGGTTCTCCATTCATTAGTAGGTAGCCTATTAAGGAAGGCCAACCACATAAATACCTGAATCCATTCCGCGCCCGGCCATTTCAATTCATAGTTTCTTTTTCTTTTTTATAAACTCAATTCATAGTTTCTAGCTTCATGTTAAAACCTACAATCCAACTCCTCTTTGATCTAAGCCTGCATGAGAATCATTGTGAGAAGACCCCATATTATGATTCATATCAACCCTAGAATTTAATCCATACCTATTTTCTCTCTCTCTTTTTAACAAGTGTTCAATTTTAAATGGAAAGTTGTTAAATTCATTTCCAAACTTGGCAAAAATAAGGTAATCTCGTATCAAATCTTGGAATTAATACATGTTTGTTTTCTCTTTTTCACAAATGTTCAATTTTAAATGGAGAGTTGTGAAATTCATATCTGAAATTGGAAAAATCAAATCTGAAGTTGGTAATCTAATATGAAGTCTAGAAATTAATCCATGTTTGTTTTCTCATTTTCACTGATGTTGAATTTTAAATGAAGGATTGTAAAATTCATATATGAACTTGACAAAATCAAATGTGAAGTCGATATTCTCATATCAAGCCTATGATTTAATCCATTTCTCTTTTCTCATTTTCACAAATTTTCAATTAAAAATAGAGAGTTGTAAAATTCATATATGAACTTGACAAAATAAAATATAAAGTTAGTAATCTCATATGAAATTTTGGAATTAATCAATGTCTATTTTCTCATTTTGACAAGTGTTTAATTTTAAATAAAGATTGAGTTGTGAATTTCATATTTGAACTTAATAAAATTAAATCACAAGATAGTCTCTATCTTCATGATGCCTCTATGACACCCAAGTTCTAACATCTTCCTAATACACGTTAAAAAACTACATATTCGTTTATCTACTTAGAAAAAGGAATACACCTAAACCACTAAGAAGACAATTCATCCATAATTTTTCAAACTAATCTACACACATACTCGCTTAACTAAGAGTGTAACCCACACGCCTCACAAGAAATTGAATTAATTAAAGTATATCCACAACCAAATGAAAGTATATCCTTGACTGATACAACACTTCTGCACGCACACACTTCAAAACCCAAACCAATATATATTACAAGGAATTTCACCATATACAAATGCTTTGCGAACTTTCTCGAACAATATGCCTATATAAAAAAGGAAATTAGAGTCAGAGCATTATATCAAACATCTTCAAGGCATGAAGGGAGATGTAGATAGAACTCATAATCAAGCAAGTAAAAAAAAAAAGAACATATGGGAGTGTAAAGAAGAAGTGTCATAGAATGTATTGTGCAAAACACACTCCAAATTTACTAATTCAACAGTTCAAAATCAATATAGATGAAAAAAAAAAAACTAGAGGATTAAAATTAAAACCTTAAAGCATTCACACTTCACATTGAAAGTGAAGATAAGGAAGAAGCAACGAAGTTGGTTTCTTATTAGCAAGGTTGGTGTTAGAAGTGGAGCTGTTGTTTTTGTTTTTGTTTTTTTTTTGGGCAGATATGGTTGAAGTTAACGGAGGTGTCCTTGTTTATTGCCAAAGAAGGCAGTGAATTCGAAGAATTAATGGTTTCAGCCCCTTAGGAAGTATTGTTGCTTCTGTTGGAGAAGGCAATGAATTGGAAGATTAATGGTCTCAATCATGATTTTTTAGCACAATTAATGGGGAGATGCCCTTAATTTTTTTTTTTTTTTAATAAAAGTTTTAAATGTATTAAAAAGCAAAAGAATACAAATAAGAAAAGAAAAGTGTTTTATTACCTTTTTACAAGTTACAAGTAGATGGATGAATCAACATATGGAGTTTATTGATACAGAATAAGTTTGACACAAGTAGCAAGATTTCTAGGTTTTGGTTATATATATATATATATTAGACATTCCTCTTTTTCACGACAGCGTTATAGACATATATATATATATATGGCTTAAAGTGGATGCTTAATCAGGTAATGTCTGGTTTATTTAGAAATATCTCTCTCTTAAAATAAATGTTTGTCTAGCTTAACTGTCATCTCAAAAAAAAAAAAAAAAAATCTCTATGATATTTTCTCCTTCGATATATAGATAAAAAAAGGGGATGAATTCTTTTCTAGTATAGGAAGACATTCGATATTGCAAAAAGTCTTGTCTTGTTTGTGAACAGTTAGAAGTGTAATGAAGTAGGCTACTAGATATTTTGACCAATCAGACCTTTAGATGGAAATTAAACAGGTTGAACGGAGAGAGCAAATCAATTAATAGTCCCTTGCTCTGAATTGTAAATTCTCACTATGTTTCAACTGGTACAATCCTCCTAATTACCCTTATTTAAATTTACGAGGATGCTTGGGTGAGACACTACTTAGTTATGCCTATCTAACCCTCATTTGACTAACATGCTTTAAATCATCTACTAACTACACGTAAAATCATACAGCGATATAATACTACTTTCATTCAATAAGGCAGATATGAGTTTCCAAAGTGGACTCATACTTTTTTTCATGATTTTGTTAGTTGCCACATGCCAAACTTTCTCTGTTTCGAGATTCAAACACAGAGTATGCATGCTGTATTGAAAATTCCAAAGGCTTCAAACTTAGAAACTCACACTGGGAATCATGGAAATCATAGGTAGAGAAGCTTGATGACTCACCTAGGTTAATGGCTTGCACGATATGAACTCACCGATTCTCACCGTCAAATTGGCGTTGGCTTTATCTCACGGTGTTTCTCACTCTCTCGCTTCGTTTTGAATCAGTATGAGGATGATGAATGAGAACTATGATTCTCATTCTTGGTTCCCTCCCTTCTTCCTCTCGGCCTCACTATGTTCTCCGGTCTTTAAATAGAGCATGCACAACCCCGTCTCTAGGGGTGAGCAAATCAAAACCAAAAACAAAAAACTGAACCAAATAATTCGGTGTTCGATTTTTGAAACTAGCTTAATTCGATTTTCGGTTCAGTTTTTGCAATTTTATTTTGGTTAAAACCGAAATTTTAGCAAAATCGATTTCAAAACTCTAGTCTTCTCTACTTTCTGATCGGAGAACATTTCAACTTGCCCCTCTTGTGTAACATCTCCAAACTGCTCTTTTTAAACCTTGCATCTCCGGGTCTTCATCCAAAAGATTCAAGGAAGTTGGTTCAACATTCACAACAGTAGGGGACTTGAACATGTTTATTTACCGACACACATTACTACTCTGCGATCTTCCATTTCTGGCGTATGAAGAATCCCAATGTCCTATGCAAAATTAGGGCAAATCGAAAATCTTCAGACAATTTTAAAAATTTTCATTAGTAATTATGAAATTTCATGTTAAGAATCTTTGAAATGAAATTTTATCCTTTATATATAATTATCACATTAGCTAATATCTTTTTTTTGGTTAGTTTGCACATAAAAAAATCGGTTCTAATTATAATTCTTATTTTATCAAAATCACTTTTTTCCTTAAAATAGATTTTACTCAAAATCTATTCTAAAAAATCATTGTTAAAAATTAAATTTTAAATTGTTCAATTGTTTTTTTTAAAAAAAAGTTGCTTTAAGTTTAACGTATTTTTTTTTTTCAAAAAAATCATTTATCCTAAAGAAATACCAAACATGCATGATTCCTCCCTTCAATTGACTTTTAAGTTTTAAGAGTTGAAAGTCAATTTGGAGATTCTAAATGGAGCCCCAAACAAGTGAAAATCGATATATACCAAGTGTTCTATGTAAAGTATATTATAGCCAGGTTGCACTCAATAGTCAATATTGTAAATTGATTTAGCAAAAAAAAAAAAAAAAAAAGTAGATTGACCATTTTACGAATTAACCCAAATAAGAAGGCCCAACTTAAGCCCAAAAACCGAATTAATTGTAAAACCGAACCGAAATATTTCGGTTTTGAAAATGTATGTAATTCGGTTTTTTTGGTTTTAACCGAAAAACTGAACCGAAAACCGAATGCTCACCCCTACCCGTCTCTCTCTCTCTATCTCCCCTTCCTCATTTGTCTCGCATACGACTTCAATCCCTAGTTTTTGTGTCTGCACGTGCGTACACCTGTGTAAGTGTGGCTCCGCCGCTGAATGGTCTCAACCCCATTGAGAAGTATTTTCTCTATTGCCTCGAAAGCAAAGCAGTGAATTAGAAGAATTGTCGGTCTTTGAGATAACGAGAATCATGTCAGAAGAGTGGAGTAGTTTTGTTTGATGGGTTTTTCTTTTTTTTTCATATGAGGGCATTTGTGTCTTTTTGCTTGAATTTTGAATATCTCATTTTGGAAACCTACATCTTATAAGAATATTTAAATTGGAAGCATCTCTTTGGATTTTACTATTTTTAAATTTTTTTTATCCGGGATTCCCCCACTCTTATATTATGAGCAGAATAGTACTATGTTATATAGTGTTGCATCATAAGGCCTAATTGAAAGGGCACATTCCCAGCATCAAACTTTTTTTAAAAAAAAGGGAGCATAATTATGAGCACTTGGAAATTTTGGTCTCATGTTGCTCCAACATGCTTGTCCATTATTGTTGAAGAAGAAAGAAAATGCTACATATCAAAATTGATTATCTTTTCCACAATGAGGAGTCTCCTTGAGTCCTTGGTATAACCAAACCTTTGCTTTTATTTGTGGGAAACTGGGAATTGGTATTCCTCATTATCGTACAACTAAATACTTATAATATTGCCATAAAAATATAAGCATAAGTTAGTGACAAATAGGCTACTAAAAACTTGGTGCTTTTTAATGTGCTTGTTTAAAATTACATTTGGGATCTCAAAAGTGTTTATTTACATAAATCAAAATAAAACTCTCACCATATATTTACTCCATATATGTAAATCATAATTGAAAAGTTATTTTTAAAAGTTCAAATCGCTATTCTAAATAAACGTGAAATTTTAAAAGTTATACTTATTTTATATGTAGTAAATTATTATTGAAAAATTGCTATTCTAAATAAACCTATCAATATTTTGAGTATTTAGACATTTTCAAGTTTAGTGGAGAAGTCTTGGTCCTCTTGGATGCTTATGCATCCATTCATCCATTTACTTTTTTAAAATATTAATTATTCGTGGACCATGATCTGTTGCATTCATTTATTTGATGCAGCACAAAGTAATGGCATTTCCATTTTTTCTTGTCCTTTTCTAGCTACCCTCTCCTATGAGAATTAATCCCTGGCCCATTCGTCTTAAACAAGTGAGTATGCGAGGTCCCAATAGGAAAAGTACAACTTTAGTCATTTAACTTCACATGAAATGTACCAACAGACCCCTCGTCTTTAGATTCAACTAATGTGGCGTCGGACTTCCTCCCTTTAAAGGAGGGAGTTTGATCCCTTGCGTTGGTCGAGTCTTTGGGGAGCATCAAGGTGATCTAGAAAGCGAGTAAAATCTTGGTAGTGGTGAAGGCATATGTACTTCTCGGCCAATATGTCCTGTGGATTGGGCTCCAAGCACCCTACCCTTGGCCTGTGGGTAAGTCCAACCTCTTTCCTAAAATTTTTATCAAAAACAAAAAAGTACCAACAGGGTTTAAATCTAGTAGAAAGGGTTAGTCTCTCATAATATGATAGATTAAGGTTCAAATTTACGTTGAGAGAGGTGCTCACATCTAGCATTCGATAGTGCCGCTTACCAAAAAAAAAAAAATCACAAAATGTTTCAGTCTTTAAGTTTACAGACTATGTTTTTAAATCTTTTAAAGATAATACCTTAGCCGACACTGAACTTTTAAATAATAAAAAATATTCTCAAATACAGATACATAAACTTTAATTTTCAAAATAATAATTACTGTTATAAAAAATTATTCCTTGAGACTAATAGTTATAGGATTAGATACTTTCTAAAATTAAATAACTAAACTGAAATTTTGTATAAAGTTAGTGGACTCTGGGTTTTGATAGTTGGATGAGTATTTTGTTTTGAACTCTGGGTTTTGATGGGCAAAAAAAAAAAAACCCACATTGATGATTCCACAAGTGTTCATATCATATCAAGTAGTAAAGTTTTTATTACCAACAAAAAAAAAAATATATCAAGTAGTAAAGTACCGGCATCCTCTCAAGAACTTAGTACCAATTTACCAACAACTAAGTTGTGCATCAATGTCATGCATGCTTTCATAGTTTCATTTAAATTCAGCAAATGAAACTACTTGTAAGTTTAAGTAAACTTATAAAAAGAATGTACATTCATATTATAAACACAAATGACGAGTTTACTTTTATTAAGAAATAGGTGTTAAAATATATAATAAAAATTACAATAATTTATTTAAATATATTTTAAATATAAATCATTGAAATTAAATTCATCAACATTTATAATTTATCATATTTAATAAAAAAAAATCTATGAAGTTTATATATAAAGTTATTGAACATGATCAAAACAAATAAAATAATATGAATTTAAGAGCAAGTTGACATAATTTTATAAAGTAAAAATGTAAAAACGGTGTCAATGAGTTTAACTGAGTTTATAGCTAGCATAAATTTAAGTGAACAGTGACTCGATTATATAAATTAGAAACATAAAATCGATAAACTCAGCTCAAAGAATAAACTTGCAAGTTTAATAACAATTTTCATACCTAATGTTAGTCAAGCAATGAATACATAGGAAATTTTAAGATTAAGTAGACAAAGATAAAATTAAGTATAAAGAAATGGGTCAATTAAACCTATTCAGATCTATGAATGAGTTCATAGGTACTCTAAGTGAAAATAAAACTAGCCACATATCAGTGTAATAACAACAGATCCAAGCAATATATACATCAACATGAATAAGTTTAATTAAACCTATTCATGTATAAAGAAATAGGTTAGCTAAACCTATTCAAATCTATGAATGAGTTCATAGGTACCCTAAACCCTAAACCAGTTAAGTGAAAGGAAAAGTAGCCACAGATGACTTTAATAACAACAGATCCAAGTAATATTACATCAACATGAAGAAGAGTTAGAATGGAAAAATCTCATGCAAAACCCTTAATTTTTCTGCTAATCTCAAGCTTCTTCAATCTTCACAAGGAAGAACTACGTTCGGTAGAACTCAGAAGACAGAAGTCATGGAGATGCACATGCTGTAATTAACCAATGGTTTTTTTTTTTGGTAGTTTACGCACAAAAAAGGCGATTCATATATAGAAATCTTAATCCAAAGAACAGTCAAAACCTTAAAGCGGTAGTTGAGAGAGTGACTTCTTTTTTATTTATAAATTGTAATGATCGAAGAACAAGAAAAAAGAAGGACACGATGGATGTGAAAGACATTGAGAGGGTTCAGGGTGGAGACTGGAATGCCGTTTTGTCGGAAGGAAGGAGAATGTGAAGTGAAGGATGCTGCATCGGCCGTACAGGCAGTAACATCCCTCCCTCACGCCTTCCCACTTTTGGAGATCTTCCCAATTATTACCCTTCGATTCTCGCGTGTCCTCCTCCTAATTACCACTCCTACCAACCTATTCTCTCACTAGTCTACCAATTGCCAGTTATATCTAAGTTATTATATATATTCTGTTTATAAGTATAAATTAACTAATTCGATGAAAGAGAGTTAGTTAATACATTAATTATAAGTTAAATTTTTTAATTTTGTTTTCATTTATGATATAATCTAATAGTCAACATGAATAAATTTATAAGGTTAATATAAGACAAAAATTAATAAGAATTTTTTTTATAAGGCATTTTTAAAATTTTTAAGGAGCATTAAATTTATTTTTTTCATATATGCCTAGGATTTGGTTTCTGGGAGCTTAAAATCATGGGTAAGGTTGAAAATGATAAAAAATTTAATAAAGACAAATGTAAATTTTTTTATCAATTTAATGTACTACCTTTGGTCTTAATTATAAAATCAGATGGATTTTTTTATAGAAAAATTAAGAAAGATAACTAAATTATTTAATTATATTATATATTATGTATCCTTGGATTATATATTAATTTATTAGTCAAACTAATTAGTTTAGAGAAAAAAAAAAAATAAAAATATTTTAAAATAATTTAATTAGCTTCCTTAATTTCTAAAAAAAATAAAATTAATCTTATAGTTAGAATCGGATAGAGTATTAGTTACTATCATAGAATGAGGTTCAAATGACTTACATTTAGACAATGGTGTTTTCTGAGCAAAAAAAGAAAAATAAAAAAAGACAACAGTGTTAATTTTTAGAAGGTCCAGGGAAAAGTTTCCCATAAAAATTTATTAGGAAGGAGGACATGAATCAGAATACAGGTACTATACTATTTTATGTTTACAGAATTTGCATGATATTAATACCTTTGGTGTGTAAATATATATCAGTATTTCTTAATAAAAATTTTAATGGAGGCATTTCCCCCAATCTTTATTACTTCTTGAGGTGATTTGAGTTATTAAATGTATTTAAAAATAATTTTTTAAAAGAGATTATTCACATTTTAAACTATGAATTATTTTTTCCTATTCATAAGATATTTTCAACATAATTAATTAGAATTAATTATGGTAAAAAATTGATCTAAAAAATATTTAAATATAATTAAATTTATATTAAAATTTAATAATTTTTCAAATTTAACTTTATTTAATACATACACTTCAATGAAAAGCACAAAATCGGGTCCCCAAAAAAATGAAAAGCTCAAGAAAATAACAGTTTATAGAGTAATAAATCAGGAGTAAAATTATACATTCAAAAAATAAATCTAACGAGGTGTCTCATTTTAAAGACAAAAAAAAATAAAAAAAAAATCTTGTCTTCTTATCCTATAAATAAGACCAAAGTAGTGCTAAGGAAAAAATTATATCAAAACTTCATAATCATTTTTTTAAAAAAAGATAGTCTTCCGATTGATATATTTATCTAATTTGATTAGATTAAGGAAGTTAGTTAAGTTAGTTAAAACCTTAATCACTTTCCTCAATAACCCTCCCTCTTCCCATTGATTAGTATTGAGGGAGTATTAATAAGGATAAATTAGGAAAATATTGATAAATATAAAAAAATTATCTTATATATAAGATAAAGATAAACTTTCTAAATATATATTATATAAAGGATCGAACGGAGTATAATTTTTTTTTGCCCGAACAATAAAATTCCCCGATCCTTTATAGGGCAGTGCTATAAATTTCACTTCACAGCGTGGTCACTTTTGGCAATGTATCTGACATAGCCTTTACCAAGGTTATTAAACTGAAGCGGCCTCTGAATCAGTCTAAGTAGTAGATTAAGGGTCAGTAGATAAAGCTCAAGTCAACCAGGAGTCGACTAATGGGGAGTAAAAAAAAATAATTTAAATTCTTATCATACCATAAAAAATTAAATATTTATTGCAAAACCTTGAATAATCAATAACAAAATAATCATATACTATCCAACATTCTTTATAATTTTTTTACTATTGACATCATAGTATCAAACTATCATCCAATGACACATTGACATTAGAATAAGTAATAACTAAATATGCTTCCTAATAAAAATATCAATATACATAATTGATGACAAAAATTTTCTACCAACAATCATTTAATAATTAAACTCAGCCATTAACACCAAAAGTTTCATTATTTTCAACTAATATTGCCTTATACAATTTATGGCCATAAAAACATAGTAAATTTTTTAAAAAGGCAACCTGGGTCAACCCAATAGCTCGCCGAGATTGCCCTGGTTCACCCCCAACCTTGAGTTGGGGACCTTCTTAAATCGGTTCCATGGCTTGGTCGCTGATTTCTGGGTTGACCTGGCTGATCTTGTGTAGATTTGATAACATTAGCCGTTTCTGCACCTATGCACACTCTATATGCTCTTTCTCATGGGGTGATTTACATATTAACTGTTCATTTATAACTGCATATTATAAGTTCATTCATTTATGCAAACTAAGGCAAAACTCATATTACATATTTACTTCGTACACTATAAATCACGATTGATAAGTTACTATTGAGAATAATAATTTTAAAATTAAGTAAACTTTAAATTGAACAACTCATGTATATTATATACAATCACTAGTAAATTAGGTTTTTTTTTTTTTTTTTGCTAAATAAATATATCCTCTTATTGGAGAAAATATATTTGAAGCACTATCATTTACTAAATGTAGGCACCTTTCCTATTGGAGATTTGAATCTTTGTTTGTCTTGTTGTTAGGGATTAGCCTCTACTACTAGATCCAACTCCATTGGTTAAATTAAGTTTTTACTTAGGCCTGATATTTACTTTTATTTATAGTTTTGGCCTTTAAACTTCCCAAAATCTAACCTTTTCATTCAATTTAACTTATTTAAGTAATATTCAAACCTCTTTAATGAAAAATATGAAAAGGAAAAAAAAAACTGCCAGACAAGATCTGCTCGGATCTGAAAAATTGTCTCCTACTCGCTGTTTCATCCCAAGAATGTTTACCTTTTTGTCCATAATCCTCTCTCTTTCTGAGTAGCTGGATGCGTGTGCCGGCGATTTTTCTTTTAACCCATCATCATTACTTATTATTTTAAGGGGTTTTTAAAAGCACTAACTAAGACAAGAAACTAGAAAACCTGAGCTGTAATTGTTTCATAACCAGAACTTTGGATTTGTGTTTTCTTAAGTTCCTGACCTGGTTCACTTTAGCCGGTCGGTACTAAAGCATATTGCTCCACTGGCACCTGGGAACACTGTGTAAAAGGTTGCCGGGACATTGCTCCGCCACTTGTCCTTTAAAAATACGAAATATTCAATCAACAATTAAACATGTAATACCCTTTTACTTTTTTATATAATTTATTATTCTCTATTTTGAGTATTTTCGTTTATAAAAATGACCTCCTTGTTGTAGACCCTAGACACCTTCGCTCATATTATGATCCTTGTCTCAAATTATGCTACGTGCAGGAAAAAAGATGGCTTCCTTATTTCCCTCCTATTAAAAAAAAATAAAAAAATTTCTTTGTTTGGTCAGGAGAGGGAGAGAGAGTTGGCTATAGAAAGGTCCAAGAAGGTTCTTTTTCTCCGTCAACAAAACCATCTTCTTTTTTAGTTCTGGTTTACAGGACCATTTCCATAGCGTAACATTTGCATTATTTCTGTTTCTTCAGCTCTGTTTTCTCTTTTTCCAACTTCTGTCTGAGACCTTTTTGATTTGTGCCATTTTCATGTCTGGGCTACTTGAACATGATTACATAGGCTTAGCAGAGAAGCCTTCCATGGAAATCTCTGAAAAAAGCTCACATCTCAACTTGAACTTGAAGGAGACAGAGCTCAGACTTGGGCTTCCTGGTTCTGAATCTCCAGAGAGAAAACCAACAAATTTAATATCTCTGTTTGGGAAGGATTTGCGGAACACAAATGCCTTGAAGAACCTTGTTGCTGGCTCTAAGAGAGGCTTTTCTGATGATACCGTTGTTGATTTCGAGGGTAAAAGAAATAATACCCACAAGGCTTCTCAATCTGCCAAACCAAAACAGGACAAGAAGCCAGAGGTTTCTGAAACAAACGAGCATGCTAGTCCTCCTTCTTCAAAGTAAATCTCTGTATCCTTTGAAGTCATGAAGCATTGTATTATCAGTCTTTATCTGGTTTTTGAGATTAATGAAATGAAACATGGTACATTTGATCGCAACAGGGCACAGGTTGTGGGGTGGCCACCGATTCGATCATTTCGGAGGAACACGATGGCCTGGAGCTTGACAAAGAACAAGGACGATGATGAAGAAGAAGAAGAGGGAAAACCATCAGAAGCAAGTGGTTGTCTTTATGTAAAAGTTAGTATGGATGGTGCTCCATATCTCAGAAAGGTTGATCTCAGAATGTACACTAACTATATGCAACTTTCTTCAGCTCTTGAGCAAATGTTCACTTGCTTCACCATTGGTATATTATGTTTTCTACCTCCTCTCTTTTTTTTCCCCTTTTTTTTTTGGTTTTTGTCAGATATAAGCTTTGAGTGTGTTATACTTAATTTGTCCAATAAAAAACAGAGAAAGATTTCATCTTTGATGTTGTTCTGTTTTGGGGTTTTGGTCAAATTAGGTGAATGCAATTCTGGTGGGTTTCCTGGGAAAGATGGTGTGAGTGAGAGCTCCTTGAGGGATCTTCTTCATGTGTCTGTTCATGTTGTTACATATGAAGACAAAGATGGAGATTGGATGCTTGTTGGTGATGTCCCATGGGAGTAAGTTATTTCTGAATCCTCTAACATTATACTCCTGGTGTTTATGAGTTATTTACTAATTTAGGTATATTAAGGAAATAAAATAAATTATTTAATTATAACAAATGTGATTTGATCTCTTTGAATGTGTAAAATTAGATTAGTTAAGTAGATATAACAAAAGGAACTGAGAACTTATATTTAATATCAAATCTTATTTCCAAACTAGCTCTTATATTATCGAAGAACTACTTTTGTGTGAGACCCAAAATTTTGTTGCCTAAACTCTGCTATTATGTCATCACAGGATGTTCACTGAATCATGCAGGAGACTGAGGATCATGAAAGGTTCTGAAGCAATTGGGTTAGGTATTGATTTTAAGCTTATTCTTTTTTAAGCTAAGGCATGCATGCTCAGATTTTCTCAAATTGTTCAATTTTTGAAATCCCTTATAAACATTTTCCATTATATAATTTAATTTGTGTTAATAAATTGCAGCTCCCAGGGCCATGGGAAAAAAGTGCTGGAGCCACAAAAACAATTGCAGAAGAATCAAATAGACCAAAGAGGAGAGCATTTTGAGTTTAGGGTTCTTGTTTATCCAAAGCATATGATATGAAAATTCATTGTTTTGTTTTTTGAAATTTTGGGATGCATCTATAGATTGGCATTGCGAAGTTGTTATATCAGTTACTTAACTGGTAACATCCCAAGATAATATCTATATATATATACACACAATTTGTCTGTTAATCTACTCTATGTTGCTTGGATTTCCTGTTACTGTTCTAAAACAGTTACATTTTGTGTCTGCCTCATCACTATGCTCTATGCTTTACAAATTTTCTCCTACGCTTTGTTCTTAGATACAAACATTCGTCAACGTCTGTTAATTTTATAAATGGGTTTTCATTATTCTCATCATATTTGGTTTATAAATAACAAAATAACTCATGGTTCCACAGAAATAGTTGGTCAAAAGAATCAAATTAAACTTTCGAAAGATGAGTATAAAGAATCAGTCATGACATGTAAAATAACTTATTATAAATTATTAAAATATGTTGAAGTTAAATCATGCTGTTATTTGTTAAGAAAAATTTATGTTTTTATGTTGCTTGCTTGCTTGTTAGTTGTTACTGCATGCACTAAACTCTAATATTATATTAATTAACCTTGTTTTAAGATGAGTCACATCACATAACGTTTATAAACAATACATGTTATGATATACACGTACTTGCCATTTACTACTAACATTTTACATATGTATTTTTTTAATTTTATCATTGCTATTATTATAATTTTATTTGTATTTTGTTTTGTATGGATTGTGTTAGTTTCTTATTATAAGTCATTAAATGGAGTATTAATTACGTTTTTTAAAAAAAGATTATCACTGTTTGAGTTTGACGTAATTCATAATTTTCAATATAGGTAAAAAAATTAAAAATGATTTTTTAACAAATTTAATGACTTACCATATCCATATCTCCTTAGTTATGGTAATGTGAGGGAAGATGTCTTATAAGTGAGACCAAATGGAGTATGTTAATGTTAATGAGTCTATTTGAGTTAACGTTCCCAAAACATGTTTGTATAAGTCAAAATAAAACTCATCTCACATATTTACTTTATATACTATAAATCAAAATCACGTTGTAAAAGTAGCTTCTATAGCTAACGTAAACATCCACATTGTATTGGAAGCAAAGTTGAAGTAGTAGAGATCAAGTTAAACCCAAATAAAGACCAACAATTAATAATTAATTGAAGTAAAAAGAACAAGAAGCAATTTGCAAATTTAGTAGTAAAGAATGAGAATTTTCACAATTTGTTCATTAAACAAGTGGACAAATAGTTAGTTGCACTTTTTCACCTCCCTTTTTAGTTTTAGGCCTGAAAATGGAAATAATCACTTTCTCCTTGGCTTCATGAAATTTAACAGTAGATAATCGGAAAATCAAAATCATTGCTTGATGCAGAGGCATGCCTGCCATGATTTTGTACATACAATTATTGCAAGGCGTGGCCTGGAGTTGCAGAATCAGAAGCAGAAGCAGAAGGATGACGACGAGAATCTCTTATTCTTCTAACCAAACGCCCAATGAAGAAACAGAGCAATCGAAAGCAGCAGAGTATTACTATGACGATCAACGTCGAGATAAGATATTCCTGGACGGAATTAGAACGCCTGCATCCAAACACTGTTCCCAAACACACCATTGATGTCTCTGTCTGGGTTCCTCCTTATTCGTTCTTGAGATTTAATTTATATCTGAATTGGAATTGGATATGATTGGAATGGAAAAAAGGTTTTTTCTGAAATTCTTGTCTTCCATTAAAGCTCTGTTTGGTCCCTTCTTTGTCAAAGAAGGAATCATGAATTTGTGCTTCACATTAAGCAATTCCTTGTAGCATTTTGCAACTTGTGGTATTCGTATATATACTTTCTGACTTTAGGAACGTAGAAATTCCTATACACACAATGTCTCTATTTCAATAAATAAAAAATTGTTATAAGTATTATAATTGTATGGATGGCACACATCTAAGAATAAGGCTTTTGACATTTCATCTTATATTGAACAAGAAACAATTTCCCCTGCGTTGCACTGGAGCAACATCTGGAGCACTTGACGCATAAACTGAGTTTGCATGCATTCATTTCCATTGCATTCATAAACCATATACATGCTCCAAATTAATACAAAACAATCTCCTTCCATGTCTAGTACAATCTATACTACAAAAATATTTTATAATTATGATCGGAAAGAGTATTAATAATTTATATTTTATATATTTAAATTATTAGCTCATGATTAATGAGTTATCATAATAATAATTTAGCCCATAAATTAAGGAGTTATCATAATCATAGTTCAAACTAAATCTACAAGAAGCATAATTTCTAAGAGATATAGTTGTCCACATGATTATAGTAATGCTTATATATATATATATTAACGTCGTCAGTGTGTTTAGAAAAAGTTCAAAATGATGATAACTTTCTAATGATTCAGTCGTCGTCAAATTCAACCACTACTTCAAAAATTAGTTCATGGCATACATGCATGTTTCTTATTTATCACTTGTTCATTTATGTTCTTTGGATGGGAGATAAAGTGATTTGAATGATGTGAGGAAGTTTTTCCAATTCGCTTATGAGGAATACTGGTATTTCATTTTCAAAGAAACTAAATACCTCATTCATTAATTGACAACCGGATATTCTTATTCATCTTACTGAGGTATAAAATTTTTATTTTTTTTCTAAAATTTTTTATTTTTTTCTTATAGTTTGATTCTTTCTTTCTGTTTTTTTTTTTTTTTCCAAATAAATAAAATTTGGTGCTTTTTAACTTAAATATAATCATGAATTTTAATCCGATCAAGATGTTATTTGAAGCTCTAATATAGATTTAAAGGTAATAATTTTTGTTATCACTTCTTTTTTAGCCGTAGAAAGATATATTAATTCTTCAGAAACTCTATCTACTTTCTTATATAACTATTCAGGAACTATCACATACTCTCTCTGGTTCTAAAAGAGTACGATCATCGAATGAATTATGCGATTTAAAAAATAATTAAAATTAGTTATTAACAATTAGTGTGTCTAAAATAAACTTTTTTTTTCAAGTATACCTTTATAAGGATAAGTAAGAGAGTGAAATAGAATAAATAAAGTTATCACTAACTTTTTAATTAATGCACTATACATAATTAATGAGGAGTAAAAATTAAAAAAAAAAACTATTAGATGTTCAGACATCTTTTATTTAACTCTTGTAAAAAAGACTAAGACAATTTTAATTTTAGGTTTTTATAAATAAAGTGAGGAGTATTAATGTATTATACTATTTTTGATCATTAATATAAGATCTAATTTACACTGAAAAGTAAATCTCATATTAAGGGGAGGAGATTGTTTCATGTGGATAACATCTAATAAAATAAGACAAGAGAATGATAGAGAACCATCTTGTATTACTTCACTTATCTCACAACATAAATGACACACCCTATTTATATAGGCACGATCTGAAACATAAGGTGGGAGATGGCCAGATGCACATCTGCACACATTCATTCATAACCAAAAAAAAAAAAAACTGTATTAGTATCACCAACAAAAATAATTCTATTAAGTTACTTCAAGATTTATACCAATTACTATATTTTATATTCCATCAAAAATTTATTATGGTTATATTTTTATTAATTTTATCACTTTTTTTTTTTAAAAAAAAAAAATTACTGAAAAATATTTCATTACAAAATTCGCTTAATCGGCCAAATGGAAGAGGATTAACAGACCATAAATTTCACAAGAAGAAAGGAATTTCAGTGAGACTGATCTGTTTTTCAGTGTTCACTTTTTCTCATCTAGAATCTAGATCCCTCCGATCAGATGAGAAAGTTAACAGCGTAATTTAAGGAGTATGTCATCGCCACCGAGCACAACCCCTACTCACCGTCATCCTCACCTCTCTACCGCCATGTTGTTGGACAGGGCCTTGTCCGCCCGGCGTGGCACCGCTGTCAGCGACGACGAAGACGACACAGCCACTACCGCCACCGACGACAAATCCAAGACCAAAAAACATCAAAACTTCTTTTTCCTCGCCACTAATAGGGCTTCCCATTACCTCTCACGATTTGGCTCTGGTGCCTACTGTGTCTGTGCCCTTGCGATTTTTCTCATCCTCTTCTTAGTCTCCTCCTTCCTCTTTAGTTCTCGAGGCTTCGTCTGCATCTCATCTTCGCTTAGCCCTGTCTCTCGTTCTGGATTCTTCGGATTCGATGGTCTTGAATCGGATTTTGGTGCCCTTGGCGTGCCCTGGTGTGAGTATCCCTATGCATCTGATTTGATCTGTTTAATTTAGCAATGCTGAATGTTATTTTGGAATTCAAGTGTTTGTGTTTTTCGAATTTTTTGGTTTTTCATTTGGATCCGGGAAAACCCCTAGCTTGCAAATTCACTGTAGATCGGCCTTTAGTATTTTTGGATCATGAGTTTTAGAAGTTGCATTTTTGGCGTCTGAATTAGCTGTGATTAGCCCTTTGGGGTTCACAGTTCATGTCTGGCTTAAGTTGAAGAGCACTGGGATTGAAGAAAAGCTTGAGAAAAGTAAAATAAATAAATCCAACAATAATGTGATAGTAACTTGAGTGTGTGAGCATGTATTTTGAGAAGATATTTAGGTGTAATTGGTGAATGTATGAATTTCTTTTTTTGTTCTGTTCTGCATTTACTAAAATAAGATTGTATGGAAACTGTGTCTCGGCATTCATGGCTAATCAATTAAACATTTGAAGTTAGGAGTAAAATGTTGATTCACAATTTCTTGTATATTTCTTACAAAATCACATATCTTTACTGATGTTTGAACTTGCACTTAGCTGTGGGTAAATGGAGAGCAAATTCAATTATATTATGAACATAAAATGCCAATCATGAAATGACAATTTGATTTCCTTTTGTTTTGATATGATTAAGTACATATGGCTTGATCTTGTTGGACACTTATACTCTTATTCTTGGTAAAGGCAGAACGAAACGTGGTAAAAAGGTTGAGTGGACGTCAAAAGATCTGCTCAAGGGATTGGAAGAATTTGTTCCTATATATGAAACCCGACCAATAAAGAACAACATGTATGGGATGGGTTTTGATCACAGCTTTGGGCTTTGGTTTATAGCTCACTGGTTGAAGCCAGATCTCATGATTGAGAGTGGTGCATTCAAGGGACATTCAACTTGGGTTTTGCGGCAGGCTATGCCTGACACACCAATTATCTCTATAACGCCAAGGCATCCTGAAAAGTATCTCATAAAGGGGCCTGCTTATGTTGATGGAAACTGCACATACTATGCTGGCAAGGACTTTGTAGATTTTGGAAATATTGACTGGTCAAAAACAATGAAGAAACATGGAATTAGTGACCTTAGCCGAGTTCTTATATTTTTTGATGATCATCAGAATGAATTGAAAAGGTAATTTCTAGATCCTTGAAGATGCTTGATTGCATTGATAATTACTTCTGCTAAATTTGCTGGTGCTTAATAATTTTCTTCTTCCCCCCCTTAAATTTTATGGCGAGCAGAATTAAGCAAGCTTTGAAAGCTGGGTTTCGGCATCTTGTTTTTGAGGATAACTATGACACTGGAACTGGAGACCATTATTCATTGAGGCAAATATGCGATCAATCCTATATAAGTGGTTTGTAAACTCCCTATTTTGTATTCATCCACTGTGTTGTACTCCATGTTCTTTCTCTCAGAGTGAGAAACTCATGTAATTTTCAGTATCCAGTAGAAGAGTTTCAATTTTGTTCCATTTCCTATCGATATTGATTTGTCTCAACAAATTTTACCAATTTTCTCAATTCCTTTGTTGATCTAGGAGGGGGGCACAGCTGCTTTAGGGACAGTGATGAAGCTAGGATCAGATCAAGAAGGAAGAAGTTCTGGGAGAAAGCTGTTGACATCGAAGAGCTTTGTGGACCAGGAGATCAATGGTGGGGAGTTAGAGGCTCCATGCGTGATAACTTCAATCATAGTAATAAGCCAATTTCGTATGCAGAACATTTCGAGAACAGCAGGTTTGTGGAATCAATCCTCGATGTTTACTGGGAACTCCCTCCAGTTGCTGGTCCTTCCCTCACTCATCAAACCAGGTATGATCCTGCCCGTGCAACCATTCCTATAGTTGAAGATGGCCGCTTTGGTCTGTTCCAAAGGCTTGGTTTGTCCAGACTCGACAATAGTGTGTTTAATGGGTATACTCAGATGGTTTATTTACAGATATCTGAAGAATCTAGATAGGTTTACGAGGAAATTTTATAATGTCTTGTGTATGACTTGTTGCCTCAGTTGATTAAGGCTTAATATGTAGTGTTTTGTCCCCTTGACTGACCTTATCTTCTATATCTGGTATAGTAACTAACCTATTCATTTTTTTTTCCGGCAAAAGAAAAAACTTGTTCATGACTTAAATGCCAATGGACAGATGTTTAACTAATATTCCTTCGTTTTTTAATTCATATGAAGTTTTGTCAACAAAACAAAGCCTTTGTTCGCTTGCTTCATTCTGGAAGTTTAACTATTGGGAGTATGCCACCAGGCAATGAAACACTACAATCCGAGAGAATAAAAATGTTGGTCCATAAGATAAATGGCACTTGAAAAGGATGATTTTATAAGCAGATTTTGCGTCAAGGGTGAGGATATGACCTCTTGTTTAGCCGTTTTATGAATGGAACATGGGGCTAACTTCCTATAATAAATGTAAAGTTAAAGTTATTATGTCATCAAGTAACTCAGAAGAGAGTAGGCTCCACTATCATGTTCCTTTGAAAAGTTCCATCATCTTTAAGATGGTCTAATTTGGTGATCAAGTAATCATTCCAGAAGTTGTGCATTCCCTCTTCCAATGACCCCTTTTATACCCTTTTAATTCTTTGAAATTTGAATGATGGGTCCAACATCTCTAGTATGTTTGGTTGGGAGGGGAGGGAAAATGGAAGAAAATATTCCAAGAAAACAGTGGAATTAACATTGCTGTTTCCATGTATGAGGGGAGGGGAGGAAAAAAAATTTTTTTTACAATTTTTTCTCCTCCTCACTTTTTGTTCTCCCTTCCCCTTTAATATGAGTCTTAATTGATAACATTGCTCTTTTCATGTATTTGGTCTTAAATATATATATATATATATATATATAAGATTTAATCCACTTTATTTTCTAAATTTATAATTTTTCTCAAAGTATATCTATTGATCGATTACATTAAGGAGCTTCTATCTAAAGGTGGTGATGATGAAAAATGGTGTTTCAGAAAAACTAATATATAATTGTAATGAATAATTAACATAATTAAGTGATCGATTATATTGAGCTTTTAAAGATGAAAATTGGTGTTCCAGAAAAAACTAATATATAATTGTTATGGAATAACTAACATAATTAACTTCAATGATCTATCAAAATTAGTCAATTAATTGCTTTTATATTAAAGATCAAAAATAGTATTTACCATTCACATATTTTCATATAAGGAATTCTCATTTTTAAGAACACCCCCAACAAGTTATAAGGGATGTGACACATCTCTTGACATGGCAAAAATGTTTGAATCCAGCTTCTCTCCTCTGCCCTCCTTTTTTTTTTAAAACTTTGCTGTTTTAGCACAAAACATTACCAACTGCCTTATTCAAGTATAAAAAAATATTATATGTATTTTTTAATTACTGACGAGTACAAAAAAAGATATTTTAGAATACTGACCGGTACTATATAAATAATTCATAATCTTGAAAAATTATTTAGGATCCTGAAAAAAATATCCTCAAGTATATTTTTAATACCTGAGTTGATATCTTGAAATATTTTTTGAAAATTCAAAAACAAATTTTCAAGATCATGAAGAAATTTTTTTTTTTTTTTTTTTTTTTTTTTTTTTTTTTACCTCAAGATATCAAATATCTTTTTAGTACCGGTTAATACCCTAAAATATTTTTTCAATATCCTAAAATAATTTTTCAAGATCATGGAGTATTTTTTCAATACCAGTTAGTATCATGAAGTATTTTTTTAATACTAGTCAGAATCTTGAAATATTTTTCAAGCTTCTAAAATAAGTTTTCAAGATCATGATTCATGAGGTATTTTTCAATACCGATCAAGTATCTTAAAGTATCTTTTTAGTACTTACCAATAGCTGAAACATTTTTGTTTTAAAAGGCACCGGTTGGTATTGTTCTGAATCAAAATGGGGCAGTTTTTAAGAAAATGATGGCGGCGACAATTAGAGGAAAGAAGATGGATGCAAAAAGCTACATTTGGCATGTTCTGTTTTGTCCTATACTGAGAGGTGTATAACTAATATGCTGCATCTAGTACAATAACAATAAATCAGTCTTGCAGTATCAGCAAAGTAAGTGATCATGTGTGAATCCATTTATTAAGTAGCCATTTCTATCAAACTTTTTACTGTAAGTATTTATAACATTCTTGTGTAAAAATAAGTGTAAAAGTTTAGTTTAAAGAAGAGCAGAGCAATGGTCCACCTCCCACATGGAGGCCATGGGACGCAGCTGCAAACTTCATTGCTTATTTAAAACCACCCAAAGCAAAATATATACATAATAGCTTCTGCTATAAAGCCACACACACGTTATTCATAAAAACCCCACCACTAGAACCACTTTTTAATTCATAACCATCACCACCTTCTTTTGTTGAATCACAACTCAATGGACTCAACTGATGATGATCCTACCCCATCTTTTTCTTTTAGAAGCACAACTCAAACCGCCAACACCTTGTTGAGAAGCCATTCCACAAAAGAACCTCCTCCTTTCTCTGATTTCCTCCACTCGCCGCCTCGCCTTTCGTGTCCTACGCTCTCCCGTAGCCTCCGAGCCTCTCCTCTCCATCATCCTCACACCACAAACACAACAAAGGTCTCTGCAGATTCTCATGATGAACCACAAACTACATACCACTGTGCCTCCTCTGTTCTCAGAAAAGATGGTCAGATTCTGTCCATTTCATTGTCAAATGGGTTGGTCTACACTGGTTCAGATTCAAATGTGATTAGGGTCTGGAAGCTTCCAGAGTTCACAGAGTGTGGACAGCTCAGAACCAAGGCTTGTAGAGTAGTGGCAATACAAGTGTCCAATGATACAGTATATGCAGCTTATGGAGATGGAAAGATTAGGCTTTGGAGAAGAACATGGGACAGGGTTTTGAAGCATGTTCGTTTCGCAACAATCCCAAAGAAAGTTGGTTCCGTCCGGAGTTACATTCTGGGCAGAGACAAGACTGTAAGTGTTAACGTTTACCTTGCTTTGATTTCTTGCTTACGTTGGCCATTTTGTGTGTGTGTGTGTGTGTTGCATTTATGGCTTGTTGACAATGTTGGGTGTTGGATGTTGAAACTCTTTATGTTGTTCTTTATGATGGTAGATATAAGTGGCCATGCAAGCTGGCTCAAGAGTAAAGAGGGTTACAGTTTTTTACTTCTTTGTCACGCAATTGATTAATTCACTTTCTTCTTAAAGTTGAACCATCATTTTCATCCTCACCAAAAAAAAAAAAAAAAAAAAAAATTATAAATTAAAGTATTTATGAATAGTAAAATAGACATAAATAAGAATATGTTTGGTTTCGCAATAGAAAATAATTATTGGATGGTTTTCAATGTAATTAAATACACGCATATCCTGAATGATTTTTAACATGAAATCAAACACACAAGTCTTTTTCAATATATTTAAACATATTCTACATGTTTATTAGTATAAGAAGCATATTGCTTATGTTATCTACAAATTTCCAAGCACATTGTACCATAAGTTGAAGTACTTTTAGCCAATCTTCCCATTGTAGACTTTGATAATAATAGTTCCTTTAGAAATGTTGATGTCCATCTAGTTTAAAGATCAAACAATCCCCAAGAGAAACTAGCTTTCACATTTTAACAATTAGAGTGCACTATGTTGCCGATTCTTATCAGACTTTAAATAGGTTGGATGGGTATTAATTCAAAGGGTGACAAAGTTTTTCTAAAGTGGTTGTATTTTCATGTCACAAGCATTACACATTGTTTTCATAAATTGGGAAGAGGTTTGGTCACCGCCATAGATCTCTGTATTTATTTATTCACTCTTTGCCCCTTGTATCATCATTAATTCTAATTGTCCACTGTGAATATACAAATGAGGCTCATCCAATCATAAAGGAATGTTTTGTACATTTGTACTCCTCCGGTCCTAATTATAAAACAGAGTTGACTTTTTTTGGAGAGATTAAGGAAGTTAAATAAATTACTTAATCATATTATATGCTGTGTATCCTTAGATTATATATTAGTTTATTAGTCAAACTAATTAGTTTCGAAAAAAAAATAAAAATACTTTAATGTAATTTAATTAGCTTCCTCAATTTCTCTAAAAAAAATCCAACTTGATCTTATATTAGGACTTGAGGGAGTATATATCTGTCAAGAATGGTTTCCATTTTATTATTTTCCCTTCACTTTCTTTCTACTTTTCACTTAAATTAGACGATTCATGTTTAATATTTAAAAGTAATTTTTTTAAAAAAACTTTTCTTACTTAAATTATGAAATATTTAGATAAAGTTTTAACAATTTATATTTATTTATTCTATCCAAACACATATCTCAGTAGATGCATAGTTTGTCACGGTCAAGAGATTGTAAGCTCAATTTTACAACAAACTAAAAGGATAAAAAAAACACACACACACAAATATATGTCAGACGCAACTTTCAGTGTTTAATTCGATATTATTTCCATATTTCTTTGTTATTTTTTGTTCAATATATATATATATATATATGTTGCCCCTAACTTCATATGTTTAACCTAATCTTCTACGAGTAACAACTAACTTCCATGTCTAGTTACCTGAAGTTAAGATTTTGTTGTAGATGGCCAAAAAAGTTAAGATTTTGCTGTAACGAGAGCCTTCGTGTCCAGTGATAACTTCATTTTCGTCTTTAGCAGATGAAGCATAAGGGTCAAATCACATCAATGGCGATCAACACAGCGGAGGACATTATATACACAGCTTCCATTGATAAAACAGTAAAAGTATGGCGAATCTCAGACCTCAAATGCATTGAGACCATAAAAGCACACCATGAGCCCATCAACGCCGTCATAGTAAGCGACGACAGTGTCCTCTACACCGCCTCCGACGACGCCACGGTCAGAGTTTGGCGCCGGAATTTTTGCAGCCACGACATGCCTCATTCCCTCACAGTAACTCTTCACGCAAAGAGCTCACCAGTAAAAGCACTAACCCTAACCTCCGACGGATCTGTTCTGTACGGAGGCTGCTCCGACGGCTACATCCACTTCTGGCTAAAGGGTTGGTTCGCCGGCCAACTCCAATACGGCGGCTCAATCCAGGGTCACACACATGCAGTTTTGTGCCTAGCAAGTGTGGCGAACTATCTAGTTAGTGGTTCCGCAGATTCAGCAAGCAGGATTTGGGAAAGAGAACAAGATGGTCAACACACTTGTTTAGCAGTTCTGGTTGGTCACAGAGGACCAATTAGGTGTATAGCAGCTTTTGTAGGAGGAAGATTTGGGGAAGATAGTGAGGATAATTGTAGTGTTTGTACTGGAAGCCTTGATGGAGTTTTGAAGCAATGGCGTGTGGCAAAAACCAGGAAGTGGGATAGTAATCAATGTTCAGTGCAAGATGAAGGGGGCAAGTATTTTGAACTTTGAATTAAGTTTCATTGACCACTATTGAACCAGTAACATTTTATTACCCTATAAAATCAAGACAATTGAGTTTCATGCAGCCATAAATTTGATGAAATTTGAGCTCCTAATTTTTCCATCAACAGAACATATGTATGATGAAATTTCACTTTTCAAAATATGCCTTCAACTTTAGCTCATTCTTCTAGTAAAGTGAACCTCAGCCTTTGTTCTTTTTTTTATCTTCAGCCTGAAACCTGACTTGTTCACATACCCTGTTGCGGTTGATTTGGTATATTTTGGGGTGAACGAAGCATGAAAGCTGCTCTGATCATCAAAGAAATAGAATCCCCAGTCACTATTTGTAATTTTATGAAGGGGAAATCTTTCTTTATGTAACATAATAAAATTTTTATTAACAATCATAATACCATATACATCAATGTTAGTCCAAAACTTCACACACAGTATAAATGTTGAGTAGACTCAACTTTTCATTGCACATAACAGTTTATATCTATCACATTTTCATTAAGATTATTAAGCTCATGACCAATCTTTTTCATCAGTTGGGCTGAACGTAAATGATTAAATGTCATATCATAGTGATCTCTTCAGTGAGTGTAACCAAACGCCAATAACTTGAAAAGAATGCATTAATTAAAAAGCTGTACTAGCAACATCTGCTACATCATCAGACTCATCAACAATCATTTCATCTCTGAAAAGCAATTTCAAATACGGAACAACCCTAGGAAGCACAGGCAAATCTGCTATATTGATGCTCATCATGTCAAATGCAATACAAGTTTTGTGCATGTGTGTTTCATCGAATACAGGAATTTTTGGGTATCTTTGGCTGAAGTGAGTGAGCACGATTCGATATGCATTGGCTGAGTCTCCCACTTCCACAGCTTCTTTTGTGGTGCTGTGGTTCCTTGATATAGCCTCCTCCAACAAAGCATCCTCAAAAGTTGCCTGCATATCCAAAGCAAACAGTTAAGACAATTCATAGGCATGATTTATAAATATAGGTAAATTAAACTTCGCCACAAAATGTGTACATGAGCAAATCAAAGCTGGACCCTATTAAAAATGTTTAAGATGAAATTATTATCAGATAATAACCATATTCTTAGACTCAATTCACTACAGTAGAAATGAATTGAATGGTGCTGAACAGGTCAGTTCCTGTCATATGAACAAATTTTTTTTTTCTTTTCCTTTTACATCAAAACAATATCTGAACTACAAATTAAAGACAAGCTGTGAGTCTGAAAATTGTAGTAAGCCTATCAAAAGTATAGCTATACTACAACTAGAGGCCAGAAGTTAAATCACATTGATGCCCCCTATTAGTTTTGTTAATAATTTACCTACAGAAATAAAAACTGCAGGATTTTAAAGCCTACGTGTTACCATGGGATCTGCAATTTATGGCATGGTTAAGATTTGGAAATAAACTCTGCCAGCAAATCTCTTTCCTTGTGATTCCTACTTGGAGAAAGTGGGAAAGAGCATATTTGATTCTCAGGTGATTTGCCACTACCGACCTTATTTTCTCAATAAAAAAGCACTAAATGCAACACTTCCTGTCATCTCATATTCCATAAAGATAATAGACTTACCTCATGTATAAGAACTGTAGCACCTCGAGATGCTTCTACCAACTCAGGGCAGGGCCTAGTGTCCCCAGAATACACCATCTTCCAACCAGGTATCACTTTTCCAGCACTATTAACCCTATCTGCAGCTTTCAGAACAACACCAAATGCCTGAGGACAATGTACAACGGGCAAACTAATCAAGGATTCCAGACCAGCTTCCTGCATAACCCTCTTCAATTTCTTTAGGATAGGATAAACCACATTTTTGTTGGTTGGACTACCTGGTCTTTTAAAATAGCTTTGCATACGAGATCCCTCGGCAAACAAAGTTGAATCAATTTTTGGTGCAGTCATTTCTTTATCATTTTTATCTGGTTCATCATGTTCATAAGCTTCCAATGAGGCTATTGTGGTGTGCCTGCAGTCAAGAAACTGCATATCTAAATTTTCAAGTCTTTGATATGCGTCCAAATATCTCTTAAGCTGCCTTGGTCCTACAACAGGCACTGGTTCATGAGGAACCCCCTTCAACAAATCACGCCGCAAAGCCAGTATTCTGGCCAAGCCAGTGTGGTGATCAGCATGTATATGAGAAATCCAAATACACCTTAAAGATCTTACAGCATCATCAGCACCATCTACACCGTATCTGTTTTCAAGGATATCAACCAACAGGAGTAAGATAATTAGATTGAATCTGCAAACAAGAACAGTATTATAAAGGAATATCAGAAAATGTTCAGACTTACCTCCTTTTAAGTTGACCTAATGTTCCTTCTCCACAATCCAAGAGTAAGCCCCCTTTTGAAAAAAGATTTACATATATCGAGCTCACATTTCGATATTTTGATGGTTGGGATGAACCTGTTCCTAGAAGAACTATCTCCAAGTCATCTCTTCTTATATCTTCCAAACAACTAGGAACACCATCTGCACATAGCCATGGCTCTTCAACCAATATCTTATGATCTACAACAGGAATATCATCCTTGGATTGACTGGACCGCAAACACAGTTGGCTTACATGTTGGGCTGCCTCAACAACCTCAGGAATTTGTGAGAGTAATTCTTCAATGGTTTCTGAGGTACCCACAGTATCTGGAACAAGAGATCTATCCAACCCAAGATGAGCATAAGGGCGCAAAGTGAACTGTAAAACATAGAGCAACATTTATCAAACAACATGGGACCAAATGTGGCATGGCCTCGGAGATGAGACAAGAAGAGAGAGAGGCAAACCAGAAGATTAAGATGATTGAATAAAAAATTATTGTCAAAAGAACATTGAACAACCATGTATTTTTTTTATTGATACAAGACTTCAGCAAATTAATTGATGGCAAGGTCAAGTAAAAGTTCCATACCTTAAGAAGATTTTCAGCAGAAATGGTTTGACAGTGTTCCAAAATAGAATCCTACAAAAAGAACCAAATTAAGCAATATTTTAGAGTTTATTTATGTCCTAAATAACATTCTCTAGAAAAACAGAGAGGAGCAAGTACATTGTAACAAACCTCTCTTGAAGCAGAAGAATCTGATATTGAGGAACTATGATTTGAAAGGGACCAAAATCCTGGTGCAGGAAAGAACTGAGGACACAAGTAATTAAGTCGTGCAGCAATTCTTGCACTAGATTTCAAAATTGGAATCTCTATGTTTTTCCTGAAAACAGTTTCATAATCAAAGAGTAATAACTCACAAAGCAGGTCGGAAAATGAAAAGAGAGGATTTTTAAAAATGACTAACAGCTAACCTTTCATGTCCAGCTATGATATGTTGTGTAGAACCAAATTTCTTCATCCATTTTTGGTAATTTGAACAACTAATCACAGATGCCGGACTTAAATGAATAATGCACGAGACATTATTGCCCATGGAATCACCATAATAATTACTGAGTGATTGAACAGATAATAATGTTTCTAAATGTGATTCAGTTGGGCAATCAACGAGAAGGACTATGGGACCCGGAACTGAGGGACCCATGACATCACTTGGGTGAACCTGTTATGGAAGATGAAATTAAACATTAAAATGTAAGCCTAACATAAATAAATAAAATCATATTTTTGAGCCATTGAAATACGTCCCAAGTTCTTTTATTTGTTCTCCAATACTTCTACCAAGATTCAGGTAAATGAACTGATCCAACTTTGGGACTTACCAGGATATTCTGCATATCTGATCTCACTGGATTCCCAAGTTGCAGTTCACGATATTTTGGCCCAGGTTTAAGACCAAAGGCCTTAGCTTTCTCTGGATCAAACTTTCCTTTGATCTCAGGCAATTCGCAAATATATAGTACAGACATATCACCAGGCTTTCCATTAGGCTGTTTTAAGGTGTTGGATGAGCCAAGATGCTCTGGGCTATGACTCATCCTCTCTTGTGATTGGTTCTCTAAAGTTACCAAGGGTGGACATTCAGAGAGGCTTGGTTGTAAAATAATGGCAGATATTTTGACCACCTCATTATCAACAAGAACAATAGGATCTGAAAACTTATTTTGACCAAGAATAATGGACTCATCAGTGCTGGAGATGGAACCAAAGCTCCTTGTGTGAACCATGGCAGCATTGGGAATAAAAGATCCCATAGCATCTATCAAATATGTAAGATCTGAGGGTCCCCATATGTTGACCTGCAAAATAGCAGCAACTATGAACCAGCAAAAAATGAAAATACAATGCGACATAGCATATGAAAATAAGATATGGATAGTAGATTTTACGAAGTTGATTGGTTACTTACAGTCATCCCCTCTTCTCCCATGCCAGCCAAAGTAAGTAGTAAGCCTGTGAGTTGAAGACTATAATAAGTACTTTATACGACTCTACTAACAGTTATTTGGATCAACAATCAAAATATTGTCTAAGATGCTAAGCTAGAATAGGTAACAAACGATAAGGATAATGACTAAAACTACTACATTATCAAATGTCAAATACAGACCTGGAAGCCCACCAGCAGTCTCTGAACAGACACGAGAAAGAAAAATGTGATCTATCTGAGGGAAGATAAACAGTTGTAGGAACTTGTTGTGAGTAACCATGTTAACAAGCTGATAATTCACAATCGTAAAATAACAATTCTGAGGAGGAAAAGGATCAAGTTCCCGGATATATCAAACCTTGGATAACTTGATCTTGTGCTCTGTGCAAAACCGTTGCAGTCCCTTAAAGGCATAAAATATAATTAAATTATTGAACCATTGTAGGTGGTCAGCAAATTTCCAAAGACATAAAAACTGGAAAATTAAGTTTTGCTGCATTATATTATCTAAAATATTTAAAAATATGGCCTCCTGAGATTAAAGTGACACAGTAAACTTTCAACCTCTCCAGATTGAATCATTAAAGACATGGAAAGGTATTTTCTCTAAATGTCCACAAATAAATAAATACTTTCTAAGATCTTGGGAACAAACAGCGTTCCAACCCCCCCGGGCGGCCCCTGAGGGGGAAAAAACCAAGAAGAAGAAGAGAAGAACTGCCCGCAATAATTGGAAAAATGCCCGCAATTCAGTTTCTATATTGGGGGGAAAAAAAAAGTATCATAAAATTTCACACAACTCGGATAGATTACTTACCTCTCCAGCATTAAATATAAACCTTTGATTGTCAAAGAACAGCAGGACTGAAGGCGACGTATCTTGAGTATCCATTCCAGTACCCAATATCTGCAGTTGCAACAAAATCCAAAAAGAATAAGACCGGGGGGGGGGGGGGGGCTTGCAAGTGAAAAAAGAAAATAACCACTCGAATGGTGTGCTTCTCCGGTAATATGAAGGTAACCCAATATTCAAAACAATAATTGTTTAAGAAAATAAATTAGGAAAGAAATAGAGGAACTAGAATACCTGTACATAAGATATGGTATTGACAGGATTTAGCTTGCGAACTTTCAACTGTAGGTTCCTCTTAGGTAAACCACTCGAATCTCTACCCTCGGCTCTTTTCTTGTTGAAGCCAACAGAATCGACTTTCTCCATTGGTTTGTCTTTACCCCTGTCTCTGTTTTCTCTAGTACTACTATTGTTTCTGCGGCCAAGATGACGGAAAGGGGCGTTACGGCGTGGTCTTGAAGAGGAGGAGGAGGCGAGAACGGTGAAGAGAGATTGCGAAGTTCTAGGTTTGCAGAAAAAACGAGAAGAAAGAGAAGGGGTTGTTAAGGGAGACAGAGAAGGAAGAAGGAGGCGAAAAGCTGAAGATTGGAGCATTGTGGTTCTTCGGGACTCTTAAATCTGTCCGAAGGGTTTTAGTACCTGCAACGCTCACCTGTAACAAGATCCCGCCAACGCCCCTGCGTGCTCCTGCAAAACAATAAATCTCAGCCATCCATTCTATCGAAGAGCTCACAACGCAACACGTCACCAAGATTTAAAATTTCAACTGCACGGTCAATTTGCACTGACCCCACAAATAAATAAATAAATAAATAGTAATAAAACTCTCCTTTATTTTTACACTATTGACTTGAAAAATTCTCCTTTCAAACTCAAAACAATATTCTCCGATTCTAATTATAAGAATATTTTTATAGTATAAATTGTATTACAAAAATGTTTCTATAGAAAGAAATATCATTTATGGCGATTGGCTTGAGGCTGTGACTTGACAAATAAATGGTGACTGCGTTAGAACCCGTTTGGATCCTCTTATTTTTAAGCTAAAACTTAAAAAAAAGAGTTTTTTTTAAAAAAAAACTAAAAAGCTTGTTTAGTGATTATATAAATTTTTTAGTTTAAAAGTTTCTTAAAAATTTGAAATTAAAAATAAATTGTTTGGTAAAAAAATTTTGTGAAGCACTTTTTCTAATAAAAATTATCATAAAAGATATATTTTCCATTAATGTTGATCTTATTTGATGTCGAACTCTATTCATATAACCATTATCTTCAATTTTTTTTATGACTATGGATACTCATTTCTTCATCAATGTTACTTTCTTCTTGGCCCTCAGGAATATAATCAAGATTAAGATTACACTTATCAAACTCTTCATCATCAACACCTAAATATAGGACGAAATTTAATTTAGGTGTTGCGAGGAGGATTTAATTTGGTTTTTCCCCCACAATAAAATACTCCTATCTTTAATATAAGATATGTTTGGGGGTCAATTTTGGTGCTAAATATATCTTGTATTAAAAACCGCAGGAGAACATATTTGAGTTAAATAAAGAACAGACAGAAGATAAGAAACTACAAGAAACGACACAAGAACAAGATGAAATTACAATAATCAACCCATTGCAAGTTGCAACCCAAACATTAAAAGAATGATACATAACAAGAACAGTGCAGCAGCAGATAAACGTTTATGGTAAGAAATCTCAGTTGAACACACAACTCACGCTATAACACAAATGAAATGTTAAATGAATAACCGTAAGTTTTCCCCAAAGCAAAACACACTAAGGACCTGTTTGCTAGAAAGAAGATTAGAGAAGGAAAGGGAAGATCCCAAAATTTCCATGGATTTTGGGTGTTTGGTAAATGGAAAGTCCAGTCAGCATCTTCCAATGAGTGCTCATCTTCTCTTATTTGAGGGAAGATGCTTTCCATCCAAAAATGGAGGAAAGCTGCAATCTTCCAGGAAAGTGTTTTTTTGGATAAATTTACCCCCGAAATTCAAATTTGGCGAGGAAAGTTGAATTTGGCATTTTTTTTCACGAGTTTGAACTTAACAAGAATATATATTTTTAAAATATATTTTTTAACCCGCCCCTCTCCCCTATGTGTATAAAAAAAAAAATATATTTTAGCAAAAAAAAAATCTTTTTTATTTTGAATTAATTTCTTTTTAGGGTAAAATAGACATTTCTTAATTTTTTACCAATTACTACCTCTTCATTTTCTTTCTACCAAACAACTCAAGCCATCTTCCCTCATCTTTCAAATCTTCCTTTCCCTTCCCTCCCCACCAAATCTTTGTACCAAACGGGTCCAAAAGAATTTGCCTCCCGAATCTGGCTCTGAAATTATGCATCAGCAAACAAGCTTGCCTCTGAAACAGTTTATATCACGCCCAATGGATAATGCTCTGTGTCTTCTTTTGAATATGATCAGCTCACCGCTCTATCACCATGAAAAATGAAGTTAACAAAATATTTTCTTTCTTGAATGAATCTGGATTCTCTCAAGTACTTCATAGGGTAAAGCAAAGAAACAAAATTGAAGATCCTATTTTGACACATATAAACCCATACAAGTAGAACCTGCTATATTGTTCCTATTTCTCTCTATCTCACCTTATGAAGTACTTCAGGGGATCCAAATTCAGGCAACAAAAAAGTAAATGTAACATAAACTCAAGGCCTTATGACAATTTGTGTTGACACATTACAGCAGAAGGTAAATCTTCAACTCTCTCCACTTGCCATAGATGTAAGAAATCTTTGATCTTATCTCAAGCTATTTATCCTGAATTAAAGTCATTGCTCAAGACTCAGTGGATAGATCTCAAAGAATACCATATTTCTAGAGAGGTTGAGAAAGGAGAAATTGGAAGTTTGAGTTTAATCAATATGCTTAGATCATATTTCTGTCAAATCAAAGTGTTGATCTTTAGATTCGCCAGTCATTACCCTGATGGCTACCGGAGATGGGACATTTGGACTTATGTTAAACCAGTACATGAGTAAGGCTAATCAAAACACCCCAAATCACACACAATGTTGGTTAACAAAACTACACACAACAAAATAAATAGAAGGATGAGAATGTTGAGACTCTAATGGGAAGTTGTTGCTATTTGGAGCATCAGACAGCAACTCCTATCAAATTGGGACATCTTCCTCAAACGGTTTGGCTTTTTGTTCATCAGAAAAAACTATAATGTTAAACAACATCTTACAGAACGCTACACAATAATGGGCACTAATTCATGCAATGAACTAGCATAAGAAAAACACAGCCACATGATAATAATGAGTCCATATTAAATATATGAAGATGAAACAGAGTAAAGTTATGGTTCATTTATTATCTAAATGGATAATACAGTTGACTAACATAGGCCAAGCAAAATGGGATTTGAGTAACCCGACCATATGTTCTTAATAATCCAAACAGCTACAAACACAAGCAAAAGAAATGAACTCAGCCTTTTACAGAATAACCCATTAAATGAGGAACTGAATGATTGAAGATCTAGTTGACAAGAAGATGTTGGTTCTGTCTTTCAAATATTCTCAGCAGTGTTATGTTTGGTGGAAGGCATTTTTCCTTGCAAAGATGTTTCTCAGCCTAACAACCTAACTACTTTTAAAATCATTAAGGAGCTGTTTCATCTGGCTGTCGGCTGTCCTAGCATTGTGTTCGTTTGAGGGGCCTATAGATCAGTCGACTAACATGAACAAACTACAATAAGCGCCAACCCACATCCTCATATATTCTTAATTAGTAGTCCAAACAACAGTAAACACATGCAAAGGAAATGAACACAAACGGAAAATCAAACTCGGACCCCTCAGAATAAATCCATCACTGTTAAGACTTAGCAGAAGAATTCCATCCCCACATTACTCAAATAAGACAAAGCATTCCACCATGTGAATTTCACAGAAGAATTACATTTAACTAACTCCGTTTCTAAACGTAAACATCATGATGCAGAAAAACCAGGGGGAGGACAAGAAACGACGCAGATGAGAAAGCAGAGATAACGGCGAAACCTATAGCGGAAAAGCAGAGGACGGAAACGGCGCTAATGGACGCTGAAGATGACGGCGAGGCCAAGGCGATGGCGCCGATTTATGCTGCAGATGAGGGCTTCTCCAGAGCGAGACGGTCAGGAGCGGCGCGGCCTCTGCCTCTGCAATCGACAAATCGCATGCGCTAAGCAGATTATAAAAAAGAGAGCTCATAAGAAATTTTTTTTTTTTTTTTTTTTAAAATAAGCTCTTTTTATTATAAGAGTTTATTTTAAAATATGTTTGGTCTAATTTTTTTACTTATAAAAAGAAAATAAACTAAGCCGAAGAGACACTTAACAAAGTCCTTCCTACACTAAGGGTGTGCGTAGCAACCATTCTCGTTCCCTGCAAGATGATTCGAGATGAAACAGTTTTTTTTTGCTTTATCTTTAGGAAGAATTGAGAATCAAGTGCGTTTGTTTAACTCATTTTATTTTTACTCCGTAATCAGAATCATGTTTGTTGACACATTTTATTTTTCATTAGAATCAAAATTATGTTTGTTAACACATTTTATTTTTTATTATGAGAATTAGAATGACCTAATACATTATAAATCTATTTCTTTATTTTTTGTTCTGATTTCATCAACGGTATAAAATAATCTATTTCTTTACTTTTGCTCTCATTTTTTAATACCATATTATTACCTTAATATTAATTATACAAATGAATGAATGAATATTCAAAAGTCACATTACTCAACCAAATTTTCATGATATCACAATAATTTAAAGCAAAAATAATTGATGTTGTATTGAACCAAAAATATAACAAGTCTCCAATGTATATTGAATATGTCTCTTAATCTATCAACATCATATTGGGGGCAATTGATTGTCTCTAGCTAATTGGTTTGCAATATTTTTCTTAATAATGTTTATTTTATCACTTGATGATCGGGAACTTCATCATCTATCGCCTTTGATTTAGATGGCCGGATGCCGCCATGTTGGGATTTGCATAATGTGCTAGATTTTTGTCTCGCTATCGATGATCCCTAATAAAGTTATGTACCGCACAACATGCAATCACAATGAGAGCTTGCTTAGAAATGAAAATGGAGGCATTTTACGTAAAATTGGGAACCTATTCTTCAAAGCTCCAAATGACCGTTCGATTACATTTCTCGGGGAAGAGTGCCTATGGTTGAACAACTCCTTAGTTGATCGGGTTGATTTCGCCTTCCTCTATAGTCATTCAAATGGTAGCGTTCTCCTTTGAATGGTGTTAAATAACCATCTCTTGTCGGGTATCCGGAATCAACGACATAAAATTTGCCTACACGTTGACAAGAATTTACCAAAAAATAAATTGCAATAAAAATAAGGACAATTCACATTCTTGTACAAACTCATCGTACCTGGCATTTGGGGATGAGGGAATTCCAACCTAGGAGTTTCAAGCGCGGTAGTAAAAATGCGACAATCATTTGCGAGATCCTTCCCATTTAAGCACACACAAAAGTGAACTTCATGTCAAAGGAACATGCACACATGACATTTTGGGTTGTAATTTGTTTCCTGCCTCTAAATGGTATTTGCTTATTCTCAGGCAATGTAGCACTTACATGAGTGCCATCTATTGCGCCAATGCAATCCTAATATTTAAAATGAAATATAATTAAATAAAATTCTGAAAATAAAAAAATGCGTAAATGCTTAAGAAAAACTTACCTTGAAGTATGGGAAATGTTTAGGATTGTCCCTAATTTCCTTTGGAACCATATCTAGAGGAGGTGGTTTAATGATCTCACGTGCTAATTGAAGCATCGCTTTCAACACTTTTTGAAATACTTGCTAATTGTTTCCCCCGAAATAAATCTCTCACAAACATTCCTATTTGAACTCCCATGTCCAATCAAGTACAAAAAAATTCCTAATTGTTCATCAACCCTAACATATCTACTATCTGCTAACATATCTACACTAAATGTCTATAAAAGAAAATTTTCAAATCATATATCTTAATTGATGTTGCTTGGCATTATGATTAGGAAATGTGTGTGGGTCATTATGCGATAGAAAAAATAGAAATTAAAAAATAAAAAAAATACATCTCTCATTGTTGATGGTTGATAGGTTTAAATTAAGAAATTTTATTAGGAAAAATATTAGAAAATAATAAAATAATATACATATATACCCACTCGGACATATATATCTTATGGTGATTAGTTTTTTAAGTTAGGAAATGTTATTAGGGGAAAAAAAAAAGGTCTATCTCTCATTGATGGGGATTAGGTTTCAAGTTATGAAGTTTCATTACACAAAAAATAAAAACAAAAATTGAAAACAAAAAGTATTAATGAGGCAAAACCCTTTATGATGTCTATTTAAAGGGAACAAGAAAAGATATAGCGTACAAAAATTTTGGGAGAAAATGAGAGAATTTTATGTCTCATTTCGTTGCTCAAACATAATTCTCATCTCGAATAGTTCACGTAAGAGGCCCTCTTGTTTTTGCTTTGTTCAAACAAGGTCTTGAGAGCCGATGAACATCTCAAGTTAGAGACTCATTTGAACATTGGGCAGATTTCTAAGGCATGCATGATGATTGTTGTGATGTCATTTTTTATTTGTAACTAGCTTATAACCGCACATCGGCAAGATATTTATTAATGTATTATTATGTAAAAAGTCACTTAGATTCAAAAAAATATTTTGTAGTATAAAATACACTATGAGCCATATATATATATATAGACAGTGGCAGAACTAAGAATTTTAATTTAGGGGGAAAAAAAAAAAAAAGAGTCTTTGAAGAAGTAGTCTTACTATTTTCAATTTTAGGAGTCTTTGAAAAAGAAGTCTTAAATTCAACATTAAAAGTAAACGAGGGTAAGGATTCACTATTCTTTCTCGTAAGATAAATATCAATGTAGTACTCTTCCCCCATAATAATTACCTACAAAAAGCATAAATTAATTCACAAATTCCATATCATGAATTGCATACCACAAAATCCATATCCTAAATCACAAATTTTCTATTTAAATCCTAATTTTATTTTCCTCAAATCAATACATAAAACAAATTAGAGAGAAGACGAGGTTCTCCTTAAAGGTACATTTAAAAATCATTACATAAAAAATTAAAAATAGAGAAATGCTATTGTAAGAACTAAGAATAAAGGATTGAAAAAAAAAAAAAAAAATCCTCGTGCCATTAAGGAATTACAAGGAGATTAGGAGAAAAAGATGCAAGCGAATCAATACAGCAAATCTTTTTAAAAAAAAAAAAGGGCGAGCTAACCTTGTCCTGTTGTGCGAGCGAAGTGTAGACCTCATTTATTATAAAGAAAGTTTGGAGTGAAGAAAGTGAAAACAATTTTGAAGATTTGAAAGATGAGGGAAAATGGTTTGAGTTGTTTGGTAGGAAGAAAATGGAAGGTCAAGGGTAGTTGGTAAGGAATTAGGAAACGTGTCTATTTTACCCTCAAAAGAAATTAATTCAAAATAAAAAAAAAAAAATTTTTTTTTGCTAAAATATATTTTAAAAAAATATATTATTTTTTATTTGTTATAAGTTATTGAAAAAAAAATTTGCCAAATTCAAAATTAACAATATTTGAACTTTATGCCAAATTTGAACTTTATTAAATTTGAATAAAGATTATAAATGTGTCAAAAAAAGACACTTTCAGAGGAAGATTATAGATTTTCCTTCCATTTTCGAATAGAAAGATCTTCCCTCAAATAAATAAAGATCAAATGTCGTTGAAATTGAAGATGATTTGAACTTTCTCTATACCAAACACCCCAAATCCATGGGAAGATTGAGATCTTCCCTTTCCCTCCACATAGTTTTCTTTGTAACAAATGGGTCCTTTTGAAACAACAATTAGGTTGTGTGATGAAACAAGTATTTTTGTTGTTCCGTCAACGTTTTTTTTCCTTGACCTTTCATATACTCCTTGTATAGTTTTTTTTAATATTTTTTTTTGGGTCCACCCTAGCCCCCTATCTCCGCCCCATAATTAGACACACACACATAGGTATGTATATATATGCACATATATACACATATAGGGGTGGAGAAGTGATGCCATAACAATTTTGACTTTAATTTCTCAACATATACATAAAAATATTTAAAACTACTCTATATAAAAAGTCATAATTAATTTATTGGAATCCTTATATTTTCTATTGAGGAGACACCCTAAATTTGCACATACTTATATTTATTAAATATTAAACTAGGAGACGCTTTCCTATTATCTATTTTTTTACTTTTTTATTTAATTAAGATTATGCTTGTTCATTGGCGATTACACATGCTCATATATGTCTTTTCTTTAGGTTAATGTACAAAAACACCCATGAGTTTTTATCAAAAAAAAAGAGCATCCAACACCAAATATCTTTCAAAGGTGCAAAAGTATATACGACCTTAGAAAAGTAAAGCAAAAATATCATGACCGTTAAAATGACTTAACAGACGTTATCTATTATATAAAAATATCAAAATGCCCCCAACTTAGAAAAACTTAAAACACCCTCTTCCTCCCAAAACATCCTTTGCTTCTACCTTCCCACTCTTTATATTTATATATATATATATATATATATATATATATATGGAAGAATAATTACATTACTACATACTAAAGCAAATACATACCACAGCAAATAGCAGTTTCCACTTGTCAAAGATTTCTATAAATTATAGAACATGAAGGAATTAAAAAATATGGAAATTAAAAACATGAAAAATAAATAAAATGAAGCCCGGTGATATATTATAAAAATAAAATAAATAAATAAATAAAAAAGAGATGAGAGATGGAAAGAGACGGAGGAAAGAGAAAGAGCTCCGAGCCAATTTTGCCTCCAATTCGGCGTTTCTAGACCCAAGGCCTTCTCTAACATTGTTCGTCTCAGTGAGGGCAAAATTTCTATGGTTCTGATTTCTTGATCTCTTCCTCCCAACTTCTCGATTCATCGACCTGTTTAAGCATCCTAGTTTTGCTTCTACCTTCCCAGGCCACTTGGGCAGACCAATTCCTGGAGAAGGGATTTTGATTTTGGTAAATTTTATATATATAAATATATATATGTGTGTGTGTGTGGGGAAGAATAATTACATTACTGCATACTAAAGCAAATACATACCTTTAAGATAAGGAGAGTCAGACGAAGTTATTCTATGTGAGTGAATGAGAGAGTCAGACGAAAGTGATTGATTTAATATATATCAATAAATACTTTGATAGGGAAAAGGAGAGGAAGAGAAGAATAGGAGAGCTATTTGGGATTTTAAGATAAGTTATTTATTTTATAAAATCATTTAGGTAGTTAAATTACTTGTTTAAAAAAAAATGGCAACATGTGGTGCCTTGGGGAGGAGGGAATTGGTGTGGGGAAGGTAATAATTAAAAGGAAAATCCTTTTAAGGTCTAAAGGGACTAAGAAAATATTAAAAAAGTCTCACATAAAATTTTGTTGTAAAAAATGTCTCATAGAGTTGTTAAAACTCATGAAACAAATGTGTCCTTTTTTTTTTTTTTTTTTTTTTGAGGAGGGAAAAGGAGAGGAAGAGAAGAATAGGAGCCTATTTGGGATTTTAAGATAAGTTATTTATTTTATAAGATGGGTATTTAGGTAGTTAAATTAATTTTTTTAAACAAATGAAAGTTATTCTATGTATTTTTCTTTTTTAATGAGAGTAATATAGTGATGATTAGTGAAAATTTTGGAGTTAGAATTTTGGCAAAATTTTGAGTTTTGATGACAGATGACTTTATATATGTAAAGCATGATTAATAGATAATTTTAATCAGTTTAAATTTATTAATTAGTTGTTGTAGGAATTTAAATTTAATTTTCTATTTAAAAGAATTTATGATTTATGTCTTATAGGATATTTTTACCTATTAAATGAGGTTAAAGACATTTATTTGGATTACTATTGGTATTATTGTCAGTTTAATTGTGAGGTTTTTGCTATATCTTGAACTATGAGTTGGTATTTGGAATTTAAATTAAAAGTTGATAATATTTTAATTAAGTGGAGATTCAGAAATTTGTTTAATAAATTGGGTTATGCTTATATAAGTTAGTATTAGGTTGGAAAATTGAGGTTTATGATAATAAATCTCTTTTATTTGAATTTATAATTTATTTTAAATTTATTGAAGGTTACAGTGAGGATTAAATGGATTGGATTTGGGGTTTATAAATGAATGTGAATATTTAAAATTTTTTTAGGTGACACTTTTATGGTAAAAATTGGATATTTTGGTTAAATTGAGAAATATATAAAATTGCCATTATAAGGAAACTAAAGTGAACCGGACATAATTTAGTTAATTATTTATTATTGTATTAGTTGATATTTTTGTTAATTTTATTAACGTATAATTATATATATTTATTTTTAGAGTGAATTTGATTTCTCTCAAGTTTAGTTCTTATGTCAAGAACTTAAAATAACCACTTTCTACTTGTTATATGTATTAGTATGTTGTTTGTGAGTATTTTGTGTAATGATTATGAGAATGAAAATATATGGATATTAATTTAATATATCAATTAGTTCTTTGAAATGGTTATTAAGACAGAAAATTATGATATTATATGTTTTGGATAATGCATATATGATTTATTTAGTTAAAATAGTATTGTTATCTTAATGATTATTGAGATGACATATTATTTTTATAAATCTCGTTTGGAACTATACTTGTGATTTGGAACTTGTATATACATGCTAATATTATGATTGCTTGTCATTAATGCATATGGGTGGATGTGGAGCGATGATGAAAGTTACTGTATATAAAAACCACGTGATATGCCATCACTCGGTGGATAATACTCCCTCCAGTCCTAATTATAGGAACACATTTTGGAGTTGATTTTGGTCCTAATTATAAGAGCAAGTTTTAACTTTTGTCAATTTTTTCTTATAATACCCCTATTTATAAATCATCGATGAGAATCGTTAATTCAAGTATTAAGACTAAGAACTTGATTCACATGATTTGAGCATCTCATGCAAGTTAACGAGTTTTATGCAATCAAAGACACGTGAATGTCACGACTTGAGTGGGAAAAGGAAATTTCGTTTTTATGCGTCAAGGGAAGGTCACGATTTGAGCATTTCAAGCTAATTTTTCTTTGATGTAATTTTTAATTTTAAGTAGGGGTATTTTTAGAAAATAATTATAATTAACTAATTTAACTTTCTTCCTTAATCTCTCCAAATTATGGTAAATAGTTCTTATAATTAGGACCGGAGGGAGTAGATGAGTTTGACATTCTCATTGGTATCACCATTTCTTTTGGCCGGGTTAAGGGTCAGCTCAAGGGACAATGACACCTCCTTGTTTTCATCAAAAAGAGGGGAGCTATACTCCAATCATGACAAGCTAGGGACCTTGGCTAGGTGATGTCTCATGATTTGGAATCATGTGTAATCCAGTCAAATGGATAAAACATTTGTTAGCTATGGCTCTAGTCAGAGGTTACCAACCTTAAAGATTAGCCCCCCCCCCCCCCCCCTAAAAAAAAAATGTTTAGAAAATAATGAAGGGACATGTGCAGTCTGAACCACGTCTGCAATTTTCCTTTATCATCCTTTTGCTTCTTCTTCGTCTTTACACAGTCTCTTTGAGGCATAGCTGAACCAGGCGTCCCAAATAGAGCCACCGTGCCAGAGCAAGCTCTTGAGGGTGAACATGGAGTTATCATCTTGCTCCCGTTGTCGTCTCCTTCCCTACCCACGATGATGCCTCCACCTTTATTCTCTGTTTCATTCGAGAGGCACGGTGGTGTCAGCTAGAGTTGCATAAGACAATGGAGCATGGCTGCTGAAAACACAAAGGAGTAATGGGATGCTGTAATGCCGAGAATGCATAGAATAGTGGAGCATGGTTTGGTGCATGGATGATGAGGTGTCATTAATCGCATAAAACAAGTGTGTTGGCCGAAACATAATGGTCTCTTGCTGTCTCTGGTCTCTGGCCGAGAGGAATAATAAATTAAGAAAGTGCACTGATCTTTCTCTCGGTTCCTTTCTTTTATTTCTCTGGCTGACAACAATGAGGAATGGGAAATGATAAACTGAATCTTTCATTTGGATAAATGAGGGAGTGCACTTCTGCCTTTTGCTTTGGTTGCAAGAATGATAAATAAATAATTGGGAGAGAGAGTGTTTGACCAACATGTATTTGAGTGGAGCCCAATGTGAAAATGGGAAATCATCAATGAAGGAGTGAGTTGTCCCTTATTAAAGTGAAAGAGAGAAAGTGACGCAAGTGCTACTGTGTTATGCCTAAAATAATAATAGAGTGTGACGTGCGAATAGTGTCCCATAGTTGAAGATTAGGAAGATGAAGTCCAAATAATAAGAAGAGAAGTGTGGATCCATTCCAAATAATCCATTTAATCCTCCTTATTCCTCTTTAAATATATTTTCCCCTAAATTTTTAAGATCTAAAAATGACTTTAATAATTATCTTAAGTTTTTTCCCATTAACAAATTTCTAGATATATGTATGTATGTTATGTTTATGCAAAAACGACAGTAAATGAGATAAAAACTAGATGACCAAATAGTGATGCGTGACATGTCTACTTTAAATTGCTTTTAATGACTCCTTTTCTTCTGGTTTTGGAACTTCATCGTCATATTCCTCTTCCCCCCCCAAAAAATATTCATCCAAGGTCCATCGTGATTTGGGGTAATAAGGATGGTTGGTGCATCAATCTTCTCGCTCGACATGTTATATATATGAAATTTATATAAAAATTGTATTACATAATTTGTAATTTAGAAATTTGTGAATTATATTTATAGTATTTTTTTTATATAAAATGTTCTACCTAGCACCTCATGAGCACATATTAGCATTTGTAATGAGCTGGATTGATAGTTACAAATATTTTTCACGTAATAATTCTTGTATGGGTCTATCAAGGAAGAATTCGGAAGCTTAAGCTACTTTTGCTAATGATGCTATTTTCATCTTTTTGGTACATGTTGGATTATTATATATTGCCACATTAGGGCTCACTTTGCACGATCCAGTGGATGTTTGAATATTTTGAGAAATCCTGAAGTAGTATTTAGTTAGAGAGTTTGGATCGGGTAAAGTCCAAAGCTCAACTGTGTGCATGAAACATCTTAATGAATAGGTAAATCAAACCATTAGTTAATTATTGTACTTTAAAATGTAGGATGTTACAACCACTGCGGTTGGATCTGAGAAGAGAATAGGAAGTGGAGGAAGGGAGAGAGACAAGGGTTCAGGAGGAGAGGAAGGGTAGCAAAGGAAAATTATTAAATGTAGACATTTTTATTTTTTAAATGGTGTGGTTCTCACTATCAGAGTTAGCCTTTTTAACGTTAGCATCATTTTTGCTCCGATTTTATAAATTTATAGGTACTTTTTGCATCTCAAAAAAAAACATTTGGTGATAGGTGTGCTTTTGATAAAAACCCCAATAATTGTTGCTTTTGATTTAATCACCCTTGTCTGTTTTCTCTATTTACTACTAAAGGTGTGGGTGCAAGAGGTAGGCCCACACTTCTTATCTCCTTGAACTTTTCCATTGATCACTATTCCATCCGGTGTGTCCCCTTTCTCGTGGTCTTATTGTTATAACTATGCAAGCGCCTTTTTTTTATTTTTTTTTCCTTCTGGAAGTTCATTTGCGTTCTTGTGGTTTAACTTTCATAAATAGAAACTTTTTTTTTGCCCGATTAATCATAAATAGCAATTTAAGTTCTCATTCGTTGGTGGTATTACAACATTGGGGGCATACTCTTTTTGTTTTATGATCCTTTCACTATGTCACTTTTGCAGTAAGACTAAAAGCATCTAAAATACATACTCACACTATGCTTTTGAATCTTCTGCCATGAATAATTGATCATGTGATTAATGCTTGTCTTTATTTGCTTATTGGTGATTGTGAATCCATTATTTTTGTAAATTGAATCCCAAAAAATAAAAAAGGGTTTTCTTGTGCTCAAAATTAATAAAATTAATTTTAAAATGATTTGTCCTATGTGAGGTTTTTAGAACTTTTTCAAGCATAAATTCAATTATTCTTCTGTGTAAGGTATGGGTGGCAATATGGTAGGTTAGGACTTTACCTAAATAGGTTATAATAGAAATTTATAGCTTGAGTTTGAGTCTGAGCTTTCAAAAGGTTTGATAAAGCTTCTTCAAAAGCCTACTTAAAATGTCAACTTTTAAATAACTTTTAAAATTTATGCCTCCAAATTCATATATAACCCTTTATGTTTTTATATATAATTTCTTAAAAGTTTGACATCTATTTTCATCGTAATATAAAGGCTTAGTAAGGAAAAGAAAGTAATGTTTAGTGACAATTGTTGTTCGAGAGTAGGAATAAAAAAAATGATCGTATGTTGACTAATAAGAAATATTTTTTAAAATTGACCAAATGTAACAAGTAGCATGTAAAACTAAATTTCACCTCTTTTACTTTTTACACATGAATTGGGACAAACTCCTTTTACTAAGATTACAATATTTCATTTTGTACTAAAATAAACTCGTAGCAATTATTATACTCTAGTAGACGATGCAAATCAAGAAGAGTGAGTTAGCATTGCCATCTCAAGCTATTAAAAGAAGAGGGGTGAGAGTTATGTAGGAAACTGATCAGAAATGCGGAAGCGTATCGTACCACGCGATGTAGGAAAAGATGAAACCTTTCATCGCTTTGCTTACCCGGATATTGAAGAGCTATCGAAAGATTCTCCACGAGCAAACCTTGTCTACGAACACGGTCCTCGATACGAACGGTCCTCGTGCGATCTATGATTGATCTTCCGGACTATCTCTCGAGGGGGATGAGATGGTTGTGTGGGCAACCGTTCGGATGATGAACGTCGCCTCTAGGTTTTTGTTTCAAGAGAGCCTCCTAACTATTTGTGCGGCCGTATCTTTTCAAGCGGATCGAAAGTTAGTTTATATGCTACTACACCCAAGGCCTAACCCTAATCCACATGGGCCTTAGAGTTATTGGGTTGTAGTCTCAATTAAGCCTTATTTTTAAGTGACCAAAGAAAGACATTAACCCAACAATCTCCCACTTGCTCTTTAAGATACTAACTTGAGTTCGTAAACCCAAGACCATATAGCCCATAAGCCATCATCATCGATAACATACCCCATCCCTTGTCTCAAGCTAGCCTGGGGACCCACCATTTGTCATTCATCAAGGCTCATGATAATCTACGTAAGATTATCTAGTTCGGTGCTACTCCACTAAAAGCCCGAACGTGATCTCCAAGAACAATGACACTTATAACAAGAATATGACTTTGCCCCCTTTATAGAATGTCTATAATTTGATTGACTAGTTTTCGTAACCCAATCAATTATTTATTCCTTGACTTTGATAGTTTCTCTAACGGATTACATGCACGGCCGGTGTCTTCAATATCCGTGTATCGAAACATATCAAGGGGACATTTCCTATAAATTCCATGTTGTTTATCTCATAAACACCGATAACCAAATAGTCTCAATCCCAAAAAACCGAGTTGTTGGCCGTCATATAGATCAAACCTCACCCGTTGGTAAATCAAAGAATGAAAACTATTCGACTACCTCGCTTAAAATAAACTCGGGATTAAGAGCAACTACATAACTATAGTTATCCTGAGATTTGATTCCTTATGACAGAAAGAACAAGCTTAATCAAATCTCTCCTTGATCCATTCAATGTGAGCATTAACTCACACCAATGTTTTATAATGATTCGGACAAAACCATTTCATAAAACATTCTGCCTAAATAAAGTGCCCAACTTAATTTAATAATTTGTGAATCATTTCATCAATTGTGAGAACCTATGACCATGTCCTCTATGAAAGTATTCATATGATCATATACTCCACAATTGATCCGGACCTTAGAGTTTGTAAATAGTGTGCAAAATAAATGAAAAAGAATACTCCATTTATTAACATTCGAAAAGAAATGCAATGTCATAATGTCATGCTCAAAAGCACAAAATAACAAAGTAAAATAACAAGCGCCTTTAAAGCTATAGCAAACGGAATCCTCCTAAGACCCATAGATGAAACATGCCTCTCGAACACATGCTCGGGCAAACTCTTAGTAAAAGGGTCAACGAGATTCTCGTCGATGCTATCTTTGCTATCACCGTATCTCCTCTTTTAATTATTTCTCGGATCAAGTGGTATTTCCTCTCTATGTGCTTTCGTCTCTTATGACACCTTGGTTCCTTGGATGCGCTACCGCCCCACCGTTGTCACAGTAAAGTGTGATAGGACAATTTACACTGGTATCACCCGAAGGTCCATTAGGAACTTCTTTAACCACGCAGCTTCCTTTGCGGCCTCGAAGCGCCTACATACTCGGCCTACTCGTGGCGAGTCAGCCACACATGTTTGTTTTACACTTCTCCAACAAATGGCACCGGCATTAAGGGTGTACACATATCCCGAGGTGGATTTTCTTGAGTCAATATCTCCTTGGAAATCTCGAGTCCGTATAACCAATGGTTTCAAGACTCCCACTTGAGTAGACCAACATATAATCTCTCGTTCTCCGTAGGTACTTGAGTATATGTTTAACCGCTACCCAGTGTTGCTCTCCGTGGTCCGATTGGTACCGCTTACTACTCCCACGCATAGCGCAGATATCCGGTCTAGTACATAGCATAGCATACATGAGACTACCTCACGCCGAAGCATAAGGTATCCTACTCATGCGTTCTCTCTCGTCAGAGTTTGAGGAGATTGCTTCTCGAGAGATGAATCCCATGCCCGAAGGGTATAATTCCCCTCTTTGAATTCTCCATGCTAAACCCGGCAAGTATTTTGTCAATGTATTGAGCCCGTGATAATGCCAAAACCCTCGTTCTTCCGGGTCTCGCAAGAGTTTAATACCAAGAACATAATTGGCTTCCCCCAGGTCCTTCATATCAAAATGTTTGCTCACCAGGTTTTTATGCCCAACAATACCTCAGATCATTTCCGATAAGGAGTATGTCATCCACATAAAGTACCGAAAAGATACCGCATTACCTTGGATCCTTTTATACACACGGCTCATCGACTTTTCTCAAAGCCATAAAACTCAATGGCTTGATCAAATCGATGTTCCATGATCGGATGCTTGCTTAAGTCCATAAATGGACCTCGCAACTTGCATACCATTTCTTCTTGCCCTTTGGCTGTAAACCCTTTTGGTTGCTGCATATAGATTTCCTCTTCCAAATTTCCATTTAGAAAAGTTTTTGACATCCATACGCCAAATCTCATAATCAAGATTGGTCGCAATGCCTAAGAGAATCCGAATAGACTTGAGCATGGCAACCGCGAAAAGGTTTCATCATAATCCACTCCTTCTCTTTGGGAGTACCCTTTCGCCACCAATCTAGCTTTGAAGGTTTCAACCTTCCCGTCCGATCTTCTCTTTCTCTTGTAAATCCACTTACACCCAATGGGTCTTACCCCTTTAGGTGCATCTACAAGAGACCAAACCGAGTTGGAATACATAGAATCCATTTCACGATTCATAGCCTCGAGCCATTCCGAGCATCAACATCTGCTAGTGCTTCGTCATAACTCGTGGGATCACCATCTTCTGCGATGATGTCATCCCGATTTGACTTACCCAACAAGAGATATCTTGCGGGTTTACGAATCAATCTCCCACTACGACTTTGTCGCACTTGATGTCGTGCATCTACGGGGTCCACATTTTGTGGGTTGACAACTTCTAGATGAGGACCCTCATTAAGTGGATCAACTAATTCATGATTTTGTTCTTCATTTAGTTGAACATCATGCTGAACTTCGGGTTCTATCTCGGTTCCCGTGTATGTTCGGATACATTTTCCCTCTTTGAACAACCACAGGAACAAAAGCCGGAACCCCTCGAGGTTGTGGTGAAACTTGATCTCGAGACTAGCTCATCAAGAATAACCTTACTTCTTGGCTTATAGTTTGTCATATAGTCCTCCTCTAAGAAAGTCGCGTGAGTGCTCACTATGACCTTCTTTTCTTTTGGACTATAAAACAACCAACCTCTCGGTTCCTTTAGGATAGCCTACAAACATGCATACTTCAAGACGCGAGTCCATCTTGTCCGGTTTGTTTCAAGACATGTGCCGGAGCACCCCAAATTCGAATATGATTCATGGTGGGCTTACACCCTTTCCACAATTCTATTGGTGTCTTTGAAACCGACTTGGACGGAGCTAAGTTCAATAGATACATATGTTTCTAAGGCATATCCCTAATGAATCGAAAGTGATGAATAATCGAGCATAGATCTTGTCATTTCTAAAAGGGTTCTATTTCTCCTTTCAAAGAACTCCATTCTCATTTTTGGGGGTGTCCTGGAGAAGATAATTGCGAAACTATCCCCTCCTTGGTCGTAAGACCCGAACTCTCCGATAGGTATTCACCCCTCGATCAGATCGAAAAGTCTTGATTTGAACACCTAGATGCTTTTCCGCTCACCTTGAACTCTTGGAATTTTCCAAAAGCTTCGGACTTGTGACGCATCGTACACATGTCCAAATCTAGAGTAATCATCAAGAAATGTGATGAAATATCGATACCCGCCTCCGGCATGGACATTTATTGGTCCACATACATCGCATGTACCAATTCCATTGAAGTGTGGCACGTTTTCCTTTGGCCTTGAAAGATCTCTTGGTCATTTTACCCTCTAAACAGGATTCACACACCGGTATCGGCTCAAAGTTCGGGGATTTTAAAATCCCACTTTCGACCAAACCTTGGATCGTTAGAGTTAATATGACCCAATCTCAAATGCCAAAGATAAGTTTCATTGGAAACTTTTCTTTTCTTTGACGAATTGATATGCTCAACATTTTTTAATTCAACATGATTAACTTCACAGGGTATAGGACTAAGGAAATAAAGGCCATTGAACTTTACACCAGAACAAATAAAAGAAGACGAACTTCTTATTGAAACTGAGGAATCAAACTGAACTGTCAAACCATGTTTATCTAAACAACTAACGTAAATTAAATTCCTCTTAAAACTGAATAAATAAACAGTCTTCTAAAACCAAAGTTCTATAATTATTAAAAGATAAAACAACTTGTCCCATCGCTTAGTAATGCACACAATTTGCCTGCTCCAAGCTTCAAATCTCGTTGTCCTTTACTCACCGGCAAGCTTTGTTTGAACCACCGCAAAGAGTAGCAAACATGGTTAATGGGCTCAATCAACGATCCATTTGTCATGATTCTCCACTAAACAAGCCTCAATCACATTTAAATCACCCATACCTGGTTTTTTCATTTGTGGGCAATCTTTCTTCCAATGCCCCTTTTGTCCGCACTTGAAGCACTTGCCTTTTGGTCGCTTCATTGCATTGTTTTGGGCAACTGGAGTACCCGATTTCTTCTTTTTCTTGTTCTTATTCTTTCCCTTGGGTTTCCCCTTAGGTTTCACGAACTTTCACTAACAAACAATGCACTTCCTTGCTTGACTAAGTCCGTCAAAGACTCTCAAGCTCGTGCATTAGTTGAGTGAGGTCAAGATTCATTTTGTTCATATTATAATTCATCTTGAATTGGTTGAAGTATTCAGGTAGTGATTGTAAGAGAAGGTCAACTTTTACTTCTTGTTCAAACTTGATACCATGGTCATCACCTTCTTGAAGTTTGCTATCATTGTTAGACAATGATCCCGACACTTCCTCGGACATGATTTGTCTTGGTGACTGAATTTAGCGCATTTTGCCTAGCGAACGCTAGGTGTAGCAAACATGGCATCAAGAGTCCGGAGCATTGTTGCTCCACTCGAATTATGTTCATTTGCTCCCGAAGGTGGCGAGATCGGCCAAAATGTAGCAATAACCGACACATTCGCCTTCTCCCATCTTTCCTTCTCCCGCCGAAAACGAGTCCGATTGCATCGACGCATTCGCAGCAGCAGCGGGCATAGGGGTAGTGAGAACAAAGTTGAGCTTTTCATATTGAAGAACAATATCTAAATTGGTTCTCCATTGTTTGTAGTTTGTACCATCCATAGGTTTTTGGCTCAAGATTGTAGCTAAAGGATTGAATGAAGACATTTTTCTGAAATTAAGGAAAAAGCACACTAATTACAAACTATAATTAACAACAAGCAGATATAGCGCTAGTAGATTCTAATAACTACTATTCGTTTATTGTTTAACAATCCATTAGTTATCTTTACAAGGCTTACGATGGGCAAGATTCTTGTAAAACTAATATTGTTAATTTGGGCCTTGGTTCCATTGCCGAGCCTCGATGGGAGGGTTAACAATTTTACCAAAGTTGAATGTATTTAACCATAGTTTACTTTCAAAATTAACTTTAGTATCCAAGTGTTCCGACGATGGGCCGTACAAAACTTTACTAAAATTTTGAAAATATTAGGGTTTAATCTAGCGAAATCCGATCATCCTTATCCGATGGGGCTTCGGCGACAACCATTTCACTAATAAACCCACAATGGGGCCCGTAGGTTTTAAAATTAAAAGCTTAATTTAAAACCTTCACCCATTCAATATTTTAAGTTTAGAATTTTTAATTTCCAAGAATTTGTTCATTTTAGAGTATTCTGAGATCAACATCTTAATTGAAATCATTAGGTACTTTAAAATCCAGTCATGATTTAGAATGAGCTTCACATGATCATTTTAAATAACCCACAAGATATTCTCAAAAATACAATTCTCTTGGGAAATTTGTTAGATTATTTATCCGGATAACCCAAATAATCTCTCATAATAACTATCACACTAGTCGATTGAAAAAACATAATAGTTATCATGCATTTATGACATGTGATTATGCAACAATATGGCATCTTCCTATTCTATATGGCATGTTATTTCAAACATCACGTTAATCGTACATATAATTCATACAATTTAATAAAAGCATTAAATTAAGAAAGCAAATAACTTTAATCCATGGTTTTCCTAAAAAAAAAAATTTAAAAATTTAAAAATTTTTACAACTTTGGAATTTCTCTTTTTGTCCCGCCCATAGATTTATCGAAGCCCCTTCGTGGTATCTATGAGCCCAAAAGCCCAAAAACCCAATCCTTGGCTAGAAACCCTAGAACACAAAAGAGGAACCCTAGCCTTCGCCGCCACGCAAGCAACCGAAGTCATCTCAAAGACGAAACCTGGGGGAAGCACCGGCACGAGAGACGATCAAACGGCCTCCGGAAACACCCCAAAAGGGTGGCCACGCGCCCTCACGCGTTGGCCGTTTGCGGGCGTGAAGGCCACGCCGGCCACTTGTGGCGGCGCGTGGCCCTTTGGCGGTGTTCCGACCGCCAAATTGTTCGTCTTTCCGTCCTCTTTCCATCCATATGTGGTTTGCCCAAATCCGAGATCCGTAAGTCCACGAAAAGTGTCGTATGGTGTTGTTTGCTCATATTCTTGCGTTTCTTGATCTCCAACTTTTACAGAATTCGAAAAATACATAGAAATTCGAAAGGAAATTATAAAAACAGAAGGAGGAAACCTAATCATATGGGATTAGCCTCCTTGTTACAAATCAAGAATTACACGAGAGAATCTAACCATGGATTAAAGTATTCATATGATTTATAAACGATAACTACTATGATTCAAATAACAAATATAAAACAGATGCCATCCTTTCAAAAATTATTTTCGAAGATAATCACATGAAATTTCAAAACTAGGTTCTTTTCTCATCGCTATTGGCTCGATACCAATTGTAGGAAACGATCGAAACGCGGAAGCGTATCGTACCACGCGATGTAGGAAAAGATGAAACCTTTCATCGTTTTGCTTACCGGATATTGAAGAGCTATCCGAAAGATTCTCCACGAGCAAACCTTGTCTACGAACAAAGTCCTCGATATACGAACGGTCCTCGTGCGATCTATGATTGATCTTCCAGACTATCTCTCGGGGATGAGATGGTTGTGTGGGCAACCGTTCGGATGATGAACGTCTCGCTCTAGGTTTTTGTTTCGAAGAGAGCCTCCTAACTATTTGTGCGCCGTATCTTTTCAAGCGATCGAAAGTTAGTTTATATGCTACTACACCCAAGGCCTAACCCTAATCCATGGGCCTTAGAGTTATTGGGTTGTAGTCTCATTAAGCCTTATTGGGCTTAAGTGACCAAAGAGCACATTAACCCAACAAGTTAATGATTGATATGAAAGCAAATGTTGAGTATAATGATGATGGGAAGTGAAACTTACTATTAAGGCCAAGGTAAAAAAAAAAAAAAAAAAAAAAAAACTTAGGATTAAGATTAATTTATAAAATTTATAAACGATTTATAAAATTATTAGATGATATTATACATACTTATAATAATAGTATAAATAAATAAAAAAGGGATAGGATATTGTCACTACCAATTTTGGTCACTATCACCTTTCTACCGTTGGATTAGAATCTCATTTACCTTTATCATTTCTCTCTCCTATTGAGATTATAATCTAACGGTGGAAAAGTGGTTATGACATTGGTAGTGATAATATCATATCCCATAAAAGAAAAAGTTAAATAGATCAGGCCTATAGGCTAGGCCTTTAGAAAAGAAGTCTAACTTGTTTATCTAAATAAGTCTGGCAATAGGCTTTAAGCTGACCTACTTACTAAATAGGCTAGGCTTTATATAGGATAAGTCGTAAGCCCTTATTAAGGACCTAACTTATTTTCACCCCTAATATGAGGTTATGGAACTTCCTCGGAAAGTTTAATCCAAAAATATCTTTCAATCAAAAAATAAAAAATTGCTTTTTTCTCAAAAATAAGAAAAATACAAACCAAACAAAAATCATTTTCTCAAACAAATTTAATAACATCTTTTTTTTAAAAAAAAATACCAACAAAGAGCCACACATTTTTACCCACAACAAATTACGTGGGCTTTGATCTCTTTAAAGGGTATTTATGCCCTAGGTCCTCTTTTTATTTTCATTTACTTGTTTTTGATTTTGTAAATATTAAATTTTTCGTTTTATTGTTTGGATAATCTTAAAAAAATTAAAAGGTCATGCTTATTTTTAATTAATTGACTTAGAGTAATGTTTCTTATGAAAGGATTCTGCAGGGGTGCATAACACCTTTCTCACGCACAACCGACTCCAAAACCCTATCTATCTTTCATAGACCGTTATATTCTTTAAAAAGGTTTCCAAAATTACCCTTTTTGTGTGTGAAAATTTTGGTTGCAGCTCCATATTTTCTAAACTTTGGGGGCTACAGATTCTCTCTTTTACTTACCTTTCCCATCTGCTCCCATCATTCGCTCCAAAACTACGTAGTTTTGGGGTGGAAAAACAAGCCAAATAAACTCTTTTTTTTGTTGAAAAAAAAGTCCCCTATCAAATATTATTCAATGTTAGAAGATTAAAAGATCTCAAATTAATTTTTAGTATATAAGAATAAAACCAATAAATATTATATTATTTATATTAATAAATAAATATATTTTTTGGTGGCACCCAGTCGGGCTTTAACTAAATAACACCCATCACCTATAAATATTTTCTTCAGAGCACCCAGTATCCTAAAGTAAATTATCTTGAGTGCTAAAAAAAGGCACTAAAATTTACTTTAGAATATTAGGTGCTCCTAAAAAATGCCACCCAAAAAATATATTTTAGGATGCTAAATGTACTAAAAATCAATTTAGAATATTGAAAAAATATTCCACAATGATGGATGACTTTTCTTAAAAAATGTCTTTTCTAGCTTGTTTTTATCCCAAAACTACGTAATAATTTTGAGGTAAAAGATGGGAGGAGATGGAAAATCGTAAATGATAGAATCCTAGGTTGACATGTTGAAAGAATCCTTGACCGTACGCACAATTCTCACTCCATTTGGTGTGAGCACATCTCAGCCAATTGTAATCTATTAATATTTTATTTTTGGAGAAAATTCACACAAGTAGCTGGAGTAGCTCAGTTGGTTAGAGCGTGTGGCTGTTAACCACAAGGTCGAAGGTTCAACCCCTTCCTCTAGCGACTCTTTGGCGTATTTTTGCATTTTGTTTTTATAAGTCCACAGCGCATCTCTTCAGATTATATCCGATAAGATACTAATTTGGCTAAAAGCAACCACACGGCATCTCTAGTCTCCACTGCAAACCGAAACCAAATATCCTTTCTTTAACAACTTTTTTGAAAAAACTAACCATTTCCTGTCCTCAGAATATCAAAAATGGGACTTCTCAGTCTCCAACTAAGCTCTCACTCTTCATGCTCTTTATCACTTTCCCAAAACTTGAAAAACACCACAAAGCCTAACAAGTCCCTAAATGCCTTCAACTCTAAGCGTCCCAACTCTGTCAGAACCACAATTAGAGCCGTTGGCACTGTCCCAGAGAAGGATTCTCAGAACACTGAACCAGCAGAACCACCCTCTATTGGATTTGCATTTGTCAGTGTAAGTCTGAGATAATATAAGCGAATTTTAGTATTTTTACATTTAAAGTTAGCAACTTTCTTTGTTGCAGAAGAAAAAGAGCTAATTTCTCTGTTAAAAAAGAAAAAGGGGACTTTTCAGTTTCTTCTCCTCATTGGGTTAATCCTCATTTTCTGGGTTTGCTTTTAGTCTGTTTTGCTCCCAGATGGAACCCCAGATGTGCAATATCGAACGGCTTGTGGAGGCCAGATGCTCAGGAACATAATGATGGATGCCAATATTGATTTGTACGGACCATATGTAAGCTTTGAAATGTCTCTCACTTCATACAGATCAATCAGCAATCATTCTATGCATCTCTTGTAGTTTGCTAAAGTATTAAACTCGTATGCTTTACATGATGAATGTAATAATGAGAGTAAATTGAATTCGTGTGAACTGTAATTTAGCTGTAGTTATATGTTCTCTTGCAGGCCAGACCTCTCTTAAATTGCTCAGGAGGTGGAACTTGTGCCACATGTATGGTAGAGGTAGGCAAAAAACTTGTATTGAACTTTGAAGAAGAAAAACTTTCATTACCTAATAGTAATAACATTGGTACCCACTAATGATTAACTTGCTGATTGCTGCTAGATTATTGAAGGGAAGGAGCTTCTAAGCCCTCGCACTGATAAAGAGAAAGAAAAACTCAAGAGGGTAAATGTTTTTTTCCCTTGAATTGTATCTGCTGAGCCCAGCATTGTTCTTGGGAAGTTGATGATTCTGTTCAATGTGTTTCAGAAACCAAAGAATTGGAGATTAGCATGTCAAACAACAGTTGGTCAAGCAGACTCCACAGGGATGGTTTGTGACTTTTGACTCGTACTATTAATATTCCTAATCTTTAATGGATTGAACTATTCATCTTAAGGTTCATCTTATCACGCGAGAATGACTCTAATAGATGAGAATAAACAAACGCTTTGATTGTTTTGTCAATAAATATATATAATCTGGTGCTACTGTTTACTTGTATGTGTTGGATATGCAGCTTGTGGTTCAGCAACTACCAGAATGGAAAGGGCATGAGTGGAAATATGAAAAGCTATCTCTTGAAGAGTCTGAAAAGTTATTGTCCTCACATGAGGCTCAGTAGCATAAAACAATTAAGAATTGGTGCTTATGAAAAAAATCTAGGAAATGTGATAAAAAGAGTAGTGTTCTTCTGTATGAATGTGATTCAAGCAAGAAATATAATGATAAACAGAAGAATCCGAGGCTTCCCACAGTTTTAAGTAACCCCTCCTCCATTTGAAATTTTGCTCAGTTAGGGGTATAATTGACAACTCATCTGTGCTGTGTACCAATATATTCCATATAGAATTTTTTTGGGTATAATTGACATTTGACAGCTTCCATCTGTATTTTCATTTTGAGCACTGGTGAAGTTTTTTCCTTAAGCTAGAAAATTTCTCATGAGTTTCCATCTTTGGGATATATATGTTAGAATTTCCTTCTCTAATCTGCCACCTTCTTTTGTATTAGCTAGTCATGAAAGTCTTAAGACGTACCAACCCACCATTAGTTATATCATTATATGTCTCTTGTAACAGCTCAAAGAAGAACTAGTCCACTCCATTAATCCAGAATAGATTTCGGTTTCTTTTGATTCTAAATATAAGATTTTGAATTTAACAATATTGGAGAATGTCATTAATATTGTAACCACGAATTGGTTAGGTGATATTTTTAGCAGGAAACATGACCAGCTTTGAATTTGACTTTCTTAGTGCATGGATTTTACTCTAAATTTAATTTTAAAATTCTGGAACTTCCAGATTACTTTTGTTTGACATTATATATTGTCAAAAACAAAAGATAAACTGCTCATTACCCACATTGAGTTTGAATTGGTACAAGAGAAAGGAAAATCGATCTCGGCAATCTTTACAAATTCCAATCAAAACAGAACAAAAAAGACAGCGTACAGAAAAGAAAAGGAAGGAAAATCAAAAGAAAGATGGCTTTCCTCCTTTTCTTTATTTCAGAAAAGCACGAATTTTTTCAATCCCCACAATCTTCAAAAACAAATCAAAATCAGTATTCACTGGCCAGAGGAACGTGCTCATTGTTAATGAACACATTGCCGTAGATGAGACCAGCGAGGCCACCGCCGATGAGGGGTCCAACCCAGTAGATCCAGTTGCCGTGGAAGTCGCCGCTGACCACGGCGGGGCCAAAGGAGCGAGCCGGGTTCATTGACCCACCGGAGAATGGTCCGGCGGCCAAGATATTGGCTCCGACGATAAATCCAATGGCGATGGGTGCGATTGTGCCCAATGAACCCTTTTTGGGGTCAGCTGCTGTGGCGTACACTGTGTAGACCAATGCGAATGTGACGATGATCTCCATCACTACTCCTTCAGCAGCTCCAACTCCTTTAGCTACACTGTGGATTGGGGTCGCCTGACAAAAAAAGTATCACAATTTTATCCAAACACCAAGTAGATTAAGATTATTCTCTTGCTTCATATTCAGATTTCTATCATATGCAACTATCCTCTTGTTTTATGCATGAAGCTTTTGGTTCAAGTCAGAGAATTTACCACTCAAGTCTTGTTTATAATTCTAGTTTGTGAAAAAAATTTGGTACTTGTTATAACGTGTCCACTTAGAGTCTTAGATAAGAGTATTACAATTTTCTCCCTAGAGAGAGAAAAAAGGGATGAAAAATACTCATTCAATGAGATCAAAATTGAATTTACTTATGGATTTACTCTATATTTATGCTGAGTTAAATAACTTTTTTAAGTAGGTGAGAATTATGTAATTTGGACTTATAAATGTGATTAGAGTAGTATAAATATTTCTTACTTACTAGATCAGACCTTTGTTATAACTAAGTTTGCTATTCTTTTTTTTCGCCATGAAAAAATTTAAGTGAGTTGGGTCCTGTTTGTTGGCTCACAGAACATAAACACTTCTAGGTTAAACAAGCTTACTTATAGGCCTAGGTCTTCACATCAACAGCTGGATTTGGACCCACAACTTTGTAGGTTATGAGCAAACTCCTTACCAACCGAATCAATCTTTGTTGGTAGTTTGCTATTCTATTGATAAAAATGAGTTAGGTTTCAAGTTAGGGCACGTCTCCAAGTTTATAGAGCCCATACAAAGGTAGGTAGTGGGGTCAAAGAACTCTTATAAAAGTACTTATATGCAAAGTCATCACATTATCATTTGGATTTGAAATCACGATCTTATAGGCTACAAGTCTACTCCTTGCCAATTAGATTAACCCATATAAAAATGAGGGACTGAATGGTAGCGATGGTTTGAGTTTAAGACTTACCAAGCCTCCAGTGACAAATTTGAGGAGTACGCAGGCGACGATGGAGCCAAGAAGCTGAGCAATCCAGTAGAAGATACCAGTGAGGATGGTGATCTGGCCGCCGATAGCCAATCCGAAGGTGACAGCTGGGTTAACATGACCACCTGAGATGTTGGCACCAACAGAGACAGCCACAAAGAGGGCAAAACCATGGCATACTGCAATTGCTACCAAACCAGCAGGATCAAGAGCTGCATCTGATGTCAACTTCCCTGCATTTGCACAAAAACAACACACAAACAAAAAAATTGTCAGAATTTCGTGGGATTTAAGGAGCCACAACAAGCTGAGTTGTTTATTTTTCAAGACATCTCTCTCTCAAAAGTCAAATTGTTAGCAGTTAGTACCATAGGCTATGGCTGAACCAACACCAGCAAAAACAAAGAGCAAGGTGGATATGAACTCAGCAACATAGGCCTTAATGGAGGCCGAGTTGAAAGAATCATCGAAGCGTCCGAAGGATATGCCTGCCATCTTTCAGAAGTTTTGAAAACCTTGAAGATAAGAAAGTGCAATTTTCTGAATCAGGAATGCTGCTCAAAAAGGTCTCTCAGGCATGACATATATATATATAGTAGAAATTACCAAGAAGAGTATTAAGGACTTACTATAGCTTTCGTTAAGATTACTGTACTGTAGTGGGTGTCTGTTTGGAAGTTGAAAAGGAATATGGTTGGTTTACAACAAATCCATGCACATCCAATCAGGTTTCTTCTGGCAACCTTAGCTGTCACTAACATGATTTTATTAAAAATTGTCTGGAAGCTAATAAATTATTCCTCCATGTGCATATGAGATAGGGATAGAAGTGGTGTGTAATCAACAAATCATTAAAAAACGTGATAGTGGAAGACATGAATGGCTCTGGGCCACAATGCCACATATAGCCCTGACATGGCAAAGAGGTAGTGGAATTTGAAAATGAGCGGATAATTAGGGTTTTTTTTTTTTTTTTTTTAATAATGATAAGGAAATAGTAGTTTAATTGTGCATGCTACAGAAATGTTTGGCTTTGTTTGCTTAATGCAGTGTATAACTTTCCCACAGAACAGGGTTGCTTCACCTTCATGAGTTTATATTTTTCCATTTGTGATTCACTGATTCTAGGTGTTATACACAAAAATTGAAGTTGAAATGTGGCTATTGAATGTTCAGTTAGCTCCATGCATAAACCATTTTAAGCGAGAATCAACAGTAAGAAATAGTAATTTTTATTTAGTGGAATTTCTTGAATAATGTAAGACAAAGGGTAGTTAATGAAATCATTTTAAAAATACTAACTAAAAGATGCAGCAGCACAAAAAAACACAACCATGAAGTTTTAATTAGATTAAACACACCAGCTAATCAAAGAGTTTTGTGTCTGATGTAATTTTCTGAGGACTGAGAAGGTTGAGACTTTTCCATACAATGCCATTGAAGCGGCTCATGTTTGTCTCAATTGCTGTTTATGGGCCATAATTGGAATCTCTACCTGGCAACCATTGTTAGATAACATAAACTAATCAAAATCTCATGCAACCATTGTTTGATAAGATAAAATAACCAAAGTCTCATAAGCTTATAGTAACATTTATTAATAATAAAAAAACTGATTACTTGTGTCTGTTCATGCATCATAAGCCGGAATCCTGCTTAAGGAAAGATCAACTTCATCTAGTTTTGCCTTCTTTCCAAATTTTGCAGATCATACAACAACAATAACAACTACAACAACAACAACAAGACTTATCCTATTAAAAAGTGTCAGTTACACGTTATGGTTCTTTCTCACGACCAAATCTTTAAATAGACTGTTAACCAAAATGTCTCATTTAATAACTAAGTTAGTTAAAACCCGATTTTCATATTATAAGAATCAATTCAAATTTGTATTAAACATGACAGAGAATTCTGATATAAATTTTTGTTTAATGATATAATATAATGGCGAACGGTTGGATGCTTGTGTTTTGTAATTCAAGTGTCTAGGGAACCTCATTTTACCATGGCCCTAATTATTTCCTGTGTTAACCAGATCTCATTCTATGCACAAAAGTAGGGGTCAAAAACAGAACAATCGGGCTATTTTTCCTTCGAGTTTCACGGTCAACCAGAAGAAAAAGTATTTGGTTTTTGGGTTTTATGTGCTAAGTCCATGAAGAGTGACGATTGAGATCCAATCAGAAGTAAGACACATGGTAATGACTCATAGGCCGAAAAGCACACTATTAGAATAATATGCAAGTCATAAGTCCTGGCCCACTTTGGGAGGCTCTTGAGATGTTTTCGGTCCCAATAGAAATTTCAGGGTGGGGAAGGAATTTTCACTATTTTCATTTCAAACTTCCCTCACTTTTCGTAATGCATAATATATCACACAGATGAAGAGGAAATTCTCTTAGGAGAAGAACAAAAAGTTTCGCATTGTGTGCTTCAACATTCATCCTTTCAATACATAAAAAGTTATGCACCCATAAAAAGTACTTAATATGATTCATATTTAGGGAGTTGATCTTGATTTTAAATATAAAATATAATTTTTATATTTATTACTATTTTTCTAATTTACCCATAATGATGCTCCCTCAACAACAATCAAGGAAGAGAATAAATGAGGGAATTGGGAAGATGAAGAGGGTATTTTAGAAAATATATATCATGTTAACCAACTCCACTAATTTTCTTAATCTAGATAAAAATAAGGTTTTGTATACCCTCGGTTTGCATAAGCTTGGTGTCTGGGATGCATATGAGAACACATTTTTTTGTTGTTGAGGGCAACGCTACCATCTTATTGGGCCAAGAGTTGTTTCAATGGACAGAGACCTTGATTCAAAAATTGCCAAATACGTACAAATGTCAACATGAACTAGTGGCTTAACCGTCATGTCCTCAACGAAAGAATCAAAGGTGTTATAACCAAAAAAAAAAAAACCAAAGAATCAAAGGTGAATTGAGGAATGGAGTTATCAATAACAATATTTTATAGATCAAAAGGAAGATATCTCCAAGAATGTCAAAGAGGAATGTGTCTTTATGAAAATTTATTCACAAATTGAAATTGTTCGGTTCAAATTCACTTCAATCTACCTATATTTTGTGTTGTAAGTTGATACTTTTATGAGTCTAAGTAGTGTCAACTTCAGGGGCATGTTGGAATGTTGAACCATAGTTAAGATCTTATCTTGTAAGTTAAGATCATGATTAATGATTGAACCATATAAATAGATGCCATAGTTAATGTGTCTAGTGTGTAGGATAGTGATATCCACGTTATGTTAAGAGAGAGGTTAATGTGAGTTTCTCTCTAGAGAACGAAGTCTCTCCAAGATCCCTACAGTTAGAGTTAATTGTAAATTATCCTCAAGTGAGGGATGATCATTGTTAAACCTAAGTGGATTAATTTGTATCTAGTAAACATCCATTGTTATCAATAAAAATTCTTCTTGATTTTATTAATAATATTAAAGCCTGGAGGAGTATATACTATCTCTCTTACATAAGAAAATACCTACCTACTTTATAATTTTGTTTCTTCATTAAAATGAGTTTTATATTAAAGATTGAAGTGAGTAATATTTTCATTCCCCCAAGAAGCTTGTTAACTCTAATAAAAGAAGAATTTTGGACAAAGTCATTAGCGCTTTTATATTACCTTCAGGTCTTAATATGAGATTTTATTGGTAGTATAAATTACAATACCAAAGAGATATCATATTATAATATATTAACTACACTAAATTTGATCGAGGCAAAAAACATTCAAAAAGAACAAAAAGTAGTTTCAAGTGTATTTATTGACCTCTCTTATGCGATAGCAAAAAAAAAAAAAAAAAAATTGCACACACATATGTGTACATGGGTATGTTGGCGAAAAAAGGTATACATGGATATATATCACTACATAGAGTATCTATGATAGTTATCAATTCCCTACAACAGTGTTCAAAAAAAAAAAAAAAAATCAATTGAATAAAAACTTATTAATTGAATAAATAAATGAAGGGTATTTTAGTAATTTAACAATAAAATTTAAATTTTCATCGGATCTTTGGTTGTAAAAATCAATTTCATATTCACTTGGAATTTCAAGTGTATTTGGATTAGATTTTGAAGAATAGTTTCAGGAGAAAAAATGATAGAAATAATTTTAGAAAATAGATTTTGTGAAAAAATAATTTTGATAAAATGATATTGTTTAGATAATTGTTATTGGAATCACTTTTTTCATGGTTCAAATTACCATAAAGAATGTTATCTTTTGTGATAATTGCATATAAACGATAACATTCCATTTTAAAGATTTTTAACATTAAAATTTTATAATAAATACCAAAATTTAAATAAATTTGTCTACAAAATTAAAATTATAACATAAGTCAATCTTTTAAGATGATAAAAAATAGCTCAAACTTATATGTATTAATAAATTGTATAGACTAAAATTATTTTTAATAGTAATTATCTAAAATAATATATTTTAGATTGAAATATGTAATTTATCCGATAGTTACATGTTTAATGGCTAAAAAATGGAACCTTAAAAAAAATCAGAGTGATGTTTTTGTAACAAAACTTATAAAATTTAAAAAAGATCTATAGAGACGTAGTTTGTTTTGTTTCCTAATACAAATTTAAAAAGTGAAGGAAAGAGAAAAATGATATTATAAGTTTGGGAAAATTATTAGATCATAATTATCAATTATGGCTCAACAACACTGAAATGGGGAAAATATTTGAGTTTTGGAGAAAAAACATCATTTTAGCCAAACCTTGGTTTTGACCCAAATAGTGCTTTTTCTTATGTTATCCAAACACGCTCAAGTTTTTATAGTTAAATTTCTAGTGTAGACGTTTAACGATTATCTTGATTATCTTGTAGTTTATTTATATTTATTAGTTTTTAACTAACTAATTAAAACTAATCTCTTAAATATAAGATATAATTAATCTTTTTTAAAAATTATACCCGTCTCAACCCATTCTAACCCTATGTTGAAGTTAATTGAATTAAGTTAAAATATTTATATCTATTATCTTCAAAATTTAATTTTTAAACTAAATTTTTTTCTAAATTATAAACTAATATATAATATAATATATATACAATAGGGATAGATTATTTTACCTACTTTTGTGGGTTCTCTCCTACCACCTGGAGTTAGATTATAATTTCATCCAACGGTAAAAATTTGAGGATAAAATCCATCCTCTTCCTCACTCCTCCGCTGGTATGAACTCATCCCACGAAGCTTTTTGTTAAAACTTCCTTCCGGTGCTTTCTCCAATCCAATCCAAGCTTTATTCATCTTTGGCCGACAATCAAATTAAATGATCGGGGAACACAGGCACGGGATAGAGATAACAAAACAAAAAGGAAATTAACAAAATGAAGATTTCAAAACTTGGATTTATGGGATCAAATACTTCTACGTCTCCGATCCAATTGAAAATTTTTTTCATTAATATTGTAAAACTAAGTTGTCACTTAGAATTGACATTCGATCCAATACTACCAGTACCATAAATTATCATTGGCATCTTTGACTTTGATCTTAAATTTCTCTGTAAATGTGTAATGCATTGATCTCTATGTGGATCTATTCGTTCATACCTCGGAGTCCATGGTTCTATTCCGTTGAATGGTAGATAAATTCGGGTAAAATAAGGAGAGAAAATAATAAAAAGATTTATTTTATACTCATATATGATATGAATAAATAACTTATTTAATTTTTTTGAAAGGATCTTATTATAGATAGGATATTATCATTTTTTTCAAAGGATAATAATTTTTATACTAATAATTACATTTAATGCCACTACCATTTTTTCAAAGGATCCGTTAGAACAAAATCTTAATAGGAGAGAGAAATGATTTTGGCGTGTGAAAAAAGTGGTAGTGATATTGATAAGAATCAAAATTGATGGTAATAACATCTTATCCCTTATATATAATATATATTTTTTCTCAGAAATATTATATACTCTCTACCGTATAAAACTTATCAAAAGTATGAATAATTTTTGGCACAAAATAGTACCGTATATAACGTAGCCGGCGATCGAGGGGAGCGAGCGTTTCAGGGTCAACTTTCAACGGTAAATATACATGTTTGAGCAAAAAACCAAAAAGGTAAATATACATGTTTGAGCAAAAAACAATGGTAAATATACATGTCTGGGAGTCACCTACAGCGCAGTCCCAATCGGTCCTTGGAGTCTGAAACTGTCCACACTCGCGCGTAAACGCGGAAAGCTTCCTCTTCATCTTCGTTTCATTTCTCTGTACCTCTCCCTGTTGCTGGTTTTCCTTTGTTTATCCTCGTATCACCTCATCCCGAAACTTACGATTTTTTGAGGAATTTCCTAGACATTGCGGCCTCCGTTTGATTCGTTTAACGCTTGGTTAGCACGAAATCTCTAATTCTCATAGTCCAGGTTTGGTTTTGCGTCCTGGGTTTCATTTTCTTAATCGCCTCGCTTTCTTAACCATCGATCTGCTGCTGCTGAATATCGATCATACTGCGTTCCGATTGGATGGGATTGGGATCAAAGGTTCCCATTTTTGGAACTTCAATCCCTTATTGAGGCCTTTGGTTCTCTGCATAAAACTTTGTGGGTCGGGCGAATTCTATTCGAATAATCTGAAAATCATGGATTCGAGTCGGAGAGCGGTAGAATCATATTGGAGGTCGCGAATGATCGATTCTGCTACGTCCAATGAAGACAAAGTTACGCCGGTGTACAAATTAGAAGAAATTTGCGAACTTCTGCGGTCTTCGCATGTCAGCATTGTGAAAGAGATTTCAGAATTCATCTTGAAGCGGCTGGAGCATAAGAACCCAATTGTTAAACAAAAGGTACATTTGTTCTTATGATTTTTATTTCCATCCTAAACTCGGGGTCAACTTTTTGTATGAGATGGATTTGGCTGATGTACGATTGAACTTTTTAATCTAGAGTTCTTTAATGTCTGATCAGGAGTATGGGAAGAGATTTCTTTCTTCAGGTTCTTGTTGCTCCTGCTGCTGTTTTTCCTTGGGGTGAAAAGAGGTTTATGATTGAGTTTTGAGTATCTTGATTGCAGAAATTATTTACCTCCTCCACAGCAATTTAGTTTACATAAGATTTGAGAGACTGATAGTTAACTATTTGTGTTGCTCTACTCTGAACACACTTTAATTCTAAACTGAGTAGTTGCCGTGGATGACTCTATTCTGTGTATTATGATGGGGAAAATGACAGGCGATAATAGGAAGGCAAAAGAATCATCTTTGAGATGGTGTCATAAATTGTGTCTTAGAAGTGAGAATTCATGCTATTGAGCTTTGAACTCATTATGATTTACTTCTTTGTTCTATGTATGTTGGCAGGCTTTAAGACTGATAAAATATGCAGTTGGAAAATCAGGTGTGGAGTTCAGAAGGGAAATGCAGAGACATTCAGTGGCAGTTCGCCAGTTGTTTCACTACAAGGGAGTGCCAGATCCTTTGAAAGGTGATGCACTAAATAAGACTGTGCGGGACGCTGCTCATGAAGCTATCACTGCTATATTTTCTGAGGAAGACAACAAACTATCACTTCCTGAAACTAATAACAGGCGGATGCAAGGGTTTGGGAATACAAACTTTGAAACACCATCAGAAGATAAGAAATCCTTTCTCAGTGAGGTAGTTGGAATTGGAAGTGCATCAATCAAGATAGGACTTAGTAGCTTGACACGGGGACATTCACTAATGAAGAATGAAACTGGAAGCTACAAAAGTCCAAATCTTCGAAGGTCATTGAGCATAGAAACAGAGCATAGTGACTCATATCAACCTGTTAAATATCATAATGAAAGTCAAAGCACTTTTGGATCAAACAAACAATCTAGTGGTCCTTGGACTCAGGATTCTAGAGTTATTAAGACGGAAGTATCAAATGGGGATTCCAATGCAAGTCATTTAGAGAGTAAGACACGAGAGACTATGTTGCTGGAGACAATTGTTACTTCAGGAGGTGTACGTCTTCAACCCACACGAGATGCCATTCAAGTTTTCCTAACAGAGGCTGCAAAGTTGGATCCCCTTGCTCTAAGTCATGCACTTGAACTGAAGCTCCAATCTCCAATGTGGCAGGTATGTTGGTTATGTTGATGTTTCTGTGGAAGAATAATTTGGCATATGCATAGTCATGAATGACAATCACATAAATAGAAACCTGCAATTGGACAATTACTTTTCTGAACTTCATTTTTCTTTTTCCTTTTCAATTTCATGTAGTTCGGGATCACGATAAAGTTCATCTTTGCACATTTCTTTTCTGGCCGAGGAACTAATTCTAAATGTGAACGGTTTATGTACATATCCTAGTGTGAACATATATGCCTTCGTTCCATGCATTACAAACATGTGCATGCTTCAGTACATTCAAGTGAAAGCATTGAATTGTTGGTTATCAGTTTTGTTGGCGTTTACCATGTATGCTGATGCTGCTTTATACATAAACAACACCCACTGATAGATGTACCTCTTTGCTTCTTTGGAATGGTATTTCAGGTTCGTATGAAAGCAGTCTGTGTGCTTGAATCCATACTTCGGAAAAAAGATTATGATCATTTTTCACTTGTGACATCTTACTTTACTGAAAATAAAGATGTGGTAGTAAGATGTTCTGAATCTGCTCAAGCTTCTTTGAGGGAGAAGGCTAACAAGGTAACATAATTGCATGTTCTTGTTCGTTTTTAGAGTTTAATCTTGTGTTGATCTAAATTTTTAATTGCTTTCTTTCATACTAAGCATCTTTTTTTGACTCTGTAAAATTTATAACCAGGAAGAGTATTTTGTAATTAGAAGTACTGAAATCTATGCAATAGACCTGGCTGAAAATTATATAGTAAGATTGATTCAGCATTACATTCTACCACAAAGATTTTAATATAGAAACTAAGAAACAAAAACACCAACACTAGACATGCAATATCAAAACAGACAAAGTGATGCAGCATGATACAAAACATGTGCGCGCATGCATGTACGCGCAGACCCCTATACAAACAAGACATTTAAACATGTCTGGAAAGAATCTAAAGGACTGATATCCTTAGTCCAGAAAATTCTGTTCAAAGGTCTCAATATGTTTTATCGATTTATTTCCTTCTCCTTAAATTTTCTGTTGCCAAAAAGGTTCCTTATTTGTGTAATTACTCTCTCAGTATGTGGCTATAACTTATATTCCATTGATTTTTAATTCTAAAAGCATTCATTTGTGCTATTTTGATATCATATCCATGAACTTTTCACACTTGAAGTTGCCTTTTATATGATATAACTAATGCATTGGCAAATGCCCAGATTATTAATATGTGGCATCTAATAGGAAACAGCCATGAACCCATGAAATTTCACTAGATGATAAATATTTATGAAAGTATTCATACTTGCAAAGAATTTTCACTGTCTCCCAAACCTGATATAAATAATAAAATATCTGACAACTCTGTTTCTTGGTTGAAGTTTATGGAAAGAAGTAATCACCCTTTAGTAAGTAGTTTAATAAGGAAATTTTGCTTGTAATATCTGCAATTATAAGAATAGCCTAGTAAATGACATCCTATGAATTAAGGAGCAGCCTTTCTGAGTTCAATGTTAGCTTTTTGGCGTCTAATTTGGCACTTGACCCTTCAATGGACAGGTTCTTGGTCTTCTAGGTCTAGACCAGCCAAACAGCTTTGCCACTAAATCAGAGAATCCTCTGAAGGTTGAGAGTGCTAATGTTGCTGAGTTGCCTGACTTGATAGACACGGGGGATCCAAATGATTGTAATGGACAGGACAATGCTACAAAGAATCCTAATGATCACAATGTAGTAAATTTTACATCGCCAACACCTCTGGTTGATGATCTATTTGGAGATTTTGGTAGCTCTGTCCAAGGTAGTGAACCTAAAAATGAAGAAGATCCCTTTGCCGATGTATCATTTCATACCAATGAGAGTAAAGAACATACAGATGATCTCTTTTCAGGAATGGTAGTTGGTGGTAAACAGGTTGATAATGTGCTTGGGAATAGAAGTAAGCCTGAAACTTTTGACATTTTTTCTTCCAATTCCGATCAAGGGAATAATAAAGAGTTTGTCAGTGATTTAATGGCTGATTTATCAATTGAAGAAAATACCTCAAGTACGAAGCAGCAATTGAATTCTGCCACAAATTTGAATAATCATGTTACCCCTCATCACCCTGACAACATTTTAGGTGGCATTTTGGGCTCTCAAGAAACTGGATACAATATGAATCCCATGCCTTCTACAGGTCATATGCCTTATGGTATTCAGCCTGGCATTATGACGAACAATATGAATCAGTTGTATTCTACCCAGCCACTTAATTATGGGGCCGTGGGAAACCTCTTGGCTCAGCAGCAGTTTCTGGCAGCAATGGCTAATTTCCAACACATTAATAATGTAAACATGCACGATGCCAGTGTTGCTCAAATTGGTGGGGCCAAGGTAACAACACCTCTACCAGATATATTCCAATCAAATTTTGCATTTCAAGCCCCCAGCTCAGTGATCAACAATTCAAAGAAAGAGGAAAATAAAGCATTTGATTTTATCTCAGTAAGTAGGCGTATTACTTGCATTATACTTTTCTGGGGGTTAATTTTAGGATTATTATTTGCAAAGGTATATCTTGAATTTTTGCTTTGTGGAATCAAAATTTGCTTTGAATTTGGCCATTTGAATCAAATTAGTCATCTAGAGTTTGAGATTCATCTTTATAAACGTGCAACTTAGTCTGGTGTACAGAACTATAATGTAGAAGAATAGGTTGTATCAGAAACCTTATTAGCAGAGAGCAGATCCCAGCATCTGTAATTTTTCTGGTCAGGTCTTGGTGACTACTAGGATAGTAGGATGGGCTTTTCTTTTATTGGTGAAGTAGATTTTGATTATAAGAGGAAAACATTTTCGATCCAAGGATAAACTGGATTATTTCTATGGCCATAGATACTTTGTCTGGTTTTTGATTGGTTTTCCACTTTTCCTGACCCTTTTGTTTCATGATTTTAGGACCATATTGCTACTTCTCGCGATCCAAAGAGAGTGATTTGAAACTTCAGACTCCGATTTTGGTGGCATATGATATCAATGACACAGTATTGGATTTGACAAAATGAATCAATCTCTTGGAGCTTCCTATGGATTGACAAAATGATATATGGCATAGTGTTGGATATGAGGAAAAGCATTTTAGATGGTGTTTCAATTTTTGCCCATGTTGGCAACACGAGAGTAATAAGATGAGCAAACATCGGACTTGAAAGTTAGGTATTACAGGCTTTCTGTATAGATGAGAGAATGAGCATTGAAATGTTGTGTGATATTTTGATTTTCCTAAAAATTTGTAGCTATTGGTTGAGATCTTGCAGCTGTAATTCAGGCGCCAATAGAATTAATTAGCACTTTACTCCCATTTCCCATTTTTTATTTCTTTATACGAATGGTTCAAACTTCATATTATCCATGTCATTGAAACTAAACTGAGTACCCTTGTTTTGCTCTATGTTTAGTTCTTGGTCATGAATGCAATAAATATTCTAGAATGTTTGATCATATGATCACTAGCTTGGCCACTACACCCAATGAGACAACTTCCACCTGTCCAGCCTATATGGCCTCCACGTTGAACCCCACACCCTCCAACTCTAGACATTCCGTAGCCCAAATCCGCAACCCGAAAGCCACCCTCCAACCCATATCCAACCCCCAGCCCATTGGGTCACCAAAGCCCGATACCTCCACCAGGCCATACCAAGCCCTAGATAAAAACAAAGAAAACATCCTAACCAATCCAATGAGTCGGGCCTAACCAAAAATGGGTGTGAAGATCCATTCTAATTTGGCGACAGGATCCTCAAAGCCTAAGGTCAAAGAGAAGCCCCACTCACTCGTTGATGTAGCCTTAAAAGTAGGGCAGAGCAACAAGCGGGTTGGACAGTCTGTGCCTAAACCCATAACCCGCCTATTTAACTTTAAACGGGTACGAGCTAGCCTATACCCGTACTTCAACCATTTAAACCTGTGTTAAATGTGCTAACACATATGAGCGGGTTAACTGGATTTCGGGTAACTCATTTACATTTGACATGTTTATTTTCTTAGAAAAAAACATACATAAGCATCAAGCACCTATCCAGAAATCTCTATAAGCAAGAAATCAAACCAAATCAAGCAAGAAAATAACCATAAAGCGAAGGAGTCAGAAACTAAGACCCCAAAAAGAAAAAATTATGAATGAAATGAAAGGAACTAGAAGGCATCCTCTACCAGGGAAGGAGAAGACGAAGAATGAAACTAGAAATAAGAAGGTTCATCGTCCTCTATTGCAATTGCAGATATGGAGTCAAAGTGTTGTTTGTCGTCCTTCATGTGACGCAAATCTAAAGTCGAAGTGCAAGAAAACAAAGGTTTGTTGTCATGTGTCAGAGATTTGAAACCAAAGTGTCGTTTGGCATCCTTCGCCGTCACAGATCTGAAGAGGGAGTGGAAGAAAAATAAGGTTTGTTGTTTCCATCCACTGATGCCTTTGTTGTTCGCCGTCAAAGAGCCATTTTGTCGTAGAAATCTAGATCAAAGAGCTAACCGTTACCACCTTGATCTTCGCCTTTGTAACTCGAGGCTGCTGCCTCGACCTGCTGCTTTGCTACAGTGTTAGTGGTGTTGTCATGTAAGGGTTATATAGTCACAGAGAAAAGAAAGTAAGAGACCGAGAGAGTAAGAATCGATGCCTCAATGGGTAGTCATGACTGGATGTCGAGCATCAGGGTTAAGAATTACAGCCGAAATCCCGAATACTGGAAATCTTGAATGGGGAGGGAGTTAAGGAATGAGATGGGTATTACTGTCCATATAGTTAATAAAAAAAAACTAAATGGGCAGGTACGGGCAACCCAAAAATATGCCTATAGCCCGCCTATATTAAGTCTTAAATGGACAGGTTTTCATGGGCTCTTTTGGGTGGGCTCAAAATGGCCCAATTACACTGGGTTACAAAAAGGCTCACCGGATTGCGAGTTCCATGCACAGCCCTACTTGAAAGCAATCTCCAACCAAGGCTCTTAACTAAATTTTTGAATCCAGAGGAGGAACTCCTAAACGATGCTACTAAACTAGGGGATGTCACCCACCGCTCCAATGTGGAGCTCAATGTGTGAAATGGAGATTACACCTGTACTTAGATAATTCATTTAGGATCACAAGCCAGAGGTGTTAGTTCTAGTTGAATTGAAAGTCTCAAGGCTTATTGTTGATCAGATTATCAAAAAAATTGGCTTCAGTAATTCCCACATAGTGAAGCATCAGGATTCTCTGGAGGCATTTGGCTGCTCTAAACATCTAATGTGGAAATTACTATTCTCCACAATAACTAGTAGGTTATACACTCGAGGGTTCGTATTACACCGTCAGAAACCTCATTCCTCTTCCTAGTTGTTTATGCTAGCCCAACAGCATCTATTCGAGTGCAATTATGGTCAACATTAGAAAGTGTAGCCGGTAATAATTAAGAATTATGGGTGCTCGCAGGCGACTTTAATGCCGTCCTTTCAAGTATTGAATGTCGAACGAGCTCAAATCAGCTAAGGAGAGGATGCCCCTTATTCCAGAAATTTCAAGAAACATGCCATTTGATTCACTTGGGTTTTTTGGGTCCTCACTTCACGTGAAGATGAGGTAAATATTTGCATGTCTAAATTGTGTGCTTACTAATAATTCTAGGCTTGCAGATTTGCGAATGTGTTGGTCCTTCATTTACCAAAGATCTAGTCGGATCATAGGCCCCTTAAGCTATCACTACGCTTAAACCCACATAACACTAATACCTTACAACCCTTCCATTTTTTAGTTCCTTGGCTGACCCACTCACAATTTAAAGACCTTGTCAAAAATTCTTGGAGCCATGACAATTCCTTAGTGACCAATATCTCAATGTTCATTGAAGCAACGATGACCTGGAATCGAGAAACTTTTGGGTTAGTAGGAAAAGGAATCTAAGAGCTTAAATCACGAGGGTTTAGAAAGCTTTTGAAGAAAGACCCCTCTTTACCTCTCTTAACAAGCTTAATCAAGAGCTTCGGGAAGACTATGAAACAATATGCCTTCAAGAAGAACTATTGTGGATACATTAATCTAGGGCTGATTGGATAAACTTGGGAGATCAAAACACATGATATTACCACACTAAAGCATAGATCCAACGAACCATAAATCATTTATTTTCTCTCAAAAATTCAAATGGATCCTGGGTTTCGGATGAAACAGTTCTTGTGAACATGATTCAAAGCTTTTTTGTAAAGCTTAATTCAGTCCCTCAGTAAAATCCCTTGGTATACTCCTATAGAGGTATGTTTCCCAATGCCTTACCCTCTTGATTGTATATTTTATGATTAAATATGTGTATATTTTAGAGAAAATTTCATTTAAATACCAAATGAATTTGTGAAACCCCCAGAAGTCCGTCGAATTTGCAAAAGACTTAGAGGTGACAAGGGCTTTTAAGGGTTTTGCAAATTCACGCCAAATTACCATTTTGCCCTTAGTTCTAAATAATTAAAAAAGAAAAAGAAAATACCCGGGTGGGCCCCATTTTGTCCATAGGAGTTTTTTTTTTTTTTTTTTTTTTTTTTTTTTTTTTTTTTTTTTTTTTGGCGGTGGGGTGTTTTGTCAAAAATCAAAACAGTTTTTTGCAAATGTGGGGGGTAGGGTTGAACCCCACCTTCAAAACCAAGTAGCCCAACTAGTTGGGCTACTTGATTCTCTTATTATATATATACACTAATAAATATATATATTCTTCTTAACATTTTTTCAATGGTATTTACAAGTCCAAAAGCAAATTACGAGTGCTTTTTTCGGGGTTCCTTTGATGCATGTTTTGTAAAACAAAAAAATAATAATGCATTATTACAAGTCCAAAAGCGCGATTTACAAGTGTAAAAAGCGCAAATTACAAGTCCAAAAGCGCAAATTACCGGTTTTTTCGGGGTTCCTTTGATGCATGTTTTGTAAAAAAAAAAAGCATTATTACAAGTCCAAAAGCGATTTACAAGTTTAAAAGCGCAAATTACAAGTCTAAAAGCGCAAATTACCGGTGCTTTCTTCGGGGTTCCTTTTTTACTCTTTGATGCATGTTTTGTAATTCGTGCTTTTGGACTTGTAAATCGCGCTTTTTGGACTTGTAATAATGCATTTTTTTTTTTGTTTTAAAAAACATGCATCAAAGAAACCCTGAAGAAAACACTTGGTAATTTGTGCTTTTGGATTTGTAATTTGCCCTTTTGGACTTGTAAATCGTGCTTTTGGACTTGTAATAATGCATTATTTTTTTTTTTTTTGCTTTACAAAACATGCATCAAAGGACCTTTGAAGAAAGACCGGTAATTTGCGCTTTTGACTTGTAAATCACGCTTTTGAACTTGTAATAATGCATTATTTTTTTTGTTTTACAAAACACGCATCAAAGGAACTCAAGAAAGACCTTGGTAATTTGCGCTTTTGGAATTGTAATTTGCGCTTTTGGACTTGTAAATCGCGCTTTTGGACTTGTAATAATGCATTTCTTTTTTTTGTTTTACAAAGCATGCATCAAAGGAACCCTGAAAAAAGCACTGGTAATTTGCGCTTTTGGCTTGTAAATCGCGCTTTTGGACTTGTAAATACCATTGAAAAAATGTTAAGAAGAATATATATATATTAGTGTATATATATAATAAGAGAACCAAGTAGTCCAACTAGTTGGGCTACTTGGTTTTGAGTGGGGTGGGGGTTGAACCCTACCCCCCCACATTTAAACCGTTTTTGATTTTTGACAAAACACCTCACCCGCCCAAAAAAGAAAAAACCCTCCTACGGTGGTCGCCGGCGGTGGGGCCTACGGGGGTATTTTCTTTTTTTCTTTTTAATTATTTAGAACTAAGGGCAAAATGGTCATTTGGCGCGAATTTGCAAAACCCTTAAAAGTCCTTGTCACCTCTAAGTTTTTTTGCAAATTCGACGAAACTGGAGGTTTCACAAATTCATTTGGTATTTAAATGGAATTTTCCCTATATTTTATGAGAATTAATTGGAATTATTGATATTATATACCTATTTAATTATCTTTTATTGACTTTTTCATCATTGAATCAAACTTAGGATCAGAGAATAAATCGACATAAAATCTAGGGAAAATCCTATATAAAGACGGTTGAATTACTCAAATTCTAATTTGGGTTGCTAAACTTAACAAATTATTAATTAGGTTATGCGGCACAATTAGGGATTTAGAATTTTGGCCAAATTACTTGTATTACCCTTAGTTATTAAAAAAACAAAATTGAAGACAAAATAGTATTGTTTATGAACTACATAAGAACCTTAACGACAGAAAATTCTCGACAATGTTAGAAAGTCGGCAAAAAAGGCTACGGGTTTTAATGTTAAAACGTCATTCCTTAGTCCCTTTTAGTTAATATTTGCTAAATTTTGATTGAGCTGTCCATCGCAAATATTCTTCAATTGTATCATAATCGTTATGATCGGAAAAGCAATTAATGAGCGAGAGATCGGTAGTTACGAGAAGAAGAATTGGTCAAGCGATGGGATTGAGTTATTCTTCATATAAGAAGACACGTTACGTAGATGCAAATACTAGAACAAAAGCTAAAAAGAATGCATCAAAGTTTGCATTACAAATACAACATTTTATTCTAGATTCATCCTCCCGATTGGATCAAACCGCCATGTCCACAAAAATCCCAAAAGTAACGCTGCATACAACACACATAACTTGAATGAATATACAAATGATCGGTTTCAAAACTTCTTCATACCCACCCAACTAAGCTAACGCTAATCAAAGAAAAATTAGAACCTGACTTTTTGGCACAAACAGGGTTCCTCACAGTGACAACAGTGACTTCTTATGGCATCGTTCATGCTCCACAGGGCACACAAGAGAGAGCAACGATGGTAACGGCACATCCAACTTTTGGCTTTTCATTTCCTTTTTTTCTTTGGACTACGGGTTAGGGGTATTATTGAAAAATAACCAACATTTAAATATTATAGATTGGGTCATTGACCCAATTTAGGATTTGTTGAGTTTACCAACCTTATATAGCATTTTACTATTTCAACCGTCTTTATATGGGATTCTCCCTAAAATCTACTCATATCCTATTTTTAATGTGCAGGAAATATTAGCTGATTTGGAAAGAAGTAGAAAAAGCAATTAAGAGGGCAATTAAGAGGATATGCAATCAATCAAACTCCGTGGTCCTACACAAGAAAAATAGAAACAAAATCAATTGCGTGATCTGGTGGAGTAAATTACAAGATATGAGATATCTTTGTAATAAGAAAAGGAGAATCAGTGACCCCAAGACCTAAATTATAAATAGGGAGGCAAAGACAAGCAAGAAATGAAGCAAGAAAGGAGAGAGAGAGGCGCAGAACAAGAAGGAACAAAGAAGTAGAGGAGTAGCGGCTGAGCGTTTTGGTTCTCTTCATCATCTCCACGGAAGGACGGAAGAACTGTGGAGGCGACAAAGATTTTCTTTCCGCTTTCTCTTTATTCTTTGAACCTGGATTTTTATCTCTTTGTTATTGGTTTTATTAGAGCCATGTGTGGCTAGTAGGTTTTGCAACATAGAGAATCTATGAACTTGTTTGGGTTTTAGAGATTATTCCCACTTGTTAGTTTTGCTTAATTTTATTTGGTTTATTTAATCGTGTTCATTGTTATTGCTTATTGATTGATCACCATTGAGCACTTGGGGATTTAAGGTTGAACTTGGAAGAGGGAATCCTAAATTGACATTGGGATTAAATAATGTGGAATTAGGTTTAAATCTAACGTGAAGTTAGGTTTTGATCTAATTTGCGTCTAGGATAGGAATATACCTAGAAGTTCCACATAATCAAATTAGAGTGAGCCCGGTTTAAAACGCATCTTATTTAATTGTGTGAGGCATCACATAATTAATTAAGGTAGGTATATAGGTGGAACGGAAGGCATTTATAGACATTAATATTCTAGATTAGCTGATTAAGTTAAGTCAAAGTTAATTTAGTGGGGATAAAATCTAAGAATCAAATAAGGGATTAGTGACTCTAGGTTGTTCGTTCATTCGTGTGGCGTTTGTTTGTTTTCATTTTAATTTTAATTTCTTTTCTCTTAATTAAATTTAATTTGGTTTTCTCAACTTAAACGAAATTGTGAAATTAATGCTCAACTGGAATTTGTGATACTAAGTCCTCGTGGGAACGATACTTTTCTTATCACTTTATTACTTGATACGGCCCGTACACTTGCAGAGTTTTTAAGCCATAAATTTTTGCCTTATCACCTCTTGTTAGAATTTTTGGCAATTAATTTCTCTTTAGATGAAGTAAAGCAAGCACTCTTTGATATGAAGCCTTTAAAAATCCAGTGCTTGATGGACTCCACACTATATTTTTTCAAAGCCAATGGGATTTGGTGGGCACCTCAATCCATAGAATGGCGAACATGCTCCTAGATGGCAATTCCTTAAAATTGGGTATGAATAATACTTTTATCATACTCATGCCAAAAATTGATTGTCCCTCTACGGTTAAGGAATTCATACCAATTAGCCTTTGTTTGGTGACATACAAAATTGTTACCAAACTACTAGCAACTAGACTCAAGCACATTATGCTCCAACTACTCCTCCCATCCAATCTAACTTTATCAAGGAGAGGAATATCATGGATAACATCATAATTGCACAAGAGGTTATTCACTTCATGAAGAACAAGCATAGGGAAAAAGGTTGGCTAGCAATAAAGGTTTACCTCGAAAAAGCTTTTGATAAGCTTAGCCGGCATTTGTCCAAGACACTCTACAGGATGCGAGGTTTCCAACTAATATTATTGGATTGATAATGCACTGTATAACCACCCATCAATGCATATACTCTAGAATGGTTGCCCTACCACTGCCTTCAAACCATCCAGGGGCATTAGCAAAGGGACCCCTCTCCGTACATCTTCATTTTGTGCATGGAAAGATTATCTCAAACAATCGCCAAAGAGGTTCATATTGGGAACCGGGAAACAATTAGATTAGGGAGACAAGGCCTACCACTATCCCACCTTTTTTCTGTAGATGACTTAATCGATTCAGCAGTACATCGCCTAAGCAACTCAATTTGATATTGATAGTCCTAAAGAGGTTCATATTGGGAATAGAGAAACGATTAGAATATAGAGACAAAGGCCCAAAACTATCCCACCTTTTTTTTTTAGATGACTTGATCCTATTCAGCAGTACATCGCCTAAGCAACTCAATTGGATACATATAGTCCTAAAGATGTTCATATTGGGAACAGGGAAACGATTAGATTAGGGAGACAAGGCCCACAATTGTCCCGCTTTTTTTTTTTGTAGATGACTTGATCCTATTCAGTAGTACATCGCCTAAGCAATTCAATTTGATACAGACAGTCCTTGATGAGTTCTGCGCAGCATCAGGACAGGTGGTGAGCAGAAGAAAAACTCATATAGGGCTGTACCTAAAACCCAAAAACCCGGTCAACCCGACTCGACCTGGTCCAGCCCATGGGAAGAAGAAAAAAACCCGATTAATTTGGACAAGACCGGGTGTGACCTGAAGTCCGGGTAGGACCGGGTATTGGGCTACTATCCAGGACCAGTGAGCCCGGTCCTACCTGGATGATATTGTATATATTTATTATATTTCAGCCTTCAGGAAATAAAAACTTCTTCGGCCTAAAACGATGCGTTGAGGGAAGTATATATTCCTCATGTCTTGTCTGCCTCTAATTTTAGCATTCAACCTTCCTCCCTCTCTGAGGTTCAATTTGCGATTTTAAGTCCTCATGTCTTTTGGCTTTCTGCCCTAGTTTTAGCATTCAGCCTCCCTATCTGAGATTCAATTTGCGCATCTGAAGATCGGCACACTTCCACCGGTGCTCGTCTCTGAAGTTTCCGGCGATGCACAGTGAAGATACAAAAGAAAGAAGAAGGAGAGAAAAGAAGAAGAGGGTGAAGGTTAAACGAAGGTTGGAGGTGACAGAGGTCCGATTCTGAGCTCATAAAACTCGCTGCCACTCTCCCGTTGCAGCTGCCCTCTCTAGTTCGAAGCTTGCTGATAGCCTCGTTGGTGAATAATGCCGCCATTGCAGCTACCCTCGCTGGTTCAAATTCTGAGTTTTTTCCCCTCTCGTTTCACTGATGATGAATTGTTGAGTGATAGATATTGGTCTATTTGTTTTATTCATTACAGGAAAAACAAGAAGCCAAAATGAGGTATATTCTATCGTATTTATCTTTGTTTTCCCCTCATGTTTAATGCTCTTTTTCCCAGACTCAATGATGCTAACAAATCCTGGGAATTTCGAAAAAAAAAAAACAAGTCCTGGGAATTGTTTATAAAAAAATAAGTGTAAAAGTTTTTTTTTTTCCTTTTGCCTTTTGAATATATACAATGAACAATTAATATAGGGAGAAGTGTGAACTGATGAAAAGACATAGGCCTGTCATCACGTGTCTCGAGAATGTCCTTGCTGAGCTACAAATTGAAAAGAAGGATACCTGTGTTATCACATGTCTATTTCTTTTTTTTTTTTGTCAACATATTTGGTTAAATCAACATCTTTTTTTTTTTTTTTTTAACTTTCAACCGGGCCAGCTAGACCACTAACCCAGTCTAGTCTGACCCAGTCTGTCCAACCCGGGGGACATCGGGTATTTTTTCGGGTAGGACCGGGCTTCGGGTTGGAAAGTCCAGCCCGAACAACCTTCCGGACCAGACCACGGGCTAATGACCTGCCCGATCCGGTCTGGTTGATGTACAACCCTAAACTCATACACTTCTCAAGAAATGTGTCAAGAAGAGATGTTGAACAAATATGTGATACTCTCTAGTTCTAGAAAATAAAGCACCTTGGTAGATACCTTGAGTCATTCTCCATTTGAGAATGACTAAAGATACTTATAGCTATCTCAGAGAAAGGGTGCAGCAAAAATTAACCTCATGGAAAGCAAAATCTGTCTTTGGTGGAAGGATAACCTTTGCTAAATCTATCCTTAGTGCCATTCCTTTCTACTCAATGCAAACAAGTCTCCTACCAGCTTCATGTATTAAATGCCTTGATAAACTTACCCGACGCTTCATCTGGGTTGATGTAATACTACAAAATATAGATTTTACTTCCATAAAAAAGTCCATTTTTCAAAAAGGGAACTAAAAGTAAAGGCCGTGAATTTTTTGTAGTAACATGGATACTTTTGACATTGCAATTTTAAAAGGGATGCCGAAAGTATAGTTTTGGCATCCCAATTTAGAAAGGGATGCCAAAATTTGGGACTTTGGTGTCCAAATTTTAAAGGGGACAAATAGTCTTTTGGTGTTACCTAAAGTCTAGTTTAGACATCCCAATTAAGTGTCCCTTATAATCCTTGTTCGTGTTCCTTCCTTTCACTCCTTGCTAAAATTTTTTCCCCAGTGACTTCTAACTCTTCCAAATGGTCTCCAGTGGTTCCATTATTGCTACAAAATGAGTTAGACAGTACTTTGAGAAGAACTGAACTAGAATCAGGGGTGACTGATTCTATAAGGCTATCCAAATTAGTCAAATTAGCAGTTCTTAATGGAGAAGAAGAGGAGACCGGGTTGGGCATCGACAAATACACCAAACAAGTGCACCAGATCTACCTTCGTCTTACATTCATCAGACCATATCTACCTTCATCCTCCTCCTCTTTCACATTACATTATTTTTTTCCTAAATCTACCTTCATTGACGGTGCAGAAGGAGGGAGAAGTGGCCGAGAATGTTACTAGAGACATTGACGGTGTGGAAGGTGTTCGATTCCAGGACTTATAAATAGTACAATTGGACTTTGACATTGGCGAAGGAGACTGCGAGTAATGATGAGGAGAATGCCTTCTTTGTATTTGTTGGTAGTTTCATGATCTATGTGGTGCCCTCTAAAGGAAGAGGGGTTAGGTCGGGGGAGGAGCTCAGATACGGCGACAATGTTGTTGGGAAGACGAAGGCTTAGTGGTGTGTTGCGGATCTTTATGCCTTTCCTTGATGAATCCAAGACTAAAAGCTCAGCGTTCGGTTCTATGTCGGCACTAAAGGGTTCTTCTTTCTTTCTTGTGATAGATCTGGTTTGTAATTGTTCTGTCATAAGAACATAGATAGATCGGACTTGACCTAGGAGCAATTCCTAGGGCCTACGTACCCTTGAGAGGGATCAAAGTCCACGTAGTTCGATATACACATATAAGGGGTGGGGTGTGTGCTCTGTGTGGCAGAATTGTAAAGAGTAGAGGGAATATTTCTGTGTACCGTTCACCTCGCTTGGGAATGTTTCCTTATGTATATTTATAACAGCATCATACTGGTCCGAGTTCTGTGGGAGCGTGTTTCCACTACTCCATGTTCTAAGCCCCCACTACTAGCACCATTGCAAACGTGGGTATGATCGTGGGATAGCTCTCCTTCAATTGGGCCTGACCTCTGTAAGCCCATTTTCGAGGTCCATAACAGTTGCCCCCCAGCTCGGTAGTTCAAGTCTTTGAGCTGCCGGGATGCATTAATTGTTTGATTGTGAAACACGAATTTGGCCGAGATGTATCCGGCTTATCGGGTTGTGTAAGGAGAAATAAGATCCTTGCTTGCTTTGTAGCAATTTTTCTCGGTCTATATTCCCGCATTTAATATATGTAAGCAAATCATAATAAATGGAAAATACTTACTTGTTTATGCAAATCCTTCAACTTGCTCATTTTGAATACTTGTCCGAGTTTGACATCAATTTCGGTTATTGATAATATGCATTTCCACTAACAACTCATTATCCACTCTGTTGCCCCCCAGCCCGGTAGTTCGAATCTCGGACTGCCGGGATGCATTTAAGATTTAACCTAGATTAGCACACTAAGCCCGACTTTAAACTAGATTCAGTTTAGTTGGGTCCGGCTTCAGAGATTTACATGGATCCCGGATCTTAACTAGATTTTCAGTTAACTCGGGTCCACCTTCAAGACATTACGTGGATCCCGAACGTTAACTAGATTCAGTTAACGGGGTCCAAATTTAAACTTTACACAAAAGCTCGATTTTGACTAGAATCCACCTTAAAGAATGTACATGGAGCTCGGATTTTAACTAGATTGATTAAAACCAAGCTTTCCTTCAAAACTTTTCACGGATCCACGATTTAAACTGGATTCAATTCAAATCGGGTCCGCCTTCAATAATTTTGCGGATCCGAACGTTAACTAGATTCATTAACCAGGACCGACTTCAAAACTTTGCATGGATCCCGAATATAAACTAGATTCAGTTTAAATCGGGTCCGCCTTCAAGACGCTATGCGGATTACAAACGTTAACTAGATTCAGTTAACGAAGGATGCCTCGAAAAATTATCACGGATCCCGGACTACAACTAGATTCAGTTATCCAGGTCCGTCTTCAAAGCTTAACACATGCCGGATTTAAACTAGATTCAGTTTACACGGATCCGCCTTCTATTTTTTATTTTCTGCAAACATGTACTCGTAGCCCGGATTTAAACCAAATTCGGTATAAATTGGGTCCGGCTTTAAAACTATTACGGATCTCGGATCTCAACTAGATTCAGTTAGCCGGGATCCACTTTCAAGAATTTACATGGATCCCTGATTCCTTTTGCTCTTCTCTTTCCTACTCAATGTCGAACCTGAGACCATGTGGTGAGAAATCAATGTTTTTTAACTCGCCAATATGACCCTCACACGTTGACAATGGGGTATTCATCCCTTCTTCGGATGCAATTCGCTTCAAACCCGGCCCCGAGGAGACTCGGATCTAGGCGCGGAGACCAACACGCACAATTTTAATCATCGTTGCCGACTCCGCTTTATTAATTTTTTTGGCGTAATTGTACATTTAATGTACCGAGTTGTAGTGCCGTGTTGGGCTTTTGTTATGACAAACTTTTAATTTATAAAATCAAAAGCGTGCCGAGCTACGCTTGCTCCCTTTTGTCTTTGCCTTTCGAGAGTAGAGAATGTAAGAGTCAACTTGATCAAGGTTGGCTAGCACATTTGAACGTTTTTTACGTGGCAACAATGTTGCTATTTACATGATTTACGAAAACATGCATTTGCAATATTTTTCGTACATGTTCTTTTTTGGCCATTATTGCGATACAGCAAACATGAATTGCTAACCCGAGTTTCCGTTCGCGCATTTTTGGCGGCTATGCCGCTATATGATCCATAGTGTGTTTTCACTATAGATTCATATTGGCGGATTGTTCATTTGGCGATTTTATCGCTACATGATTTATGAATTAATTCAAAATCCATACATGTTTCGTCGCACCTTGTTATCTTTGCTACAATATGTTGAAATATGGGTTCTACGATCCCGCAGTCTTCACTAATCAAATGTTTTTTTTCAACATGATTTTCAGAAACGGGTTTGTGTACCTCGGATCCCTACACGTTTAGCCTAGGTGGCATTGTCGACGCACATGGAGCCCGGGTTTTAACTAGATTCAGTTTAACCGGGTTCCATCTTCGTTCCCTTTCGTAGGGACGGACTCCACACGGATCCCGGATTTTAACCATATTTGGTTTAACCGAGGTCCGCCTTCTAATATTCCTTAACAAGGAACTGTATTTGTTTCCTTTTAGAAAATACAAGCTGCAAGGGAAAAGCAATCTGCTCCATAAGCTTTACTAGCCATAGAAGTATCAAAGAGTAGATTGGCCAGTGCAATAATTGCAATTTCAGTAGCACCAATAAAGAAAGTTTTAGCCAATTTATTTAATGGCTTAGCATCCGCATTAAGAGCAATTAAGATCCTCGTGGTTCAGCTTCACAAATCTCAGAGAAATTGAATTCAAGTATGACAAAGGCTAACAAAAGTAGGTTGAAACTATTTCTTAGCCAATCGAAGAATGATGCTGGTTTTTCTTGTAGTATAGCATGTAGCTTGGATAAGTGAGATTACAGCTTGAATAAAAAACAAGAGGCCTGTTGAGATGCCGAAGAATGGATGGTGACAAGATCCGTTGATTATAGCATGTACTACAGCTTGAATAAACAAGAGGCCTGTTGAGATGCCTTTTCTGTCGTATGCATTAATTATAGCGCTGCATGTAGAACAATTTGGAGCCAAACCCAACTCTACCATGGTTGAAAATATACATTGAGGTTCATATTTCCCAAGTCTCAGAAAGCCATATGCAATGACAACTTTATATATTTGTCTTCTATTTCGTAGACTACAAAAACGCTGCTAATTCATTTTTGTTGGACAGCCCCTTTACAAACATGAGGCTGCAATTCAGATCTCCAATCATTTGCATGCATTATTGTTTCTCCACCAGGTGCAAATCTCCAGTAATTGTTTCCCCATGTTTTCCATATATATCCATTGTAGCATTTAACACGCAATGAATTAAACTTGAATCTAAGTTTAATAATCAAGGCATGGAGCTCCTGCACTGGATTTTTATCCTTTTTACAATGAGTTTGAGGGCCTTTTCCCATGGCCAATAATGAGGATTTGCAGTAATAATAGCATTCCCTGCACTGGAGGTCTTACTACCTAATTCATTTAAAAATGAAATTACTTGTATTGAAATTACCACACTTGGCATACACTGTTATAAGGGAACTTGGAACAATTTCTCCTTTAACAATGTTTAAGTGGTTGAAACCAGCCGCCAATGCACTTGTGAAAGCCGGACATTATTGTTTGCCAAAATTCAACTTGCTGATTGTTTCAACTTGCAGATCGTGGGCTAGTCCATCTTCTCATTAAAAAGAGACAAAGCCTTGCATATATAGCCATTTTGATTGCAACTAGCAATTATAGCATTTCAGGAAACCAAATCCCTTTGCTCATGCTATCAGACACAATAAAGAGTATCTCAACTCAAATACGTCACCAACTTCATAACTTAATAACAATAATTCAATCATAAACTATCTTCATGATCAACATAAAAAGCCCAAGTCCGACTTTCATCAAACAATGGTATAATTAATTGGAGAATTTCATCCCACACCAATTTTTCCGGCCTTATTGACAAGATGCAGAAAATGGATCTGCTATAACGCCCCTGCTGCCAAAAATTAGAATGAATCCCATACGACTTAGCATTATAGGCATTTGAATTTAGCTCTGAGCCTTTGATTGTCTCTGGCCTGTTGTACTTGTGTATTCCAAATGCCCTTCCTTGAAACTATCACACTTTATATACATATTAATCAAGCCATTTACCACCAAAATATTATCATCCATCAGATCCCTCACGGCATAGCCATGGATTTCCTTCATAAACTATCTTATGCTAATGCTTATTCACATAAGCATTAGCATAAGATATCCATTGACTAATAACACACTAAGCAATGACAATCTGGGAATTATAATATAGCCAATTCTGCTAGCAGCTAACCTCCATAATTCTTTAGCACTTCTAGCGTGATTGTACTTACAAAATAGCAGTTTTTCATAGCCAGATATATAGACATTTCATCAGGATAAAAAAAAGTAATATTAAAAAGTGATGTTTGAGATGTACCTCTAGATGACAGTGTTTGAGAATGATATTAACAAGAGATGTTGAGAAATCCTTTTTTCTTAACCTCACAAGGGACATGGTCCTTGCCGCCATGATTTGGCAATTTAGAATGATCTGATTTGAAGCCGTCGTAGAATCATCTTCTTCTTCAGAACACAAACTTTTGCAATATGCTAAAAGTTAGTGCAGCATTATAATATAGTGCATCTACCACTTATAATCAGGTGCTTGCGAGATGCGCTCCATAGACCGATGAATGATGGAAACACGGAAGAAGAGATGAAGTCTTGTTGCTGGGCTGCCGGTAGTTGGACTCAGTGAACCCTCTCTGCCTGCGCCCTTCCTACCGAATCTCCTCTCTTAAACAATATATCCTGCCCTCAATATTTTATCTCGGCAATTTGAAGAGTGAGGTACCTCGGCAATTCCGACATTGTATCCCGACATTCCGACATTTTTCCACAGCGTCAAACCCAGATTTTTTTTTTTTTTTTTTTTTTTTGAATCTCCGCATAGCATCGACGGTTTTGACTTTTACAGAGCTGTTACATTCTAAAATTAACTCTGTAGGCAATAAAGTTATCTCGGCATAATCTTTCCTGCATTTAAACTCGGCTACTCCTAGCACCCTCCAAGTCTACATCGAGATTGAATCAGATACATTGGTATCTTGGTTTTACATCTTTAGTATATCTCAGCCTTCACTAGAACGTAAAACTTGGTTCTGTTCCATCTCGGCCTACCTCGCCATCATCATCTCGGCACTTTATGATTTTTTCAATACTTCATCTCGGACACTCAGAATAATAAAAGAATCTAGGCACCTTGGATATTTCTGAAATCAATCTTGGCATTTCGGCAACAGGGATATTAACCTCGGCATCTCCTTCATAAGAAAACCAGGGCTCGCAAAGAGCTAAAACTTCTTCCATGGGCACGGTAGGGCTCAACCTCAGTCATCGTAGATATTGCTGGAATTGTTGATTTTGACGACTACAACTTTTTCGGAGGAATCGAAAGCACCTTTGGCTGTTTATTGTTTATAATCCACTAACCTTGGTTATTCATGCTTGGGACTGCTTCATATTGCATCCAGGTTGAGAACGGCATCCTCTGGCTCGCCCTCTGTGAAGATCAATGGAGGCTCCCACTCGTCGGGAGTCATCGTGGTGGGTTCCGCATGAGCCGTCGGAGAGGATTCTTCTGTCAATGGAGGGATCTTTTAAATTGAATTTGAGGATTCTCTGGTTCGATTTCTTTAACCCGTCGGTTCAGGAGTACGTATTGCTTCTGGTTTTTACCATAGATGGTCATGGGAATCAAATAAAAATTTACCGAGATCCCCACGGTCGGCGCCAATGTTCTGTCATAAGAACATAGATAGATCGGACTTGACCTAGGAGCAATTCCTAGGGCCTACGTACCCTTGAGAGGGATCAAAGTCCACGTAGTTCGATATACACATATAGGGGGTGGGGTGTGTGCTACGTGTGGCGTAATTGTAAAAGAGTAGAGGGAATATTTCGTGTACCGTTCACCTCGCTTGGGAATGTTTCCTTATGTATATTTATAACAAAGATCATACCGGTCCGAGTTCTCGTGGGAGCGTGTTTCCACTACTCCATGTTCTAAGCCCTCACTACTAGCACCATTGCAAACGTGGGTATGATCGTGGGATAGCTCTCCTTCAATTGGGCCTGACCTCTGTAAGCCCATTTTCGAGGTCCATAACAGTAATATTATCTCCTTTTCTTCGATTTAGGTTGGATGGGGTTGGTTTTTGGGCGGTCCTTATAGATCTGGTGGCTTGGGGTTAGGTGGTAGTTAGTAGCATTTGTTACAATTTTCCAAGGCTTTTGTGTTGATGTTATGGTTGTTGCTTTTTTCTTCCTTTTACGGACCCGGCTTACCTCCAATTCCCTTCCCCATTGCCCTCCTTTTCTCTTCAAACGGTCTTTTTTTTTTGTGTAAAATGCATTGTTCACCTTGTGCTTAATAATTTTTTAAGATCATAAAATATTTTTCTGGTACCGATCAATATCTTAAAGTATCTTTTTAGTATCGTAAGTACCTAAAATATTTTTTCAATGTTATAAAATAATTTATTAAGATCATGAAATATTTTGTCAATTGTCATTCAAGATCTCAAGTATCTTTTTTAGTACCAATCAAGCACCCTAAAATATTTTTTCAAGATCCTGGTATTTTTTAGGATTTTGAAAAAATATTTCACTATACCGATGTGTACTAAAAAAATGCTTCGAGATCGAAAAAATATTTCTTGATCTTAAAAAATTATTTTAGGACTTTGAAAAAATATTTGTGGTACTTACCAAGATCGAAAAGATACTTGAATACTAACCGGCAAGGAAAAATACTTTATGATCTTGAAAAATTATTTTAGGACCTTTAAAAATATTAGTGGTATTAAAAAAAATACTTCAAGTGGTGAATGTTATATTTAAAAAAAAAAAAAAAAATTGAACAGTGCAAAATGCATCAAAAACGATGCCGTTGGAGAGAAAAGGAGGGCAGCGGTGGGGAAAGGAATTGGAGGTAAGCCAGGTCCTCCTTTTACATAGCAATGGATGTGTGGAGATTGGGTCTCTACTCTCTCTCTTGATAGTTATAGATAGAAAATCAACAAGGATGAGTATGAAAGGGTAGTTATTTCAACCCACATCCCTTATTTTTGGCAATGTTATCGGTGACTTTTACTCTTCAGGCCGTAGCGACAGTATATGTGGCTCTCTATCTTTGATTAAGGTTAAGAGTTTATTGGTGGTTTTTTTTTTTTTGGGCTTAGGCCGTTTAGGTGTCTTGGTTTAATTTGAATTTATGTTAATTGTATTTAAGATTTAGGTTTATTTTGTGATCGTTATGTACTTGTAGGTATGTTTAATGTATTAATGAAACATTACTTTTAGGCCCAAAAAAAAAAATTCTAATACACCTCACCCACTTTGTTTAGAAAAATATTATTAACATTTAGTATCTGACATTATATTGTCTAAAAAATGTTATTTTCAATTACTCAAAAGTTTAACTTTAAACAAAGGCTTTGCTTTGCTTTTTGGGAGAAAGTAGACATTAGATTTTTTTTTTTTTTTTTTTTTTTTTTTTTTTTTTTTTTTTGAGAAAGTAGATATTAGTATTTGTATAAATTTTTTTTTTTCCAACTATATTGATATTTGCTTTTTTGGTAATAACTATAATGATATTTTATGAATGACCTAAGCATCACATAAACTCTAAAATATGCTACCAATTTATCAAGTTGCGAACACATGATCTAATGATGATTTGTCAGAATAAGGAGTCAAATTTTCACACTTTATTTTGATTAAATTCAATATTTTTATTTCTAGAAATTATTTTTATCATTAATATGGGTTATTTCTTACAAAATCTACGCGTGACGCGGCAAAATCGAAGACAGATGTGCGAGGGTCAGTGTGGGGCCTGCATATATTTTGGCCATGACAAACCAATGTGTATATATAATTATATATAGTATTTAACTATATTTTCTTGTCTTGCTGAATATTGTATTTGCGATTTTGCATCCCACTGTCGGTCCTCGAAGAAACCGCTCAAATTTCTGCATTTATGCATATAATGACTTGTTATTTATTCTTTCTCAATTTTTCTTCTTCGTTTCACCTCTTCCATGGCAGCCCATCTCACGCTGCAACTTCATCAACTATTCAACAACTCGTAAGCTTCCTTCCTCTTACTTTCTGACTGTCACTTAAATGTTCATGTGCCAGTGCTTCCCAAATCGTGTTCTAATCGAATTCTTCTTTTACGCCATCGGGGTTATGGATTCGTGTATTTTAAAAAATATAGGCATGTACACATTTATTTCAAGCCCTTTCTTGCTATGTTACGAAGATTATCGCTGAAAATGGTTAGACCAGGATGTTTTTTCCTTACGTATTTTTAAAGAAAATGGTCAATAGAGTAATATTTTTTCTGACGAAGGGAAGGAATTTCCCTTTATCGATAAATATTATTTCAGCATCTGGATGTTGAATTTGGTATTTTGAGTTGCTGTTGTTATTGTCGCTGGAAAATTTAATGTTAAGGCAATCAACAAGTCTTTAAGCAAGGAATTAATGGTCAGATCGCAAACACAATTCTAATCTGGAGTGTGGCATAATTACTATAAAAATTTTAAAATATACCGGTAAATCATATGTGAAAAGTAGTCGTAGCTTACTATTTTTAGTCACTTGCACTTTGTGATGTATATCATTAATATATGTGATGAATTCTTTGTTTGCGTTCGATGAATATGCAACTCCTGAAATGATCGTTCATCGTCTGTTTACTCCAACAGAAAGTCCTTCGGATTAGATATCAGAAAAAGGACAATAGACATTGCCCTTCTGCATTCCAATTCCCATGTAACAGAGGAGAGAAATGATGGCTCTTCAGATAATAACCGCTTAATTGGATCTTGGTCTAGATGTTACACCTCCAAAAGGAAGTGTTCTATGAAATCAGTATCAGCTAAAGATTCTTCTGTTAGTATTGATCAAAGTCAAAGCAAGAATGAAAGTGATGCTACTCTTACCACAATCAGTAGCCACGAGATAGAACTTAATCGGGTGAATTGCATTGTGGGGGTATTGCATGAATCTTCTTGGAGCTTTTCACAAGCAGTTGAGTCCCTTAGGCTCCCTGGAAGTGGCCCAGAGCTTGCGATGGCTTGGCTGGGGAAGGATGTACATGCATGGCATAGACGTATTGCTTATCGGGTATGTGCAATAACAGATTCTTTCATTAAAAGTTGTGTAGTTGTCTCCTTTCTGTTCCCTTTGATATTTATCAGCTCTATGAGTTTGTGATTATGATGTAATCATTTTAATGAGAAGGCCGATGTTTTCCTTCTGGAGTAGATGTATTTTCTGTGTTGAGTATGTTGATCCGGGTAAAAATTATTTGGTTTGGCTTCAATGAACAGTTAGTATGTAACTCTTAATTTTCCTACATAGGTCTCAGTTTACGTATTGTTGAAAACGGCGATAGATGTGGAGGTATTGCTCTCACATGACCGACAGAATGAATTCTCTCCTGTCATAGAGATGTAAGTCCTTGATGTTTTCTTTGGCATACTTAACAAATTGTATATGTTTAGGAGATGCTTTACTTGTAAACAGTAACATTGACGGATTTAACTTGTAAAAGATGTAAAGTATTAGTCATATAAAACTCCTCATATTTGAAGACAAATGTCTGTCACAGCAAGTCATAATCTGTCACAGTAAGTCATAATATACCATCTCTTAGTTTGATGAATGCTCCATTCGTTTAAAATTATATGCACTTTTAACTAATTTACACCCTCCAAAAAAAAATGGTTAGGTAGTTAAAAAATATTTGCTCTTTCCATGCCCACCGTTATTTAATAATGTGTCTCAATCATTAATAACACTGAAACTACCTTGTAATTTTAAATGGAGGGAGTAGATGAATAGATAATCTGTATTTAAAGCAATAAACAGTCAAATTGAAAAAAACAGAAGCATTTCACTGATCTGATGAGCCATTTCTTCTCTTATTTCAGATTAACACCATTAAGAAATCAGATGAGAGAATACAATGAAGGACATCTGAAAATGAAGCATACTGATTTAGTTCAGTGGTTTAGAGTCAGTGAAATTCCACATTTGGCAGGGTATTTCAATCCTCTTCTGAAGAAGTGGTCCATGGAATATGCAGGAAGGTTTGTTGAATCATCTTTTATTCTAGCATCATATTGAACCTTGTGGCCTTTTCCCCTAGTCAATATCACATCGTCAAGCAGAGGATTTTATTTCTTCCCATCACATTTGCCAATTGAGTAGGGAAAACAACTAGCCTGACAGATAAGTATTCAGCGGTGTTGCAGGAATTATTGTGGCAATAACCTGCTGCACTGCAGTGGTGAAACTGGGTTCTGGACGCATTTCCTGCCCCTTGCTTATCTCATCTTTCGAAGATGTCTTAGTCAAGCTCATGGATCATTCCCTTGATCTTGCAACAGTGGACAAGCTGCACCATTTAGCAACTGAGGCAGGATTTGAACTTGATTTTTTGCTCCATTTTGGGAAAAGGATTCTTCCCAGTGAGAAAATTGAGGACCTAGAGTTTTGGATTGGGTTGGCACATGAGAAACTCTTGAAAGCTTTCCATGAAGAAAGCATCATATCAAACATGGAAAATCTTCAGTACAAGGTCAACCAGCTTACAGCCTCCACTATAATTTTCTGTTCTACGTCTGCCAAAGTTCAGTTAAATAGAACTGACCTGATTATTATTTTTATTTTTATTTTTTTCCATTTTCATAAAAGGAGAAATTACCCCTGGTTGTGTTTCAAATGAGCACAGGCCTCATAAGTACTTCATATTGTTAATATTTAATTTAAAAGATCTGTCATTTAGCTTCAAGTTTTCCTTCTGCATTCAAATAGTTGTTTACAAAATAGCTTTTGTGGATTCAGCCAGATAGTCTGGCCACTCTGGGACTTTTTGCATACCTTGGAAGAAGGACAAGAATATTTTTGTCAGCAATGGGCATTAAGGATCTTGATGATATGGTTCAGGATTTTCTCAGGTTTTATCTCTTTGTTCTCCTGTTTCATTTTAAATGTTTTTAATAATATAAAAAAACTAAGAAGGACCAATTCTTTTCTTGAAGTTACCTGGAATGCGGCTGCCTTTTCATTTATCCCGAGTTTTCCTCCATTCCCGTGTATCAGCTTTTCATGGAGGTTACTTTCCGTTAATTCTGATGTATGCTGATGTTAACTGGCTCTCTTATGTTGATATTAAAACACTCATCCTAATCTATCTTTGTATTTCAGTTAGTAACTGATGAAATTGGATGGCTTGATTTTTATGCCTCCTATGCTCAAATAAACTGTCCAGATAAAAGGTCCAAGACTCATGCTCGCCAGGCAGAGAAAGAGATTATTTTACATGTAGTTTTTACTGTGTGCTATGACATTTTCTCTGGCTTTGCCCACTTTAATCGCTCTACACAGCAGCCATTGGAGACAAATTTGCCCTCATACTTGCTTCGAAGGTAGCTTATATTGGATCAATTTGTTACCTTTAATTAGTTTACCTTTTCCTGCCTACCTTACGTTTCTTTGTCTTCCTGAGAGAGTGTTTTTTTTTTTTTTTTCCTGAGTTGTATGCTTATCTTTTTCTTGGCATTCCTAGTCAGGGCTTGCTAAGCATCTGTCTGCAAGAGCACAGGGCTGCTTATGTCAAATCAGGGTATATTTCCATCACTAGATTCATTATTTTGTTATTACGTTTTCGCTTTAAACAAATTTCTTAAGAATACCATTAAGCTTACAGTTCTGTTTCTATTTTCAGTGAATCATTTGATACTGTGGACTATGCTACCTTGAGCAACCCCACACCAAGTGTTGAAAGTAGAACTGGACAAAAGTTATCTTTGGCCTTTGAAGCACAACAAAAATCACATGATTTAACTACAGAAGGGTCTCCAAGGAGTTATTCTCAATTTGGCTCTACACTACATAAGGTACAGTAGACAATATTGTTTGTCATAACACCGTGATAAAATAGGTAATTCAATATATATATTTTTGGTTCATTGGAAGAGCTTTTGTTTGTTGGCAAAAAAAAGAAGATCTTTTGTTTTGTTTTGTTTTTTTCTTCTTTTGTTCAAATTGGAGAAAAATGTTCTCAGTCTCTCTATTTCCCTGTTCTTTTTATTTTAAACTTTTTGGTTTTTTTCTTTTATTGAAAGGAATAAGTTTCTTATAGATAAATATGTTGAATTAAATTTTAGTCGTGCATATTCTTAGCACATACACATAGTTGGAGTATAAAACTGAAAAGTGGTGCGTTTCATTGTTGCAACATCCTCTGCATGGATTTTCTAATTACTTTTATAGCTGTATATAGGCTCCACTTTTATACAAGGCAAAATTTCAGCGAGGTACCTATATTGAAAAGATAAAATTTCTGTATGGAAGTCTTATTGAGCGATACTGCATCAAGTTGGTTTCCGCAGCCACTGTAAGACTCTTCATCATCTTCTTTTTGTAAATGTGCCAATTATTCTGAAGTTAGGGTGCTAAAACTATGGAATGATTTGTTTCTAGGACATCTGGATGGGCACTCAGTTGCTCTACACAGACGTCAAGGTTGCTCTAGAGCTCCTTATAAAGCAAGCACATGGCTGCAAGGTTACAAAAGGCAGAAAAAGAAGCTAGAAAGAACCTTAACTGACATTATCACACTACTTCCTGTTACAATTCTGATGCTCCTTCCTGTAAGCAATAATGTGGCCCACTGGCCCCTCATCATTCTAGTTCCATTTGATCTTAGTTTCTGCTGTCTTTTCTATGGATATTAGGGGTCCATTAGCTGATTAACTTAATAGAAAACTGGATAGTTTCCCATGGTTTCAAACAAATTCAGGTTGGACTTAAAACGGATTGAAAGTTAGAGTGTTTGGTAAATTAAGATTACTTAGGTTCATCTCACGTAGGGAATTTCAGTTCAGAGTTTCAATGTTCACAAATAACATTCTACAACTAAGTACTCCTCTTGTCCTAAAAAGTGGGTCTTATATTTAGGACGGGAAAGAGTACTTTTTTTGTGTGGGTATATCAGTACTTTATTATTATAAGCTTATGGTTGTTTTTTGCATTCAAAAACTATATTTTGGGTATGGAAAGATGAAAGTTTCTGCTCTGATAGGAAGCATCAAAAGCATATTTATGAGGTTTTGGTGGTCTAGACCATAGGCTGGGACCCAACTCCGAGGATTATCTAGAGTGGTCTCGAGAGAGTGTAATAGGCAAGCTAGACTACCAAACAGAGGGAATTCAAACCCCACGCACGTAATAGCCAAGCTTCTGGTTGAAGTCCCTTAAGATAGTTGGGATATTAAATTCCTCAGAAATATCTGGTGGTCCCTGAATTAATTTGATTAATTCAGTTTCTGATAAAGACTCTGCATAATTGCATTTGGACTTTGCTGAACCATAAAATTCTTGTGGGCTAAGCAAATAAGAGATCTATCTAGTGACATGAATACTCTTATGAAATCTTTCACCTTTTCACATCGTTGTAGTTGATATATATTTAAACCTTTTTTTCTTTTCTTTTTTTATCGTTTAGTGTTGAAGTTCTTAAATCAACCTTTTAACTTTGCCACCTGCTTAGTTACTTCTGCACCTACTTCTTTTGTATACCATACGCGTAACTTTTCAAAAATTACCTTAACCTTCCAAAAGTACTCTTATTAAATTGTAATCTCATATTAATGACATCTCAATATCTCTCATAAATAGGGGTAAATTTGGGGAAAAAATTTAATGCTAACTACATTCTGTATAAAGTGACTTACATTTTGGGATGGAGGAAGTAAGATATAAACAATTGTTTGACATGAAGGTTTTACATGTTTAGATCAAATAAGAACTGATGAACTGTTGCGTGTATATATATGAACGTGCTACATTTTTCCAGGACAATCTCACTGACAAGTGTACTTTTCATTCATGTCAGATAACAGCAGTTGGCCATGCAGCCATGCTAGCAGCAATCAAGAAGTATATGCCATTCTTGGTAAGTATAGCCTGTTTGTTTAATGAGAGAATCAATTCAAAAAAGCTCTTCTACGTTTCACAAGACAAAATTCATCTCACATATTTACCTCGTACAGTTCAAAATCAAATTACTCAAAATAAGCTAATCCAAATAGTCACCGTACATTATTTTTTTTATTAATGTTGTACACTGCTGATTGTGGTTTCTTCTATACATAGATCCCTTCTCCATATTCTTCAGAACGTTTGGATGTTGTGAAACAACTAAAGCGAACTAGAGAAATGGATGATCAATCGTGGGGTAACCTTGAAGATCCATCACCAACCTCTTCTTGACCTCAAAAAGTTTCATTTGGTTGAGATTCAAATGCGATTTGCCCAATTGACCATCTTTGAAACATTGCAGTGATCTCTCTGACTATCATTTTTCTGTAAATAGAAGTATGAACTCGGATGCATTCTGAGAGATTACTGGATGTGTTGTTATAATAGAAGATACAATCAGATTTGATAGCTTTTTCTTTCAGTAAATGGAAATTGTGGGTTTATATATATTACCCCCTCTTGTCCTAGATACAAGAAAAGTTGATTTTTTTTAAGATATTAGAAAAACTAATTAAATTACTATAAAATATTTATATTTATCATTTTCTTCACACTATTTTGCCTAAATATAAACTAATACTCCCTCCGGTTCTAATTATAAGGCGTAGTTGACTTTTTTGGAGAGATTAAGGAAGTTAATTAAATGACTTTAGAGTATTTTTATTTTTATTTATTTTTCTTCAAACTAATTAGTTTAACTAATAAACTAATATATAATATAAGGATATATAACATATGAAATGATTAAGTAACTTATTTAGGTTCCTTAATCTCTCCAAAAAAATTCAACAAAGTCTTATAATTAGGACTGGAGGTAATACCACTATGATTCTATTTACAAGTCTCTTTTGACCAAAAAATGTGGTCCAATTTATAACTCTAGTTTCAAAGTAATAAATGAGATTGTGACAATTTTGTCCATATTAATTATATAAATGAAAATAGAGAGAATAAAAAATTGAAAGATACCCATTTATAAATAAGGGCAACGTTAAAAGTTTACCCCATAATCATTAAGTGAACTACCTCTCATGGTATGTATGATTTAGTTAAAAGGGGCTTAAAAATAGGATCAGAGTGATATATAATATAATAATACATAACATATAATTGATTAAGTAAGTTATTTATCCTTCTTAATTTCTTCAAAAAAAAAAAAAAGTTTAATTATATCTTATATTTAGGAGTGGAGGAAATAATGTATTTAGGTGTATCAAAGAACATGTGTACAATTATTATTTATCTGGATTATTTGGCTAGTCTGCCTTTTCTTTCCAATGTGGAAATTGTCTTAAATCATTTCCCGCATCAATATACTAAGCATCAGAAGATAATATAAAATAATATTTTACAAACAAAATTCATAATGGACTAATCCACAGTTTAGTTGTCCTGAATATGACAATGAACTACTGTTCAAAAGGATATGACAATGAACTTTGAATTTTCAGTTACGTAATTCGCGAGTGATGTTGGCCAACAACAAAAAAAAAGTCATTCCCGATTCAGTACTTTATTGTGAATGTCGAGTTAAATTATAGTGTCACCAAAACAAGAAAACCTGTTTCACATTTTTTATATCTATTTTTCCATTACCAACTTTTGGTTTTTAGTAATTATTCTGAAGAAATATATTATATCAAAAGTTTTTTTTGCCCATTTGGACCAACTGAAAACACAAACAAAGAGACACTTGTACTATAGGTAGTATTGAACTTGAACTTTTCTTTTGGCTTTAGTTTCTCCCATAATCTCTTATAATCTCTAAATCATGTCTGTCGAATTAATCTAAAAAGTCACAATGAATCACGCCATCACCTTCTTACCCCTTCAATTTTTCTCTCAACTTTTCGATTAACGGTTCATATGGACTCATAAGAGATAATAAGAAAATGAGATGATGAGAAGATCTACTTTCTAAAAGCTTTAACTACACTTCTAGTCTCTAAATTATTTTTGTTAATTTTCATGAAGTCCCTTTAGTTAGAGAAATCGGATGATAATTGCTTTTCCAGTTTTAAAAATAATCCAAAAAATTTCATTCTGTCATTCTCTGCACCATTTATTGCTTCATTCTGTTTTGGCTCCTCAATAAGATTTCACTCATAAACAAAATCTAAATCGAAAAACAACAAACTCTTGTCCCCAGGGAAAAAAATAAAAAAATAATTTGCCGACCAAGGATATAATAATAGAAACACTTCAGAGTTGATCAGGTCTTGCTTAAGAACTTCACGAAGTCGATTAGGTAAGAAAAATTGATTTTCTCATATTTCAAGTTTGTAGAAAAATAAAAGAACGTCAGGATATCGTTAAAGTACTGATCACGCTTCAAAAATTAGCTAATCCATAGTTTTCAATAAATAATTAACGTTTAGTTTTGAATAAAAAGAAGAGTCCTCAACACGACATCCTAGCTATTGCTCAAAGCATAAATTATTCTATTAAGGTTAGATAAAATTGATTATATCTTGCTTTCGTTGCTAACAACCTCAACTTTAAATTCAAAGGAGTGCAAGACATTTTCTCATGTTGATTTTTCAAAGAGATTTGATTGGTAGAAATGAGAAACATCATTTGACTATCTCATTAACAAAGATCAAATCCTAGTACTTATAGTCGATTTATAATTACGCAGAGAGATTAAGTTTTAATGAAGTTTCTTCAAGTAATCATGAGATTCTCCAACTTCATACTTAATTCACAGAGACTAAACTTGCAATAATCACAATTAGCTAGCCAATCCATCATTTTCTTATATAATTAATATGTAGCCACTAACACTAACAAATTCAAATTTTTTTTTTTTTTAAAAAAATAAATTTGAGAATTAATCGATCTGATATGATTACCTTAGAGGAAACATGTGTTCAACGTTAATTAATATTAAATGTTAGATTATATATTAATTAGCATGATGGTTTGGTGGAAAAAATCGAGGCACTTAATAATAACATTTAGATACATTCAAAAATTATAGAGTTCGTTCGTGTTTCTCTTTAGGCATGATATATGACCAAGTGACGTGGCCAATTATATATTGGGAAAAAAGTGTTGACTCTTTTGTATATATATATAAGAAAATAATTAAACTATATTTGTCATTTTATTTTACTTTAATGAGCATGTGTGATGGTCGGAATAAAAAAAAAAAAAAAAAAAAAAAAAGATCATTTATGAATGCGTGATGATGGATGCATTATGAGAGAAAAGCAAAATCAAATTAAAGATGAACTTCTGGGGAAAAAAAAGAAATTAAAATCAAAGGAGACCTTGGTCCTTGAATACTATATAGATTTTAATATAAAATATCAGATTTTTTTATTTAATAAATAAGACAAAAGTAACAATATCATTTTTTTTAACTATAGTTTTTTTAAAAAAATTAATAATTAAAATGAAAATATCACATTTAAAACTTATTTTGTAAATAAAATCAAACTTGATTAGTTCACATTTGTTATAAAAAAGGAACACACTGATATTGTTATTTTCAAAATTCACATTTTGTGCCAATATTAATATATACTACTATTTCTAATGTTGTTATAAGTAAGGGTTAAAAATCATTTTGGCCCCGATTTTTTTTTTTTGTGGAACAAAATTATCCTAGAAGTTAATAAAACGTAGCAATTTGCCTTGAAAATTTTGGTGAAGAGTAGTGGGTATCGAAAGTGTTTTTTAGGAGTAATTTTACTCCAAAGGTTTATAAAACGTAGCGAAAAACATAACAGTTAAAAATAACGCTTTTTTAACTTCCGAAATAAAAATGATGCAATTTTTTTCGACACCCAATGCTCCTAATGGAAAACTTCCAGTGTTGTTGTCAAACTCGTGAGTTGACTCTCGAGTTCTTGTTTTTACGCTTCTAACTTACAAAAACGAGTCGAGTTAGTGATAAACTCGTACTAGTTGTAAACTTGGTTAAACTTACGAGTTTATACACGAGTTTTGTTTTTACGTTTCTAACTTACAAAACCGTGTTAACTTACTCTTAAACTCATGTTAACTTTTTTATTTGATCGAGACTTTATATAGAAATTTCTTTATTAAATATGATAAATGATGAATGTTCACGGATTTACTTTCAATTATTTGAATTTAAAATATATTTAAATCAAATTGTTCTTATTTTCATATTTTAATTATTTAATTATACAATAGTAATACCTAGTTAATAATAAAAGCAAACTCTTACGAGTTTACGATCAAGTTTTACATCATTGTTACGAGTTTACTTAAACTTATGAGTTTGACATTAGGGAAAAAAACCTTATAAGTAATGTATAAAATTGTTCAACTTTTTCATCATTATACCATCATCATTGCTCTAGTTGTCGTTGTTAACTCCTACTAACAGACAACTTTATTTCAATTATTCCTCTTTTATTTTCTCTTTTTTGTCTCATTTCTTCGTTTTTTTTTTCATGTACCTATACATTTGAAAATGAATAAGAGGCTAATATTTTTACATAGGGACTTATACTTTACATTTTCTTGAGAAGAGTCATGAAGAGAGAGAAACACATTAGTACATTATGAAATAATTACATTTTAATATAAGTATCTTTTGTATTTATATATGATATCATATGTGAGACACAAAGAAGTTGGTTGGTGGAAATATTGCTGTATATTATGAAATATAATGGACCTACTTTTTAAAAATTCAGATATATATTATTTTCAGGAAACGTCCATATATGACTATTTCCACAATCCAATTATAATTTTCCAAAAAAGTATTGACTTTATTTAGGGTTACTATTTAAACATTCCTATATTGGGAATGGAATTATTTTGTCTCTTATTATCATATTATGACCTCCATTGAAATATGTCTTTTGGGGCCAAAAGAAAAAGGAAAAAAAAAAAAAGCGTTTCTTTCTTCTTTTTTCTTTTGGCAACCACAAGACATCAATGATAACCCCAAACTCAAACCTTTAGATGATTTTTTTAATCACATTGTATAATAAATTTAATTATATTAAATATATACGGGCACTAATTGAAGCTTAACTTGTCGATTATATATATATATATATATATATATATATATGGGTAAATGATTTGTCCAGTGACAGGACCTAAGAGTTTTTCCTGTGAATCCAAACTACATCGTTTGGTTTAGTGAAAAAATTATTTATAAGATTTTTTTGTTTTGTTTTTTATTTAAAATCAAAATTTCTTATTTCATGAATTTATTTTTATTTTTTTAAATAATTATTATATGACTAAAATATATTTATTTCAATATAGCCCATTTGATTAATTCCAATCAAAAGCAATTTAATTGATAGGAAGTCATTCAAAATTTGTATTTGAATAGACTTTCAATACTTGCAATTAATATTTTAATATTGGCAATATAATTTCCATAATTTTTAAATAATCTTTTAGGCTTAATATTTCACCAACAAATTATTATAATATCATATCCGATATATTACGAGTATGATTATTCCATTTGGATATAAAAAAATGATATCATTTTAAGCATTAAATCAATATAACATAGCATTACTTAATTGAATATTCTTAAAAATAAAATATTTTATGAATAAACTTTTGATTTCCGAATGAAATTAAAATTTAAACAATCAAATCTTTAAGATTGTTTTTTTATCGTTATTATCGATTTAAATATTTATAAGTTATTTTTTTTAAAAAAAATATTTGTTATCCTGGTTAAACTCTCTTCCAAATTATTATTATAAATAGGGAGCCAACACAAAGTAAAGAGAGTCTAATTCGATATATATATAAAAAAATAAAAAATTAATAGAAAAATACGGGAAGTTCACGGAAACAAAACTCGAGTGAGAGAGGTTTCCAACGCATCGTCCGTGATTTGATTTCAAATTGTGGAACTGTCTATGATCGATTCATTCGCTCGTTACCGATGCATTAGCGATTTGATTTCTAAATTTAAATATAAAGTTTTAATTTATGAGGGAAGTAATTAAATGTCCAGATCCGCAATTTCCGATTGATTCTTAGACTAATGCTTGATCGCAATTTCCGGAATCAATCGAAAAGCGTGCTACACTTTTGTTTGTTTTTTTTTTTTTTTTTAAAAAAGAAAGAAAAAAAAATCTTAAACTAAACGATGTAATTTTGATTCGCGGGAAAAACTCTTAGGTGTCGCCACCTGACAAATCATTTGCCCTATATATATATATATATATCAACCACCTGCAAGTTTTGTATAAAAGAATGAATAAAATCTTATCGATTTGATATTGTTGTGCATAATTCATCAACATGTCTCACTCTTTTTTCGTATTCCATAATCATATGATTTGGTTTTTGATTATTGGGCATAAACAATATCTCCAACAACCTTTACCATTGTACTTTTGTATATTTCTTTTGTGTTTTCTAAGTCTATCTCCAAAATAACACACAAACACATGTCTGTACTCATGATTAATCAAAAATATGTATAATGCTCAACTAGGACAAATGATTAATTTAATAAAATCCAGGTATATATATATAAATGGGTTTGACTAATTTACTATGTTACAGAGATATATTAATGGTTATGTTTAATTAAATGAGCTCTTCATGTTTTTTCCCCCACTTGATCTGAATTTGTGTAAGAGCTGACTTTGTTTGAATACTTTTATGTTCAACCTTGATCTGTGTCAGTAAATTACTCATGCATGCGACGTGTTATTATTATTATTATTATTATTTTGTTCCTTTTGCGTTTTTTTTAGTAATATTACACTCAACATTTTTCTATTGTAGTAAAGTGTGGATTGTAGTTCCTAGTAATTATTATTATTATTATAACAAGAATGTGAAAGTACAACTAATGATTGAATTTTAAAATTATTGTTTTCACAATATATAGTATGGTTGATATATACTATTAACCAATTGAGTGAGGAGATCTAGAATCTGCAAACTTAATTGCCATATTAAAATTAAGTAATTAATTAAATGCATCTAAGCAAATTAGAGAGATTGTTGTTATTATTATTATTATTAAAAGCATGTGAAAGTACAACTAATCACTGGACTTTAAAATTATTGTTTTCACAATGGATAATATAGTTGATAGTATGAACCAATTGAGTGAGGATATCTAGAATCTGCAAACTTAATTGCCTTAAAATTAAGTAATTAATTAAAGAGATAGAATATTGTCACTATCAAATTATTACTACTTTTTCACCATTAGATCATAATCTTATCTATCTTTATCATTTCTTTCTTCTATTGAGATTCTGATCTAACGGTAAAAAAGTGGCATTGATTTAAAATTGGTAGTGACAATATCATATCCCTTAATTAAATGCATATAAGCAAATTAGAGTGATTATTATTATTATAAGCATGTGAAAGTACAACTAATCATGGGACTTTAAAATTACTGTTTTCACAATAGATAATATAGTTTATATGAACCAATTGAGTGAGGATATCTAGAATCTGCAAACTTAATTGCCATATTAAAATGAAGTAATTAATTAAAGGCATCTAAGCACACTAAAGAGAATATACCATGTGATTAATTATATTAATGGACACTACTAGAGCATAGTGAAGGAATCTTGAAATGGTCGTGATGATAGTAGAGACTAAATATGATGTAATTAATAAGAATTTTTTGTATGAAGATTTTGATTAAGACGGTTAATTAACTTGATTAAGAATCCAAAGTGATGATTGCCCAAGAAAAAGATAAAACAAGGGATAATGATGCAATTGCAAATTAAACAATTAATTTGACCCCCCAACGGCCACTTGAATTGTGAGATGTGGACTTGTCAAGAATTAATAAGCTTTACAAATACTACTATGCTTTGCTCATTCTTGTTAATTTGCTTAATTCAAAAACAAAAAGTTGCTTACCCCCTATGGGTATTGTATCTGAATTTAATTTGAATGGAATAAGTTGGGTTAATATCATTTTTAGTCCCTCAAGTTTATCCTTATTTTAATTTTAGTTCATCAAGTTTTAAACTATTGGTTTTGACCTCTCTAAGTGTAAAATTGTTCAGGTTTTTATTGAATTTTAGGGACCAATATTTTACATAAAATGAAACATGAGGAATCAAAGCCTATGTTTTAAAACTTTAGGGACTAAAACCGAAATAAGTGCAAATTCGAGGATCAACGATTATATTAACCCAAATAAGTTATTTATGTTGTTTATGACTTATTATTAATATATAATAGGTTTATTAAAATTCTTATATTTCCTCTTATCATTTTTTAACATTTAAATAAATAAATTACAGGGTTTAAGAAATTTATTAAAGTTAGTTCAGAGTAATAAATAGGCGAGAAATATATTTATTTTTATTTTACCCTTATTTATAAGAAGTTAAGTGAGATAGGACTAGTGAGAAGAAAAGACGAAAGAGGGTATATTGGGAAAAACTATAATTAGAGATAATATAATTAATTAGGGTAGAATTGGTTAAAATACATTTCATATTTAGAATTGGTAAAAATACATTTTATATTAATTAGAGATAATATAATCAAACCAATTCGAAAAATTAAAATCTTATAAAAAGGATCAAAGGATGTTTTATATATAGATTATGTCTAAAATGCCCAAAATGTTTTTAGGAAAAATAACTACAAGGTATTAATTAATGGGTCTGTTATTATTTTTTATATTAAAATTTGTGAGAACTTACAGGGGAAATTTTGCTACAACTACCCAGTTTCCTTTATCCTAGATAAATAACCTTTACACAATAAGAGAACAAAAGCTCTAAAAGTATCGTCCATAGAAAACCCATATGGTGTGGGACCCACTGTATAGGGTGTGGGATCATAAAAAATTCAACATATCATTATGGTTTCTCATATCAGGCAGGGACCCACAATATATGGTGTGGGAATATATAAAGGCAAAGGAGTGAAATACATGTTGGAGGCCTTGTAGCCTAGTGATATTGATATTTTCTAATTAGTGGGATTGAGGGTTTAGTCCCATTTCGTTGTAATTCAGGTTATTATTAGTGTGCATTCTTACATGTAATGTAAAAAAAAAAAAAAAGGAGTGAAATACATATGGAGTTTTTAAAAAATGCGTCCAACACTAAATATTTTTTTAAGTATAAAAGTTGCTATCTGATTACAAAAATAGAACAAAAGTCACATATTTAGTTAAAGTGGCCGTAGACCCCACCAATATAAAGTAACATAATATGTAACTTTTACTCTATTTTTATAACTATATAGTTACTTTTATACCTAAAAATGTATTTGGTGTTGGAGCCACTTTTATAAAAACCCGATATTTATTTTTGCAATATAAGCCATATATAAATAGCATAAAAATTGGTTTGATTGGGATGATAATAATAATAAGGAAAAAGGACAAAAATTATCATTTAAACTTCAAAATTTAAATTAGTTTTATGCTAATAAGAATATGGGGATTAATTATAAGAATAATTGACAATTCATTTTAATAGAAAATTACTTATTTATTTATATTTTAAAATTCAAATGATTTTTTTAATCATAATAATCAACCCAACGTACACAGACAAATCAAATCGAGTAGAATTGAGAGCACAAACAAGAATCAATTAAAAGTCTTCGAAAAGTTCCAAAATTTTCAACACCCTTAACGTTACAATACCCCATCATATATGAATGAATGCCACCTGTTTCTTTCTTATTATTATTGTCTTATCATGAAACGCACGTCATCACTCTATATTTGGATTCTAGAATTATTAGGTATTTTGGAATTAAATAAATAAAAAATGAACAAAACTAGAAAAAGTTATATATATATATATATATATATATATATAAAAATTGAATTTAGATTTTCAGACGTCAAAATAAATTTCAAATAACTGAGAATATAATATAATGAAAGAACAATTTGTAAGATTTACTAGTATATTACATAAATTTCATTCAATTACTTAAAATATTTTTTTAATGGTACCTAGTATTATCAGATTTATCTATTACCTTCAAATATTTTTTCAATAATACTCAATATTCTAGAGTAATATTTGGAATACTCAAAGTTGCACTAAAAATTACTTTGTGATACTGAAAGTGCCGCTAAAAAATATATTTTAATAAGGGTGCCGAATGTAATTTTACACTTTATATTATTATGATATTGGAGATACCTCAGGTGCTCTCTAATTTGTTTGTATAACTTACATCTATATTATACATCAACTTCAACTATGGTCAGTGGGCGGAGCCACCAGCTGGGGCCTAGCTCCCAATTAGCTTTCTCTTATCTTATGTATTAATATATATGTATCGTATAATATTTGATTTTGGCCACTAATTTGGCCCAACTAATTTTTTTTCTTTTCTATAATTATACTTTTTTTTGGGATGTAAGAGAAAAGTAAAATTTTGTTTGAGATACCTATTAAAAATATTAGTATCATCTTATATCGATGTTGTTCGTCTTCATTTTAAGGACCAAATAGTTACTCAAAATCACTTGTTTTCACCTCACTTATTTTATGAAAGTTATTCTACGTATTTTTATCTTTCTAATGAGGGTAATATTGTGTTGATTAGTGAAAAGTTTGGGATTATAATTTCTGGAAAGTCTTGAATTTTGAGATAGATGACTATATATATGTAGAGGATGATCAATGACTAATTTTAATTGGTTTGGATTTATTATTTGGTTGTCTTATGATTTTATAATGAATTTCTCTTTAAAACATAGATTATAATAGGTTATTTATTTATTTGAAATTGAATCAGATTTGTATTTATTTTTTTAAAAAAATATTTTTTGGGTTCATATTATATTTCTTTTATTTTCTCCAATTATTTTGTTTTGAGGTAAGTGGGATGCGCATTTAAGTGTTAGTTTTGTGGATTGAGTAGTACTATAATAATTAATGTTTAGTGACACAAGATAGTAATTAACATTGATATCAATATATATTCACCAAATTTTTTGTAGGTTGAAAAAAATGAGTAAAGATAAACAGAAAAGCATAAATGTCTTCTTTAAAAAGAAAATAACTTGAGAAAGTGATATTTCTAAGAAAATAATTTCGAAAGTGATACACCTTTTAATAAATCTTATTCTAAACGTCATAGAATTTTTATTTGCTAAGTTATTTTTGATTTTTAATTGTGAATTATTATTTATTTGTATTTTTAATGTTATGCGATTTTATTTAGTAAATAATTTAATAAAATAATTTTCTTGTTCCACTACTGACTATGGTCGAGTCACACTTTAATCCTATTTGAGTAATTTCAAATATATATTTTTACAAAAAAAATAAATCAATACAAACAGTGTACGATGATGAATAGTTCTCAGTACTCAGTACTTATAACTATGATGAGCACCGGTGCCTAAAAACAAGAAGAGTGTTAAGGTTTTGCCAAAATGGACGGGACTAACTCACAGAACACAGAGATATATAATTATATTAAATGTTCAGCTTAAAAGTCGTAGACATGCATTATGCAGAGAGGGGAGTAAAGTAAATCAAAGCAAGGTTATAGAGACTAAAAGCCCTAACCTGATAGTATGAATACTCCTCTCTAGGTTCAATCGTGTTGGCAACTCAGACACGTTGTAATAACTCCAAAAACAAAAACAAAAAAATAACATAAAAGAAACGTTAAGAGGGAAGGAAGGAGTTATAATAGAGGTAGGTTGAGCGTCGCTGTACACGGAGCGTATGACTGTGTATTCTTCCCTACAAAAACCTACCCACTCCTCTTCTCTTTCTCCTCATTCCCCCATCTCCTTCTCTCTCCTCCTCCTTCTCTTTCTCTCTCAACAATGACACTTCTCCTCACTGAATCTCCTGTCTCCTCTGAAACTTGTTCATCATCTTCCTCCTCTGATTCCAAATCTCAATCACAAAACACCACCACCACCAGACCTGCCAAAAGACCCCGACCTTCTCCCTCTACTTCTTCCCGCTCATCTTCTTCTTCTTCATCCTCTTCTTCTTCTACTTCTTCTGATTCTTCCGGCAAGCTCCCGAACTACCGTGGCGTCAGAATGCGAAGCTGGGGCAAATGGGTGTCCGAGATTCGCGAGCCACGCAAGAAATCTCGCATCTGGCTTGGTACTTTCGCCACTCCGGAAATGGCCGCTCGAGCCCATGACGTTGCTGCTCTCTCCATCAAAGGCAAATCCGCCATTCTCAACTTCCCTCAGCTTGCCGGCCTCCTTCCCAGACCCGCCACTTGCTCCCCACGTGACATCCAAACTGCTGCTTCCGCCGCCGCCGCCATGTTCAAGTTCGACACCGTGCGGACCTCAGAAGCGTCCGGGTCTCAGTCATCACCATCGTCAGAGTCTCAGTCATCACCGTCGTCAGAGTCGACAGAGTCTTCAGAGCTGAGTGAGATTGTGGAATTGCCGACTATAGAAGAAGAGAGCTTCCACTCGGCCGAGTCAATGACCGAGTTCTTATGGATAGACTCGGCAGATAGTTGGGTGTTTCCAGGTATGGGTATGGGTTCGGACTACTCGGAACTGATGATGAGCTCCATTTTCTCCCAGCAATTCTCAGAGGAGATGCCACTCTGGGATTAATGCCACGAAAAAGTGGAAAAAAGAAAATGGGATGCATAGTATTGTAATTACACAATAAATTAGTAATAAATTTACTATTAATTTATTGTATAATTACGTATATGTAAGTATTTTTAATTTTTAATTTACTTTTGGGTTGGGTTGCTGTTCCAAACATGTCGGAGGGTGGTGACTGACTGTGGCACATCACAAATGGCTGGGCTGTTTGGCTATTTTTGGTCATTGGTCAGTGTCATTTTCCATTGCTGTGTTATACATTAATTACAGAGTGTGTGTGTATATATAAGGTCAGTACTCTCTTAATACACTTAGCTGAGTTATATGTTCCATTTGTACTTTGCTTTGGACAACTAAACCTTCAGTCACCTTCTTGTAGTTTAGTGTATGAAATAAAGTTTTTCTATAGTTCAAGTAGGTCATTGGTTTGATTAAAAAAACAGAGAGAGAATTAAATTGTGCCTTTAATTTGATAATGCATACCGTAATTTTTCACCCAATAAACTAAAAGTGGACACTATAAATCCATTTTTAACTAAAAAATTTGGTCGCATTTATAAGTCTAGTTTTAGGGTAATTAGAAATTGTGACAAATTTGCCCATATTAATTATACCAATGAAAATAAAGAGAGAAAAAAAGAGTTGAAAGATATTCATTCATAAATGAGGACAATGTTGAAAATTTACCTCATAATCATTGAGCGTTAACTACATTTCTTTGCATGTATGTATTTATAAAATAGTTATAAAAAAACTTATAATAATATAAAGTATATATATTTTTTATAGGGCTAAGATTCAATTTTACCAAGTTTTCACATAGGAGTTATGAGAATCCAAAAGTTTTCATTGGATCAATTTTATTGGGAAGTATTAAAAAGTGAGCAAAGTCACCTTAATTATTAAAATAATAATGTTAATTTAATGTTGACAGTCATATTTTTAATAGACAATGGCAATATTGCTCCTATTTAAATACTTTTAGGATAAAATTGATCCAACAAAAACTTCTGGATGCTAACAGTTGCGAAAACTTGTAAAGCAAAATTGGATCTTATCCATGCTTATAACCTCTGTTTGGATATACAGTTCAATCAGGTTAATTACGCATTTGCTTCTGAGCATATGGTTAAACTTTATTAAATTGTTATTGTTTACTTTTATATTGAAAGTTATTAATATTTTTTTTTTCCTGAGTAGTTTGTGTGTTTAATAAGTTGTCCTAGCTAGCTCCCAACATGTTACGTCAACAAACAGTATACTAATTAATTTCTTGTGATTAGTCTTCACATACCAACAAGACGATTTTTTTTTCTTCCAACAACTGACAATATTATATTTTTATTTTATTTTTTTACATAATATTGTATTTTATTTTATATCACTATTTTTTTTATTTTGTTTTTTTAATGTTTAATCAAGTCGTTTATATGATCATATTTATATCCGTTATATAAATATCGTCCGCACTATACACTCACATTCCCTTTTAATTCCTCTCTCATACTCTCTTTTGTTGAATGTCGTTATTCGATCTGACATCACAAAATATACTTTCTTGCCACTTTGTTTTTTCTTTTGGCCAATTTTCTCTTGCCAGTTGTTGTTTGTGTGTGTGTGTGTGTCAGTGTGGAGATAAAATAAAATTTATAAAATATAAAGTACTCAATAACTCATAAACAATGGGCTAGCTCACTGAAATTCAATAAAAAAAATTCAGAATTTTGACTTTTGAATAATATATAACTATAGTTGCCTCTGTACTTCTATGAATTTTAAGATAGGATTTCACTTTCCAGCTAACTTTAAAATTTAAAATAGAATGTGATTTAGATAGGGAAAAATTGCTGAAAAATCATTGGTTACAAAAATTATTGCCTAAAGATATTTAAAATTTATTTAAGAATTTAGGTGTAACTTATCTTCGGTCGATGCAATTTTTATTCAACTGCATGTAGCATATCTTTAACTATGTGGAAAAAAAAAATTAAATAAATAAACATTTGTATATAGATGAAGGAAAATTGAACCCGCTCAAAAAAAAAAAAAAAAAAAAAAGTATAAATTATAAATTTTACAATAGAAGATTTTTCAGCAATTTTTTTAAGGATTTGGCTCTCATCCTCTTTCCTTCCCATCCACTTTCTATCATCTTCTTCATCTCAATCTAGATTGAAATCGACGGTTGAGGAATAATCTTTTATAAAAATATTATTTTTAAATATTTTTTAATAATTTAATATTTAATGAATATTTTTATAAGAGATTAAATCAACCATTCGGATTTCAATCCAACGGCCGAGATGAGAAAGAAGATGGGAACCAATCGCTTTTCTAAAGAATAGTAATTTACATAATTTATTTTATATTTGGAAAAAAGGTTTTACTATTTTTTATCTTTTTTTTTTTTTTTTTTTGGGTAATGTTGGTTGGTTGGGAGAAGTGGGACAAAAAAGAAAGGGAAAGGACTCAAAGAAGGAATGAATAAAGGGGAAAGGAAAAAAAGGCAAAGGAAGGAAAGAAGAGGAGAGAGAGAGAGAGAAGGAAGAGAATTGGGGGGTTTTGGAAATTGGACCGTTGGAGTGATTTGAAGTTTCGTGGCGTGTCGTTTTGGGAAAATATGCCGTTGCATGGGTTTGAAATTTTCCTCTGCTGACAAAACTCAAGCTTGTATTTGTCGTCCACAATCTCTTTTCACTGTATCTTGTTGGACTTGATGATGTTGAAATGATACTTGTAATATAATACGTTTATCTTCAAAACAAAATTTAAAAACAGAAAGTGATTATCGGATGTGGATCGATCATTTTTATGGGATTTATTCAGGGGAAAATGACAGTGAGGACTTTTTTTTAATGAGAGATATATAGCAGCATTTAAATATTCAAATATTTGAAACATATGGTCAAGTTTACTATTATGAGAAAATTCTAAGGACTGAAATGATATTTTATGACTTACATATCTAGATTAAAACATCATGACAAAATCCACTTTTTTATTCTTGTTCAAAGTTTTCTCTTATTTTTCTTTTAATTATCGATTCAATTCATAAAGTTTAATTTAAAACAATTTAGTGATTATAATTTATTGAATTAGAAATTATACCGAGTGAATTGCTCCAAGTCAAGGAATAATAGGGACTAAAATTCTTTTAAAGAATCCAGATGATATCCTCCAACCAATAACTAGAGATTAATCTTATCAAGACATAGAGATCACATAAATGAGATTTGCCTCTCCTAACAAAATATTTTCCATGCATACGACCAAATTCAAACTCAGAACATCATGTTTTAAGGACTCAGCAACCTATCAACCAAGCCAAGCTTTTGTTGGTGCCATTATTTAAAAGCTGATAACCAATTTTTTTCCTATGAGGCTTAACATTGGTATTATCTTGCTGAAAAGAGACAAAAGAGTGATTTTCTCTATGATTGTTCTTCAATGTTTTATTTTATCCAATAATAACTTGGGACTTTAATGACATTTCCTCAATTTATGCGACAAAATTTTTATATGAAATCTCTCCCCAAGTGTATATACTCTATTTTCTTGTCCCAATGATTAACGTATCAATTTTACAAATGTTTCTAAAAGCAATCAGTCAGTAAAGTTTAGACATGATGCACGCTTTATATATTTTAAAGCAAATTATATATCCTAGTGGCCAAAAAAGTTATTTATCCTAACTTCTTTTATCAAATAAGTTAATTATTTTATATTATTATTCTTAAAAATACACTAATAAAATAAAAAGTAAGGATTATATATATATATATATATATATATTTTAAAAAAGAATAATAAAGATGGCCCCATGATGGGGAAAAACAATTGCAAAGTTGATGATAACATTATTGAAAGGAAGAGGAGTATAAATGTAGATTTAAGTTCCAACTATGATTTAATTTGACATTGTTTATTGATTATTGATGATTTACCCAATTGATGTGAGTCATATGGAATCCGACGTTTAACTTGTTTGGGTGCTATTTAGAAAGAATATCAAATTAACATAAAAACAAATGGAAAGGAAGATGTCATTTTCTATTCATGTTTCATGTGTAGTGGGGATATGAGTGAAGGAAAAAGAGAAATGAAAGAAAAAATGGACAAATAAAAGCATTTAACATTAATTTTAACGAAATAAACGTCAATTTTCTATTTGATTCTAAATAATGTCAAGCGAAAGTTTAAGATATTTTGTATTTAGTTATAGGTATTTCTATAATCTAGGTTATTTAATATTTTTCTTAATCTCTCTGTGTGCTGTAATGTTTAAAACAAAGGAAGTTGGAAATTGGGGGAGTAACTAATTATGTACTTGCTACATGTAAAACCTATTTTGTAGTGTAAATATATTTTTATATGCCTTGCTTGTATAATATATGTATGTATTATGTAATGTTTTTTAGCCAACATATTATATGAAGTAAACTATATTATTTGTAAGGCTGAATTATACTTTTAATCATTTGAGTTTTAATTATAAGATGTATATTTTTTATTCTTTAATTTTGTAAAATATACTTTTAGTCCATATATTTCTAACACGTCAATGTTACTAATGAGAAAATGTTAACGCAACAAACTCAAATTTTGATTGTACAAATTTGAGAAAATATATTAAGTTTTAATATTTTAATATAATATATTTAGATTATTAAACTAAAATAAACCAATAAATCAAAAAACAAAATTGAAGTTTTGATATTTGAATTATTAAAATAATATTTTTTAATAGAAAAAAAAAACAATGGAGGTTTTGATATTGTCTACTTCATTAGGTTTAATATTTAATTACACGCTTATCACTTAAGCTTATATTGAAATCATTACTTGAGTTTGTTGTGTTAGCGTTTTTTGTTAGTAACATTAATGATCTTAGAATTATATGACCAAAAGTATAATTTATAAAATTAAGAAACCAAAAGTATATCTTATGTAAACTTAAAAAACTAAAAGAATACTTTAGCCTATTTGTAATGTTATACTTGCTAAATACTCCATATAAATTTGGGAGAATCCTAGATAAATACCATATGAAATGTCAAAACCTCCCAAAGGTTTGTTAACATTTGTAAAGGAAATAACGGTGACATGGATTAAATTGGGATCTTAAAATATTAATGAATTCACCATTATGCCCTCTCTTCCTCTTTCTCTCTCATCACCCTCTCTTCCTCTTCCTCTTCCTCTTCCCGCCGCCATGGAAGCTCTAGAATGAGATCAAGACCAAGCTCTAGAAAAATGGTTATCTGAGCTCTCTCTCCCCCGATAGTCTCCTTTCAGTTGAAATTGTGGCGTTGTTGTTGGTTATGGTGGAGTGATGGTTGAAGTTTGCTAGTGACGATGAAGATGAAAGTTGTCCTTAGTGAGGAAGAGAGGTGAAGGTGGAGAAAGGTGAAGGAGTGGTTTCAACTCTAAGGAAGAAGAGGGTGAAAAGTAGAATCAGCTTCACAAAATTCGTAATGAAATTGATAAGTTTAGTAATGGTTTTCATAAAAGAGTTTGCTAATTACTCCCTTTAGTCTTTATTATAAGGCACAAACTAAAGTTTCTCACAAACCAATAAAAACATTTAAAGTCAATAAAGTTACCCTACAATTTAAGTAACTTTCAATATTATCCCTACTAATTACACTAAATTCTAATATTATATTAATTATTACTCACACACACTACCCTCATTAATTATGGGCAGATATGGAAACAAATAATTAATGCTCATCGGGAATAAGTAAGTGCCTTGTAAAAAGGACCAAATAAGTTGGTGCTTTATAACAAGGACCAGAGAGAGTAAAACATAAGCCATGAGGCTGAGGAAGAAGAAGGTGAATAGTAGGACGGGCTTTAGAAAATTCATAATGGGATTGAGAAGTTTAGTAATAGTTTTGACAAGAACTATAATGATTTTGACAAAAGTATTTGCTAATGAAAATATGCAAGTTAGGATTACTGCTCTTATGAAAATCATTACGAATCTTGTTAAACTCATTATTACTCTTATGAATCTCATTACAAATTTTGTCAAAGGCTATAAATGTTGATGAATCCTGTCTAACGTTTTTTCATTAGTAAACACTATTATGAAAACCATTACAAATTTTGTCAAGCTCATTATTGTTCTTGTCAATCTCATTACAAATTTTGTCAAAGGTCACAAATGCTGGAAAATTCATAAGCTTGCCGGAAAACTCGTGAACTCATCCGAAACTATAGAACTTTGCCGAAAACTGAAAAAGCTTGGTGGAAATTGGTTTCTTTACCATTTTCACTTTACTTTACCTCTAACTTCGTTCCAACATCATCGTCGCCTTCGCTTCAGAGAGAGAGAGAGAGAGAGAGAGAGAGAGAGAGAGAGAGAGAGAGAGAGAGAGAGAGAGAGAGAGAGAGAGAGAGAGAGAGAGGACGTTGGGAAGAGGAAGAGAGGGTGAGGAGAGAAAAATAATATGTGATGAACATTTTAGTAAAAACATTTAAATTTCAAAATCTCATATTCTTCTCAATCACTCTTGTGTCCTTTTAATTTTTTTAACAAACGTTTTAAGGTTTTAGAATTTCATATGGTATTTAAATGACATTTTCCCTATAAATTTTAGTTTTACGTTGATATATATGTGTGTGTATTATTGCAGCCAAATTTAAGTGAATATTAGTTTGATTAGACTGCGAGCTCATGTTTTGTAGGCATTTAACGTAACTTATGTGTGTGTGTACACACATATATATACATGCATACGCTAGTAATGGTATATAAATATCGCTGTTTTTTTTTTATATATATATTTCAATATATTACTTAAATATAAAATTATAAAAAATAATACACACACACACGAGTCCCGTAATATATATAGAATATAATTTTCTAACTCTTAACTAATTCGGATAATATTATCTGTAATCTCTTTTTTTACCAAAATATTTTATCTTTAATCTATTCTTTATTTTAAATTTAAAAAAGTGGCTAAGTTGAGTAAAGTTCACATTCATCTAAAGAAATAATAAAAAATAGATGTGCTTAACCAGTAAGAAAAGTCTAATCCTGCCCAGCATGTGTGGGTTGTTGGGTTCGGTTGAAAAACAGCGCCCTGTGATAAGTAACATTGACAGCAAAAGTTGGTGCAGTTCGTATCAAGTTAACTTATAACTCATAAGGTCTCAAGTTCAAGTTCCACCATTAATGTGAGAATTTTATTGATAGACAATCTGAAAGCATCTCTGTAACCACTCTAGTAAGTCTCATATGGATCCCCATTCTTTTTGTTGAAAATGGAGAAGAGGATAGAGAAAAATACAAAAGCGAGCACTTTGTTGGGAGCACTGGAGAGATTGCTTGGGAGGCACGTTTTGAAAATAGGCCATAGTGCCCCACAAAGAGCACGATGAATGGCTTTGTGAGAATCTCTCGCCTATATCAACAAACCAAAGCCTTAAGTTTTTGGGACTACTTTTGAGAGACACTGCAATTTAATTGGGAGGTCCCATTCATGGCCATCCTTCTAAAGAAAATTGGAATAACCAATTAGGTTAGTCTCATTAATAAGTCCACAATGTAAACCATTTCTCATTATTTGTGATACTGTGGTTCGTCTTAAGATTTTTAATGCAAGACTTTTGTCCCAGTTTTCTAAACATGGAATATGAGCATTTTTTTAAGAAAAATTATTCAAGAAGTGGATCAATATTCATTGATCTTGACGAAATTATACTTAACGTTTCTAAATAACTTTATCTACCATTTGCTTCTTTACACACACACACACACACCAGATTTTCGGCATCTAATAATGTCAAATCTTGTCTCTTTTTTTCCCAAAGAAAAAAAAAACTATAACAACTCATCTATTATTTGCTATAATTAACTTAATTTAATCTCTCTAGATTAATATCTATGATCGCTAATTCACTATATACGAATTTACAACTTCAAAATTTTAAATGAAAAATTCTAATCATTTTTTCTTAATTACCATTCGAATTGAGGAAAAAATTACGAAATAGACATATGAACGAAAGAAAAATAAATACTACAATTTTGAACACCAAACATAAATTATAAAAGTTTCTCCTCCAAATTATAAATCCCAACCATTCAAAACCCTGACAGCACAAAACTTATGTATAATTTTATGTCTGATTTTGATAACTATACTATTTGATCATATAACATATAACTACACAGTATCTCGTTTAAAATTAGACTAATTAATAATGATCATCAGAATCTCCATTCATTAAATGAGATAATGTATTAGGTACTAGGTGTTTTCCATCAGCCATTATAGAGTCAAGAGAATCTCCAATTAATACTGAGTGATCCAACAAAGCCTGGTAACATGGCTTTGTCAAATTCATGTTTTGAATCATTCTATTTGGACACACATATATAATATATTATTCTCTTATTTCTCACTCAATTATGAGCCTCTAATTAATCGCTCATTGCCCTACTTATATTCATATAATTCCAACAATTTCTTTTTCTTAACAAAAGAAACCATCCATATTGATGAAGCTGTAATTCCTTTGAAAAAAAAAAAAAAAAACAGAAAGATAAAGAGAGTGAAATAAACAAAAAAAAAAAAAAAAAAACGAAGGTAACGTCCATATTAATTCTTTATTTTTGTTAATAGGTATAAGTATTCTCTTATTGAAGACACATATATTCGAAGCACTGTTAAGTACTAAATATGGATATCTTTCTTAATTAATAAAGATTCAATCTTCATTTGTTACATTATAAAGAACTAGCTAACATCTGTTGGTATCCATGTTTTCTTGTTGTGACAATCTGACAACATGTATTAATAAGAATTGAGTTTAGCATAAGGGGTTTCAGACGTTTAAATACGAGATCTCGAGTTTAAGGTTCTGTGAAAGTTGATAACGCTTTGAAGGGAGTTACTCTCTATTGGAATTGAAAATGTTTGAATCTAATACAGCTGGAAGAAAACATGATTTTTTAAAAATAAAAAATTATGATAAAAAACTTGGAAAATTGTTCAAAAGAAAGATGTTTTTTAAGGAATTTTCTCACGGAAAAATGTTGAAGAGGATTTCCTGCGGACATATATTTTAATTATTTAATGATTGGTTTTCGTTCTTCATTATTTCTCAGTGACATCATTCATTAATTCAACACGTTTTCATTTGAGTTTAATCTGTCTCTACGAATACACTCTTAATATAAAGTATACACACATAGGTGTTGAATAATGTATACTATAATAATTTATTTAAATACTAAGAATAAATATAATGAAAAAATTAGGGTTTTAGAATAATATACAAGTAGATATGAAAACAAGGGGGAAAATGTGTGGCAGATTTGAGCATAGGAGCATGTGACATTAATGCAGGAATGGATCAGTGTTTGGGAGCATAGGAACATGAAATTTTATGAATCATTAAAACATATGAAAAGTACAACACACATATTCAATGCCGCTTCTTGTTAGCCGTTTGCTTAATTGGTTCTTCTCTTTCTCGTGGATAAAAATCATCCAATTAGCTTTCTTCGATAATTGAATACTAGTTCTGGAACAGCTGTGTGAGAAAAATGTGCGTGAGAGAGATAGAGGGATAGAGAGAGAGAGAGAGAGAGAGAGAGAGAGAGAGATCATGGAATAGAGGAAGAAGATTCTAATACTTCTATTCATTGTTGTCAAATTCATAAGTTGACCTTTCCGAATTTACCCTTTTTGTGTTTCAAATTTATAAAATTAGGTCGAGTCAATCTTAAACTCGTATCAGTTGTAAACTTGGTTAAATCCACAAGTTTACACACCAATTTTATCGTTTTTAAGTTTTTGACAAACAAAACTGTATTAACTCATCACTCTTAGATTCGTGTTGACTTTGCTAATTTGATTATGCTTAATAACTTTATATATGAATTTTATAAAAATTTCTATGTTGAGTATGATAAATAATTATGAATGATACATTTTATTTCAATTATTTGGATTTAAAATATATTTAAATTAAATTATTGTCATTTTTATATTTTAATAATTTAATTATACAATTCCAATACCTAATTAATGAAAAAATTAAAATCTTATGAGTTTACTATTTGAGTCCATAACATGATTTTATCTTATTGCCACGAGTTTATTTAAACTTATGAGTTTGACAACTTTACTCTACCTTAGGAGTAGTACTTGCTAGAGAAGTAATATGGTTTATTACAAATAATCAATGAAAGGTAAAACCATATATGTGTGTGTGTGTGTGGAAAATTTGATGATTAGATTTATAAAATTGGAAAAAGAAAAAACTCTATCCACCTTATGAGTAGGACCATGAGAGCAACTAATATAGTTATTAGCTCAAAATAATTGGGGAACACAGAGTTTTAAATAGTTAATTTATTTTTATACTGTTTAGCACATAGATGTACCCTTCATTAACACCCACATATTCCGCTAAGATAGAACCCATGACCTTTTATTTGAGGATTATTTTCATGGCCATTGGACCTTTTATTTATCATATTGAAATTTTCATTCCAACTTATTTTTCAATAAAATAAGTTTATATTATTATCCTAATTTTATACCACAAAGGTTTTTTTTTTTTTTTTTTAATGAAAGGTTTATTATCTTTTATGTGTGTGTGTATTTTGCGTGCTATTGAATTATAACATTATAAAGTAGATTACTAGCAGCACTACTAATTCATATTAATTTAATTGATCAATTCCTTGAGAGGCAATATTTATCAGTTCATCGTGAGCTCAACCAAAAGAACTTAAATTATCTTGATTTTATATTGCTCTATGAAAGCAAAAGCTAGAATGGACAAGAAACCAATATTCCTTAATGCTTGCTAGCTAGAAAGAAGAGACATATGTGGCTTGTCAAAATGATAGAAACTTGTTAGACTTTGGATCACTAAAAACTTTATAAAATAAAGAAAAATAAGCAAATAAATTTAATATTGTATTTTTGTGCCTATATGTTAACTTTTCGTCAATAATCTTGTGACATAGGAGCACGAATGCTCCCCTACAACTACAATTGAGAGGTTGACTATTCAGTTCCACTTGATATAAGCCAATAGGACTTGTCCATCGAATAAATAAAAAAATTATCATCAATTATCCTCCAATACCATAGTTATTAAAACCGGACCCGCTAGTTTGAGTTGAAAACGGTCACATAACTGGACTAGTTTGGCCGGTTCAATATTTTTATTTGATAATAATTTAATTCATTTTTTATATTTTTTAATAATTTCATATTATTAACCCCGAAATCTTCACTTTTTTGCTAGTCTAACTCTAGTTTGACTCGATATGAGTCATTGACCCTTGATCCACTATCTTGACTAGTTAGGTGATTAGTCTGGGTTTAATAACATTTATGAAATACTTCACAAAGAACAAAAAAAAAAAAAAAATAATAATAATAATAATTAGGGTGGGATTCTTCGATAAAGTGTTTGATAGATTAACGTCTCTTGCTCAATGAAGGATAGAGATTAAAAATTAAAGAAATGTCAATTCAATAAATTCATTGAAGAAATCGTTTATGTTTCACATTTTATGCATATTTTTTTAGCCGTTTTGAGTATAATGCGCTTGATATATAATACACATTTATGACTCTGCAACGTCTATATATGTCTAAAAGACTATTAAAGTAGGTTATTTAGGTAGAACCCTAAAGTCCTGCTTTTTTTTTTTTTTGAACAATCTAAAGTCCTGCTTGATGATTATGTTTTATTGATTAATTGGTTATAATAAAAATAGAAAAGAGTAAAAGCTTAAGTGCCAATAATACATTTGAATTAATGATTCACGGATCCTCCAAAAGTGGGAACAAAAAAAATTAAATTAAAAGTTGCTGCTTAATCAACATGGAAGTGCTCCATTTAGACTTAGATATTTGCAGCCGACCACAGTTGAAAGTAATTAGTATTTTTTGAATAAAGTCAATTGATGCTCGAGTCTAGCTAGTAAAAAAATTCATACCTTCTGGAGAAACTATTTAATTCTAATCTTATTTATAGAAAGAACCACACCCCAAGAAAGTTCCTTCATTTTGAGCCCTACTTAAATTTGAATGATCACAAGTTGACCAATTCAAATATTTAATACTTTTTGAGGGGTTACTTAACTTGTCGGCAAGTTTATTTATGCATAAATCATTTGATATTTTTATTTTTTAATGAAATTTGATGATATCCCAAAAAAAAAAAAAAAAAAAGTTGTTTGTTTAGTTTATTTTTTTCCTCATGAATAATAAAAATTATTTTTAAAATTAAATATTCTAATTTTCTATCTCAAAGAAATAATTTAATATGACGAATATTTAAAATAGAGAAAAATAATATGCAATTCCCTATAATTTTACTCGATTATTAATTAAATTTAATTAGTTTTTTATCCGTTCATTCCTTATGTTTTCACTTAATTATTATTCAGTTACAATAATTTTTTATATCATATTCCTCTAGTTTCACCTATTTTTTTTAAAATCAAATCCTTTTAAATTTTTTTCTTTTTATATCAGTCACTTGATATTACAAGTAACTAAAGTAAAAATTAGGTGGAACTATAGATATAATTTTTTCTAACAAAAGTAGAGTAAAACATTCAGAAAGCATATTTTCTTTTTTATTTGATCGGAGATTTTCCTCTCAAGGCTTATAGAATAAAAGTTTTTCACATCTCTCAACAAATCATAGGAAGCTTATGTTTTAGTTGAGGAGTTATTTTTGAATTTCCATGAAAGATTGGATTGGAGCAGTACTTGTCTCTATTCATTAACAGTTTCAATTTGAATTTGATATATTGATTTATTTAATATGAAAACTTATGCTATTACATTTTAAACTTTATTATTGTGGTTAAGGAGATATTATATGGAGATTGTGATCCATAAATTAAATAGTATAAAGGAATGGTGTGTGTTCTTCAAATAATTGTATTGTCACTGTACCACTTTGGCTGTGACGCACTTTAGTCTCATTCATCATTTTGTTTGTTTTCCCAATTAGGTTAAAATTGCTTTTCTTCTTCCAGCAATTATATTGGTATTAAAAATTAAATATCAATGGCAAGCATGTATACTGTTCGTAACTTTTTGTGAAAAATCACTATAAAATGGCTTATTGTGGGACCTTGAGATCTCACCATGATTTTTTTCTTTCTTTACTTGCCAATTATTTAAAAAGAACAGAACACAGGCAGCCACGCAAGATATGATAATTTTTAAAATTTGTAATATAAGTTGATGTGTAAGATTTATATGTATAATCAATTAATCAAGAAGTTTAAATATATTAAAAATCATAGCAAAAAAGTTAAAACAACCTACATGTATAAATTAAAATAATATCTATATCAAACATAAAATAACTTATATGTTATGAATATATTAAATTGTGTGTATGTCCATTGACTTTTAACTTTCTATGTTCTGTCACAATTCATGAAAATCAATTGGGCATATCATATTATATTATTTAATAGACATTAAAATCATCCATCATGGACATTAAGGACGCCTACTACGTTTATGGTGGGGAGTTAGTAGAAGTTACATAAAACTTCCCTACTCTCCAACCATTATAAATTCTCCCCTCCCCCACACAAATGTATACAAAAGAAATGGTATTGTGATCATATAATAAATTGAATGAGAATTACTATACACTTTCTCTCTCTTGATTTCTCTCTCTTGCTCTTTAATCGTAGATTTCTTTTAATTTTATAATATGTTATCAGCACAGGAGCTCTAAAGAAGGTATGATTTTCTCATAATCTTTTTAATGATTTCATTATATATTTATCTTATCTATCTAGGATAATTTATCCACTATATAGAATCAAAGAGATAGTTTTACAGATTATTTTAAACATCGGGTTCGTGGTTGAGATTTGATATTATTGTTATTTATATTTTATACTAGTTGTAGTGTTTTATTTATATCTTGCATTATCATATTCTTCTCCTACTAATGAATTAAGTCGTAGTGAGGACTATCTCTGTTCTTAGTTCATTTCTTTTGTTGTTCTTTAGCATGTTTAATTTCCTATATATAAAATAGGATAATATGTATTCTGTATGAGTTCTTTTGTATTATTTCTATTGTTATTTTGTATGGCCAGAAGCCATATACTTCTGATTTTTTATTTTTAAATTATATGACCAGAAGTCATATTTCTTTGTTTCACTATTATATAGCCAGATGCCATATTGCTTTGATTCTCTATTATAAATTATATGGATGTGTGCAGGGGCGGATCTAGGAATTTATGGAAGGGGCACCATTAGTGGGGAGATGCGGGGGTTCGAGAACAGCGCCCCCGAAATTTTTTTTTAGGCAAAGCTTTAAATGCATTAAAAAATAAAAGAATATAAAGAGAAAAGTAAGACTAAATACTGTTAAAAATAGTAAGGCTGGACACCATATATTTTAATAACAAAAATATATTACAATAAAAATAATTACAATGTCATCTTTCTAGGCTTTATTTTTTGGGATTCCATCATAAGTGTCTTATTATCAATGTTATAAAACACATCCTTTTCAATATAAGACACTAAAAGATCATTCAACTATTTCTCGGAGGAAGAGGGAGTCTCGCAGAGTCACAGCCAGAAATCTCCCTTTGAGGCTTTGAGGAAGTAAGAGATGAGAGGGAAAAATAGAGATGTTCACACCCCCACACCCCCCCCCCCCCTCCAAAAAAAAAACAGAAATTTAAAGGTGGGCACGTGCCCCCCCAACACCATATGTAGATCCGCCTCTGGATGTGTGCTTATATAATGGAGGTGAGTTGGTGGTTGGATGTAATTATCATTGATATTTTACATGCACCCCACGTGACTCCACTTCAACTATATAGATATTTAGATATATTTTAATATATCCCCTTTTCCTTTGTTTATACACGCATTATTATTATATGTTATAATATAATTAATATACTATATATATAGTATATATTTATCTTTTATCTTTGTTGTAAGTTATATTTAACTTTTATTTATCTTGAAGATAAATTGTTAGATACCATATATAAACTTTTGTTTATGTTGAAGATAAACGGTTGGAAGCCATTTCTCATGGAGACTAAAATTGGCCTAAAGCCATGAAGAGATAAACTAGCATGAAGCCAAGAGACAAATTTGGCCTGAAGCAATGAGACAAATCCTGATTCATATTTTTGTATATCATCAGTTGTATAAAGGCCTCAAAATTGAATATTTAGCATTAAAAGATCCTCTTGTTTTTAGAACAAATTAAAGGACCACCAGAAGATGGTTATTCTTCCAAAAGTTTATTATAAATGGGTGTATATAATTTGCTCTTGCAGTAGCAATATTGTGAAAGAGGTTTTAAGAAATATATTGAATTAATTTATTGACCTCATGTGGTCAAACAAAATTATGAGTTTTTGTTGTAAAAATCATGAATCTTATCCAATAAGCAGACTCCATTCCCAGAAGTGAATGAAATAATGAATGAATCGGTCATGGACATGAGGTGTAACTATGGCTACAGTTTTGTGCATAGTCATTGTTGTAATCATGTTGGTTCAAATTCCCACCTAAAATTGAGAAAAGTTACTGATAAGAATCACGAAGGAAATTATTTGATATAATTAATATGCTGAAAATTCATGATATTACACTCATATCTTGCTCCTCATTGTTTTATGGTATATAAAGTTTTTATATCTTATATAGGATCTTTAAATCGATCAGAAATGCATTTCACGTAGTGATTTACTATTTTACACAGTAGTTTACTAAGCACTACTGGAATGTGAGTACACAGTGATTTACTATTTTGTAAAGTAACTAAAACGTTATTGCACAATGATTTACTATTATGTATAGTGATTTACTATTTTGTACTATAACTAAAACGTGTATGTATAGTGATTTACTTTGCACAAAGTATTAAAATGTGATTGCATAGTGATTTACTATTTGGGTAAAGGTACAATTTTACACATAAAGTTTGCCCCAAGGAGCACCCAGTACCACGAAGTTTTTTCTAGAGCAAAAGTACACACGAAGTTACGTCTTAAGAGCAAAAATGTCACGGGCCGTTAGTTGATCATTAACTTGGATGGAATGCTGACGTGGCACTAAGTTGGACTAACACGACGCGTGGAATTAAAAAAAATTCAAGAAATTAGGAAAAAAATTAAAATAATTCAAAAAATTAGGAAAAAATTAAAAAAAAATTCAAATAATTACGAAAAATTCAAATAATTAAATTTTTTTCAAATAATTAGAAAAAAAATAAAATAATTAGAAAAAAATTCAGATAATTATTTTTTTGAAAAAAATGTATAGTTAAATAGGTTTAAAGTTAAAAAATTGTTAAATTTTGTGATAGAATTAATAAAGTTTAAAATTTTCCTTATCAAGTTCTTAGTCGACTTCACACATCGATTAGATTTATCTCTCGTAGGGAGAATTGACAAGAAGAATATGTTAATTAATTAATTTTTTTCAATGAACGGCTTACCCTAGTGCATCTTCAACAACCGCACCTACGTGTATATACAACTCCTCCTCCACCAGTTGGTTATCCGACCGCCCATTGTCGGATTATCTTAATTAATTAATTACTTTTTTGTAATTATTTGAATTTTTCCTAATTTTTTGAAATTTTTCTAATTTTTTGAATTTTCTTCTACTTTTTTGAATTTTTTTGTAATTATTTTAATTTTTTGAATTCTTTTATTCCACGTCAGCGTGTCAATCCAACTCAGCGACACGTCAGCGTTTCATCCAAGTTAATGGTCAACTAACGGCCCGTGGCATTTTTGCTCCCAAAACGTAACTTCGTGTGTCACTACTAGAAAAATGGAAATCAGCGACGGAATTAGTGACGGAAAAATTTCCGTCGCTAATTTGTGACGGAAATGACATTCCGTCGCTAAAAATAGAAATTTGCGACGGCCTATCTCGTCCGTCGCAAAATTTGCGACGGAGGAGATTGTCGGTCGTAAAAAGGCGGACCAAAAGTACGCCTTCCGGGGGAAGTTTGCGATGACACACACGGTCCGTCGCAAATTTTGCGACGGATGTGTGTCGTCGCAAAAAGGCAGACAAAAAGTCCGCCTTTTGTGGGGAAGTTTGTGACGGACACACAGTCCTTGCAAAAAGGCGGCCAAAAAGTCCGCTTCTTTACGACGGATGAGTGATCCGTCGCACAACCCATCCGGGTTTTGTGACGGATAATTGGTCCGTCGCAAAACCCGAGATGGGTTTTGCGACGGACAATTGATCCGTTGCAAAACCCAGATGGGTTCTATGACGGATCACTCATCCGTCGCAAAACCCATTGTTTGCGATAGACTTTTAGTCCGTCGCAAACATGATTTTAATGAGGCACCGATTCGGTGCCTCATTTCACTCCCTCCCCAAGCGTTTTTCTCTCTTCTCTCCCCACGGGTCTCCTCCTCCCCTCGCCGGAGACGCCTCTCCTCCCCCTGCTGCCGACGGCTTTCCTCCTCCCTTGGGGTGACGCCTCTCCTCCTCCTCCTTGACGCCAACTGCATTTTCCGCGATTGATTTTGGTAACCTTCATCTCTTCTCTCTTTTCATTTTGTTCTTCAATTTCATTATATGGAAAATACAATGTTATTGGCTGTTTGAATGTCGTTGCAATATTCTCTTATCTCTGTACAACCTTTTAAGATTCTCATATGATAATGTATAGTAGTTTTTGGAATAGATCTTCCTCCTAAAAATAATTAGAAACGACATGAATTGTTGAAAACTGATATTTAGAGATAAAAAAATTAATTAGGAAGTTTACTATTTGGTATTTGAAAGGAGAAAATATAAGAGAAAGTTCTAACTCTACAATATACTTATAGTGTTAAATATAAGAGAAAATTAATGATATTGATGCTTAATGCTTATTAATTTGGATTATGGTTATTGTTTGTAGGAGATTCCATGATTGGTTATTGTTTTTAGTTATTGGTTTTCTTCATTTTTATTAATGAGATTGATGAATTTTTATAATCTTGTATTGTTTTTTTATGGTTTATTTTGTGTAAGGAAAAAATTGTGTAAGAAAATTATGATATTCTATTGGTGGGTTATGATACATAAATCTATAAATTATTGTAAAGTAGTTGGAGGAAGGTGTGCCTTTGAAGAATAAACAAATGTATGTTACAAATTAGTGAAATTAACTAATTGATATAGTTGATATAGAATATATATTTAGTTTAATATAGAATATATATTTCTATTAATTATAATTTTTTATTTTATCATATAATTTCATATATATAATTAAAAGGTAATTATAAAGAAATAAAGTAAAATGGATTTTGAAAATTATAAATTTTGTTATAATTAAAAGGTAATGTTAAATAAATAAGGTAAAATGGATTTTGTATATTATACAAACTTGATTAAGTCTTATATAGTATTAATTAATTTGATTTCATTAACCTTGATCTATATTAGAACTATAAATTTATATTATTAGTTCAATGCATGTATTGGTTTCTTCCTTTTGTTGAATACGTAGTAATTGGTTGGCGCTACTTACATATATTTGTGGCACGATGAGATGTTAAGTAGGTTAGTAACTCGACGTAGCTAGGAAGTATGGAAGGCGATCGTGATAGGAGTTGGATGTACAATCGTCTAACTGAGAAAAGACAACTAACTCAAGCATTCTTGGCGGGTTTGAAAGAGTTCATCAATTTTGCTTTGGCACATTCACCTAATTCAAGTAGGGCGATCAGTTGTCCATGTGCCAATTGTAGGTGTTTAAGATTTCAAGATTCAGAGACGGTCAAAATCCATTTGTGTAAAAAGGGATTCATGAAGGATTATGAGTGTTGGGAATGTCATGGCGAAGTCCGACAGACACCGAGTAGTTATTACGAGGACAGTAGTCATCGAAACAACCTTAATCAATATGAGCAGTTGGTTATGGATGCTGCGGGACTGTCGATCGGCCAATATTTCGATCCCGTTACTCAAGCTGAACCGTCATACATGGGAGAGGAGACCGATACACATGCTCAACCATCATACATGGGAGAGGATCCTCATCCGGAAGCCGATAGGTTCTATAAAATGCTTCAAGAAGCGCAACGTCCGTTATGGGAAGGTTGCGAACACTTTAAAAATAGTGAATATTCATCGCTATCGGCTACCCTAGCAACACTAAGCTTGAAGACTGATCACCACATGAGTGAGAGGAATTACAACGAAATGATGCAGATCATGAGTAAGGTTGTTCCTAAAGACAATAATTTGCCGAAGGATTTTTATCAAGCAAAAAAAAGGTGAAAGAGTTGGGCCTTGGATGTGAAAAAATCCACTGCTGCCCCATAGGATGTATGTTGAATTACAAGGATGATGCTGAGCTGACCAACTGTAAATTCTATGGACATGACAGATATAAAGTTGTGAGGATTGGAAGGAAAACGACCCGTTAGGCATTAAGCAAGATGACATATTTTCCTCTCGTGTCTAGACTTCAAAGATTGTATGCATCAGAACAAACAGCTACTCATATGAGATGGCACCGGGAGCATCACATGGATGAAAAATTTGTGATGCATCCATCCGATGCCGAAGCTTGGTGTAAATTTGACGAGGCAAATCCTTCCTTTGCTATGGATCCCCGCAATGTCCGTCTTGGTCTATGTTCGGATGGGTTCACTCCTTTCGACAGTACAGGCAGGATTTATTCCTGTTGGCCTGTCATCGTGACACCGTACAACCTCCCACCTTCTATGTGCATGAGAAGAGAGTTTTTGTTTCTTAACGTGTTAATCCCTGGGCCATCCAACCCCAAAAAGAAGATAGATGTGTACCTCGTGCCTTTGATAGATAAGCTTAAGATGTTGTGGAGTGAAGGGGTTCTTACGTACGATATATCGTTGAGCCAAAATTTCACCATGCGGCCGCCTTAATGTGGACGATAAATGACTTCCCTGCATATGGTATGTTGAGTGGTTGGCAAACGCCGGGGAAGCTTGCATGCCCGATATGTCTTGAACAAAACATGGGTTTTACCTTGGATTACAGTCACAAGGTTTGTTGGTTTGACAGGCACCGACGATTCCTACCCCCCGATCATCCGTTTAGGAGAAATAGAAAAGACTTCACGCGGAATGTGGTCGAATGAGCATATCAACCTCGTCATTTAAGTGGCCAAGAAGTATGGGACAGGGTCAAGTACATTCAAAGTGTTGAAGAGGGGGCTGCTTCCAGCCAACCTGAGGGATACGGCGTTGATCATCATTGGAACAAACGCAAAGATCTTTGAGAACTATCATATTGGAAAGATCAATTGTTAAGACACAATCTCGATGTCATGCATATTGAAAGGAATGTGTTTTGCAATATTCGTACACCGTGATGGACACCAAGGGCAAGACAAAGGACACATCCAACGCAAGACTGGACATAGAAGCGATTTGCAGAAGGCCTGATTTGCATTTGGTACAGAATGCCACGGGACGGCCTTCCAAACCTAGAGCGCCATACACATTCAACAAACAACAAAATTTAGAGTTGTTCCAATAGGTTAAAGACCTGAAACTCCCGGACAGTTATACGTCAAACTTGAAAAGATGTGTCAACATGCACGAGGTGAAGTTATTCAGGATGAAGAGTCATGATTGTCATGTTTTTTTCCGTGAGATTGTTGCCGTGGGCCTTCAAAGCACTTCCGAAGCATATATGGTCTATTCGACGGAATATTCAATGTTCTTTAGAGAAATGTGTTTCCGAGCTTAATGTTGAAAAGTTATGGCACCTGGAGACGAGCATGCCGATAATGCTATGCAAGTTAGAGATGGTGTTTCCTCCTAGCATGTTTGACTCAATGGAACATTTGCCTATTCACTTGGCGTACGAAGCAAAGGTAGGAGGTTCACAACAATATAGGTGGATTTATCCGTTTGAGAGGTAATATATATTTCTTTCGCACTTTTATTAATTGACGGACATGATACTTTAGTTTATAAATACTCTCTCATTGTCCACTGTAGGTTTTTACGCACTCTTAAAAAGAAGATAAAAAATCCAAGATATGTTGAAGGATCTATCACAGAAGCGTATTTAGTTGAAGAGGCGACGAAATTTGCGTCATACTATTATCCCCCTGAAATGATATCAAGATGGAGAGGGGTACCTCTCAATGATGATGGCGGTGATACGAGCAAACAAAATTCAATATTTAATTTTCCAGGCCGAGTCTTGGGAAAACGTTGGAAGTCAACTCTAGAAGGGAACGATAAGAAAGTAGCGGAGTGGTACATTCTAAACAATTGTGAAGAGGTCGCCCAGTATCTAAAGTAAGATTTCTTTTGCTTTTTACTGTTATGGTAAGTATTAAAATATTAACTTCATTTTTTTTCGTACAGTTACTTCTCTAATTGGATCCGATCGGAAAATCCTTTAATGTCGGATTCCGAAGTTGATCAATTCACGAACTCCGAGTTTCCTAAATGGTTTCAATCCTACTTCGTGCGAAATCCAAAAGATCCCACTGAAGTTGCATGGAGTTTATCTCATGGAGCTGCAATAGTTGTTACCCGGTGCAAAAAATATTTAATCAATGGGTATAGGTTTTTTACTGTTGAAGCGAATGCAGGTACAGTATGTTGCAATTACGGTGTATGTTGTCGAGGTGGCCAAGGTGACGGGGTGGAGGGTGACTACTACGGGAAGTTAATTGACATAATTCAGCTGAATTACCCGTGGGACAAAGTGGTGACCCTTTTTAAATGTGAGTGGTTTGATAACAGTCCGCGTGGGACAAAAATGGACAAATATGGAAATGTTGAGGTCCACTGGATAAGGAGATATACGGTTGGTTATGACCCATTTATCCTTGCTCAACAGGCGGAACAAGTTTACTATACATTATACCCCACATCCCGTCAAGGGTGGAGGGGAGTTATCAAAACCAAAGCATGGAATATTATACCCAAGTCGAAAGAGTCAGAAACAAATGACGGTATGACGGAACCGTTCTAAGCTGATGCAAAACATGTACAACCTATATACATTGTCAACGACGGTGTACCAAGCAATCTGTTCGATTTTGCTGCGGCGTTAGAGTTGATTCCTATCCAAATTGACGATGAGGAATCAGACGATGAGGCAGATGAATTTATTCTGATAGTGAATCTGAGTTCGACGATTATGAGACTTCAAAGGAAGGCATGGAGGCTGAGGCCGAAGAACAGGAATCGTCCGATTGATTTGTGTTAGTTCTTTATTTATGACGATATATTATACTAGATACATCCTACTTTGCTAGTGTGATATTAATTAAATTTCTTAAATTTATAAACATTTTGACATAATGTTTATGAGTGTTCAGAGATGGAGCATACATGAGGGCATTCAGGTAGTGGACGTAGTGGTGGTCGATCCCAGCCCCGTTCTATCAGAGGGGGTAGGGCCACGCCATCGCCCCTTCGTAGGCGAGGGCTCGGGGTTCCCGAGTTGCCGCCACTTGATCATCGTCATCTTCACCGTCGTTCATTTGTCAACGTCACCGTCTACCACCTCTGATCCACAGCGAGGGCCACAACATGTTTTACTTTACGATTTCTGATTAATTTACATATGTTTAGTTTTCTTGAACCATCTATGTACAAATATATTCAATAGTTCACATTCGTTCCTTCAGCCCACTGGGTCGCCTCAGAGCCACGTCGAGGAAGAAGGTAGTTCCTCCGATACACCCATCTGGGGAACGGTAGATCCTGCGACAGGGAAGCTTTGGATCCATTCTGCAGGAAACAACAAGTAAGTCATGTAAAGTTACCAGTAATGTTACAATTTTCTACCTTCAATTAGTATGCTAATATTTGCATCTCGTCCTCTGTCTTCAGATTTTACCCTTATAATCAGGTTGCAGATTGGATCTCGAACCAAATATTCCGTAATTTCAATCAGCCTTGGGGTAGTTGGACACAGATCCCTAAGGCGAATCGGGATCGTTGGTTCGAAGAGTTCTTAGTAAGTTGTGTGTTTTATCATCAAGCAGTTTTAAAATTTAGAGCACTAATTGTTGGTTATTGATTTGCAGAATCAGTATAGCACGTTGCCTGAAGATCATGAAAATTTGAAAAAAAGCTTATAACTATAAGGGAGGCTGGTGGTTGACTGAGAGGTGTTATAAGTTGAGAAGGAAAAAGCAAAAGATTGGATTCAATAGGACACCGCAGAGGAATTAATTCAACAATGGGCCAACGATCCGAAGTTTCTTAACAAAAGTGAGAAAAATAAGCAAAATAGGGCCAGGATGGAAGGACCGTCATATGTTGGTGGATCCATTCCAGTTAGTGAGCATCAACGCAAAATTGTGAGTAGACATTATTTTCTATTTAAGTATTCAATATTTTGCAGGTCATCATTTGTGTTTGCAGGTAGAGTCTAGGGAAGTTCCTGCAGAGTCAGTTGAGTGGGCTACCTTTGAGCGGACCCATTCCTAGCAGTGTGAAGGGAGTGACAGGGCTGGATCAACAGCAAGGCGAAGCAAGTAGCGGTGAGACATTTATTACATATTATTTGTTTCATGCAACACCATATTTATTTCATTTCACATGCCTTATTTATCCTGTATTTTTGTACTTGTAGGAAACCTTTCAGAAGCTGCCGCAGGATAGAGACTCGCAGAGTGGGACCGACCTCGCATCGTCTCAGTCCGACAACAGCAGTCTCTTCTTTCAGGCCGCAGGAGGATTTGAAAAGAAAGAGAGAGTCTTCGGCCTTGGTGCCTCTGCCAGCTGATTCAAGCAAACGAAGCGCTCCTCATCCAAAGATCGAAGGTGTTTCGCGGGTAAACGTTATATATTTGCTACTAATTGTTACATTTTCATTCCTTTGTCCATTTAAATGATGTACAAAAAATAAACGCATTTCTTAATATTTTTTTGCGAGATGAGATAAAAAAGATGAAGGCATTGGTGGAGGAGCTTAACGAGACACGGCATAAAGAAATGACTCAGAACAAGAGATGAAGATCCAGCAGATGACTCGGGAGCGAGGAGATGATGAGGCAGCAGATGCTCCAGGAACAGGAGATGATGAGGTAGCAGATGCTCCAGGAACGAGAGATGATGATGCAGCGGATGAGTCAGCAAACGAAGATGATGAAGCATATGCAGCTTCAACTTAAGTCCCTAATGAAAGACAAGGGTGTGGAGCCGGCTCGATAGTGGTGATGGTGATAACAACGATGATGATGTTGTCTTGTTTAGACTTTACTTTAGTAGCTTTTTTTTAAAACAATATTATTTATATTTTATTTTATCTATGTAAACTATTTCGATTGTTATTATATATTTTAATTATATACAGTTTTATTATTATATTTTTAAATTTTAAATATCATTTTTAAATGTTTTTAATTATTTTTTCAAAAAAAAATATTAAAAACAAAATTTGCGATAGGAATAAACATTTTTAAAAAAATTAAACAAAAAAATCATTTTTTTTGAAATTTTGATTTTTTTAAATTGAAAAATCGACGGAATTAATATTAAAAAAAATACGGAAAAAAAAATTAAAGAAAATGATTTGCGACGGAATAATTATCCGTGCAAAAATGGGAATTTGCGACGGATCATTATTCCGTTGCAAAATTCAATTTTTGCGATGGATGGTCATCCGTCGCAAAATTTGAAATTTGCGATGGAATCATGATCCGTCGCAAATTTCAAATTTTGCGATGGAATCATGATCCGTCGGATAATTATTGCGACGGATAATTATTCCGTCGTAAATTCCCATTTTTGCAACGGATGCTTTTCCATCGCAAAAATCAAAATTTGCGACGGAATATTTATCCGTCGCAAATTTATGACGGAATATTTATCCGTCGCAAATTTCAAATCGATTTTTGAGACGGAATTTTTGATTTCCGTCGCAATTGTGAGGAGCTTTTTTGCGATGGACGAAATCCGTTGCAAATCTATTTTTGCGACGGAAATACCCGTTTTTGCTATGGATTTTTTCCGTCCCAAAAACTGATTTTTTTTGTAGTGTGTACTTTTGCTCCAAAAAAAACTTCGTGGTGCTGGACGCTCCTTGGGAAAAACTTCATGTGTAAAATTGCACTTTTACCTTTACTATTTTGCATAGTAATGTTGCACAGTGATTTCTACCTATGAGATATTTGGTCGTTTAGTCCTCTATACCCATGAAAGAGGTATAGGAGCTTGTTCACACTCAAAGATCTGATTGTTATTAATATTAAGACCCTGAAGTTTATGTTTCAAATATTGTATGATACAATAAGATTTTAGTAGCTTTGTCTAGAAGACACTAAGTTGTAGAGATTTGCGTCATAATAAGTCTAAAGACTAATAGCCAAGGGGACTAATTGACATATTTTGCACAACTTTGTAAGAAAGGCTAATGTTCAGATTATATTGTGTGGATGTCCATTGACTTTTAACTTTCTATGTTTTGTCACAATTCATGAAAATCAATTGGGTATATTATTTTATATTATATATTATAATATTATGTAGTGGACATTAAAATTGCCTATCATGGGCATTAAAGTCGCCCACTACGTTTATGGTGGGAAGTGTGTAGAAGTTACATAAAACTTCCCTACTCTTCAACAATTATAAATTCTCTCCTCTCCCACACAAATGTATACCACTCTGGTCCTATTTATAAGTCCCTTTTGACCAAATAAATGAGATTGTGACAATTTTGCCCATATCATTGTACCAATGAAAATAGAGAGAGAAGAAAAAGTTAAAAGATACCCAATCATAAATGAGGGTAAAGTTGAAATTTTACCCTATAATCATTGAGCTACCTACCTCTCCTTGGTATGTGTGATTTGATCAAAATGAAACTTATAAATAGGACTCAGAGTGGTACATAAGAAATTATATTGTAATCATACAAAAAAATGAATGAGAATTGTTATATACTTTCTCTTGCTTCATTTCTCCCTTGCTCTTTAATCCTAGATTTCTTTTAGTTTTATAACATTATAAATAAATATTTTGTTATTTGTTTTTAAATGTAAAAATATTATAGGATAAAGAAATACAGAAGCATCATTTTTCATTTTCTGTCCGGGACCAAATGAAGGTGTGAGCATAGATCAGTTCGGATCCAAATTGATTAAAGTCGAAAAAAAAAAATAACAAAAAAAATACTTTCGAAAATGCTTTCCGCATCGCAAAACTTTATACTCATCAATACTTCAAACTAATAACTCCATTCACTAAAACTAATGCTAGTACGTAATACGAGCAGGATTTATTTTTTTTTTATATGTGATGTTACATACGACTTAAAAACCTATAAATAATTTTGATTGGTTTTGGTTTATTTTTTAGGTTTGTTTAGAGCCAATAGTCAAAACCACATCAAAGTAGATTTAACCAAGGGCATGTTTGGCATAGCCGAAAAACCTAAAAAAAGTCCAATGACAGTTAAAAAACCCAGGGAGAAAGAAAACATGAAAAATGTACGTTTGGGATGGCTTCAAGTTATGATAGACTTTTGAGAGAAAAATGACTTTTTGGATGAAGTTACTTTTTGGAGCATTTAGGTCCATTACTTTTTGGATGAATTGAAAGATGAAGATACTCATTTCCTACTATCAGTAATCACAAGAAGGAAGACCGTCTTTATTTCTTCACTTTCATTGTTATCGTTGTACCTTTGTTTCACTTTCATTCTAGTCAGTAGTGTGTGTTTCTGTACTATTCTTTTTTTTTTTTTTTTTTTTTTTTTTTTTTTGTCAAATTGGTATTGTTTATTTCATTTTGGCTTGATAGTTAGTTTTTTTAATAACTTATTTTGGGTAGCCTAGCAAGTGGCTATTTCTGTCATCTTATTTCCTTTAATAATTTATTTTGGGTAGCTTGGTAGTTGGTATATTGTTTATTCCTGTTTATTTATTTATTTAATAATTTGTTAATCCTAAATTATCACATAATATACAACATGCACACAACATTTATGCAATATTCAATAAGATTCATGTCATTTTTAGTTGTTTTCCATCTCAACTGACTTTTTAAACGCTAGGTCAAACAAGAGTCTATCTAGAAAAAAAGTCACTTGCCACCACTATCCTAAATACAAATTACATCAACAATTTGATTTTTAGGGGAAAAAAACTCATCTGGAAAAGAACAACAGCAAAAAAGTCACTTCTACCACACTATCTCAAACTGACCTTAATAAATTAAAATAGCCCAAAACACCAAATTGAACCAAAATACTACATACTATCTCTCGTACTTAACGGTATAAAATTTAGGTGGTTAATTTAGAAAAATTAAAGAAACTAAAAGGATCATTTTAAAATATTTATATTTATTATTTTTTCTTAATTAATTTATTTGAGTTATAAACTAATATATCATATACACATTAAAATTTGAGAGAGATTGAGTACAATATAGTACAATTAAATTACTTTTTTACTTTTTTTAATCATTTTAAATTAGTCAACAAGTATTGAGAATAATCCAAATACACTGAACTTCTTTTGGTTGTGCTTGATCTTGATTAAAAGTTTTGGTACTAAGCGGAAGAGGCACTTTTTCTGTCCCATCTTTCTGTGATCCACCTCTATGTCACCTTAAAATCCTAAAATAACCTATTTTTAATGTAAAACTCTGAAATGACAATGACACTGACACGTGTCAATTGGTATGAATTAATGCTCATATTCACAAATACATGTTATAAACGTCCATTTCACACATTATTGTTGATGATATAATTTTTTTTAATGTTTAATTATATTTTGCATTAACAATAATGACTCAAAAAATCGTTATCTTTCTAAATCAGAGACACGTAATTATCATTCTTAACCATCAAATTTTTTTTTTTTTTATTTTTTTGCTTTTCATATAATTATTTATTTCATGCAGAATTTATCAAACGAACCCCTGACTTTTTTTTTTTTTTTTTGAAAATGACGAAATGATGATCATATATACATACAAATATATGTATATATATAAAGACTTAGATCTTGGGTTGAATTATTTGAAATAACTTGTTAAGTATTTAAAATTGACGGATCGATGCATATGTATATATAGAATCATAATCCCAATGATTTATGAATACTACTACATGATAAGGTATATATGAGTGTAACTATCAATATAGAAAGTTCACTTTTTATTAGTAATTGAAAATGGTGTGCATGTGATTATGAGTCAGAAAGCAAAATACTTTCTTTAGATTAAATCTCTTTAGTCACTTCATCTTCCATATTACATGCAACTCTGGTTCTTCGAAAAGCATATTTCGATTCTCTTTATGTAGTGGGTTTTTTTTTTTTTTTTTTTTTTTTTTTTCATTCATTATTGTAATATCACTTCGCCACTAATTCTTTGTTCTAAGAAAAAGAGAGAGATTATTTTGCTCTCAGACACACACACATATATATTGCTAATTTTTTTCTTCATACAATCAAACTAAATATTTAATCTCACATTGTTTTCTTCCTCATTTCTCTATTTTTAATTATATGTTTTTTACTCCCTCCAGTCTTTAATATAAAATATATTTAGATAGTTGATCTTAATCTTAAATATATTATATATTTTTCATATTTATTAATATTTTTTAATTTATCTCTATCGATGATCTCTCAACAATAATCAATGAGAAAAAAGATAAATGGTTAAGGAAGATAACTCAAGTGTTTCAAAAAATACATGTTCTATTAACTAAACTAATTTTTTTGATATAATCAAATTAGATAATTATATCTTAGATTAAGGATATTAGGGATTATTAATTTTTTCATGAATTGATCAATATCCATATAATTCTTGATATAAAAAGTTAAACAATTTGATCCAAAGAAAAACAAATTCTGGATTATTAAAAGGAATTGGCAGTTTTTTTTTTTTAATAATAAAATTTTAAGAAATGGGTTAGGTTCACTCACGATCCAAGGGCAAGGTGAAATCTCCTTTCTCCTACGTCTATTACCCTCGATGTTTTGGGCTAGGAGCTAGGAGCTCGTGCCTATTACTTAGAATCGAACCCCTCTTTTTGCGCGTTACCCCTTTGTCAGTTTTTTTTTTTAAGTAAAATTTTAGGAGTTAGAATGCCTCTCCCAAGATGCCTTAACCAACTCTAGGATCGAATCGCCTACCTCCATTCAAACCCACGACCATTTAGGTGATCCTTACTATCTGTCAAACCCTTTGTCGAACCCAAAGATGTAGAGTTAAAAAGAATTGGCAGTTAAACTCGGAATGAAAGGTTGAACAAGCCCAAAAGCTTGAACGAGCTCCTTAACTAGCTTGGGCCTTGTTGTCTCATTTTTTGTTGGACACTACGCCGAAAGCTTGAACGAGCTCCTTAACTAGCTTGGGCCCCTTTGTCTCATTTTTTTGTTGGACACCATGCTTCACTTACATTTTGGTAGTTTTGACCTGATTTGATTGCTTATTACGCACACACACAACCCCTCCATTCCTTTTTAGATTAACCTAATTGTGTTGTTAGAGGTAGTTAAAATTAGTTAGGTGCAATAAATATGTGGAAAATATATATTTTTTTTCCCCAAAAAATGCCCTCATTAATTTATGTAGAAGAGAGAATATGTTATATTGAGTGTTTTAGTCAAATGTAAGATTTAAATAATACTCCTTCCAACTCTTGATATGAGACATATTTAAGAAGTTGATCTTAATCCAAATTATAAGGTATAGTTTTTATGTTTGTCAACTTTTTACTAATTTACCCTTATTGACACTCCATTCAACAATAATCAAGGAGGAGAGGGAAGTAAGGAATTAAGGAAGCTAACTAAGACGTTTTAGAAAATACATGTCATATTAATTATCTCAACTAAATTTTTTAATCTAATCAAATTAGATAAATATGTCTCATATTAAAGATTAGAAGAAGAAGTACAAGAGTGGCGTGAGTAATTTTTGAACTAAGTGAGGGTAAAATGAGGAATTTACACACAAAAAATCATTAAAAAGAAATATTATCCAATCAAAATCCTATCTTATAAAAAGGAGTGGAGAGAGACAGGGGGTTCATGCATCAACCTTCAATGGTTCACTAGTTTTTTCTTGAGGAAAAAAAAGGCAATTTTTTTAATTTTTTTTTAAAGATTCATTTTAATAACTATGGAATCTTCAATTTCGGACTAGACATGTTTAGCCGCGAATCGGGTTAGTTCCGATTTGATTGTGATTTGTTCATTTCAATAACCATGGAATCCTCAATTTCTTAACCCAATACCCTAACCGGTTAAGTTTCTAGTCCGGATTTAAAAACCTTGATTAAAGCCAAGGCTGCCCACTCCTACATGCTTAATACTTAGTCCTTAACTTCACAAGCCAAACACACCCTTAGCCAAGAAACTATTATTGTCTATCTTCACCTGCGTTGCTCACGATTCCGGCATTTGATCGCGACGAGACCACCACCAATCAAACCGGAGGAGAAACAAACAACTTAAGCAAGACGGGCATATATCAGACATTATTGTAGGACTAAATATTGACGCTTGTTATTACTATTTATTGTTGTAGTTCATGAGCAATCATGAAGAACGAAGAAGCGGGTGATCTAAGTTCGTGTCTAAGAACGAGATAACTGTTCTATGGCGTTCTTTTATCACCAATTATCAGGACTAACAAATAGGGACAACAAAACTTATAGAAGATAAAGTAACTCAACATGAGAAGAAGAGATTACAGTGGCTTCTATTTCTTTTCTTGACCTAACAAATAGGGACAACAAAACTTATAGAAGATAAAGTAACTCAACATGAGAAGAAGAGATTACAGTGGCTTCTATTTCTTTTCTTTGAATGATGCCACAATTGAGGTATTTGTAGACAATGAATACATGCCTTATAGTGACGGCTCTTGAACACTATATCTTTTCAATTAGAAAGTCATAACTATCTATTAAATTCGTGAATAAACACAAATATTTTACTCCTTCCGATCTTAATTATAAAGTTAACTTTTTTGGATCAATTAAGGAATTTAATTAAATACTTTAAAGTATTTGTATTTTCATTTTTTTCTTCAAACTAATTGGTTTGACTAATAAACTAACATATAATTTAAAGATTCACAAATATAAAATGATTAAGTAACTTATTTCTTCCTTAATTTTTCAAAAAAACAACATTTCTTATAATTTAGGATTAATAATTTACAAAAAGATGGCTTCTCAAAACACATTTTTTCATTTAAACATATTCCATAATATTAGGAAGACTTTTTCTTTAACACACGCACATACAATATTTACAACAATTAGTTCCATAATCATATATCTACGTATATTCTTAATTTAATATTTGCCTTATTTTATTTTCCGTAGTTAACAATAAATCCTTTTTTAAAAAAAAAAAATCTAAAACCGTTGACAATAAATCGAAGCCTTCGAACGTATATGCGCATATTATTTAAAGCCCATGTTACACGCTGACTTTGGAACACAACACACACAAGTGTAGCTTTCTATATCTTTCCTCTTCGGAAACAACAACACAAGTTTCTCTCAAGAAACTTCGAGACTTTTCTCACTTGCATATTGATTAACTTGGCGTTTATAAATTTTTTTTTTTCCGAAAAAAATAAGTATCATCAGGATCAGGGAAAAGTAGAATCGAACAACTTGGACAAAGCGGACAAAGCAGATATTATTGTATGGCTCAATTGAAGCTTCTGATTAGTTTCCTTAATCATATATTTATTTATTTATTTATTTATATACATACTCTTCTAGTCATTAATGTAAGATATATTTGAAGAGTTGATTTTGATCATAAATATAAAACAGTTTTCATATTTATCAACATTTTCATAATTTACACATATTGTTGCTCTTTCAATAATAATTAAGGAGGAGAGAAAATGAAAGAATTAAGAAATATTACTAAGGTATTTTAGAAAATACATGTCATATTAATAACTCACCTAACTTCCTTAATTTAATCAAATTAGGCAAATATGTCTTATATTAAATATAAGAGAGAGTATTTATATATTCTTAATTGGGTTAAGGTACATCCAGCATCTTGAAGTATTTTTCTAAATATATCTAATGCCCTAAAGTATTTTATGATGCATCTAACACCCTGAAATATTTTTTTAATGTGCATCTATTACCCTAAAATTTTGTTTTCTCGCAATTTTATTTGTACTTAACAATTTAGGTATCAAAGTCATTGATACAATTAAAAGAATACTTCAAAATGTTATATGTACAAAAAAATAATATAAGGGTGCTGGACACACCTAAAAAATACTCAAAAGTATTGGAGGTGCTTGAAAAAATATTTCAAATGTTGGATGAATCTTAACCTTTTAATAAATATTTTTTATTATAACCCTTTAATATTTGATTTCTTTTATTCTGTTGGCAATAAATCTTTTTTTTACATGAAACTGGTGATGACAATAAATCCAAGTCTCCGAACGCAAGCAAACACTGAAAGCCCATGTCACCCGCTGACTTTATAACACAACACGTACGTGCAAGTGTAGCTTTCAATCATCAGTGTTGGGAAACCACAACTAAATTTCATCCCAACAGCTTTCACTCGTGCGGGTTCACCCAAATTATTATCTAAGGAAACTTCTCCGTAAAACTAATGATACTCAAATTAATACCGACACATATCATCCTCGTCTTCACTTTCCATAGAAGTTTCTTACACACTATCATCCATCAGTTGGAATCTTCCCTGAAATTTTCCTGCAAATTCTTTGTTTCACACTAGCTAGCCAAAGGCTGCTTTATAAAAGGGGTTGAAGAAGAAGAACTAACGAAAACCAAACCCAACTGAAGTTACCAAAAATATGATGGACCAGAAGCTTGTTGAAGCAATCAAGGAAGACGACACGGCTTCGTTCTTGAGGCTGATTCAAGAGAACGAAGCAGTGTTACGTCAGAGAACAGAGGAATCTCTGAGCACAGTTTTACACCTTGCTTGTCGGTATGGGAACACAGAAGCAGTTTCAGAGATTGTGAGGCTGTGTCCAGAAATGGTGGATGCTGAGAACAAGAAGCAAGAGACTCCATTTCATGAGGCTTGTCAAAAAGGGAACGTGCAGATCTTAAAATTACTACTTGGAGTGAATCCCAATGGTGTGGCCAAACTCAATTCTAGCGGCAAGAGTGCTTTTTACGTAGCTTGCAGCTATGGCCACCTCGACATGGTGAATCTGCTGCTCAATAATCTTCCTGCTGATACAGACACAAAGGAACCCAGTGTTGATGCAACATGTGTTCACGTCGCTGCCTCAAGAGGACACACCGGTACGTTCACCTTGATCTCAAACTTGTTCTCCACCACTTCGTTATGAGTGGTATGCACGTTAGTAGCCTGTGGTTTAACCGTTTAAGGACTCTCCTTGCTAATAGATATGACTAGCTTGTCTTTTGAGATTGAACCCTCTTTTTGGACTTATATTAATAACAAAGATGCTAGGAGAGATTGAGCTAGTATGTGGACTTGTCTTCCACGTTAAGAGGCTAATAATGTTCATGGAGGGCCTCCCACGAAGGATTTTGATGCCATAGTGTGGCACTAACAAGTCCAAAGTGAGGCAGAGTGATTTTTACAGAATTTCTGTAAGTAATTACCTGTTTTTTGCAGTGTGGGCCCCGGTGAGACCTCAAGCGCCATGGTGGGGGTCCTACCGAGGACCTTTCTTCCCAAGGAAGAAGAACATTGTTGTCTCACAAGTGAGAACTAGTTGGATAAGCACCAAGAGTTTGTGTTAGATTTTTTTTTTTTTTTTTTTTTACTTTTGTTTTTTAAAAATAATTATTTTAATAAGCACAGAATTAAAATAAAATAAAAAAATTTAACTAACATTTTTTTTAAAAACAATTTTTTTATCTAAAAATCATTAGTTATCCGATTAAATCTTAACGGTCTATACCCTCTCCTCTTTAGGGAGGAGTATATAGTTCTCTCATAAGTAAAGTATGGCTTATTAGTTCAAGGCTCCTTGACTAGTCTTTTGGGATTGAGAGCTCTTGCTTGTTTGTGTTCAAAACACACTTATGGAACTGTAATATTATGTATTGAATTGTGATGCAGATGTGGTGAGGGAGCTAATAAACAAGTGGCCTTATCTTGTGGAGGTGGTGGATGATGAAGGGAACTGGCCACTGCACCATGCTTGTTACAGAGGACACAAAGAGATGGCGTGGATGCTTCTGAAGCGAGACCCAAACATTGCTCTAAACTACAACAACAATGGCTACACACCACTGCACCTAGCAGCCATTAATGGCAAGGTCTCGATCCTGCAAGACTTTGTGTCGCGCAATGCGGCGTCGTTTCACTATCTCACCAGAGAAGAAGAGACCATATTCCATCTGGCTGTGAGATACGGCCACCATGATGCTCTCGTGTTCTTGGCTCAGGTCTCCAATGGCACCAACCTCCTTCACTGTCAGGATCGATATGGCAATACTGTCTTGCATCTTGCTGTTACTGCTGGCCGCCATGAGGTAAGAAATCATGATTTTTCTTAGATATCTTACTCCCAAATGTTAGGACCGGAGGAGTATTATTAATTTTCAATGTTGATCTGCAGATAGCAGAGTTCTTGATCAACAAGACAAATCTGGAGATCAATACTCGGAACAGCGAAGGGCTCACAGCACTAGACATTTTAGAGCAGGCTAGGGACACTTCAGAAAACAGGCAACTTCAAGCCATGCTCATCAGAGCCGGCGCCAAAAGAAGCAACCACTTCCCATCGCCTTCACTACTTGAACCACCACCAACAGAAGCCTCCATTAATCATTCTCTATCAGTATCACCCATAGCTTCCAGGCTTTCTCTGTCACGAACCCCAGATAACAAATCAAACGACCTCAATGAATTCCCAAACTATGAAATGATCTCTTATGAATCCATAACCCCTCAACTTCCCAACAGATTCAAGAATCAAAGCTATAAATTCGACGATTTCCCACCAAAAATCGCCCGAAAACACAAGGACCAAACCAGAAAACAGAGGAAAAGCAAAAGCTTTACTAAAAAGAACATAGAAATTCAGAGAGAGGCATTGTTAAATGCGAGAAACACAATCATCCTAGTCACTATCCTAATAGCTACAGTGACTTTTGCTGCTGGTATGAATCCACCTGGTGGAGTTTACCAAGAAGGACCCATGAAAGGGAAGTCAATGGTGGGGAATTTAATAGCATTTAAAGTGTTTGCGATTGCAAATACCATAGCTCTGTTCACATCTCTGTCAATAGTTATAGTGTTACTGAGTGTGATTCCATTTAGAAGGAGGATTCAGATGAGGATGCTGGTGGTCACTCATAAGGCCATGTGGGTGTCTGTGGGATTTACAGCAACTGGGTATGTTGCAGCAACATGGGTTATATTGCCTCATGGGCATGGCCTTCAATGGATTTCTGTGGTGCTCATAGCGGTAGGAGGTGGCTCTCTTGGAACTGTCTTCATTGGCCTTACTGTTATGCTGATTGACCATTGTTACAGGAAATCAAAGTGGAGGAAGAACAAAAAGCAGGGTGTGGAAGAGAAGGGATCACATGATGCTGCTTCTGAAAGAGAGAGTCAAAACTCAGATGTTGAGGGTGCTTTTTCACAGGGTTACTATTCATACTGATTCATTTACTTCTCTTTATTGCCTTATAGTTAAAATAATGGGTTCAAAAATACCCATGAGCTTTTACAAAGAATGTGTTCACAACCATGTACTTTTTAAAAGTACAAAAATACTCATAAACATTTAAAATGTGTAAGCAAAAATGCTAACACAGTTAAATATAATCTAACAACGTTACATATGCATATACAAAAAGAGAGTGGGCCACACTATTAACAATAACGGTGTTAGATTGAATTTAACGGTGCTAACAATTTTGCTTATATATTTGATTTTATGTTGCTCATTTGTTATAGGTTTTTTAGTGATTAAATTTCTCTATTGAGATGTTCTAGTGATTTTCCTATTATATGTCTAAGTTTCCTTCATAGAAAAGTCTTACTATATTAATTATGTACAGCTTGTTTGGATTTGAAAGTCTTTTTTGTTTCACAATAAGTGAGCAACATAAAATCATTTCATGTAACAAAACCTGTCATTTTATGTTGCTTACTTTTTATAGGGTTTTTAGTGATTAAATTTCTCTATTGAGATGTTCCAGTGATTTTCCTCTTATATGTCTAAGTTTCCTTCATAGAAAAGTCTTACGATATTAATGATGTACAGCTTGTTTGGATTTGAAAGTTATCAATTTTCAAGTTGGTATTTTTATTTCATTTTGGCTTGATGGTTAGTTTTTTTAATAACTTCTTTTGGGTAGCCTAGTAGGTGGCTATTTCCATCATCCTATTTAGTTCTTTTAATAACTTATTTTGGGTAACCTAGTAGATGGCTATTTCCATCATCTTATTTTTCTTTAATAGTTTATTTTGGATAGCTTGGTAGTTGGTATATTGTTTATTCCTATTTATTTAATAATTTTTAATCCCAAATTATCACATAATATATATAACACACACACACACAAACATATATATATATGTAGTACTCAATAAGATTAATGTCATTTTCTATCTCAACTGACTTTTTAAACATTATGTCAAACAAGGGTCTATCTGGAAAAAAAATTACTTTTGTCACTGCTATTCTAAACACAAATTATATCAATAATTTAACTTTTAGAAACAAAAAAAAAAAAAAAAAAAAAAAAAAAAAAAAAAAAGTCACTCCTACTACCGCTATCTCAAACGACCCTTAATACCCAAAACACCAAATTGAACCAAAATACTATCTCTTGTACTTAATGGTATAAATTTTAGTTGACTTATTTAAAAAGATTAAGGAAACTAAAAAATCATTTTAAAATATTTATATTTATCATTTTTTTTAGTTTAATTTATTCAACTTATGAACTAATATATCATATACCCATTAAAATTTGAGAGAGATTGAGTACAATATAGTACAATTAAATAACTTTTTTTAATCATTTTAATTAGTCAACAAGTATTGAGAATAATCCAAATACACTGAATTTCTTTTGGTTGTGCTAAGTTTTGGTACAAATTTCGCCCACCACTAAGCGGAAGAGGTACTTTTTCTGTCCCATCTTTCTGAGTTCATATTTCGTGCCAATTCTTATATGTCTAATTATGTGCTCATACCTCTATTAGAGTTATGAGCATATTTTTTTTTTAATTTTTTTAATTTTTTTATATATTGTATTTATTTATATTTAAATTATATGCTGCTTTTTGGAATTTTTTTTGCACCCAGTATCTCAAATTAATTAGTTTCCATGATACTCGTGTTACAGATAAATGCAGGATTGGAAACTAATTAATTTAGATCTGGGTGCAAAAAAAATTCCGTAAAGTTAAAGATATAATTTAAATTTAAATAAATACAATATATAAAAAAATTAAAAAAAATATGCTTATATCTCTAATAGAGATATGAGCACCTAATTAGACACATAAAAATGGGTACCTAATGTGCACCCCATCTTTCTGTTATCCACCTCTATGTCACCTTAAAATCATAAAATAACCTATTTTTAATGTAAAACTCTGAAATGACACTGACACTGACACGGGTCAATTGGTATGAATAAATGCTCATATTCACAATTTTTTTTTTTTTTTTTTTTTTTGTCAAAGGGGTACTACTATTTCCATAAACCTGCTCATAACATCCAACCAAATAATTACAGCAACCTAGAAACATAACCATAAACTGAAGCCAGTAAACAGTAAGGCTACATAGCCTCCAAAAAACGTAACAAAAACAAAAGCCAGCTTCAAGAAACTCCTGTTGCAGCAAAGGAAGAGGCAGATCCATTCGATTCATAATTCATCCCTTGCAAATCCAAGGCTAGAATAGAAAGCAAGGAAGGTGTTGGTCGATCGACCCACCCGATCGGACACACCTCCTTATAAGCACAAGCTGCTAGGCAATCCGCAGCTCTATTACCCCTCCGGGGAATATAGACAAGAGAGAACCCAACCTTGTTTGCAAAAAGACAAATAATTTCCAGAATGAGACATCTACACCTCCATTCACAAAGAACAGCAGTTTTAGCATTTACATAGGACACCAGATTAAGGCAGTCAGATTCAAAAATAACATTCTCATGCCCCAAGTCGACCGCCAACATCAGCGCCTTCTTTAAAGCCAGAGCCTCCGTCATAAATGCTGATATTGATTTGAGTTTGTCCACAAAACCCCATTTGAAGGAGCCGAGGAAGTCCCGACAGATAACTCCTATTCCAGCTTTTTCCTTTCCTGAAACAAAGGCACCATCAAGATTAAATTTCAGCCACCCACAGATTGGCGGCTTCCATTTTTCCAGCCCCTCTCCCACCATACAGTTAGCACCCCTCACAGATTGCCTTTCCTCCCAATGACGCCAAAAATCTCCATTACACCTGTGGGCAGAATTAATTACAGCAAGAGGATCAGGAATAATGTGATTAAAAACTCTCCCATTCCTTTGTTTCCAGATTAACCATACTATCCAACAAATGAGAGAAATATCATTAGCATTAACATAAGACAGCTTATTAATCATCAGCCACCAAGTATTAAAATTTAAGACCTTAGAACAATCAAATTTAGCCCCCAAACTACACCCAAACCACACACATCGGGTCCAAGGACAATGGAAAAGGAGATGTTCTATAGTTTCCACCGCCTCCTCACATAGTGGACAGATATTGGAGTAAGAGTGCCTTCTCTGAAGCAACGCATCATTTGTGGCCACTGATTTATTAAGCAGCCTCCAAATGAATTGTTTAATCCGTGGGATTGTGTTGATGCGCCAAATATCTTTCCAGCACTCAGGGGGAATCACAACCGAAGGTCCAGCAGCCAATGTTTTAACTGATGCTCTATTTTTACCAATATGATATCCGGATTTAACACTGTATTCCCCGCTGACCACACAAGTCCAGATCAGTCGGTCATTCATCTCAACATTGGGAAGATTAATCGATCTAATGGCATCTAGTACCGTAGCTGGAAGGAGGTTGACAACCGGCGATAAATTCCATGAGCCATCAACTATGAGATCACATACCAGCCCTTCCTTGATGATATACTCTGTACTTTCTGGCGGTTTCACAAGGGTTTGGAACCCGGGGATCCACGGATCTCCCCATATCCGGATGGCAGTTCCCGAACCCACGTCCCACTTCAGGTCTTTCTTCAGATATTCTCTGCCATCAATCAAGCTGGACCAGCACCAAGAAGCTTTGTGGCCTTTCCCCACATCAAAAAAATCAGACTCAGGATAGTAAACACTCTTAAGAACTCTGACCCATAAATCATTAGGCCGATTCATCAGTCTCCAAGCTGTTTTTGCCAAGAGTGCCTCGTTCATGACTGCTAGATCACGGAAACCCATACCACCAATACTTTTGCTCGAAGAAATGTGGTCCCATGCCTTCCAATGCAACTTCCCTCCAAAGGCGTTGCCCCCCCACCAGAAATTAGCTACCATACTCTGGATCTCCTTACAAGTCTTGAGTGTAAACCTAAAGCAATTCATCGGATATATGGGGATGGCCTGAATTACTGCTTTAATAAGGACTTCCCTACCAGCCGAGGATAAAAATTTATGACTCCAGCTTTGCAACTTATTTGCAACTCGTTCCCGGATATAAGCCAGTGCCTGATATTTTGTCTTCCCCCACACACTAGGAATCCCAAGGTATTTACCGGGGTCCTCTGAAATAGGAATCTGCAGCAAACCGCCAGTAGCTAATCTCACCTCATCTGGGGTATTGGCCGAGAAAAATAAGCTTGACTTCTCAAGATTAAGAACCTGCCCAGACGCTTCACAATACAATCTCAGGATCTTAGCCAGCTGACCACAGTTGTAACGACTCGCATTTGAATACACAAGTGCATCATCCGCAAAAAAACTATGGGTGAGAGTAGGGCAGCTACGACTCAGCTTGATTCCCTTGATTAAACCTGCATCTGAGCACTTGGAAATCATCATAGATAACACCTCCGCAACCAGAATAAACAGATAGGGTGATAGTGGGTCGCCTTGCCTAAGGCCCCTACTAGGATGAAAGGACTTAACAGATTCTCCAGAAAGACATACATTCAGTTTAACCGATCTTACACACTTCATAACAAGGTCAACCCAAAACGGGTCAAAGCCAAATCGGAGTAACACCTTCTCTAGGAAATCCCATTCTACCCTATCATAGGCTTTACTCATGTCCATCTTAAGGGCAAATTCATATTTCTTGCTGGGCTTCTTTATATGCAAATAATGATAAACCTCATGGGCGATTATAATATTGTCATGAATGCAACGCCCCGGGACAAAGGCCCCTTGATTAGAGGAAATACAATCATCAAGCAGGGGTCTCATCCTATTAGCCAGAATCTTTGATATGATTTTATATGAGAAATTACAAAGGCCTATTGGTCGGAAGTGGGAAACATGCTCGGGTCTATTAACTTTTGGAATTAAAACAAGATTAGTCTCATTTATCACATCCAGATTAGAATTCCCAGCAAAGAACTCTAGAACCATAGCATAAATGGAATTACTTACCTCAGGCCAAGTACTATGGTAGAAGATCCCCGAAAAACCATCCGGGCCTGGAGCCTTAGAGCTGCCTAGGCTGAAAGCAGCCCTTTTAATTTCTTCCCTGGTAACAGGACTTAGTAGGGTCTGATTCCTTTCCGCTGACACTTTGCTATCAATAAAATCCAGAACCGTCTCCATATGATCAGGTGCTGAGGAATGGAAGAGGTTCTGAAAAAAACTTGCGATGTTGTCCTCCACCTCCCTTTTTTCTGACAGCCATACTCCAGAGTCATCCTTAATACTCACAATGCTATTCCTCTGTCTTCTTTGCATAGTTGAGAGATGGAAGAAATGGGAGTTTCTATCCCCTTCCGTAAGCCAATTGACCCTCGACCGTTGCCACCAATATCTCTCTTCCCTTTCTAAGACCTCCTCAATGGCCATCTTCACCTCGCTGATTTCCTTGCTCTTAGCCTCGGATCTGAACCCACGGGAGAGGGTGTCCAGCTGCCTTTTTAAGTGCACTAGGAGGATAGCACTATTTGGAAATTCTGCATGGCTCCATTCCTCCAAAGCCGTCTTGCACCTTTCTAATTGAGATGAGAAGGATCCTATTGCTGATAATGGGATGTCCTCGGTCTGCCTCCACTTCGAATCTACGAGCTGGCGGAAATTAGCATGGTAAATCCAACTCTTCTCAAATCTAAAGGGCTTCTTTCCACGACGGGTAGCCGGTTGGCATTGAACATATAATAGGTGGTGGTCAGATCCAGAGGGGGTAACGTTAAAGACTTGGATATCGGGAAAAAGCTCCTTCAAATGACAATTCCCCAGGGCTCTATCGATCCGCTCCCAAATTGTGTCCGGTTCATCCCTGTTGTTGCACCAAGTGAAATGGTACCCTTTGAACCCTAGATCATCTAAATCACAGCCGGCCACAAAGCATTTGAAGTTCAAAATCTTCCTCCACGGCCTTGGCCTACCACCCATCTTTTCTAACTGAGACATTATGTCGTTAAAGTCGCCCAAGCACAGCCAAGCACCCGAGATATTCTTGCTGATTCTAGTGATTTCTTGCCAGCACCGAAGCCTAGGCTCTTCTGAAGGGGGGCCATAGACGAAGGATATGTATTTCGGGGCGTCCATATCTCCAGCTTCTATTCTAGTGTGGATCAGATTAGATGACGAGAACAGTATATTTACCTTAATCTGCTCAGACCACCAAAGGGCAAGACCACCACTCAGGCCCACGGGATCCACCAACCATTCTTCTGAAAAACCACATCTTCTTCTAATCTTCCTTACATACGCAGCCTTCTGTCTAGTCTCAGATAAGAACACGATTAGGGGTTTTTTGCGGAAGCACTCTTCCTTCAAATTCCTGGCTGTCAAGGCAACCCCTAAGCCTTGACAGTTCCAGGCCAGTAGATTCATGGTGCACCGGTGGTTGGTCCCATCCAACCACCGGCGGTTTGATCATCTTCTGAAACATTAACCTCTGTAACCTCAATATCGCCGGAAGTCCAGCTAGGCGGAAAGTCAATTTCGTTAATACAGGGGAACCCGAGGACTTATGTTGCTCATCACTGGCTCTATTACGGATAGAGGCCTTCACCGATCGATAGCTTTTGCGTCTGGCTCCTGAACTCGCTGCGTTCCCGGGAATTATTGGGGGAAAAGACGATGGAGCCTCAAAAATCAGCCTACGCTGCCGTTTCACGTCGTGGGGGCCCAAGTCGGCCACACAATGTCTTTTGAGGTGGACACATCGAAGGGACAGAGACATCGCCGAGATGGGGGAAAGGCCTTCTGATTTGTTTCCAGGGACCAACTCGTTACCGGGGTCTTGGGGAAATTCCACACAATAGGAGGCCTGGGGTCGGTTTGCCAATGGACTCCTCTGTGGGCTCACATTTGGGCTGGGTGCCACGTCCAACTTGTCCACTAAGCCCACTTCTTCACTGCCCATGCCGATCCCTTCAGGAGAAGGACTTCTTTGTTGCCTTAATATGGGAGCCTGCAGATCACGTGCGCTGCCAACTTGCACTTCATTAATGACAACACTCTTCCCACGGTCAACTTGGCCCACTGATCTCGAGCCACTCAACACAGAAGCTTGTGGCGTCTCAACAACCCTGCTACATACCATCCCCATGTCAGACTGCCCGATGGTCTGACAATTCTCTATCCTCGGACACCCATCGCTGCCCATCTTCCCTTCCGACTCCGGCGACATGCTCCGATTAGGACTTCCCTCGCTTCCACTACCACTTCCTGATCTAGCTTCAATCCAGTCTTCCCTGCAAACTACTAATGAATCATCAAGCGTTCTGACCGAAGGGGTGCTGAGCCAACTACCAAACTCGTAGACAGCGTTGTTACCCCCCAAAGAATCCCCTGCTTGCTTGCATCCTCTGCTATCATGACCAATACAACCACATGCGTAGCAAAACAACTGAAGCCTCTCATATTTCACAGACACCCAAACCGGATCCTTCTTCTCTCTCGGTACCCAAAAGCCAGCCATAAGTGATCCGTTTGTGCGGACAAGAGCTCTAACGCGCACAAAGCCCCTTCCCATCTTGCCTTCCAAAAAAGGTCGTTCAAACATAACGGTTTCCCCGACAGTGTCCCCAAGGATCTTTGCGTTGCTGTCATTAAAGGTTTCGAGGGGGAGGCCGTGAAATTGGACCCAGAACGGCGAAATATCAAAGTTCACATCTTTTATAACCATACAGTCCTCCCAAAGTTGGAGGCTTAAGAGATGGCCTAAAATCGACCATGGTCTACCCTTTAGGATGCGGATGTAATCCTTGGGCTCCTTAAATCTAAATAGAAAAGTAAGGTTCTTGCGATCCAGATCGTGGACTTCCAGCCCCTCCTCCAGTTGCCATCCCTTTCTGATCATAGAGACAACCGTGGGGATATTCAGATTTTTACTAGTTAAAATCTTGCCAGCAAGCACATATTCATACTTCGCTCCGCTGCGATCAATAGCCAAGACCACTTGTTTATTCTTACCCGCGCGGCTACTCTGGCCGGAATCCATACTAACGCCCTGGAATTAATACAACCCCGAACCACAACCAGGCAACAGCCACAGAAACAAGTAAAAGGAAAGCGAAATAAAAGGAAACAAGGTGAGAAGTAAGGGAAAGCTAAGCAGAGACTGAGAAGAGGAGAGATCGGCGATCATAGACCGACGACCGAAGAGAGACTCCACGAATCCCACCAACTCTCACTGGAAGAGAGAAACCCTCACGAGGAGAGAGAGCGAAGCCACATGCTCATATTCACAATTACATGTTATGAACGTCCATTTCACACATTATTGTTGATGATATAATATTTTTTTAATGCTTGAAAAATTCTATTTAAATACCAAATAAATTTATGAAACCCCTAGAAGTCTGTCGAATTTGTAAAAGAGGCGAGAGGTGACAAGGATCTTTGGGGGTTTTGCAAATTCAAGCCAAATTACCCTTTTGCCCTTAGGGTTAAATAATTAAAAAAAATACCCCCCGCGGTGGGCCCCACCGCCACCGACAAAGAATAATAAAGTGATAAGAAAAGTATCGTTCCCACGAGGACTTAGTATCACAACTTTAGTTAAGCATTAATTTCACAATTTCGTTTAAGTTGAGCAAAACAAATTAATTTAATTAAGAAAAAGGAAAATAAAACCAAAACTAAAATAAGAATAAGAAAACTACCACACTAATGAATGAGCAACCTAGAGTCACTAATCCCTTGTTTGATTCTTAGATTTTATCCCCACTAAATTAATTTTGACTTAACTTAATCAGCTAATCTAGAGTACTAATGTCTATAAATGCCTTTCGGTCCACCTATATACCTACCTTAATTAATTATATGATGCCTCACACAACTAAATAAGATGCGTTTTAAATCGAGCTCACTCTAATTTGATTTGATTATGCGGAGCTTCTAGGTATATTCCTATCCTAGACGCAAATTAGATCAAAACCTAACTTCACATTAAATTTAAACCTAATTTTACATTATTTAATCCCAAGGTCAATTTAGGATTCCCTCTTCCAAGTCCAACCCTAAATCCCCAAAACATGCTCAATGGTGATCAACCAATAAGCAATAGCAATGAACACAGGATTAAATAAAATGAAATAAAATTAAGCAAAACTAACAAGTGAGAATAATCTCTAAAACCCAAACAAGTTCATAGATTCTCTAAGTTGCAAAACCTACTAGTCACACATGGCTCTACTAAAATCAATAACAAAGAGATAAAAATCTAGGTTCAAAGAATAAAGAGAAAGCAGAAAGAAAGCTTCTCTGTCGCCTCCACAGTCATTCCGTGGAGATGATGAAGAGAACCAAAACGCTCAGCCGCTACTTCTCTACTTCTTTGTTCCTTCTTATTCTGCGCCTCTCCGTCTCCTCCCTCCTTGCCTCTTCCTTCCTTAATATATATAACCTAAATATAACTTAGGCCATGGGTTATTGATTCTCCTTTTCTTATTACAAAGATATCTCATATTTTGTAATTTACTCCACCAGATCACGCAATTGATTTTGTTTCTATTTTTTTGCATGGGACCACCGAGTTTGGCTGATTGCATATCCTCTTAATTGCTTTTCTACTTCATTCCAAATCAGCAAATATTTCCTGCACCATAAAAATTTTATGTCAATTTATTCTTTGATCCTAAGTAGGATTTAATGATGGAAAAGTTTATAAAAGATAATTAAATAGGTATATAATATCAATAATTCCAACTAATTCTCATAAAATATACACCTATTTAATCATAAAATATACACTTATCAACCTTGCTCATAAGTATAGACTAAACACTAGATTCCTCTCTCTAGTCCTTAATATAAAATATATTTGGATAGTTGATTTTAGTCCTAAATATAATATATATTTCTCATATTTATTAATATTTTTTTTAATTTATCCCTATCGATGATCTCTCAAAGAATAATCAATGAGAAAAGAGATAAATAATTAAGGAATGTGACTCGGGTGTTTTAAAAAATACATGTTATATTAACTAAACTAATTTTCTTGATCTAATCAAATTAGGTAATTATATCTAGGACATTAGGGAGTATTAATTTTTTCATGAATTGATCAATATCCATATAATTCTTGATATATAAAGTTAAACAATTTGATCAAAAGAAAAACAAATTCTGGATTATTAAAAAGAATTGGCAGTTAAACTCGGAATGAAAGCTTGAAGAAGCCCAAAAGCTTGAACGGGCTCCTTAACCAGCTTGGGCCCTGTTGTCTCATTTTTTGTTGGACACTATGCTTCACTTACATTTTGGTAATTGGGTTCTGAAGTAGAGTCGCTGATGAACTTGCAAAGAGAGGCATTTCCTTTACAAGTTTTTTAGATAGATGTCCTGTTTATTTAAAGGATCTTGTCCTACAAGAGAAGCTGGGATTAAATTCCCCTGTGTAATGTTACTTTAGTTTTTTCTGCTTTTCACATGTATAAAAAAAAATGGTAATTTTGACCTGATTTGATTGCTTATTACACACACACACAACCCCTCCATTCCTTTTTAGATTAACTTAATTGTGTTGTTAGAGGTAGTTAAAATTAGTTAGGTGCAATAAATATGTGAAAAATATTTTTTTTTCCCAAAAAATGCCCTCATTAATTTATGTAGAAGAGAGAATATGTTATATCGAGTGTTTTAGTCAGATATAAGATTTAAATAGTACTCCTTCCGGCTTTTGATATAATACATATTTGAGAAGTTGATCTTAATCCAAATTATAAGATATAGTTTTTATGTTTGTCAAATTTTTACTCATTTACCCCTATTGACACTCCATTCAACAATAATCAAGGAAGAGAGGGAAGTAGGGAATTAAGGAAGTTAACTAGGATGTTTTAGAAAATACATATCATATTAATTATTTCAACTAATTTTTTTAATCTAATCAAATTAGGTAAATATGTCTCATATTAAAGATCAGAAGAAGAAGTACAAGAGTGGCGTGAGTAATTTTTGAACTAAGTGAGGGTAAAATGAGGAATTTACACACAAGAAATCAGCCACCCCCTTAATCCTATCCTTTGAAAAGAAATATGATCCAATCAAGAATCCTATCTTATAAGAAGGAAAGGAGTGGAGGGAGACAGGGAGTAGTGATTTTGCACGCGAAACTTCGATGCATTTCCGAAACTCAGTTTGTCCAAAAGAGAGGATAATGTTGTGAGGAATTAAAGACATTATCTGAACCTGAATTTCTCTCAAGAAACTTAATTGAAGATTTACTTCCTGTTGATAGTTTTTGTCTCGAAAAAATAATAATTCTCCCATATTAATTCTGGCATTAGAGCCATAATTTTAAAACCCTGGACCGCGGATTTAGCCCTAAAATCGGCAAACCAGCCCTAAAATCCGATCCATGTATCAACCCGATTCACTATTTTTTTAAAAAAATTAATTTTTTATATATATATATTTTCTTTAAAATTTCATATTAATAACTATAGAATCTTCAATTTTTCATATATTTGGCCCGGGTTAGTTCCAATTTAACCCACTGATCTTTGACCTAATACCTGGGTCAGTTAAGTCGTCGTTGGTCCGAATTTAAGAACCAGCCAATGCTGCCCACTCCTGCATGCTTAATACTTAGTCCTAACTTCAAGAGACAAACACACCCAGCCAAGAAACCATTATTGCCTGTCGTCACTTGCATTGCTCAAAATTCTGGTATTCGATCGCGATGAGACCACCACAAATCAAACCTGAGGAGAAACGAACAACTTAAGGAAAACATGCATATATCAGACGTTATTGTATGACTAAATATTGACGCCTGTTATTACTGTTTATTGTTGTAGTTCTCGAGCAATCATGAAGAACAAAGAAGCGGATGATTTGAGTTTGTGTCCAATAATGTTGTCCTATAAAGTTATTTCGTGACCAATGACAAAGAAGAAGTGATACTTCTCAGGATTAAATACACCCTTCTTAAACAAATCAAAGCAGCAGAACTGAGAGAAGATAAAATAACTCAGTAAGAGATTACAGATTCTTTTATTTCTTTTTTTTCAAATGATGCCACAATTGGAGTATTTGTAGACAATGAATCTATATCTTGAAATGATGACTCTTGGATATTATATCTCTTCAATTAAAAAGTCATAACTATTTATTAAATTCATGAACCAACAAAAATACCTTAATTTATAATATTATGACTTCTTAAAACACATCTTTTTATTTAAACATATTCCATAATATTGGGAAGACTCTTTCTTTGACACACGCACATGCAATACTTACAACAATTAGTATATTCTTAATTTAATATTTGACTTATTTTATTCTCCGTAGTTAACAATAAATCTTTTTTTAAAAAAAAATCTAAAACCGTTGACAATAAATCGAAGCCTTCGAACGTATATGCGCATATTATTTAAAGCCCATGTTACACGCTGACTTTGGAACACAACACACACAAGTGTAGCTTTCTATATCTTTCCTCTTCGGAAACAACAACACATGTTTCTCTCAAGAAACTTCGAGACTTTTCTCACTTGCATATTGATTAACTTGGCGTTTATAATTTTTTTTTTTTCCGAAAAAAATAATTATCATCAGGATCAGGGGAAAAGTAGAATCGAACAACTTGGACAAAGCGGACAAAGCAGATATTATTGTATGGCTCAATTGAAGCTTCTGATTAGTTTCCTTAATCATATATATATATATATATATATATATTTATATACATACTCTTCTAGTCATTAATGTAAGATACTTCCTCTTGTCCTTATTATAAGAATTATTTACCAAAATTTGGAGAAATTGAGGAGAGAAGTTAAATTAATTAATTAAAATTATTTTCCAAAAATACCCCTACTTAAAATTGAAAATTACATCAAGGTAAAATTAGCTGAAAATTGTTCAAGCGAACTACATCCGTCTAAACTTTAATTTCTAGCTAGCTAGTGTCTCCGTCAAGCAAGATCTATATTTTGTCTATCTGGAACGCTATACATATAACTTCATAATTAATGGGTTGCGTGATTTCTGCCTCAAGCTCTCAGAGAATAACAAAACAAATATATTCTGCTTTTCTTAATCATATTTGACTTTTTAAATCTAATTAATCAAGGTGCGGAGGTGCGAATTCATTAATAATGGCCTTGAACACAACCATGTTATGGTGTTAGTCATGTTGTATATGATCATTTTTTTAGGTGCTTAATGAATCTCATTATTATTGAGAATGTATAAATAGGGGTATTATAGGAAAAAATTGATAAAAGTTAAAACTTGCTATTATAATTAGGATCAAAACAAACTCCAAAATGTATTCCTATAATTAGGACCGGAGGGAATATATTTAAAGAGTTGATTTTGATCATAAATATAAAACAGTTTTCATATTTGTCAACATTTTCATAATTTACACATATTGTTGCTCTTTCAATAATAATGAAGAAGGAGAGAAAATGAAAGAATTAATAAAGATTATTAAGGTATTCTAGAAAATACATGTCATATTAACTAATTCATCTAACTTCCTTCATTTAATCAAATTAGGCAAATATATCTTATATTAAGGATATGAGAGTATGTATATATTCTTAATTGGGTTAAGGTACATCCAGCACCTTGAAGTATTTTTAAAGATATATCCAATGTCCTAAAATATTTTATGATGCATCTAACACCCTGAAGTATTTTTTTCAAGTGCATCTATTACCCTAAAATTTTGTTTTCTCACAATTTTATTCGTACTAAACAAATTAGGTAATTCAAAGTGATGGATACAACTAAAAGAATACTTCAAAATGTTATGCATAAAAAAATAATTAAGGGTGCTAGACACACCTAAAAAATACTCAAAAGTATTAGAGATGCCTGAAAAAAATATTTCAAATGTGGGATGCATTTTAACCCTTTAATATTTTTTTTATTATAACCCTTTATTTGATTTCTTTTATTCTGTTGACAATAAATCTTTTTTTACATGAAACTGGTGATGACAATAAATCCGAGTCTCCGAACGCAAGCGAATATTTAAAGCCCATGTCACACGCTGACTTTATAACACAACACGTACGTGCAAGTGTAGCTTCCAATAATCATCAGTGTTCGGAAACCACAACTAAATTTCATCCCGACAGCGTTCACTCGTGCGGGTTCACCCAAATTATTCTCTAAGGAAACTTCTCCGTAAAACTAATGATACTCAAATTAATGCCGACACATATCATCCTCATCTTCACTTTCCATAGAATTTTCTTCAAAACTACCATCCATCAGTGGGAATCTTCCCTGAAATTTTCCTGCAAATTCTCTTTGTTTCACACTAGCCAGCCAAAGGCTGCTTTATATATGAACGGGTTGAAGAACAACAACAACGAACAACAAACCCAACTTAAGTTACCAGAAATATGATGGACCAGAAACTTCTCGAAGCAATCAAGGAAGACGACACGGCTTCGTTCTTGAGGCTGATTCAAGAGAACGAAGCAGTGTTACATCAGAGAACAGACGAATCTCTGAGCACAGCTTTACACCTTGCTTGTCGGTATGGGAACACAGAAGCAGTTTCAGAGATTGTGAGGCTGTGTCCAGAAATGGTGGATGCTGAGAACAAGAAGCAAGAGACTCCATTTCATGAGGCTTGTCAAAAAGGGAACGTGCAGATCTTAAAATTACTACTTGGAGTGAATCCCACTGGTGTGGCCAAACTCAACTCTAGCGGCAAGAGTGCTTTTTATGTAGCTTGCAGCTATGGCCACCTCGACATGATGAATCTGCTGCTCAATAATCTTCCTGATACAGACACAAAGGAACCCAGTGTTGATGCAACATGTGTTCACGTCGCTGCCTCAAGAGGACACACCGGTACGTTCACCTTGATCTCAAACTTGTTCTCCACCACTTCGTTATGAATGGTACGCACGTTTGTAGCCTGTGGTTTAACCGTTTAAGGACTCTCCTTGCTAATAGATCATAAGACTAGCTTGTCTTTTGAGATTGAACCCTCTTTTTGGACTTATATTAATAACAAAGATGCTAGGAGAGATTGAGCTAGTATGTCGACTTGTCTTCCACGTTAAGAGGCTAATAATGTTCATGGAGGGCCTCCCACGAAGGATTTTGATGCCATAGTGTGGCACTAACAAGTCCAAAGTGAGGCTGAGTGATTTTTACAGAATTTCTGTAAGTAATTACCTGTTTTTTGCAGTGTGGGTCCCGGTGAGACCTCAAGTGCCATGGCATGGGTCCTACCGAGGACCTTTCTTCCAAAGGAAGAGAAACATTGTTGTCTCACTGAGAACTAGTTTTAGTGCTTATCCAAAAGATAAGCACCAAGAGTTTGTTTTATCTAAACCATTTAAATGAGACTATCTTTTGATACGGAGAGGTCCCCTTCTCTTTATTAGGGAGGAGTACATAGTTCTCTCATAACTAAAGTATGGCTTATTAGTTCAAGGCTCCTTGACTAGTCTTTTGGGATTGAGGCCTCTTGCACGTTTGTGTTCAAAACACACTTATGGAACTGTAATATTATGTATTGAATTGTGATGCAGATGTGGTGAGGGAGCTAATAAACAAGTGGCCTTATCTTGTGGAGGTGGTGGATGATGAAGGGAACTGGCCACTGCACCATGCTTGTTACAGAGGACACAAAGAGATGGCGTGGATGCTTCTGAAGCGAGACCCAAACATTGCTCTAAACTACAACAACAATGGCTACACACCACTGCACCAAGCAGCCATTAATGGAAAGGTCTCGATCCTGCAAGACTTTGTGTCGCGCAATGCGGCGTCGTTTCACTATCTCACCAGAGAAGAAGAGACCATATTCCATCTGGCTGTGAGATACGGCCACCATGATGCTCTCGTGTTCTTGGCTCAGGTCTCCAATGGCACCAACCTCCTTCACTGTCAGGATCGATATGGCAATACTGTCTTGCATCTTGCTGTTACTGCTGGCCGCCATGAGGTAAGAAATCATAATTTTTCTTAGATATCTTACTCCCAAATGTTAGGACCGGAGGAGTATTAATTTTCAATGTTGATTTGCAGATAGCAGAGTTCTTGATCAACAAGACAAATCTGGAGATCAATACTCGGAACAGTGAAGGGCTCACAGCACTAGACATTTTAGAGCAGGCTAGGGACACTTCAGAAAACAGGCAACTTCAAGCCATGCTCATCAGAGCCGGCGCCAAAAGAAGCAACCACTTCCCATCCCCTTCACTACTTGAACCACCACCAACAGAAGCCTCCATTAATCATTCTCTATCAGTATCACCCATAGCTTCCAGGCTTTCTCTGTCACGAACCCCAGATAACAAATCAAACGACCTCAATGAATTCCCAAACTATGAAATGATCTCTTATGAATCCATAACCCCTCAACTTCCCAACAGATTCGAGAATCAAAGCTATAAATTCGACGATTTCCCACCAAAAATCGCCCGAAAACACAAGGACCAGACCAGAAAACAGAGGAAAAGCAAAAGCTTTACTAAAAAGAACATAGAAATTCAGAGAGAGGCATTGTTAAATGCGAGAAACACAATCATCCTAGTCACTATCCTAATAGCTACAGTGACTTTTGCTGCTGGTATGAATCCACCTGGTGGAGTTTACCAAAAAGGACACATGAAAGGGAAGTCAATGGTGGGGAATTTAATAGCATTTAAAGTGTTTGCGATTGCAAATACCATAGCTCTGTTCACATCTCTGTCAATAGTGATAGTGTTACTGAGTGTGATTCCATTTAGAAGGAGGATTCAGATGAGGATGCTGGTGGTTACTCATAAGGCCATGTGGGTGTCTGTGGGATTTACAGCAACTGGGTATGTTGCAGCAATATGGGTTATATTGCCTCATGGGCATGGCCTTCAATGGATTTCTGTGGTGCTCATAGCAGTAGGGGGTGGCTTTCTTGGAACTGTCTTCATTGGCCTCACTGTTATGCTGATTGATCATTGTTACAGGAAATCAAAGTGGAGGAAGAACAAAAAGCAGAGTGTGGAAGAGGAGGGATCACATGATGCTGCTTCTGAAAGAGAGAGTCAAAACTCAGATGTTGAGGGTGCTTATTCACAGGGTTACTATTCATTCTGATTCATTTACTTCTCTTTATTGCCTTATAGTTAAAATAATGGGTTCAAAAATATCCATGAGCTTTTACAAAGAATGTGTTTAAAACCATATATTTTTCATAGGTGTAAAAATACTTATCAACATTTAAAATGAAAGCAAAAATGCTAACACAGTTAAATATAATCTAACACCGTTACATATGCATATACAAAAAGAGAGTGGGCACACTATAAATAGTAACGGTGTTAGATTGAATTTAACGGTGTTGACAATTTTGCTTATATATTTTGAGTGTCCATGAGTATTTTCACACATCTCAAAAGTATATGGTATTTGACGCATTTTAGATAAATGTTCATTGATATTTTTGCATCTTAACTCTTAATATAACTACTTTGGCGATTAGCCATACTTATGTGTTCTATTATTAGAAGAATCACTATGAGATCTTATAAAAGAAATAAAATCATACGAAAGTTTCACAAGAAGTAAGCATCATAGACATATATTGTCATTTCCTGTGACAAAACCTGGCATTTTATGTTGCTCATTTGTTATAGGTTTTTTAGTGATTAAATTTCTCTATTGAGATGTTCCAGTGATTTTCCTATTATATGTCCAAGTTTCCTTCATAGAAAAGTCTAAACGATATTAATGATGTACGGCTTGTTTGGATTTGAAAGTCTTTTTTGTTTGTTTCTGTAATATTTTCTCCAACTCTTAGTACCACAAATTGAAAAAGAACCTAATAGACTTTGATTTAGTTCCCTCTCGTGTCTCGGGAACATGACCAGAAGATAATATAATTCTAATTTTGACAAGGAATATCTATCGGAAAGTCTTTAAAAGAAAAATAAATCGAGATATAATTTCTGGCGATCCAGACACACTCGGCTTAGACATCAAATTAACGAGCTAGATTTACGTAACAGTGTGACATAATATAATTATCTATGGTATATATATTTTTACATGAATATAGAGGATGTAAATTATTTAGATATATATGTAGTAATTTATGCGCTTTCCTGGTTACTCACAGTCTTTCTTACCTCGCAAGATCATAACTGATCTAAATGTCCCACAAAAATCTGTGATTTGAATTCGCTCAACTTCTTTATCATATTTCAATTCACCAAGTTTCGGATGATTCTACATTGAAAGTGATTATCAACTTTATCGAAGCTAAAAAATTTGGAATCTTTTATATATAGTACTGTGGGACCAACCCAGAAAACTCACGAGTCATAATAAGAAACTTTCTCTGAAAATCTTTAGTTCATCCGTCCTTTTTTGAAGGTGATGATTAGAAGTAGAGTAGATCAGAAAGCTGAATGGTCAAAGATATACTGAGTAATATAATATTCAATACTTGATCATAAAATTAAAACATCACATAAGGATCACGTACAACACAAGAAGATACAATAACATGATGTAAGATAAAACAAGAAGGGGAATGAAACTAGTAATTAATTGAGTCAGATACTAATACTAATATAATTAATTCCTAGACATAAGAGACACCTAAAGCAATGAACATGAAGGAAACACAAGTGTTGATGAGAAGAACTGAAACTGAACACGCAGAGCTATGATGACGATGATGAGAAGGTGAAGGAGCGGAAGCATTCATTAATGGAGATTTGACTACAACCATCAACTTCTGGCCATTCCTGCAATGTTCATAAAGTCCACTGATGAAGTAGAAGGAACCAGGCTGGTCCAAATTCATAGTGCTATTCCCATTGTTGAAGATAGAGATTGGATCACTCGCATCACAGTGATAATAATCCCATTTGTCAACACTCGCTACTGAGTCATTCTTGTACTCAAAAGCTGCACCAAACAACAACAACAAAAACATAATAATCCAACAAGAAAAACTGTTCTGTTGATGAGTGCATTTTAGTTCATATGATGATTAATCAAGCGGCCGAATGTACAAGGCTTTCACTATCTAGGGTTTGAGAAGAGTCAAATGTACACAGCCTTAGTAGAGACTCTATTTTCGGTTAGTTCGTATGATGATATAAGAAAACAATGGAAGTGTAGTGAAATTACTCACCCAGAGAATCTGAAACTTGGAATGTGATATTTGCAGCCCACTGGGTGTAAAATTCTGTGTTGTCAAGTGGAGGTGGTTGCCAACCGAAGGCGTTACCGACTTTGAAGTGGCTACTTGCAGATTGGACTGAACCAATATTCATGGAGGAAATGAACAAGATTATGGTGGTAAGGGTACAGAGAATTAGGTTCAAATTGGACGCCATGCTAGAAAAAAGCAAGGAATAAGAATGGCTCGTAAGTTATGATCGGAGAGGTTCTATATATATAAGGGAACAAATACAGACAAGAGCACACGAAGAGAAGTTTTAGTTGTTGCGTTCTGAGAACGTGGTGGGGCGTGGGCGTTATATGTTGGGTAGTTTTTTAAAATTTTTCATAGTGGGGGTAGTTTTTTCTCACAGATGAATTCTTCGGCGGTTAACGTTAATCACTTTCATATTTTCATTTACTGAGGATAATAACGAACTAGTATGGCCTAAAAAAATGGTGATATGATACGAGTATACGACACTGGATTTTGTTTTCTTTTTTCTTAATAAGTAAAGCTTTTACAATCACAAGAATTTAAAATATAATTATTTGGCCAGTTATGTATTGATATCAAGTTTGGCACTTTGGCGTATATGTTGACTGAAGTTCATGTAATTTTTGAAATCGTTCTGTTTCCTTTCATGACATCAAATAACTGAATTTGTAGCGATATGAAAAGAAGTAGTAAATAGGTTTCAATGCTCAGGGTCATTGCCTTGCCTGTATCGTAATACCCTAGGATAATTATCTATCTCGGAATATTATATTTTAGTAAATAATACTTATTTGGAAATAAGTGAATATGTGGTTTTAAAATCTTGTAGGATACTTATTCTATTGTCTAGGGAAATTTCTAATGAAATTAGAAGGATTTAAGTGTCAAAATCCCTAAATGCAATTATGGGCCATGAAATCTGCGAAAATATTATGATAAATCCTAAGAGGCAATAAAATATTTATTGAAAATTATAAAGTATGTTGTCTCTAATTTTAGGAATTTTTGGGATTATTTCCCTTGAAAAATAATGAGGCAAAATTAAATATAATTTTGGGGAGCATAAGTTGCCCCATGATTTTTAATATGATATGTGGGACATAAAATACCAATGTCAATAAAATAGTTGTGAGAAAATGATTAATCCTAATTAAGAAAATTATCAACAATTAGAAAGTGATTAGTTAAGTAATTAATGGCTAATTGTTTAAGCCACGAACAAGAGAATATTTAAGGTAGATTATGGAAAATCCTTTAATTAAGTGTTTATGGCTAATATTAGCATAAAGTTTGCTTGCTAATCAATTAGAAAAGATTAAGAAAAATTGGTGAGATTAAGAATAATGAAAACCCTAAATCCTAAAAGATTGCTAATCATGGGATTAAGGCTCTAATTAAGCTTCTAGCTAATTTAGATAAATTTTAAATAATAATAATAATAATAATAAAGGGAAGAGAAAACTAAAATTTGAGTGTGAAAAGGGTTGTGGGTTTTTCAAAAATAATATCATGATATTTTGTTAATTAAATAATAATATAATTAAGATATTTGTGGAAGAACCAGGTTGGATAAAGGGAACCGATAGAAATTAAATCCTACCTAAAACCGTGAACTAAGTTTCTTAGGTCAGGACATATTACAAACAAGTGAATTTTTGTCCCGAAGTTGATGTTACCCGAAGTAATTTCCGTAACCGACGGCGGTTATCCGAAAATGTTCAACGAGGTTACGAAATACCCGAATGGGATCAAAAATTTAGTTAATCCAAATATTCTTAAAGAGGAAGATTAGATCTTGAGTGAGTTCTTAAGGACTTTTTGAGATTTTTAAGATTACGCGATTAGAACACCGAACGGGGAAGACTTATGAGAAGAAACTCATAAAGTGAATAGATGACATCATGTTGATGACATAAGGGGTCAAATTTGTGGTAGAGAAGAGGAGAGTGAATGGTTTGCAAGAAGCCACATCTTCGCTCTTCTTAACCGTTGATGCAAAAGTTGATCCAAGGGTTGAGATCCATGGAAATTCTCTAAATAAAAGCAACCCCTCTTCACTTCATTCCTCACCAATTCACAAAGGAATCCTAGAGAGAGGTTAGAGAGAAGTGAGAGCAAAGAGGAGCTCGGACAAGGAGTAGCGAAGTTTGGGTAATTTCTTCGGTCTTTAGTCTTAAGCTTTCGTAGTTTTTACGTAGTTATAGTAAAAATGTTAGTTTGATCTTTAATCTTCCAAGTATTATTTTAATATCATGTTTTAGGGTTAAATATGATATGTATTTCGAAAATTATGTTGGAGAAAGAGATATGGCGAAATTTTGGAAGATTAGAGTCAAAGTAACGAAGCTCTGGCGAAATTCCGCCGATTAAGGGAGTCAGGGGTAAAATGGTAATTTGGGACTAGAATGTCTGGTATAATGTTGACCATTGATTAGAAACGTTATTATCCTTATAAGATATCGTGATTACGCTCGATCAACAGTCGTCTTAGAAGTTCCGTCAACGAAGGTACGTTCGCGTCGTAACACTAACTCGATGTTTATTGTATGCGTACATGTGCTATGTGTATGGTATGTTTATGTGAGGTAGTTGATAGCTCGTGGTATGTTCAATGTACTTGTTATTATGCTTGCTTGGTTGTTGGGATACGTTTGCTAGGTACGAAATGCTTGGTGTGAAATGCTAGGTGCGAAACGTATGCTAAGTGCGCACATATCTCGCCGGGGGCGTGTGTCTTTGTTGGGATAAGGTTGTTTGTATGCTCATATACCGTCTATGTTGTATATGTAAACATGAGGTTAGCTTATTCCCGAGGTTCAATGGGCATTGAACCTCGCCCTCTTAACATAGCGTGGTCGGGAGGACCGAGGATCAAGGAGAAAGGCAAGAAGACGCATAAGGACTCACCGAAGACTTTCTTCTTTTGTCATTTACTTTTGAAAATACTCGGTATAACGTACCGCCATCGTAATCACGGACTTACGGCATTTTGAATATAAATATCGCTTACTCAATTGCTCGATGCTCTACTCGATAAAAAAAAAATATATATACTGCTTTTGAAAAAGTGATGTTACATATCCAGTGATTTATTATATAAATAAAAAAATAGATTAAATAAAAATACAAATGGATTTAACCCAACTAATTGGTCACACACACACACACACACAAACCCCAAAAATTAACCGATGCATTTAAGGCTTCAAACGACATAAACCCCAAAAATTAACCGATGCATTTAAGGCTTCAAACGACATCTTCACTTAAGTACCGGACATAGAGAACAAATTTAAATGGGAAATGAACAAGGAGGACATATATTTACTCAAAATTTTAAAACTTAATAAGTTTTTAAATCTTTTCACCTTATTATACTACTTTCAGTCCGTAATATCAAATTCTTTTTTTTTTTGACAATTTAATGTTATAGTTCAAAGTGAACTAAAATGAAATTCATATTAAAGACCTAGAGTAGTATTACTTAAGAGTAACTTTAATTATCTGATTGGAAACTATTCTTATATCAATTTTACGTTTACTCACGCTAGATATTCTAACAATTTTCTCGTGAAATGCCACTTATAAGTACTGCAGGAACAAAACGGGGTGCCTCCTGAGAAAATAAAGGACCCGGATTGCCTCCTTTTCTCTCTCCCTCAGTATCCTCGAATCCCATCTGGACCGTCCAAATCGTGATCCAACGGTCCAGATTTTAAAAAAAAAAATTTTGAAGTTTTGTCTTTTTCGAAAAAGACAAAAGTAAAAAAAAAAAAAATTTTTAAATCTAGACCGTTGGATCACGATTTGGACGGTCCAGGATGCTTCCGAGAGAGATGCGAGGAGAGGGAAGAGGAGGATATCCGCTCCCGAAAATAAATCTCTTCCTCATCTACGTAGAGTCTTGGACACAGTAATCCAAGATTGGATTGAATTAAAAAAGGCGTTACCATTCTATGGCAAACCTTCAACGTTTTTTATAGTATTATATTATCTGGTATCTAGTTGGGCTCGTGACACCCGCCATCAACACAAATGTTTTCTCCAGTATCGAACTCGAAATCCAAAGAAATCTAATGGGGCCTTACACCACTAGACTAACTATATTTTAGTAGTAAACCTTCAACTTTACTTAAATGGAAAAACCCTCCATGGAAAACCTTCACCTCCAATGTCTCCTACCCTGCTCCAAAGTCAATATAATTTCCAACCTCTTGATCAATGACACTAACTAAAATTAATACTACTTAAGCTTATCTTAATTAGTTTTGCACAAAAGTATCCCCTCTAGTTTTACGATGATCTTAATTTTTGTAGTTACTAGTAATAATGTGGTTGTGTTCCCCTACCTTGCCTGATTAAGGCCTAAATAATTATTGGCAAATTAAATATTTCTTAACTTTCTTATTTTCTTGTACACACTTTTTTCTATTCATTTTTCTTTAATAAAAACTCACTTAAAATGTATATGAGGCTAGCTTATTAATGCTAGCCTATGATTGAAATCTTCACATATAATGGCTTAAATAGTCGATTCTTGCTTTGCTAAAAAAACGTATCTTTTCTTTTCTTCGTAAAGAGAGTTATCTTTCTTTCGGAAAAAAGCTATGATTAGAGTGTTCCAGGCACAAGTGAGCCTGTTTGGGTTTGCAATGGTTTATTTTCTATCTATCTTTTACAAGAATAAGATAGGAAAAAGGTCAAATTGTAAATGTGATTTGTGTTTCGATTGATAGTGATAAAAGTGGGTTTTTTTCCAAATGGAGACGTATTTGGGTTAGCGGTTGAAAAGTGAGTTAAGATGGAAAATAACTAAAAATGACATGAATTTTATTGAATTCTAAAAATACTTAATTATAATAAATATGAAATAATTTATATATTGTAGTGTAGGCATAAAAAAATATTTTAAAGCATAAAATATTAAATTCTTAACTAAATAATATTCCTATATAATTGAAATTAAAAATTTATTCCCATTTGCATTGTATAATTGTATGGCCGGGAGTAGGGTTGTCCAAAAAACCCGAGGTCTGGTTGGTCTGGTCCGACCCGATCTAGGGTAAAAAAAAATTGGTGCAAGACAATTTTACTGGACCGGACCAGATCAAACGCTCGGGTTGGATGGACTTCGGTCGAGGGCTTAGATCCTCGAATCGGTTGGTCGACCCGAGGTCCTTTTTTTTTGGTAAATCACCACTATATTGAGCTCGCTCATGGAGTCCTGGACATCCTAATGTGCTTTTTAATTTATAGGAATCACTTTTCACCATGTCACTTTTTATTACTTTGGGAAGTCAGGTGAAACCAAAGCTAAAATATTGCATCCTAAGAAAGCCAAAAAAAAAAACTAAAGGAAAAATTTGAAAAAAAACTGAAAAAAGGACTGCCTGGACTAGCCGATCCGGTCCTGTCCAGCCCGAGCTCGGGATGGTACCAGACCTCAAGCTGATTTTTCCAGCCCGAGGTCATATCAAGCCATACCTTGGGTTAACCTCCAACCCGGTCTGGCTCGGTCCTTGGACATCCCTAGCTAGCAGTGAAGAAAAGCATCATACAATTGAAATTTATGGGACCCATTATATAATAAATTACCCCGTTTGGAGCTTCTAGGAGGACGAGACGCAAGCAAAAAGCAGACCTCCCACTACGCCAAAATCAGGGTCCGTGAGTGTCACCAGTGATGGAGCTTTTTTTTCCAGAAGTCCAGTGAGATAATAGCTACCTCAAACACCTCACACTAGGCTTTTTCTCTACTGGGCTTTTTTGCCCAAAACGCCGCGCAAACAGGGACTCCAAATAGGCTCAGTATCTTTTGTGTGTTTTTTTTTTAAGATTACAAGAAAAATTAATTCATTTTGTGCTGGTCAACTTTCCGATGGGAGGAAATATTGAGGTCACCGCCGTCGCCAATCCAGAGGCGGAGGATCCTATGGCACCTTCACAGCTTTCAAAGATGGGACCAGTAGACAAAAGTAATGTGGTTCAAAGACATGGAGCCCCAGCCATCACTTTTGATCGTACTACAACCCATTTCCTTGTGGACGAAGAGTTGTAAGAACCGGCTAAACCCAAGAAGGGGGTGAGTTGGGTGAAAGATTAAAAACTTGGAACTTTGAAAATCTTTCCGTGTCTTCTAGATCAACAGTTAGATATTCAAATAAACATATACTGAAAATATAAGAGATAAGGGAAAAGAATATGCAAACTGTGATTTATACTGGTTCGGCCCAATCCTTGACCTATGTCCAGTCCCCAAGCTCCACTTGAGATTTTCAATCCACTATCCTCTTGTTTAACCTATGCACAAGAGAAGCCTATATAATCCCACAAGTTCACCCAAGAACTTGTGAAGCTAAATCTCTCACTGAGATACTCCCCCTTACACACTATAAAGATACAATCGGTTTCCCACTCAAGATCACCCAATCTTGAGTAACTCTCGATAACATGATTACAATGAATCTTCTCTCTTAGAAGTGAATATGATTAAAACTAAAGCACATAATCGTTTATCTCAATCTCTACTGTAAACTATATAAATATTGAAAAACAGAGAGTGTATGAGTTAAGCGTGTAATGACATATCGACGGTAAAGTAGTAAAATCATTTCATTGGCTTCATCAAGTCATTCATCAATAGTCACTTCTTTCGGTTTGAAGACTTCATAATTTATAGGCAATTTTGTTTCGATCGTTGGAGTAGTCGTTAGTGTCTATTGGAATGTCTGTTGGAAGTAGCCGTTGAAACTCTTCAAACTCGTTAGGATTAGATGAAGTCCGTTGGGTACAGTCGACCGTTGCTTCATTAAATGTGTTCGCCATCGATGTACTTGTGCGGAAGTTGACTCAGAATGATTTCCGTAATTGGTATGCCTCGAAGGAATGTATTTGTCTACTTCGAGGTTATATTCTGATTGTAGGCTCTGTTTTCTGAGTTGCATTTAATGCTTCTGACATAATGAACTGCTCTTCGGCTAATCTCAATTTAAACATGGTTAATCAACTGTAAATCACTCAAAAAGATGATTAGATATGATATAAATGAATTTGAGTGAGATTAGATAGAAATAGGAAATGACCCAGAATGATTAAGATAGAGATTAACGTTACAGTGAAGCGATCTGTTATTTTTAGGAAAGCTTACTCGAGTAAAACTCATAGGTTACTTGAGTAATATCGAATAGCCTTCAAATAATGTTCTCTGTAACTATATTACTTGAGTAACATAAATATGTTACTTGAGTAATATCACAAGGTTTTAAAATAAAAGCCTTTGGAACTAGATTACTTGAGTAACATTAAAGTGTTACTTGAGTAATGTCGCAAGGTTCCAATTAATAGCCTCTAGAACTAGCTTACTCGAGTAATATATAATGTTGCTCAAGTAACTATCAGACAGAAAGCAAAGAATCAATTTTGAGAAGAGCTTGCTTGGGTAACATACTTACCTTACTCGAGTAGCAATTACTTGTACTCAGGTAACGCTAAGTAGAGATCATACCTTTATCGCAAGTCCTTTCTTACTCGGGTAGCAAGCTATCCTTACTCGGGTAGCTTACTCGAGTAACATAGTTCCTTTACTCAAGTAACACGGGCGAATCACTCAGCCTTTGTTTGGTCGATATTACTCAAGTAACCAATGTTGTTACTCGAGTAACATAGCTTCTGATATGAATGCAGGCTATTCAACTGGTATAGTACTTGAGTAATACCAAACTGTACTCAAGTATCCTTCATGATTCATCATAGTGTTACCTTTACTCAATTGATCTTGTTCAACGATTAATCTCCACAATGTAGTGAATCTCAAAATGCAATAGTATTAGCAGCGGAAGGGTCAATTTCCAACAAGCGAAATGTCTTCGACATAGCTCCAAATTTGGCAAACCATCTATGCCTAGAATTCTATTTAATGCTTCTTTCTAATGTGAAAAGAACCAGCTCCAAACTCATTGTATTTTGTTCGTTATCATCAGATGAATGGAGGTTGTTCTTGACCAGCGTTTTTTGCAACATCTTGAATTAACTATCAAATTCAAAATATCATATCTCCTTCAATTGATCATTTTTTTCATGACCTTAATGTTTTGGAAAAGGTATTTTAGTCTAGTTTCAAATGGCACTGGTTTCAGTTCATTTGGGTTTGTTGTTTGTGAGATACACTCAAAAAATCGAAGCTTGGCTTCTTGTGTGGTATGAATTTCTGTGGCAACTTCCAAAATTCATATCTCTCTCATTTGAACTCCTTTGGGATTTAATTTTATGTCAAAATGATGCATTGAGAGTCTAGTTTCAAACAAAATTGGTTTCACCTCAATTGGATCTCGGTTTAGGAGATATCATCAAATTATCGACTTTGCTCAGCCGAAATTTGAATGTGAAACGAGAGATGAACAGTGGCTGGAACACACATTTACTCGAGTAAGGCATTTTGTTACTCAATTAAGATCCTATTTTATGTGAAAATAGGAGTTGGACTGTAGCAATTCACTGTAGAAAACTACTATTCATCGGGAAACTTGAACTTGCTTATTTTAACTCTAAATTGAGCCGTTCCAACTTCCGTTTGATCATAGAGACTTGAATACTGATATACTCATAATATTTAACAAGTTCTTCTTTCTTCAATCTCTTTTCTTGATCATTCTACATAATTCAACTTGGACTGATCTACATTAAATATATTAGTTAGTTAATGTAGGGGATAAATATAATATACAAGCTATATTTGACATTAAAGGATTTGCTCTTAATATTGGACAACTATATTTGACATCATCAAAACTAATTATATCCAACAAGAGTAAGGTAGGTGATGCCGAGGTTCGGACAAGTGGTAATGAGTAGTAGAATGATCCAAAAAAATTAATTCATTAGTCGTTGTAATTTCACTCAATTAATTCATTAGTGTTTCAACTTCAATGGAAAGGAATTATGAGATGTAACTTACTCGGTCATTGTGTGATAATTGGAATCGGCTTCAGTCCTCTTTCCCTTACTGTCCACTTCTCAAAACAGTGCCGTTTTGGCGCAAATTCAACATTGATCCTCCTTTTTTTGTAATACATATTTGAGGTTACTGTAGGTACTAAAAAGATACTTAGGATACTGAATGGTACTTCATGATGTTGAAAAATTAGTTTAGGATGTTGAAAAAAATATTTCAGGGTACTGACTATTACTAAAAAGATACTTCAAGATACTGGCTGGTATTGAAAAAATACTTCATGATCTTGAAAAATTATTTGATGATCTACATCAAATAATTTTTTAAGATAATGAAGTATTTTTTTTTAGTACCAATCAGTATCCTGAAGTATCTTTTTAGTACCAGTCAGTGCCCTGAAATATTTTTTCAACATCCTAAACTAACTTTTCAACGTCATGAAGTTTTTTTTAGTACCGGTCAGTATATTGAAGTATCTTTTTAGTACCTACAGTACCCTGAAATATGTATTTAAAAAAAGGAGGATCAATGTTGAATTTGCGCCTAAACACGCTGTTTTGAGAAGTGGACAGCACAGGACAGTAAGGGGAAGAGGACTGAAGCCGATTCTGTGATCATCAAGCTCATCAAACCGGAGAGAAACCTGTTTAGCCCATCACAGTCGCTCGCCTCTCTCTATCCCCTAGACACCTTAGGAACCCTATATGCATTCACCCTCCATAACCCCAAGCTGCCATTTTTTGGTATCATTCTATGCAATGAGGGTGGCATTGATGCCATATCAGACAGTACTTGCAATATCCCCACCCTTAGTATTATATTTGATACCCTGCAATATCCTGATACCACTCTTACAATAATATGATACATAATGCTGTTGAATACCACCGAGGCATCGACATTCAATTTCTCTTCGCTCTCCTCCCAGCATGGCCGATGTTTGGCTGTTTCAACTCATCGGTACCTCACCGGATAGATCTACCTTTAGCCTGGAGCACAAGCTGGTTCTAGGCCAGGAGGTGATACTCAAACCCATCCCACCACCTACACCTGAGATCTCAACAGAGAAGAATGCTATTACCAAGATGGACGAAGAATCTACGAAGATTATGACTTATGAATCCCTGATGATTGTGGAAGAAACTCCGGCAATGAAGACTGCACCCGTGGGATGTATGATTAGATTGAAGACATTGTGAAATTCTCCTAAGCCTCAAGATCGACCACGAAGGCAGAGGTGTGTATCCTAGAAACTCTTATGATTGGCGTTCTCTTCGTATAGCTTGATTTTTGTCGTCTTCTATTGCTATGATGTTTCATGTTTCGTTGCTCTAATTTTCCATTTTTCTTAGTTTACACTCATATTCATATAAGATTATTCTTCGTACCTGATGTTCAAACTCTAAAAAATGACTATCACTGACATGGTATTCCGTCGCAGCGGCTTTTGCACCCCTTCGTGCCCAAGAAACCGTGGTCTGTTTGGTTCAACGGAGGGGAGAGGAAGGGGGGATTTTAATGGAGGCGAGGGGATAGGAGGGATTTTAATATTACCCTGTTTGGATTGGTCGGAAGGAAGGGGAGGAGAAGGATTTTAATGTTCCCTTATTTGGTTCAAGAGGGGAGGGGAGAGAAATTTTTTTCACATTGACAACTTTATCCTTATGTTATAAGAGATATTTTAATATTACCATGTTTAGTTCAGAAGAGGGGAAGGAAATTATCTTCACATGAACAATTTTACTTATGTTATAAGTGATTTTTTCGAACTTTATTAAATGTATAATAACATTTAATTATAAATAATATTTCCATACAAGTATGTCTTCAATACTAAAACTTTATGTGAGACATACTTCTTATTTAAACAAAGAGGACATTCATATTGTCGAACCACCTAAGCACGAATTTTAAATAGCATAAGACATCTAACACGCACCCGGTAGCGATCTAGATTATAGAGCTCCACACTTTGTTCCCACTAACCATCCACCTACTCCAACCACTTTCGCAATAAGTTTTTATCTCAAAACTCAACTAATTTGAACAAACAATCTCACATGATTCCAAAAAATATGAATAATCAAGTCAATAACACAATATATATTTTATTTGAAACAATGATATCCTTACAATAAAAATTAGAAAAGGGCAAACTCTGGTTTGGCAAAACACTACCAAGCTACACGAGCATAAAAAAATCATAAACCAAATCAATGCTTTATGACTTGATTATTAGTGAAGGGCAAAAAGTATATGAATCAAAGTCCCTACTTGGTTATCTCTCTGCACATACTCAAAATCCATTATTTTTCAGGAAATGTGGTTGTTAATTATGATGATTTGGATAGAATTTTTTAACGTAACCCACAATTGCGCAAAGCGATGTTACCCCCGCTTCAATCAAATCTCTCCGTTCTTAGTCGCTTGGGGCTAGAAGCACCTGACTTCGGTGAGGATCATCAATTGTACGTAGGCTAGGTTTCTTCTTAGTAGTCGGGTTCATCGTCATTTTGATGAGAGGTTTCCATATCTTGATTCCTTGTTTCGATCGAAGGAAGCGCTTAAGAGAGCCATCGTGACTAACCCTTCACTCCTATTCTACGATTTTAACAAAATCATTAAACCTGCTCTTGCACGATACCAAGAATTGGGTGGAGACACCCGGCCCACAATTATTATAAGGACTTCGTTTGATGCGGAGAAGCTTTGAAATAATTAGTCATACTAAGGGACAACTTTCATGCAAATCTGACAGTAGAAGATGAGCATATCAGATCCCTTTTTGATATGGAATTTGTCAGGCAGCAGAGAATGGACTGTTTCAAGCAGAACGAATTCAGGACGGCGGATTCAAAGGCAAGACAGAGTTGGTCCTGTTGTTGTCCGAGATGGAGAGCAGGAGTAGGGAGAGACCAAAAATCAAAGAATTTCTTTTCTGTTGAAAGGGGTTAGGGTATTTTTAGAATAAGGGAAAAAGACCAAGGGTATCTTAGTCCTCACACACAACAATTTCTATAATCCCTCCAAATCCGTCTGATTTGGGGGGTGACGTTTTTTAAGGGAGAGGGGGGAAATTTTAAAAAATTTCCCCTCCCCTCTTAAAAAATATGATCAGTTAAACGAGGGGAGGGGACAAAAATCCCTTCATCCTCCTCCCCTCCCCTCCAGTCCCCTCAAACCAAACAGAACCTAGGTGATTTTCTTTAAGCTTATACGTCCCTTGCTGCTAATGCTTCTCCCTATCTCCTAGGCACCTTAGGACCCTAGCTGCATTTGTCCTTATTTATCTTCAAGTTGCTATTATTTGATTACATTCAATGCAATGAGGATTACTGTGATACTAGATCAAATACCACCTACAATATCTCCACCCCTAATACCGGATCTGATTCCACCTAAGACATTTTAATGCCACCCTCAGGTGGTGCAGGTTTTTCCATTGAACCACCTGGGATGGAGTGCCACAAGGATCACTGGGCTAGATATTTTCAGGCTATTTTTGGATAACTTTATATATGTAATGATAATTACTTCGATACTAGATCTTATATTTCTACCACATCACGACAAGTTCTAATACCAAATCTGATACTTCCTACAACATCACAACACTACCCTTTGATGGTTAAGGTTAAAGTTGCCTCAGGCTTGATATTTTAAGGCCATTTTTTAATAACATTGTATGCCATGAGGATGGCTCTAATACAAAACCCTAAACCACCTAAAATTTATCAAGTCATTATGATTATGATTTTGCTATTTTTTAATTAGATCATTTACTGATTTAAGGGCTTACCTATAAATATAGATGTCATATGATAGCTACTTTTCACTGCATCATTATGTTGATATGAGCAGGGTAAAGGAATTATGAGATGGAACTGACTCTTGGTCACATAGTGACCGTGGGGCTCATCAATCCAAGAGAAACTTGCTTTGCACTGTACACCACCCACTAGCACCTACTAAAATCTAAAACCTCTTGAGCATATAAGACCCATGTTGGTGCTTTTTCCTCCAATACTCCTCGCCATTCCTAAGGCAGCCTACCTATATTCACTTCCTATATAGTGGCCCTAATTTCTGAGCAAAAAAAATATAAGGGCTGGCTCCCCTTTATATCCAAAGGACAATCTGTGAGACTACCTAGCTTTTCTATATTTTATCTAAAAGATAGTCTCATGTACTACCAAATCGCAGAACTAGAGGGCTAGGGTTAGCCGCCGTCACCCCTAAAATTTAAAGGAAAAAATCCCTTCATGGGCATCAAGGTCCGACGAAAGCCATCCCCTTCACAGAGATTTTAAAGGGGACTCAATCAATGTTCCCTCACAGCTATTTTTTGATGAAAATTTTGTAGAAACAATGTCAATTTTAAAACGCAAATATCTTTTTATCAAATCGTATTATGGCTGTGTAGAATTTGTTTGATAGATGTGGATTGCTGAGTTCAGTGTTCTCGAAACTAGCATTGTGGAAATCTAGTGGATTGTGGTCTTTCTCTAACGAGGGCTTGCTAACTGGGAAATTTGATAATTTAATGTGACAATTCATTTGTTTAATAACAAGGACATGGGCTACTAGTGCCAATTAACACTTGCCATCAGCTAGTACATTGATTCTTCTGTGATATAAGCAACTACTTATAATTCTAGTAATTTCTTATAGGACACATTAAACGATAATTTGGATTGATCTTAGTTCTTAGATAGTGCGTTTGCTAATGTGAGTCATGTTTCTTCAATAGACACAGGAGTCTTTCATGGTGCTGAATAATCACACCCTACTTGTAATTAAACAAATGAATAATCAATAAACACAGGAGTCTTTCATGGTGCTGAATAATCACACCCTACTGTGATCATTGATAAAAGAAATAGAAGAGCTACTAGGGAGTGAAATATATCTTAGGTGATGTAGTTCTTGAACTCCAGACAGATCTGAGACGAGTGCGGTCAATGATTCAATGCTTGAGTCTTGAGTTTTATTTTCTTCTTGAATGTGACGTCTATCAAAGGGTTTACCACAAAATCGAAGCTTAAATCTATGAATTTAATCAATTTTATCTTACCTAAAAAAGCAGTTTATAGTTGGTCTAATTGGTGGTTGACTATATTTAAATGGATTAAAATATCATTCATTGAATATGATGCCTCTATGTTCAACTATTGAATTTCACACTCAACTGCTACTTACCTAAATTTTGATCCGCTTAGGCCATCAATCCTGCAGAGATAATTATTGTTGCCTTTCTCTTATTTTGAAAAGTAAAGAGCATTGCTTGTAGGGAATATAAAGTGATTAGACTGGAAAGTCCATCATTTACTCTCTTATTAATAGAGTAATTAGACTTGTACTCTCTCTTCCAGGTTTTACATCAACTACCGAAAGATCTTTCCTTACTATAAAGATAATCAAGAACAAGCTTTGAAATAGAATAGAAGATTAATTTTTTATGATTATTTGATTACATACACAGTTTTTGAAATTATAGATGAATTTAAAAATTGAAAATTTTGAGTAAAATAATCTTAATTTTTTGGATTTCTTTTAATTTTTTTTTTTGTATATTATGTCTCGTATTGTATTTCAAATACTTTTATTTATGATATAGTATTTTTTATCTTTCCCCCTTGTCATTAAAATTCTTGAGTCCGCACCAGTACCACCCCAGCTTTTCTAAATACAGTTTCAGTTCCAAAGGCCTAAACCCACACGTGGTTATTACAAGAAAAGAAAATAATGCTTTAGCTATCAATGGCTTTCTTTAGGGTTGTTTGGTGGCTTTTTTTTTTTCAATTTGCCCTTTTTTAAATAACTATTTAAGCATATGCCCTGTTTGGAAACTATTTAAGCATCTACCTGTTTAGTCGACTAATGCCCTCATTTAGTCGACTAAAAAACGCTGGGCTCAATTTTTTGAAAAATCCGCGATTTAGTCGACTAAATCATGTGATTTAGTCGACTAAATCATGGGGACATATTTTTTTAAATCCCCGCGATTTAGTCGACTAAATCACATGGTTTAGTCGACTAAATCGCGGATTTTTCAAAAAAAATTGAGCCCGCGTTTTCAATGGGTCGACAACCTTTTTACATTAAATTTGTTGAAAAGAAATTTGTTTTTTAATTATTGTTATTTTAAAGTTTGAATTATTGTTTCCAGCTTTTAGGAGTTTTAAATAAGTAGCAGTTTTGTTAGGATTGTTTCCTATTTTCTTGTTAAAAGTTGTTTCCTACTTTCTTGCTAAAAGTTGTTTCCTACTTTATCGCCTATAATGTAGGATATACATATATTTTGGTAGAAATATTTATTGTATTTTTGCTAGACACGAGAAAAAATTTAGTTTGTTAAGAAACAAATGATTCGTTATTAATATGTGTTGCGACAACACAAAAATGCAATCCAAAAAAAAAAAAAAAAAAAAAAAAGAACCCCCATTAAGCAAGTACATCGGGTTATTAATTATGGAGAAAATTTAAGTAATATTTTGTCAGTTTAAATTTGAATATTTTGTTCGTTATATATATATATATATATAACGTTAGATATATCTGCTACCAAAATATATGTATATATATCCTACATTATAGGCGATAAGGTAGGAAACAACTTTTAGCAAGAAAGTAGGAAACAACTTTTAGCAAGAAAATAGGAAACAATCCTAACAAAACTGCTACTTATTTGAAACTCCTAAAAAACTGGAAACAATAATTCAAACTTTAAAATAACAATAATTAAAAAATAAATTTCTTTTCAACAAATTTAATGTAAAAAGGTTGTCAGCCCATTGAAAACGTGGGGGCTCAATTTTTTAAAAAAATCCCCGCTATTTAGTCGACTAAATCGCGGGGATTTTAAAAAAAAAATATGTCCCCCGTGATTTAGTCGACTAAATCACATGATTTAGTCGACTAAATCGCGGGATTTTTCAAAAAAAATTGAGCCCCGCGTTTTAGTCGACTAAATGAGGGCATTAGTCGACTAAACAGGGGCAGATGCTTAAATAGTTTCCAAACAGGGGCATATGCTTAAATAGTTATTTAAAAAAGGACAAATTGGAAAAAAAGCCCAACTTTTAGCAAGAAAGTAGGAAACAACTTTTAGCAAGAAAATAGGAAACAATCCTAACAAAACCGCTACTTATTTGAAACTCCTAAAAACTGGAAACAATAATTCAAACTTTAAAATAACAATAATTAAAAAATAAATTTCTTTTCAACAAATTTAATGTAAAAAGGTTGTCACCCATTGAAAACGTGGGGGCTCAATTTTTTAAAAAAATCCCGCTATTTAGTCGACTAAATCATGTGATTTAGTCGACTAAATCGCTTGAGGATTTTAAAAAAATATGTCCCGTGATTTAGTCGACTAAATCACATGATTTAGTCGACTAAATCGCGGGATTTTTCAAAAAAATTGAGCCCGCGTTTTAGTCGACTAAATGAGGGCATTAGTCGACTAAACGGTAGGATCTTTAAATAGTTTCCAAACAAGGCATATGCTTAAATAGTTATTTAAAAAAGGACAAATTGGAAAAAAAGCCCAACTTTTAGCAAGAAAGTAGGAAACAACTTTTAGCAAGAAAATAGGAAACAATCCTAACAAAACGCTACTTATTTGAAACTCCTAAAAAACTGGAAACAATAATTCAAACTTTAAAATAACAATAATTAAAAAATAAATTTCTTTTCAACAAATTTAATGTAAAAAGGTTGTCGACCCATTGAAAACGTGGGGCTCAATTTTTAAAAAAATCCCCGCTATTTAGTCGACTAAATCATGTGATTTAGTCGACTAAATCGCTTGGGATTTTAAAAAAAAATATGTCCCGTGATTTAGTCGACTAAATCACATGATTTAGTCGACTAAATCGCTGGATTTTTCAAAAAAATTGAGCCCGCGTTTTAGTCGACTAAATGAGGGCATTATCGACATAAATGGGCGAGATCTTAAATAGTTTCCAAACAGGGCATATGCTTAAATAGTTATTTAAAAAAGGACAAATTGAAAAAAAAGCCTTGTTTGGTTTGAAGGGAAGGGATGGGAAGGTTCTCATTCTTTCATTTGGTTTGAATTTTTAGGTGATGAAAGCTAAAATTTTGGCTCTCATTCCCTTCCCTTTCTTTATTTTTGGCTCATTACAAAAAATCCCTTCCCCTCAACCCCAAACCAAACAGGCCCTTGATTTTAACACTTCGTCAAATTAATTATTTTATTAAAAAATAGTTCTTTTCGCCTTCATATTGCTCTGGTTTTGACCCAAAATTTTTGTCCTGTTAGATAAGATTTGAAAGAGAAAATGAGAGACGACTCTGACGTTTTATGTCCGAAAATGAATTCAACATATTTATGCCTCATTATTACGAAATATTTATAGAGATACATTCTCTATTTTGAATTTGGCGAGAATATGTAAGCTTTTTGTTCCAAGTACAAGAGCTTTCAAAAAGCAATGCTTTAGCTTTTACATGAAAAGAAAATAATGCTTTGGCCCTAAGCGCTACAAGCTCACAACTCGTCGTGGCACTTCCAAATTTTCAACTCAACTGCAATGACCAAGACTTGCCTGGGTTCTTGAATTAGCCGGAAGACTGTTAACAGTGAAGCTCACACAAAATTTCCATATAGTTTAGTATGGTCACAAAAAAGGCAATCTAGACTCCGAACATCAGATCCATGATTTTGGACACCAATGACTTTGTTGGAGAAGCAATGGCACCTCCACTCTGCCGTGCACCTGCATTGCCATTCTGAAGATAATAGGACCGAGAAGGAGCTTTTATTGTGCTCAATTCTGAGGTTCTTGCAGATGGTGGAGGTATGGGCATAAATCCCTGCCTGTTAACCCTTTCATTCAAGGCCTGACGTTGTATGGGATCCAAAGGCTTCACACCCACTATGAGCACTCCATTAAGTTGCATTCCATTCTTGTTGAGAGCTTTTTGAGCATCAGACCGATTCTGCGTCAAGAACAAATTAAACTTAGCTTTGGTCTTTGTAAAGTTAAGACCACGTGCATAAAGCAATAACAACGTAATGTCATATTGTCATGCAAGTCTAACCTTCAGGTTTCAGCCCAATACCACATTAATGAAGCAATGTTTTCAGATTTAATGCACAATCAGGCTTTCATAAAATGTGTCAAAAGTATGGAACTTTGGAAAAATCATTAGGAAAATCCAAGAATAGGATCCTAGATTTCAATAGATAAAAGTCAGTTCAGTTCAAGAAAAATCCCTAGGAATTGCCTCATGGCAATTTCATAGAAAGAACACTAATGCTTTAGAAAGAATATGCCATTCAATATGCCATTCAATATGTTTAAACAAGGGAAAAGAGGAGAACCTGATATAATATGTGCATCCAATTAGCATCACTAGGACCAGGAATATGTTTCAAGATTACACCACATTTTTCAAACTCCCTTAAAACCAAATTAGTATCACCGGGAGAAAATCTGCACAAAAAGAGCACTATTTCAAGTGTCCTGTATACTGGTATTTTCAAAAGGAAATAAGATCTTTCAGATTCTTAATTTACATCATCACAATAAAAGGTTCGATTATGGGCCACGTATTCCACTCAAAGTCTCAACATTTCTATCCTCTTCGTTTTGGACTATAGGACATATTATGAGAGTGTAAAATAATTCAGCTCCACTATCAGTTCCAAGCATTTCTCAACTCTTATATGATGCCTCCACACATTCAATTCCAAAGGACATAGAGTGTAAGAATTTAAGATAAAAGCATGTTATAATTCAGCCTCACCTGATTTCAGAAATTAAGCAAAACATTCAAGTAATAACAGCTAAAAAACCAAGTGAAAAAAAAAAAAAAGTGTATCATTATATATTAAAAAATAAAAGAAATTTTGACAGCATTACATTCCTCAAATTAAGCCAACATGCTTCGAAATTTTACTCCCCGCCAACAAAAGAAATGATAGGCATTTTTCTCATTTAAACATTGAGAAGAGAGTTTACTGCCATTCAATACAGATTTTTTATCTTAAGACTGACTATACGACTGATCTCTCAGTGATTCTCTGTCTCCTTGGTTTTCCATTTTATCACTAAACTTTTCACTGCTATGTCAATTTATCATGTTGAAAATCCTAGTAAACTCTCCAGCAAAATTTTAAAACACCTGCAGCAATAAAAAACCTTGGGAACAAAAGAAAAGAACTGAGTCAAGACATTTACCCATAAACAGTAACCCATTCTTCCTCATTGAGATTTCCTGCAGGCAAGGAATTTCTCTGAACCTCTGGCCTTGCAACTTCCCTTCGAGGAGGAAGAGTGATCAAAGCACCAGGTTGAACCACACCTTCTACTGGTGAACTCTTTCCCTTTTCATCTTGCTCACCCCCACTCTTTGCAGACGTGGGTGACCACCAACTCAAACCTGCTGATCCCTGTTGGTTTTGCTGCAATCCTTTTAGAGAATAAGATGTGCTGGCGTCTGATTTGCTTTTTACTGGAGTAGAAAATTCCCTATTTGCAGTTTGAGTGGGAGTTCTAGGGTCTGATTTAGGTTCTGGAGATGTCTGATAATCCAGTATGCCTGATTCAGGAGAAAAGTCTGATCTGTCTTCCAAGGTGTAAACAGGCGGTGGTGGAAGGTCTGAACCACCAAAGTTCTCACGCCATAGGGCAGATACCGCGGCTGCCTGACCTGAATTTGAAAATTTTCCTCTCCGAGAAGAAGCAGGAGAAGCCAAGTCTTGGAAAAATAGGGACTGCCTACCAGACTTTGGAGTTCTTTGTACTGTAGTACTCATATTAGATTCTCTCTAGTCTTTACAGAATAGAAAAGCAGCTGCAAAACAGCAATTAGATAATTGAGCCAATGTTTGCTTTGCATAACACTTCCAAATTCCAATTACTATCAGAGTTGAGCTCAAAGAAGGATAACTAAGAAATGAGTAGCTTTACGCAAAATTAAAAGGGCAGGGAATTTGAAGAACATTAAACAGCAACCAAGGGCATTGGTCATATTATATTTCATGTCCTCTATCAGCTATACAAAGTAAGTTCCACATGTGAAAGTCAACAGAAACATGGTAAAGCAAACCTAATTGGTAGCTAAGCTTCTCTATCAAGGAAGAAAATGAGACAACAAAATTCCTAAAGAAAAGAGGCAGTTAGCAGTCCAATTCCATTACATTAATCCACTTTTGAGTTGTCCGGGAAATAGTAAAAGAGAATTAGAACACAAGAGTAAAAACAGCTGAGATGAACCGCAAAGCAATTCTAAGGGAGCTCCTAGACCACAATCAAAGTAATAGAACAAGTCTATAAGCAAGGTCGAGCTTGATTCAGAAATCAACTAGTATAGACAGCTCGAAATTATTAAAAAGAAAAGTACCTAACCTCAAAGCGTGAAGGTTTCTGAACCGACCAGATGTTTGTCCCGGGAAAAAACCAAATGGGAGAAAATTTGTTGGAAAGAGCAGAAAATACCAGTTGGAATCGACCGTTGATCCCGTGAGATCAGATGGGCTTCAGAAAACGAAGGGTTTCTAAAAGTACGTTTGAAATGTTGGGAGGTTCCCTCCCAAAACCTGAGCGCAGAGCCGCTCGAAGGTAAGGATGGTCGCAAACCCTAATTTTTGTTCTTTTTTCCCTTATTTTTCGGTTTGCAAATCCTTTCGTTTAACCCCCATGAATCTAATCGCTTGCGGGCTTTCTGCAAAGGCGTCCCTCTTTATGTTTAATTCTTTCAGCATCTCTTCTCTAAAAAAAAAAAAAAAAAAAAAAATCTTTCAGCATTATCAATATAAAATCTATATTAAACTATACTATCTATTACCAAAAAAATAATTTTTTTCTTGAAAAAATAAGTTAACAAAAATAAGGGAAAGGTAAAAAAAAAAATATAAAAGAAAAAATTGGACAAAAATTACTCATTAAAAATTTTATTGTTAAAAATAACTATAAATTTTTACACAAAAAGAATATGTACTTTACCATTTGTGTACTCATATAACATTGGTGCTTTGATTTATGTCATCCTTACTAATAGAATTATTAAGCGGGATTTTTCCGATTTTTTTTCTGAAAAAACAAAATGCAAAGCATATATGCTAAAAAAATATACCTAATATATATTATGTGAACTAACAAATTAAATGTAGAGTTAATATATTTTTGGGAAGATCCCATATAAAGTTGCTTAAAATGGAGAAATTCTAAATCAAGTTGTTAAACTAAACAAATCCCTAATTAAGTTATAGACTAAATTTAAGATTTTAAAATATAGGTGAATTGACTTTATTACACTCTCATAATCTTCTCTATCATCTTTCCTCTTGAAAGAATTTAATTTCTATTTAACTTAGTCTTTTAATAAGTGTGCATATATATATATATATATATATATTAACATTAATATCTAATAAAATAAAATATGATTCATTTAAATCAAAAGAGTTTTTGTGTTCACGAAGAATGATTAAGAATGTTTTAAGAAAAAAAAAACGCATAACATCGTTATCAATTAAATGTTTTTATTAAATATTTTGAATAAAATTTTATTTTTGAAAGAACTCAAATTAGTTTTTTATCAAAAAAAAAAAATCAATCTTCATTAATCACGCAATTTTACTTATGTGATATATAGGTTATTTTTTTTTACATTAATAAATATCTTTTCTTTCAAAAAAATTATTAATAAAAATCTTTGATATGCAGTTTGCTATATTAAACAAGTTATTTTTAATATCAACATTTGTTTTTTAATGAACAAAAAATCAAGTAAAAAATAATCTTTTTATTCTCAATGTTGAACTAGAAATCATTTAATTAATATTGGGGTTGATACTTTTTTTTTTTTTTGATTATTCCTGATCATTCTTCCTCAAAACATAAATTTTTTTTATCTAAGTTAATCATATTTTATTTTATTGTATATTAATGTTTATTTATATTTAAACTTATTGTAAAAATAAGTTAAAAAGAATTGAAACCCTTTTAAGATGAGAGAAGAGAATAGAATATGAGAGGACGGTAACGTCATTTAATTTAAATTCTAAAATTCTAAATTGGGTCGATAACTTAATTAGAAATTTATTGAATTTACCAACCTAATTTAAAATTTATCGATTTCAAGTAACTTTATATAGGTATTTTCCCTATATTTTTAGAATAATTATTTAAATAAAACATGTATATTTTTTGCCAACAAAATATGTATAATTACACTTTATTATTGGTAGTATGAAATATTGATGTCAAATAAATGTATATAATTAATTTATAGCAAATTTGCTTCTTCAATTTTCATGCAAGAGTTCAAAATCTACCGAATATAAAATATAAACCCAACTTTACAATTCAAAAATCTTGAACAATAGAAGGGGATAGGGCTAGCAAAAGGGTTAGATTCAAATCTCTTGAAAAAGATGCTTTCACATTTAGTACCCACAATAGTTTGAATAAGATTTTCTTCAATAAGAAGTTATCCGTGTCTAGCAAAAAGAATATTTTTTTCGCTGGATAGAATAAATAAATAAATAACAATAAGATTCATTATTTCATGCAAAATCTCTTGTTAAAAAAAAAATCTTAAAAAAATGATTATGGACTACAAAAGTGAGACCATATGTCCAAGTGGACCTCAAACTTAAGACCCAATCCACATTGTTCGGGCCACCCGTTTTTTGTATGGACCATTTGTCACAGTTCTAAACTTTTAAAATGATACTCCTTCAATTCTAAATATAAGATATAGTTACTACAAATTATGTCATATATTTATCACTGGAGGTGGTAAATTGTTTGTTGAAATGAAGACGAAATTAATTTTTTTTTTCCTAGTATATATGGCCATCTACATGGATTATCTTGTACGTGTATAGTTTATAGTCATATGCATAATTCCATAAATAACACATTATACTATAAGCATCAGTATGATTTATGGCTAATATGCCAAGAATGTCCAATACAAGAGGGATGGAAATGGTAGAATAATCATGATAAACTACTAAACTAACAATATTTACACTTGACAAACGTTAGAGATTAATTCAATAAAAAAATCAAATCACACAAAAGTTAATTAGAAATAACATTTTTAAACTGATACTATAAAACAAAATTGGTGTAGTATGCAACACTTTTATTATTAAATAGGTAAAGTATATAATTAAATAATTAAAATATAAAAATAAAAATAATTTGATTTAAATATATTTTAAATCTAAATAATTGAAATTAAATCTATCAACATTCATCATTTATCATATTTAATAAAGAAATTTCTACAAAATTTCTATATAAAATAGCATGATCAAATCAAAAAAGTTAACATGAATTTAAGAATAAGTTAACATGATTTTGTAAGTTAGAAACGTAAAAGTATGATATATAAACTTGTGAGTTTAACCAAGTTTATGGGACTTCGTTTTTATAAGGACGTAGGGTTTGACAACACGATAGGGCTAGTCTCAAATATAAGTAATAATTTGTTTTTGTCTACTGATTTAATGATCTCTCATCTCTTTTTCTATTCATTATCTCTCCTTCATCATTATCACCCGTAAGAGTATAATTGGAAAATTTATATCTCTTCCACATTTATTACTTTAAGCTAATTCTAACTAACATTTAATTTTGACTTGCTTGATTTGGAGATGGTTGTTTTATAGTTATTTAAAAAAGGGAAATTCTTATAGAACTGGAACTGGGTGCACCACGTCATTTATGCACTAACCAATAAAATCACACCACATCGATCTCATTAAATCTCATGTGGGAGTGAGATTAGAGATTCAAGAGATATTTTCAAATGACATAAATAAGGGAAAGAAAAATTAAATATGTATGACTTAACGAGATTGATATGGTGTAATTTTATTGGGTAATACATAAATGACATGGTGCACCTAATTTGTGCAGAAATTCCTTTGTTAAAAAGGATGAGTGAGGTGCTTCTTTAATAAACATATCATGCATCAATCAAATATTTAGTTATTTACAATTAAACCTTATAGACGAACAGTGATTGATCCTAATACTCCAGAGATATTGCCATTTATTATGGAGTCAACAAATGGGAATACATCCCTATTGGTTCGCTTCGGCATTGACTCTCTCTTTTTTCTTTTTTCTTTTTGGGCCATGAGGCATTGACTCTAACAATTATGTTAATTTTTTTTACTTGAATAATAAAGAAGTTGGTTGCACAGTTGAATCATATATATTTATTAATTTATTTATTAAACTTTTAAAATCTTTAATTTCCAAGATTCTCTTCATCGGCATATCCTTCCTCCACTCATTTTTCAAATTTCAGGGAATCCTTCCAATATTTTTTTAGTATAACAAAATCCTTTTTTGTTTTTTAAGAATAACAAGATTTCAATTTCAAATCCTTCTTGAAACGAAAAAATCCAAATCCTTCCATTATATTATTTAATATATCAAAATCCTTAATCGAGTTAAAATATCACTCTTCAATAACCACAAAACCGGTTGTCATTGCTTCTTCCCACCTTACTATATTTTTTAGTATTGCTAGATTTGTGTTATTAGAATTTGTATTTTGAATAAAGAAGACAAATATGACAGGTGCTTTGGCATGTTAAATTGATTATTTAATATGAAGTCCTTAAATTTTCATGATATTTAAAAAATAGCCTCATGATTATTTATTTACATTTATAGGCCAGAAAAATCAATTCCAATTATCATCAAACGCCACCATCAATATTAAGAATTGAATTTCAACATATCTTTTAAGAATTATCATCAAATAAGCATTATGTATTAGTTTCCAAAATTACAAATTCTAAAATAATCTCAACTTGATTGCTTATATTTCATTAGAATGATTGTTTTTTCTTTTTTGAAATTATGCGCGTTACTATAAAGACTATAAACATATCAACAATACTTACTGTATGTCATCTCTTCTTCTTTTCTTTTCTTTTTAAGTTTTCCGCTTTCATTTACTACAAACTATCTAATGCTAAATTTAAGTACATCATTTGATTTAATATCGTTTAATTTTTTATTAATGATATTTTGAAAAACACATCAACCTTTTTTATCATGACTCATGAGATGTCATCAATTTTTATTTTATTTTTTTGATAAGGAGATATCATCAAATTGTTGTCTGTGATATCGTTGGTTTTATCTTGCTTACTGACAGCATTCTATTAAAATATCAAAACTTATTCAAATCAATCTTATGTTGATTTTACCTTCATTTCTTCTAAGTCCATCTCCTTTTTTATATTAATTTTTAAATTTAACTCAATAGAGTTTAACTGTTTAATATCTTACTTTTGAATTGTAGGATGAAGTTCGTTCGCTTTATATTATTAGTGTTTAATTTTAAGGTTGTTTCATGAATTCTAATACATGATTGGGGGGGGGGGGTGATTGAATCAAATATAAGTTAGTACAAGTAATCAATATCAACAATATAAACTTAATAGGATGATCAAGATAAGCCATCTACTGTACTTTGTGTCTTCATTCACTGTTCCTTAAAACAGTGCTGGCTTCATCCTCAAGCTGTGGCATTTTTTCTGGCTTTGTGCCGGACGAAGTGAAGAAAGAAGAGAGAAGAAGATGGGTTCTGTGTAGTGTTTTAGTGTCCATAGAAAGTAGGCATAGGTTCTGACACTGCAATGGATGTTGCTTTCATTTTATTCCCAACTCTTAAATTTCAAAATTTGAAATTTAAAATGTCGTGTGTGTATGATCAGATTAGCTTTCTCTTCTTCTAGCCTTCCCCATCGTCTCTCCCTCGTCCAATGGTGCTGCCATCATTGCCGTAATCATTTGAGAGACTATTAGCGACGATGGTGCAAATGGTTTAGATTCTGAGGATCTTAATATGGCAACTGCATCTTCTCCAGAGTGAGAAAGGCAGATTCTGAGATGTGTTCAGTGTAGTGTTTTAGTGTCCATAGGAAGTAGGCATAGGTTCTGACACTGCAATGGATGTTGCTTTCATTTTGTTCCCAACTCTTAAATTTCAAAATTTGAAATTTAAAATGTCGTGTGTGTATGATCAGATTAGCTTTCTCTTCTTCCAGCCTTCCCCATCGTCTCTCCCTCGTCCAATGGTGCTGCCATCATTGCCGTAATCATTTGAGAGACTATTGGCGACGATGGCGCAAATGGTTTGGATTCTGAGGATCTTAATATGGCAACTGCATCTTCTCCAGAGTGAGAAAGGCAGATTCTGAGATGTGTTCAGTGTAGTGTTTTAGTGTCCATAGGAAGTAGGCATAGGTTCTGACACTGCAATGGATGTTGCTTTCATTTTGTTCCCAACTCTTAAATTTCAAAATTTGAAATTTAAAATGTCGTGTGTGTATGATCAGATTAGCTTTCTCTTCTTCCGGCCTTCCCCATCGTCTCCCTCGTCCATTGGCGCCGACATCATTGCCGTAATTATTTGAGAGACTATTGGCGACGATGGCGCAAATGGTTTGGATTCTGAGGATCTTAATGTGGCAACTGCATCTTCTCCAGAGTGAGAAAGGCAAATGCTTCAGAAAGCGCCGACTGTGACGCTTCGGAAAGCATCGAGGAAGATGGTTTGAGTGAGACGAGGGTTTCGAAATTTGATTCTGTGGTGGCTGAGGATCTTGGAGGAAATGGCCGAGCTTGCTCAATGGATGAGATCTCTGGGCGTGCTTATGTATTTAATACACTTCAAGTATATAAAGTATAAGTTTGCTCAGCGTCCATTGCTGCCTTCTGATTTTCAGAAAAGAACAATCAATTTCCAGGTATAATTTCCTTTATTTTGGAAAATTTTACAACTAATCCCGTACTTCGAGCCATCTTTAAACATTCACCATGTGCTGTGTGCCTTTGTGGAATCAGATTTGAAAATTTGTCAATGTTAGTTCTTAGAAGAATGAGGAGGGGTCAGCTCTCAAGCTAGCTATTATACAGGGGTCTATTTTCCAGGTTTCGTGTACATGGCAGTTGTTTGCAAAAGGCTTCATGAAAAGCTTCCTTGGGTCCATGGTGTTATACGAAATGGCTTCACTATATCAATTTAGGGTAGAGATTTCTCTGGGTTAGGCAAGTTCAGTTCTTGAGTTTCAGTGGTGACTTAGCCATACAGCTCTTTAAATAACAAATATTGTTATCTTTGTATGTGATAAACTTATTTTGACTGAATATTAAAAAAGTAGCAGTCTAACAAAAAATCCCCCGAACTTAATTCTACTGAATGAAAATGGTGGGGCACTTATAGAAAAGGAGACGAGAAAACTTTTCCAATCTGATTCCTACAAAAGATAATGATATGGTTTTAATCTAACTATAAAATATTTGAAAATTCCTATTATCTCATACTCCTATCTTAATGGATCATTTGAAATAATCTTATGATAAAGCCTATCCAAATTTTTAAAATCTTATTCTAATCAATTTAGATGAGGCTATTGTAGTTGAAGCAAAACACTCAACCTATTGGTAAATGGACAAAAATGTTATCAAAAAATGACTAAATGGACCCTTAAGTAAATAAAACAATGAAAACAACTAAATTCATAGAAGGTCTTGTGGAGACATATCCTGGGTTACAATATTTAGATGGCTTTCCACAGGTGAATCTACCTGTGCAACCTATTACATCTTTACAAAAGCCTTTTATCTTGGGGCCTGATGGTGTTGCTTTCTCACTCTTTGCTGGATGCAGGTCAAGGTAGTGCTACATGCCGATGTTTCACATACCACATATGACAAAGTTGTAGTCATATCAGGTTTGAGATTTTCTCTTGATTTAAATTTGTATTTGTTAAGCTTCATAGGTACTTGGTCGTTTGGGATCGGCGCTTCTCAATGAAGAGTGTTATTGGTTTTTAATTAAGTTACAACCTTAGATATGGGGACACTTACTCCAAGGGGTTTTCATTATATTGTTATTGGTAGTCATATTAATTATTCTAAACCTGCATGAAAATACATTTTGATTTTGCATTGACATATAAATGACTATATGTATCATCTTACTGACAAAGGGACTCAGGAGGTTGGTATCTCTACTGACAAAGGGACATACCTTCCTTAATGTAAGTTTCAAAGCTCTGTGTCTGCACTGACATATAAATGACTATATATATCATCTTATTGTTGTTGCAATTTCTCTTTCTCTTTTGTGGGTTGGCTTTATTGAATTCTCATTAATCAAATGGTCTTGCTGCAATTTCTGTTAGGAGAAGCATGGTTCAAAAATGGCCTTTTTGGACAGGAATCCCCCAGAAAGACTTTGTATGCCAATTCTAGATCATATTCAATCCTTCGGTAGTGAAGTTCATCTCAATTCTTGCATTCTAAAAATTGAGCTGAATGATGAAGGGACAATAAAGAATTTGTTATTAAATAATGGGAAGGTGATTGAAGGAGATGCGTATGTGTTTGCAATTCCACGTATCATTGTTGCCATTTTAACATAAACATGAAAATCCGGTTCCCTGAGCATGGGAGAAGTGGAAGATCCTTTGTAACAATTAAGAACTTGGAATTTTCCTTTGGTGATAAATTGAGTAAACTTGATTATCTTTATACTAAATATTTGTGTAAAGTTAGTGTGTATATGTATGTCGCATACTTATTTTCATGATGTCAAACCGATAATTTTTGTTTTGTTTGTGTTAGGTGCTCTTCAAGGGGAGAAAAAATTCCCATTATTGGTCCAAAAGGATGTGGCAAGATTACTTTGCTGAACCTCATAATGGGTTTAGGGAAGCCAAATGGGGGTGAAGTTGTGCTTGGGGAGCACTGTGTCAGCTAAATCAGGTATCACTTTTATCAAGTAAATGCTATATTAAGTTAATAAAAGATGAATCTTTTCTATACTTATTACTGTTCTATTTCTCTATTAGGATATTATTGTCTAAAATATCTCTCTTTTAGTGATGATAATCTGCATTTGTTCATCTGCTTTGTAAATGTTCTGCAACTCAGCCCCTCACAGTTTGAGGTCCATGCTGGATGCACTTTGCGCAAGAAACCGTGAGTGCTCCTACTTATTTGGTGCGGGGTAGTTTTTGATTTAATCGCCTGCTGCTTTTGAATTTCTTAAGCCTGCAATACTTTTGGGCAGTTATGCATACATCTTCAAATCAAATGAGGTGTCTCTCCATGAGTTGGCTATATCTCTCTCAAAAGAACGCATATATCTACAATGAAATGGGGTGTCTGAAATTTGGTGTACTTATATGATATATTTTCTATACATATTATCTCTCTTAACAAAAATCCAAAGACTATATGCAATTTAATTTGTTAATATCTGGGGTTTTAATGGTGCCTTTGATATTTTTTTTCCATGTGTGTTTGCTACCACCAGTCTACTTTTAAGCAAACATATAAAAGTATCAACTGCTTTTCTACGGGAAGAACCTTTATTTCGTCTTCATAGAACCTTTGCTAAAGAAAACTTTTATTCTTCACTGAGGGAGATTGATTATTGTCAGATGATCTAACAAATCCTTTGATCCAACTCTTATAAAAGCATGGATTAAAGCATAGTATGCTGCATGGGAGAAGAAGCAGAAAGAAATTGATTGAAATTCTGACCGTGCTTCATCTATTGAAATCAATTGAAGTTCCTTTTAGTTGATTTAGATTATCATTGCTTTCTTGCATGTCCACATGGTTTATAAGAGGAACAATTAGCATTTAATTTTTTGGCTGGAAGAGCGTCCTCCATTTTACATTCCAAATTTAGGGTTGATCAACGTATCCTTTTGCTATGACAAACGAAGTTGGAGAGAATAGAATAAGAGGAACTAATAGAGAAGCCATTTCAACGTCAACAAATGAAAATAGGGTTCCTTGAGCGTGGACGTAGTAGTTAACTACTATCACACTCAAGCCCTAATCCAATAGCTCAAACACACGCCAAAAATCAATCTACCACAACCAATTTACTAACCGTTAATAACTTTTTCAAACTCCACATAATTAAAATTGTAATTTATAATTTCATAAAAATATACAAAATTTAATAATGAATATTATTAAAATAAAAACTGAAAATAACAATCCTTCACATTTCAAAACTAAAATGATAAAAATTTCAATAATATCTTTATTAACCCAGAGGCTATTCTAAGACGTCATCAATACTTTAAGTTAGAAGTTTAATAAATACCAATTATCCTACAAATTATGCTTTATTGCATTACATATAATGTTTCTAAAAATTCCAAAAATGTATATATGTAACTTGACTCTTTACATAGGACTTTTTCCAGAATTTTTCTGATTAAACTTTGAAAATTCGTAATTAATTCTACAAAAATCTAAATGAGGTGTTTCCAAAAGCTACGTGCTTCTTAGCGTGTCTACTTTCACATAAAAATAATACCAATAGCCATAAAATATTATATTATTCGCAGATTTTTAAAATGCAAACATTGTTTAGAAAACTTTTCAAAATTGTGACTCAACTTCCAAAAATCATATCTCGAGTTACAAACCTCCGTTCAAGGTGATCCAAAGCTCTTTTTAAAGATTAATATGTGTACTATCAACACAAAACATTTCATGAAATAAATCAAAGCTTTCATATTCCAGAACCATGCCAGAAGATGATCACTATTCCTGGAACATAAAATTCGTCCAGATTTTCGGTCAGACTTCGGAAAATCATATCTCTTTCTACACGTCCGATTTAGATGTTCTTTGGCTTTTTAGAAAGGTCTAGATGTCTACTATTTACTGTAAAAATATCAAGGAAAAAATCAAATGTTTTCCATTTCAAAAATGAGCCCGAAATTTACTGTTCACGTCTGAAGCTGACATTTTCCAGTTTTTAGTGTCTAACTTTGAAAAATCATAACTCTCAATCTACAAATCCGTTTTTTCTGGGGTTTTGCTCGTTTTGAACCTTAGTGAGTCTATTATTTACTGTAAAAGTTTCAAGGAAAAACTCAAAGGTTTACTTGGTCCTAATTGCCACGTCATTTTCATGCTCCAGAGGCATACCAGAAATCTCCAGATTCTTAGCTCAACTTCCAAAAATCATAACTGGAGTTATAGACCTCTGTTTAAGGCGTTCTTTGGCTCGTTGGAAAGATTGAGATGTATAATATTTACTGTAAAAATTTCAAAGAAAAAAATCAAATGTTTGACATTCCAAAATCAAGCCCGAAAATCACTGTTCACCGGATGTGCAGAAAACGTTCCAGATTTTAGCAAAACTTTGGAAAATCATATCTTTCATTCTACACGTCCGTTTTGCGTGTTATTTAGCTCGTTTTAAACATTAGGATGTCTACTATTTTCTGCCAGAATTTCAAGGAGAGACTCAGACGTTTGCCTATGAAACCGACCAGCGAAAGACACTCTGTTTTTCAGCCAAATAACAGAGCACGTTTTGTTTTCCTTTGCTTTCCTTCTAACCAGACAGATACCCAGCTGACTAAAACGCTGAGAATAAAAGGAAAAGGCTTAAGAAACTCACCTTTGTTGATTCATCAAGCTTGCACAATGAGTTCCTTCATTTTCTCCGCCTTGCTCTCCCTTCAACTATCGTCTCTCCCTCTCTACATTTTTTTTTTCTATTTTCTTTCTCTGTCCTATGGGGGTGCTGTTGCTTATAACAAGGAAATGGGGCAGTGCACTGGGTTCAAGAAGCAAGGGGGTTGAGCTGCTGTGACGTAAGAAGCATGGAGTTGAGCTGCTGCTTCTCCTTCCCGTAAACAACGCTGTTACTGTGTTTCGTGTGTCAATTTTTAGCTGCTGATCCTTTACTGTCAACAACTCCTCTGAGTTTCTATGTTGGGCCGAAGATGAGTTAATCATATGCTCCCTGACTTTTCTCTTCCCAGCGTGTTCTGGGCGAAATTTGGGAAGAAGTGGAAGATCCATTCTATTAGTTAAGAATTGGGAATTTGGCTTTGAGGATAATGTGAGTTAACATGATTATCTTATGATAAGAATGGGTGTAAAGTTAGTGTCTATATGTATGTGGCACACCTAAGTTGATGGCGTCAAACAGATAATTTTTTTTTTTTTTTTCTTGTGCTAGGTGCTCTTCATGAACGCAAACCTTAAAATTGAAAGGAGAGAAAAAATTGCCATTATTGGTCCAAATAGATGTGGCAAGAATACTTTGCTGAAGCTCATAATGGGTTTATTGAAGCCAAATGGGGGTGAAGTTGTGCTTGGGGAGCACAATGTTTTGCCAAACTATTTTGAGCAAAATCAGGTCTCACTTTTATCAAGTAATTGCTATATTAAGTTGATCAAAGATGAATTTTTTGCATACTTTTTGTTGATATATTCCTAGTGCTAACATTATTGATTCATCTTATAGGCTGAGGTATTTGATCTGGAGAAGACAGTTCTTGAGACAATAGAAGAAGTTCTGAGGACTGGAGGATTGATGATCTTAGAGGACTTCTTGGGCGTTGTAATTTCAAATCTGATATGCTTGACTGTAAAGTTTCCATATTGAGTGGTAGTGAGAAGGTAAATTCAAGATTTAGTTGACATCCAATTAGCTTTTATGGCCAACAAAAACATCTAATTTTGACATTAATTCTGCAATGAGATGGTTCTTTCTCCTAATCCTGTTTATGGTTCAATATACTTAGCTAATTTAATTGGCTTACCAATTGCATAATGACCTCATGATCTGAATGCTTGGGAACTCTTTTTGAAGGAAATGGAGAGAGCTAGAAGAATTAATGTTTGCTTAAAAGATTTTAAGATATAAACTCCAACTTTAAATATGGTTATGGATGATCCTTTCTCCCTAAACTTTATTTCATAATTTACAACTTTGGTATATTTTCCTTTATTTGTATTTGATTAGACTAGAGTCCGTCATGTTTTTAGCAGTGAGTATAGGAAATGAGACCCAGATTATTTTCCTCTTTGAAAGGTTGCATTTTTTACTTCTACAAAAGCCCTTTTATAGCTGCTCTGTTTACAATTTTTTATCCCACTCTAAAGTGCCGTTGATTAACCAAGCCTCCTTGAGTAGTTGAACCTGTATGGGGGTAGGATTCATGTAAACCAAAACATAATACGGGTTTTTAATTGGATTAACTATTGTGTGTGCTAAAAATCTCTCATTTTGGTGTACCTTCTTAGCATTATGGCTATGGAAGTAGGTGGTGCAATTATGGGTGTTGTTGTTGCCTGACTTATGTGATATCTTTTCCATAATTATTGTCTCTCTTAACAAAAATCAAAAGACTATATGCAATTTAATTTGTTAATTTCTGGAGCTTTAATGGTACCTTTTAGATTTTTTCTTCCATGTGCCTTTGCTCTGAACAGTCCACTTTTAAGCAAACATATAAAAGGTACAACTGAGTTTCTAAGGTCCACATGATGTGGCATTACACTTTTTGAAATAGCAGTGCCTTTTAGCATGGAGTTAGGCTGTCCTTTTGGTTGTTAAAGGATTGTTGTAAGTATGTAAAGGATGGAGGTTGTTGTCAAAGCACTCAAGCAGTAAAGAGGCTATAGCATTTTGATGTCATTTTTGGCTGCTTTTGAGCTAATGCAAATGTTGCTAAACATATAAGATTACAACTACTTATGATGTTGTGATTCATTTGTGTTTTTGAATAGTTAGACACCTTCTATTTTTGTTTGGTAGTTTTTAAATCAAATTCTTTCATTTTATGTTCCTTTGCTTTTTATTCAATTCCTTAATGATTTCAATGAGTGAAAGGTGAGGATGTGTTTTCTTTTCACTCAATTTGTTGTTTTTTCATGTTCGTCAGGCTTGCTGATATTTTTAGTTAGTCTTTGAGTTCATTGTCGTTTAGGCAAGCCATGTGTAGCCCAATAAAGAATATTTGACACACTGAGTATCTGTACACAAATGATGAAGAACAAACATACTTGAGGAGTACTAAATGCTAATTCATCCTAAATCATAAAGAATTAATTAGTCAAATTTCAGTGTAGCTGAGTTTGCAAAAAATTGATGTGTGAATCTCCTGCATCACTTACTAACTCTTTTGATTATATAGGAAGAAAGAGCTTCAACTATATCACTACCAAGTAAAATGGTTAAGTCATTGAAGTTTCTTCCTTCCCAGTCTTATGTTTACTGATGTATTATTTTCAAATTCTCTAGATTTTCAGTTGTTATTTATTATATCCTTCCAAACATTATCAATGTTTCCTAGATTACTAGACTCGTATTTATGAAGTCAATGAGCCAAATCAATAACATGATATCTTCCAAAGCTTGATTATTTTTTAGGTTGATCCTGCTAACGTAGATAGTTCTTCCTGTTTTCTTAGACTCAACCAAGGATACAGTGCCTGTTGTGAGTTCTTTCTCTTCATATTACCAATTACCAAGGCATTTCATATCCTGAAAATCTAGGTGTGTAGGTATTTCTTAATGGTATACTTGACCATCACTTTAATGACCATTACTTCAATGCCTGTCATTCAAGGTGCACTAATCAAGATTTCCTTGATCTTTTTAACTTCCAGGACAAGCTATATGCACAATGTAATGTAGTGTAGCCTTTGAGGATGATGCCTTTGTAAGTAGGTGAGCCAGACGTATCCATACTTTAGTAGGTATGTACAATTACCGATAAGGCTTTTTTTCCATAGAGTCAGATTATATTTCTTTAAAAAATATATTCTAATCACTGCTACATTTTTTATTTGTTGAATAGGATACTGTGATTGACAGCAAGTGTAGGCCTAATATTATGGAGGAAAGTGAAGTGTTGCAAAGAATGAGAGAAGAATTCGCCTGCTTTCATTGCCTCCCTAGCAACGAATTTTTCAAAGCGTGTCAAAGTAATCGAGGAAGAGAAATTCTACTTCATGTCAAAGTAATCAGGGTCTTTTACATTAACATTTAATTATGACTTTGTTTTTTGTTGGACCTTAGTGGCAATTAGAACTACGTAGACTGGTACTTTCATTGTAAACTCAAGTAGCACTACACTTTAAAACATGAAGAGTTGTTAGACATAAAAGAGTACAAGGAGTGATGTGGTTGTGGTCCATGTTGTGGTTGTGGGTTGTGATACAACTTATGTTGTGTGGTAGATTTGAAATCTAAGTATTTATTTAATGTTCCTCTGTGTTTTATTCAATTCCTTAATCATTTGGATGAATGGAAGGTTTGGATGTGCTTAAATGTTATACAATTGTTGCACCTGCGCATCGCGCGAGGGATTTTTTACTTGTTTGGATAATGCGGTGATGAATATGGAAGATATATTGATTGGAAGTGAAAGAACCCCTCACATTTGGAGGATTTATTAATTGCATAAATGATCACCAAAAGAAATAAGGGTAGTTCTAACTTATGATAAGTTAGGACTTAGTATTTCTAATGTTGGGGTGTTGATTTTTGCATTAATGATCAACAGAAAGAAGCAAAAAAGTAGTTCTAACTTTTGTAGAAGTTAAATTTTATATTATGCTTGATAACTTTTGATTAGTTAAGACGTTGTGTTTCCAATGTCAAAATGCATTTTTTTTTGCATTAATGGTTAATAGAAGAAGTAAGGGTGGTAAAACTTTTCAGAACCTAGGGCATATATTATGTTTGCTTTGAGTATTTAACTATATTTTTTCCCAATAGAACCGATCTATATCTTTATTATTTAAGTTTCACGTGTCTGTGCAATTCACAGAGTATTTTGTCTTGAATAGAATTGAAAAAATCCCCTGCATTGCATAAGGTGCTGTGTGTAATATCCTGAATCTTAGGCTAATTAAAGACTTGAAGATAAGCCTGTATTAGACAAAAGACTAAGCTCAGTTCAAGAAATGTGATAAATATTGTTAAGAGAATTTCCCTTGATGTTGGCGGACAAGATTTTCTGGAAGACAGTCATCTTGTGACATGCCTTTGACTAAGAAAATGGTATCCAATGGCTCTAAAAATTTTAAGTATTGTAGTAGGCATCCTAAACTTTGATTTGATACATAAGATGGGCCAATTGGATCTGTATATTTGTAATTGTAGATTTTTGAAGTTAGCCCTGGAATCTTGAATGCTTTTTGAACTAATGTACATTAAATGGTGATTCTAGCATAGTTGACTTGTGTTTGACCATTGGAGGTATTTTTTTCCCAAAAAGAGAATGGTCACATATCCTTTGGAATCATTGCAATTGGATATTTGTACTATGAAATACGAATTTACAAAATTGAGTGAAAATTCTACCAATTTATACGAAAATAAGTTTTGTAAAGGTAAAATGATCAAATAAGATTAGTGGAGTGTGAGTCCCATATATTTGGCCTCAAAGCAATTCAAGAACACTCTAAACTCCTCTATCATGTCTTCAATTTTTTGGCCAAGACCTAAGGGGAAGGAATAAGGAAAGGGCCCAAGAAGCACTAAGCATATAGTTGGACTTTAACCAATTGGCAAACTAGTAAATATGAGACTAGTTGAAGCCCAAATATTTTCCCTCTATTTCAGCCAATTTGGGACCTTTAATTTAACCATTGAAACACTTCTTCCCTTCCCCAAAGTCGGACACACCCAAGAGAAAAAGAGAGACCTCACCGAAAATTAAAGAGAAAGAGGAAGAAAGAAGAGCCAAGATCAAGAGGTAAGTTCTTGTGGATGGATTCATATTTCTTCTAACCCCCTTCTAGTCCCTAAAAATTCTCTTTCTCTAGTGTTTAGAGTCTGGTTGGAAACTTTTTCTTCTATAAAAAGAAGTCCTTTTTTTTCCCAAAAAAGTGTTTTTTTGTTAATTTAAAGTGTTTGGATGGGAGCTTTTAAAAAAAGTCAAAGTCACAAAAAAGTCCAAAATTCTGATTTTTTTTTTTTTCTTTTTTTTAAACTTCAATCTGAAGCTTAAAAAAAAGTAAGGTGTTGGCCAAAACCCTTGGTGCCAAGAAGAAGAAGAAAAATTCCAAGAAACACAAGATCAACTCAAGGTAAGAGGCATTTTTAGCTTCTTGTTGTGTATGTGGTACTTGTTCTTACCTTGTGGTGATTTCTTCTTATCTTCTTGTGATTTTGGAAACCTTAGATTATAAGGGGAGGTGCTTCCCAATTGTTTATAAATGTTTAAAACATGGATAAAGGGTTTAAACTATTAGTTCTCTATGTGTTTTGATGATAATTAACAATTGTAAACACACATTGAAGTTTGTCTTTGGTAAGTTGAAAAACTTCTTGTCAAAGCCAAACTCAAGTATTGGTCTCAATACTTGAGTATTGACTTAATGAGAGAATTGCTCAAAAACCATTACACAAAGCAATACTCAAGTATTGGACGCAATACTCAAGTATTGGACGCAATACTCAAGTATTGGACGCAATATTCAAGTATTGGCCTTAGAGAGCACTCCAAGTTTTTCACCTGTGCCAAACTCGAGTATTGATATGAATACTCAAGTATGGAACACACGAGACAATTTCAACATTGACTTAAGATCTCAATACTCAAGTATTCAATTGAATACTCAAGTATTGGTCAAACAGAGTCATCAAGTTTCTCATCTTTTGAAAACTCGAGTATTGGTTTTTCATACTCGAGTATTGGATTTTCACAAAGTGTTCATACTTAACACTTGTTTATGAATACTCAAGCATCCGTTTGAAAACTCAAGTATTGGACTGACAGAAAGACCACAAGTTTTTATGCAAATATTGAATACTCAAGTATTCATTTCAATACTCAAGTATTGACTTGGGAAAAACTTCACAAAGTTTTGCAAGATAAGTGCATACTTGAGTATTTGGTTGGAAACTCGAGTATTGGACATACAGAGAGCTTTGCTCTATGTCAATGACTTGAACACTCAAGTATTGGAATCAATACTCAAGTATTGAGGTTTTGAACTCAAACTTATTTTCATATCAAAAGTTCAAAACTCGAGTATGGATTTGGATACTCGAGTATTGACCCTATTTCAATGTTAAGGTCCAAAGTCAAATCTCGATGATTCTTCTCTGGAAGAAGAATACTCAAGTATTGACTTAAGTGCACAGTGACAAACTCAAGTATTGATGAACATACTCAAGTATTGAACGCTAAGTTTGAAAATCAAATCTGACGGATTTGTGAAACCTTCTTGTTTGATCTTAATACTTCCTATCATTAATCTCTAATGTTTCTAGATATGTTTAACCACTTTATTGGTGAGTTTCGGACAGATTAGAGAATGTACATTGAAGGTTTAAAGCAAAAGCAAAAGTGATGTCAGCACATTAAATGCAAACCCAGAAAGTTGCATACTTTTGGGTAATCCATCTGCACACGCCTACAAAGAATTAAAGAATGATTTCTACATCCAACAGCTACTATTCCAACGGACAAATTCGTAGAGAGTCAACTCTGAACATCTACCCAGCTGGATTAAGTGAAGTTTAGAGAGAGAAGAAGACCTAAACTGAACCAGAACCTTGTCTAATGAAGGCAACGGTTATAATCAAGATTACAACGGTCATTTAATGCACTCTTAGTATAAATAGAGTGGCATTCAATTCTTCTCAACAACAACAACTGCTGAAAACGAATTGCATTCAAGTCTTACACTTATTCTTTCGGTTTTCATCTATATTGTATCTTTTGATACACAAGCTTCGAGTGTTTATCATTATCTACTCTTAGAGAGAGTTTCTACTTGAAAAACATTTATTGTAAAGAATCACAAGTCAGGGGACTTGGTGATTTGGGAGTTCATTGATTACAACTTGTAAGGGGGAGTGAGTTCTAGAGAGAGAACTACTCTTTGAGTATAGAGTGTGTAATCTTTGAGATAGTAATATCACAAGTCTGGGGACTTGGTGATTGGGTTCATTGATTACAACTTGTAAGGGGGAGTAAGTTCTAGTGAGAGAATTACTCTTGAGTACAGAGTGTGTAATCAATTGATATAGTGGAAATCCCGAGTGTCGGGGATGGACGTAGGTCAAGGAGTTAGGCAGAACCAAGTATAAATCCTTGTGTCTAGTTGTCCTTCTCTATATCTTCTGTTCACCTCTGTTTTGCTGTACGAAAAACAGAGCAAATCGAAAAAGTTCTCAAAATCCCCAATTCACCCCCCTTTTGATGATTTCCTTTACTTTCATAAACAACAAGCTAGAAGTGATTAGAGGCTAAATTATATTGTTAAAGTGGGAAATAAAAATGTTGTCCTCTGTTGCTATATATGGCCAGAACATGGGACTTATAAAGAGTATGATTTTGCTCATTTTGATAGTTTTAATGGGTTTAAAATAAAAATTTGTGTAGGATAATGGTTAGGTAGTGATTTTGGAAGTAAATTACATGAAACTCCAAATCTACCTTGTGTTAGTTCGTGCAAGACAGGTAGATTGTATCGTGTTTTTTACTGAATAAATGGTGTCAATGGCTATTAAATTTATAAAATTAAACTATACATAATGAGATTTAATTTGATACGTCATATGCCTAATTTGGATATGTATTCATGGAGATATGAATTTTTATAATAAGCAATGATTTTGGAACACAGTTCTGGGTAGAGTGTGATTATTGTTGATTCTGGATTTGTGTGCGTGTATATGACCGTTGGTAATATTTTTCCTAGAAAATATACTCAACAATGATTGGATAGGCTTTGAAACCACCTCATTTAGACATTTGTACCATTAAATATGATTTTTGAAAGATTGTATACAAAATCTGGCAAAATTAGGCCATGAGACGAAAATAGAAAGTTAAGGCCCAAAGTAAATAGTTTGGTCTTCAAGGGTTAATAAGAAATTTTGAGAATTAATATAGGTCCATTAGCTTCACATTGAGCCTAGTGCAATAACATTAGAGATTGTGAAGAGTTTGGATAAATAATAAACCATTGTTCGTAAATGTATGTTTATAGGACCTGACAATTACTCAGGACGACCAAAGGATTGAAAGCGAAGGCGAGGACTGGTAAAGCATCCAGGTAGTAACTCTAATTTTCACATACTTCGTATAACTGTGTATGTTTGTTTGAACCATGTTTGTGAAAGTCCCGTCTAGTGTGGGGCTAGCACCACTTACGACTCGATTGAGTGGAAGGGCTGACCATGGAGTACCTTCCCGGTGGCTAGAGCCTAATGGATCAGTAGTCCATAGGTGACAAACCTAATTACATTTAGACGACTCGGATGGTTCCCAGTCGAATACCTAGAGCTATAGTTGTGTGATCTATGTTTGTAGTTGTTGCTGCTTGTAATCTGTAATCTGATTCTGAATGTTATTATGTTATTGTAGACTGTTCTGTTTATGGTTAACTGTCATATACTGTCTACAATTTGTCTGTGAGATCAACTATTACTCTGGGAACCTTCGGGATCCCAGCCCTTGTTACTACTTGTGGCTTGTATAGCATATTAGACGCGGCTCCCAAGGCAAGGCCATAGATGTCAACGGATAGAGATGTCGGACTTGTTCTGGATTGGTTGTGGATTATTTTTTGAGGAATTTTATAATTACGGTTAGAGTTTGTAAATATTTTGTATGAACCATGTGGGTATTTTTGTTATGTAATCAAGAGATTTGTATCAATATATTGTGTTATTTCTGTTTTGCCCATTGAACTATGCTCTATGACTCTGATAAATGTCGATATACCAATGGGGTATGACACTGGGGGCTCACAACACATTATATAAGTAAAAGAATCCCTCGCATCGCGCTGGGGTGCTCAAAGGACACAACCAATTATGAGATGTGATACAATGAGTCTTTTCAATCTCAGGATATAAGGATTTAGTTTTTCCAATGTTAACATATAAATTTTTGCATTAATGGTCAACAGAAGAAGTAAGAATGGTGAAAATTTTGAGAAGTTAAGGTGTATTTTATTTATTATGAGAGGTGTTTATTATATTTTTTTCTAATAGCAATTGCCTATACATTTACAATCTAAGTTTCATGTGTCCATGCAATGCAAGGGTATTTTGTCTTGAATATAAGTGAAAGAACCCCTCGCATCACCCTAGGGTGCCCAGGGGACCCATTATAGAAGTGAAAGAATACCTCGCATGGACATGAATAAGTGTTGGGGAATAGATTCTAATTTATCGTATGGACATGAATCCTTTCGAATCAAAACTATCATTCAAAATGACAAGGAGGCAATTCTCGAACATCATTTCGTTCACAATGACAATAAACAAAAACCAAAGTCAATTCATATCAAATGTTGGCTTATACCTTTTGAGTCCACTTTTTTCACATGGTCAACTATACGTTATATTATCAAGAATGAAGAGTTTTAATATATTGAAATTGCTCATATAGGATGAAAAAAAAAAAGAGATGTGCCAACATGACGACCAACATAGTCCACAGAAAAGTGTTTCAAAACCTTATTTGATGATGTAATTAATTCAGAGATATGATGGCATTAAAAAAAAATTATGAAATGTCAATTATAGCTCTTCACACTTTCATATGCATAATACGATTGAAAATTTATTATTTCAATTGAAATATGTTATTATATAAAATTGAAATATGTTATTATATAATATTGACCATCAAGAAAAATGTCAACCGAGCAACGCAGGGGGTCATTTGTCTTATTGCTTAATAGAAAGCTGTGACTAAAATAAGCAAACTAGCTAATCATGATGATGAGCTCATTACAAAAGTTACAAAGCAAGAAGTGAAGAAAAAGGCAAAATGGGTCTTATTTACTTATTGTACATACATACAGAGATATATACTACCTCCAATCATAAATGTAAGACCTAATAGATCTTACATTTAAGACCGAAGGGATATATGAATAAGAAGCTAAGTAGCACAAAAGTAGCGGCAAGTTTTGTGACCCTTTTGTTGTCTGCTTCCATGAAGCTCCATCTTCTGAACTTGCTCTCCATTTTTGTCATAATTAACTTTGTTATTCTGAATAAATGAATGAATTATAAATCAGTCACCCATCACTACATCAATTACTTGCGGGTTATAATTTGTTGACTGTTATTGTTTTTCATTTTTATTTACACTAATTAAATCCAAAGCTCTAAATATGGCAGAGATCTCTGGCAAGAGGGAATCACCAAGCGTTTATTAGCACTTCCTAAAAAAACGATCAACTGGCTAGCTAGGAAGAATGACAATTAAAAATCTTTCAAGAAGAGGATTAATTAATGTAAAATGGGAACTTTGAGAAAAAAATGTAAAATAATAATTCTCAAATAGTAAGTATAGAAGTTTGACGCTTTGACATGTAAATTTCAAAGTTCTAATCATACACATCATACACGGCTTCAATATTAGTCCTTAAGGGCCTGTTTAGTTGGAGGGGACGGGATAAAAGAGTAGAAAAAAGAGCCCCTTCACTCATTTGATTTGAAATTATTGAGCGGAGAAGACCTCAAAGTTTCCATCCCCTCCCCTACAATATCCTTATTTTAGCTCCCCTCAAAATTGGGGGGTTTTGGAGTGAAATCAAAATTTTAAACCACTTTATCATTATAATTTATGTAATATTTCAATAATGCACATGATAAAAAATATTATGATCAATAAAAATAGTGTTATTCTTAAAATATTTTATTATAAAATAAAATTTATTATTATACAAAAATTTATTATAATTAAAAATATATTATTAAAAAATTAATTTAGTGTATATTTATTAATAAAAAATTATTATAATTATAACAAATGCTTATACAGATTTAAATATATTAATTGAGTAAAAATATGTTTTTTCATTAAAAAATATTATTATGAAATAAAATCTTAAAAAATTCTATTCTTACAAATAAAAAATATTATTATAAAATTGATTTAAAATAAAAATAAATTTTCATAAATAAAAAAATATTATAATTATAAAATATGTTAATATAATTTTTATTGAAAATATTATTATAATGAACAATATACTATTTTTATTAAATTAAAAAATATTTTTTAATAATATATTATTAATACATTTAATTTAATATACATATACACATATACATATACATGTGTGTGTGTTACAAATAAAAATGTTATTATATTAATTAGATAAGCAGATGTAAATTAAAACATAACATATAAATAAAAAATATAACAAAATATATATGTTATGGCAAACGGGAAATTGCTATCATTTCTCTCCTCTCATCCTATCTTAAACCAAACAAGAGATCATTTAAAACCCTTTACCTTCTCCCCCACCAGCCAAACTAAATAAAGTAACCTTCTACCCTTTTTTTCTATCCCTTCCTCTTTCATTCCCTCCTTTCAAATCAAATAGGCTCTAATTGTCATTATCCGGACAAACTATGAGTATGCAAATAATTAACAAAGCTATCCTTGGTATATTACAAGTGGAAACTGCCTTTATAGAAAAAAAAATATTAAGAAACTATTATGAGGTAATATAAGGGAAAATTATTGTCGAAAAATCTCTCCTTACAAAATTTATTACGTACCCATAGATACCTAAACACTCAAGTAGTGGATGCAATTATTCTTCATATGCGTGCAACATATCGTTAGCTATGTGTAAAAGTCTTCTATTTTACACAAATAAATAAGAGTTACATCCAAGTTCTTTAAAAAGGTTCCAATTCATTATTTGGGCAATAAATTTAATAATGGAGGATTTTTCAGCAATTTTTCATAATACACACACGTTTATGGCGTAAATTATAATACCTGCTGGTTGAATGATAGAGGAGTGGAGGCTCCAGTTGGTTCCTGATTTTGAGCTACTTCCTGCACAAGAACAATAAAAATGATGAACATGCATATATGAGCCTCAAGATGAATATACACATGTGTGTGTTTAAATGAAAAGGGAATCAAATAATTGAAAGATGTAAGAAAGAATCAAACCCTTGCTTGGGTAAGTTGGCCTGAACTTAAGGTCTGAGGCTCCTGTTCAAAGGAGCAACATATATTTGCGAACGACGACGGCGACTTCATGCATGCAACTTAAAACCCTAGCAAACCTATCTATCCACCCAAACTTATATATTATGTATGGAGATGCCTAAACATACGTATAAAGTAAACCTTAGCTGGCTTCTCTTCCTATAAATACATGAATCTTCTTCATACTCGTGTGTCTATTTACCCCCACACACGTATATATGTGCATATGTTGTTGCCAACACACAACAAAATATCTCAATCAATCAAACAAGGTGACATTTTTCTGTACATTCACGGAAAAGAAATTGAAATCCCACTCTTTAAAGGCATAGTCAGTTAAATCAACACCTGGCACTCCCTCCCTTTCACATGTTGTTGGGGACAAACAATGGCAGAATTATCAGTTTCTAATCTTTTTAGTGTTCTTGTACGTTTCGTATTGAGATTTAAATTAACAATCGTACGTACTCATTCAGGTTTATTATTTAATTTAGGATTTTTGTAATTAAAAAAATAAAAAAAAAAAATCCTCATGCATTTGAACTAATCAAAACTAATTATTCTTTTTAAAATTAATGAAGAAAAGTTAGTTCAGTTAAATTCTAGGGGTTATTAAGCGTAGGGGACAAGTTTCTTCAGGTTTAAAAAACACTCATATGTACTAAAACTATTTATAGATTACTTATCAATAAGATATTCTTATATAGACAATTCAAACTTATAGTGCATTTGCGGAGCATGAGAGGGAGCCAAGTGAAAAAAAGAAAATATACTTTACATATATAACTCCTTCAATATAATAATTAATTAAGTTCTGGACTAATATGAATAAAGTCAGGCAATCAACGGGTGGCTCATTATATTAATTGGGTTAAGGTTCAAATTTTGTCCTAGAAATTTTCATACATATAAACTATGAGTACTTGACAATTGTTCTAGATCAATCTTGCCCGTAAGTATTAAAAAAGAAGCAATGTCACCTCTAACCGTTAATAATGTTATCAGTTAATATTAGTTTTTTTAACAGTTATGATGAATTTGCTCCATTTTTAGCACTTATAGTTTAGGGATGAAATTAATATTTTTTTTAAAAAAAAAAAAACTTAATATAAAAACTTTCGATGCAAAATTAAACGTTACCTTATATTAATTTCCAACAATTGTTGTATATATTAAGCTAATTCATGGTTGATGAATGAAAAAGAAAGAGAGATAGTGATTTGATATTGATCCACTAAAGTGTTAATTAGTAAGAGAAGAAAAGGTTGAAGCCAAATGATCAAATGAAGAGAAATTAGTGTGTTTGTGTGAACTCACCACCCAACTTTGTGTCTAAAGCTTCAGAATTAATTCAATTCACATGTTACAATCAACGTTGCTTCTTGTTGATGTTCTTCCATTGTGTTTTTTATCACCTACTGATAACGACTCTCCATAATGTGTCCTTCTATATATATGAGCCAACATTACTATTTCACCACACTACAAAACATATCACTGTTACAAATATTATATTATTCATATATATATATATATATGAAATTTTATACCTCAATTATTAATTATATATTATTATTATTATTATTAATTAAGGCACTGATGATCCAAACAAACCAAAAGCAAACATGTTTGACAGGAATGCTTATCCACGAAGGATATAGTAGGGAACAAAGTTAGAGATCAGTATAAGCAATAATTGATAGGCCACATGAATTGCAGGCAACCAGAATGATATATATATATATATATATATATATATATATTAACGTAACATGGGAAGATCCTTCCTAATGGCCAATGGGTAGGTCACCAAAAGACACTATTTTTAACAAACTTGCAGTGCATGTGCTGGGTTTGTTCGCCCACATGCGTGTAAATGCACTCACTCACACACACACTAATTTTAACATATACTACCGCCAATTTTAAATATAAGACTCGGTTAAGTTTTTAATTAAAAAAGCTAAATATATTAATTAATCACAATATATTTTGTGCATCATTTATATTATATTTTAGTTTATAAGTTAGATGAATTAGTTTAGAGAAAAAATGATAGATAAAAATAATTTATTTAATTTTTTTGATTTCTCCAAAAATATCAACTAAATCTTATATTTAGGATTGAAGGTAGTATTTATTTTAAATTTGTATTGCCCATAAGTTATGGAAAAAAAAAAATCTTATATTCTTTGAGTTTTATATTTTTTTGTTGATCATGAAAAATTTCTTTGTTTTTTTAATAATTTTTAAATCATTGTTCTAAGATTTCAAGTGATATTTCATAGTAAAATCAGATAGACACGTATTTTTAAAAATATTGACAAATCTCTCTTGAAAATAAAAAAGATGCTTGTGTAATTATAATTTAGTCTTTACGTTTTTTTTAATACTTATCTAAATTTCAAAATTAAATTAAATTTTTGAAACCAACCAATGTTCTTGAACTTTGTCGGCTTTAATATAAACCTTTGAGTTTGAGTTTGTAAGAATAAAAAGAAAAAATATTTTTAGAAGAGTTACCCTCAATTAGATCTAGATGTGATGATATTTGAATATGACTCTATCATATATTTATATAAATAATAATAATTTTTCCAAAAAATTTTTTATTTCATTTTTAAAAAAAAAATTTATGCAATTTAAAAATGTATAAGTTCAATAAAATTTGATTACTCATCAAGTTGAGGTTTAGGGGTCCACATGTACGCGTATGTACATATACGTGCAACGTACGTAATTGCGTGTACCCTTTCTTTTTGCCGATATGTATTATGCAAGTGGAAGCGTTAAGTTCCGATCTATAAAGAAATACCAACGCAAAAGTGATAAAATATATAGCTTTTTGACAAAAACGCATATCTAATTATTATTTAAATTAGTTTTTTGAAAAAAAATCATCACTTTCACTACTTATTGCGAAGTTCATTCTATATTTGAAAGCTACAATATTAAGATCATGCACAAAATTAATCAGAAAGTTGAAGCTGAAGGACTATCAAATTCAGATATTGTTTTAAAAAAATATTATTAATAATATAAATCGCTATACATATATATATATATATTATATATATAGCCATGCAATGCTGGTAAAATTAAAGCTTCACGAGCTTTATTTCTTTATCCCTTTTACTTTCTTTTTTTAATTTTATCCCTTTTACACAAGCAGAGTCACATGGCCTTCGAAAACTAAAGGGCAGGTTAATTATTCGCTTGTTCTTATTATTTTAATTAATTATTTTTTTTGTCTTACTCGTTTCAATAATTCAACGTTTCCAACTCCGAGGAGGGTTTACTTTGTTGTGGTGATTAATTAATTAAAGAATTTTCATCTCTTTCCAATTTATTTTGTTTACATTTACCACCACTCTTACACCAAACACCATATCTTAGATTCCGGCCAAAAAAAAAAAAAAAAAAAAAAAAAAAAATCTTAGGAAAATTATATACTCAATCATTGACTGACCTATTCTTGAGGACCGAGGCTCTCATCAATTTCTCTTACCCTCCATTTCGCTTCACTTCTTTATTTACACTATTAGATTAGCTCTAATAAACTCTAATAGTTAAGATTTAATATTCTATAAAAATATTATTATAATATTAAATAAAATAATTTAAATAAATAAATATAAATCATTAAAATTTAATCTAAATAGTTCATATATACTTTTATTAGAGTATTCTATATATTCTTTTTACTTTTTATAGAATATTAAATCTCAACCATCGAATATAATTGATCTAATTGTATAAATAAAGAAGTGGACGGTAAGGGAAATGGAGCAACCCCTTTTCCTTTATTCTCACATAATTTCAGTGCTCATCATAGTGATGGGCAATTAATTTTTTATCACATTGATGAAATCTCAACCGTTTAAATTTAATTTGAACAATCAAAATTTAAAAATTTTCATTTGTGAGTTTTAAATAATAAATTTATTTTTATGAGAAAGTGATAGTTATAAGATTATATTTTTAAAAAAAATTTATATATATTAAAATTTATTTAAAATATGAAAAATAAACTAAATTAAATCTGAACCATCCAAAATATATCAATCTAATGGTGTAGATGGGTGATGAACGGCTAACTTCTACATGTTTACCATCGTTCATGAGTTGTCATTTGATAATTAATTGATTATATTTCTAAACATACTGTATGCCAAAAGAAAACACAAAAGCTCTGCCTACATACTTTCGCCATGAATAATTCTAGATTATATTAGACTTAAAATTCCAGCTAGGTTATTAGGGTTGATATAATTAAAAAGAGTATGTGTATTACCATTATACTCCCTCCGGTCCTAATTATAAGAACACTTTTGTAGTGAAATTTGCACTACAAAAATGTTCCTATAATTAAGACTGGAGGTAGTAATATATTAAACGGACAAAATAAACTGTTTGATGGAGGATTATTGAGTTTTTTTTTTTAGTTTGGTATTATCCAATCATTTTTGAAGGAGGAGAAAGACAGGGGAAAAATAGATGCTTCAATAGAAAGGCTATTTCATTTTTTTTTTTTTTTTTTTTTTTTTAAAAAAAAGCTGGAAATGGGTAAAATAATAGTTAGAAGAGAAAATCCCCCTCGGGGTCAAATAAGCAAGATATTATCAAAAAATACCCAAAGAAAAGTCACATGTTAAAAAAAGCCCTAGTTGTTAACGTGTACTAATTTAATTATTAATGTTGTATTGATTTAATTGTTAACGTGTACTGATTTAGTTGTTAATGTTGTACTAATATAGTTGCTAACGTTTTTAAAATAATACAAAAAAATGTTCTAAGGCCTTTTCTGACATGTAACTTTTTTTGGGTCTTTTTTTATAACATCTTGCTTATTTGGGCATTGGCGGGGATTTTCCTCAGTTAAAATGCTTCATAATCTACTAGTGTCCTATAATAAATGCAAGAAATAACAGTTAGTTAAAAGAGTAACTTTTGTAAACATATACAAGAGACATGGTTAAAGTGGGGTTGAGGAAAGCTAGTGAGGATAGTAATGAGGAAGCAAGGTGGAGTACAATAAATGGAGAAGAGAAGGTGGTAGGAAGGAATAATAATAATACTAATTAATATATAGAGAGAAGAAATTAATAAAATGAGAGAAGAAAATAAGGAAGGGAGGGACGTTGGGGCCCATGGGGAAGGGGAAGTGTCGAGGGTCGGGTGGACAGTTATATCAGCCTCAATTTGTACCAACTCCTTTTATTATTATTTCTTATTTTCACTCTCACATGACCCCTTTTTAAGGGAAAATCTCTCTCATGACCCAAGTAAACAAGACATTGTCAAAAAAGACCCCAAAAAAAAGTCACAGATATTAGAAAAGACCCTAATTACTAACGTGTACTGATTTAGTTGTTAATGTCCTAATGATTTAACTGTTAACATGTATTGATTTAGTTGTTAACATATATACTGATTTAGTTTTTAATGTTGTACTGATTTAGTTGTTAATGTTTTTGAAATTATACCAAAAAAAACCCTAGGGCCTTTTCTGACATGTGACTTTCTTTCGGTCTTTTTTGACAATATCTTGCTTACTTGGGCCCTGAAGGGGATTTTCCCTTTTTTTTTTATGTTTCAATTCAAAATATTTATTGGGATTCAATTGAGTTGTAATACTTGTTTGGATCACTTTTGGGGTCTTAAAAATATTCACATAAATAGAGATGAAACCTTTCTCACAGAATTACCTCATATACTGTAAATCACAAATGAACAGTTATTTTTTAAGGCTTCAATCACTATTCTAAACGAGCAACTAAGAGCGTGTCAAAACTCTACCACTAAATATTTAACACTGTTGAATTTCTAAATCTTGAATTTAAGATTTTTTGGCTAAGATGATATAACTCCTTACAAATTGACGTAAGTGATTTGGTGTATTGGTTTCACCTGACTCTTCTTTTAATCTTTATAGGTCTTCTTCACATTGGCAGGTTAGATTGGTTTCATAATCCCTTTCATCATCACTATAACTTGGATCACCTCCTAGCTTTCTTCGCCTTCTAATTGCTTCTATTTCACCCTCCTATGATATGTGCCTTTCCTTCTATTTATTCATTGATTATGACTTCTTAACCCACTGTTTCTATAACCACGTACATATTGTTTCGTTTTGTACCACTTGACCATTTAGCTCTCATTAGTTTAAGTTCAATACGCTAAAAGGAAATGACCCATGTTTGTGACGGTGTGTCTCAATCTTTGGCTCCATTCTTTTATAAAGCCCTTTATGGTTTCAGGTTTCTCAACAAAAGCGAGGGGAAAAAATCTAGGTCCATACTTTTGTGATATACTAGCTACTTTAATTTTTCATTTCTTCTTATATTTCCTGGCTTCTTTACTATATGATTGGTTGGTGTTTGACATTTCAGCTACACTTTTCAATTTCGTGTTTGAAAATCTGCCGCTGTTTCTAATCGCTTTTTTAAATTATATTGATCCACTCCAAAATGCAGTATGGACTTCAGAGTTCCCTCCACTCAAGAGATTTTACATTTAGAGTGTTGTGTCTGACCGAAGATTAAAATCTGAGAATTTCTCAATGTTGCCAAATTCGACAAAGAAAACAAATTAAATCAAATTTTTAGAGTACAAGGATTGATTCTACAGCAAAATGAAGTTCTTCTTCCTCTCCATTAATTATCTCCCCTGTCCTTCAACCTATGTCTTCTTTGCTTGTCTCTCAAGTTTGCTAAAGCTAAAGATTCAAATTTATAGGACAAAATTTTTCACTTCAAAAAAAGAGAAAGAAAAAGTTTAATTTGTTGAATGTTGAACTTGATGAAGCTCATGATTTCCTCGCCAATAATCCTAAAGTAACGTTACTCTCTCTGGAACTTTCTAGATCATGTGCCTATAATCTGGACCACTGGTATGAGGGATCATGAACTCATCTCCTCCATGAGAAACGCCGAAAATTGAACTCTGGCTCACCAATTGATGCTGTTGCTGCCTCTGCAATTCCTTCTGCCTCCTCATCTCGATTACCTTCCTGTGCGAATTGGAGTGTTTTGACGACACAAAAGTCGGGCTCGCTGCGGGTCGGTACTCCGGCACCAGCCTCCCGGACTTGTACCGGACTCCACAAGCATTGCACAGAGTCTTCGGACCCATTGGTCCAGTCCGCCATTGTGGAGTCCTCTCGGAGGCGCAATGCATGCATTTCCGACCTGAAGAAAACTCCGAATTCGAACTCTCTCTTTTCTTCGCCGCCACCGGCTTCGCTTGCGCCGGTTCTGAAACTACCGTCGGGGTGATCAGGTTGAGGAGGCGCGTAGACCAATCCCCTGGGGCAGCGCGGTTACGCTTGCTCCGAGCTTTACCTGGAAGCGGAGTTTCTGGATGGAACATTAGCGCATTTCGACCTGTGTCGGCGGCGAAGGGTGGAATTGTTTCGGAGGAAGAGCAGGACTCCAGTGTCTGAGGTTTCGTTCCGATGGCGGAAGCAGTGTTGCCGGAGAGGAGGTGGAGTGTTTTTAGCTCATCTTCGACCGAAAATGAGTCTTCCACGAAGTTCGATAGCCATTCCAGTTCAGCCATGTCGTCAAACTGCTAACGAATCAGAAGAACAAAATCAGTTTTAATGCTGATCAAAATTGTAGTCAGTTTTAAGCGTAAAAACAGGATGATTCGTTTGAACTTTAAACAGAACTGCGTAATGGAAGTTACGGTTAAAGGAATTGAAATTCCAAGCGTTAGTTGAACATGAAAAGCGTGAATTACCGGAACGCAGAGTTCTCCAGATAAATGAGGATCATCGAAGCCGCGGGAGGCAGAGTAACCGGAGGAGAAATGATTGTCACCGCCGGAAACGGAAGAATTACAGCTGTCAACGGCAGTGACAGTGGATGAGTCGGTGGACTTTCCGGCGGCATTATCGAAGAAACCGTCGGTCATGATCATAGCGTCGGCGTTGGAGAAGTCAAGGAGGTCGTCAATGGCGAAGGACTCACCAGGCTTCTGTTCAGAACCATGGCGCTTCTCCGACGAGAATTGCTCTCCTCCGGCTGAGAAGTAGCCACCGACAAAACACTCGGGTAGTTCCATTAACATATAACGTTCGTTTACAGAGAGACTGAGTCTGAGCTAGAGAGAAAATGAGCAGTTATTTAGAGAGAGAGAGAGAGGAGAAGTATGGTGTGTCCGACTCTGAGTCTGAGAGAGGTGGGAGAGGAGGGGTGGGGTTTTGAGGAGTCATGGAAGGGCAAAAATGTAAATAAGAGAATTTGGAGCATCTTTTTTCATGCAGGCAATATATGGATATAATAATAGGAAGTGACTTGCAAGTTCTGTAAAGTTAATTAAGCAGTTTTATTTTTCTTTATATATTTAGCTCCGCGCCTCCCTCTTTTTTTCTTTTTTTCCTTTTGCCCCCTTCAGCTATGACTTTTACTTTCGACTAGTAATCTTTCCAAATTTTTCAAAACAATTTTTTTTTTAGTAAATAACGTATAATGCATATTTTCTTTTTTTTTTTTTTTTTTTTCCAATTTGCCTCATAATTCAATCACAGAAAGTTAGTAAATAACGTATAATGCATATTTTCTTTTTGTTGAATCAATGGGAAACCATATCCCCACAGCTTATCCTGTCTAAGCAAGCTCAAGTAAGCAACAAAGCTGAGATGGACCAATTATATGCACATAAGAGGTGAATGAATTTGGAAGTCGGGTCCTAATTATTAGAACATTTTTATAATGTAAATTACACTACAAAAATGTTCCTATAATTAGGATCAGAGGTAATACTAAAGAAAATTGACATGACTTCCTCTCCATTGGATTAATTAAGAAAAATCATTCAATCAATATTAAAACACATTTTCCATATAGGTATCACAATTTCTATAAATATAAGAGAAAGTTGTGTTTTGAGATATTATAAAATATAAGTTGTGTTTATTAGTGAAAAAAGATCATGTTAGAAGAGCCACTTTAAAGCAACAATACTTGAATTAGTTTAACTTACAATAGATATCAAAAGGGAATGTCTAAATTTAGCAACCAGCTATTTTCTTATGGGTACTCAATATAATTAACTATTTTTTGATGCAAAAATAGACATAAACATTTTGAATAGGAGTAGATATACAAACAACATTAAGAAGAGTTAACTTCCACTATTTTTTGCAATATGAGTCTTACCAGTTTTATCACTTTATATTATTTTAATATATTTTTAAAAGTATTAAAGTAGAAATTTAGCAATGATTTATTTTCCTATGGGCACCCAACACAATTTTTTTCATAAGAGTATTTACAAGAAAATTATTAATATTTACATTAATGCCCTTACTTTTTTTTTTATATAAGATAATTAAAGGGATTTAAAAAAAAAACACCGTGAGTTTAAAAAAAATTTACTACACCCCATTGGGTCAAAATAAAATTAAGTTTTGTTAGTGGAAAGATAAATATGTGAATAATCAAAAATATTTAACTCCTTGGATTTGTTTAAATCCTTTTATTTATCTTATAAATGCTTATATTTGTCTTGAAAATGCTTTTATTAAAAAAAAAAAGTAAGAGCATTAATAGAAATGCTTTTATGAAAAATTATTGTGTTAGGTGCCTATAGAAAAATAGTTCATTGTTAAATTTACACCTGAACCCTCTTAAAAATATATTAAAATAATAGAGAGTGATAAGACTAGTAAGACCCAATTTGAGTTAATGATTTGTTATATCTAGTCCCGAATAAATTGATTATGTCTATTTTTGCACACAAAAATAATTAGTTGTGTTTGATGCCTATGAGAAAACAGTTAGTTGCTATATTTACACCTTAACTCATACTAAAACAGATGTATATACTCCCCCTAATTTAAAATATAAATAACTTTCAACAATTGAAAAGTGATTAACTAATTAAATCCATTTTAAATTTTAAAAGAAGATTCCAACTTTACCCATAATTCTTTTTGAAAATGAGACTTGTATTTTGAACTGAAAGGAATATAAAGTTATAGACAATGTCCAAAATATCTTAAAAGTAAAAAAATGATGAGAAGAGGGAAATGCTAAAATGAATGGAGAAGCAGCTTGAATAAGAAGCAAGAATGAGAAACAAAAGAGGAAGGTGTAGTTGAGGCAATGAATAATGATCATGTGATGTAGCACAGACACTGTGGTGGGCTGTCACGTAGAAAGTTAACAAAAAATCCATATACTTCTCCTCTATACTACTACTTTCCTTAACATGTCACTTTTCTACTGTACTACGACTCACCACTTTAGATTTCTTGAGTAATTATTCATTAATCACATTTATTAAACAATGATTAAGGTTTCATTAATTAAGTGTTTAAATTATTAATTCACCACCGATCTCCACCAGATTTTGTCCCCGCCATTCCTCCAATAGTCTTCATCTTTTGCATCACTGATTCCTCTTCTCTTCATAATTTTAATGCTTTGGGACCTGTGCAAATTGTTCCCCCTTTTTTTTTAACGTTGTGATTTATTATTGTATTAATTAATCGTGTTTATTTATATATTTGTATTTCCCAATTCTATCCTATCATTATTACCTGTTATTATATTCCCTTGTTCACGTTTTTGCACGATGCTTACAGCTCAACCTTAGGGAAACGGACGGCCTTGATTTCATCCACGTGGATTCACTTTAATCTCACCTGTCAACCCCCACTTCCCTCTTTCTTCTTTAGGTTTAACTCTCACTAATCAAGCCTTGTTAGGTACTACTGTACTACTCACGCCTCTAAGGTTTCTCTTTTTCATCTTTCGAGTTTTCCATACATTTGCAAAAATAGTTTTAAAATTTCAGTTTTCACATTCCAAAAGTTGAAAATTATGCGAAAATAAATAATAAATAAAATACTCTATCCCATCCTCAATAATTAAAAATCTTGAAATTAAATTAAAAAGATATTTTGAATTTTTTTGTTGGAAGCTATTTTTTTTTTTTATTTTGGTTTAGTGAATGACATGAAAAGCATATTAGTAAAATCAATAAAATCCCAAAATTTAAAAGGGTATTTTAGAAAAAGAAAATTAACTAATTTAAAAAATCCATCCAAAAAAAATTTTTGATTTTCTAGAAGGAATAATTAAAAATCTTGAAATTAATTAAAAAGGTATTTTCAATTTTTGTTAAAACATACTACTCTAATCCTCTTTATAAGTCTATTTTAACAAATTTATATGAATGAGTTATCAATAAATAGTAAAATTTTTAACTTTTTCCTCATTTACGATTGAGTATTTTTTGAACTATTTCTTTTTTCATCTTCATTTTTTGTAAAATTGGGTATTACATTAGATTTATAAATAAAAAATTTTCTTAGTTAAAATAAACTTATAAATAAAAAGCATATTTAAGTGGCAAGATGCACATGAAATATTGAAATTGAGACGAATTTTAGTTAAATGAAGTCAAATTATTTGAAGCACTAAATAAATGGAAATTAAATTAAAATATAATTAATGAGAAGAGAAGTACCAAAGTATAAAAGGACACACCGACTGAGTGGGGGCTGGTAGCTCTAATCCCAAGATTAATGAGGAAGAGTAAGTGGATAAGGTTTGTTTACAGCCAATTATTACAGTCAGAAGGGGCTTAATTTTTTGTTCTTTTAAATTTGGAGTAAATTAAAAAAGTGAATAGTGGTTGAAGTAAAAATGAATAAATTAGGTGGTGGGACCCAGGAGCACGTGAGTGGGTGTCAGGGATCATGTGGAAGTGGGGGGAGGTTGGGTTTTCATTTTTCAAAAGCCTTCAAGAGAAAGGGATAGTAGTAGTCAATTTCCACGTCACCTCGCACGTGCCTAGTGCTCCCCATGTCTTTCCCACGAACATGCCCCCACGTGACCCTTTCATTTCACTCCTAATTCATGCTTCTTTCTCAAACTGCATTTTTTCTTCTGGTCTCATTCCATGTGTTCCGTTTTGATTTATATTATAATATGATGACGTGTTTTAATGCGACAAATTGTCAATTAAAAAAATCAATTAATTTAAAAATGGGCCTAACGTTTGACTGCAGCCCATGTCTAATAAGCTTGATTGGTCGGAGCACAAAAACAAGTTGTATCTTTTTTTTTTTTTTTTTTTTTTTTTTTGGGGGGGGGTGGTTATTGAAAAACAAAGTTGTATATATTGCGAGTCGTGACTAACTTCATTTTATATCCCATTGTTTTAAAGCCCGATAAATAATGGGTCAGGCCCAATACGTTGAAAAGGATGCATCATGCATAATTGAGATTAGGCCCAATTAAGCTAAGATTCGCGGATCTCATGAGGTTTATGAGAATCACAGCTTTTGGGAAGAGGGAAAAAGAAGACACCCCAAGTAATGCAGCCTTCCGTCTTTAATATAAGAGTTCATTGATTTTTTTAGGAGATTAATAAAATTAAATAACTTACTTAATATAACATATATTATATATCAATTTACAAATCAGATAAATTGGTTTGGAGGGAAAATGATATATATAAATATTTTAATATAACTTATTTACCTTCCTTAATCTCTTAAATAAAAAGCCAATTGACATACTATTAATTAACCAAATTTTATATTTAAAACTGTAGAGAGAAAGCCCTTAAGCTTAATAATTTAAGCTTACAAGACTTTTGTGTGTATTATATCTTCTCTTTCTTAGGCCCAACTGTTATTTATCAATGTTTTGAAAACCTGGAGGACGGCTAGGTTTTAAACCGCGACAACCGGTCCGAGTTAAGGGCGACCTCGAGTTCCGAGTTGATCTGGGGTCAACTCGGCCGGCACAGAGTTTTTTTCTTACAAAAAAAAAATCGCGGCGGTGCTCCGGTAACACTCAATCAACTCGTCGATGAGGAAAAAGCAAGACATAGATGGAGAAGGAGGGGGAAGAGAGAGAGAGAAAAATTTGAAGACTTAAGCAACTCGTCGATTGAAGACTCCTTGTCGCCGGTGAAGACTGAAGACTGGAGAAATCTGGAAACTCGATCACCTTGTCGTCGCTGACTGAAGAAGACTGTTTGAGGGAGGACGAGATGAGAGAAGATGAAGAACTGATGAAGAGAAAGAGAGAGACTGAGAGTGAAATATCGACCAGCCGTGTGAGAGAGAGATTGAAGGTGGGAGAATTATTTTACAAACCATAACACTTACACTTATTGTCTCACGCATACTCCAATGTGGTATTATATGAATTCTGACATATTTAAGGTATAGACCATATAGCATGTCCAGGGAGAGAGATCTTCAATGATCTTTTTTTAAAAAAATATTAATAAAATATTACACATACTTCTATATTATCACATCACATTATTATTAAAATATAAAGATTTTTATCTATTATAATTAAATTATTTTTTTAATTAATACTTGGTTTGATTCCGGGTCACGACCATCGACCTTAACCCAAAGATGACTGCGACAGTTCAAATCACACGGTCCGGGTTTTAACCTTGTTATTTATAAGTCTATGGACTCTCATATCTAACTTTTATTTATTTATTTATTTATCAATGGTATAAAAAAACTGTTTCAAGATTTAGTGGGTGTTTGAATCTACAGTTGAATATACTTAACTTGTTGAAACGTGCTCTTAAGAAAATTTGAGATGTTTGAATTAGTTTTTAGTTCATTTGGCTTTTGGGCCAAAAGCTGCTCAAAATGTTTTTTTTTTATATACAAAAGAGACACCTCAATGAACACCTATGGAGTTATTTCCCCCATTACAATCTTTATTTAAGATAATACGAAGAGCCGTACATGGTAAATAAACCTCATGATACCTCGGACCTACCTCAAGACCCTTCTTTGCTAAGAAATCCGCCGCATAGTTGATTGACCTCAATACCAAGGTAATCTTTGTTATCCAGTCCAATTGCAGCAGCAATTTAACTTTAGTAATGATGCCCGAGTCCTGATGCTTACTACCTTGTTCATGAAGAAGCAATTGAAGACACTTCAAAGAATCCGTCTCCACCCATACTTTCTTAGCACCTAGCGCCCTCATAGACTTCAACCCTAGGAAGCATGCCAAAATCTCAACAATAAGCTCATCCCCTTGGTCATAGTGTGCATAAACCCCTTAAGAAAGTTACCACCTGAATCATGAATAAGGCCTCTGCAAGCCTTCTTGTTGGTAGCTCTAGAATAAGCTCCATCGACATTGACCTTCACACATCCCTCCTCCGATGGACGCCAACTTTCTCAAGAAGGAGCCAGAGTAACTCCCTGAAGTTGTAGCCCCAAAAGGCGGTCATTAGTAGATGTCATGCAGTCCATCATAGCACATGTGCTAGTAAGAATAGAGTTATTCAAAGTGAATCTTCCCTCAAAGACAAACAGATTCCTCAGTCTCCAAATCCACCAGCACAAAATAACAAATCCAGAAGCCCATTCGTTGCTTAAATCCCGTTGTCCTCGAATATTCCACCATACCCAGTCTGACAAGTTCATACTATAGAACACGTGCCACCTGTCCCTAAGCATTACCTTCCTCCATAATGATCTCGAGTGGGGGCAATCCCGGAATACATGCATAGTATCCTCAAATCCATCCCCGCAAAGGGTGCAACATGATTCTGTAGGCAAACTTCGTTTTACTCGATTTGCATTAGCGAGTAGACCTTGGTGAGCTACCAACTAGATGAGCGTCTTGCACCGAGACGGCGCTCTGACCTTCCACAAGCGGCCTTAGTCCCTCCCCTAGTCTCTTACATCCCATGAGAGCACTCTATATGCAGATTTCACAAAAAATTCTCTATTACGTTCCCACTTCCATTTCACTTCGGATGCTTCATTACTAGCTTCAGTTCCTCCAAGCACAGTATCCCATGTTCTTTTAATTCCTGTCCATACATTTGAGCCAGAACGATCCAATTTAATGCAAGGAATAAGGTCATCCCCACATTTGTACTTATCCCAAACCACTTTAACCCAGAGATCGTCCCTGTGTGTTACCAGCCGCCAACCCAATTTCATGAGGAATGCTTGATTTTGGTACTTAGCATGTCTCAACCTTAGTCCGCCCCTCCGTTTAGGTTTATACACCTCATTCCAAGCCACTAAGGACATCTTGCGATGCTCCGCTGTACTCCCCCACCAGAATGATCTGTTATGTTTATCCAATACTTCCCAATCCGAGCTTGGAAGATAAGAAGTTTGCATTGTGTATGCCGAATAAGCTGCTCAAAATTTTAAGCGGTGTGAAGGTACTTATGCAAAACCCACCGGTTCATCTTATAACCGTTAGGGAATTTAATAATTTTCATAAACCATATTTATCCTTATTTCTCATCTCTGTTGCCCTCTCTATTCTCACAAGCCCAACTATACGAGACATGTACTGTGATCTATTTAGTTTTGCAAATATTATTTTGTTAGAAAACTTCATATTTATATGATTTCTAATTTATATGCATTTTCCCCTTAAATATATTTAATTAATTATTTTATTATTTTCAAAATTTTCTAAATAATAAATTAACTATTTTCATTTTTTGATAATGTTATTTTTTCTCTTAAAATTATCACAATATATACATAATGTGTATGTGTGTATTATTAAATAAGATTCATATCTTTTCAATCTTTTTTTATCTAAACTTCTTTTTAAGAATAATCATCCAAAAAAAGATTACTTTAAAAAAAGTCACTTTTGCTGTCGTCAATTTAAACATAAATCATATTACACTATCTAACTTTTGTGTTATCTTACGTTTGTATCGTTAGATTGAAAAAAGAAAGTCACTTTTACAATCATGAATCCAAACACACCCTTAGAGCACACAAAGATATTTTACCTCTGTCAACAACAAACATATTTTTCGAGATTCAAACTTGTATTTTATTCTTTATGTGGCTAAAGCGGCTTCCTTCTTCAATGAATAGCTTGTTTGTTGAACTCTCACCTTAAGCTTTATATATATATATGAAAGATTGCTAGAGCCAAAGAAATAAATAGGAAGGTTACATAATAGAGGGAATAATTTCCAAACACTCTTGATCAACCCTATTTCTTAAGAACAGAGGACAATCACTCAAAATATTACATTTATCTAATCCGACCTTAGCTAAAGCATCGACAATATCATTTAGTTCCCTCGGAATATGACATAATGTTACCAGCCAATTCCTTGACAGCAAAAGACGTATTTGATCTATCAGCAGATGACCACCAGCGGAGAAGTCATCATCTAGCAAGCTATTAATAGCATCAGCAGAATCAGATTCTAAAATGATCTTTTTCATACCCAAATCCCAAGCTAAAGAAAGACCCTCATAAATAGCCCACAGTTCCGCTACAAATACACCACAAACACCAATTATCTTGGTGAAACCAGCTAACCACAACCCATGATAGTCCCTCAAAAGGCCGCAACAACCAGCTTTGGAAGAACTTATAACCATAGCTCCATCAACATTAAGCTTGACCCAATCTAAAGGAGATAATTGCCAAGAACGAGACCCACTAGAAGTCGGGCACCCGCCAATAGAATCAGAGATCAGGTCCTGGTACATGGAAAATTTCCTCCAGTTTTGCATAATAACAAATTCCGGAAATCTAGGCTTCACAAAATTAGGTTCAAAAGCAAAAGAATTACGCCATTTCCATAGCAACCAAACAGCCACACCAAAGATGAGACTCCAAAATAACCCCATATCTTTGCTAAGCTTACCCATCAGATTCATTGAAAGCCAATATCAGTGCTAATTTTTTTCTTGTTGAGTCACCCACTCAAAAAGCCCGTATTATATACAAAATGGGCTGTTTTTTGGTCTCCTTCTTCCAAGTTGCGCAATGAATATATTAAAATGTTTTGTACCAAAAAAAATGTTTAAATTCCCTCCAGAGAATGTGCACACATCTGTTGCACTTCTTGCACCTCATCAGAATTACCTTCAATAAGAAGATATTTATACCTAAAGAAGAATTAAAGTGTTTAAATGATTGATTATTGTGGGTTAAGAAAGCATTTTTGCTCAAAAAGTTTTCATTGAGGGGCAATTTTACTCCAAAAGTTTTTCGGGAGCAACCTTATCACGAAGTATAAAAAAATTGAGCAATTTTGTTATGATGTTCATTGACCAAATATATCTTGTAACTAATAGTCAACATGTCATGTAAGCCAAGGTGCAAATTTGCCTCAATTTAACTTTGAAAAAAAAAATGAAGTAAATAACACATGGATTTCCGATGCAAAGTTATACCTTAACAAAAATGACATGGATGACATGTGATCGTCATTCAAGTATGTTTAATTAACTAATTGTTAAAATTAATGAAGATAACAGCCAATGCAAAATTGCTTTATTTTTAATACTCTCAAGGCAAAATTACACCCTAACCCTAATTTAATTACTTTTTGTACCTTATCGGAACCCAACTCGCAAACAACCCAACTCACAAGCAGAGTTCGATTATTATTCAAGTATGTTATTGCATAGAAATGGACATGGCAAAGGATCCAAATAACCCTTCGAGTCCATTTGAAGGTAAGAGTGATGTTGTCTTTTACGGAAACAGGGAAGCTGTTTCCTCGGCCAACATGGATTTGTGTTTAGCCCCACCAAATGATGTGATATTATTAATGTGAATGAGTATTCTTGGGATTTAACCTCGCAAAACACTAATAACAACATGAATCTCTGAGCAATCAGACAAGTTGAGGAGTTGATTGTGCGTGTTAGTTAAACCACTTTGTTTGAAATCAAGGTTAAACTAATTTGACTCAACAACACTAATAAAAATGTTACGCATAGTTAAATGGCCTTGCTATGGTACCAACGAACATTTCTTAACACATAAAATTAGATAGCATAAAAGACAAAGCATAAACAAAATAGGACATCATGGCCAAAACATTTCAGTGTCTCATTCTTGATATTGTCCACTCTGAAGTCCCGTCACACCCCACAACTCTAAAACGCGTCGAGAGGCAGTGGCGGAGCCACGTTAGGGCAGGTGGGTGCAAATGCAGGCATAAGATTTTAAGATATGTATATTATTTAGCGAAAATCATTACAATGGATGAGTTTATAGCTCAGTGTTAGAACATTTCCCTTAACAGAATAAGGTCGCCAGTTCGAACCTGCCTGCATGTTCCCTTTTCATTTCTTTTGTTTTTGTTTTTCCCTTCCAAACTCCTTATGAGATTTTTTTTTCTTCCTTTCCAAACTCCTTATGCGATTTTTCTTCCCCCTTTCAAACTCCTTATGAGAAACACATGCCCTTTTTCATTTCTTCTTCTTCTTCTTTTTTTCCCCTTCCAAACTCCTTATGAGAAACACATGCATCTTTTTTTTCCTCCAAGTTTTTCCTCCTTATGAAAACTCATTTCTTTTTTCTCTCCAACATTTCTTTTTTTCCTCTCCAAGTTTTTTTTCCTCCTTATGAAAACTCATTTCTTTTTTCCCCCAACATTTCTTGTTTTTTCTCCAAGTTTTTCCTCCTTATGCTCCTTTGCTCTATTGTTGATATTTGACTTTTTAATATTCTATCTCATATGCCAAACCATAATAATTTTTTTCCTTCCATATTGTTTTGGAATTTGATTGTGTAACATCTGGGTATCTATATACGATGGGATTAAAGTATATTGTTATGTTTTAATTGATTTCCTCGGAAATACTTTTCAATTGAACCTTATTCCTGGTCCTAAACTTTACGAAAGAGTGGGTTGCCTTTTAATTAAGTTGAAGTTTTCTTTTCTTTTATTATTTATATTCTTTTGTTTTTTAATGTATTTAAAATTTTCCTCAAAATTTTTTTTTTCTCAAATCCCACCACTAATTGTGTACTTATAAATATTAAATGTTGGCTCTCGCCTTTGTTGAGAGGGGAAGTATTTAAAAGAGTAGTCGTGAATAGCACACTTAAAGAGAAAGCCAACAGAAGTTTAAGTAAAGACAGATCAACTAGAAAGTATTTTCAAATCCAGACCTTCTCCTTCTGGTTTCATGCTTGTCAGTTTTTATATTTTTTTTAAAAAAAAAACAGATATAAATATAGTATTGAATAAAAGTAATTGAAGAAATATATGGATGATGAGGGTGAGGGGGAAAGGGAGATGATTGCTTGCATGAAACAACTACAATGATTAGTAATCCCAAGTGTACACACTACAACCTCCCCCATTTTTCAACCCTTTTCATGCCGCAATTCTCTCCCTCTTCTTTTTTATCCATACATTAATTATTTCCCATTTCATCTCAATATATACATAATAATTAATAGTCCCTCTACTCCTTAATACTTCCACCGATTCTAAATATCATTATAGTCTTATTTATAAGTCTCTTTTGATCAAATCTCACATACCAATGAGACGTAGGCATCTCAATGATTATGAAACAAATTTCCAACTTTACCTTCATTTATGAATGAGTATTTTTCAAATCTTTATTCTCTCTCTCTCTTTCTCTTTATGGGTGTAATTAATATAGGTAAAATTATCACAATCTCATTTATTTGGTCAAAAGGGCTTATAAATAGGACCAAAATTTTTTGTCAAAAAAGACTTATAAATAGGATCAGAGTGACAAAGTTGACTTTTTTTTTTTGAAGATTAAGGAAGTTAAATAAGTTATTTAATCAAATTATATTTTATGTATCCTTAAATTTCATATTAGTTTATTAGTCAAACTAATTAGTTTGAAGAAAAAAATAAATAAAAATACTATAAAGTAATTTGATTACCTTCTTTAATCTCTCTAAAAAAGTCAACTTTGTCTTGTATTTAGACCCAAATGGAGTATAAGAGATGGTTAACTTTTTCTTTTTAATTGAAGAGATTAAGGAAATTAAATAAACTACTTAATTATAACAAATATCGTGTATCATTAGATTATAAAACAATCCATAAGTCAAACAACTTAGTTCAAGAAAAAAACGATAAATATAAATAATTTGATGTAACTTACTTTGTTTCCTTAATCTTTTGTAAAAAAGTCAAATGGTTCTTATATTAAGCACAAAAGCAAGTATAAGAATAGCTTGATTCTTAGAATTAAAAAAAGCACACTCCATTCAGTTGTTGTTTTATATCAGCAAATGAGTTATATATTTTTCTGTGCTTGTGTTTGTTAAAATTAGAAGAGCTTCATATTCTCATAGGTCTATTTTATATACGCATAATGATGCTGCCAAAGACCAAACTGAGATCACAATAATGCTCTGAGTTACGAGTTCCAGTTTCTTCGGTAATTGAGAATGAATGATCAAAACATGTTTTTCTTTTTGAAGCTATCGGACCATAAAGATAAGTATATATATACCAGTATTAATTTAAATACAAATGCATACTAAACATTTAATGAGAATGAACAGTGTAAAGTGAACAATTTGTTACAGTGGAGGTGGTAGTTCCAGCAGACAACAATCTTAACAAACACTCCTAGGTGCATAGTATCAATTGTGATTCACAAGCCTTTCGTTTAACTTATATTCCCACCACTACACCTCACAAAAAGTCAATGTTTTATTTCATTATAAGCCAAGAAAAGTTCCTCACTTTGACCCATATCATGAATTTTATCATCACACATCAGATTTCTTTCCATCATGCCACCCAAATTTTTATCCCACCTAATTCTATTACCAAAACGAAAACAAAGAATCGTGATTAAGAATCTAATTATAGATAAATATACCCATTTCCCTTATTATTATTAATTATCTTTTAATTATGTGGCAAGTAATTTTGTTTTAAGTTTTAAGTTATATAACTAATTTATAACAATCAAATAAATTAGTTAAGCTTATTTTTTTTGCTTACAATGTGTGTTGGTTTTCTTAAAATACTTATTTTAGTTATTTGCATTGTAAATGAGTCTTCATGAAAATTTTGTTAATATGTATAAGGCTCGTTTGAGATAGCGGTAGTAGAAGTAGCTTTTGTTTATGATAAACTTTTCTTGATGGACTTTTTTTACTGGACTTTTTCTGATGTGATATGTGTTTAAGATAACGGTGACAAAAATGGCTTTAGATCTTCAAATTTGGATAGGTGGTTTCATAAAAAAAGAGTGGCTTCAAGATAATAATGAAACTATTTCAAACCCCCAATTATCAAGCTTTTACTTAATAGATTTTTTTTAGTTTCTGAAGCTATACTAAACAGGTTTCATAATTAATTGATGAAGTTTCAAAAAATAATTGTAAATTTCAGAGATAAAGTAAAATTAGATCTTCTATTTAAATTAAAAGAAACCCTTTTAGATAATGCCTCGAAGAATATTGTCTCAGATAGGAAGGTATATGTGCTAAATTCACATTGTTAGCAATTATATTACTACATCCGGTCCTAATTATAAGAGTTAGTTGACTTTTTTTGGAGAGATTAGATTAAAACTAAATAAGTTACTTAATCATTTCATATGTTATATATTCTTAGTTATATATTAGTTTATTAGTTATACTAATAAGTTTGAAGAAAAAAATAAAAATAAAAATACTTTAAAGTAATTTAATTAGCTTTCTTCATCTCTAAAAAAAAATCAACTAACTTTTATAATTAAGAGGGGAGGAGTATTATATATTGTTTTGGTAAATTCATAAATATTTTCCAATTATTAATTTAGTAGCCATATTTCATGTCATGTTCATGTTGTGAAGCTGAGAGGAACGTATGTGATGCCAAAGCATATGATCATCATCACCCACCCACCCCTCTCTCTATCATCCTTTTACTCTGCATTACTTTTTATTTATTATTTTTAAAATTTTAAAATTCAGTTTTTTTTTTTAATATTTTTAATAGGAATATTTAAAAATCGAGAGACGCATGCAAAAAGGTCATCATAGTGTCCTCTCTGTCCCACGCCAACCTCTCCCCTATTACTTTTTTCCTGTTGTTTTTCCTTTTCAAACTATTTTCTTTCCCTTAATGCCCTTTTCTTTTCTTCGTTTTCCTTTCATTGACTATGCTGTCCTCTCCACTCCACCTCCCCCCCTAATGAACTTTAAAAAAAATGAATTAAGAGGGAAAAGAAGTCATATAAATATAACTTATAAATAGTATTTTGGTTTTGATTATAAGATATAGTTGATTTTTAAAAAAAATTAAAGAAGCTAATTAATTTACTTTAAAGTATTTTTATTTTTTTTAAAGTAATTTGTTTGACTAATAGATTAATATATAATCCAAAGATACACAATATATAAAATGATTAAGTAATTTATTTAGCTTCCTTAATCTCTCCAAATAAAGTCAACTATGTCTTATAATTAGGACGGGAGGTAGTATAATTTACTACCCTTTTTGATACTTAATATAAGATTTAGTTGATTTTTATAAAAAGATTAATAGAGCTAATAAATTATTTAGTCATAGAATATGTTATGTATAATTAGATTATATATCATTTTATAAATTATTCAAATTAGTTTTAGAGAAAAAACAATAATTATGAATGCTTTAAACTTTAGAGAATTCTTAATTAATTTGATTATATTCTTTAATATCTCCAAAAAAAGGCAATTGAATTTTATATTAAGAATTAGAGATAGTAGCATATACTTCATCCTGTTTTAAATATGAGGTTTAATTCAATTGTAATATAAGATCTCAATATATTTTGTATACCAAATTTAAAAGCATTTCTCCAAACTAGATTTCACAACAAAGGTTGTTTTTTAAGTGTTAGTTTTAATGTAAATGATTAAAAACAATAATTTAAAAAATCAACACAATTTTTTAATAAATATTTAGCTTAACAAATTTTTTCTTAATATCAACACATTCTTGTTATTTTTCTTGCATGGCTTGTCTAGATTTTCATTAAAGATAAGTTAAACGAAACTAAAATCAAGTTGCTAAACAAAGACAATAGCCTCAAATAGAAAACAGAGAAAGGGGGTAATTATGACATTTCAAGGATGGGTACAATTTGCGGCGTAAGAAGCACAAGGGGTGGACTAGCGGGAAGGAGGGCATTTTCGTCCTCACAAAAAATTGCCACAATTTGAAAAATGGATAAAATATTACAAAGGGTGCTCCATTTTCCTACCCAGTGGAGGTAAAGAACTGTGTGCCGAAAGTGACGAGCCAATGAAAAATACAGCGCAAATCTCAGAGCCAAAAACACATGAAACCAACACCACCACCAAAAAGTAATTGCCCCAGTAACAGTACTTTTTCCTCTGCTTTCTCTTTCAGCTAGGGTTTGCTCCTTATCCCAAGTTTAGTTCCCTTTGAGAAAATAAAGGAAAAAGAAGCAATTTTACAGTTTCCAGAGATTCCCCACTAGAAAAAAGGAAAAAAAAAAAAAAATCTACCTCTGATTCTTCAGATATATTTTTTCCTAGTACTTAGTCAATGTCCTTTGTTCTTCACTTCTTCCACTTGATGCTGTGAAAGGAGAAAATGATTCAGGGATCCAGGAGGTTTCGAATAGCTTAGAGCATGAATGGAATCTTGAAGAAGATGAAGATCGAAGGTACTGTTCTGTTTTGGTGGTCCTAAAGCCGTGAGGGAGAAGTATATTTGATAAAACTTGGGGGCATCTGGTCTTCAAAATTCAAAGCCTGGATCATGCTTCAAATGTCTCTCTGTTCTGTGACTTTGCTCATTAACCGAATCTAATTGGTGCAAGAAGTTTCTGGGTGTCCCTGTTTTTCTCGCTTTTTTTATTTTTGAGGGAACTTTTTAGTTATCGGGACGTTTCTGGAGTGCAGATCGTTGGTGTTCTTTGCTCTGATCTCGAAAGATTTCTGTTTTCTCGTGTTCGTGGCTGTCTCTTACGGACGAAACATAAGTGACTACGTAACATTTCAGGCATCCTCAATCACTTGTACTTTTACCTCTATCATTGTGATCCTTCAAGTACAAAATTTGCAAATGCTTGCTTTCTCTTAGTGGGGTTATCTGAGGCTGGTTTATTTGCATCCAGAAATTATTCAAGAGTTAGTGTTGAAGCTGCTTGTGCAGTTGTGCTGGGTCTGTTCTACGTTCGGTGTTTGGGAACTCTGAAGTAATTGGCCATGGCAATGTCCTGCAAGGATGGTAAACCAGGAATGGACAACGGCAAGTATGTCCGTTATACACCTGAGCAGGTTGAAGCCCTTGAGAGGCTTTATCATGAATGTCCAAAACCCAGTTCCATTCGCCGCCAGCAGCTCATCCGTGAGTGCCCTATTCTTTCCAACATTGAACCCAAACAAATCAAAGTTTGGTTCCAGAACAGAAGGTATTCTTCACTATTTTCTCATATGCCTTTAACTATTGGTTGAGTATGGTTAGGATATGGAACTCCTATATTTGATAGCCTGTAATTTCCGTAAAGCACATTCTTAATTCTACCATTTGGTTAACTAATATGACTTTTTTGCCCCCTGGAGCTGATGGAGTTAGTTCCTTTTTGTTTGGAAAAAATATGATATTGTTTTTAATCTTTTAATTTCATTTCCATATTTGAATTGTTTATTATAGTGATTCCAATCAATGGTGTTTATTTGGCTTTGGTAACTTCAGGTGTAGAGAGAAGCAAAGGAAAGAGGCCTCACGACTTCAAGCTGTGAATAGGAAGCTGACGGCCATGAACAAACTTTTGATGGAGGAGAATGATAGGTTGCAGAAACAGGTCTCTCAATTGGTGTATGAAAATGGCTACTTCCGCCAACATACTCAAAATGTAAGAATTTTGACATCGTGTTTCCATGGGAGTGCTATGAAATCATAAAATCATTGTAATAATAATTGTTCCATCTACAGACTACACTTGCAACCAAAGACACAAGCTGTGAATCAGCCGTGACGAGCGGCCAACACAGTTTGACTGCTCAGCATCCCCCAAGGGATGCAAGTCCTGCAGGGTTAGTGCAAATTTAGTTTTTGGGGCCATCTCCGTCATTTTGGTCTGTGACCACTTGAATGTGAGAATGTTACTAAAAAAAATTTACGCATTTGGTTTTTCCAGACTCTTGTCCATTGCAGAAGAGACTTTAGCAGAGTTTCTTTCAAAGGCTACTGGGACTGCTGTTGAGTGGGTCCAAATGCCTGGAATGAAGGTAATTAACTATCTTCATTGACAAAATGGTATAATAACAGGAAAAAAAAAATGTCATCCTTGGAATAACTTATGCTTTGGAATCTGCTAAATTCTTGCTTATTTGCACAGCCTGGTCCGGATTCCATTGGAATTGTTGCTATTTCTCATGGTTGCACTGGTGTGGCATCACGTGCCTGTGGTCTAGTGGGTCTAGAACCCACAAGAGTAAGTGTTTGGGGTTTATTATCTTTATTACCATGGTCTTGCTTGAGGTCAGGACTGCATGACCAACTATATACTTTCAGGTCGCAGAAATACTCAAGGATCGGCCATCATGGTTTCGTGATTGCCGAGCTGTTGATGTTCTGAATGTGCTGCCCACAGCAAATGGTGGAACCATAGAGTTGCTTTATATGCAGGTACAATAAAAATTTTGTAGGAATGATGACTATATTTAAGTAGGTTTGTGCCACATCACTTAATTGCGTACTTCTCTCTTTGTTGATTCAGCTATATGCCCCAACCACATTGGCTCCTGCTCGAGACTTTTGGTTGTTGCGCTATACTTCGGTTCTAGAAGATGGGAGCTTTGTGGTGAGTGTCTTTAAAGATATTTTTTCTTTTATTTCAAATTCCTTATATTTTTTTTATCTAAAATTATTCTTTGGATGTGTTCCCTGCTTAGATCTGTGAGAGGTCTCTTAAAAATACTCAAAATGGTCCAAGCATGCCTCCCGTGCAGCATTTTGTGAGAGCTGAGATGCTGCCTAGTGGTTACCTAATAAGACCTTGTGAAGGGGGTGGGTCTATTATCCACATTGTTGATCATATGGATTTGGAGGTACGTTTATTTAACTATTTTTTCCCCCTATAGATTGATGGTTTTTTAATAGTTATACAAACTTCCCTTGATTTTTTTTTTTTTAATCAAATTACTTGGTTCTTTCCTCTATCTTCAAACTGTAACCAACTTTTGTAACTAAAAGTTATGCTATTGCGCAATCTAATTACAATCTTTTGACCAAAATACCCCTAATTATGTAAAATATATTTTCTGGTCAAATTTAAACCAAATATTTACTCCTTGTTTGTGCACATTTTTGTGCACATTTGGGTGTAATTCATATTTGCTTTATTAGGTTAATGGAGGGTATTTTAATCAAAATTTAAATTGAACTTAAATTTATATTTTGAAAATAAAGGGAAGTTTTGTGCAACTGTGGTAAAATAAAACCATTTAAAAGTAAATATTTGAAGATCTGTGTAATTTATTCTTTTTCTTAATATAAATTAATAATGAATAATTTGAGCATCTCTTTATGACCATTAGCCATGGAGTGTGCCAGAAGTGTTACGCCCTCTATATGAATCATCGACAGTGCTAGCTCAGAAGAAAACGATGGCGGTATGTTATTTTATCCTTACCAAGAGTTAGATGGCACTCACATGGTATGTTACTCGCTATATCTATTGTTTTATGCTTATATGTTTCTTCTTTTGATCCAGGCCTTACGACAGCTGAGACAGTTATCTCACGAAGTTTCTCAGCCCAATGTTACTGGGTGGGGCAGACGACCAGCGGCACTACGAGCACTAAGCCAGAGACTTAGCCGGTTGATATATTATGCTTGTTGGCATGATTCTTGTGTAATTTCTCTGTATCCAAGATTTTAGTCTGACATTTATTTTATATGCCAGGGGTTTCAATGAGGCACTCAATGGGTTTAGTGATGAGGGGTGGTCAATGATTGGCAATGATGGTATAGACGACGTTACAATCATGGTTAATTCTTCTCCTGACAAGTTAATGGGACTAGATCTTTCCTTTGCCAATGGATTTCCATCCATCAGTAATGCTGTGCTGTGTGCTAAAGCATCAATGCTGTTGCAGGTCTGTTTGCTTATATGCCTCACCAAAACCTCTTAAAAGTATAAAATGAATATACCAATCAACTAGATGTTAAAAAAGTACCTCAAATGGTTTCACTAATTTTACATATCCAGTGAATTGAATTTGCATTGACTTTTATTCTTATATATCTTTGTTGGCTTCTTTTGACTTCCTTGGTATAGAATGTGCCTCCGGCCATTCTCTTAAGGTTCCTGCGGGAGCACAGATCAGAATGGGCAGACAACAACATGGATGCATACTCAGCTGCTGCCATTAAAGTTGGTCCATGTAGCTTACCAGGATCTCGTGTTGGAAATTATGGAGGCCAAGTTATACTTCCTCTGGCTCACACCATTGAGCATGAAGAGGTGGTAGCCGTTGCAAGATATGTATTACAACTATTAATAATTCAATGTTCCCGATTTCTGATTATTTATTTTTCCCCTTATGCTTGTTAGTTTCTTGAAGTGATTAAATTGGAAGGGTTAGCACATTCTCCTGAGGATGCGATCATGCCTAGAGAGGTGTTTCTTTTGCAAGTAAGTATTGTACCCTATTCTTGTCTGTAATAAATGGGGCAATTGGAATGCTTATTTTCTTTGGTGTAGCAATAAATTTTTCTGCCATGTAATGTACTTGGAACACTTGGCGGATTTTGGTTATGGTCCAAATGTAATTTTCTGCCTTATACTACATTTGTTTGGCACTTTGGTGTACATTGCATTATTTCAAGATTTTGCAGTGTAGAAAACTAGGAATGTAAATCAAAGTTCAAAGTTGTGGGGAACTTAAAACTTCCTCATTTTATTAACTGCTCACAAAAACCTTGAGTGAAATATCATGTCATCTATTCATTTGATTTCTAATGATGCTTTTTTTAAGGTTGCTCATATACTTGTATTTTGTTTTGTATGTTGGTAGCTCTGTAGTGGAATGGATGAGAATGCTGTTGGCACTTGTGCTGAACTTATATTTGCTCCAATTGATGCATCCTTTGCTGATGATGCCCCACTTTTACCTTCTGGGTTCCGCATCATTCCTCTTGATTCTGGGAAGGTTAGCCTCAATCATTGTTGAAGCAGTAAAATCTGTTGGTGTTTCATTTATCTCTTTTAGTAATTGCTATTAACCTTTTTGCAGGAAGCGTCCAGTCCGAATCGCACCCTTGATCTTGCATCTGCACTTGACATTGGCCCTGCCGGGAATAAACAATCTAATGATTATTCTGGAAACTCTGGCTGCATGAGATCTGTTATGACTATAGCATTTGAATTTGCATTTGAAAGTCATATGCAAGATCACGTTGCAACAATGGCACGACAGTATGTTCGTAGCATTATATCATCAGTCCAAAGGGTGGCGCTAGCGCTTTCTCCTTCGCATCTCAATTCTCTAGCTGGGCTTAGGTCACCACTGGGTACTCCTGAAGCACAGACACTTGCTCGTTGGATATGCAACAGTTATAGGTTAGTAAATCTTAGTGTTGCATAACAGATACCTTTGATGTGCAATAAAAATAAATTCTATTTCAGCCCAAAAATTGTAGATTTTAACATTGCAATTTGAAAGGCAATTAGAGTTACCGCCGGTTTACTGTCAAAGTGGCAAGTGGAATGTGGTTTAAGCAATAGTTGGGGGATACTTATTTATACTTTTGTGTTCATATAAAAAATTGAGTGAATATCTTCTGGTGATTACAAACCATGCTGAAGTTTGTACTTTAGTTTTGGAGGCTGAAATTAGTATTTAAGGCACATACTTTTTATTTAACCTTTTTCTGTGTTGTAGGTGCTACTTGGGTGTGGAGCTACTAAAATCCAGTAATGAAGGAAATGAATCCATCCTTAAGTCCTTGTGGCATCACTCAGACGCAATTCTGTGCTGCTCTCTGAAGGTATGTGTGAAATGAATTTACTCATTTCACGGTAGCTTTTTCATGAACCGCCCCTTCACTTTGTGTTTACAATTTGCGAGTTAACTAGATTTCACGGACAGTTGAAACGTCCCCACCCCCCCAAAAGAAAATCGGTGAAAAGTCTTTTAAAATTTTATTGGTCAGAAGGACCTTATATGTTTTCATATGCAGAAAGTATCGGTACTTTGAAGGATTTTATACACAGAAAGTACAGTACTCGAATTCAAGTCTTTTTGGCCAATATGAATTTCAAATAGGGAGTTTTCACTGATTATTGGCTTTTAATTATGAGGTTTACTGAACTCGATTTTATGCAGGCATTGCCTGTCTTCACGTTTGCAAACCAGGCAGGGCTTGATATGCTGGAGACTACGTTAGTTGCACTGCAAGACATCGTTTTGGAGAAGATATTTGATGAACATGGACGTAAAATACTCTGTTCAGAGTTTCCTCAGATCATACAACAGGTCTGGTATTAATATTTCAGATTTTGTTGAAATTAACAGGAACATTTCAGAAAAATTGAACATGATGTCCAATCAGTATCGCTTGTTGGATTTTCAAGATTTATAATGATTGGTTTTTATTCTCTTGGGATAGGGTTTTGCATGCCTTCAGGGAGGTATCTGTCTGTCGAGCATGGGGAGGCCGGTGTCGTATGAGAGAGTGGTGGCTTGGAAGGTGCTGAATGAAGAGGAGAATGCTCATTGTATCTGTTTTATGTTTATGAACTGGTCCTTTGTTTGAAGTTTGGTGTCTAAAGAGACTGAGGATTGAACCAGTGTTGAACATGAATCACTCTGTACTCTCAAGACCTTGTGTTTTGTTGGTTGTTCTTCTGTATTTATCTTCCGCCAAGACCAGACCTGGATTGCTTATGAAGACAATATGTTAGTTTGTATCCTTGTCTATTTTATCCTGTCCATATCTGTGTGTGTTGCACTCTTGTAAATCACAGGCATATTGGCAATTAACACTTTAGGACGCACTATAAGATTTGTCAAGGGCGGGCGAGTTTACAAAGCAGTTATCGGGTGGCGGGAGTTTAGGAAGGATAAAATGTACCTTGCCTTACCCCAATAAGTAGAGAGGGTGTTTTCTGGATGAACCTCCTATAACATCTTGGGATGTTAATTAATAGGGTTAACTAGTAAATCCGTCTCAGATGTATACACTTAGAAGCGTTTCTTTAAAAGTTTTTTTAGGTTTAATGTCGCTCTGGAAGTTTAAAATCATAGTAATGTTGTCCTTTTTCATTAAAAAATTAATGTTGACTGTTAAAAAATTGATGTTGACTATTAAGTTTTTAACGGAAAAAAGGTAACATTGTTATGTTTTTAGATTTCCGGGATAACATTAAAACCAAAAAAATTTTAGGGCAATATAACTCTTGGACGTATATTTTTTAGGCAGATTTGCTATTTAACTCTAATTAATACTCCCTCTTATCCTTAATATAAGATTTATTTATCTAATTTAAATAAGTTAATTAAAATAGTTAATATTATATATATTTTTTAAAAGTGCCCGAGTCATCTTTAATTTCTTTTATTTTTTTTTTCAAAAAATTTGATTATGGTTGAAAGAGTATCCTATGGATAAATTGAGAAAAAATTGACAAATATAAAAGATATGTTATATATTTAAGACCAAAATCAAAAGATTTGTATTGGTGAGATTCATGTGGTTCATTATTTTTGTTGTATTAATTTCTATCCAGTATTTTGCATGGTACGATTCATGTGATCAACTACTTTACCTAATGGATAATAAAGTTGTTGTCGTTGTATTAATTCAGCTTAAATTTCGAAAGCAAGCCCAAGACGTGATCAAATATTTGCATATCTTAAAAGAATTTAACAATTTCGAAGCAATGAATTGTAACTCATAATTCCTATTTAAAACTCGCCGTTATATTTATGGCTTGTTGAGAGGCAAATTCCTTCAAACTGATGACTTAGACAAAAGCTCAGTTTTACATTAAAAAGTATGATAATTATTATTTATATTTACGTCTAGCAGAAAAGGACTTGAAAAAGTTGGAAACAAACGATTAGTACTCTTAATATTTCTGAAGTACGAAGTTCACAAGCAACGTGGTTTTTTTTTCCTGATATACTAATAATTCATTGAACAAGAAATGATACCCTCCCAAAAAATCACATTCTTTATGACTTCTTGACCTCATGTGGTTTAGTAAAACGTATTGACTTCCTAGTTACTTTTCACAGACAATTCATGCAAGAACAATGGTTAATCTTCGTGCAAAATTAAATGTATCAGAGTTACGTCACCAAAGTTCAAAATCTATACTTTAGGTGACCTAATATATAATACGTAAAACCTTTTTATGAGAAAACCATACATCAGAAAAAAAACTGAAACTTTATATGATCAACATCATCTTTCTGCAACCAACTTCAACTGCTTTTAATTTTTCCCCGTTTTCGTTTCCTTTTTGATGGTTTGGTTAATAAGCTGCTCGTGAAGTTAGAGTTCATGTATGTGGTGGAGAGGCCATATGATGTGATATGACCCTGCAAGTCTCGATCTTTCTTTCTCTCTCATCTCATCTGATAACTTTACTGCAAAAGAAGAGAGAGAAAAGTAATTTTTGGTATACATGGTTTCACCTTGCCACCATGTGAATACCTCACAGGTTGGCTTCATGTTCAGTACCTAATGGACCACCAAATCAGTGGTAATAATTAAAGAGCTTTTCAGTATCCAAAGCGAGCTGCTTTATCACAGATTGATTCTTAAATACTCACTTTAACCAAAATGGGCAAGTATCATGCACAGGGGGTATCCAGAAATTCATGGAAGAGAGGGCATAATTTGTGGGGGAATTTGGGGGTGCCCCCAAAATTGTTTTTTTAATGAAAATTTTTAAATACATTAAAAAACAAAAGAATATAAACAAGAAAAGAAAAAAATATCAAAAAAATATTTATGAAATCAAGTGAATACTAATATGTAATAAGAGAGGCCGTTATTTTACAAACCTTTAATTTAGAAATAGTAAAGCTGGACACTCAATAAGTTCAAGTATATAAAATTTAAAAACAAAAGTATATTACTATAAAAATAATTACAATGTTATCCTTCTAGGCCTTATTTTTTGGAATTCTATCATAATTGCCTTATTATCAATGCTATCAAATACATCTTTTTCAATCAAAGGTATTATACAATTATTCAACCATTCATCCCCCATCCGATTACGAAGTGCATTCTTGATGTATTTCATAGCTGAAAATTCATCAAGAAATAAAAGGCACTAAACAATCATTCAACTGTTTTTTTTTTTTTTTTTTTTTTTTTTTTTTTTTGACATTTGTTATTTTAAGGGGGGCACTTGCCCCCAAGTCATATACCTCAATCCGCCTATGATCATGCCCCCAGAAAATAAAAGGGAAGTACTTGATAGTATTTCAGTATAATATTCATTATATTTCTTGGTAATTAATGTGGTTCGTAACTATTCATGGCCGATGTGATCATGACATTTCCAATTTGTAATATCTTCTTATTCGTGCGGGATGGATATATATTTGATAGTCTCTTATTTATGTAAATCTATGTCATCAGCCCAACAATGTTACGAGACCACTCTATAGTAGTACATTTTTGGCTTTGAAGAGACAACATAAATATAAAGTGGGGTAGTCAAAATGAGGTTGTTGAGATGGACGTGGTCATACAAGAAAATATAAGATCTATAATGATTATTTACGTGAAAGAGTTGGAGTGGCATATGATCTAGTGAGCAAAAAATGATAAAAAATTGTTTAAGGTGGTTTGGATACGTTCAAAGAAGACCATATTAATTAAGTGCGTTGGTAAAAAGGGTTGATCATACAGTATGAAGCTATCTTAAAAGAGGTAGAGGAAGATTGAAGGTCAACAAGGTGATAGAGTGAGATTTCTTGGTTAATAGTCTATCTAAAGATATGATTTTTTATAGATCACAATAGCGTTGTGCAATCCATGTAGGCGACCTCAACTAGTGGGATAATCTTTGTTGTTGTTGTTCTTCCATGTCATATGTAAGATCTCAGCGCCTCGCTTTGATATTGTCCGCTTTGGGGCCTATCACCTCCTACGACTTTAAAAAGAGTCGAGATGGGAGATATCTAGATCCTTATAAGGCGTTTTCCATTCCCCTCCTCAACCAATGCAGAAAATAACACTTCACCTACCTTTGGACTCAACATCCTCGCTGGTACATCAACCCACATTGACTCGAACTTAGCTTTGACACAAATTGTAACATTTTAACGCCTTGCTTTTGATATTGTCCACTTTAGGGCCTATATCCTCCCCCTCTTCATGTATTTTAAAGCAGTGAGAGGTGATGAATCTCAAAGCGGTATATATCAAGAGTAGAGGTGGAAATAGGCTAGGTTAGACTTTAACAAATTAAAGTAGGCATGAGCTTGCAACAAAGATCCAAAGTCTGAGCTTGTATACAAGCTTTTTTTAGACTTGAGCATGAGTCTTCAAAAGGCCTGACAAGACCTAAAACCTATTTAAAAGCCTACTTAAAACATAGGCCTTTAAATAGGCTTAAAGTCTATGTATCTAAATTCATATATAATTCATCAAGTCTATTTAAAAGCCTACGTTATATATTTTAAAATTTTAGGGATTTATTCTCAATTAAGTGGCATGTAAAACTAGATTTCATCTCTTATTTTTCTTGCAAAAATGAGACAAACTCCTCCTATTAGAATCATTTTCATTTGTGCATCACTAAAATAAACTTATTGCATTTATTATGTTGCATAAAAAATGACACAAATTAAGAGAGGAGTAATGAACTAGCATTGCTATTTCAAGTGATCAAAAAGAATAAAATTAGATGTGATCAATTGGTGAATGAAAGTGTTAACTCAATAGTAAATAATGAAATGTGAAACCGACTAAGTTATTAATTTTACAAATAATTTACAAAATTAATTTAGAATAAATTATATATAATTATGCATAATAATACATTTTAAAAAAAAAAAACTAAATAAGTCAGGCCTGTAGGCTAGGACTTATGAAAATAGACCTAATCGTTTACTTAAATAGGCCAATAGGCCTGGCGGGCCTGACCTATTTACTAAATAGGTTAGCTAGGCTTAAAGTAGACTAGGTCATAGACCCCTAAGGGGCTAGCTTATTTCCACCCTTAATCGAGAGCGGGGCACTATTATATCATGTGCCAAATATTCAAATGATTTACCTTGAAATATATGAGCCTTATAAAGCATTGAGCTATTTACCTTTAACCGCTAGCTTTTAAGGTGTGACTCTCCTAAGGACTAATGCTTATTACAATGGTATTTTCATTAAGAGTCTTATAATAAGGGAGTCAACGAGATGTAATCTTTTATAAAAATATTAATAAAAAATTAAAATATTAATAAAATATTTAAAATAATATTTTTAAGGGGCCAAATCCTTATAATAAGGCCTTAAGCTGTCCAATTCTAATATCTAACTTTTGGAGTGTGATCTCTCGTAAGTTTGTACTCGTTATAATTTACTAATGACTAACAAGTTATATGCATCTTTTTTTATACTTTCTCTAATCCTAAATATAGTAGCTAGACAAAGGATTCATTTTAGTCTTAAATATAAGACTTTAATTCACTTGTCTCCCAAAGTTATAATTTTTAATATATCTCTATTAATTGCATATAAGAAGGGGTTTCCATTGTACGTATTTCTAATGCACATGATTGAATAAAGTATTTTATGAAAATCAATACACATTTGTTACAAATAACAAACTTAACTGATTTTTTAATATTCATAAAATAATTATCTCGTTTTTATATCAAAGATACGGCTAGTATAAAAGAAAAGCTGTATTGCACATGCATATTAATGACCCAGAGAAAAGTAGGAAAGAAAAGGCATGTAATCACCTAGTAACATTATCAGCCAAAGAAAGAAAAATCATTCATATGAACCTTTATTTTCATGGAGCTACAACAGCCATGGGAGTTCACTACTGATTAAAAAAAAATGTTCTTTTCCACAAAAAAAGAGAAACACTTTCATTAATTGCTCTAAGTTTTAAGATTAGTAGATAACGATTAGTCACACCTTTTTCTTCAAATCCCCAGAAAAATCTAGCAGCCTCACGACCATTGAAAACTGACACCTCAATCTTCAACAGCCACATGCACAACAGCACAAGCTAACAGTTACTAAGCCTCAACCATTATAAATACCAACCCTATCTTCCTTCTACAATTAACCACATAGAATTACTGTTTCAAACTTGTGCTGGTTCTGATCTTTCCAAATTTCTTCATTCCCAAACCAAAAACAAAAACAGTTTCAGAGAGACATCAATCATGGCACCCCACGGAGAATCCTCACCTATCACTACATTCTCAAGGACCAGCAACAACCTGAACAACAACAACACGTCAAAGCCGCCAAGGTTGTCGTCCGACCACCTGCAGCGAACAATCTCCGACATCTCGTTCGAGCTAAGCAAAGAAGGGTTAGATAATCTGACATCTCTCCCAGAAATCTCAGAGGTAGAAGACGCCAAGTGTGAGTGCTGTGGGATGAGCGAGGAGTGCACGCAGGAGTACATAGAGCGCGTGAGGGACAAATTCTTAGGAAAATTTGTGTGTGGGCTGTGTTCTGAGGCAGTGAAGGAGGAAATAGAGAAGAATGGAGGGAAGAAAGAAGAAGCCATAAACGCACACATGAACGCGTGTGTTAGGTTCAACAAGTTTGGTAGGGCTTTTCCTGTGTTGTTCCAAGCTGAGGCCATGAAGGAGATGTTGAAGAAGAACAAGCTGGAAGGGAAGGTTACTAATAGGGCTAAGTCCATTAGCCCTAGAGATCATAAAAAACCTGCCGGCTCTATTACCAAACCTGGTGGCATTGCTCGTAGTTCAAGTTGTATCCCAGCACTTACTAGAGAGATTCATGATCTCACAATCGCCAACTAGTTAAGTTTGCCTTATTATGATCCGATACTGACACGTCAAATTATACACTGACAAGCGTATACTATAATTTTGTTGTGTCCCTGGATCTTTAGTATGAGTATGTTCTCGTTTCTTTGTAGGAATATAGGGGGACATGTGGTTTTGTAGCTTTCTTAACCCAATCCCTTTTGTACTGACTATTTTAAGTTTTTAACTTTTCCTCTGAAACCTCCGTTCTCAGTCATATGGATATCTGAAATTAAAACGGTTAGGTATCTGTTTTTTTGGGGATAAACTAGGGTCATTACTCATTCATTAGGGCTCCAAAGTTAACTCTTGTGAGGGTTTTTTGTTTCTGGAATGTTCTCATTATTAAAATTGGAGGTTTTTGTATTTGCTTTATTTTTCTTCATGTGTTTGTATCAAGTATATTATCACAGACTACGTGTAACTCATGTACTTGTATAATGAAAAATAAAGTCATTTGACTTTATAATATGGGGTCTATTGATTTTCACTATCTTGTTTTAATTTAATGCTTCCTTTCTTGGCCAATAATCTCGTAGTCTAGTTATTTGAAAACTTTTCCATAAGTTGGCGATGAGCCGATGATACAAAGGTGAGAGTCTAATGAACTAATAATTAAAAATATTAATTTTTTAACTTGGTAAAATAAAAACTTGGCTTACTAATTAAATGAAAATTAAAATGTTTATAAGGAGTTTCTGTCTCATGTAATGTTCAACATTAGTTTCATCACCCTTCAATTGGTGTGCTTAAACCACAAATTGCCAGGCTCACGTGAGGGATCTACACAGAGTCACGTGCCTCCCCAATAATGATGGGATTAAATAAATATAAAAAGGAGAAATAGAACTGAATATTCATGAACCCACAGGTTATTGTAGCACAAACCACTGATTAAAGTACAAACACAACCCAATTTTCTTCTCCTCCCATCTCCTTTTCCTCTCTCTATATATATGCCCTGAGATAACCCTTCTTCCTCAATCCGTCAATTCATCTCTTAAATCTCTCTCTGTCTCTCTGTCTCTCTGTGAAATTCATTTCCAGAAAATAGAAATGGAAAGCGATATACCAATAATGAAGAGAGTGTGGAGCTTAGTTCGTGTGGCCTTCTTCATGTTGAGGAAACGGATATCCAAGGGTAAATTAATGATGGACCTAAACATGATGCTCAAGCGCCGCCGCAAGGTCGCCGGCAAAGTTATTTCCAACCTCATGTTTCACCACCACCACGACCCTCAGTTCTCCGGCCAGCGTGAGTACGAGTTCAGCTGCAGCGAAACACCAAAGAACTTCTTCTTCCCCGTCGGCAGCGGTAAGCGCCACCGCCAAAGTCGCCAGAGTCACTCTCATTTCTTTGCGTGTGCTCACGCGCCGCCAACTCAGGACGACGAAGTGGTGGTGAAGGCGGTGTTGGAGATGCTGAACAATGAGGTTATTATGGCGGAGGCGTCGCCCGCCCTTCCCGGGTTTGGCCGGAGCCCCATGGTGCGGCAGCTGAGGGTGACGGACTCTCCATTCCCATTGCGAAACCACGATGACGACGACGACCACCAGGTGGACAAGGCGGCCGAAGAGTTTATAAAGAAGTTTTATAAGGATCTGAAGAAGCAGACTTGAATCTTCACCATCATTAGCTTTTATACACACATATATATATTTATATAGCTTTGTTAATTATCTAATCACCGAGTACAAAATTTTGAAGTTTGATGTTTTATCCCAGCCAGGCACGGTACGACTTTGGTTCATGATCTTATATGATATATATACACATATATATATATATATGTATGGGATATTTTTGTACGTACGTTTTATAATCAACTAAAGAACAAGAAATATAGAAGTTCAAGCTTGTAATAAACATCTCTCTTGTTTATTAATCTATATCTCTCCCTCTTTCTCTGTGTGATCAGTTTTAGGGTCACGTTGTTGAGATTTTCATTAAATGCATCATGTAACACATAAAAGGTTCATCAGAATTCAGAAGATAACATGGTAAGTAGGTTGATATATATATATATATATATATATGATGCTGTAATAATAAGAAAATTATTTTATTTTCGTAAAAAAAAAAAAAAGAGGATGGGGATTCAATCAGATCAATCATGCATGTATTGATCTTTTTATATTATTATGACAAGTTTAAATTTATATGAAGACAAATTTTGTACAGCGGCCTAAGAAACTGGTGAGTAATATTAATAATTAATTAATTGAATCTCCCTGAGCTACCCTCAACAACACTACTGTTTGTAAAGGAATTTCTGAATCTGGCGATTATATTCTCTCTCACAAGTTCGCACACAGGTTAATATGGAATCAGTCGATCTTTTCTCTTTTTCTTATTCCAATTTTTTTCAATATTTTATTTAGGATGAATGTTTATTCTAATTAATTAGAAACATATTTGTAATTGATTTTAAAAAATTATACTCCTCTGGCGCTTGATAGAAAATTTATTCAAAAAATTAATCTTGGTCTTAAATATAAGACAAAATTTCATATTTTTCAATATTTTCTTAATGTACCCCTGACTCCCTCACCAATAATCCATGAGGAGAGGATATGGAGGAATTGAGAAAGATAACGAGGGACATTTTAGAAAATGCATGTCATATTATCTAACTTAACAACTTCCTTAATCTAATCAAATTAAGTAAATAAATCTTATATTAAGGATCGAGTGAGAATAGTTTATATCTATGCACATAGTTATAAATAATTAATATACGTATCATCACACTAATTAAAAATAAGAGAATCTTCTACTTATTCTATACTCCCCTCAAACCTAAATATAAGATAAATTTAACTCTTTTTTGTTAAAGATCAATGAAGCTAAATATGTTACTTAATCATATTATATGTCATGATCATTAGATTATATATTAGTTTATATGTTAGACAAAATAGTTTGGAGAAAAACAATAAATATAAATATTTTAAAGTAATTTAATTAGTATTTTTAATATCTAAAAAAATGAATTTTATCTTATATTTAAGATCGAAGGGATTAATACTTGAAGAAAGATGTGTATCACCTTATGTTTCACATTTGTATGCTTTTTTGAGTGCGTAACTTTGTGGACCCAAGCCTCCAAATGTATAATGTATAATGTATAAAGTAATTAATGCAATGATATTAACATGTTATCCCTAAAAAAAAAATTCTATTATACATTACTCAAATCCTAATTATAAAACCAAGAAAATGTGGTTTAGTCATAAACATTGTCAAAAAATGAAAGAAACTTTCAAATTTACCGATATTTGATACTCCATCTGATTCAGTCCTAAACATATGATTTAGTGGATTTTTTTTTAGAGATTAAAGGGAGTTAAATAAGTTATTTAATCATGTCATATGTTATATATCAAGTCGACAAATTAGTTTTTAAAAAATGCTTTGAAATCATTTAGTTAGCTTACTTTATCTCTGCAAAAAAAGTTAACTGTGTCTTATATTTAAGACCAGAGGTAGTACGATAAATTACATGCATCGAGGAAGTTATATATAGAATTTTCAATTACTGAGATCTTTAAAAAAAGGTAATTGATGATACCCCCACCTAGTAATTTATAATAAAAATAATCTATTTCTTCAGGAATCTACCTTACAATAAGTATGAGAGTGATACAAGGTGTGAAGGAATATATAATATATGAAAGTGTGATTAGGTAATAAATTAAAGAAATGAGAATGGGTTTAATTTACAGCAAGAAGAGCATTTGCATTCATTAGTTGTATGTAGTGATATGATAGGATTCCACTCACCATGTGAAAGTGAGTCTGTCTCTTCCCCTCCTAAATATTGTCCCCTTTCTCTAACTTGTCCTCTTTTGCTTTTTCCCTTTACCTTTTATTTGTTTTCCCTACTTAATGCTTTGGCTTTTCCCTCCTTTTCAATATTTCAGATTATCTACAGATTTCATACTTACTAAAACTTAATTAAGCATCATATTATATTCAGATTTTTCTTTGAAACTACTCACAACATTCTTGGATCCTTTTTATAAAGGAAGTAGATCCACTTCGTGATCTCTTTTTCTCATTATCCCTCATAAGTCTATTTGAACCGTTGATTGGGAAAATGGGAGAAAAGTTAAAATAATATTGTGATCTTTCAGATTGATTAGATGAACATGATTTAAAGATTATAATGAGAAAATGATTATGAAAGAAACTCAACCCTTTTCTTGCTTGTTTCCAAATAATATTATTTTTTTTTTCATGAATATCCATATTTAATAAAGGTAGTGGGGAAGAGTAATAATTAATATAATATTTGAGTTTATTGTAATTAGTTAGGGTAATATTGAAAATCATTTAAATTTTGGGAAAAGTTTAATAACTTTAACTGTTTTATTAATGTGAGAACTTGTAGTTAGTACCTTATAATAAGGACTAGAAGAAGAATCAACATATTTTTAACTTATAAGAACAATTAACTAATAATCATTTTCGGAACATGAAGGGAAAAAATCAGTCCAGATCGCTTCTAACTACATATATGTACTTCATGCATAAAAAATATAGAAGTAGAATACTGAATTCAAATCCGTCCATAGTTTGAAATCAAACCAAGGATTCTGGTGTCTATTAAATATGGCAAGTGGTTGCTTTAATTTCAAGAAAGTCTGATGGGGAAGACCACGTAAGAACAAGGAAACCAAAGTGAGTGGCTCCGCAATATTCACATTGTTTAATTGCTAAATAATTCACACCGTTTAATACACCTTTACCCAATACCTTAATTACGTACTAGTTAGGTTCGTTTCCTATTATTAGTAGGTATTCTTGACCCTCTTTATAAGTTATTTGATAATTTCAAAAAGTATTAAATTTTTTCATATATATGTCTATAGCGATATTGGGTAGAAATTAATATAGTATTGAAGTGTAGTCTGGTTAATAAAGGTAATATTAAAAATCATTTAAGTTTTTTTATGACAAATTTAACATTTTTAACGTTTTTTATTTTATTTACATGTATGAGTTAGTTAGGAGTGACTTATATTTGAAATCAAAGTGGGGTGGTATATGCGATCCAAATGTTGTTACTCCTCTAGTCATATTTATAAGGTGGATAGAGATTTTTTTTCCTATTTAGTATAAATTATATCATTAATTTTTTACATGGATGCACACTTTTACCATTCATTTATTATTAAGTATGGTAGAATTTATTCTCACCATGAGGTAAAATAGTGCATACTATTAAATAAAAAGGTATATATTGAAAGGGACTTATAAATAAAAATAGATATTATAAATAAAGACAGAATTAATAAAATTTATTTATTTTTAGTTCCAATAAAACATGTTTGACTTACAAATAAAAATAAATGAGTTAATACATAATCATACCAGAGGGGTTAATTTAAAATCAATATCTAATTAAACCCAAGGGTTGGAGGTTGGTTACTTAGTTTAGACACAAACACACAACCATTATATAGACATGTGACATGTATGGTTTGCAGATTTTAATTAGAGATCATCAGGTGATGATTAATTTTCCTAAATTTTACATTGTTGGTTTTAGTGCGTATTTACACTAATGATTGGAACATTTAATACATACACCACATGTATATTTTTTCTTTCAATTTACACAAAGGTTTTATACATGGATTACAAAAATTATTAATTTACATAATTTGTGTTATTGGGTTTGTTATAAGTAGCCAAAAATGCTAATTAATTTGTAATTTAATTGTTAAACCTTTTTTTTTTTTTTTTTTGGGTGTATATAGAATGGTCAATTTTAAATAACAGTGAAGGAAGAGGACAATGATGAGACAATAATTGAGGGTGAATATAGAAAATAGAGATAAAATGAAGTGCTCGTGTCTGCAGGTCAAAAAATGCATGTCACCACAATGAGTAATAATAAAGTCCAAACATGTCGATTTCAGCCAATAATAATCGTGTAAGAAACATTTAAATATTATTTGTAAAAGATTTTTTTAATTTTTGGAGGGCAAAGATCTGGCGAAAGTGAAACCAATCGTTAAGACTTTCTTTCTTCTTTTGTTTTTTATGATCATTTATAGGTACTCAAGGCGAAGTATCTTTGGTGACATTAATAAATTAAATAAATGGGTGACCTCTGTAGATAGGGGACGTGTCATCTTTTGAACTCATATTTCACTTTTCCTCTTGACATGTTTCACGAGGATTACTTTTATTATTATAATATATTAATTAGGCAGATTTTTATGAACTACTCATGGTGTTCCACATTCTAATCACCATTCATAAAATATCAATTAAGAAACTAAAAAACAATTCAAGGAACATTTATATACATTTACTGTATATTTATTGTGACTTATTGGTGACCTTTAATTTGGTGGTGATTAGACCTATAAATAGAGGTATTGTAACAATAAGCTAAATTGAAGAGTTACTCCTCAATTCTCTTCTCTAATCTCGTATTGGTACTCTTTTATCCCAAATGTCTTTTAATTTTATCACAATAATCATTTTAACACTTCAAATCAATCAAAATTTTGTTAATTTGACATTAACTTTAAATACTGAAATATTTACTTTTTCAGCTTTAAATATACAAATATTATTTTGTTAATATACAACTGAGTTGTACTACTTTTTTTTTTTTTTATATCAGAATTTATTGTAAATTTGATTTCGGATAATATTACACACACACACATCCTGTAGAGGTCATAAATAATATAATAGGATCACTTAATTTTCTCTATCTTATGATTCTTGGACTAAATTTGTCAACTGTGATAGTTCCTAAAATGTTTTCCATGATCTTTTTTTCCCCTAAGCTAACAAAAGGCATAAAAAATGGGTAAACCAAATCTAAACTACCTACAGTTTTCTTTAATTTTTAATTTGGTAATTATTATTTTTTTGTTTTACTTTTAGCATCATCAACCTTATAACTTTGTTCTATTAGCACTGTTAGCCCTGATACAAAAGCTAATTATGCTAACAGAGTAAAATTAAAGGATTTCATGAGGAGAGAAAACACACAAATACTAAATTAAAAATGGAAGAAAATTATAAATACCTCGGGTATGGTTTTCCCTAAATTTAATTTTTGCTGTAAACATGTACCATGCTTTTTAATAGAAAGAGGATATTCTATTAATCATTTTTTTTTCCTTTTCTTCTCAAAATCGTATCTCCACCCTCATATAAAAAAAAAATGAATGATTTAAATTTAATATTTTCTAAAGCTATTATTATAATATTTTTTAATTTATTTTTTTTATTTTTTTGTTTTGTTTGTGTTGTAGTTATGAATGGTGTGGATCATATTTTAATAGTTTAAATTTATTTATTTGTGTTTAAAATAATAAATTTATAAAATATAAAATATCTATTTTTTTAAATCTAAGGGTGAATATAGGATTATAAGAAGAAAATGATATAAAGGATTTGAGAGAGCCCAAACCCATTTTTGTGATGTCAACTTACGGGTTGGGTTTCTCTAATTGTTTTCTTTCTCATTTTCTTCTTATAATCTTATATCCTCTATTAAATTAAAACAATATATGGTTAATATTCAATCTTTTATAAAATTATTTCTACAAACACAAATAAGTAATTTTAAATATTTAAAATTAATTTATACCATTTATAATTGTAATCCATAAAAATTAAATAGATTTTGGTCAACTCACTGGCATATAAGAACATTTTGGTCCCAGTTAGTTTCAAGAATTATGTTTTAAAAGGGAGAATATCGATTTGAATAAACATTGGAAGGCATTAATTTAATGAGAAGTACGCAGAATTTCCAAATTCAACATTAATTAAGGGGGAAATATTAATATTATATATTGAAATATTGCACCAGTCACTGCTTTGCTCGTCATCATTTGATCTCTCTGATTCTCATCAATTTTGTGAATATCTCGGACAAAACGTTCTGAATCGTACAAACTTGATACTCTTACGGCGTGTTTGGTATGAGAAAGATTTAAGAAAGAAAATGAACTTAGAGAAAGAAAAGAAATGGAAGGGAAGATTGGGAGGAAACTTTAAAAGTTAAGCTGTTTGGTAGACATAGGAATGAAACTTAAGTTAAAGGAAAATAAAATGTTTGGTAAAAAAAAAAAATGAAGTTGGTTGAGTGGGAATGAGAAGTAAAATACTTATAATACCCCTTTAAAATAGAACCACCATTGCTTCGTCTTCTTCCTCTCGTCTCTTCTCTAATCTTGCGTCTCATCTCTCACGCTCATCTCTCACTCCTATCTACTTCGTCCACCACATCGCTGACCCCTCTGCTTCATCCACCATTGTCGGCGCTCCTGCCTCATCCACACCATCCAGGGACGGAGGACTCAAATATTTTTCTCAAGGTCCGTCCTTGACACCATCGCGTCCTCTTGCTTCACACCACCATCGTTGGTGCCTCTTCTTTATCCACCATTACGTCGCCTCTCCTTCAAATCGGACCTTTGGCATTCTCATACAAGGGGCTTTTTTGTCTTATGAAATATCTTTCTTGGAAAGATCATCAGATCCCGCCACTTTTGGAGGGATTTCATCTTCCCATGTTTAAGGGAAGATGAGGTTGGTCGGGAACTCAGGTTGGAAGGAGAATGGCGCGCCAAATGGGTTTTTCCATATGGGAACCCTATTAAGTTCCCATTCCCTCTCGATGAGTTCCCTATAAGCAAATGGGTCCTAAGTCTCTAAATATAAATTTTAAATTTAAGAATATGTTGGTCACAAAATATAAATTTTATTTAATGTTTGTCAAAGTATTTATTGCACATTTTCTAACTTAACCCTTTGATTTCATTCGTTATATTTATTGTCTCTTTTTCTTCTTTATAAATAAAGGTTTTGGGAGTTAAAGGGAATTAATGAAGGATGTTTTTGTATTTTTGATTTTGTATTTATTATAGTATATATATATATATATATATTTAATACTCTTAACTAATTTTAATTATTTTATTGAAAACCACAAAATGATTATTTGAAGCTTATATTTCAGAAGGGAGGGAGTATCTATGAGTGCTGGTATATCGTTTCTTACACTAAAACTTAAGTTTTAAGTTCATATTAATTAAGAGGAATTACTATAAGGTTTTAATGAAGACACTTAATTACTAAGAAATCTCGTTAATAAGTGAAGTGATATCTTTTCTTACACTAAAACTTATTATTTTTTCTTTAGGAACTTCTTAATAATTAAGTTCATTTCTTAAAACCTCGTAATAATTATCCCTTTAATCATCAAAAGCCAAATTGTCCATATATACTACAAAAGCGACATCCTAAAGGGACATCTCTTGAACTTCAGGTACACAGTTTTATATATATCTACGAAGATATATTGAAATGGGATTTCCATATGAGAAGTAAAAAAGAAATTTTCCTGTAACTGAAAACTTTTTAATAGCATAATAAGGGGGGAAAAGGAGAAAAAGTAATATATTTCTTTTAAGTTTTAATTGCCGCGTGTTTTTGGTCCTTGATTAATAAACGGTGATACATGGGTATTTAATTTTAAATTTTGAAGTTATCCTATATAAGAAAAATTAATATGTAAGTCCCTAAAATTTCAGATAATTTTTAATGAAGTATATAATTTATTTGTAATTTTTTCTTCTTATTAAGTTCTCTTATAGGCTAATAGTTTCTTCAATTATAGATATTGGTCATTATGATCATGATTTGTTAATTTGTAAGAAAAATGATATTAGTAGCTGATGAAGTGACTCTCACTCAAATTACGTTATATATAGGCTCAATTTGATAGTCATGACTAATAGTTTGTTATTTATATATATGTTGATAATAAAAGAAATTACTCCACCATTTTATTTTTAAAATATTTTTTATTTTATATTGTATGGGAATTTACATGTGGCTTAGTAAGCACATTTATATTATTAATTATGAATATGAACTAATAGTTAAAATTGAGGAAAATGCAAAGCACTAACTAGTAAAACTATGAGAACTTATCAATTAATTATTTTTATTAATTATAAGATGCTTCCTTTAATTGCTTGCGTAGATAAAATGATTATAGAATCGAACTTTTTAGCTGTCTACCAACATTATATTATTGCATTTTATAAAAGTTTTTCTATTTATAAAACTTCAATTAAATGCTTAACTATTTTCTTAAAAGAAATTAGGCTGGGCCTGAGAAGCTAGGCTATAATTGCCTAGGAATAAGGTCTTATGGCATAAAGCACAAAGTGTCTTTTTTAAAATCAAAATAAAAGCATAAAGTGTTTTGATTTCATATCAGTAATTATGATTTTTCAAACATTCAATGAACTTTTGGCTAACATGCATGCATGCATATATTGATAGGTTTTCATTTGTATTTTTATATAGTTATCAATATATCTTTAAGAAAATTGCTATAAAAAAAAATTCCCCATAATCAAACTTATTCCTCAAATATATCTTAAATATGTTTAAAGCATTAAGTGTAACATATCTTCAACGGTGTATAATATATGTTTAATTATGAGCAAAATGAAAGATATTTGCATATAGTTAAAAACAAATACTCATTCCCATTGTTGTCAAACTCGCGAGTTGACTCTCGAGTTTACCGTTTTTACGTTTTAACTTACAAAAATGAGTTAAGTCGTGGTAAACTCGTCTTAGTTGTAAAATCGGTTAAACTCACAAGTTTATAGACCGAGTTTACCGCTTTTTACGTTTCTAACTTACAAAACCATATTAATTTACTCTTAAACTCGTGTTAACTTTTTTGTTTTGATCATGCTTCAATGACTTTATATAGAAATTTTATAGAAATTTCTTTATTAAATGTGATAAATAGTGAAAGTTGATGGATTTAATTTTAATTATTTGGATTTAAAATATCTTTAAATCAAATTGTTGTCATTTTTATATTTTAATTATTTAATTATACACTAGTAATACCTATTTAGTAATAAAAGTAAACTCTTACGAATTTACAATTCGAGTTCAAGATACGAGTTTACACGTTTAATGAGTTTATTTAAACTCGTGAGTTTGACAACTTGCTCATTCGATCTTAATTATATGATGATAAAATTTGTAATACAATTGTAGTATAAATTTTGTCTTATAATTAAAACTGGAGGTATTATATATAATTAAAGAAGAGTTGCATTCACTAGGTAATAAGGTTGATTTTCATTTGTTTACAATTCCTATATATTTTTTATTTATGAAACGGTTTTGAAAATTAAAATCATGATTGATTGAATGGTTTGCCAATGTTTAGACTGACTGGAGTGTGCACATGACATCAAAGCACCATTTATAAGACATCGATCAACTTCTTTAAACCTTAAACGTACACAGACATACATACCTTTATCCTTTTTCTAAGCTTTATTTGAAAGCCAATTTATGTTGTTTCCCATCAATAATGTTCCATTGGGAAGAGAAAAGTTCTCTAATTAACTGTTCACCCGAAAAAGAGAAAGAAAAAAGGGTTTAAACCTCATAAAGCTACTCTAATAATTAATGAACTTTTTTTCTTTTTCTTTTTTGGTGAATTTTTCCCAATATCCCTTTCATAAACATGTATTGCTTTTCTTTTGATCTTACCCTCTTCTCTTCGATCCTAATTATAAGATGATATTTAAAAGTTGGTTTTTATTCTAATTATAGGATAAACTTTTAATTGTTGTCAATTTTTTCCTAAAATATCCATATTTTATTCTCTCAAGTGTGTTTGTTTTTTTGAATATATGTATATGTATGCATAGACTCTTTCAATTAGTGAATTTTTTAGATGTGTGTGTGTCTGTGTGTCTATAATACATGTCTGTATATATATGTGTGTGTTTACAAACAATATATATAGACACACGCACACACACATATATGTATATATATGCACGTGTGTGTGTGTGCACATATATGTATCTCTACACGCACCCCCGCGCACACACACATGTGTATATATATATATATATGTAATTATGTATATATATGCACACACAGATACACACACATATATATGGTAAAATCATTATTTTAATTAGAAAGCATGTGAAAAGGGGAATTCTAGGTCGGAGAGGTGTGTGCAGAGGTTGTTAATTCACTTTTACTTATGTCATTTTAAATTTATATAAGGGTATTTTAGAAAAATGAGTATAATTAATTAATTTAATTTCTTTTCTTAATCTCTCCAAAATCATTTAAATATGTCATATAATTAGAACCAAAAGGGAGTAATTTATATGTACTGATTTCTTGCTACTTTAATTAACCTGGGAGCCTGAACTCAAATGTAACTTTGTTCACGAATCTAATTAAAATTAGGCCTCAATTAATAAGTTTTATGTAATTTGTTTGTTTCTTGCATAAATATAGACAAATATTGAGCAATATAATCCAAAAAATAATATATATGATGAAGCCAAAATGAGATTGAATTGGTTAGCTTATGAAAATCGTAATTTGTCTTTGTTATCTCTTTAATTAGAATAAGATATTCCATTTGAAACAGAAAGAAACACTCTAGAGTTACACTAATTAATACACGTATGTATCCCAAAAAAAAAAAAACACGTGTCCTTAAACTTAAACCTCTAATAGCAAACAGTATTCTACTCAGAATTGTCTACCGTATTGATTAATAGGCTAATAGGTAAGCAGTGTTGATTAAGTTTTATTTATTATACGTCTACCATCAACTAAGTTTTAATATTTTTAAAAAATGCCACTCTATTTCTTATTTTAATTCACTTGCAATAATAAGGGATGCATTAAATTGACCAAAAAAAAAAATCTTATTCAAGTATTTTTCTTTTTGCATTGACAAATCATTTTCATTGCTTTCTCCTGTTTTTCTCTTTTCAAACAAGAATTAAATAAAGGTAAAATTAAAAAATGATCATTAAATACCCTACACTACAAATAACTTCTATTTAGGATAATGAATTTTCACTATAAGTAAATCGGAAAGAGATCTTCTCATAAGCTTTCTTTCTCCTCATCCCTTTTTATCGTTGATTGGGAAGAAAAGAGAAAAATTAAAGTAGTATTGTAACATTTTAGATTAATTGGACGGATAAGATTTAAAACATTATGAAGGAATAATAAAAGAAACCTGACCTTAAAATCATAATAAGAATCAGAATGGTATGAGGTGCTGCTAAATTATTGATAAATTTACTTTCAGCAATTAAACGAACTAAATCTTTTAATTATTGTGACGTACCAAAAAAAATAAAAGTCCTTACTCCTTATACTCATTGAGAAGTAGATCTTGTTGGCCATAAAAAAAAGGACAATAATCACTTTACATCTCATAAAAAAAAAAAGTCAATCAATGTACTAAGATCATCAAAAGGATGGTGACGTTGTCATCATGAATATTTTCCTAGAGTTAATCTTTTAAAAGATTCCAATCATATTCTTCCTTTAGTTAAATCTGTGTGTTTTTTTGCACCCTCTTATAAAAAAAAAGGACAATAATAATATATTTTATGAGCTAATTAATTATTAAAAGCCGACTGAAAGATAACAGCAAGGCTAGCTGGAACCAGCGAACAAAACAAAGCAAGGCTATGTGTTTCTTATTTAAACTGGTTGTGTAATGACAAATCTGGGCTTTGCGATAGTTTTTTAGGTATCACAATCTTACAAAAGATTACGATTCCAATAATTTTAAGTTCGCATGTGATTTAATTTCCAAAATATAAGGAAGAACTCGTAGATGAGTTTGCATTGATCATAAATCCAAGATCCAGTTTTATTTTTTATTTTTAAAATTCTTCTCATTGATCACATATATTAAAAAGAGGTTTTCCATTAACAAAGTAATTTTATTTAAAAACAATTAATTAAGATGATTTAATAAAATTAGTAACAAATATTTTTTATAAATAACTAAGTTAATTAATTTCCTCGTAATCTCTCCGAAATTAATTATTTAGCTAACTCTTATGTTTATATAATAAGGAAGTAGTATGTTATTTAATCTTTCTCTGATTTGTTTTTCCTCGCCAGCGCACTTCGAACATCATTCTCTTTGATTTTTTTGGAATGTTTGTCTTTCAATTGATTGTGTTTAATTAATAATTGGAAGTTGTTGATCCGTCCATATCACTTTAATAGACATGCACGATGAAAAATCTCATATATTTATAATATATATGTATGTGTGTGTATATATATATAGGGTTTAACGTTTGTCGTACTTGGCGTAAGGTTTTGTTAAGTCATAAGCTCATCCAAAACTACGTTGTTTTGGGAGTTTATTAATTTTCCAAACTTCAAAACTACGTTTTTTGGGAGTTAGAGGAATTAATAAAGGGTATTTTGGTTTTTTTTTTTTTTTTTTTTTTTGCTTTTTTTGTATTTTTTATATGAATTTTACCAAAACATCCTTCATTAATTCCCCTAACTTCCCAAAACGACGTAGTTTTAAGGTAACTTAACAAAACCTTATGTCGTCACGACAAACGTTAAACCCATATATATATATATATATATATATGATTGAGATTTTGGTCCCTTTTTCCCCTTTTGTTTTGATTTTGAAGTTTATTATTTTGAGAAGTCTATAACTTTTTTTTTATAATCAATAAGTCTTATGACTTTAATTAAACTAATCGAAGCTGGCCAAAAAAACTAATTGTGTCGTTATTTCATATATACTCCCTCATCTGATATATAAGTCGCATTCAACCACCTCATTTGAATTAAATAAAAGTGACTAATTCATTAATTTTTTTTAAATTATAATTTTTTTTTCAACTTTACCCTTTTAAATGAGGCTTTGAATGAGGGAAAAAATTTAAAGAGTTACATTAAAACATTAATTATAATTAAGCTTGAATTATTCATGTATGGATCAAAGGATCTTTCTAGTATATATATCGGAGGAATTAAACTCTAATATATTTTTCAGGGGACAAATCTCCGGCCCATTCCCTATATGGCATGAAATGATAAGTCCAAGATTATTATAAAACAAATTTTTAATGTTTTGGTCAATTCTGAATTTAAACTTCGAGGGATAAGATCAATATTTTATGTACAACATCTTATGATGTCAATATTAAATCACTGTTTATATTTTTAATTAACAATTATAAAACAAGTGGCTTAAAAGAATGCAACGTGCAGTCAACTTATATTTTTATTTATAATTTGTACACATCAATGATTTTTTTTTTTTTTTTTTTTTGATGATTTGTAATATTGGAAGAGAGGCATGTGGCCATGGAGACAGAAGACGCTATTGTATTGATTTATAAAATGTTAAATTTGGAGAGGATATTTTAGAGCTTATTTTTGTTCTTATGCATAAATATTAAATTGTTTGTCATTAACAAGTACTAAACTTTTAAGTCATAATTTTATCACGAACTCTTAAAAAAGAGATGATAAAGAACACAGCATGAAACTGCGTTAAATTAAATAGAAACCACTTATAATTTATTAATTTTTTTTTTCTGTATAGCTTTTGGTTTCTTTTTTAATCTCCTTACCTATTTTTTAAATAAGTAAGAAAATCTATTAAAGCTAAGTCAGCCATGCATAATAAGGATAAGATCAGCAAGGTTCAGAAAAATATAAATAAATCTAAATTAGCATAGCAACTATTTTTTGTAATAGAAATATGCCATTAGTTTTTCACTTTGCAATACTGCTTCCAGAACGTATGGGACATTTGACCAAAAAAAAAAAAAAAGAACGCATGGGACAAATTGAAGGTGTCCTTTTATTTTACTTATTCAGTAATAATAAAATTTACCCTTTTATTAACAGTGTCCTGATTACAAACGTTGGTTTCATTCGACAAATCTATCACATGTATGCTTTCAGGTTTTATTTCTACCAAACCAATTGCCATGTATAGATTCTAGGGTTAATATTATTTTGTCGCTTAAAGTTTTTTTAATTTTTTTCCTTTTATTAACAGTGTCCTGAATCCTGATTACAAACGTTGGTTTCATTCGACAAATCTATCACATGTATGCTTTCATGTTCTATTTCTACCAAACCAATTGCCATGTATAGATTCTATTTCTACCAAACCAGGACAAGTTCTTTTTCATAAGTCAAGACAAAAATCCATCTATTTCCATGTTCATATTTATTCTATAAATAATAAAACTACCAAATGTTTATTTTAAATCATAAAGCTACCCCTCGTCCTTGGCTTCAACTGACGAATGGGTCAGACTTTCTCACCTAAAGGGAGGGGGTTCGATCCTGGAGTTGGTCAAGGCGTTGGGGAAGGTATCCTAGAAATCTATGAAGCAGTGGAAGCGTTGGGAAGAGGTGGAGACATGTGTACTTTCTAACCCAAGATATCTTTTGGACTCCAAAGCACCACGCGGATGGGACTCCAAACAACCTTTTTCCTAAAATTTATATATCAAAATATATATATATATATGTATATATATCATAAAGCTATTCCTTAAAAACTAATTACTTTCGATATATGAACGTGACTTTCCATTCATATATCAACTAATTAAACAATTGAGAGGATTGATTCAAATGACGGAAATTAAAGGTGAAATATAAATAAATAGAGGGAACAGATATGTAAATTAAAGGGTCTTCTGTATAAATTTGAATTTACTGAAAAAGACAAACGAAAAAAGAGCTAATAGGACGCAGGCCACTTAATATTGCTCAATTATTGCGCTTCGCACTAAATTTTTTCCATGAGGACATGAAAGCAAGACATAACTTTTTAAAAATACATATCTGTTGTCATTGAAAAAAAATTACGCGTCTTTTTCTTGAATTATTATATATTTATATATACTGATATACATAAAACATTAGTCTCACCACTTTATTGTTTGGGAACTACCAAAATGTTGCATTCTGATGTCAAAAAAATAAAATTCAATTCAGCCTTTATGGGGGTTTTATTTGGGCCTTTAAGAACCTCTAGAATCGTTCATGATATTTGTGTGCAAATATTTTGGGCCTATATAGAATGGTCTGGGCTGAACTATTAAAATGATCTGTGGTGATTGAAATGGGTAATTTGGACCCAAGAGGAAAACGCTGTTAAAAATATAATAAAATAAACAAACGCCCACCGTGGGGCTCGAACCCACGACCACAAGGTTAAGAGCCTTGCGCTCTACCAACTGAGCTAGACGGGCTGTTGATTGATCAAATCATATATAATATTATCAACATTTAAAACGTTTCACTTCATAGCCCTGTGAAATGAGGATGCAAGTACATAGTCAGGACAGAAACCATCAAATATATAAATATATATAAAAAGTAACAAACTTGGAAAAAGAGAAAAACTAACTCTGATAAGATTTAATTAATTAATTTGAAAAGATTAAAAAGGTTGAATAAATTATACATATGTTACATAATCCATTTGAAATACTTATGTACATCATTAGGTTATATATTATTTTATAATTTAGACAAATTAATTTTGAAAAAAATGATAAATTTAAATATTTTATAGTAATTTATTTAGCTACATAAATCTCCCCAAATTAGTTAATTAGGTTTTATATGAGAGATTAGCTTGTAGATGCCATCAAAGACAGGGATAGTTACAAACCAAATTCAATGTCTCCTTATGATAAGCAGACAATAAAGTTAATCGATCCTTAATGTAAGATTTAATTTTATCTAACTTTGAGAGATTAAGAAAAATAAATAAATTGTTTAATTATTACATATACGACATAATCTCTCTAAAATAATTATGTAATATTAAATTATATATAAATTTATATATTAAGCAAATTAGTTTGAAAAAAAAAACATGAATATAAAAGATAAAGTGAAAAAAATATCTTATATTTATGACAAAAATTAACCTCAAACTAAGTCCTACATTTAATATTGGAGGGGTATTAGCCAATGATTATGTATTATATCTCAATCCACCTCTTTGTTCATAAAGTCTTAGAAATCCACATAGGAGAAAAATTCTCCAATGATTATGATAAGTAGATCATATATATTATCAATAGTCTATACTTCAAAATTTTAAGAGGGACTTAATATATGTATTAGTCCTTGGTTTGTAAAAGTAGAATATAGTTTATAGTTTTTGGGGTAATTTACACTATAACTTAGTTCCCACGTTTAGGACCAAAGTAAGTATTATTTACACAAATTTATTTTTTTGGGCTTTTGAGTAGCATAAACGACATTGAGTCATGGATTATAACTTTATAATAGTACCTTTAGTATTTAAATTTACTTTTTTGTAGTAATGTCATGGAATGGTAGAGGTTTTATTAAATTATATAGAGAATACAGTATAAAAATTCTTTGTCTTGGCACCGCAGGTGGTGGGGCCAGTTGTGGCGTGGTTGGCGATTGTGAAGAGGAGGGGAAGGAAGAAATAGGGGAGAAGAAAATGGATGATCATGATAGGAGCAACGATAAGGCCAATGTTGGTGAAGATGAGGGGAATACACCTCCTGTTCCTGAGAGAGGGTATGGTTTATATCATGTTGTCATATGAAGTATAACGTATTATGAGCACTTTGTTGTGGACACTTTTAGAATAGGAGCTCCTTTATATAAAATGATCATTTGAATTTTTTTTTAATACACTCATTTCGAACTTTTATGTTCATAAAATATAGATTTGCGTTTATATTGCGTAGCTGCGATTGTTACTGTGTAACGTTTGTCTTATGATCTAATACCATATTCATCCATCCATGCCTCAAATGAATGCTGTCTGACTCTGTCATCTCTAGTTTTAGGCGTAAACCAGAAGTAATGACCGAGAAAGACTGAAAGTCATCAAACTCTTAATGAACACTTACTTTTGGTTTGTTATTTTCCCATTGGGTTGAAGAAACAAGTGGCCGTTTTCTAGCGTGCAATTATTATTTTCACAACTGCTTCTAAGTGTAACTTAAGTTACTTTTGGGGATCCAAAATTATGTTTGGGGTTTTGCAGCAGATTTATAGACATGCTATACGTCTGCACGTGGGAAAACTAATGGTAAAATTTCTGACATTGAAAGCATTTTTATTGATCAATCTTTTTTTTAGTTGCATGAGTATAGGTAACGAATTTCTTTCTGGTTTATAATTACCGTTTTTCCTCATGGCTTACTTTCCGTAAAATTTCCTGTTTCCTCGACTGTTTTGATTATGTTGCATTACTTTTTTACTTGTTATGGTGACAGGTTCAAGTGAGTGGTCCCCTTGGTATAAGGTGGAGAAAAAACTGGGGAAGGGTGGATTTGGACAAGTATATGTTGGTCGCCCTGTTAAGGTTTGTTTGAGTTGGTATTGAAAAAATACATTCACACGTGATTTTTTAACTGTATACCATTTAGAAAAGTTTATTTTACGTGATTTTGTAATTTAAACAAACACTTAATGTTGTAAATATGAATAAGAGAACTGGACCAGAGCTGTGGAGGTGTAATTGTCCTGCCATTATTGGATGAGCAGTGATTTTTTTATTTTTTTTTATTTTATGTTAGTTTAATGTCTGAAAAAAAAGCTTTTATCTTTTTCCTCAGGCTGCATTTAAAATTTGAAAATGGGTGGATGTTATGGAACACCACACGAGTGGCAAGTGTACAAGTGAGTGAGATGACTGATTCTTTTAATTGTTTCACCTTTGTTTGTTGACTGTTAAATCTTTTTTTCTCTCTAGTTGTTTCTGGACAATATTGGTCTTTATGATTGATATATATAATAAGAATGTTTTACCTAAATTTGTGTGAATTGTGATTATTAAACATTGAAAATTTGGATTTCAAAATTAGCTGTTCTAAATTTTTGGATGGCTAATTTAGTTTTCATCTATGTTGTTTTTTTCAAAAAAATAAACCCTGTTTGAAGACTGCCTGTTTGACTTAAGACCTTTATGCTTACAGGTTATGGATATGCTGGGACCTAGCTTGTGGGATGTGTGGAATAATAATTCTCATACGTGAGTTTGTTGAATATTCACTGGCATATATGCACAAAATGTGTGCTCTGTATGTACCACTTTTTTAACTCCCAGTTTAAGTTTATACGTGATTTTGTGACCAGGTCATGCCGTCATGCCGTGATTCTGGGCCTTTATCTACCAGCTTTTCCATAATGCTAAGCTTGGTTGAGAAAAATAACCAATCACTGATGTCTACTAATTGCAGGTGGTTGAACTGGATTTTCTATACTACAGTTTCCAACGCGTGTGACGGTGGGACTTTTGATATTTTCATAGTTTGTGTTTGAATCTTTTGCTTCCAGCTTTTTGAAGGTATTATGATGGGGTTTTGCAGGAGAAATGGGCAAAGAACCTTTATTTGCATCAGTTTTCTATGCGTCTCCTCTTTCTCAAACTCTCTTCCTCCTGTTGACTGCCCCTTCTCAGCCCCCGGTGATGGTGGCAACGTCGTCCTCTACCAATGACGACGGTGAATCAAGCATAGCAAAGGTTTGACTTCATCTTCATTGATCTTGGCCCCGTCGTCGTCGCATCTCGGTGAGAACTGAGAAAAGCATGGCTTCGAGGGCGTGGAGGAGAGCAGAGAAGGCAGCGATCTGCTCCGCATCTGCCTGAGCCTTTATTCCCTTTCATTTCCTGCGACTACACCATCCAAATCCAAAGCTTACGAAATCACAAACCCTCCTTCGACAAAATTTTCCTTCGACAAAGGTGGCCACGTTTTGATTTCTTCAAGGATTTGTGGTTTTTACTGTTATCATCTTACTTTCACACGCTAGAAAACGGTGATTAGTTTGTTTCAACAGAAATGTCATTTTTACCTTTTTTTTTTTTTTTTTTTTTTTTTTTTTTTTGATTACTTTTACCCTAAAATCAAAGTTTATAGTGATTGGTGCACTTTTGGAAAAATTTTTTTTGGATATTTTTTTATCTTAACCCAAGATTTAATTAAATTTACGCCATCTAAATTTAATTTAATTTAATTCTTTTTTAATTTTTTAATTTTTTGGAATTAAAATTTTTTTTTGGAATTTAATTTACGCCATCCACGTTTTAATTTTTTAACCAAACATATTTTGGAATTTAATTTTTTGTTACATATTTGGAATTTAATTTTTTTGTTGTATATTTTGGAATTTAATTTTTTTAATCACTAGAATTAATTTTTTAGGGAAAAAAAGATAAACATTTTCAGTCATTTAAATTCTTTTTTTTTTTTTGAAATATAAATTCAGCATACAAATTTGAATAATGACAACATTTACAGCAAAATATACGTTTTTTTCTATAATAAAATTAAACAATCTAAACATGTAACGCATAACTCAAACTTAGGACCTGATCTAAATATGCCGGGAACTGTTGACTGTTAACTATACTAATGAACAATATAACGTATATTTAAACTACATAAATGTTCATATATACTTAGCTATGCAGTTTTCAATTACCATTTTTATCACAAAAGGGTCAATACTTGTATAATCTGTATGGAACTGTGCACAACAATCCTCAAAAAAAAAAAAAACAAGAATGTGATCAAAATCTTTTGTATAGAAAAATCAAGAATTGGTAAACAAGGATGAGAATTATAGCCAACAATCCTTGCTGGGCAAGTGAGATAGTTCCTTCCTTCTTTTTAGTTTCACAAGTGGTTGTGTTGTTTGGAGGAGAAGGAGAATAGAGGAAAGCCATTGAAATGTTGTCTTCATCTTTCTCTCCTTTCAAGATTGGCCTTCCAATCACCTGCTTGTACAGCCCACCACTCGCTACCTGTTAATCACAATTTAATTAATTAATTACACATATAAACATTGTTAATTAAGAGAGATATAGATCGCTATCACCCCAATTAGCTGTCGTTATATAATAAATTAACTCAACAAAAGGTCCTAATTAATGATGATGTATCATGCATTAAAGTTGACGTAAAAGTATCATAAAGCCTGATCTTGTTTCTATTTTAAAGAAAGGTGAAATCTAATTATATGCGCCAGGACAAGCTTCTTTAGTTCCTTTTCCCGCTAATCAAGGAGATACTACTATGTTCCTATTCCACCACTTTATTCCATTTCTGCAGAGAATAAATATTAAAATTAAAATTAAGGGAAAAAACATACTAAAGTCCCAAAAGAAAATAATATCAGAAAAGTCTAATAACTTGTCAATGATAGCTCATTCACTAGTCATTGATAAGTTGTGAGATTTTTCTGATATTATTTTTCTTAATTGGAACCTTATCATTTTCCTTAAAATTAATCTTTTGATGACTATAGTTTTGAGCCAGTTAATTATTACTCAATCGTTAAACTTTAATTCCATTGAAACTTGATCTCTAAATTTTAACTCAATTTCTATAATTTTAATGATTTAAAATTTTAGTCCCTAAACTTTATGAAATGTACAATTTTATCTTCTAAAATATAGATACTAATATTTTAAATGATAAAACTACAAGAACTGAATTTTATATAATAATTAAAGTTAAAGTGCAAAATTATAATCAAGTTAAAATTATAAAAATTGAATTATATTGTTTAAAAATGAACTAAGTTACAATTGAATAAAAAATATAACGATTATGTTTATAAAAAGATTAATTTTTTCAATTAAGTTTGATGGAAAATATATTTTATTTTTTTAGGAAAAATTGGTGAAAACCCATGTTTGGAAATTTTACTTGCAAGACTGATTTGATGTGTTTTTATACAGCAAATATTGATACTCCATCCACATAAAATACCAATACTTCAAATTAGATTATTCTGACTAATAAAATTTTGAAATAGGTATTTTTCACCAACTTTCCCTAGTTTCTAATTTCTAAGAACTGTGGTCAAGTTGAGTAGAGAAGAATTGAGAAAGAACCTGAATCTGGTCTCCACAGGTGACGATAAGAGCGTCCTGTTCATCAGGGCAGAAAGAGAGCCAACCTTTCTTGGAGTAAACATGAAACTCAGAGCAGCCATCACAAACATGCAAGCACAAGGCATGAGAGTAATCTGTTCCTCTTATCAGCATTCTAATCACATCATATTTCAATGAGTTAACCCATCTATCTGCCAAACTATCCTCACTATGCTTATACACACAACAAAGCGTCCCAAATTCATGTCCATTATCACTACTGTCACCACCGCCTGTAACTACTTTTCCTCCGGCCAAGTTCTTCATTATCGCCGCTACAATTTTGTCGGCCACCTTCTCTATGCTTGACATGACAGCTTCCATCTCCTCGCTGCAAGTAAAAGCAGAGAGATTATTAACTTGTTTTCAAAATAATAATAATAATCATTATATTGCAAGCGTGCATTGTCACTGTTCTGGGACATAATTAATACTCCTATACAAGATAAATTTCATGATGACATGTGCTTTTCCACAGTAGAGAAGCAGAATGTAGGGTGTAAAGTTATGATTTGCATCCAAGGGTGAAATTTACAGCTTATCTGCAGGCATCTAAAATCATTATGCCCCCTTCTTTACAATATATATTTATTTATTTATTACTATTGCTTTCTTTTTTTTGCCCCCACTCCCTTGCTTTGCGTGTCCAGTAAGCTCACAATGTGTTTGTTTTTCACTTTTTATACTGAACACCATCTATCCTAGAAGATTTTTGCTGCATCAGTTACATTTTCAGGATATGATCTTCAGAGCAAAAAGAAAAGAAAAAAGTTACATGTCAGGGATGGTTTGGAGGTAGCCTCGGATGTAATAGTAATGTTGTTGTCTTGACACAAAGATTATGAGTTTAAATCTTAAAAACAGTTTCTTTATTGGTATAGGTAAGATTATATATATGTAAGACTATAAATATCTGAGCCTTATGCATTGAGAAGCATTTTCATAGATATATAATATCTCAATTATATAATAGAATCCAATAACAATTTTAAAACAATATATACACACAGAGAGCACCTTATGCTTTAATTAAGTAATTTGAGTCTTTAAATTTATTTATTTATTAATTAATCGTTCAAATTTATAACTTATTAAAGAAAGGGAATTGAATAGTTAAATTGTGACCAGGTATATCCTTTGAAGCATTGGTAAGTTCGTCATGTATGGCAGCTAATCTTAGTATTTATTTAGAAATAATCTCACACCAGAATTTCGTTTTTCTTTGTTGAACAAGATTATTATGAGGAATTGAGGATATGATCGGTTTAGTAGCTTTGTGTGTGTGTGTGAAGTTTTTGTAAGTTAACAATCTGTTAATATGGTTGGCCAAAAAAAAAAACATATTGTAATATGGCATTACCTGAATTTAGAATATCCAATAGGCGAAATTCCCTCCATTTTCAACTTCAAGTCATGATCTCTACACCACACGAACTCTTCGCTCAACTCACTTCCGTCTTCCTCCGAATGATACTCCTCAAAACCCCACGGCTTCTCCGGCGGAGATCTCGTCACCGTCGCTCGCTCCTCCGGCGAGACCTGAAAATTGGCCGGGCAGCCTCCCTCGACGAGGTCATCAGTTCGCGCGGTACTCCGTGATTCACCAGCTGAAAGCATCCAATTCTGGCCAAAGAGTCAGAAACAACCTGGGATGATGACGCGGCGTCCTCATGATCATCGGAACACAAGGATCTAAAATCAACCTTGGGAGGCGTTTCGAGGAACTTCTGTTTGGGAAAGATCTTGTCTGGCAAGATGAGGTCAGGCACACGAAGCGAGGTTTGGAGAAACTCGGTGAGAACATCGTCGTTGGCGAAGGAGGAGCGGCGGCCGGAGGCGATGGGAGAGGGCGGAGGAGCGCGGAAGTCGATGGGGTTGTCCGGGATGGAATGTGGTGTTGCGGCCATGGAAGAAGAAAGAGAAGACGAAGTAAGAGGTGAAGCAAATTTCGCTTGGATATTATTGTGATGGAGTGAGTGAGAAGTTTGTGAAGATAAAAAGGAAGGTGTTGGGTTTGTTAAAAAAGAGGAAAAAAGGAGGAGGAGGAAGAAGAAATGATAGCGTGTGGAGGGAATCCGAGACAGGGCACGTAAGATGATGATCACGACGTCGTTTCCTTTTTCGTTTTCACACTTTTTTTCAGGTACAAGTCATTTTAAGCACTGTCCAACGTTAAATGTAATCACCTCTCATTAAATATAATCAGCTCTCTTAGTAGGAAATTCGAATCTTTGGTTCGCCTTTCAGGTGGGGGTAGGCGTGCCTGTTATGGCTTTGATTCTGGGCTTTGTTGCCCCTCAATTTGAGGCTTCTCTCAAATGTGTTTTCGTGATTGAAATGAATGACATTTTAATATCTTATAGGTAAAAAAACGAAGCTATTTCCATTTTCTTTTTTAAAGATTTAATACTCTGAATGAAAAATAAACTGCACAATTTTGAAGCCTTAAATCTCTGCTGGACCCAACTCCTGTAAGTAACCCCACAGTAGCTTTATTTCTCTGGTTCAGCTCCTTTACAACGATGGTGTATGTATACATGTGAAGGTGATGATGATGAAGATCAGAGTTTGGGCCAAGCGACATGGAAGAAGCAGCCAAGTGATGCTACCACCTTTTGATAAAGTATGGGTCTTAGGTTTCTTTTACTTTAAACAAAAACATTCCACAGACACAGTACGAGGACAGATTTAAATACATAGCAGCTTAGCATGTTAAAGATCTAAAAGAAGGAATAAGCTTTGATTAAACTTTAATTTGCCACCATATAATGTGCTAATTAGATCCTTATTCCTCTCTTTTTATTCCTTAGCCAACGATATATTATTTCCCATTCTTAGATTGATGTGGGGCTGTCGGCTGCATATGTAGGTGGAAGGGGAACCAACCAACTGCTACTGATCAGTGATCATACAGGCCAGTGGCTTTCCCGCCTCATGTTTTTGTATTTGTTATGACTTGTGAGGTTATACAACAACTTAGATTAAACCTACAATCTCTCACTTACATAAAAGCTTTCAGGATGGTGATACATATCTATATTGGCAACATCGAAATTGATGACTTCTATCAAGCCATATAGCTTTCAACCCATCAATGATGTGATGAGATCTATTTATTTAATTTAAGTAAATTAAGGAATTTAAATAAATTATTTAATTATAAAATATATAACATGATCTCTCTAAATATTGGCATTAGATTAAATATTAATTTATAAATTATGTTGGTAAAAAAAAAAAAAAAGCAATAAAATGAAAAAAAAAAAGTCTTATATTTAGAATTAAAATCCACTTTCAAACTATGTTATACATTTAAAACTAAGATAGTATTTACATGCTGTGTTTCCACAAAATATAAAGGAAAAGTTGCTGAAAATTAAAATTTCCCATTGAATGCAAGATTCATTATTTACATGTACCTAAAATTTGTTCAAGGACCAAATGCAACCTATCTTAAGCAAGTGTACATTGAGGTGTTATGTTTAGCGAAACAACCTTCCTTATAATTCTAATAATTAACCAAATAATTCACATAGATGCTACTTGGTCACTTATTTAAAAGAGCTTTATAAAAAATAATCATAGTAAGAAAAAGTTTAATTACATAACAGAAGATTCTACCTTACTTAAGTGTGTGATTAGAATGACGTTTAACAATCTCAAAAGCACTTATTTACATAAATTAAAATAAAACTTATCTTACATACTTACCTTATATATCGTAAATTACAATTAAAAAACTATTTTTAAAAGCTTCAATCACCATTCCAAGCACTCAAAAAAAATAAAGTAACATACCCCAATTATTATTTATCCATCATCCATTCATGTAGGGCTGCAGGGTTGTGGAGACTGGAGAGGCACAACCCTTCCCAATTTTATGGCTTTATGTTGGAATAGGCCAAGACCAAAAAAAAAAAAAAAAAAAAAAAAAGACACACCCATACACCCAAAGTTAATTTAGTTTATGAGTTAATTTGGGCCATATCATACTTTGATAATGGGCCGTGTTTAACTGAATGTCGAATATAGTTTTACTATTTGGGCCAATGTCTGAGCTCAATACTTTGAACGTTAGGGAAATGTTGTCTTCTGTAAGTAATTTGGTATTGAAAGTTAGGAAAATGTTGTGTAAAGATTGGTAGGTTGATTTTTGAGCCATTTCTAGGGATTTTAATAGAATTGTAGATGCTTTAGCCAAAATGGATATCTCTAATTCTGTTATTTTAGATATGTGTCCTTCTAATTTAAGGTTTTAGCTAGATCAAGAATGCTTAGGATTAAATTCCTTCGTTGTGTAATTTCTTTGTTGTAATGTAGGCGTTTTGCCATTTTTTATATCAAAAAAAAAAAAAAAAACTTTGAAAGTATTATGTGTCCTACAACCAATGTGGTTGGGTCTAGCCCAAAATTAGTCCCTTACAATATAGCGAATCAATGTATGTTGAATCTTCACTGAGAGAGGTACCCACATTTAATGTCAAACAGTGCATCAAGCATGATTAGTTCTGATAAGAAGATATTTATACCTAAAAACAAAATTGTGTACTACAACATCACATCTAGTCCAGCTCCCATTCCAAGAATTTAGAAAAACAACGACAGAACATTTGTTGTAAAAAGTTATAAAGGATGGGTTTGGAAGTAACATATACAAGTTAAATTTGAAATAAACAGGAAAAATGGAAATGAAATGAAGTTGAGTGATAGAAATAAGGGTAGAGTACCATCTAGCAGACTGATATTGTTTTCCTGTTGCATCTAGTATCATAATCTTATTTATAGTACAATTAGCATCCTAATGTTATTTTTCTATTTAGCACCCTAAGCTTATTTATAGTACATCAAGCACTTTGAACTATAAATAAAATTAAGGCGATGAAATATAACTAGAAAATAATATCAAGAGGTGTTTGATGCACCCGAAAAATAACATTAAAGTGCTAAATGGACCATAAATAAAATTAGAGGGCTCAATGCTATTGGGAAATGTCATCAGGATACTTGATGCTACTTTACCTTACCCAAAAAAAAAAAAAAAACACAAGATAAAATTAAGCAATCTGATTAAAACTAAATGAAGTTAGTCAATAAAGGTGAAAATATATTGTCACAAAGAGAATTAATTTTTATTCAAAAATAATAAGAACAACAGTATATATTTTCTGATAAATTGATTGGTTGAGACATTTCTATATTTTGAATATAAAAAAACACTAAAAATATATATATGATGTTTAGTATGGTATAGTAAAATTAAAACGACATACCTTTTTTTATATTTATACCACATACCTTATTATGATTGTGGGATTGGATCCCTCAAATTTGATCAATCTAGTTCCTAAAATTTAATATTTATTAATCAAGTTTTTAAGGTTTTATGTTCGTACATAATTAGCTATTAACATCGTTAGGATATAATATGCGATGGAGAAACAACAACCAATAAAATAAAGGTAAGATAGTCCCGTTCACAAAAATGGCAAGTGAATGTAGTGATTTTTTTTTTTTTGGTGTGAAAAAGTCAACACACAACAACAACCCGTTGAAAATTCACCGGCTATGTCTAAAGAGTCACAATCCACAACAACCGATATATATTTTTTGGAAACCCAAAAAAAAAAAAAAAAAAAGGGACAGAGAGTATCTGCAGTATTTCCACACTGCCGCCCCCAATCATTGACCCGTTTTATCATAAGTCATATTCAAATACGACGACCACATCATCCAATTGGGGTCGTTTCATGGGACAGGTTCATCTGATTTTTTTATCCATGATGTATCGCGTACATTTGATTCAATCAATATCCTGCCCTCCTTTATAAGTTTCAAAAAACTCAATGTTTTTTTATGAATCTGATTTACCACGTTATTTATGGTCTCACGAATTAAAATTAAATATTATTTTTAGTTTTAATTATAAAATCTATTTGACTTTTTTTAAAAGATTAAGAAACTAATTAAATTACTTTAAAGTATTTTTAGTTTTATTTTTTCCTTCAAATTAATTGTTTGACTAATAAACTAATTATATAATATAAGAATACACTACATATGAAATGATTGAGTATCTTATTTAGCTTCCTTAATCTCTCAAAAAAAAAAAAAATCAACTAAGTCTTATAATTAAGACCGGAGGTAGTAACTTATAAGCTGATTTAACACCGCCTCCCTACATATTAGATAGCATATTAAAAGATTTTACAAGATTTACATTTTCATTACTTGTAAAATCTTAATTAAAAGATATATTTTACTTTAAAAAAATAAAACTATGAAATACATGTGCAGCCGACTAGTATTAATGTTAGCTAAGTTGTTGTATTTTAAATAGTTATACCACAATTGACATGGAAAATTAGGTTCATACAAGAATTGTTCCTTAATAAAAATGTATAATTAAATGTAGGTAAAAAAAAAAAAAGTTAGTTAAAATTTTAACTGTCTTGACCAAGCCACCTCCAAAAACTGTATCTTATAAATATAAGAACAGAAGGAGTAATATGTTAGGCAAAAAAGAAAATGAAAATCTATATAATTTAATATAACTTCTCTTAGGGTCTCTCTTGGTGGCTATTATTTATTAAGTCATGCATTTTTTTTTACTATATAAAAGGATATGACTTTCTTAAGTAGAATATAATATGATTAAGGTAGACTATGCATGTGTTCTTAAGAAATTAAAATTGTTGGTCGTTACATTTTGGTTTATTTAATTATCAATGAAATAAAATATCACAATCATGAAGGAAAAAATGACTTTTAGAGTTTTGTGCCATGTACTTATAGTGTAATGGTTTGGGATAACAATAAATTACAAAAAAAATAAATAAATTACTCATTCTTGGCCGACCAACTTCAATCTAACGGCACACAGCGCCCAATCAATTGGGCCAGATTTAAGCAACACACATTTGTGTCTTCACTTTCTTTTTCAAATTTATTTTCTCAATTTTATATATAAGATCATTAAAAACAATAGTTAGAATTAGTGAAAAATAATAAATATGTAGAAAATGTACTTATCAATTAAAAAGTTGGGAGTATTAAATACCATTAATATCATTGGTAACATTTTTTAAGGAAAAAAGACATAGAAAAGAACTTTAAAATTACAGAATCCCAAAGCGGGTTTATTATCAAGAATTGATAAAGATAATGATGAAATTTAATAAGCAATTCACAACTCATTTTTAAAAAATATATTATTTGAAATTTTTTAAATTCAAAAAAATCACCCCCCCCCCCCCCCCCCCCAAAGGAAAATACCCATACTCAACAATTACATGTTTTTCCCATAATACAGAATAAAAAAAAAAAAAACTAAAAAAAAAATTAGTAAAATAAACAATTGAAATAAGAAATATTCTTCCTAATAATTATAATATCGTCATACTAAATATATCAAGGAAAAGAATATCTCAAAAGTAATCAAAATTCACCGAAACCTCCTTTTTGGTCCAATTTCTTATTTAATTTAATGATAGGATTTCATTAATGGAATGCTTAATGACTCTTTTTTTAAAAGTAGCAGCACAGCAAGACATTAATTTTGTTCTGTTTCGGGACATAAACAAAACAAAGATAGAGCGATCAAGTCCAAGACCTGAGCGTTAACGATGAAATTAATTTTTGATAAGACGGCCATCGGAGCATCTTCTGTTGGGATGACGGATGTCGTCCAAGTTTCGATGAAATTAATGATAGCTACCTATTGGGGCGGGAAGCATATCTAAAATACACGTTTCGGGTATCAACAATGGATATATAAAAAAATTTAAATGTTGATGAATACAAAAAAATAGTCCTTAAACAGTAGATGTATATAATATCATATCCCACGGCTCAATCACAATCAGGTTTCTTTAATGATACATGGGAGAGCCAAAAAAACTTCACACTTTAATTTTTTCTTTTTGAGAACGCAGGGGGAATGGAAATAATTTGACTCAATTTCTAAATCTCACTTTGCTCTATGTCGCATGATTAATAATTTATTAATTTAGCAACCTAAATTAAAATTTAGGTATTTCATATATCTTTAAAAGGATTTCTCCAATTTAAAAGGTGCAAAAAAATGTCAGACAAATTACACAGTACTTTATCTAAAAAGGGTTTGTTTTCCCTTTCCCACCTTTCCTCCTACCTACCTCAAATCTAAATTTTAATGATTGGGATTTACTAATATATTATAAAATTATTATTATTATATTAAATAATAAAAAAATAAAAAGTATGTTATTAAAATTTGACCAAAATAGTTTGGAGATGCAATAAATATAAGTTTTTCTATAAAATGATTTTTTGCTATTTTCTAACGGGAAAAGTAAATTATTTAGATTAAATTTTAAGAAAAATGATGGAAAAATAACTTTAAAATTACAAAATTTTAAATCAGGTTTGTTATTAATAATTGGTAAAGTAATGACAAGATTTGATAAACAATTCATCTCATTTTATAGGAAACACCGATTTAAGATTTTGCAATTTCAAAGCTTTTTTTTTTTTGTCATTCTCCCCAAAAATGGTTTTTAAATTTATTATTTAAGATAATAATAATTTTATAAAACATAAAATAACACATCCTCCATTTTTTTTATAAGAACAAAATTTTAAATTGTTTTAGTCCTTTTTTATAAAATCCCTACAAGAGCTTTTTTTAGTATTTAATAAGTTTTTTTCCCCCATTTTATCCTCTCATTAATTATACATGTTGTATTAGTTAAAAGGTTGATACTTGCCCCTAATAGATGAGGGCATACTTGGATAAAAATTTTTATTATACACATTTTTATGTTTTAAACTAATTTTAATCATTTTCTTAAACTATGAAATATAATTTGGTTATCATAATAGAATTTAGGAAGTAATTGATTGGGGGTAGGAGGAGGGTGAGGAGAGAAGGCAAGACTTGGTCGTTTATTTGTTTGTTTAATTACAGTTATGTTCACTACCCAAATACAATATTCCTCATCTCCTTAATTTAAGTTATATTTATCTAATTTGATTAGATTAATGAAGTTATTTAATATGACATGTACTAAAATACCCCAATTATCTTTCTTAATTCTCTCATTGCCTCTCCTAATTGATTATTGTTGAAAGAGTACCAATAGGGGTAAATTAGTAAAAAATTAGCAAATATAAAAGCTTTGTCTTATATTTGGACCAAAATCAAATTCTCTAATAGAGTAATGGATCTTATATAAGAACCGGAGTGGTATACTTTTTGAAAATTAAAGTTTGGTGGGAATTTTCCATGCCAGTCAAAGGCAGGCATATATAAGTCCCAATAAACCTAAACGATGACATTAAAAGCGATGGAATAAATAAGAATTAGTTAAGGTGGGTCCATGGATTTATTTTTAATGAGGCCACTAATTGGAGAGGAAGAATGTATGACACTTTTAAAGCTATTCAATCATAGAATTAATCAACAAGTGTGAATTTAATTTACTTTGTTGCAGGCATTCGTCAAACAAGACGGCACACACAATTATTAATTCCAATTTGCCAGCACAACCTATAATTGATTAAAATACTAACAGTAGTGGTAGATGGGTCATATTAGAGGTTTATTAAACGTTAAAATATTTTCCAGCCAAACGATATATTCAAAAACCCTATACTGAGCATAGCGTTAGGGTTCAGAGTTTGGATTTGTATTATGTAAAATGGACTTGAGAATAATTATTTTTAGTCGTTTTGAGGTTTAGAATTTGGATATATATATATATATATATATGATAATAGTGAAATATTTTTTTTTTTAAAAAGATAAAAATAATAGAGTATTTATTTGAGCTTTAGGCCTAGCATGTTTCCCATAATTCTCATATGCATGAATATTAATTTCGTCACGTTTGTAAAAGACTGATGTTTATGTTGTAGACAGACAAAGAAGACTAATGATATGTAAAGCATGACATTCCCAGCCTGAGGTCAAAGTAGCGTTTAAAGTCAACGTAATTGTGTTCTTCGCAATCCTTTTTCCTCTTTTCATGAAACACTGTTTGCGCCAATTTTCAAGACTTTTATTTATCCGGTCCCTATATGAAATATATTTATCTAATTTAATTAGATTAAAAAAATTAGTTAATATGATATATATTTTTTCAAAACGCTCTAGTCATCTTCTTTAATTTCTTCATTTCTCATCCTCTGTAATTGTTGTTGAGAAAGTATCAATAGGGATAAACTATGAAAATATTGATTTAATTTGAAAATTGTGTCTAATATTTAGAACTAAGATCAATTCCTCAAATATGTTTTATATTAAGGATAGAAAGAGTATTAATTATTTACAAAAATAGAAAGAGATAGTTACATTTCAACATTCTTTAATCAAGTTATTTGAAGTTGGTGATGGAGAATTAATCAAAGGGATTCTCCAAAAGTGAAAATTTAAGGAATTATCCGGGAAAAATGTACCCTTGATTAAAGTGATAACCAGTCTCACTGCATAAAAAATAGATTATAAGTTCAAATCATGAGAGCACATTTATTAAAAGAAGTGAAAATTTTTTGTGTTATAATTCTCAAAAGAGATTAGTCTCAAGCAAGTACAAAATGGCTTGGGGATATATCATATATCCTTGATCAAATAAAAAATAAAAAAGGGGAAAATTTAACAACAAATTTAATTAAACTAAATCATCTCAGTAATCACTGTTAATTTGTTTGATGGGTTAAATGGAGACCAACTGAAAGTATTTTGGAATGAGATTTTTTGCATTTAGAAGTACAGATATCAAGATTTTCATATACAGTCCTAATTCTTTCTAATTTTCAGAAGTGGGTATACTAGATTATGAGTTTTTAATTAAGTTTATTAAAAAAAAAAATATTTATATACGGCAGACATAAATGTGAGTGCTATCAGTCGGGCATAGCACAGAACGTGTGTACATTCGTGTTTCAGATGTGGAAACAAAACAAATGCTATTAATTTAAATTCTGCCACAATATAACACACACACACACACTTTTTGAATAATTTGTAAGTGTGTGTGTGTATGTGTTTTTTTTTTTTGATAGGTTGTAAGTGTGTTTTTTTAATCATAAAGCTAGTCATAACTCTAATGAGTCTTCAAAAACCAACCAAACCTCTAAACTTTTTCTAAAAGGGAAAATATGGAAAAGACATATTTTTGGACTTGACCTTGGTCTTTAACGCAAGTCAAAGTTTTTATATTTGTCAATATTTTTCTAATTTACCTCTATTGATAATCCTTCAATAATAATCAATGAGGAATGAGAATGAGGGAATTAAAGAAGGTGATTAGGGTATTTTAGAAAATACATGTCATATTAACTAATTAATTTAACCAACTTGTTTACTAATAAAATTAGGTAAATATATTTTATATTAAGGATGGAAAACTCTTAAAGTTGAAAAGGATCTGCAGTGACATTATTTCTTCTTGTATAAAATGATTGAACTGATAAATGGGAATTCAACGACCATTTCATTGTCTTTTTGACATGCTATTTCCCCACGCTTATCGCATTCGCTTTCCAACATAATACAGTACTCACTCCCACCCACCCCTCACAAAAAAACAAAAAAAGCTAATTAAAAAATAATTAAAGTATACGTTAGCTACTTTATACATTAAATTTCATTTTAATCTTTCAAATTTATAAAATAATAGTATTTATATCCAAAAAAAGTTGACTGAATAACAGTTTGGTTTCTAAACAAAATTTCTGAAAAAAAAAAAAAAAAAAAAAGTTATAAATATTAGTTCAGACAATTGCAACTACGAATCTCAACTACAAAATGAGAGTTCTATTTGAAACTAATTAAAGTTCTCCCTGTAGAATATGTATAATTTCTGTGTGTAGTACTAATGGGTATGATAAATAATACTGCACCTCGTCCTAAATATAAGGCATAGTTGATTTTTTTGAAGATATTAAGAAAACTAATTAAATTATTTAAAATTTTTATATTATTTTTTCTTCAAATAAACTATTTTTCCTAATTATAAACTGATATACTCCTATAATTTAATGATACTCAATATATATTATTTAGTTTTTTTAATCCCTGAAAAAAAAAAAAAAAAAAAAAAAAAAAAAAAAAAAAAAATCAATTAGGGGACAGTACTCCACGGTTACGCAAACACCCACGTGAAAGAAAGGAGAACATAATTAATGAAAGAGGACAAGTTATGGGGATGTGGCTAGGTGCCAATTAGGACCATTTCCTTTGACTTCCATTTTTTTTTTTTTTGACTACCCTTCAATTGCCTACCCACGCCCCACCAGGGAAAAAACAAAACCCTCTCCCACATGTTTTTGTTTTATAATTTATATTATATATTTCCATTTTATTTTAATCTCATTCTTGAGAGGAATCTATATATGCGTCACAGGCATCACTGGATCTTTTTTTCAGTTTGGTGCCTTTTTGTCGTTCATATAGTTGTAATTGTTATTATTATTAGTCGGCTTGCTCTACGTCCAACCCACAAATGACAACACACACACTATAAAAACCAAAATATTTAGCACATGCATATATACCATGTTACCAACCGAATACCTTACTATTTTATACTCAATTTTTCTTATTTTATAGTTATTATTACTTTATCTCTATACACAAATGTTTGAAACATAATTATATTTTGCATGGTCACGAAAGCCCACGGACTTTGTCTGTTTGTCATTATATATATATTGTCAAAAAAGACAAAGAGATCCATGTTATAGAGATGTAGATTCTAAACCAATTTCTTTAAATATAGAAGTTTGATAACAATTTATAAATATTAAAAAGTTAGTTAAGCAAGTTTTTTTATTATTAACAAATGGGTACTTGTTTATCTAAAATATTCTCTTTAGTCATTACTTTCTTTTATGAAAATATCATAATTTAATATGTATGAATTGAATTATAAATTATAAATTTGGGAGTCAAAATTAATTGAGGTTATAATTTAAAACTAAAACAAACCCATCAATTGGCTCTCACATTTAGGATTAGAGGAATACATATAAAAAAGAGGCCCGGACCACAAATGTTTTGTTTTCCTAAACAAAATGGACCTCGATGTGTTAGTTATAGAGTATGTGTCATACACCAAAATGGACAATAATGAAGGAATAATACAAAAACATGTTAATTTTGAATAGTCAATATGGCACTAAGTTAGAGCTTGAAAGGCATTTGGGAGGGGAGAAAGCTCGGTACGTGGAGTGCTAAATTTGAGACTATTTGGGAAGGCGTTATCTGAAACGGGCTTTAACTCTGAAGGAGAAAATGAGAGTTGGGGGTGGTTGACTCAGCAAAGAACAAGAAGAAGAAGTATAGTGGGTGACAATTGGATTAAAATTAAACTATGTATTGTGTTTTGATGGGTCGGAGTTGATGTGAGGTGGCGCTCAAGTGGGCATAAAAGAATTCCTTTTTTTTTTTTTTTTTTTTTTTTAAAAAAAATACACTCTTCACCAGCAAAAGAACTCACGTGATAGAATCAGAAACCAATTTGTTAGGATATGTAATCTAATTAGTAATGGACTATTATTTAGTATCAACATGTTCATATACATTTGTATATATGTATTCTAATTTATATACAATTTTATCCATTAAATATATTTAATTAAAGACTTTAGTGTTTTTTTTTTTTAATTTTTTTCAATAATAATTTATCTTTTTTAATCAAATTTTAATTTTTCATCTCAACTGATTTTTTAAACAATAATCCAAACAAATTTTGGTTTTGAAAAAAACCACTTCATTATCGTCAATCTAAACACAAATCACATTTACAATACTTTTATCATATTTTATGGTTGCAAAAATTAGATTGAAAATAAGGTATTTTTGCCATTGTTATTCCAAATGGGCCTTTAGCTAGCAGAAAAAGTTGATAAGCAACAAACACACACACACACATGTGTGTGTCAGGGTGGAAACAGGCCAGGCCAGGCCAGGCCACACCCTTAACAGGCCAGGCCTGTTATGCAAGGAAGTGGCCCGAGCTCGGCACGTGGCCTTTATTCTGGGCTCATTTTTCGGCTTTGAAGGCTGTATTTTTTTTTTTTTTTTTTTTTTTTAAAAATTCAACAAGAGCCATATCTTTCTGCTTCATTTCAGGTTAAATGTAAAAGAGCAAAGACATTTCATGTTGTAACCAGTAACAGAAACTAGCAAGCTACACAAGATTTTAGATCAGAGAAAAAAATGGAATGCAGGTCCCAATCATACAATTCCTTGATGTCGGAGTTCAGAATTTGGAGAAGAACCCACTAACAAGATATAGGATCTCATTACATTTACATCCGAACCGACTTTGAATCGGTTAAATCTCCTATGAATCAACTCAAGCATAACTCGACAAATCCAGATCCGAGAATCGCGGCTCTCTTATTTGGTTATATCTCTATATCAGAACCTTGTCCCTGAAAGAACAACACAAGTCGTCCATTTAGTCTCAAGCAAAAGCACTCTTCAATCAGACACTCCCAGTTTCCTATTTTGGATCTAATAATTAATTTATTTTCCAACATCCACCAATCGACATTCAAATGCTAAAGAAGTTTTTATGGCCAACCAAGATATTACAAAATTGAACAAAGAAACGGAAAAAACAAAAAAAAGGCGATAATGCAGATCTAAGATACTAATATTGATTAGGAAAAACAAAGGCACACCTACGTCAGTTTGGAATAGGAAGAAGATGAGGGAACACGCTTGTTTCGGAACATCAAGTAACCGACAGGAAATATGACTCTGATATCATAACGGTGGCTTCCATTAAATATCTGAGTGGGCTTGGGGTTCCATCCGAAGCAAAACGAACATAATCAAACAAATGAAAGCACAAAATAGAAATAAAGATGAAGAAATCAGAGAAAGCAAACTAAAAAATCGAAGGAAAACACTAGAAATTAAAGACCAATATCGAAAACCCATAGATCCGATGACCCAAAGCTTTGTCTCTCTGAAGATGAACGGCGAAAACAACCCTGACTAGTGGCGAACGACGACCGGAAGTGAAGAATGACCCCAAAGCTCTAACCTTGCGAACAAAATGGAGACCCAGAAGATTAGGGCTCAAGCAGAGCACCTAAAACTTGCGAAGAGAAAGAAGAGTGAGAGATCATCGTCCGTCGAAGAGGAAGCCAATGACAAACGGAAGTGAAGAATGAAGTAAAAGCTCCAACATTTCAAGGCAAATCAGCGAGGGCGAGGGCGTGGCTAGCGGCAGATCTGGATCGTGAAATTAGGGCGACAGTCACAGAGGCGGAAATGGAGGAGGCGAGGAGCAAATGTGAAATGTGGCTTCTTTGAGGGCTGAATCGGAGATATTTAAAAAAAAAAAAAAAAGGAAAATTACAATTCTACCCTCCTCTTAACAAAGTAGGCTAGGCGACGGGCTTTACAGCCTATTAAGAGGCTGGGCCTGGCCTGTTAAGACAAACAGGCCTAGAATTAGGCCTTGGCCTGGCCTTTTAGCCTGACAGGCCAGGCCTAACCAGGATTTTAACAGGCCAGGCCACAGGCCCCTGGCCTATTTCCACCCCTATGTGTGTGTGCATATTATACGTACCCAAGGTAAAGAGTTACGGTGGCTGGTATGGCATTATTATACGTATATGCGTTGGCAATGCCTTGTCCCAACAACCGAAGGAATCTTAACTGCTTCTTGCTCTTTCATACTGTAACATCCAAATTTTATTTTAGGATTTAATTGTAATTTATGAAATAATTATATATGAGTATAGTAATTAAATTGTGGTTGTGAGTGAAAAAATGTATAGTAATTAAATTGTGATTGTGGGAGGAAAAAAATGTGTTAAAAAAATCTGGAAAAAAATATTATTAAAAAATTATACTAAATAATAAATAAAGTTGGGGATTTTGTGGTAATTTTTTCCATTGGGGGAAAAAAAGAAGAAGAAGAGAGATACGTGGCTACAAGTGGAAGAAGAAGAAAAGAATAGAAAAAGAAAAGGGATGATCAACGCCTCGCATTAATGAGGGGGTGACTAACCCCCTCTTTTAGCATCTATATATATGTGTGCATTGTGGCGGTGAGGAGAAAAAGTTGAGAGAATGAGACGAGAGTGTGACCAAGCTAGGAAGAAGGAAAGAAAAGAGAAGTTGAGAGAAAAAAAGAAGATTTGGGCTTTTTAACTTCTTTTCAATAAACTTCCTTGATGAAAGTTGTTCTATATATTTTTATCTTTCCAATAAATATAATATTGTGTTTGTTGGTGAAAATTTTGAGGTTATGATTTTAGAAAATTTTTAAGTTTTGACAATAGATGATTGTATATATATAGAACGATTAATAACTAGTTTTAATTGGTTTAGATTTATTGATTTGTCGTTGTACAAATTTAAATTAATTTTTCTATTTAAGAAGTTTAAGATTTATTTTATACTTGTTATTTCTACCGATTAAAAGTTGTATAAATTTTATATTTGGATTAACGGAGGAATTACTTGTGATTTTTATTAGTTTAGTTTTGAAATTTGAAGGACTAAAGTGTCATTTTCAGTTTTTTATTACAATAATATATTATTATTATAATTTTTGTATTTTGAGTTATATAAATTATGATTGTCATAATGTAGAATTTACCTGTGACCGGTAATTGGTCGCGTTTTACTCCTAAGATAAGGTTTAACTTGGAGTTGAGGTAATCGGGGTTGATTTATTTCATATGCTTGTTTTGGACTGTAAGATGTTTTCTAAACCTTACTTTCACAAGAATTACTCGCATGTGTTTTGAAAAATTATGTGGATACCTGAATATGAAATTGTTTCAGTGAAGCAGTGTATTTTTCAATATATATATATGTGTGTGTGTGTGAATATTGTTATTGAGATTGAAATTGTTGTGATGACTATGATGTTTGTTGTGAAATGTTGTATATGGAATAATGAATTTTGTAAGATATTGTTGTTATAAGGTTTGTTATAGAATATTGTATATGGAATAATATATTGTAGGGTCAAGGTGCAGATTTGCCAACCAACTATTACCCGAGGAGCGTCTGACATAAATAACTATTGAGGGAACCAAAATTGACAATCAACAATTAAAAAGTGAAAAAAAAACAATTTGGAGCAGATTCGCCAACGAACTATTACCCTGTCACTGTCTTGGTGTCTCTGTCTTCCATTGACTGTTACAGTGTCGGTGACGTCGGCATCTCCAAACATTCTATTGTTGCTGGGTGTTCCACTCACTCTCTTGAACTCATCCAGTAGTCCACAGGGTTCGACTGGCACGCACCTTGCACCCGGTTCCATCCTCCGATGCCACAAGCAAGAATTGCGCCGCTACTACAATGCCTACTCCCATGGGTCCCATCTCTCGTTGGTGTTTTCCTTCTCCAACAAGAAGACTTAACCGCTCTTTTCTCCAAAGCATTTCCGCAACCGTCCTACGCCGGTGCCTCATATTTTAACTTAATTGTGATAATTGTTTTTTTAATAGTTATTTTGTGTTTTTTTTTTTCATTTTTAATAGTTATTTGGTGTTTTTTTTTTCACTTTTTAATTGTTGATTGGCAATTTTAGTCCCCTCAATAGTTATTTGTGTCAGACGCTCCTCGGGTAATAGTTGGTTAGCAAATTTGGACCTTCACCCTATATTGTATGATGTTTTTAAAAATTATAGTGACATATTGTTTATCTGTTATAGGATATGTTGGATTGTGTGGAAGTCATGTTGAGTAATCAGATTTCAATGACAACAGATTTAGACTCATAAGCAATTCTTACTGTCAATCCCTTGAAAATCGGAGTGTAGGTTGAAAATAGTGTTCTATCATCGAGTCATATGATCCGAAGCACCTGAATCAACAATCTAACAATTTCCTATACATAGTCCTTTTATAGTAGCAAGGGCTTCCAAGAAATTTCCTCTTCTAACAGCCGTGGCAGTGTGTTGTTTTGTATGCTGCAATGCTGCTAACATTTTCATGATTTTGCTCAGTTGATCGCTTGGAGGACATAAGTCATCATTGTTAGATGTCTCGACAATATAGCTCTTTCCTCGCCCTTCATAGTTCTTTCCTTGCGTTAGAACCAACGAAACCCAAGGGGGTAAATTGACTATAAGATAAAAAAATTTAATAACTTTGAAACTATTTTTGCATTTTAATAAAAGTAATAAGTATGAAAGTAATGATTCATAATTAACAGTCAATTATTCAAATAATATATGTTAGAAATATAAAAGCTTAAATAAGAGAATATGCAAACTATAGTTTATCCTGGTTCGATCCAATTTACGATGACCTATGTTCAGTCCTTAGGCTCCTCCAGAGATTTCGATCCACTATCTTCCTTAAGTTTAACCGGGTACTTGAGAACTACTACAAATCCCACAAGTTTGATCCTGGCACTTGTGAAGCCTTTAAAATTCTCGTACCGAGATAAAAACTCCCCCTTACGCACTATAAAGATACAACTTGTTTCCCATTTCCATATCCCCCAATCTTGAGTAACTCACAAAGATAGAATGATTACAATGAAAACATACTCTCTCTAAATAAAGTAGATGATGATTAATATTGAAGTGCAAGGTAGGAGTATGATTATAGAGCTTTGATCGGGTAAGACTCAGAATATCACATTAAGCTTAGGTTCTCTATTTTTGTTTTGGTTTACTTGATTTTGCTGTCTTGAATGAGTCTATATTTATATGCAATTGATATTAAGACCATTGTGAGTATTTGTTTGTTGGAGCATTGACCTTTGTGAGCATTCGTCCGTTAGAGCATTTGATTGTTGTGGATATTACCATTGTGAGCATTTGGTCTGTTGGAGAAATAGCCGTTGCTTTGTCTTTCTCATTCCATCAAATGCTTCATTGAATTTCTTGTCTTTTTTTGCCATTTAACTTAAATGACCATTGCTTTCTTTGCTTCATCAAACACTTCAACTTCAAACTCTCTATATGCTCAATTTTTGCATTCGCTTCTGACAAATTTTTGCTTTTGTCAATCTTGAAGTTAATTCAAATGTGAAAATTATACACAAATGATATTAGTAACATTAAGAAGTAGTATAAGTGATTATGGTGTTCATCATAAGAATCAAGACTTTCAGAGACAATGATTTTCATGCATTCTGTGATATCTACATTTTAGAGCAAGGGTCAACTTCCAGTGTCCATAACTCTTCGAATATAACTCCAAATTTAGCATATGACATTTCCTCATAATTCTATTTAATTATTCTTTTCAATGCAAAAAGAATAAGCCCAAATTCATTGTATTCTGGGAATTATGATCCGATGAATGACAAATGTTCCAAAAACATAGTGAGAACATCATAACCCTGAATGTCAACTTTCGAGATCCATATCTCTCTCTTTTGAATCACTTTGAGCTTGATCTTAGCTTCTGTAAAACTCATTTTGAGTGAAGTTTCATATGCAACAAGTTTTGTTTCAATTGGACATGTATTATGTGAGATACATCCAAATAAATGAACCTGTTCTGAAATGAAACAGGAATTTCTAGTGTCAACTTTCAAAAACTATATCTCTTTCTTTCGAACCTCTTTGAGCTTGCTCTCATCTTTAGTGAAACTAATTTTGAGTATAGTTTCATATGTAACTTGTTTCACTTAAATTGGACGTGTAGTTTATGAAAGACATCTAGGTTACTGAACCTATGTCTGATATGACGCGTGAATTCCAGTTTTGAATTCCGAATTCCATATCTCTTTTGCCAAATATCCTTTGAGATTTCTATTGGTGTCCGTGTGACGCATTAGGAGTCTAGTTTCTTATGAAATAAGTCTTACCTCAATCGGATCTGTGGTTTGAGAGATATGATTAAATTACTAAACCTCGCACATGTTGATTGTAGAATAGAGCTGAACAGGGTTGCTAGAACAGTGAATTCACTTAAGTGAATCATGTTCCACTCAAGTGGAACAATGAAACACTCTCGTATCTCACTCAAGTGAAGCCAAGAGTGACTTACTATTCACGTTAATGTCACATACCGTAGTATGTTGATTACCATTCATTGTAAAGCTTGAAATAGCTCATTTCAACTTTGAATTGAGTTGTTCCAACCTCTATTTTATCATAGAAATTTTCATGTTAAAACTAGGAGCTTGAATATTGAGATTACAATTATATTTTTCAAGTTTTTTCCTTTTAATCTCTTCCTGACCGGTCTCCAAAATATTTTAATAACTTCTTGCTTTCTTAACTAATGTCTTCAATGTCTTTCTTCTTCTTCCTCTTGATCAATCCAACTCAATAATTTCTTTCTTAATCTTCTTATTGATTATTATCTATAATTCAACTTGATATATTCTAATATTTGTTTGACTAATCTACATTAAATATAGCAGTTAGTCAATGTAGGAGATAAATATATTATGCAAACTTTTTGCTTTTAATATTTGGCATCTTACATTTATATTTGACATCATCAAAACTAATCACATATAACACTTGTCCTTTCTTTGGTTTCCAATCAGCAGACATATCATTTAGATCCCAACATTTATCTTGAGTATGTTGCTTCTTACAATGATCATAAAAAGGTGGGCCTTTGGAATTCTAGATTCCGTGGTGCGAACAACAAGGGCCAAGACCTTAAGAGATGTAGGAGCTGTAGCAAAAGCATTTTTTAGCATATATTTATGCCTGCCTTCTTCATTACAAAGGATAGAGTATGTTTCACGGACAAAAGGTAAATGTTCTTGGCTAATGGTCCGTGCTCAAGTATCATCGTTAATCACATTGAGACCAGCCAACAACTCAAAGACATTTTCTTCTTTCTCCTTGCGATCTTTGGTAGCATTAGCACGACAATTGTGAGTTTTATTTTTCAAGAAATCCAATTCTTGCCAAAGGGTTGATTTTTCAAGATGGTAATCAGAGACATGTGATCTTATTTCAGCTGCCACCATTTTGTTTTAACATCAAATATGTGAGACATGTTCCCTGTATAACTATATGCTTCCTAAAGAGCTTCCCATATTTCTCGGGTTGAAGGAAGGAACATAAAACTCTACTTAATTGGTGGTAACATCGCCTTGATCAGCGATGAAGAGACCAACGCATTATTGGATTTCCATACTTGAAACGCCTTGGTTTTGGATGCTGGAGGCCGTTTAACTTACCATTCATATATTCAAGTTTATCCTTACCATCTAGAGTAAGGATCATGGATTGAGACCATTCAGTATAGTTATCGCTAGTAAGTTTTTTAGAGACACTAAGAGTAGTAGAGATGTCATTAGAACCGGATTGTGGCATAAAGAAGGAGAGTTCAAGGGTAGTTGTAGAAGTCATGCTGAGTAAACAAATTTCAATGTTGTGTGAAGCTGACATGGTGATCGAAAGGTGTTAAAAGGTTCAAAAAATGAGGTGACCAATTAATGAAACAACCTGACCCGATTAATTAAGAGAGGTTCGAAGACTGGAGATTAATAAATCATAGTTGGTTTCGACTGTGTAGGAGCAACCAACTTAAGTAGAGATTGTCGGCCAGAACTAGTCGAGAACTATGTGGGTGTTGACTGTGTGGGAGCAACCAATTTCAAAGGAGATTGTCAACCAAAAGTAGATGAGAATTAGAGATTTAATAAACCATAGTGGGTGTTGATTGTGTGGAGCAATCAATTTCAGTTGAGACTGTAGGCCAAAACAGGACATAATTGGCTTGAGTTCAATGGCGGACTGATACGAGATGTCAGTAGACATTCAATCAGATAGGTTCGAGTTCAAATCACAACCGAATTGAGATGAGACTGCCAATGAGTGTTTGTCCAGAGAAGTTCAACTCCAAACTTGAATAGGAAGATGAAAAAAAAACCTCAAACAGGAAGACGGAAAAAAAAAAAAAAACAGAGTTACTTTGGTTAGCTCTTCATAAGCTCTGATACCATTAAGATTACTTGACTTTTTTATTGAAATAATTCTCTATTTGTATTCCACCCAACTTGTTTCATATATACACAAATGTATATCTTGGATGAGTCTTAAGGTCCACTAACTAATATTTAGATTACAATAACGATAATATCCCCTAAATTCTATTTAATCATAGGGAAAATCTCATATAAAGACGGTTGAATGATCTAAATTCTAATTTGAGTTACTAAACTTAACAAATTATTAATTAAGTTATATGACATAATTAGGGATTTAGAACTTAGGTCAAATTACCTATGTACCCCTTAGTTATTTAAACAAGAAAGAAGCAAAGTTGGGCCATGAAAGGAGCTCGCTGTAAACTGGAAAAGCAAGCTCGCAGGAAAATCTTGCCGGAAAGTTTAGAGGAAGGACAAAACCATGCTTTGGAAGGATTCCAAGCTCTTCAAGGTCACCGACATAGGAGAAAAGAGAAGGTCCGGTGGGTTTCAAACTCTCGACGCCATGCTTCAGAGATCTCAAATCTATGTCTCTTCGTTGGAAAGAGGAAGAAAGTGGTGGTGTTGAATGGAGAAGAACGCCGGGCTAACAGAGGGAAAGACACCGGAGGTGGCACGCTGTCAAGTCTTGAACTCACGGCTCGCTCTCTCATTTTTCCTTTTCCTTTTCTCAGTTCGCCGCTGCTCTTCACTCATACATAAACGTCAAATAATTTTCGCGGCACCTTCAAATTTATGTGTGTGAAATATAATGAGTTTGTTTTCGGGGAAAAAGAGATGATTATTATTTTTGTTGTTATTGTTATTATTAATCCACGCCAGATCATGCTAGTATTTATTGTGTAATCCACACCCAAATCAGATGAACCAATATTTAAATTAAACTTCTTACACAATCCCCATGTACATTAATTCCAGCTAGCTAAGAACGCGTAATTGATCACACCTATATATAGCGTAATTGATCACACCTATAGGCTATATATATATATATATATATCTTATGGTTAAAGATATAACAGAAAATAAGCATTATATTCTATAGCGTGATCATGACATCATATTTACGTTGTTTAATTATATTATAAGCTTTAAAAATGAACCCCCATTAATTAACGACTGTTGCTGCTCCTGAATGAATCCATGAAATGAAAGCATGTCAAATTGTCAATATCTAACCGTTCAAGTGAAGGACTCCCATTTGGTTAAAGATCTAACAATTCAAAGTTGCACGACAGAATACCTCTCATCGTACACTAATAATTAATGATGCGTTTAATTACTCCCTTCGCTCATAAGGATAAAGATCAGGGCTACCATATTTTAATCTTAAATAAAATACTTTAATACAGTTTGTTTTAAAAATTTATAATTCTTCTCCTAAAGCCTTTATATGTATTGTACATATTAAGAAAAAAAAATTCATTAAAAGAGTAATATATCATACAAATATATTTTTGAAAAACCAACACACTTTTTAATGAATGACTAACTTAATTAATTTTTTTACTTCTTTTTTAAATTATGTATTAGCTCCTACATTATTTTGGCACCAGAGGGATAGGGTAAAAAATCAATGAGTGTTTGAAAAATGAAACTGTCGTTCCCTCGCATCTTTCTCTTAGTAGTCAAAATCTCACATTCATAATCCTAAGTTCACATTCAATGAGTTTATCGCAACTAGTCTTGGTCTTATACTTAAAAAATAAAGAAAAAAATTACGTTAATTGCTCCAACAACTACGTTAATTGTTTATTTTTTTATTAGCCTTTAGTATTGTGTTGCTTTCTACTGGATAACTCCACGACCAACCACATAACAAAACAAAGGCATATATGAACGAACATGAATTATTGTGATTCCATGGTTGTTGTCTCTCAATATGTCTCAGTTTTTCAACTTGACCAACCACCTAATTTTACCCACACACTTGGGATGATCAATAGTATTCAAATGGATCAGACTCTTTCCTTTAACTAACCCAGTAGTTTGTTGAACTTCACACAAACTACTCCTTTATTTACGTATTATATTCCAAACCTATTTTATTTATGTGTTTATATAATTTCAAACGCCTTCACCAAGCTTCTTATTAAAAATATTATATTTGTTGACGTTTTAATTAATTACGATTATCTTGATCTACTTAATTATAGTGTTCCGAATTCAAAATTCAATACATTATAGATAAACATCATACAATTTAAAAGGAGTTAATCACTTAAATACTCTAGAACATTATCTTATAATTTTTTAAAATATAAAAAGAAAACCCATTAAAAAAAGAGTAAATACCCATTTTCTAGTGCTTAAAAAAAATGTGATCCCCATTTTGGTCCCAAAAAAAAGATCTATTTTTAATCCATAAAAAGGCGAATAAGGGTTAATAATCGTAATGATTGATTGATATTTTGATTTTTACTAAATTTTTATAAATGATATTTATTTATAAAACACAATGTAATCATTGATAATAACAAGATAATAAGGATCAATTTTTTTGTAAAATTCAATACAAAGATAAACATCATACAATTTAAAAGTCGAGGATCACTTAAAATGATATTTACTCTTAAAAGAAAAATTTTCACAATATTCTAAATAGGTTTGTTGTAGATTGTCGACCACGTATCAGTACACTTCAGAGTTCTCCTAAATGGAAAAGGATAACATTATCTTATAGGTTTGTTGTATATTGTCGACCTCGGCTTCTTATAACATAACAACAACTTAACTAATTTAGGTTTAAGGAAATAAAATAAATTGGTTAGTTAACAAATGTAACATGATTTCCTTAAAATACTCCTGTGAAAAATTGTGTATGTGTGTCAGCTTATAAGTTACACAAAATAATTTGAAAAAAATGAGAAATATAAGAGACAAAATGTATTAAAATCTTATATTTAAGTCCAAATCCAACCTCTCACTAGCTTTTATATTAGGGATCAAAAGGAGTAATTGATACGAGTAAAATTAATTTAATCACTAAATTAAAATTTCCTTGAGTTGTCAATATACCATGCATGACCTATTGTTATTCCTTACACCGATCTTATCATTATATACTGATTGTTGTTCACTTATTTTGAGACCTTTTAGTGATTAAATTGATGATGTGAGACGGTATAGTAATTCTACCTATATTTATACATAACACCCACTCTATTTTTTTGATAAAAAATATCATTTTTTTTATTTGATCAAGGGTATTCCAAACTACTTTAAACTTGAGATTAATTCCTTTGGTAACTCAGAGCGTTGGGGATTTTTGGCAATTCCAATCAAACTTAATTAGAAAGTGTTTACACAAATTAAAGCCCATCCTATTTACATCGGAGCCTCAATGAAAATGAGCTCAAAATAAAACGAAAAAAAAAACACAAAATAAGAACAACATAAAAATAAGACAAAGGAAAAATTAAACAAATGGTATGAAAAGTCAAAATAGATGAAATGGGCCAGTCACCATATGATCGTGGTAGGTGTCAAATGACTCGAGCATTTCCAAACATATAAGGAAAAAGCTCTGAACAAAACGTTGACAAAGATCTAATACCCATTCTTTTTATTTGAACTGAATTTGTGTGGCATGAATTAATGGGCATCATATGGAAGCTGAGAGTTATGCTTTTACAATTATAATTCTATAGTTTTGTTCTGTTGCATCAAATTAGAAATGGAAGACAAAAATTAGAAGAGTTCAAGTTGAACTGTGGAAAAATACTAAAAATGTTAAGAGCTTGGTAGAAAAGTGTATAATGGGGAATTGGAACCGTCTCACAATCTGCGATCCCCACAGATGAAAATAGTTACGACTTAAAAAAAAAATGACTCACTTAATTAATTTCCTTATTCTTTATAAATTATACTAGTTAGTTAACGAGTATATACTCCCTGTCTTCCTCCAACCTTAAATATAAGTTATAATTTTTAAAATATAACCAGTGCCATCTATAAGTTGGACTTCGCACCTACCTTGTAATTTAATTCACTTTTCTATATTCATTCTCAATTAATTATTCCTTAATAAGGGTATATTTGACCCCCCCCCCCCCAAAAAAAAAACTATGGGCTTGTTTGTTTTTTATTTATATTTTTTATTTTCAAAACTGTTTTATTAAAATATTTTTAAAAATAAGTTGTCAAAAAAAAAAAAAAACACAAGGCTTAGAATGGTTGACACTTAGCTAAGTTTCTTAAACATCTAGTTAGGGGTTCAATCCCTGTCAATTTGTATGGAGAAAGTTCTGTGGTCATCACTAAAACCACTTTAGGAAATCTACAATGCTAGGGGATTAGTTACGGGATTAGGTACTGCTTTTGGCTACGAATACCCTTAGCCTAGAAAGGAAAAAAAAAAAAAAAAAAAAAAAAAAAAAAAACTATTTGTTAAGTGATGTGTTAGTGGCATTGCCAACGGTGGCATGGGGGTAGCCAACAGATGGTGCAATTTCGACAGTGATTAGGTGATGGCTTCAAAAAATAAGAAATAAGAAAACACTTAAAAACTGTTTTTATTTTTTAGTTTTGAAAATAACCTTTTATTTTTTGTTTTTAAAAACCACTTATTAAAAAAAGTTTCCAAACAAGCTTTGTTTTTCTGTTTTTAAAAACAAAAACAAAAAACTGTTTTTAAAAACAGAATCAAATAAACCATATATTTCTTCACGCATTCACTGTCTTTAGCCAAACTTTTTTAACTAAGCATTTGGTTATTTGTAGCTTATATACATGATCAGAAAAAAAAAAATTAAAAGTAACAAAAACAAATGAAGCATATATTTGTAGCTTATATACATGGCCAGAACAAGTATATATTTAAAAGCGAATGAAGTACTGCCTTCGGTTATAATTATAGGGAACACTTTCATAATACAAATGTATTACAAAAATGTTCTTGTAATTAGGACCGGAAGGAAAATTTTTTACCAGAAAAAACAAATGAAGTATAAACTATTGATTTCATGGAACATATATGTGGAGACGCACACAGTATGATATATAGTTTCAAGGTCCAGATCGATTTGTGAGAAGAAAAAACAAATCATAAACAGCGTGAGGATACCGGTAAGTTCTTTGACATAAGTATTGACGATAACTTGTTTGAAATAATAAGGAACACTAGTGTCGATGTCTCAATTTCATATCATAATCCATCAAATTATCAAAGTAATTGAAAACATGAAAGTTTACATCGCTCGTATATTCAACCACATTAATTGAATGCCTTGTCTTTTGTCAAATGCGATAGCTTCAGCAATTCGTACGGATCATAATGGTCGACCAATAAATTACTACTATTGTATAATCTATGTATTTAAGTGTCTACGTTAATTCTAGAAGGTTGTTTCGAAAATTAATGCGTGTGTGTGTGAGTGGAGGCACATGTATGAACCATTAACAACAGAGGTACGTGAAGAATTAATTTATTTTGTTTGTTTGGTGCTTCATTTGGACATTAAGGTTTTATTAATCTTGGTCTAATGCTGATTAATGAAATGAGTGCGGCACATTTTTTATTTTAATAAGAAAAATGATTAGAAATAAAATATTTTGGCATTTTAATTGATAATGGGCATAAACATAATGATCTGATGAGGAAAAACGAAGTCAATAATATATATTATTCAACAGAAAAATAAAGTCAGTATACTTTAATTATTAATTATTTACATTCGGATGTTCCCACTTATATGCCGAGGAGGAAAAAATGGCATTGCAGAAAAACTCATTCATTGAAAGTAGAAAGTAAAATTTTTGTTTCTTGGACAAATAAGTTGAAAGTAAACATGAGTCTATATCTTCTAGACGTTGGACACTTGGCTAGACTATGAGCTTCTCACAAAAAAAAGTTACCAACTTTACAAAACTTTTAGTGTGTGATTCTGAAAATTTCGTGCAGCTTGACTTCTCTCGCTCTATGAGCTTTTTTTTTTTTAATGTTTATTATTGCTTTTTTTTTTCTTTTTATGTTTTTATGACTATTTGATTAAAATCTAATAATCTACATTTAATAGTTTATAAAAACATTATTACAAAAGAAAGAAAGATGGGAAGAAAATGATAGAAATGAAATATTAAATGTGCACAATTAAATCTAATGGTTATAAAGGGAAAAAGACGACAGCGAATAGAAACAAAAAAGGAGAAACATTATAACCATTAGATTTTAATCCGATAGTTAAAAAAGAGGAAAAGGATGGCATCTGGCAAGAAAAAAAAAGAAGTCAGATTCTTTACATATGAGCATCTAATAAAACTACAAACAAACTGCGCTAATTATTTGTTAAAATCTCAATTTCATGCCGTATACAAAAAAGGAACGTATATTTAATTTCATGCCCAAAGGCAAAAAGTTAGGCATGTAACAAAACATATAAAATTTTAAAGTTAATTAATATCATTTTATTTGTTAAGAGCAATTTTATATAGCGACGAAGGAACGAGGGATGAACCCCTGAATTTTTTTATTTTTTTTAAGTATTATATAGTGAGTAATAACATCTTATACCCCCAATGTTTATGCAAACTTTACATAATATAATACACGATTTTCAATCTCAATCACTTGCTTCAAAATAAAATTTTTGCTCTACCTGCGAACGAAAATTGGTCAAGTTCATAAATATCTGGTTCGTAACCTATATAAAACCATAAATTTTTTAGGTTGGGACATGTTCTAACCTTAGTGAGCCACTAGAACCTAGCTTAGCTAAACTTTTATTTTTAAAATTGAAAAAAATAAAATAAACTTAACTCCACCCCTTGATTCTAGATCCTGCATACCAAGTAAAAAGGATCATGTCAAATTCTTGACGTCGTCAACAGTATATATCTTCCAAAGGTCGCTTGGAAACAAAGTTTCTTGTCTAAAATATCATAATGTGTTTGGAAACAAAGTTTCTAAAATGATAATCTCTCAACTAACATTTTCTCAAAAATGATTTTTTCATATAGAAAAAAAATAATTAAGAAATTAAAAAAAATATCATAATGCTCGTCCCAGCGACGAGCTGGGAAACCGGGTCCCGTTCAAACTTCATAGAGATCGAGGAAATTGGCAAAAATGACGTAAATAAACTATGGTTTTTAAATTCATGAATATTAATTAGTTCAAAACAACCGACACTTGTACTCGTTTGAGATTATAGTTAGGATTCTCAAAAATGGATATTCACTTAAATCGAAACAAAAATATTTTCACATCAATTGTTACCTTATAAATTGTAAATCATAATAAAAAAACTGTTTTTAAAGTCTTCAATCTATTATTTCGAATATGCAAACAAACGGTAATGTAATGATCGTATCACAATTAGAGTACAGAGTCTATAGACCCGTCTCTTTGCGATTGTCAAGTGATTACTTCATCTCTCCCATAATTGACCTATTCTTTAAATTCTTACCAAATCATCATTTTAAATAAAAGGGGAAATTTATATTGTGATTAACATTTACATATAGTTACATATGTTCACATTTGTTTATGAAATTTATGCGTGATTACTATTTCTTCACAATTTCTTAATTATTACTGTTACGTTTTTTCTAGTTTTATTTTTGGTGGTTAATGAGACTGGTCTGAAACTCTGAAGTTAAATTCTCTCTTTATTAATTGGCATAAACTTGACCGAAATTTCAACAATATTCATTCTTCAGTTAAATTTGGCCGCAATTTATGAATAATATATAATAAATTGTCAACCAGGTTTTCAAACTTAGATCATAATTTTAAGATTGATAAATGTAAGAATTGATCTAATAAAAAAACTTTTATTACAAAAAAGTAGTGACAATATCCAATTCCATATAATAAAGTGGAAAGATTTGTAAACTCAGATTTTTAAGATGCAAGAATTGGAATAGTCTTATTACTTTAAAAAAAAAATCTACTTTAAAAAGTAATCCAAGAGTTTTCCTGTTTCTATATAATTTTTATGTATGTGAATACGAATCCATCTTTCTTTTTCTCAAAGATGTGTTGTCTTTACTCCTCGCGACATATTTGTTCTCTTTCTCCATTTCCATCCAGGTGCTCACTTCAGAAAATGGATTTTTCTTATAAAAATCTGTAAATTCAAATTATTAAAAAAAAAGTAAGATAATGATACTAGTATTTATTTATTTTTGCTCAGATACTGGTATTTATTTTAGAGTACATTTACGTTCTTTATAATTAATTTATTTAACACACACTTTTATAAAATACACGTGACTCTTGCACTGAACCAGGCACCTGTAGTTAAAAAATGCATTAAAAAAAAAAAAAAAGCATTATATTTTATTTGTATTAAAAAATAGGAGGAATATGATATGATATTTCCTGGAAACCAGAACCAAGTTGGTGCGGTCCTCGGCAGTTCATGTTTGAACGAGTAAATCTCATCAACAATCCCGACATCACAAACACAAGTTGATGGAAATGGTTATTCTTCCTTCCTTTTTTTTTTTTTTTTTTTTAAAAAATTAAATTTTTAATATTGCTTTTCTTTTTAATTTTTTAAATTTTTTTGGTCTTCACTTGTCACTTTAAGCTTCATATTTTGAACCAGGTAAGCATTATGACCATTCTGCCACCTAACCCAACCCAGTCTCCCTATTTTGGCGGCCCCTCTGTCCTCTTCTCTTATCTTCCTCACTTGTGTGTCTATATATACATATAAATTTATATAAACCGCATTTCATCAACAAGGAACTAAACTCAGTTCCCTTTCTCTTCTTCTTCATTCTCAAGTCTCTCTCAGTGGAAACTAACACATCCGCCACAAGAAAATTAAGAGAGAGACAGAGACAGAGAACAATTTTCTTTTTTGATTTCAGGGGTGGTTAAAGCACCTTTCCCTGTTCTGTTCGCCAAGAAAAAGGGACTGAATTTAATACATATTAAGATCAAGTAAGTATGAAACAAAAGAGAACGGCTTCTTCTTCATCATCTTGTTGTTATTGTTGTTGTCGTCTTGGCTTAATTATTGTGTGATTTACCTCTGAAATATTGTTACGTTGCAGAAGAAGCAGGGTAGGCGACGATGGAGGGTAATAACTTAACGAGGAACATAAGTAAGAGCTTTAGCAGGTCAAGTTGGAGAATGGAGGAGGTGTTCGCAAGTGGCCGGTACTCTCGCAGGAGCTCTCGTGTGGACGAAGACGAAGAAGCTCTCAAGTGGGCCGCCATAGAGAAACTTCCCACCTACGACAGACTAAGAACAAGTATCTTCCAAACCTACGGCGACGAAGAACAAGGTGGTGGTGGAGCTCAGGTCAAGATGCACAAGGAAGTCGATGTTCGAAAACTCGACATGAACGAGAGACAACAAATCATTGACAGAATCTTCAGAGTCGCCGAAGAAGACAACGAGAAATACCTCCGAAAGTTCAGAAACAGAATTGAAAAGTCCGTTATATATACTTCAAAAAATCTGAACTCTCTTTCTTAATTATCATCATCGTAATATCTTAAACTTAAAGGTCAAATTTTGAATGACAGGGTTGGGATCAGACTTCCGACGGTGGAAGTGAGGTATCAGAATCTGACAGTGGAGGCAGATTCATACATAGGAAGCAGGGCAGTTCCAACGTTGCCAAATGTCGCAATGAATCTTCTTGAATCTGCTCTTGGCGTTTGTGGGATTAGTACAGCCAAGAGGACAAAGCTGACCATTCTTAAAAATGCCTCCGGCATTATTAAACCTTCAAGGTAATCCAGCCAATCACATCCCATCATCATCAAAGTTCTTGTCTGTCAAATAATATATATATATATAACTCAAGAAAAGTCCCAAGGAGTAATATTGAAGCAAGTTGATATTTTGATGCATGTATTTGCTTTGATTTAAATTACAAGCGATCTTCTTGTTGGTTTGTGTAGGATGGCCCTGTTGCTCGGTCCCCCATCTTCCGGGAAAACAACTCTCTTGTTGGCTTTAGCTGGAAAATTGGACCCAAACTTGAAGGTTAGATCAGGGAAAAAAAATGATAATAATTGAAGTACAGAATTATAGTTATAAGATAACAAAATACTAACTTTTTTTTTTCTGGATGAAACAGGTGAAAGGGGAAATTACGTACAATGGGTACAAGCTGAATGAGTTTGTTCCCAGAAAGACATCGGCTTACATTAGTCAAAATGATGTTCATGTTGGAGAAATGACTGTGAAAGAAACCTTGGACTTTTCTGCCAGATGTCAAGGGGTTGGGACTAGATTTGGTAATTTTTACCTTTTTAAAACCTTAAGCAGGAATTAGCAAATATTCAGGCGTAAACAAATCAGCGATTAACAAATTTTTTGTAATTTCCATTTTAGACCTTTTGACTGAGCTTGCTAGAAGAGAAAAAGAAGCCGGCATCCTTCCTGAGCCTGAACTTGACCTTTTCATGAAGGTAAATTTCACAGAATAATTAATTAATTCTAAATATCTCAATTATTGTTCAAGTCACTCAATCTCTGATTTTTCTTTTTCTTTTTTTTGTTGGTTCTCTCAACTTTTAGGCTACTGCAATGGAAGGAACAGAGAGCAGTCTCTTTACTGATTATACTCTTAAGGTAATATAATTAAGGGCTTATATTCCTCCAACATGTCTTCACAGATCAGATAATGAAAAAGAATCTGACAATATGGTATATATTGGGTTTGTGTTTTTATCAAAAATAGTTTAAGCGGATTTTCAAATACACCAACCCCAGATCTCCAAAATTTTCTTCCCAGATCACTTTTCTGTCAAAAATTTCTCCTCATCACCTACTCTCTTGAGTCAATTTCAGTTCTGGCGGCTAAATGGGTCCTACAACTTATCCTGCTTGCATTATTCATAGATACATTATTGCCCTTTCAATTTGCTGATATTTACCAAACTGCACTACGTCTATTATTTACTGATTTATTTTAAATATGAAACAGATATTAGGGTTGGACATATGTAAAGATACCATCGTGGGTGATGAAATGCACCGAGGTGTCTCAGGTGGCCAAAAGAAACGTGTAACCACAGGTAAAGGAATTAATTAAGCCAATAATAATCTTCTGTTCTGTTTTATTTTCTAGTCTTAAAGCATTACTTGGTCACCTTTACTTGCATCGTCACCCATGTTTGATGAAATAAGCTTTATTTTATCAGTTCTCTCTTATTTTATTTTTTTATTTTAAAATGAAGTGGCAAAAAATACACCAAGTCAAATATATGTTAGCCGGCCAAACTCTTGTTCTTATTTTGGACTTGGTCCCTCACCTTCACAGATTCACCAACCCACTATGACCAAATTCTTAGTTTCACATGTTCCTTTTTCACACCAAGTCTATCTACAGATGTTTTCTCCGACATCTAATATTTTTGTTTATTATTATTATTATTAAACAAAACTAATGGATATGTGGATTTGATGGTTGTGTACAGGGGAGATGATTGTGGGACCTACAAAGACACTGTTCATGGATGAGATATCGACCGGTCTTGATAGCTCCACAACATATCAAATAGTGAAGTGCTTGCAGCAGATTGTACACCTCACTGAAGCTACCATCCTTATGTCCCTCCTTCAACCTGCTCCTGAGACGTTCGATCTCTTTGATGACATCATCCTCATATCCGAGGGTCAGATTGTCTACCAGGGCCCACGTGAGCACATCCTTGAGTTCTTTGGGTCAATGGGATTCCGCTGTCCTGAAAGAAAGGGAACGGCTGATTTCTTACAAGAGGTATATATATATATATGACCACAAACAAAACTTGGTCAAGTTTATAGTTTGTAGGTGAATATTTTACTAGTGCGTGCACGCACTTTGACAACTAACAAAAGGAGAATAACGAATGTCCGCATAACAAGGGAACTGAACATGGTTTGACTTGTAAAATGTGTTCAGGTGACATCAAGGAAAGACCAAGAACAATATTGGGCAGACAGGAGCAAGCCGTACAGATATGTGACGGTGTCCGAATTTGCAAATCGATTCAAGAGCTTCCATGTGGGAATGAGGCTTGAGAATGAGCTCTCAGTCCCATTTGACAGGTCAAGGGGACACAAAGCTGCTCTTGTTTTCAAGAAATACTCAGTGCCCAAAATGGAGCTTTTAAAAACATGCTTTGACAAGGAATGGTTACTCATCAAGAGGAACTCTTTTGTCTACATATTCAAGACAGTCCAGATCATTATTATTGCCTTTGTTGCTGCCACTGTCTTCTTGAGGACCAAGATGCACCAGAACACTATCGATGACGGGGTGCTTTATATTGGGGCGATTCTCTTCTCCTTGATCCAAAACACATTCAATGGTTTTGCAGAGTTATCCCTTACAATTGCCAGGCTTCCTGTGTTTTATAAGCAAAGAGACCTTTTGTTCCATCCTGCTTGGACTTACACCCTCCCCAATTTCCTTCTTCGCATTCCGATTTCGATGGTTGAGTCTATTGTGTGGATGGTTATCACCTATTACACAATTGGATTTGCACCTGAAGCTAGCAGGTTAGTTTAGTTCAATGACTTTCTTAAAAACACATCAAGTCCCAATTAAAGAAAATAATATGAGAAAAGTCTCATAACTTGTCAATGAGATGCTATGGGACTTTTCTAATATTAATTTTCTTGGTGTGATTTTCCCTAATACTTATGTTTGTGATAGACCAAACGAGAATATATATTTAATGCCTTTGATCTCTTTTTCAGGTTCTTCAAGCAGCTATTGATGGTGTTTCTGATTCAGCAAATGGCAGCTGGGATGTTTAGGTTCATTGCTGGAGTTTGCAGGACAATGAATATTGCTAACACTGGAGGATCCTTAATGCTTCTTCTTGTTTTCCTACTCGGAGGTTTCATCCTACCCAGAGGTGAGTGGGGGATTTAAAGTTTGAAACTTGTTTTTCAAAATGATACCTAGTACCTACCTATATTAGGGGAATGTCCTCTCACACAAATGTTTTGATGGTAAACAGGAAACATTCCAAATTGGTGGATATGGGGCTACTGGATTTCACCATTGTCTTATTCCTTCAATGGCCTTGCTGTGAATGAAATGTTTGCACCAAGGTGGATGAACAAAAATGTGAGTAGCAGCACAAGCCCCATTCATTTATTCCTCAGAAAGCTTAAACTTTAAAATGAACATTCATTGACTTGAACTTTCCTTTATCTGCAGACTACAGATGGTCGTCCATTAGGTCTAGCTGCGTTGAGTGTCTTCGATGTTTTCCCTAAGAAAAATTGGTATTGGATAGCTGCAGGGGCACTCGTTGGCTTCACAATTCTATACAATGTTCTGTTCACCTTTGCACTTATGTACCTTAATCGTAAGAACTCATTGAGCTTGATCAATCTTCCCAAAGAAGTTACTTGCATCACAAGTCGTTCGATCTTAACATAATGTAATGTGTTTTTTGCTCTTGTTTGATGATCTCTAGCAATTGGAGGGAAGCAAGCGATTATAACTGAAGAATCAGAAAGTGAAATGGAAGGTGTAGGAGATTCAAGGGCAGAGCCTACGCTCCAAAGGCCGATGTCAACTAGAGATGGAAACAACACAAGAGAAGTGGCAATGCAGAGAATGAGCAGCAAAACAAACCCTATTCAAATGAGACATGTTGATTCAAACGTAGAGTCAGCCAATGGAGTTGCTCCTAAGAAGGGAATGATTTTACCTTTTCAACCACTCGCGATGTCCTTCGATAGTGTCAGTTACTTTGTGGACATGCCACCTGTAAGAATTCCTTCATCTTGTTCAATCTCTATTTTTTGCCATTAAATACTTTTTGGTACCTAACATAACTGAATTTTGACAGGAAATGAAAGATCAAGGTGTGACAGAAAATAGGTTACAACTACTTAAGGAAGTAACTGGTGCCTTCGGCCTGGTGTTCTAACGCACTTATGGGAGTCAGTGGAGCTGGTAAGACAACCTTAATGGATGTCTTAGCAGGAAGAAAGACTGGTGGCTACATCGAAGGCGATATTAAAATTTCTGGATTCTCAAAGAAGCAAGAAACTTTTGCAAGAATTTCAGGATATTGTGAACAAACTGATATTCACTCACCTCAAGTTACAATTAGGGAATCTTTGATTTACTCCGCCTTCCTTCGGTTACCTAAAGAAGTCAGCAACGAAGAAAAGATGGTAGGCTAAAAAGCACTATACTTTGTGATTGTTTTTTAAATATTTTGATGAAGGTGAAATTAATACTTTTTTTATAAATTTTTTGTATTCTCAGCAATTTGTGGATCAAGTAATGGATTTGGTGGAGCTAGATAATCTTAAGGATGCCATAGTAGGACTTCCAGGAGTGACAGGGTTGTCAACAGAACAAAGAAAGAGATTGACAATTGCAGTTGAACTTGTGGCTAATCCTTCAATCATTTTCATGGATGAACCCACTTCAGGTCTTGATGCTAGAGCTGCAGCTATTGTTATGAGGACTGTTAGAAACACTGTTGACACCGGAAGAACAGTTGTCTGCACAATTCACCAACCCAGCATCGACATTTTTGAAGCCTTCGATGAGGTGATACCAATGATCTTGTTCACAATGTGTAGAGTCTTTGTGGGATTTTTTATTTTGTTCACCTTGGTACTTAATAAATTTCCTTTTCTTCTTTCTTGTAATAGCTTCTATTGATGAAAAGAGGAGGGCAAGTGATTTATGCAGGACCATTGGGTCGGAATTCTCACAAGATTGTAGAATACTTTGAGGTACTACAACTAGTTGATTTTTCCTTTTTGGTAGACTTTTTAAACAAGTGTCCAACATTTGACTCCATGTTTATTTATTCCGCTATAACAGGCAGTTCCAGGAGTTCCAAAAATTAAGGATAAGTACAACCCCGCAACATGGATGCTTGAAGTGAGCTCCATAGCAGTTGAAGTTCGTCTTGGAATGGACTTTGCTGAACACTACAAGTCATCATCTCTGTTCCAGTAAGTCCCATAAACAAAAACATCTGCAGCGGCAACATTGTCTAATGTTGTTTGTTTGTATGCTTTTTTGTAGTTTGAACTTACACACATGTTTCTATGAGCAGGAGAAACAAAGCTCTGGTAAAGGAATTAAGTACACCACCACCTGGTGCAATAGATCTCTATTTCCCAACACAATACTCTCAGTCCACATGGGGACAGTTTAAATCTTGTATATGGAAGCAATGGTTGACTTACTGGAGGAGTCCAGATTATAACCTTGTCAGGTTTTTCTTCACTTTAGTTGCTGGTCTAATGGTGGGGACAATATTTTGGAAAATTGGAGAGAAAAGGTTAGAACTTTGAACTATTTTCTATTTTCTACTACCATTATTCAAAGGATTCTCTAGCAAAACTCTCTCTTGTTATCTGTTCAACAGAGATACCTCAACAAACCTGACCATGATCATAGGAGCTATGTATGCTTCTGTTCTGTTCATTGGAATCAACAATTGCTCAACTGTTCAACCTATTGTGGCCATTGAAAGAACAGTTTTCTATAGAGAAAGGGTATGCTGGAATGTACTCAGCATTACCTTATGCTATTGCACAGGTTAGAGGATATAAAAAATTAAGACTTTTTTTAAGGAAATTTCATCTTTTGGTTCCTATGGTTTAGACTGAGTTGTAAAGCAGTCCCTACACTTTGACTTCGGTGTAACTCAGCCCCCATAGTTTTGACTTGATTGTAATTCAGTCCCTAAACTTTGACTCACAGCAACTTAATCCCCATAGTTTTAGCCATTTTATAATATAGTCCCCACCTTTGTTCTAGAACATAAGGACTAAATTATAAAATGGTTAAAACTATGAGGATTGAGTTGTAGTGAATCAAAGTTCAAGGATCGAGTTACAACCTAGTCAAAGTGTAGGGACTAAGTTACAACCCATTCAAAACTGTAAGACTGAAAGATTAATTTTCCCAACTTTTTTTTTCTGGGGAAATTATCTATATTCCTATGATGCCATAGCTTTTTAAAGTCGCCTTATCCCATTTGCCATATAATTTTCTTTTGCAGGTTGTCACAGAGATACCTTATGTGCTAGTTCAATCTATGTACTACTCATTGTTGGTGTATGCCATGGTGAGCTTTGAATGGGCAGCTGCCAAATTCTTTTGGTTCTTCTTTGTCTGTTTCTTCTCCTTCCTATACTTCACATATTATGGCATGATGACTGTGTCCATCACACCAAACCACCAAGTAGCTGCAATTTTTGCAGCATTCTTCTATGGACTCTTCAATATCTTTTCTGGCTTCTTTATCCCAAGACCTGTAAGTATTATATGCCCCATTCTATTTGTAACTTGGTTTTGAAGAATTATCATCTCATCAACACTAACATAAAAGTTCTATGTGGGATTTTATTTCAGAAAATTCCTGGGTGGTGGGTCTGGTATTACTGGATTTGCCCCGTTGCCTGGACAGTATATGGAATGATTGTCTCACAATATGGAGATGTAACAACACAGATTGATGCACCTGGGTATGGAGTTAATGGTGCTATGGGTAAAGTTCCTATCAACCAGTATATCGAAGACCATTTCGGCTTTAAAACAGACTTCATGGGGCCAGTTGCAGCAGTTTTGATTGCTTTCGCTGTGTTTTTTGCCTTCATGTTTGCTTACTGCATCAAGACACTGAACTTCCAGATGAGATAAGTCTCTATATAGAGCCATTGGTGAAGAATTTATGTCTTCTGTTCCACAAAATATTATATCTCCTGCCCCAGTCTTAAATTATTTTTGTTTTGTAATGTGTATATACATATAAAAACTAAAAAGCAAAATATAGTAGATGATGGCGATAATTTTCCATTTCAGCCAGTTTTGAGGTCTGTTTAATCAGTAATTGTAAAGTAAATTATCATGTTGGTTACATCATTCTTATAACAATATTACTACTTTTGAAATAACATTGTTTTACTTTTGCCTTACAAATCATTCCTTTCAGTATTCATCAACTTGAAACAGTGTTTATGGTTCAAAGATTAATACCAGTTTAATGGGGGGATAAACCAAATGAAAGAGGACATATACTAATATGAAGTGAGTGGAAGTAAAGTTTATTTTTTTAATGAAAAGATCACTTATATAAAATGAAGAAAAGTGTATGGTACTTCAATCTTCTTTTTAAGTTACTCCCTCTACAAAACTGATGTTTTATTAATTCCACATTCCCCAAAATCTATAACGTACACTAACCTTAATTACTTGTAAACTAATCCCACTCTTTTTCATTGTCATGTTTATATCTAGTGACCTATAATGTGATCATAAAAAGAGGCGATGCGAGAAAAGGCATTAAGAATATATATATTTTAAAAAATTTAGATTAAAAATTATAATCTCAAAGGATTAAAATTATTATTCAAATTTATGAGACTTATTATTTGTTAAATTTTAAGAAAGTATATCCCAAAAATTACTTTTTTTTTTTAATCACTTTTTTACATTAGATAAAACCTCTATCATATATTTATCTTGCATAGTGTAAAATCTATTCTCCACAACTAATCCAAACAATGTCAAAACAATTTTAAACTTTTAAGTTGGTTATACTGACAATAAAAAATACAATTTGGCATTTAGCAGTAAACTTTTTGAAAATCTAAATTTATTAAAGTGATCTCATAAAGTAAAATGGAACAGAAATATCTTTTTTGTCCCAACAAATGCAAGAGAAGACTAAATAGCTAAAAATTATTAGAACTAGAATTTGAAATTAGATTAGCCTCTAAACACACCTACATTGGGTTTGGGACCGAAAAAGGGTTGTGCCTTACAAGTAAATCCTATGTTTAGTACAGATAGCAACATTTTGGAAAGTCTCACATCAGGACTGAAACCAGAAAAAATATCAAAAAAATATCAATAGAGATTCCTCAACCAAAAAAGTAGTTTCATTGTAGATTCATTTATAAAAAAAATTTTAAGGGACCTCAGTTATTATATATAACTTTTCTTTTAAAAATGTATGTGACTAAATTATATATAATAAATGTTATGAAATTTAACAAAATAATGTTTTTTTTAAAAATAATTATATATGTTATAATTATTTTTTAAAAACGTTATTTTGCTAAATTTCCCGAGTGGTTATAGACAAGCCCATATATATTAATTAAAATACCTCTTGCTAACAAGTATACCGACTATATTGATAAATTATACATAGATGCTTCGCTACGAAAATGGTCATCACCAAAAGTCAGGCAATAAAACTAGATACTCTGTATAGGAACAAACAACCCGACACATCTCTAACATCCTACTTAAAAATAACATTAAGTATACTCACAACCACGCTAAGAACACCAGTAGCGATACCGACAGTGCGCCTTGGTTCAAAAAACAGCAACGATCGTGGGAGGCGGAGAACCGGCCAAGGATGGCCTCTCGCTAATTCTTGGCGCAGAACCGGCTGGGGAACAGTGGGTGAGCTGGCGGGAGGAGAATGTGATGGAAGATCGGAAACTGGCGCAGGAGAGCGCTTTAGCGAACCAGCGGGGGAGGCGCCGGGAGGATTCCGAGCAAAAGCCAACGTGGGCAGTAGGGGCAAGATTAATAGGAAGAGGAAGACAGAGTATGCCATTGTAAAATGGATTGAAACCTGGATTTTATGCTTCATCCTCTGGGCTTCGGAACGTTTTTGGAAGGAAGGAAGGAGGCAATGGTGGATTATGTTTGTGGGTGCACAATTAGTGGTAGGATTGGCTACCCGAAATTTTTTTTAAAGAAAGTTTTAAATGCATAAAAAAAAACAAAAAAATCTAAACAAAAAAAAATAAATATATTCATTGTTTATTAATTAGGAAAACGGACAGAGAATCTAATGACACTCCTGTTTCTTTGACACCATCCTAATATAGAAAATAGCAATGATAAAATAATTTCCATCAAAAGAAAAACAATAAAATGATGTGAAAAAAAACTATAAGAAATTATAAACAACAAAAAAGGTAATAGAAACCTGTAATGCCCTTTGAACAAAAAAGGTAAATATTGACTGTTCCTGAGAAATTTACATGTGTGATATAAAATTTGGTTATAAGAGAGCTCTGTTAGATTAGACATGCATGCATAGCATCTAATTATTAAAATTTGTAATAGGAACGAACAACTTCTCCAGAGGAGGAAGAGAGAGGGTAAAGGATTCCAAATTCATATACAACAAAAACAACAAAGCTTTACCCAGTAAGTGGAATCGGTTACATGGATCACACGGAATCATTATACTCTATTAACAACCAAATCTCTATATAGATTGTTAGCCAAAAGATTTTGCTCAATAACTTAATTGAATTCCAAATGCATGTAAAACTTAATTGAATAGAAACTCACGTATGAAACCAATCCAACAAAACTATTGCATAACAGATGATTAAATACTTCAGCAGCATCCTGCAAGGGCAAGAAATAAGTATGAATGATACAGAGAGCTAAAGCATTATTTAGTTCACAAATTATTGAATAAACACAATTCTACCTGCTAGCTTGTGAGATTAAAGTTTGGAATGTAATCTGACATGGCAAGCATCACCTTTTGTGGGCTCAATAGAACCTTTTCTGCTCTAACAAAGCTCAGTTCTGCACGTACAGAACAACAAGTCAACTCCCCAACAAGCTTATAACATGATAGTTTACAAACCTTTTCTGCTCTAACAAAGCTCAATTCAGCACATACAAAACAATAAATCAACTCCCCAACAAGCTTATAACATGATGGTTTACCAAATTTGGTGCAGAAACTGCAACTACAAAATACGATGGCTCAAGGGCAATATTGCTCCAAAAAATTTCAAAGGACTTCAACATCCACAAATCATCATTTTTAAAACATAAATCTACAAGGGGTTATTCTATTACACAAAGAATGTCATGTAAAATTGTAGGGTAGGAAAAAAGAGGGTGAAAATGGGGGATTATGTTCACATCGTTCCTGATATACTAAAACAGAGGCACAATACCATAAAATTACCCAAATCAATCACAGAAGATTCTTGATTTGGCTCTTTTGAATGTGGAACAGGCCAATAGGGTCACAAATCAAATGCAGAGGAGAGAAATTCTTGTACGTATAGGAGAGTTAGAAACAGAGAAGCGAATAATGATGGAGCTGAAGCACTAAAATACAGTGCTCAGTATATCTGATATATATAGCCCATAATAGAGCATTCGAGAAGAGTATTACATCAGGGAATAATACAACGCATATACAGGAATGAATAACAGAATGCTAACAGACCCACTAGCAACCAGACACGTGTACACTATGAGTCATACAAAACCAATATACAATTACCAGTATTAATCATACACTAAACATGTTATATTCTAACATTCCCCCTCAAATGAGAGGGAGTGACCAACAAGCCGAGTTTGTCTCTGAAGAATTGGAACTGAGATTGTGACAAAGGTTTAGTAAAACAATCGGCAATTTGTAACGAAGAAGGCACATATCTGATGTCAATTAAGCCTGATAATACTAGATCTCTGATGAAATGAACATCCACCTCAATGTGTTTACTCCTGGCGTGTTGCACTGGATTAGATGCCAGTGCTTTGGCACTTAAATTATCACACCAGACAACACTAGGTCTCTTAACAAATAAACCCATTTCAGATAACAACGAACACAGCCACTTAATTTCAGATGAACCATCAGCAAGAGACCGATACTCTGATTCAGTACTAGACCGTGAGACAACCTTTTGCTTCCTAGAAGACCAAGATACAAGATTACCACCAAGAAATACACACATTCCAGCCATGGACCTCCTATCATCTAGATCACATTCCCAATCTGCATCTGTGTAAGCCACAAGCTGAGGACTATTACAAGGCCTAATATGCAAGCCGAGGTTGTAAGTCCCTTTAAGATAACGGAACACCCTTTTTACTACCTGAAAATGACCAGTCCTAGGTTGAGCTAAAAATTGACTGAGTTTGTTAACAGCGTAGGAAATGTCTGGCCTTGTTGTGGTTAAATACTGAAGTGATCCTATAGCCTGCCTATATTCGGTTGGATTTGTTAACAACTCACCATCACTAGAAGACAGCAAACGACCAGTTACCATTGGAGTATGGACTGGTGCACAATCTGACATATTAAATCTCTTTAGAAGATCCACAACATATTTAGCCTGATTCAAATAAAAACCCAATGTATCTCTGTATACTTCTAAGCCAAGAAAATAGTACAGGGGACCTAAGTCCTTCAATGAGAAAACCAAATTGAGTTGTTTCACAAATTTGTCCACACAATTAGAGTCATTACCAGTAACCAAAATATCATCGACATATATGAGGATGAAGATAGTCAGTTTTCGCGTTTGCAACAAGAACACAGATATATCACTTTTCAAATTGCAAAATCCCCAATCAAGCAAGGTAATACCCAAACGATCAAACCAAGCTCTCGGAGCTTGCCGTAGGCCATAGATGGCTTTAATCAACTTACAGACGTGATTGGGCTTCATTTGATCGACAAAACCTTCCGGTTGAGGCATGTACACTTCCTCTTGCAAGTACCCATTGAGGAAAGCGTTATTGACATCCAGCTGACGGATCTGCCAGTTGTAGGTCGCGGCAAGAGAAAGAATTACTCGAATCGTGGTTGATTTCACCACTGGACTAAAAGTCTCGGTGAAGTCGATGCCGGGAGTTTGTTGGAATCCCTTGGCTATTAACCGAGCCTTGTGCTTGAGGAGGGAACCATCGGCGCGATACTTCGTCTTGAAAGCCCACTTACTATCGATCAATTTCTGTCGGGAGTAAGGAACCAGAGACCATGTGTGATTTCTCATCAGTGCGTCGAACTCGTCCATCATAGCGTGAAACCACACTAGAGAGGATAAAGCCGATGAGGTAGATACAGGTTCGGGGTTCTCTCGGGTTGCACTGGCATATCCAACAAATGGATGTCTGGGCTTGACTATGCCCACTTTGGCCCGAGTTATCATAGAGTGAATATTGGGCCTGGAGTGCTTCGGCATTCTGAGTACCAACTGGACTCGAAACAGAGGATTGTATAGTGACCGGGACGAGCTCATTATTATTGTCTGGAACGTCGACATCAATCTCGTTGGCGAGCATCGTTGTTCGGTGATAGATTGGTCATCATAAACACCATCATTTCTAGTCGCTTGATTAAACTGAATAATTAGAAGAATTGAATTTGAATTCTCGGTAGGAGTAGATTGCCTCGGTCGCTTCAAGAAACCTGTATGGAATGGAAACAAATTTGAGTCAAAAACAACATGCCTGGAGATGAAAATTTTACCAGAGTCGCTTAGACATCGATGGCCTTTGGATTGCGATGCTACACCCAGATAAGTGCATTTTTGACTTCGAAACTGAAACTTATGTGTATTGTATGGCTTTAGACAGGGGTAACACGCACATCGAAAGATTGAAGAAGATGATATTCAGGTTCTGTTTTGTGCAACAAGAACAGAGGAGTCTGATTCTTCAAAACCAGAGAGGGAAGACGATTAATTAGATATACAGCATGTTGAAAAGCTTCAACCCAATATGTTAATGGCATTCCAGCGTAGGCAAGCAATGTCAGACCCATTTCAACAATGTGGCGGTGCTTCCTCTCGGCACGCCCATTCTGAGCTGACGTATATGGGCAAGTTAATCGGACATTAATGCCAACCTCTTGAGCTATCGGCATGAATGGTTTGTACTCGCTACCGTTATCACATTGTAATGCTTTTATTTTCAGATCGAAACGATTTTCAACAAAAGTTTTGAAGTGTTTAAACGCATGAACAACTTCCCCTTTGTGTTTAAGGGGATAGAGCCATGTATACCGGCTGTAATCATCGACAAAATGGATGTAAAATTTATGTCTATTAGGAGATTGAATGGGTGTTGGACCCCAAAGATCTATGTGAATTAGCTCGAGTGGAAACGTTGACTGTGACATAGAATTTGTAAATGGCAGCAATTTGGATTTACCTAACTGACAGGCCTCACATACATGGTGACTGTGAATAGCTGGGAAATTCTTATTACATTTGCTCAAAACGTATTTTAAAATCTTAGCACTAGGATGTCCGAGTACATGATGCCATTTCTAAAGTTGAGATTGCAGATCATCACACGCTGCCACAAAAGCTCTTGGCTGACTCTCAAGGCTTTTTCCCACCACCATTGGATACATCCCGTCCTTTGGAGTGCCCTGCAGAAGAAGCTTTCCGGTCACTGGATCCTTCACATCACAACTGTGATTAGTAAATTGCACATTGACAGGATTATCATGGAGTAATCTATTAACACTCAGCAGATTTTTGGTGGTAGTGGGAACGTAAAGGACATTGCTAAGTTTCAATTTAGAATTCTCTTTGCAAGAAATAGTGGTTGATCCAACACCCATAATCGGGCTCCGTTCACCAGTACAAGTAGTTAAATGAGACTTACCATCGGGTATAATTTCCTCAAATTGTTCAGGATCAGGGGAGACATGATAGTTCGCTCCACTGTCCATATACCATGTGGGATTTGCAACTGTGTGTGGATTAGCATAGTTATGAGCATAATAGGCATGAGGAGGAGCAGAGTTATGAGCATAATAAGCATGAGGAGGAGCAGAGTAGTGAGGAGAGTAATGAGAGCTATCATCATTGCGAGAATAGCAAGTTGCTATAGTATGGCCTGGTCGCTGGTAGTGAATACAGAAGGGGCGCCCTCTACCGCCGCGACGACCACCACGTGAGCGTGCTCCTCTTCCTCGATAGGGTCTGGAGTTGTTTCTCCAGCCTCGACCACCACTGCTAGAGTCATTCTGAGCATTTCGAGGAGCGTCACTATGTTGAGCGACGTTGATCGATGGTTGGAGGCTGAGACTTGAGAAATGAGCCATCTGGTTGAGTCGTGACTCAAAAGAGAGGAGAGCTGTAACATCCTCCCAAAATTACCATTCAAATAATTATTTTATACCTAAACATACTTAATTCCAAGTCAAAATAAATCATTCCATAGTAAAATTCATATCAACAGCCACTACTCATATCATAAGTTTTAGTATGCAGCGGAATAATCAAAATATGCAACGTACCAGATGAGGCCCTAAAGTTTGGCAATATACATCAAATTATACTCATGTAACAAAATAAGACATACAAGATTGATAACTTGGATCAAGTCTCGAATGCCTTCTTCCCCTTAGTATCAGCACCTAAATTCTCACCTGAAAAATAAATAAAGACGGGATGAGTCACTTAAGACTCAATAACCACATATCCAATTTAACAAGTATACAGGAGTAATTACAAGATAGTTAAGTGGGCCAATTATCCATACGTATATCAATAACTCTAAGTAACTTACCAAACCAATTAATAATTCAAAAATTATTCAATATGATGTAACTCCCTCAACCCTCCTTATAACTTCCTTATAACCGCTGACAGAACCCATGGGCTACAATATAATAGGTTTAATCTCTTTGACGAGATTATTCCAAGCTCACCAATAATGAGGTGTAGCCCGGCCAAAGGCTACAGAACTCATATCGGACCACGGGTCCCCTTTCTCTCGAATATAGAAAGGTGTCACTCCCAAGGGCTGACCCTAATCCCGGCCAAAGGTTTAGGATGATACCAAGGGCAATATCCGGCCATACACTGTGCGCTCAGTGGTGGCAATACCACGTGGTATAAAATCAATCTCCTACCATCACATCTCATCTCAATCCAGAACACCTCAATATGCAGTGAAATATCGCAATTTTCAACATCAACAATTAACAGTTATGTTCAATAATCAACATCATGCGTAGACTTTCATAGTTTCAAATTAAACAGTTTTAATCATGACAATATAAACAATTTATGCCCACTTAACTAATTTACCTTCAAACAAATATCTCACATATATATATATATAGATATATTCTCATAAATAACAAATTATAATATATCCATATAATTTGGATATATAAGAATATGCTTATAACTACCTCAACAAGTATACAAGGTAAATTGGAAAGTGGTTACCTCAAGTTCTTGACACAACACTAACCGTGAGAGAAATTAGTCCCCTTTAAAAACAAATACATAATTATATGTTAATAGAATTAACATTGATTACTAATATCATAATTAAAAGTTCAAAGATGTAATAGAACTAACCGATTAAAGTTATTTACTAATCATACTTGACATATATATAGCCTTTTATTATCAAAACTCAAAACTTTACCAGTATTCTAATCCTAAAATTTTCAATAATCAATACTATATTATCTTCTTTAGAAAGAGAAAAATAAGTAGATCAACTTTCATAAAAAGCTTATTGAAAAAACACTAATTTAACTACCTAAATAATCTAATAAAATAAATAACGTGCCTTAAAAACCTCAAATAGGCTCTCTTTCTTCTCCTTTTTCCTCCTTCCCTCGCCTTTCTCTCTATTCTCCCGGATCCTCTTAATCTCACGTACACACATACAATCTAATTTACACTCAACACATACATATATATAGATGACTAATGCCGGTGGATTTGTGGCTGTGGATTAGAATCAGATTTTTTTTTTTTTTTTATAACAATGATAATAATACTCCCTCCACGCCACGTATTATGGCGGTGTGGTCGCCACAATATTGTGGCAGCGTACTCGCCACCAAAGTATACAATGTATACTTTTTTTTTTTACTTTCCTCTTCTTTCTTTTTTCTTTAATTTATTTTAATTAAATAAATTTTTATTTTAAATATTATTTAAAGAATATTACAAGAGCAGATTGAGCGTCGATCCAGGTAAGGTCTGACTTGTCTGCGAGGGTGACGGCAAGGGTGTTGTAGTCCGAGTCGAGGCCGTTCAGAGTGTAGAGTAGCAGATCATCCATGGCGACCGGAGCTCCGGCAAGAGCTAACTCATCGGTAATAGTTTTCATTTTACTCGTAGTCAGACATTGTCAAGGAATTCTTTCGGGTGTTGTGTAAATCATTCTTGAGCACCATCACTCGTGCTTTGGTGGACGCACAAGTGAGAGATTGTGCACTGTTCCACAAGTTCTCGGCAGTTCTGCAGTGGAGCAACTGAGAGCCGACTTCAAGGGTCATAGTGTTTCGCAGCCAACCAACAAGCATGCGATCCACGGAAAACCATTCAGCATAAGTTGGGTTAGAAACATTTCCTGTGTCACCGGGAATGAACTTAGGCGGTGCACATTCAGTTCCGTCAACGTGGCCCTCGAGATGGTTTCCCTCAATGAGAGGCAAGACGATAGACTCCCAAACAAGGAAGTTGGAGTGATCCAGCTTGATCGCAGCTGTCTGACTAGAGGAACTAAATAAGGCATAGGTCTTGGATACAGAGGAGATGCCGACGGTGGTTTGAGCGGAAGACGCAGAACTCATTTTCGCAGAGAATGCTCTGATACCAAGTTAGAAATAGAGAAGCGAATAATGATGGAGCTGAAGCACTAAAATACAGTGCTCAGTATATCTGATATATATAGCCCACAATAGAGCATTCGAGAAGAGTATTACATCAGGGAATAATACAGCGCATATACGGGAATGAATAACGGAGAATGCTAACGAGACCCACTAGCAACCGTGACACGTGTACACTATGAGTTATACAGAACCAATATACAATTACCAGTATTAATCATACACTAAACATGTTATATTCTAACAAGGAGTCATAATCAGGAATGGAGAGCTGTGCGATTTGGGAGACGAGGGAAGTTGTGGAGGATCTTGGGAACGAAGTGCTGTACCATTTGGGAGACAAGGGCAGCAGCAAACGAGGATGGAGAGAGATTTGGAGGGTGAGACGAGGGAAGCTGCTGAGATCTCGGGGACGGAGAGATTTGGAGGGTGAGAAAAAAAAATAAGGAGGAGAGTAAGGTTCGAACAGAGGAACTCTTGTCACGTGTGTGTAGACTTATAACCATCGGGGCCACCTAGGCAAGTTGAGACAACATTCCTTCTAAATATATATATATTATAAAAATTTTAGTGTCTACACTTACCTACACTAGTGCCAGTGTGGCTCCGCTACTAGAAGGAGGCGATATATTTATAGTGAGGAGTGGGGAGTTCATTCCCTTATGTCTATGTACGCTTTCTCGCCCTTGCCTTTGTCTTTATTCGCATTTGTATCCCCTCATTTCCGGCATCTCCACGGGTTCTGCGGGTTTTTATGAGCGGAGCTATATTTAATATTATTTTCTTATTTATACATTCACATTCACGGTTCTTCATTCTCATCCTCATTCCTCCTTTTTTTTTTTAATACCGAAATTTTAGAAAAGGGGTTGGGTTTACCCACAATCTAAGGGCGGCGAAATCTTCCTTCCTTCCAGGTGATACCGATGTTGGGCAAGGTGAGTCCTCATTCCTCCTTCTTTGTTTCTCTCTCTCTTCCCAGGGTGCATTTTTGAGGCCAAGAAGAAAATAATTTCAAAAAGTAATAATTTTTAAAAATAAATGAAAATGATGCACCTTGTAACGAGTTTCTTTTTTAACGTCATAGCATTTTTGTTTACTATGTTATCTTTTGATTTATAATTGTCGGTTATTATTTATTTGTATGTTCAATATTATGCGATATTATTTAATAAATAGTTCAATATATTTATTTTTTAGACCGGGTTAAAATAATTTGGTTTCACTACTGCATAATGACATGTAAATATAGTATGCTTGTGATGAAAGAGAAGGGACAAAGGTTAGCAAAATCTATTCTCCACAACTAATTCAAATATTGTCAAAACAGTTTTAAACTTTTAAGTTAGTTATACTGACAATAAAAATACACTTTGGCACTTAGCAGTGAACCCAGAAATGAAAATGAAAAAGAAATATCTTTTTTTGGACCAACAAATGCAAGAGAAGACTAAATAGCTAAAAATTATTAGAACTCGAATTTGAAATTCCACACTTAAACATTGGGTTTTGGGCCGAAAAAGGGTTGGGCCTTATAAGTAGATCCTTTGTTTAGTACAGAAAGCAATATTTTGGAAAATCTGTTATAAAAAAAATATATATATTTTGGAAAATCTCACTCCGTGCCATATTTTTAATATAGATTTCTTTATTAAAAAAGTCTCAATGTACATTCATTTATGAAAAAAGTGCCAAGGATCTTAGTTATATATATTCCAAATGTGAATTTACCTTATTGACAAATGCATATGACTAATATACAAGTTATAGAATAGTCATTGACAAGCTCATATATATTAACTAAAACAGCTCCTGCTGAAAAGTATATATGACTATATTGACAAGTCATAGAGTAGTTATTGACAAACTCATACATGTTAATTAAAGCAGCTCCTGTTGACTAGTTTACGTGACTATATTGACAAGTCATAGAGTGATCATTAACAAACTTATCTATATCACTGAGGTCTGATTCTTAGGATTTTCCTGAACATTTTTAGCTTGTGTTGACCAAGGGAATGAACAGAGTAATATGGTTCTTAGGATTATACGTACGTCTGGTTCCCTTCTATTTTTAAGGAATGGTAAGAAAACAGACAAAGGTTTTTACCTTAACACCAGTAGATCATTATTTGATGTTTGGTATCGCTCAATTGAAAGGATGCAAATCCCGAAACATAATAGCCTCCACACCAAAACTTTTGCAATATAATGTTGTGATTCCCTCAAATCATTCTTGTGTGTGACAATACATGCTCTGCTGTGAAAATGGTCATCGCCAAAAGTCACGCAATATAGCAGTGAAAACATTTTAGTGTACACATTCTCAGTTAGATGCTTTCGATATTTTGATGAGGGAATGTAATTTGAACCATCCATTGAGACAAAAGTGGATCCAGAAATTTATGGAAGGGGAGCACTATTGGTCGGGGGGTGCAGGGGTTCGGGGGCGGCGCCCCCGATTTTTTTTTTTTTTTTTTTTTTTTCCGCTTGTGATCAAAAGCACAAAAAATAATACAGGATTCATAAGGTTTTCATTTGTTATCAGTTGCAAGTTTGATAATCATCAATAAGAAAAAGAGTAAGTGTTAGCTATAAAATGCCCATAGCAGAAAATTAGCAACCTACATGCTCCAAGCAATTTTTTGTGTTGAGAATATCCACCTAAAATACAGAGAAAATGCAACAAAATGTTAGGAAAGTATCTCAAAAAAGAAAACAGATTTTTCCCAGTTGAGGTCACAATGCTAAACTATGTCCGTAAGTATTTTTACAAGGGAAAGAAGAGCAAGGAGTAGACTGAGTCGGGCTTGTTGAGGAAGACATAGAAGAGGGGAAAAAATAATTACAAAAAAAAATTAAAATTAAAATTTAAAAAAAAAAATCGGGGGGGGGGGGGGGACATGCCCCCCTTGTCACACAGCTAGATCCGCCTATGCATTGAGATGTATAAGCATGGAGATTAGGGGTATGTGATATAATCATTGGAACATGGAGTTGCATGCACCTCTGAGATCTTCCCATACTACCTCCAGTCCTAAATATGATATCCAATTAATTTTTTTAGAAGATTTAATAAGCTAATTAAATTACTTTAAAATATTTATATTTATCATTTTTTCTCAAAACTAGTTTGTTATATGACTTATAAACTTAATATATAATTTAATTATACATAACATATAATATGATTAAATAATTTTTTTAATGTTTCCAAAAAAAAAAAAGAGCCAACTAGGTCTCAAAATTATGGGGACTAAAAGATTAATTTTCCCCAAAAAGGTTATAATGCCTCATTTGAGACAGAGCAGTACCTGATATAACCAAATGGGTATTTGGGAATGTTTTTGAAAGATCAACAAGCTTTTTCTTAATTATTATTATTATTATTATTAAGTTTGTATATATTTAATAAGATTTCATCCTGGTCTTTATTCTCAAGCTTTTAATTTCCTTCATATTTTTTTATTTTTTAAAAAAAAAACATGTTTTACACCCATAGTTAAAATTGTGTCAGTGTGAGAGAGATAGGGTCCATTTGAATGGGTTTTTAAAAAAAATGTTTTTTTTTTTTTTAAGCTTCAAATTGGAGCTTTTAAAAAAAGTAGCATTTTGGCTTTTTTTTTTTTTTTAATGATTTTTTATTTTTTTTTAAAAAATATCATCTAAACACATAAATTAATTAAAGAAGTATTTTTTTTGCATTAAAAAAGTTTTTTTTTTTTTTTCAAAAAAACCCATCCAAATGGGCCCATAATAGTTGAATCTGACTTACTCAGATAGCTATAGAAAAAAGAGAGTATATACTGAGGAGAGGCCATAAAGATTGATGCACATGATGGTCAAAAATTTTATAGAAACAAGAAATTACTCTCTTAACGTCTCCACCATGAATACTCACCATTGCGCCAAGGAATTTCTAGAATACTCACCGGCCAGCTTGATCAGATAATATGGAATTTCATGGACAATGTAAAATAATGGAGTATTATTTAAATCTTGGAAAGAATTAACGCTTTCACATAGGGAGTTAGTTGATTTGAATATTCTTTCCATAATAGTCAAATCAACTAATAATATTATTATTAAAATCTAAGAAAATGTGAGGGGGAAATGTGGGGGTTGTTATTATTATTTTGTCAAAAAATTGTGGGGAGTTAGTTGATTTTTGGATATTGTGGAAATGAGAATGAACTGAGAGGAGATCTCAGAACATTTGTTTAATGAAGCCGATCGAAGTTTAAAATATACATTTACTAGCTCCGCACCTTTGGAGTTACGTCCACTTCTATCTCACTTATTGTAAGATTTTTTGTTTGGATCAAACCATGGTGGTATTATAATACCACCATACGTTGGTTTTTTCTTGGGAAAATTGGAATAAAGGACTTAGGCCCGTTTGTTATGAAGAAAGTAGGGGAAGGAAAGGGAAGATCTCAATCTTCCCATGGATTTGGGGTGTTTGTTACTGAGAGAAAGTTGGTCGATCTTCCTTGAGGTCCAATCTTCCCTTATTTGAGGGAAGATGTTTTCCATCCGAAAATGGAAGGAAAGCTCAATCTTCCCAGGAAAGTTCGAACTTGACTGATTTACCCCGAAATTCAAATTTGGCGGGAAAGTTCAAATTTTGGTGGGAAGTTTGAATTTGGCGAATTTTTTTTTTTTTTTCACGAGTTCAAACTTAACAAGAATATATTTTAGCAAAAAAAAATATTTTTTTATTATTTTGAATTAATTTCTTTTGAGGGTAAAATAGACATTTCATAATTCCTTACCAACTACCACCTCTTCATTTTCTTCCTACCAAACAACTCAAACCATCTTCCCTCATCTTTCAAATCTTCCTTTCCTTTCCATTCCATTCCTTTCATTTCCTTTCCTCCTCCAAACTTTCTTTATAACAAACGAGGCCTTAGAGAAAAATATATTTATGGAGGAGAACCATAAAAATTGAAATTATTTAGAATGGTCAAATATAAAAATATAAAATTAAGGGTACTAAAATGGTTCTAACAAAATCTTCTCGTATTCATTGTATATTCTTCTTCCCATTTTATTTTTAAAACTAATATAAAATTCTAAATTTCATTAAATTAAACAACAGTTTTCTCAATTTTGTTTTTCACAACTTGAATATGTATCTACAGAAAAAAAAAATTACACATTCATCAATTTATAAAAATAATAATTTTTTTAAAATCAACAAAAAATTTAATTAAAAATGGAATCATTAAATTTTAATAAAAGTCAGGTTCTTTCATAATTTATCATATATGTTAAACCAAGAAAGTTTGTATGATTTATTTTGTTTTAGAAACAATTTATATATCAAAAGATAATACAAGAGGTTTGATTATGGGCAATGCATGTAGTAATTTTAAATTTATATTATGATATTTGGTTCTTTTAAGTAATTACAATTTTTACGGTCTTTTATAATAATTATTGTTTTCTCTAGCTCTTTTATTTTAATTTTCCCTTCTTTCTTCGATCGATTTTAATAATATTATCCCTGCAATTCCATAATCTGAACAAGCTTAAGGGGGTGAGTCTTCTGGAAGAACTTCCTTGGCACAATACTGGTGCACGTACGATCTAGGGTCAAAGGAAATTACGAATTCACACCCGCACACACCGGAGCGAGATCAATTCACCGGGAATAACGAATAATTTAACTGAGAAGTAAAAATAAAGAACAGTAAAAGGCAGCAAATTAAAGCAGTGATGGTCGGTTTCTTTTAATTAATAATCATTTACTATTTTAGTTTCACTACTGATGCGGCTATTGGTTAAAAGAAGGGCTGCGTCTTGTGTCCATATTCTGGTAATTATTATCAAGGGTTAAAGGCCTAATTTATCCTGGAAGTTTTGCTAAGGGGGCGCTTATCACACGGAAGTTTTTTTTTGTACCAAATGTGCCCCAGAAGCATTAAAAGGTATCAAATTTACCCAAAAATGACGGAAATCCACGTAGATCATTAAAATGTGCCACCTCAACACACGTGACATGCCACCTCATCAATCAAAAGTATTATCAACGTCGTCAACAAGCAACATACTGGTATATATATAAGTAAATTGATTTCACCATCTGCTTAGAATAAAACTCTACCTCATTGACTCACTCGTTACTTATGTGGTCGTTTTATATTTAAATAATTCTAAATAATTTTCATAATATGATAAAAGTTTCGTAATGTAACCTTATAAAACGGACTGGGGGAATATTTGGATCGCAAGTCCAAACTTGCTGACCTCATCAAAACTTGCTGACCTCGATAACTGACTAAAACCTGAGACCCCTTCCTCCTATAAAATACCCCGGCTCCTTCCTTTCTTCCACCTCCCCTCTCACTGCATCTGCCTACTCACTCACTCTCTCTAGCTAGTTTCACACAATGGCAAAAGCTTTCTTCCTCTTGATCTTGGCCCTACAGGTAACGTCGGCTTTGGCTCGGACTCATCCTCCCTCCCCCGCCACTTCACCAAAGCGCTCCCCGGCGGCAATTTCCGCTCCTCCATCACATTCTCCTCCAGTGTCGTCTCCGCCATTCATGGCCCCCTCATCTGCCCCGACCACCTCTCCTCCCGCCGGCTCACTCACTGTCTCCCCAGCCGGCTCTGCGGCAAGCATTAGCAAGAGACCGTCGTGGGGCACCGGTTCTCCACCTCCCAAGATCGTTGCTGTTTTGAACCAAGGCGCACTGTTCAGATTTGCTGCCGCTGTTGCTCTGGCTGCTGGTATTCTTAGCGTGGTTTCATGGTTTGGTTTTGATAGTGTCAGTATACGTAGAAGAGTATGTTCCGCATACAGGAGTATTCTTAATATTTATTATTTTTAAGTAGTATGTTAGAGATGTGTCGGGGTTGTTCCTATATGGGGTATCTAGTTTTATTTTTCTTGGGCATTTGGGTTGATTTCCATTGTTTTTTTTATTGATATATCAACCTCTCCGGTCCTAAATGTCCTAAATATAGGACAAGTGAGAGTACTATTTTCATCGTTGGTTGCTTAGCGTGGATGACTTCTATATATTGTTGATGTTGATGTTTCTCATTCTGATTAAAATCCTACTTCGTTTTTGGATACATCTCTACGCTTGATTAACTTATTAACGGTGAGGTTTTAGATTCGATCATGCCAAGGGAAGGGCACGTTGTTAGATTACGGTAAGACTATGGCCAATTTAATTGCTTTCATTATCTAATCTAGTTTATTTAATTAATTCAAATATATTTTGGATAGAATAGGGAAAATTGCACTAGGACCCAAACAAGAAAAAATTCAACCGCAAAGATCCCTTAAAATCTTCGATTTATAGGCAAATCCTCCAAGACATTTGGTCTAATGGTGAAAAAAATCAAAATATCCTTAATAAAATAATAATAATAATAATGAAAACAAAATCAACCCAAAAACCCATGAATAGGGATTGGAATGTGATGAAAAAGCATGTCAGGAGATGGGCGAATGCTCGTCCTTCGTCAACGGCCACTGAAGGTCGACGCCGGCGACTCTAATGATTGTCACTAGTGACTCGTTGTCATCGGCGATTCTGACGACCTCGAAGTGGCCTTGTGCTAGCTCCACGGCTTCGCCGTCGTCCATGAGGTGAATTCTGCATCCTGGGCCTTGGAATAGAACTTGTTGCCGGATATTTTTGGTTTATTTTGTCTGCTTTTTCTTATTTTATTAAAAGTATTCTGGTCTTTTTATAATTAGATTCTATTTTCTAAATGTTTTTTGGGACTTACTTATAAATTGAAGTTTTTAAAGAGCTTTTGAGTTATATTTTCTTATCCACAAGGCCTTTTGCCATTTTCCCAGGAAAAACTTGACGCGGTCGCCCAACACGTGACTTCGGCTTTGAAAGAATTAAGGGTTCATATTCCATACTTCCTCCTTACATGCTTTTTAGGTGTTTGTCTCTTTAATTAGAGGGTTGAAACATTTTTTTAATTTTTTTATATATTCTACTTATTTAGATTAAATTAGCATCCTGAAATTTTTTTTACACCCAATATCTTAAATTAATTAATTTTTAATCCTGTCTTGAGATATATTTTTCCATGTAACACCAAAAGATTATCATGAAAATTAATTAATTTAAGATATTGGGTGTAAAAGAAATTTCAGAATGTAACATATAGTTTAATCTAAATAAATAGATTATATAAAAAAAATTAACAAAAATGTTTCAACCCTCTAATTAGAGGGACAAGTACCTAAAAAGCATGTAATGTGAATTCTCGGGTGGATATGATAAAACCATGGTGGTATTATGCCCTTTTAAATGGTCGTGAATATTGTGACATGCTTGCGTATATAAAAGGTCCTCAAGGTTTAATTGTTAACTATATTTAAAATAATTCGTTGTTTTTCAAATCAAAATAATTATGACCAGTTAAATATATGACTCAACTCGCAATTGTTTAATTATATTTTTGACTTATTTTAGTGAAGTTGTTTAGTTTTAAGTGTTCAAATGGACGCCATGCATGCATGAAGGATTTTGCTCTCAACTTGCAAAACCGCTAATTAAATAATACAATAATATATTTATGTGCTCTGATAATATTCATGTGCTGTGATATTTTGGACCGGAGGTAGTTTATATTAAATTAACTAACAAAACCCGCCACCAATATTTTAATAGTAGCTGTACTTTATATAGAATGATACAATTTTTTTATATGACGAATAATACAAATCAATAAGAACAAACATTTTTAATTTGATGATATTTTTATGAAAGTCCAATTGGGCTTGAGGCCCACAATGAAATGGTATGACTGTGTGAGTTGATCGATGTGTGGAAAGGCTTCTTGAGTCGGTGAGTAAAATACGGCCAACCACAAATAAATGAAGTAATCAACAAAGGTGGTTTCTATTAATAATCATTTACTATTTTAGTTTTTAAGAGAGGCTACTTCTTGTGTCCTTTTCTTTCGTAATATCAAAGTCAATCATTTGTTTATTTTATCTTTCAGGGATGATGCTTTACAGATATCATTTGTTCCATCTCTAGTTGGCACCGGCCTTTGGACCGTAGGCTCTGCCCTTGAATCTCCTAACCTTCCATTTCACTTTCTGATTCTTCAGTTATAATCGCTTGCTTCCCTCCAATTGCTAGAGATCATCAAACAAGAGAAAAAAAAAACACACATTACATTCTGTTAAGATCGAATGACTTGCGACGCAACTAACTGCTTTAGGCAAATTGATCAAGCTCAATGACTTCTTACGATTAAGGTACATAAGTGTAAAGGTAAACAGAACGTTGTATAGAATTGTGAAGCCCACGAGTGCTCCTGCAGCCATCCAATACCTATTTTTCTCATAAAAAACATTGAAGGCACTCAACACAGCTAGACCCAATGGACTACCATCTATAGTCTGCAAATAAAGGAAAATTCAAGTCAATGAATGTTCATTTTAAAGTTTAAGCATTCTGATGAATAAATGAATGGGGCTTATGCTGCTACTCACATTTTTGTTCATCCACCTTGGTGCAAACATTTCATTCACAGCAAGGTCATTGAAGGAATAAGATAATGGTGAAATCCAGCAGCCCCATACCCACCAATATGGAATGTTTCCTGTTTATCATCAAAGCATTTGTGTGAGAGGACATTCCTCTAATATAGTAGGTACTCCCTCCGGTCCTAATTATAGGACAACATTTGAGAGTTGATTTTGGTCCTAATTATAAGACAACATTATAATTTTTTTCAATTTCTTCCTAAAACACCCCTATTTTATTTTCTCAAATGTGTTTGGTTTTTGATGAGTATATATATGTGGGTGCGTAGACTCTTCCAATTAATGAAACTTTTAGATATATATATATATATGTCTGTGTGTGTATGTAATATGTATCTATATATGTATATATGTATGTGTTTACACACAAATATATATAGACACACACGCACATATATATATGTGTGTGTACATGTATGTATGTATGTATATATGTGTGTATCTACACACAAATATATATAGACACACACGCACACGAGCGCGCGCACATATATGTATATATGTGTGTGTGTCGTGTATATATGTGTGTATCTACACACAAATATATATAGACACACACGTACGCACATATGTGTGCGCGCATATATGTATGTATGTATATATGTGTGTATCTACACACAAATATATATAGACACACACACGCATGCACATATACGTGTGTGTGTGTGACACACATGCACGCACATATATGTGTGCGCGCATATATGTATGTATGTATATATGTGTATATATTTGTGTATCTACACACAAATATATATATAGACACACACGCACGCACATATACATACACACAAATATATATAGATACATACACACATATATGTGTGTGTGTAGACATATATGTATATTTGTGTGTGTGTCTGTCAATATATATCTGTGTGTGTGTACATATATAAACACACACACACACACACACATATGTATCTTTGTGTGTGTGTGTGTTATGTGGGTATGCATATATATGTGTGTTTGTATGTATGTGTGTGTACATATGTAGATATATGTGTGTGTTAGGATACATGATATTGGAGAAATATGTAGTAGGAGTTATTAATTCACTTTTACTTATGTCATTTTAAATTTATATAAGAACATTTTAGGAAAATGAGTAAAAATAACTAATTTAACTTCTTTCCTTAATCTCCACAAAATCGGTTAAATATGTCTTATAATTAGGATCCGAGGGAGTACTAGGTATCATTGTGAAAAACAAGTTTCGAACTGTAAATCCCTAACTCACTTTTGGGTAGGATGAAACCTCCGAGTAAGAAAACAAGAAGAAGCATTAAGGATCTGCCAGTGTTAGCAATATTCATTGTCCTGCAAACTCCAGAAATGAACCTAAACATCCCAGACGTCAAATGGAATCAGAAACACCATCAAACATATTTTCTCATTTGGTCTTTCACAAATATAATTATTAGGGAAAGTCACACTCAGAAAATTAATAAGGTACCACTTAAGGAAAATAATATCAAAAAAATCCTAGAACTTGTCATTGACAAGTTAAAGGACTTGTCCTCCTCAAATTCAAACACGCAACGGACCTTGCAAGTTCCCACTGTCAATATCCAAATCTAAACCATTAAGTTTATTAAAATGCAATAAATCAGATAAGAAGAGTGCTCTTGTACTATATATAAGGCATTTCCAAGATATTTAACATATAAAAAAAACTTTAAACTTCATATTTTATGAAATTCAACAGCTACCCAACATATTTTTTGTAAAGTACGGGCCTCAGCCCAATCTCATTAATAAACTGGAAATCTGAAATTAGTGTTGGGCATGACCCGCCCATTACATCTCTACTCATTAACCCATCTAGATCCTCAGGGGTATTCTTGTAATTCCCTGTGGTATTATTCTCGTTCAGGTCTTAAGAATGTGAATTACAAGAATACCCATAATTGCACGGGTAACTCTCCGGGGTAGTCTTGTAATTCCTCGTGGTATTGTTCTCAGGTCTTAAGAATGCGAATTACAAGAATACCCATAATTTTATCCATATTATAATGTAGCAGTTAGATAACCAGTACAAAATATTCCTATCCTTTTTTGGGGAAAATTTTTTTTACCGCCTTTTTAAAAAGATTTATCCATATTTTTAGCGGTTTTAAGACCGCTACAAAAGGACGGATAAATTTTTATGTGAGAATTTGCAACGATTATGGAACCACTGCAAATGAATAAATTTTTTTCCAAAAGAAATTAAAAGAATCTTTTTAGATTATTTTATTAATTAACTAATACTTGTAATATAAATGATTTATATTCTTAGTAAAAATAATTGATATTGAAATATGATATTTGATTATATATGGTTATTATATAGGTGTAAAAAAATGAGAATGTGTAGGTATAATAACAACTAATTATGATTCCATTGAAATAATATTTAATTCTGAAAGTAATGTATGTGAAAGTGGAAGGAATGTTGAAAAGTGTTAGTAAAATTGTGAATTAAAATAATTTTTATCACAAAGTTAGAAGAAAAAAGAAATCTTTGTAAATAGATGATCATCATATTTGATCTGCTTGAACAACACTTACCCTCTTCAAACACTTAACATCTTCAGAAAATGTAGAAAATTGAGAGAAACTGAGAGAAAACATGTGTAGCAATAGAAGCTGAAGCATATAAAATGAGATGTGGTGGGGTATTTATATTGATATATGTGTAACACTTGTAGCGGTTGATATGACATTTTTAATAGCAGTTTTATTTAGTAGCGGTTTTAGGCGATCGTTTTTGTAGCGGTTTGTAAATTTATAGCGGTTATAGAACCGGTGCAAATGCAATCATGTTTTTTTTTTTTAAAAAAAATAGAGGATTACATATTAAATATGTTATCGTAAGTATAATTTTTTATCTTAATCTTTGTCACTATCCCTACTAAAAAAGTATAGAGAAAATGTTACTTGTTAGTTTAATATGTTTGCACACAAATTAAACTTAAATTAAATGTTATTATTTTATAAAGCATATCTTAAAAAAACGTATCGAACTATAAGTAAATTGTCATTGCCGTTTAGGAAGAAGTTTTCAAAACTGGCAAGCTGGAACGGCTTACTCTTGTAGCCAACGTTATCACTATCGTCCATATCGTAAAGGTCCTGACGCTTTAAGTAAACCACCATATTTCAATTCATGTGTCTCGCATCGGCGACATAATAAACCTGATGTGCCTCTAAGGTAAGAATATATGGCTCATCATCTTCAAAATGATTAGTGTGAATAGGCCGGGAGAAATTCACTGATGTGATGCATAAGTCGTTAGTCGTGAGTCCCCAGAAAGTTGTCATATTTGCCCACAAATACTTGAACAGTGTCACGGTGAAACGGCCTTATAATTTATTTTGACCACATCAAGTAGCTTTCCATAATATAGGACGTCACCGAACTGTATGTTCCCATTACTATTGCTCACATAACTCCTTGTCCCAAACGTGCCATAAACACTAGAGTTTTGGGTTAGCGATTGTTGATCTTGTGAAACCGTGCAAAATTTGAAATTATTGACATTGTATGCGGTAAATCTTTGAGCGTGGTCAAACAGGCCGGGTGCAAGAACTCTAAATTTTGGTGAGTGTGGGTTATGGTCATTTAGTATTCTCCTCATAGATCAACCCAGGGATTCTCTTTGGACCTTTCTATCAATTTCGGAGGATGTCTGTGAAAGGATTCTCGTTGACGCTTTACGTGACTCCTAAATTCCTTGTAATTACACATGCGATGATGATCATGGAATGTAAGTATAAAATGTAAGGAAGTATATAGAATAACATATATCTGTGTGCAATCCTTATTGAGAGAAGGTTTCAACTTTAGTGTAATTAATCAAGACATGTCTATGTGCTTGAAACTTCTCAATTGTCGTCAATTTGAAGTTCTTACTTTTACCAATTGGTTTACCAACATGAGGGATTAACAACTCTGTTGATGATAGCTCTAGCTCTAGACAATCGTCTACATAAAACGGTTAGTTAAAAGACGTCTCAATGTTATTAAAGTACCTTAAACAAAAATATAAGACCTCGATTCTCTATATGACCTTCTGTTATTGAACTTTTAAGCTACTTTTTATTCCTCACGTAAGATTTCATTTTCCCAAGAAACCTATAAAGTAAAGAAGAAGAAAATGTCGATATATCAATGTTGAAATCTGCGACTAGGAAGTAATGTCAAGTAATCAATTTTAAAATAAAGATAACATTTATAACTATCATTTCTCAAAAAAATGACTTTATCATTTAAAAAATCACAAATTAAAAAATTTTAGATATGAACAATTCAGATAAAATTTAAATGGTTGAAGTATCATCAAGTAGTAAGAAATGATATGCTAATTATTACAATGCGCACTGAATGTGGACCCTTATTTTTATCTTTTAGATTTTAGGTGGAGTATTTAGATAATTTTGCTTTTAAATTTAATCCCAACCAATCGTAACAAATCCTTACAAAATTCCTCTCCAAACATGAAATTTACATGGATAACTTTTGTATCCCAAAAAAAAAAAAAAAAAAAAAAAAAAAAAAATGCAGAGATGAAAATTCACTACAAAGGAGCAATTCATATTTCCCAAGTTTTTTAAAAAAAAATAAAAAAAACTAATCAGTGACCGTCTGGCAATTTGAGTGAATTGACAACATTGTGGGACCTACAGAAGAAAAGAAAAAGAAAGGAAAAAGCGTGAGGTCGTGAGGCCAGCCTGCGATGTGCCTGCCATTTGGCATGGCGTCTAGAGGCATGAAAAGCTCAATAACATGAATAAACGGCAAATATGTAAATTACAACAATTAAAGCTCTAAATTACAACATAAATCATCTAATTTATCAAAAAAGTCAACATTTATATCCAAAAAACACAATCATCCAACAAATAAGATTCACTAATTCATAATAAAAAAAACAAATTATGTTCTAAAATAACTTACATAAAATATAAAAAGCATACCATTAATTTATTTTATATAAAAATTTTGGAAGGGAAGAACATGGTTTATAGTGTAAGGAATATAGGAGTAGTCAATAACAATATTAATATATTAGTTTAAAATTTTTAAGACTCTCATGTTATAAGACATAAACATTATATTCCAACTGGAACCAAATTTTGTTAGAAATATATCAAAGAAATTTTTTTAAGACTCAACATTTAAAAAAAAAAAAAAAATATATACGCCTCCATCTCTTTCCAGTCCGTTTTTCATCTCTTTCTTCTATTTTGGATCCCGGGTGATACCTCCTTGATCGTTTTTCACCAACTTTGAAAGAATTGAATCCTTTTTTATTTTTTATTTTTAGGGTTAGACTCACCCATAATCTAAAGAAGGGCGCTTGGAGCCAAATCTAACCCATTCGCCATCTCTTTCCAAAAAGACTAAAACACGACGGGTTACATGAATAAACGCTTAATTGCAGAAAAAATCATACTTTTTTATATTTGGGTTATCAACAAACACAAATGGGCTTCTTTGAAAAAGCCACATTTGAGGGAAGTTACAATTCATAGCATGGAGAGTGTCTACCTTGGAAGCAATGACTGATGAAGGAAGAGTCAAAAGGAAAGCAGCAAAATTTCTGGCCCACGTGACATGCAATTGACAAATGGGCTTCTCTGAAAATGCCACATTTGGTGTAAAATATGTTTTTTTCCAAACAAAAAAATAAATAAATAACCCCACATTTTCCCCTCACATTTTCCTAGATTTTAATAATACTACTATTAGTTGATTTGTATATTGTGGAAATGAGAGATGCTGACGCGAGGAACTGAGAGGAGATCTCAGAACATTTGTTTGATGAAGCCGGTCGAAGAATATAATAAACATTTACTAGCGACGGACCTTTGGAGTTACGTCACATTCATATCTTTGCTTCGCCGTCGTCCATGAGGTGAATTCTGCATCCTGGGATTTGGAATAGAACTTCTTGCCGGATATTTTTGGCTCTATTTTGTCTGCTTTTTCTTATTTTATTAAAAGTATTTTGGTCTTTTTATAATAAAATTATTCTAAATTTTTCCCAACAAAAGAATCAATCCCGATAAACGAATCAACAATATTCAAATATAAGTTGTTCTTGTGTAGAAACAGATGTCCAAAGGGACGGTAGATTGATCTTGGATGTATCGTGACCCGGATATCTATGAGGGAGATAACCAGAGAGCGTGGGATCACCGTACACGACAAAGGGGTGTCTTGTGTGTGCACAAAGTGAGACCGTATGTAAATAGTCTAGGTTTAGAGTGTGTGCACCTTGTTACCCGCCCTCTGTATTTATAGAGGCGTCTGATGCGATATCCGGGGTACGTCATTAATGGTGAGCCATTAATGGGGCGGATACTGGATGATACCCCATTAATGGGACGTGTCAGTAATGGGGCGGATATCCGAGATATGCCATTAATGGGACGTGCCATTAATGAGGCGGGTATCTCGGAAAGCCGGTATGATAGGGGCGGATTACGCAAGCCGAGATTTCCGGATCTCCCGCCATGATTGCGCATTACGCCTTCTCCGGGCTCGCTTGGGCCTCGCCCGGGCTTGGAGGCTTTTGGGCGGCCCGTAACGGTTTGCCCCCGCCTTGGTGTTCATGCTTTTGACCGCGAGGTGTTTGATTCTCCTAGTCCGGTGTGTGACCGGGCACGTGCCGGCCGGCCCGGCTTCTTACGCGCGGCTTACCTCTATGATGTCGTTCGGATGGTGCTCGGGTCATGCTCGACCGGGGCTTACCGGGCGGCCTCGGATTTAAGTGGTAAGTCCCCGTTCGCGGGTAAACCGTTTGGTCTTCTCTCTCCGTAGCGCCATCATTGCGTCTTTACACCGGGCGTGTCCCGATTGGAACGGGTGCGCGGCCGTCGCGCCGCTCCGAGTGCCGATTCGTGTGCACATTTAATGCGCCTACGTCATACCGTGCATTTCCTATCGTGTCAATGTTCAAAGACCGACCGCCCCGGCGTTCCTCTTCTTCTTCTAATATGAAGTGTCCACTTTGCGTTGTTCATTATTTCCGCCCGCGATTTGGTAGTGTTCTTGCTCCGAGTCTTTCCCGTGAGAACTTCATTGTCCTCCATTTTTCTTTGGTTCAAGTTACCATCTTCGTATCTACGCAGGGTATTATTCGTCCTTGTCTTTACTCGTTTGGACATATTTCATACCGTTTAGATATCCTCTGGTTTCTCATTTGCTTTTCCCATTCTTCTGGTTCTCTGAGTTTTCCCTTAAGATCAGTTTCTGGGTTTGCTCTATATGTTCCTCCCCTTTTGTCGTAAGGCCTGTAGCTCTTAGGTTCTAGTCCCTCTTCTGATGGATAGACGTAGGCCTTTCCTTAGAGCCAGACCGGCGCTTACCCCTGAGGAAGAGGAGTTCCTCCGCCTTCGTTACCCGCGAGCCTCTTATTGGGTTCTTGGAACTGAGCTCCCGGAAACTGAAAGGTCAGCGCCCCTACTTCGAGGTGGGAATGGTTCTTCTCGACGGATTGGACCTCAACCCATACCCGCCTAGAGCTCGTCACCTTCCTTGATTCGAACTTCTTTCCGATCACCTTTTCGGGCCGAAGTTGGTTCTTCTCCTGGTTCCCGGGCTCTTGCGTCGATGGCCCAACCGCCTCATTTTTGTGAGGGTCCATCCCCTGGGAGCTTGGACCCTTATCCTGATGATTATCTCGGTCCCTGCTGGGACTGCTTGGCTGAGAGCTCATTCCACATTGCGCGTGGTGAGGACTCTAGAGCTACCTCGGTCCTTGGATCTTGCCGGCACCGGTGCCCTTCGGGCCCCACTTCTGGCGTGCCGTTTCGTCCCCGTCTGCCATCTGTTTTGCCTTCTAACCTTGTTTTACCAGGTATTTCCAACTCGCTAATTTCCTTTTATGTTGCATATAGGTTAATGGCTCCGAAATCTTTGCCTTCAAAGAAAAAGGCCGAGGCTGAGACATCGGATTCTTCTAGTCTACCCGAGGCCCTGTGTCGTAGGTATCCCTGGGTGTCACACGAGGTCTTGAAGACCCGGTCCATTATGTCGGACGAGGATATTGCCCGTTGGACCTACCCGTCATGGAGGGGTGCGTCCTACGCCGCCCGAAAGCCGATGAGCCCGTTTTGTGAGAACGGGAAGTAGGCAGTCCAAATTTCTTTCATTTTTACCGGGATTATCTTACGCGGGTCGGCGTCCGCTTTCCTTTTACCCATTTTCAAATGCTTGCCCTGATGCACCTGAGATTGGCCCCGTCTCAACTTCATCCGAACGGGTGGGCTTATCTTGTAGCGTTCGAGCAATTGTGTCGCTCCTACCCGGTTCCAATCCCCGCTCGACCAACCTTTTCTTTTACTATTTTGGCCCCTTTACCCCGGCTCTCCGAAGGAAGGTGACAAGTTGAAAGGGCTGGTGTCTCTCCGCGTTAATCCCGTAGGAAGCTTATGAAGCCCTTCTCCGAGTCTTTTAAGCGGTTTAAGAATGCGTTTTTCAAGGTTGTCGCCGTGCCCGGTAAGCCGGCTTGGTTTTTAAAGGGGGTCGAGGGCCGACGTAGTATGGCGCTTCCCTTTATATTGGGTGGAGAATCATCATAAGGCCAGCCCTCGTCCTTCCGGATCTCGCAAGATGATCTCCTACCCGAGATGGCCCCTCACGTCCCAGCATTGGATGCCTTCGTGGAGCAAGATGGCATCCCGAGCGGCCTTTTTCATATCCGGCGAGGGATCTAGGCCAATTCCCTCGACTTGTAGGAGTCCTTTTTTGCCATGTTTCTTATTCTTATGTTCTGTATATTGCAGTCGTACTTTTGTGCTCATTGCTGATTTCCCTTTACCTGTTCTTTTCAGCTCAAGACATGAAGGCCCTTCCTGGTTATTTGAAAAAAGTGAATCCGGCCGCCGCATCTTCGAGTAGTCGGTCTCGGAAACGGGCCGCCCCTGTCAAGACTTCCGCGCCGAGGCTGATGCACCTATTTTGGCTAAGAAGGCCGGGGTCTCCGGGCCGAGGAATCGACTCCATCTCGCGCCTCCGCATCCCCTCGGGCGGGGTTCCGAAATTTCCAAAGGGAAGCGGGTTGTCGTCTCGGAGGGTGAAGCTGCAGCTACTGGGGCCGCGACCGTTCCTTCTGCACCGGTTCTTCCAGCGTCTTTGACCGTTCCGCCTCCTCCTCCTCCTTCAACTGGGCCCTTACGTCCTTCTTCCGTGCTTCCTCGGAGTTTCGTATTTGAAAAGGGGGTGACCAAGGAGCTGGATGTAGCGTTCCTCCCCCCCCGGGAATTCATGGATAACCGGCCCCGTCCCCTCCTAGTGCCGAGGAATTACAAGCCGCGAACGGTACTTGTGTAAATCCATAGGTTTCCGCAGGCCTATGTGATTGTGAGGGAAAAGTACATTCCGGGTCGATGCAGAGAAACAGACGACCGAAGGCGTCCGGGGCCGAGGTTGAGGCCAACCAAAAGGCACTGGCTGAGGCGGCATCCGTAAAAAAGGCTTTAGCCGATGCTTAGGCCAAGCTGCGCCTTATGGAGGAGGAGCGGGATGCTGCCCGGCTTGAACGGGATTCTGCCAAGGAGGCGTTCGTTAAGGTGGAATCGATTTGCAACATGGCGCGAGAAGGGGCGGAGAAGTCGGCCTCCCGAGTGTGTCCGGCCCGTAAAGCGCCGAGCGAAAGTATGGATGTGGTGAGAACCCCGCAAACAGCGTGATTCATTGTTTGATAAGGTTAAAGCCGTCGAGGAGGCTCGCCGTATCGCAGCCGGGAGCGCTTAGAGTCCGACGAACTTTTAAAGCGATTGCCGCCGATTGCTTTGAGAATGCACTTTGGAGCAGATCCGACTTTTGAATCCGAAGACGGAGCTTAACTTGGACGGCTACGACTTTCGTGCCTTTGTGGAAGACCGAACGTTAGTTTCGTATCAACCTCCTTCCGCCACCGCGTCCGGGTCAGGAGGGAGAGAGTCGGATGCGGAGAGTGAGGCGACCAAGGGTGCTCCTGAGGCCGGTCCTTCTAGTTAAGTTTTAATCTTTAGTGTTAGTGGGCGTCTGTGCCTTTGTACTTTATTGATTCCCGGCTTTTGTGCCGTAACTTTGTATGACTTATGGGGGAATTTATTTATCCGCCCTTCTGCCAGTTTCTAAAATTCCATTGTTTGAAATTTATTGACCGCATTAAATACAATTCGTGTACTCGACCAACACCGGCGGTGTGGGAGAGTGGGACAGGTTGTATGTCGTACCCTCCGGGGGTGTTAGCTTAACCGCATCGCCTCATCCCGGCTTAAATAGCGGAAAAGATGGTAGGAACCGTTTTAAGGGCGAGGCTGTCACATGTCGACCGAGGTGTCTAGTACCTCGGACGGACATTTTGACTTGATCGGGGTCGGGATGGCAGCCCGCCTTCTTAAACCGGCGAGCGTTGACGCGTCAATTTCGCGAAGGCCACGTATGGCGTTTTGCCGAGCTCTTACCTATGCGCGTCGGAGTACAACGGCCGGTGTCATACATCTAGATGTTTTTTTCGTGTCGACTAGGGTATAAGTACCTCAGAGTCAGGTTTTTGCCGGGCTTGGTGGCCTCGGCTTCAAGCTTAAGCAAATAATCGTGCACGTTGGCGCCTCCTCTTTGAGGGATTCCTTCATTAAATAAAGCAGCTCTAAAGAGCGTACAAATGGTCATAAATTATTCAAATGCAAAGCAAGGGAAAGTTGGAAAGCAATTGCAAAAAACATGAAAGAAAGTAAGAAATGACCGAGCCATAGTCTTGGGCTAGCTGTAGTAGATTTTCAACTTATCGGCGTTCCATGTCCTTTTAACCGGCTTTCTTGCCAAAGTTTCGAGAACATATGCCCCAGCGTCAAGCTTTTCTTTAACACGATACGGTCCCTCCCGGTTCTTGCTGCCGTTTTCCGTCTCGGGAGTTCTTATTACCTATATCGACCCTCCGAAGTACCAAGTTACCCGGTTGAAGGATCGTGGTCGAACCTTGCGATTATATTTGGCCGCGAGTAATCGCTTGGCGGCAAGTTCCCCGCAATGAGCCGTGACTCGATCTCATCTATTAGGTCCAGTCTGTCTTTAAGGCGTCGTCATTCGATGCCGGTCTTTCATGTCCGGCTCTGATCTTCCTCCACGATGGCTGCCCGATTTCCACCGGAATCATTGCTTCGCATCCATATGTCAGCCGGAAGGGAGTTTCCTGGGTAGAGGACCGCACACTCGTCCCGTATCCCCATAGAACACCGTGGAGTTGTTCGGTCCAACTAGAGTCGGCCTTTAACATGCGTTTCTTCAACCCGTCGAGAATGATCTTATTGGCGGACTCGGCCTCGGCCATTAGGACGCGGATGTTCGACGGAGGAGAAGTGTTGTTTGATGTCGAGGTTGGACATTAGGGCCTGGAATCTTTGGTCCGTGAACCGGGTTCCATTGTCGTGACGATTTCAGCGGGTATCCCGAACCGAGCGAAGATATTGTGACGAACGAATTTCATAATCCTGGACGACGTGATTGTAGTTAATGCTTCCGCTTCAATCCATTTGGTGAAGTAGTCAACAGCGACGATGAGCCATTTGAGCTGTCCAGGTGCCGGTTTAAATGGTCCAAGAATATCCATTCCCCACTTATAGAAGGGCCAGGGAGCCGGCATCCCTTTTAACTCCGAAGGCGGTGGCCATAGGATCCCGCCGTGTTTCTGGCAGCTGTCACACCGTTTGGCGGCTTCCATGGCGTCATGCATCATGGTGGGCCAATAATAGCCGGCGCGCAATGCCTTCCTTGCCAATGCCTTGCCGCCCATGTGTTGGCCGTTGCATCCCTCATGTATTTCGGTGAGTACATACCTTGACTCGGACTCGCCAAGGCATCGCATCATGGGGCAGTGTACTCCTTTCCCGGATAGCCGATCATCGACCATAGTGTAAATGGCGGCTTCTCTCATCAGCTTTTTGGCTTCGGTAGAGTCTGTGGGAATGATCCCTCTTTCCAGGTAATCTTCAATTGGTTTTCTCCAATCCGAGGCGGACGAGATAGTCATGATGCATGTGGGCTCGGCCAAATTCTGTTGGATGACTGTTCTATAACTCCCCGGACCTTTGGTACTTGCAAGTTTGGAGAGGATGTCGGCCCGGGCATTCTCTTCTCTTGGGATATGAGAGACAATGACTTCTTCGAATTCCATCATTACCTCCTTTGCTCTGTTTAAGTATTTGGCCATCAGGGGGCCTTTCGCTTGATAGCTGCCATCGATCTGTGCGGCGACGAGTTGTGAGTCGGTGAACACCTTAACCCGCCTGGCTCCGCTTTCTTTAGCTTGAGTCAATCCGGCTAAGAGGGCCTCATACTCGGCTTGATTGTTGGAGGTCGGGAATTCCAGTTGGAGGGAATGCTCAGTAGCGATTCCCTCTAGGTTTTCCACAATGACTCCTACCCCGCTGCCTTTTGGGTTGGAAGAACCGTCAACAAATACCCTCCAGAATTCCTCGTTAGTCATGACCGGAGTCAGTTCCCTGATGAAGTCCGCCAATGCCTGTGATTTGATCGCCTGTCGGGCCTCAAAAGTGATGTCGAATTTGGATAATTCAATCGCCCAGCTCGTCATTCGTCCTGCCAAATCCAGCTTGTGCAGAATCTGCCGGATTGGCTGATTGGTCCGGACCACAATCCGATGTCCCTGGAAGTATGGGCGAAGTCGCCTTGCCATTGTCGATGCAATGCGAATGCCATTTTCTCCAGCTTTTGATATCTCGAGCTCGGCGTTTTGTAACGCTTTGCTCACAAAGTAGATGGGTGTCCGTCCGGCCTCGGTTTCTCTTACCAAGGCGGCGCTTACCGCTTCATCTCCTACCGAGAGGTATAGGAACAAGGTCTCCCCGCTCCGGCTTCATTAGTACCGGCGGGGTTGCCAAGCATTTCTTAATTTCTTCAAAGGCCGTCTCGCGGTCCGTATTCCATCCTCCCCGGGTTTCTTTCTTCAACAATTTAAAGAAAGGTAGAGCTTTCTCAGTGACCTCGGTAGGAATCTTGTCGGGGCCGCAAGCGACCCGTGAGTTGCTGCACTTCCTTCTTGGAGTTGGGGACCTGCATATCTAGCACGGCCTTGCATTTGTCCGGATTGGCTTCAATCCCACGGTTGGTCAACATAAAACCCAAAAATTTGCCACGGCACCCCGAATGCACATTTAGCCGGGTTCAACCTGATTCGGTATTGTCTTAGTTTGTCAAACGTCTTCTAGATCCCGGATATGCTTGCTCCGGATGTTTTGACTTCACTATCATGTCGTCTATATATACCTCCACATTACGACCGATTTGATCGTCAAAGACGTGATTCATCATGCTTACCGGTATGTAGCTCCGGCATTCTTCAATCCAAATGGCATGACGTTGTAGCAATAGTTTGCCTTATCGGTCATGAAGGCGGTTTCTCTTGATCGTCGGGTGCATAGCAATCGATTATATCCGGAGTAGGCATCCATAAAAGAAAGCAAAAGGGTATCCGGCCGAGTTATCCACTAGCTGGTCAATGCTGGGCATGGGAAAGGAGTCTTTTGGGCATGCTTTATTCAGATTGGTGTAGTCGGTGTACACCCTCCATTTACCGGTTGGTTTTAACACCATGACCACGTTAGAGAGCCAGGTCGTGTATTGTATTTCTCTTATGAACCCGGCAGCAAGGAGCTCTTCAATGTGACTCTCAAGGGCTTTCTGCCTGTCGTCTAAGATATTCCTTCTCTTCTGGGCCACTGGTTTCGACCCCGGCCATATGGCTAACTTGTGACAGCAGAAGTGTGGGTCGATCCGGGTATTTCGGGCCGACGTCCGTGCGAAGACGTCCCTGGTTTTGCCTTAAAATTTGATCAGCCTTGCTTTGATCTGCGTCCATGTCCCCGCCGATTTTAGTTGTCTTGGAGGGATCCGTCCCGAGGATTAATTCCTCCAACTCTCCTTCCGGCTCGGGCGTGGGTTTTCCGGTTCACGGAGGTCCAGCTCTACCATGTTGATCGATTGCCGGGCCGCCCTCTTTTCTCGTCCCGTCATTACCTCGTTGGTTTGGAGCCGCGGCGGGGATGACGTCTTTTCCTCCTCTACACGGAGGGCTTCGAAGTAACATTGCCGCGACGCTTTCTGGTCACCGGACACTTCAACCACCTGATTCTTATCATTGATCATTTTCAATTTCTGGTGCTTGGTGGATGCCAGCATATCCCAACTGTGTATAGTGGGTCGGCCCAGTATAATGTTATAAGGAGAGCGGAAGTCGGCAACTACAAACCTGACCCGTTCCGACTTAAAAGCTTCCTTGGTTCCCAAGGTTAATCTGAGGTCGATATATCCTTTTGGGAAGGAACGCTCTCCATTAAACCCGATTAGGGTAGACTTGCATGGCTTTAAGTCTTCAACATCGAGGTGCATCCTCTGATATGCATCCCAGCTGATGATATCAGCCGAGCTTCCAGCGTCGATGAATATCCGTTTGACACGACAGTTCACGACGATCCCGGTGATAACTAACCCGTCCTGGTGGCCGGGAATAACCTCCTTGAGCTCCTCCTCAGTGAAGACCAAAGGGGGTGGTTTCGGTTTTGACGACGTGCCCTTGAATCTCGGCACTTCCTTTACCGTTAACACCTCCCGCAGGTATTTCTTGCGCTGACTTATAGTATCTCCACCTCCTCTGAAGCCGCCACTGATCCCATTGCATTGGAGATCGGCATCGGGGTAGCCCTCGGGAGGGCCGGTTCTCCGTTTCTTTTCAGAATCCGTAGCGTTCGTGACTGGACTCCTACTTCGGCTGCTACCATTCCGCTTGCCGATTTCCCTTGGGTTTTGATGACGTATTGGCGTAGTTTCCTTCTCTTACAAATTTCTCAATAGCATCCCCGAGTTCATAGCATTCGTCGGTGGTGTGGACCAAGACGAGTCGTGGAAGGTGCAAAACTTCCCCCTGTCTGTATTGGACCGGTTTCTGAAGGGCTTAGGCTTGGCCACCTTCCTCATCTCGGTCTGAGCGACCTCCTTCCATAGCTGGGATCGCGGGACATTCAAGGGGGTGTAGTTTCCGTACTTCCCATTATTGTCCGTCCGCTCTGCTCTTGGCCGGCTCTCTCTGCCACGTCTGCGAGGTTCCTTGTGTTTGTCGGTCAACTCCCTTCTCTCGGGCGAAGAAATCCTTGCCTTCTCAGGCTCATCTGCATTGGCGATTTCCATTTGCTCGACGTCTAGGTACTTCTTTGCTTCGGTATAGAATTCGTCAATGAATATACTCGATTCTTACATAGATGTCGGGCCGGGCGGGTCATCGGGTCCGGTCGTTGACGAGGCAATGTACATGGACTTCTTTGGATAAGGATCGTACTGGATTGCCGTATCTCCGAACCGGTCCAGATACTTCTGCAATGTTTCGCCCTTCTTTTGCTTTACCTTACTCAACGTGAATTGAGATTTCGGTTGTTTTTTGCTGGTGGCAAAATGCAATTCAAACTTACGCCCGAGGTCCTCAAAGTTCCGAATCGAGTTATTGGTAATGAACTCAACCATTTGTGGGCCGGTCGTTAAGGTGGCCGAGAAGAGTCTCGCATGACCAGACCTTCTATTGACCTTACCCACATTAACTTTTCAAATATTTCCAAAGTGATGACGTGGGTCTTGGGTACCATCATACCGGGGAGATCGGCTAGGTCGAAATTCTTCGGGCACGGGGCCGTGGCCGTTGCTCGAGAGAATTGGGTCCCACCTGCCCGGCCAGATATTTCATCTGTACTGCCGCGGCGATCCTCGTGTCCGTGTCGTAGCGGCCGCCTCGCGTACTTCATCCGAGTCCTCATCACGGTCTCGGTTTTCCTGATCCCTATCTTCCTGCTGGCGGTTTGCTCGCCTTCGGTCTTCCCGTCTCGGATCCGTAAAGGTCCCTCCTTGTGCCTCCCGGGGTCGGTTGGCGATCTCGCTCCATTCGGCGTCCCCTCACCCCCGGCCACGGGGCGTCGATTTGCTTCGGGCGGTACGCGGACTATCGCTATCCGGGCGTACAAACTCTTTCCCTTATGGGGTTTCTCGGGATCCGCGATGGAAAAGGTTTTCAAGCTTTTCCTCTATCATTAGCTCCAGAGCATGAAAATCCTCCCGCCTTTGGAGGTGATCTAGCTTTTCCTTGTTTTCGAACCTCGAATCATCGACTCTTGGGTTCTCCTTAGATACGGACGTCGGTGTCTAATACCTCGAGCGTCCGGAGCCGGATCATCGGGCGGGGTCTTTTGGGGCTCCTCATGCAAGGACACGTTAGGGGAAGGAGATGTGCTCTCCGCGTCCGTAACGTGTCCCTCAGCGTCTTTCCTCGGGGGTTGCTCGTGAGTCGGCGGGCCCGCTCGGTCCGCCGAGGTTGATTTGGTGGTACAATACTTTCCTCATTCGGTCGGTCCGATTCCGGCTTTGCTCGTGGCTTCTGGTGTTAGCCATAAGTGGTCACGGGGATAAAAGTTTAAGGTCCCCACGGTCTTAACAACCGGTCTTAAAAGTGTTCTATATATTTACGAAATTGCCACCGGTCATATATATATTTTTTAACACTTTTAAGACCAGTTGTTTGAAACAACCAGTCTTAAAAGTGTTCCATATATTTACGAAATTGCCACCGGTCATACTTTTAAGACTGGATCCTTTATAATCCGATATTAAAAGTGTTCTATATATTTACGAAATTGCCACCGGTCATACTTTTAACACAGGATCCTTTATAACCCGATCCAAAAAGTTCCTTATATTTATGAAATTGCCACCGGTCATACTTTTTAGACCGAATCCTCTATAATCCAGTCTAAATGAGGCGGTCTTAAAGCCCTTTTTTGCACTAGTGGCAATTGTATTATATTAAAGTACTTAGTGACTCTCTCAGCTGTCTCTAGTTTCACATTGGCAAACGTGTTAGTATTTAGGTGTCCTAGAGACAATCTGTAAGGACAGATCAGCACCATTTCTACGTTATAGTATTTCATTATTAATAAATGAGCATATTTTATCTTTATCATATTTATGTCTCGCCTTTATTTTAAGGTAAATATGTGTTTGAAGATAAAAGCCCTAAGAATAGAACATGTGTTATTCTTGAGGATCAATGATAGAGATCATGATCATGAGGACTCGAGAACACTTGGATATCTATTGCCTAAAACTTGTTCCTAGTCTTGAATCACCAAGAAAGGGCATTGATGATCTCAATAAGACTAGTACGACATCGTCTACTTGTATAGGGATACAAGGTAGGGACCTCATGGAATACAGGCATGGATATGTCTTAGCTGATGTCGTGGGTGGATATGTTGGAGAGCATATAGCATCGAACTGACCCGCCGAGAGACTCCACAAAGATTCATTGTAGAGAGTATCATTGGATATGTAAAGTCTCTCATCGTTTGGTAGTGCGGATCGTCTTGGACTTAAGGATGTCATCGAACACTATGTCCTAGGGTTATACTTTGACCGTACAACTCTATCCACCTAAAAATGGGGAGAACAATGTACTCTTGGGTGTAACTCGAATGCATGAGTATAGATGGACATCTTGAGAGGACTCTGATCCCCTACAAGGGATTAGTCATTCACAAGACCGGTGGAGCTTAGATAGCTTTTAATTAACTCAAGAGTCTGTGCGCACAGCAAATGATCATGAAGAGTCATGATCCCTTACATAGTTAATATAAGAAGATTCCTGATTCTGTGACATAGATACATTTAGTCAATTAAGAGAGATGATACTCTATCTTTGCTCTCGACTAAATATGAATGGCATGGTATCCAAATATGAAAGGTAGATCACTTGATCAACTCAATTAGTTCTGGGGCCGCAGAGCATTGCTAGTGTCTTATGAGGTCATTAGATAAATTGGGCTCGTTAAAAGGGTTTTTAATTGGTCCCAGTTTATTTATGTCGTTGACTAATTGGGCCTAACGGGTCACACACAAAAGGTTATTCCCGATTGTTTAAAATTAGCAAACTTGGGACAATAATTGTTATTGAGCTTTATCAAGAGTAAATGTGTATCCGGGTTGGAGTGGGACTCCAAGCCCAATTAGGAGAAAATGCGTCATATATGGTGTCCCTAAAGGTGGGAAATCAGTTTCTCCATAAAAGGGCCCAAATGTGTTGAAAGACCCAATGGGTCTTAGGCCAAGTTGAATTTGGAATTCGAATTTTGAATTTAAGTTTGAATTTTAAATTTAAATTTAAATTCAAGAGGTTAGGTTATAAAAGATAATTCTGAATTATCTAATATATATATATATATATATAAAGATCCAATGATGATTGGATGAAGATAGGAGAAATAATAAATGAGGATTGATTGAAATGATTTTGAATTTTAGTTTAAGAGATGAATGTGATTTATCATCTTAAATTATTATTCAATCAAGATATGAATTTAGTTCATTATGATTTGGATTTTCCAAATCAAGTTTGGATTGGGTCTTTCTTGTAAGCACTTAAATTAGGGTTAGACTCTTATAAAGTGCTGATTTTTTATGTGCCCTTTTTATAGACGTTTTTTGAAGGAAAAAGGAAATAAATATAATTCATCATCTTATATGATTGATTCAATCAATCAATCAAGATATGAATGTGATTTATCATCTTAAATTCAATCAATCAATCAAGATATGAATTCAATTCATTGTGATTTGGATTTTCCAATTCAAGCTTGAATTGGGCCTTTCTTGTGAGCATTTAAATTAGGGTTAGACTCTTTCTTGTGAGCACTTAAATTTAGACTCTTTCTTGTGAGCACTTAAATTAGGGTTAGACTCTTATAAAGTGCTGATTTTTGGTGTGCCTTTTTCCTACACGTTTTTCTAAGAGAAAAACAAAATCCTTATGCTCTCTAAATTTAGGTCTTTACCCAAGGTTTAGAGAGGAAAAGGTACCATCCATAAAAGGGTAAGGTTTCAGCCTTGTTCATCCTATCTTTAACATAATCCTAAGAAACCATCATCTTCTTGAAAAGATCAAAACCCAAAGAAATCAAAACTCAACCATGTTTTCGCCTAGCAAGCATTTAAGGAGTGGGAGGTTTCAAGAGAAGGAGTTCTCATTGCAATTGGGAAATAGCCGTGTGGATCAAAGTTAGAGGACATCAAGAACCTTGAAGTCTTCAAGTGATCTTAGGTAAATCTAATCTCCAATAATCCGTTTTATCAAATTATCCTAAACCCCAATAGTTGTTTTAACGAGTAATCCTAAAACTCATGAATATTATAAATTGTTATGAATTTTCATGAGTTACAGATTAATAATTATTAACTAATTAGTGTAATGAGTTAAGGTTAATAATTCAAGAGGACCATAAGGAGTTATGGGTTTCCGCAACGATTAAACAAAATTTTTGTTTTCAACCTCATGAAACTTTGCATGAAAGTCATGTAATAGGCAAAATTAACCATCAAAACGTCCAATCAATATAATAATATAATGCTACTTTAAACTAGAGACAGAGAAGAGAGTCACTGAGTCGGCAGATGGAGTGGGAGCATGGTTTGTGAAACCGGCCGACCGGCCGGCCGGTTGCAGTTCGGAATCGCCATCCGGCCGCGAACCGGTCCGGTTTAGGGAAAAATCGGTTTGAACCGGTGAACCCGGTCTGACCCGGACGGGTCACTGGGTCAGACCGTTTTGTTTTTTTAAAAAAAATAAATTATTTCTCCCTCAATTTTTTTTTAAAGAATGCAATGTGTGATTTCTGACTCTTCCCACTGTCAAACTCAACTTCCTCAAACTTCTCGGTGCTCTCTACTCCTCGACCGCCATTTTGTGGTTTCTCTGTTTTCAGTTGGCTCGCTTAGTGGATGTCAAATGTAAGTTGTAAAGAAAATTGTTAAGAATATCTCGAATATGTCACAAGTATTGGAGTATATGATTATTTTGTCACCGATCCAAAGTATTGAAATGATATATAGTATGTCAAATTTAGGTTAGTGTGATGAGAAATTAATTATTTTCTAATTTTTTATACCTCACCGGTCTAGGCCTGGGATGACTCCGGTCTGACCCACTAACCCTTAACCCAGTACCCCGACCGGTTCAGTGACCGATCCAGGTTTCAGAACCTTGAATGGGAGACTAAAGTGGCCATGTGATTGTCAAAACTATTATAAAAACAAAAAATTAAATTAAATGTAATAACTACATAGTGGAGACACGTCTAAAACTATTATAAAAAAAAAAAAAAATTAAATTAAATGTAATATTCTTTGTCTACATGACAGATTCTTTTTAAAATTTACCGCTTAATATTGACCTTTTATAAATAAAAATAAAGGGGCCATAAATTGTAAAGGACCATAAAAAATTATACAAAAATTCCAATAGAAATTCATATATATTATTTGTATTGAAACCCAAGGACCATAAAAAATAACAAAAAGATCCCAACAAAAATTCATATATTTGATATTATTTGTATTGAAATAAAATCCAGATTTTTAAATTTTATTGTAAATATAACACTTCCGGTTGTGAATATGGGTTTTTCTATTATGAATGACCAGATTTAAAATTTTGTTGTGAATATAACACTTCTTGTTGTAAATCTAGCATTTAATCTAGCATTTTTCTGTTGTAAATGATCTTTGTATGCTTAGGGACTTGACCTTGAAACAAAATTCAGGTGTTTAAAATTTGTTGTGAATATGACACTTCCTGTTGTAAATATAGCTTTTCTCAATTGTGAATGATCTTTCTGTTATAAATATAGCACTCTTGTTGTTAATAGAAATAATATAAAAAAATTCCCTAAATATGTGAATTTCTATTGAGCTTTTTTTGTAATTTTTTATGGTCTTTGGGACCTGACTGTCATTTTCCCTAAATTGTGCAAAGGAAGTTCTAGAATACTCAGTCACCTAGGGCCTGTTTGGTTCAAGGGGAGGGGATAGGAGGGAAAGAGCTTCTAGGAAGAATATTGAACAAATTGTCATTAATAAGAAAAATATTCCTTTTTGTTTAAAGTGTATTTTTAGAATATGAAAAAAAAATTATGGGCTATTTAGTAAAGAGTTGAGAGAAAAAATTTCTCTCTCCTCTCTCTCCCCCTCCCTCACCCAAACCAAACAGGCCCTTAAGCTTGGTCAGATATTATGGAATTGATTATGGAATTGCATGGATAATGTATAGTAATATTTATATTTATCATTTTTTCTCTAAACTAATTCGTATAACTTATAAACCAATATATAATTTAAACATACGATTAAGTAATTTGCTTAATTTTCTTACTCCTTCCAAAAAAACAAGCTAACTAGGTCTCAAAACTATGGGATTATAAGATTAACTTTTGCTAAAGGTTATAACGCCTCGTTTAAGACCATAGCAGTACCCGATATAATGGGTGTTTGGGAATGTTTTTGAAAGACAACAAGCTTTTTTTTATTATTAAGTTTGTATATATTTAATAGGATTTCATCCCAGTCTTTATTCTCAATCTTCTATTTGCCTTCATATTTTTTTGTTTGAAAAAATGAACATATATTACACCCATAGCTAAAATTGTGTCCGGGTGAGAGAGAGACAATACTTCAATCCAACTTACTCAGAATAGCTATAAAAAAAAAAAAAAAACGAGTGGGCACGCGTGTTTTTTATTTTAAATGGCAATGGAGGTTGATGATGATCAATTTGTGAGGATGAGAGTGAGCCAAGAAGCTAAGAGAAGGGGATAGCAATACATAATGTGGGATCCACAAATTATGAGGAGATGAAGACACATATGGTGAGAATGGATGAGGAGGATGGTGTTACAATTTATAGAAATTTTATAGAAACAATAAATTAAATTAAATGTAATAACAAAATTAGGCGTACATTGAACTTGCTCACTTTAACGTCTCCATCATGAATATAATACTCACCACTGCGCCAAGGAAGTTTTAGAATACTCACCCGCTTAAGGGTCAGATGATATATATGGAAGTGCATGCATGACAATGTATAATAATAGTATTTCAATCTAAGAGGTGCTGATGAACTGAGAGGAGATCTCAGAACATTTGCTTAATGAAGCCGGTGGAAGAATATAATATACATGTACTAGCTACGGACCTTTGGAGTTACGTCCACTTCTATCTCACTTTCATATCTTGACTTGTTGTAACATTTTCCGTCGGAGGTTACGGACCTTTTGGTGCACGGACCTCTACGGTCAAAAGAACGTTGGAGGACCTCTCCCTCTTTAATTTGGAGCGAGGTCAACTATCTGGCATCCTTCAAATTACAAACCCACCGGGAATTAATAAAGAATAATTTAACTGAGAAATAAAAATAAAAACAGGAAAAGGCAGCAAATTAAGGCAATGGAGGTGGTTTCTATTAATTAATAATCATTTACTATTTTAGTTTCACTACTGTGGCTATTGGATGGTTAAAAGAAAAAGTCTGAGAGAGGCTGCATCTTGTGTCCATTTTCTGGTAATATCAACGTCGTCAAGAAGCATATATAAGTAAATTGATTTCACCATCTTATGCTTAGAATAAAACTCTCTACATAACTTCTCATTGACTCAACATTGTAATACCAACATTATAGCACTCACTCATTAGTTATCTCATTAAAAAAGTTTAATATGAAATTAGGGTATTTTGATCTTTGTATAATTAGACTATATTACCTGGAGTAATTTATAAATTAGAGATTTCAAGGAGCTTTTGAGTCGTATTTTCTCTTACTTAATACCTTTGCTATTTCCCCAAAAATTTGAAGGTTGAATATATAGTATTAAGTTTTTTATATGTTTACTGTTTTCATTTTCATTCATGGTTATACTTAAAATTTAGATGAATACTCATACGTAGTTATTTAAATAATATATTTTTTTATGAAGGTTGATACATTCAAGCAAAGAAATTTACAGTCAAAACAAATTTTCAATCATTCAAGATTCAAAAATTTTATATAACATTTATAAAAGGATAATTACCTGTGAAATTTATTATAAAATTATATATCTAAAATTATTGAGTCAAATCTATGAAATCTTTATTTGTACAAAAAGTTCTATAATTTGGAAAAAAGAGGATCTCGATACGTAGGATTTTTTTTTTCTTTTGAAAACCAACGTTTTGTTCTAGAGTATGTAATATGTTATATTATTTATGATTTATTTAAATTTAAATAAAAACAAAATGTAACGTGGGGTGCCTTTAATCACAATTCAAAAACATGACAAATGATTAGCTTGTTTTGATCATATATAGATGAATGGGTTTTAGTATGAAATTTCGAGTTCCAATCCATCCATCCATGTGATATTGGAGAGTTACCCCTATCAGTTCTAAATGCTTAAATATAATATGGTCAGATAACCATTTTTCTTTTTCCAAAAAGAAAGAAACGCGAAGAAATATGCAAATGGATATTCTGATATTCGAAGGGATTTGAAGTTTGACCAGGGGAGGAAGGGGACCTCATGCATGTACCAACCAGCCAATGAACACAGGCAACTTTTTGCCCCCTACTATTACTCTCTTACATATTAAATTAGGACAAAATGGAGGCAACTCTTATATATATATATATATATATATATATATATATATATATATATATATATTATATAAAAATATCCACCAAATTATATAAAAAATGTGCCTAACACCGTAAACTCTTGATGAGTGCAGAAGTAAGGGCGGATCCACATACATTACTAGGGGCCACGTGCCCCCCCCCCTGATTTTTTTTTTTTTTTTTTTTTTTTTTTTTTGTTAATAAAATTTTTTATCCCTTCTTCTATATGTTCCTCAACACGTCCGCCACTCGCTCCTCGCTCTTCTTTACCCTATAAAAATACTTTGACATATTTTAGCATTGTGAACTCAACTGGGAAAGATCTCCTTCCTTTTTTGAGATACCTTCCAAGCATTTTGTTGTTTTTTTTCCGTATTTTAGGTGGATATTCCTAAGCACAAAAAATTGCTTGGAGCATGTAGGTTGCTAATTTTCTGCCATGGGTATTTTATTACTAACACTTGCTCTTTTTTTTATTGATGATGATAAAACTTCGTAATGATGTTGAAAACCTTCTGAATCCTGTATTATTCTTTGTGCTTTTGATGATAAGTGAAAAAAAAATTCAGGGGCACCCCCTGCCAGTAGTGCCCCTTCCATAAATTTCTGGATCCGCCCCTATGCAGAAGTAGCTATAAACATTCAAAATCAATCGAAATAAAAATGACATGTCCATTAAAATTAACGAATGTCCATTACTTTTTATAGTTTGGCCTACACTATTTAATTGCTAAGGTTCCGGATAACCGACTAAGACCTCAGACCGTCACTATTCTATAAATACCACTCTCCTTCGACCTCCCCTCTCACTTACTCTCTGCACTCTCTCTAGTTTCAGACAATGGCAAACGTAGTCTTCCTTTTGATCTTGGCCCTACTGGCCACGTCGGCTTTGGCTCGGACTCATCCTCCCGGCACCTCCCCTGCCACTTCACCAAAGCCCACCCCTGCGTCAGTTTCCGCTCCTCCATCACATTCTCCTCCGGTGTCGTCTCCCCCATCCATGGCCCCCTCATCTGTCCCAACCGCTAAAGTCAACTTGCCAGCCTCATCCCCGACCACCTCTCCTCCCGCCGGCTCACCCACTGTCTCTTCAGCCAGCTCTGCACCAAGCATTAGCGAGAGACCGTCAGTGGCTACCAGTTCTCCTCCAGTGTCGTCTCCACCATCCATAGCCCCCTCATCTGCCCCAACCGCTACCGTCAACCCGCCGGCCTCATCCCCGATCACCTCTCCTCCCACCAGCTCACCCACTGTCTCCCCAACCGGCTCTGCACCAAGCATTAGTGAGAGGCCGTCATTGGCTACCGGTTCTCTGCCTCCCAATATCGGTGCTGTTTTGAACCAAGGCGCACTGTCCAGATTTGCAGCCGCTGTTGCTCTGGTTGCTGGCGTTCTTAGCGTGCTTTCATGGTTTGGGTTTGATACTGTCAGTAAATGTAGAAGAGTATGTTCCACGATGCATGAGTATTCTTAATATTTGTTATTTTAAGAGTACCATGTTTGAGATATGTCGGGGTAATCTATACAGAGTATCTAGTTTTATTTTTCTTTGTTTGTCCCTTCCAAGTAGGTGTATGTATCAATCTCCTTTTAATTTAATAATATATCTATCTGTTAGTTTAATTTGAAAAATGATATAAAAAGTTTGTTTATCCCTGATTTTCCTTTGACAATATTTATTTATCCTCTTTTTTCTATCCATTTTTGAATTTATCATGTGTAATTATTTTTGCAGGCATGAGATTCGTATTCTAAATTTATAAAAATAGATTGTTGATCGTTTTACTTTCAAATCATGTATTTTCATACTATCATCTAGTTCAAAATTCTTGACTGCTCCTTTCAATACTAGTGTCTCTTCTAAAGCTTGAGCTCGAGACCCAAAAGGATCTAGCAGGACCTTACATTGCTAGACCAATTATAACTTGGTGATTTCAAATCATGGTTTTATCCTTATAGTTTTAAGAGGATTTGGTATGATTTAATGCCTTTAAGTATAAGGACCAAAAACAAAATTTGTTCAAAATATAGAGACCAAAGCAAAAACTCTTCTTATCTATATGTTTTTTAACGAATTTGGGTTTTAATCCTCTACTTAATGCCGATAGACTTAGATTTAGTCATTATAAAATCATAGATACCAAAAACTACAATTTAAAACTATAAGGACTAAAATCTTTTGATCAAACGATAAAGACCTACAATAATATTAAACCTATTATTTCTTAGATAGTCTAATGTTATTTTATTATATATGTTATCTTATCTAAGATTACACGTACAATGTAAGTTGAAGTTAAGACCAAAACTATGCCACGACGCAATTTTGCTCTTTAATAATAAAATAAACCCTGGAAAATTTTCCATCTGGCAATGGAGGCTAAATGTCTGTTAAGTGAGTGTTGTGAGTATTACATCCCACACAATGTATACCTAGGTTAGAAATTGCAACATAATATACCACTCTTCACATTTTTAATATGGGACTTGGTTTGAAAGAAAACTTTAGTTTGGGAATATTAACAGAGATAAAGGCAAGCAAGATGAACAAGGTGAGGAAACAAAGGTGATGCGTTTGGAGGGAGAGAGAAGAGCAATTGGAGCTAGAAAAGAGAGGATGAAAATTGGAAGTATCTTTGGTTTGATTTTGTCTGTTTTTTCTTATGTCATTAAATTTTGATCTTTTCATAATTAGATTATATTAAGTATGAACCAGTGCAAGCAACTTTTTTAGGTTAAGTGAAACTTCAAATATTATATATCTTCTTTGACACTGCTTATCACGTTAAGAAGTTGCTTTGCACACGAGCATGATTATAGGCAACTTGTATATATATCAGCTAATTATATAGCCTAAATGTCATTTTCACTTTTTAGATGATATCTTTTGAACACAACTCATATTCTAGAAAACGGCCTAATGCCATTTTCACTTTTTAGATTGAACCCAAATCATATTCTAGAAAACAGCCTAAATGTCATTTTCACTTTTTAGATTTATATGAAATCACCAGAGGAGAATGACATTTTTAGGTCGGAAGCGATGAGTGTTTGGCCGTAGATTTCATATTATATTTACCTGCTTTGACCGTAGATTTCATAATATATGATGTAACCATTTGAGTGCTAACCATTTGGAACACTGATGATATATTATATTAATCACCGCTTGCAACCATTTGAAAAACTGATGATATATTAACCCATTTGGCTTGTTCACAGCGTCATACATTCTGTAATATATCAAAATTTGCTTTGATAAATTCCTTAAATGATGTATATAAAATTGATGAAAAGAATGGTGAATTTTGACTATAGTGTCAATTTTACCCGAAATATTCAATTTCGCCAAAACCAAAATTTTTTTGGGACTTTTTATAATTAGATTATATTTTCTAAATATTTTTTGGAACTTACCACTCTGGTCCTATTTATAAGTCCATTTTGACCAAATCTCATATATCAAGGAAACGCAAGTATCTTAATGATTATGGAACAAATTTTAAATTTTACCTTCATTTATGAATGAGTACCTTTTAAAATTTATGGTCATATCTCTCTTATCTTTTTCTCTTTCCAACATGGCTAGTCAATCTCTCTCATCATCATTATTATAGGCAAAATTGTCACAATCTCATTTATTTGGTCAAAATTGACTTATAAAAAAGATCAAATTTTTTGGTCAAAGTGAATTTATAAATAGGACGAGAGTGGTACTTATAAATTGAAAATGTCAAGGGGTTTTTGGGTTATATTTTCTTATACTCAAGGCCTTCTACCATTTTCCCAAGAAAAACTTTACGTGGTCGCCCAACACTTGAATTTGACTTCGGCTTCGTTACCTTACACAATTTACTTTGCCCCTTTGTTTGTCCCTTCCAATTAGGCCTTTAATTTAATAATATATCTCTCTGTCTAATTTAAAATGAGATAGATTCCCCTTCAACGATTGGCTTACTTAACCTCACCAAGCCATTGTCAATTTGTTATTAGACAATTGCGCAGCTTGGCTCCCAATTATTGCTTTACTTTAATAGTGGAACTTCACTATGACGACATGCCGAATTGCTTCACAAAATTAAAATTAGAAGGAAGAAAGCATATATTAATTTAATGATATATCAATTTGTTTAATTTAAAAAAAGATATAGAAAGTTTGATTATCCCTGATTTTTCTTTGGCAATATTTATTTATCCTCTTTTTTCTATCCATTTTTGAATGTATCATTTGTAATTATTTTTGCAGGCGTGGGATTCGTATTCAAAATTTAAATCAGTCCTTTTCTCTTTCGGCAAGAAAAAACAAGTTATCTTATTCTTTAGGGTTAATGCAATTGTTATCTTATTTCTTTTTAAAAAAAAAAAAAAAAAAAATTGTTGATCGATGTAGTTTAAAATCATGTTTTTTTATATTATTATCCAGTTTGGAATTTGTTACTATCCCTTTCAACATAAATATCTCCTATGAGGCTTGAACTCGAGATCTAAAAAGATTTAGTGGGACTTTATACTACTAAACCAACTATAAATTGGTAGTTTCAAATCATGGTTAATTTATCCTTATAGTTTCAAGAGGATTTAGTCTAATTTAATGCCTTTAAGTATAAGGACCAAAAATAAATTTTGTTGAAACTATAGAGACCAAAGCAAAAATTCTTCTTGTCTATATGTTTTTTAACGAATTTTGGTTTTGACCATCTACTTAATGCCAATAAATTTAGACTAAGTCATTATAAAATTACAGAGATAAAAAAAAACTAAAATTTAAAACTATAAGGATTGAAATCGTTTGATCAAATGATAAAGACTAACAATAATATTAAACATATTCTTTAGATGAGTGTTTGGTAACTTTTAAAACCGTGATTTCAAAATCCTTTTTTTGTAAATTGAGATAAAATTCTTTTCACATACTTACTTCGTAAATGGTAAAAAAAATTCCAAAAGCTAATTAAGCACACAATATGTCTAATGTTATTTTGTCATGTTATCCTAACTAAGATTACATGTACAATATAAGTTGAAGTTAAGACCAAAACTACGCCACAGCGCAATTTGGCTCATCAATAATAAAATAAAATAAAATAGTGAAAAAATTTCCATTTGCCAATGGAAGCTAAATGTCTTTTAGGTGAGTATTAAATCTCTCACAATGTATAGATAGGTTAGAAATTGCAACATAGTATACCACGCTTCACATTTTAGGACTTAGTTTGAAAGTGAACTTTACTCATAAATATAAGATCTTATCATTTTACTACAAACCAATTTTATCTCTTATATTTATTTTTCTTAATGTTTTTAAATTTTTTATTTTCCATTAATGAAAATTATTTTTGTTGGCATTTCTTTTGTTTTTTGGGTATAAATGCAGGGCCAAGCCCAATCAGCTTTCGATTTCAACAATCTTTTAGTTGGCATTTCTATTCGAACTCTTTTGATAATGGCAGGGCATATGGAACCCACAACCTTTGCTTAACCTTTGCGTAATGAATATCTAACATTATTCAGATATAGGAAGAGTGTCATATAAAATAAAATAAAAGATATAGGGAGAGTGTCCGATCCCTTTATTAGTCATACCCAAAGACGAAGGGCGGAAACTTGAACTTTCACGAGGACAAATTTCATGACGACAAAAGAAATGCCAACAATCAATCATGGGCGGGGCATGCCCAACGCTAATTTCAGATTTTCAGCTTATTAATGAGACTGGGTTGAGGCCCGTACTTTAAATAAAATGTTGGGTAGCTGTTGAATTTCATAAAAAATGAAGTCTAAAGTTTTTTTTTTTTTTTTTTTAATGTGTTAAATATCTTGGAAGTACCTTATAAATAAATAGTACAAGAGTAGTCTTCTTATCTGATTCATTGTATTTCATATATATATATATATATATATATATAAATTGTAATGTGTGTGTGTATAAACTACATAGCAAAATATGGTCGATGATGGTAATAATTTTCCATCTCAACAAGCTTTGAGGTCTGTTTAATCAGTAATTGTAAAGTAAATTATCATATTAATCATATCATTCTTGTAACAATATTACTCCTTTTGACATTGATTTGCTTTTGTCTTACAAATCATATCCTTTCGTGTATTCATCAACTTTTTTTTCGGTCAATAGGCATTCATCAACTTGAAACAATGTTTATTGTTCAAAGATTAATACCAGTTTAATGGGGGATAAACCAAATAAAAGAATACATATACTAATATAAAGTGAGTGGAAGTAAAGTTTATTTTTTTAATGAAAAGATCACTTATATAGAATGAAGAAGAATATATGGTACTTTACTTTAATCTTCTTTTTAAGTTACTCCCTCTACAAAATTGAGGTTTTAGGGTGTGTGTGGGAAAACTGTAAATGCTAAAATAAGTGTATATACAGCTCAGTGAGAATGAAAGTCCAAAATAAGGTGTTTGGCATAGCTTATTTATTGATGGGCTTCAAATGTGATGCTCTCTTTTTTTTAAGTGAGTTCTTGTGTGCTTTTAACAGCATCACAATAGCTTCATTGTTTTTTTTTTTTGCATCTAGCATCATGCTCTCAACTCACGGCCACACTCTTTTATATAATTCTTCTTCACCTTTTGGTCCTCTTTTATATAATTCTTCTTCACTTTTCCCTACTTTTTTAAAAAAAAAATATTATTTGTGGGCAATTTTAAAATTCATTCACCGTTTAACAATGTTTCATTCGAGAGCAATTTTTTTAATGATAATTTTACCATTTTATTTATCAAATTTATATTTATTTTTAATTTTTATCCCAAATTATTACATTTTATACAACATACAAATATATATATATATATATATATATGATTCATGTCCTTTTTAATCATATCTCAACTATTTTTTCAAAAGTTATGCTAAACAAGTGCCTATCAAAGAAAAAAAAAGTCACTTCGCCACCGCTATCCTAAACACAAATCACATAAAAAAAAGTTCATCGGAAAAAGTTAATTCTACCGCGCCATCCCAAACAGCACTTATTAATTCCACATTCTCCAAAACCTATAACACCAAAGTTACTTGTAAACTAATCCCACTCTTTTTCTTTCTAATGTTTATATCCAGTGACCTATAATGTGATTATAAAAAGAGTTGATGCGAGAAAAGGCATTAAGAATATATATTTTTAAAAAAAATTAGATTACAAATTATAATCTCAAAGGATTAAAATTATTATTCAAATTTAAGAGACTTATTATTTGTTAAATTTTAAGAAAGTATATCCCTAAAATTATTTTTTTAATCGCTTTTATACTTTAGATAAAATATATATCATATATTTATTTTACATAGTGAAAAATCTATTTTCAACGACTAATCCAAACAATGTTAAAACAGTTTTAGACTTTTAAGTTGGTTATATTGACAAAAAAAAAAAAAAAAAATACACGTTGCCACTTAGTAGTAAAATTTTTGAAAATCTAAAATTATTAAAGTGTGCACAGAAATTAAAATGAAAAAGAAATATATTTTTTGGACCAACAAATGCAAGAGAAGTGTCAATAGTTAAAAATTATTAGAACTATAATTTTAAATTAGATTAGCCTCTAAACACACCTGGACCTTGAGTTTTGGGCCCAAAAAAGAGTTGGGCCTTATAAGTAAATCCTATGTTTAGAACAGGAAGCGACATTTTAGAAAAATCTCATTCGACGTCGTTTCTTATGAAGCTAACCATTGTTTCAGCGTGGTTTTTTTTTTTTTTTTTTTTTTTTTTTTTTAAAATCCGCCCACTTAACATTCATAACCCCACATTTTTTTGACAAAAAAAAAAAAAAATTTAATAACCCACATTTTCCCCTCACATTTTCTTAGATTTTAATAATAATAATATTAGTTGCTTTGAATATTGTGGAAACTGGAAAGAATAGTGTTTTTAATTTTTATTTCTCACAATATTCAAATAAAGTAACTTCCTATGTGAAAGCGTTAATTGTTTCTTAGATTGAAATAATATCATTATACATTGTCCATGCAATTCCATAGCTTAAGCAAGTGAGTCTTCTAGAACTTCCTTGGCGGGATCTGCACGACTGCACATTGGAGCTGTATGGCGTCTCCCGTCTCGCAAGGTCCTTTGGGATCTGCACATTGCATCTCTGCTCTCTCTCTGTTTCAGTAATTTTTTAGTTTTTTACCCTTTCCAATGTGATGTTGCTCTTGTATTTTTTGATTTTTTGAAAATAATTTTATAATAACTTTCTGCATACCAAACATCATTGCATATAGGTCTGTTATTATACATCCTCATTTTAGAGATATCACATAATAGAAAACGACTATACACATAAAAACCCAACGCAAAAACGACGAAGAATAGATAGCATTGCGGGGGAAAAAAGGGGAAAAAAAAAAATACAAGAGCAACATCACATTAGAAAAAGTGAAAGACAAAAAAAGTACTGAAACAGATAGAAAGGAGAGATGCAATGTGCGGCCTTAGGAATTGGGAGACGCGGATCTTCTAAAATTTTAGGGGCGGCCTAATTCCGCTATAGATCCCTTCTTATAAGTGCATATCCCGGTTTTATTTTGTCTGCTTTTTCTTATTTTATTAAAAGTAGGGTGAAGAAGTAATTTTATCAACCAATTATTAAACCAGGAGCGGTAAGCATAAATAACTTTTAATGGGACCAAAAAGGCCAAAAAACAATTTAATTTCTAAAAAAAGTACAACACCGTCAGATCCCACTTAATATCTGTCTGGATTGAATGCCATGTGGCATTATGAAGTCTAGCTGGTCCTTTATGTTTTTTGGTCAATGCCCAGGTGGCTTTTTGGTTTTTTTTTTTTTTGATAAATCCCAATTTTTTATCAGGCATGGACAAAACGAGTCAAAAATTAGAGAAAGATGATGAATTCAGAAGCAAACAGTGTTGTATAGTGGTTGAGAAAATTCAGAACGAGGATCCACAAGTGGGTGTTGATGATGATGAAAGTGAATGGAAGGTCTTTGGACGGAGATGAAGGAAGTGGTAGACGAAGGTGAAGGTCCCCAAAAGCTCAGCTCGTGGCCTCCTATTCCAGGTCTGTGTCTCCACCGCGAAACTCTCACGGTGCTGCTCTGTTCTGCGCTCTCCTCCCTCACGGTGAAGGTGGGTCAATGAAGCTCGCCGGCGACTGGGTGGTGGAGATGCTGCCGGCGAGAGGAGAGAAGAAAGGGAAGGAAGGAAGGGGTCCAGGACTAGGCGTCCGGGTCCGTGTGTCTCGAAACGAAGAAGATAATGGTGGCGTTGGTGATCGGCGGTGAAGAGCTAGAGGTTCTGGGCTATTCCAACCGTGGAGGAGGAAGAAGAAGGTCTCACTCTCAAGGGTCGAAGGTCTCGGTGAGAAGGTCCCAGCGATGAAGGCGTGAAGGTCTACACGTTTTTCTCACGCGCCCCCAGTTGAAGGTCATAAGCTCGTTTTGTCCGTGCCTCGATAAAAAATTGGGATTCATCAAAAAAAAAAAAAAAAAAACCAATAAAACTACCCGGGCATTGATCAAAAAACATAAGGGACCAAATTTGGAATTCATAATCCCACGTGGCATTCATTCCAGACGGAAGTTAGTGGGATCTGACGGTGTTGTACTTTTTTTAGAAATTCAATTGTTTTTTGGCCTTTTTGGTCACATTAAAAGTTATTTGTGCCCACCGCTCCTGGCCTAATAGTTGGTTGGCAAAATTGGTCCTTCACCCTTAAAAGTATTCTGGTCTTTTTATAATTAGATTATATTTTCTAAATATCTTTTGGGACTTACTTATAAATTGAAGATTTTAAAGAGCTTCTGAATTATATTTTCTTAACCTCAAGGCCTTTACCATTTTCCGAAGCCCAACACCTGACTTCGGCTTTGTTACCGAACAGGATTCATTTATTAAGGGTATTTATGACAACAACAACAAAAAAGAAAATTCACATCAAGGCCATTTTTACGGGAAAAAAACTCAAAAAAGGCCCCAAGATTCTGAAAATCCTAGAAAAAGCTCCAGGGCCTTTTCCGAATTGTCGAATCTACAATGAGTTGTTAACTGGCCTGATATAGTTGTTATTGCAGATCGATATAGTTGTTAATGGGGTTGATTTAGTTGATAGCAAATTGTTGTTAATGGTGTTAATTTAGTTGTTAATGACCTATCTGTTAACAACTATATCAGCTCTGTTAATAACTCACGTAGATTCGAAAATCCCAAAAAAGACCCTCACATTTTCAGAATCTTAGAGCCTTTTTTGAGTTTTTTTCTGTAAAAAGGGCTTGATATGAATTTTCTCAAAAAAAAAAAAAAAAAATGCAAATAAGGACGATGAGGCGGGAAAAAAGGGAATGTATTATATTAAAGTTCTCAGTGACTACCTCACTTTCCTGCTTCCTCAATTATGAATACATGGCGACTCTTTGTGAATATGGAGGTAAAGGACCTGACCTCTATCTCTGAAACGTTAAGAATTAACCAATGGCAGGCTCCTCCTGTGGGCTGGATCAAAGTTAATGTGGACGGTGCAGTAGTCTCCTTGGGCCATTCAGCTGGGTGTGGAGGAGTGGTAAGGAACAGTACTAGGTTATGGATTGCAAGTTTTTCCAGTCGTATGGGTCTTTGTGATCCATTTGAGGCAGAAGAATGGGCCATTCTAAAAGGCTTATAGTTAGTGTGGAATATGGGTTTTAGGAAGATTATGATTGAATCTAATTCTAGGATTCTGGTTGACCACATTGCTGCAGATAAGGAGGGCTCTCGTCGGAGTCTAGTTATGTTTCAGATTCATTGTTTTCTGAAGAAGCAGTGGGATGTTCGTGTTTTCCACATTTCTCGTGACCAAAATTCGGTAGCTGACAAGCTAGCGAAACATGGCTTATCTGTTTCATTTTTCTTTGATGTTTGCCCTAATTTTATTAAGGACTTGGTGTCTCATGATTGTACAGGATTTATTACCCAAACTTCTCTAGTTTTAATCTAAGGCGTAGCCTACTCTTATATCCACACAAAAAAAAAAAAGTTCTCAATGAATCTCTCCTTTGTCTCGAGTTTCACAATTAAATTAAGGAAAAATTAGAATGAAGGGCTTGAAGGAAAAGATATTTATTCATAAGGACTATAAAAATTGTAATTATCTAGAAAGACCAAATACAAAAATATAAAAATGGAATTACTAAAATATCCTTAATAAAATCTTTTGCATTCTCCCACATTCTGTTTTTAAAACTATTGCAAAATTCTAAATTTCTCTAAATTTAAAAAAAAAATTCTCAATTTTCATTTCTGACTACTTGCATAAATATTTATGGATGTTAAAAAAAAAAGATATTCTTTGGTTTTGTCAAAATTATAATATTTAAAAAGTCATAAATTTAAAAATAAAAAATTATATAATTTTAATAAAACTCAAGGTTTTTTTATAATTTATTATATATGTTGAACCAATAAAGGTTATACAATTTATTTTTATAATAGAAGAAAATTCATTTAATGTTAATAAAATTCAAAAAAATCTAAATGATATATCTATTAAATAAATATCGAACTTGGTGGGGAAAAAAAATTAAAAATATGAGTTTGATCATTGTTATTTAAATAATTTATTGATTGTAGAAATATAAAACTCAGTGAAAAATAAGAAGAAGAAAAAGACACGCTCATGTGACATGTGAATGATAGGCGATTTTAATTTTAATTATTTTTTAATTATGAATACAAGAGATCATAGAGCAAGTTTAGTTAGGAGCAATTTAGTAATTTTGAATTTATATTATGATGTTTGATCTTTCTAAGTAATTACAATTTTTATGATTCCTTATAATAAATATGATTTTCTCTATTACTTTGTGGACATGCCACCTGTAAGAATTCCTTCATCTTGTTCGATCTCTATTTTTTGCCATTAAATACTTTTTGGTACCTAACATAACTGAATTTTGACAGGAAACTAAAGATCAAGGTGTGACAGAAAATAGGTTACAACTACTTAAGGAAGTAACTGGTGCCTTCAGGCCTGGTGTTCTAACTGCACTTATGGGAGTCAGTGGAGCTGGTAAGACGACCTTGATGGATGTCTTACCAGGAAGAAAGACCGGTGGCTACATCGAAGGCAATATTAGAATTTCTGGATTCTCAAAGAAGCAAGAAACTTTTGCAAGAATTTCAGGATATTGTGAACAAACTGATATTAACTCACCTCAAGTTACAATCAGGGAATCTTTGCTTTACTCTGCCTTCCTTCGGTTACCTAAAGAAGTCAGCAAAGAAGGAAAGATGGTAAGCTAAAAAGTACTATACTTTGTGATTGTTTTTTCATGATATTTGGATGAAGGTGAAATTAATATTTCTTTGATAAACTTTTTGTATTCTCAGCAATTTGTGGATCAAGTAATGGATTTGGTGGAGCTAGATAATCTTAAGGATGCAATAGTAGGACTTCCAGGAGTTACAGGGTTGTCAATAGAACAAAGAAAGAGATTGACAATTGCAGTTGAGCTTGTGGCCAATCCTTCAATCATTTTCTTGGATGAACCCACTTCAGGTCTTGATGCTAGAGCTGCAGCCATTGTTACGAGGACTGTTAGAAACACTGTTGACACCGGAAGAACAGTTGTCTACACAATTCACCAGCCCAGCATCGACATTTTTGAAGCTTTCGATGAGGTAATACCAATGATCTTGTTCACAATGTGTAGAGTATTTGTGGGATTTTTTATTTTGTTTGCCTTGGTATGTAATAAAATTCCTTTTCTTCTTTCTTGTAATAGCTTCAATTGATGAAAAGAGGAGGGCAAGTGATTTATGCAGGACCATTGGGTCGGAATTCTCACAAGATTGTAGAATACTTTGAGGTACTACAACCAGTTGATTTTTTTTTTTGGGTAGACTTTTTAAACAAGTTTCCAACATTTGACTCCATGTTTATTTATTCCGCTATAACAGGCAATTCCAGGAGTTCCAAAAATTAAGGATAAGTACAAACCGGCAACATGGATGCTTGAAGTGAGCTCCATAGCAGGTGAAGTTCGTCTTGGAATGGACTTTGCTGAACACTACAAGTCATCATCTCTGTTCCAGTAAGTCCCACAAACAAAAACATCAGCAGCAGCAACATTGTCTAATGTTGTTTGTTTGTATGCTTTTTTGTAGTTTGAACTTACACACATGTTTCTATGACCAGGAGAAACAAAGCTCTTGTAAAGGAATTAAGTACACCACCACCTGGTGCAACAGATCTCTATTTCCCAACACAATACTCTCAGTCCACATGGGGACAGTTTAAATCTTGAATATGGAAGCAATGGTTGACTTACTGGAGGAGTCCAGATTATAACCTTGTCAGGTTTTTCTTCACTTTAGTTGCTGGTCTAATGGTGAGGACGATATTTTGGAAAATTGGAGAGAAAAGGTTAGAACTTTGAACTATTTTCTATTTTCTACTACCATTATTCAAAGGATTCTCTAGCAAAACTCTCTCTTATTATCTGTTCAACAGAGATACCCCAACAGACCTGACCATGATCATAGGAGCTATGTATGCTTCTGTTCTGTTCATTGGAATCAACAATTGCTCAACTGTTCAACCTATTGTGGCCATTAAAAGAACAGTTTTCTATAGAGAAAGGACTGCTGGAATGTACTTAGCATTACCTTATGCTATTGCACAGGTTAGAGGATATAAAAAATTAAGACTTTTTTTAGGAAAATTCATCTTTTAGTTCCTATAGTTCAGACTGGGTTGTAAAGCAGTCCCTACACTTTGACTTGGTGTAACTCAGTCTCCCATTGTTTTGACTCGGTTGTAATTCAATCCCTGAACTTTGACTCTCAGCAACTCAATGTCCATAGTTTTAGCCATTTTATAATATAGTCTCCTACCTTTGTTCTAGAACATAAGGACTAAATTATAAAATGATTAAAACTATGAGGATTGAGTTGCAGTGAATCAAAGTTCAAGGATCGAGTTACAACTGAGTCAAAGTGTAGGGACTAAGTTACAACCCATTCAAAACTGCAAGACCAAAAGATTAATTTTCCCAACTTTTTTTTTTTCTGGGGAAATTATCTATATTCCTATGATGCCATAGCTTTTTAAAGTCGCCTTATCCCTTTTGCCATATAATTTTCTTTTGCAGGTTGTCACAGAGATACCTTATGTGCTAGTTCAATCTATGTACTACTCATTGTTGGTGTATGCCATGGTGAGCTTTGAATGGGCAGCTGCCAAATTCTTTTGGTTCTTCTTTGTCTGTTTCTTCTCCTTCCTATACTTCACATATTATGGCATGATGACTGTGTCCATCACACCAAACCACCAAGTAGCTGCAATTTTTGCAGCATTCTTCTATGGACTCTTCAATATCTTTTCTGGCTTCTTTATCCCAAGACCTGTAAGTATTATATGCCCCATTCTATTTGTAACTTGGTTTTGAAGAATTATCATCTCATCAACACTAACATAAAAGTTCTATGTGGGATTTTATTTCAGAAAATTCCTAAGTGGTGGGTCTGGTATTACTGGATTTGCCCTGTTGCCTGGACAGTATATGGAATGATTGTCTCACAATATAGAGATGTAACAACAAAGATTGATGCACCTGGGTATGGAGTTAATGGTGCTATGGGTAAAGTTCCTATCAACAGTATATCGAAGACCATTTCGGCTTTACAACAGACTTCATGGGGCCAGTTGCAGCAGTTTTGATTGCTTTCGCTGTGTTTTTTGCCTTCATGTTTGCTTACTGCATCAAGACACTGAACTTCCAGATGAGATAAGTCTCTATATAGAGCCATTGGTGAAGAATTTTTGTCTTCTGTTCCACAAAATATTATATCTCCTGCCAGTCCTAAATTATTTTGGTTTTGTAATGTGTATACATATATAACTACAAAGCAAAATATAGTAGATGATGGCGATAATTTTCCATTTCAGCAAGTTTTGAGGTGTGTTTAATTAGTAATTGTAAAGTAAATTATCATGTTGGTCACATCATGCTTGTAACAATATTACTCCTTTTGAAGTAACATTGATTTACTTTTGCCTTATGAATCATATCCTTTCAGTATTCACCAACTTGAAACAATGTTTATGGTACAAGGATTAATACCAGTTTAATGGGGGATAAACCAAATGAAAGAGTACATATACTAATATGAAGTGAGTGGAAGTAAAGTTTCTTTTTTAATGAAAAGATCACTTATATAAAATGAAGAAAAATATATGGTACTTCAATCTTCTTTTTTAGTTACTCCCTCTACACAACTGATGTTTTTTTAATTCCACATTCCCCAAAATCTATAACACCAACCTTACTTGTAAACTAATCCACTCTTTTTCATTGTCATTTTTATATCTAGTGACCTATAATGTGATTATAAAAAGAGGTGATGCGAGAAAAGGAATTAAATATATATATATATATAAATTTAGATTAAAAATTATAATCTCAAAGAATTAAAATTATTATTCAAATTTATGAGACTTATTATTTGTTAAATTTTAAGAAAGTATATCCCTAAAATCACTTTTTTTTTTTAATCACTTCTATACATTAGATAAAACCTCTATCACATATTTATTTTACATAGTGAAAAATCTATTCTCCACAACTAATCCAAACAATGTCAAAACAATTTTAAACTTTTAAATTGGTTATACTGACAATAGAAAAAAAAAATCACGTTGGCACTTGGCAGTAAACTTTTTGAAAATCTAAAATTATTGAAGTGAACACAGAAATTAGAATGGAGAAGAAATATCTTTTTTGGACCAACAAATGCAAGAGAAGTCTCAATAGCTAAAAATTATTAGAACTATAATTTGAAATTAGATTAGCCTCTAAACACATTTAGACATTGGGTTTTGGGCCCAAAAAAGAGTTGGGCCTTACAAGTAAATCCTATGTTTAGAACAGAGAGCAACATTTTGGGAAAATCTCATTCGACATTCGTATGAAACCAATATACCTTGGGAGCAAGTGGTTCTCATTCGACATTCGTATGAAACCAATATACCTTGGGAGCAAGTGGTAAGGGGCTAACTCGTCCACCACCATATTCTCAGTTCGAGGCGTGGGAATGGAAAAAAGGATGTTGGGAGCTCTTCCCTCACGACCATCGGCCCAACGCGGAGCGAAATCCGGATTAGTCGAAATCAAAGGTTTCAATGAATCGGTGGGATACCCAAAAAAAAAAAAAAAAAAAAAAAAAAATTTATTTCGTATGAGGCTAACCATTATTTCGACGTGGTTGTTTTTTTTTATCCGCCCACTTAACATTCATAACCCCACATTTTCCCCTCACATTTTCTTAGATTTTAATAATATTATTATACATTGTCCATGCAATTCCATATCATCAGACTAAGCTTATGCGAGTGAGTATTCTAATATTCTAATACTTTTATTTATGATATAATATTTTTTATTTTCACCTCCCGTTATTAAAATTCCTCACGTTGTCTCAGCATTGTGCCAAGGAAGTTCTAAAATACTCACCCGCCGATATGGAATTGCACGGCCAATGTATAACAATATTATTTAAATCTAAGAAAGAATTAACGGTTTCAGATAGGGAGTTAGTTGATTTGAATATTGTGGAAATGATTTAATATACATTTACTAGCTACGGACCTTTGGAGTTATCGTCCACTTCTATCTCACATTTACTTGTGTCATTCTCTACGGTCAAAGAAGGTTGGAGGACCTGTACATCCCTCTTTAATTTAGTCATATGGTTAGTTGACATACATATACATATACATAGGAGACAGTTTGAAGATGAACTTCCAGCAGTCAAAACTTTCTTGATTTAAAATCCAAATTAGGCAAATCATTGGAAAGCTTTCTTAATCCAGTTCCTAGCTAGCTAATACACAACAAGACCCTTTAAACAACAACAAAAACTTTATATTTTTGACGATATGATCAAAATAGTGAGCGCAAAAGTCCAAAACTTTAAGCACCATGCAATAAAACATGCATTAAAATTATATATGTCAAATTTCTAGAGTTGAGCAATATGAATGATTTATTTTGTAATGAAGGCATGGTATTTGCTCAACTAAAAATAAGAAAGCATCATGAATTGTATTTGTTTTTGTAATTTGAGTATTGAAACAAGAATGGAGAAAGTAATTATGAAAGTGACACAATAGTGGAGCCGTGGAGGGGAAACAAGAGTAAAAGTGAGAGAGACGAAGTAGGGAAATAGTTAAGAGGCGCAGGCAATATAATGCGATAATGGAAAGTGCTGGGGATGGGGATAGAGGGAGATGGGGGGATTACAAGACCGGAAGTGGATTCTTGCCCAGCACCTTTCTCTGCCCATCTCTCATCGGCGTAATCCTAGTCGTCCAAATGTTAATCCAAGAGTCCAGATTTATTTTGGATAAAACCGCATGCAGTAAAAATGACCGCATGCGGTTTTTTCCAAAATAAATCTGGACCCTGGATCAACATTTGGAGGGCGAGATTGCGTCGAGAGATGGACAGAAGATGGACAAGTAGAGGAACAGTACCCTACAAGACCAACGTGCTGAAAAAGTTAAAAACTAAAAAGGTACTTAAACAGAGGGAGGCATTAGAAAAACTGAAAAACTGAAAAATTGCTGAAACAGATCCGAAGGCCTCATATTGGTAGTTGGGAGAGGCATAATTTTTCAAATTTTACGGGGGGCCATAGCCCTTATGAATACCCCGTTTCCTTCCTTTCTTCCACCTCTCCTCTCACTGCATCTGCCTACTCACTGAATCTCCGCACTCTCTCTAGTTTCACACAATGGCAAAGGCTATCTTCCTCTTGATCTTGGCCCTACTGGCCGACGTGGCTTTGGCTCGGACTCATCCTCCCCGTGCCTCCCCACTGCTTCACCAAAGCACTCTCCGGCGCTAGTTTCCGCTCCTCCATCACATTCTCCTCCGGTGATGTTTCCGCCATTCATGACCCCCTCATATCTGCCCCACCCGCTAACATCAACCTGCCGAATCCATCCCCGACCACCTCTCCTCCCGCCGGCTCACTTGCTGTCTCCCCAGCCGGCTCTGCGCCAAGAATTAGCGAGAGACAGTCGTTGGCTACCAGTTCTCCTCCGGTGTTGTCTCCACCATCCATGGCCCCCTCATCTGCCCCAACCGCTAACGCCAACCCGCCAGCCTCATTCTCGACCACCTCTCCTCCCGCCGGCTCACCCGCTGTCTCTCCAGCCGGCTTTGCGCCAAACATTAGCAAGAGGCCGTCGTTGGCTACGGGTTCCGCCTCCCAATATCGTTGATGTTCTGAACCAAGGCGCACTGTTCAGATTTGCAGCCGCTGTTGCTCTGGCTACTGGCGTTCTTAACGTGCTTTCATGGTTTGGGTTTGATACTGTCGGTAAATGTAGAAGTGTATGTTCCACGATACATGAGTATTCTTCACATTTGTTATTTTAAGTAGGATGTTAGCGATGTCTGGGTATTACTATATACAGAGTATCTAGTTTTATTTTTCTTGGGCATTGGAGTTGATTTCCATTGTTTATTACGTAGTACTATTTTGATCGTTCGTTGCTTATTCTGGGTGACTTCTATTGTTGATGTTTCTCATTCTGATTAAAACTCTACCTTGTTTTTGGATATATCTCTACGCTTGATTAAATTTTTAACGGTGAGGTTATGGATTGATCATGCGATGGGCAGGGTTACGTTGTTAGATTAGGGGAAGACTATGGTCAATTTGCTTTCATTATCTAATGTAGTTTATTTTAATTCTAATATATATTGGATAATATAAAGGGAAAATTGCATTAGGTCCAAATAAGAGAAAATACAATCCAAAGATTCCTTAAAATCTTTAATTTACTGACAAATCCTCTAGGACATTTGGTGTAATTGTGAAAAAGCAAAATACCCTTAATAAAATAAATAAAAATGCAAACAAAATCAACCCAAACGAATCCAAAAGGTCAAACAGATGCTGAATAGGGATTGGAATGCGACGGAAAACCATGTCAGGAGATGGGCGAATACTCGTCCTTCGTCAGCGGCCACTGAAGGTCGACGCCGGCGACTCTCACGATTGTCGCCAGTGACTCGTTGTCGTCGGCGATTCTGATGACCTTGAAGTGGCCTTGTGCTAGCTCCACAGCTTCGCCGTCGTCCATGAGGTGAATTCTGCATCCTGGGACTTGGAATAGAACTTGTTGCCGGATATTTTTGGTTTTATTTTGTCTGATTTTTCTTATTTTATTAAAAGTATTCTGGTCTTTTTATATTTAGATTATATTTTTTATTTTAAAGGGCTTTGAGTTATATTTTCTTATCCTCAAGGCCTTTACCATTTTCTCAAGAAAAACTTTACGTGGTCGCCCAACGCTTGAACTTGACTTCGGTTAGTTACATGACACGTACAAATCATTTATTAACGGTACTTATGACAAAAAAAAAAAACGGAAAAAATGACGATGATGGGATGAGGTGGGAATAGAAGAAGGCGATTGTATTAAGGGTTAAGGTGCGATTTTATTAATGAACTATTGGTCTAGAAAGTCGCCCAACATAATTAACTATTAAGTGGACTAAAAATACCAAAAAAAGTTTTACTCGGGAGCGTCAAAGACAATACCATTAGATAAAAGTTAACGTCAGTTGCCTAGGTGCAGATTGGGCAACAAATTTTTATCCTAAGAGCGCTTGACACAAAAAAAGTTTTACTCGGGAGAGTAAAGACAAAATTCTAAATCTTACTAAATTAAATATTTTTTTCTCAATTGTCATTATTAAAACTACTTTTATAAATATATATAGACAAAAATTACTCATTCTTCAATTTTGTCAAAATTATAATTTGATAAAATAAACAAAATTTTTAATTAAAAAATTTAATTATATGATTTAAATAAAACTCAAGGTATTTTATAGTTTAATTTATATGTTAAACAAAACATATATATATATATATATATATATATATGATTTATTTTTAATGGATATCAATATTGATACTTAATAATATAAATCTGGTAACTTGATGATATATTTGTTAATTAAATGATCTATTGATTATTTGTGACTTGTTGACCAAAAAAAAAAAAAAAGATAACTTAAGAGGCTTGATGAATGACAATTTAATAATAGGTTAAAGAGCAATTTTAATGGCTTAAGGAGCAACTTGGCCTACTTAAAAAATTTATTAACATTAAATGAATTTTTTAAATCACATAAATTTCTTTTAAAATAAAAATAAATCATATAATTTTTTTGTTTAACATATATAATAAACTATAAAACACTTTAAGTTTTATTTAAATCATATAATTATATTTTTAATTAAAATTTTTGTTTATTTTAGAAAATTATAATCTTGACAAAATTGAAGAATAAGCAATTTTTGTCTATAGATAATACAAGTAGTTTTGAATAATGACAATTGAGAAAAAACTTATTTAATTTAGTAAAATTTAGAATTTTGTGCGGCGCTTTCGGGGTAAAAGTTCGTTGGACCTTAGATAACAAACGTTAACTTTTGTCTAACGGCGTTGTCTGACGCTCCCGAGTAAATTTTTTTTTTTTTGGTATTTTTAGTTCACTTAATAGTTAATTGTGTTGAACACCCCCGAATCAATAGTTCATTGGTAAAATTACACCTTAACCATTGTATTAATTATGTGGAAGTACTCAGTGACTCTCCCCTCTGTCTTTAGTTTCACACTGTCAAACGTCCAATGAATATAATGTTATTTTAAACATTGCTGAGTTACTGCCTTACTGGTCAAGGGCGGACAAAGCGGAGCTATTTGGGCAACTTTCTTCTCTGACCTTTGGTTTTCTATCATACGATTGAAGCTCCCATTTGGGAAACTTTCTTCTCCGACCGTTGGCAATATTTATTTATCCTCTTTTTTCTATCCATTTTTTAATGTATCATGTGTAATTATTTTTGCAGGCATGGGATTCGTATTCAAAATTTATGTCAGTCTTTTTCTCTTTTGGCAAGAAAAAACAAATTATCTTATTCTTTAGGGTTAATGCAATTGTTATCTTATTTCTTTTATTAAAAAAAAAAAGATTGTCGATTGATGTAGTTTCAAATCATGTTTTTTTATATTATCATCGGTTTGATATTTGTGGCTATCCCTTTCAATACAAATATCTTCTATAAGGCTTGAACTCAAGACCCAGAGAGATCTGGTGACGCCTTACACCGTTAGACCAACTATAAGTTGGTAGTTTCAAATCATGGTTTTATCCTTATAGTTTCAAGAGGATTTAGTTTGATTTAGTGTCTTTAAGCATAAGGACCAAAAACAAAATTTGTTGAAAATATAGAGACTAAAGCAAAAATTCTTCTTGCCTATATGTTTTTTAACGAATTTGGGTTTTGATCATATACTTAAAGCCCATAGATTTAAATGTCTTTTTGGATCCTCTTATTTTTAATTTATTTTCTCCTTATAAGTAAAAGTTAGGCCAACCAAATTTTTATAAAAGCTCTTATAATAAAAAGAGTTCTTTCAAAAAACAAGGAAGAAAAAAGTCAAAAGCCAAAAGTTCTCTAGAAGAGCTTTTTTTTTTTTTTAAGCTCTTATTAGCAAAAGCTTCGTATCCTCTCTGACAAGATCATACTTCTTTCAACTATCTTCATTACTTAGACACTGAAAAGCTTTAGACACAGCCTTAAACGCTTCCTCAGCACCAGGAGCTTTGTTCTTATCAGGATGAACCTTCAAAAACAATTTTCTGTATGCTTTCCTCACATCATCAACCGTGCAACTCTTGTATAATCCCAAAATCTCATAAAAATTCTTCTTTCTCCTAATCTCTCTAACAATCATAATTTGCTCCTCCGTATATGAAGCTGATGATGCAGAGGATGAAGTGTTGGTTAATTTTGCCTATTACATGACTTTCATGCAAAGTTTCATGAGGTTGAAAACAAAAATTTGTTTAATCGATGCGGAAACCCGTAACACTTTACGGTCCTCATGAATTATTAACCTTAACTCATTACGCTAATTAGTTAATAATTATTAATCCGTAACTCTTTACGGTACTCATGAGAATTCATAACAATTTATAATACTCATGAGTTTTAGGATTACTCGTTAAAACAACTATTGGGGTTTAGGATAATTTGATGAAACGATTATTGGAGATTAGAATACCTTAGATCACTCGAAGACTTCAAGGTTGTTGATGTCCTCTAACGTTGATCCACACAAACCTATCCCGATTGCAATGAGAACTCCTTCTCTTGAAACCTCCCACTCCTTGAATGCTTGCTAGGCGAAGACAAGGTTGAGTTGTGGTTTCCTTGAGTTTTTATCTTTTTCAAGAAGATGATGGTTTCTTAAGATCAAGTTAAAGATAGGAGGAGCAAGATCATTGGAACCTTGCCTTTCTATGGATGGTGTCTTTTCTCTCTAAACCTTTGGTAAAGACCAAAATTTAGAGAGCATAAGGATTTTATTTTTCTCTCAGAAAAACGTGCAGGAAAAAGGCATACCAAAAATCAGCACTTTATAAGAGTCTAACCCTAATTTAAGTGCTCACAAGAAAAGCCCAATCCAAGCTTGAATTGGAAAATCCAAATCACAATGAATTGAATTCATATCTTGATTGATTGATTGAATTTAAGATGATGAATCACATTCATATCTTGATCGATTGATTGAATCAATCATTTAAGATGATGGATTATATTTATTTCATTTTTCCTTCAAAAAAACGTCCATAAAAAGGGCACATAAAAAATCAGCATTTTATAAGAGTTTAACCCTAATTTAAGTGCTCATAAGAAAGGCCCAATCCAAACTTGATTTGGAAAATCCAAATCATAATGAATTAAATCCATATCTTAATTGAATAATAATTTAAGATGATAAATCACATTCATCTCTTAAACTAAAATTCAAAATCATTTCAATCAATCCTCATTTAATTTATTATTTCTCCTATCTTCATCCAATCATTATTGGATCTTAATATATATATATATATATTAGATAATTCATAATTATCTTTTATAACCTAATCTCTTGAATTTAAATTCAAAATTTGAATTCCAAATTCAATTTGGCCTAAGACCCCATTGGGTCTTCCAACACATTTGGGCCCTTTTGTAGAGAAATTGATTTCCCACTAGGGACACCATATATGACGCCATTTTCTCCTCATTGGGCTTGGAGTCCCACTCCAACCCAAATACACATTTACTCTTGATAAAACTCAATAACAATTATTGTCCCAAGTTTGCTAATTTTAGACAATCGGAAATAACCTTTTGTGTGTGACCCATTAGGCCCAATTAGTCACTGACATAAATAAACTTGGACCAATTAAAAACCCTTTAACGGGCCCAATTTATTTAAAGACCTCATAAGACACTAGCAATGCTCTGTGGCCCCAGAACTAATTGAGTTGATCAAGTGATCTACCTTTCACATTTGGATACCGTGCAAGCATCATCCCTCACATCGTCATTCACATTTAGTCGAGAGCAAAGATAGAGTATCATCTCTCTTAATTGACTAAATGTAGCTATTTCACAGAACTAGGAATCTTCTTATATTAACTCTGTAACGGATCATGACTCTTCATGATCATTTGCTGTGCCCACAGACTCTCGAGTTAATTATAAGCTATCCAAGCTCTAGGTCTTGTGAATGACTAATCCCTTGTAGGGGACTCGCGAGTCCTCTCAAAGATGTCCATCTATACTCATGTATTTGAGTTACACCCAAGAGTACACTCTGTTCTCCCCATTTTCGGAGTGGATAGAGTTGTACAAATAAAATATAACCCTAGGACATAGTGTTCGATGACATCCTTAAGTCTAGGACGATCTGTACTACCAAATGATGCGAGACTTTACATATCCAATGATACTCTCTACAATGAATCTTTGTGGAGTCTCGGTGGGTCGGTTCGGTACTATCTCGTTCTCTAACAGATCTACCCACGACATCGCCTAAGGCATCTCCATGCCTCGCATTCCATGAGGTCCCTACTTTGTATCTCTATACAAGTAGACGATGTCGTACTAGTCTTATTGAGATCACCAATGCCCTTTCTTGGTGATTCAAGACTAGGAACAAGTTTTAATATATGTCCAGTGTTCTCGAGTCCTCATGATCATGATCTCTCTATCATTGATCCTCAAGAATAACACATGTTCTATTCCTAGGGCTTTTATCTTCAAACACATATTTACCTTAAAATAAAGGCGAGACATAAATATGACAAAGATAAAATATGCTCATTTATTAATAATGAAATACTATAACGTAGAAATGGTGCTGATCTGTCTTTACAAATTGTCTCTAGGACACCTAATTACTAACATGAAGACCCTCCTGTCGAAACCCTTTGACGAAGAGAAGGTTGATCGGAGGCCTTCGATGAAGACGTCATCAATGGTCCATTGGCAGCCGTCGTCGAAACCCTTTATTCCTTCTCCTTTTTTTCGGCTAAATTTTTTTAAAGGTTATTTTATTATATACTTTTATAATAATTTTTATTAGAAAAAGTGCTTATAATAAAAATTTTGCCAAACAATTTATTTTTAATTTAAGTTTTTAAGTTAAAAAATTTATATAACTATCAAACAGCTTTTAGTGAAAAAAATTTATCATGTTATTTTATGCCCGATGTTATTTTATCATGTTATCCTAACTAAGATTATATGTACAATATCAGTTGAAGTTAGGACCAAAACTATGCTGCCACAACGCAATTTGGCTCATCAATAATAAAATAAATAGTGAAAAAGGCAATGGAGGCTAAATATCTGTTAAGTGAGTATTAAATCCCTCACAATGTATAGATAGGTTAGAAATTGCAACATAGCATACCACTCTTCACATTTTAAATATAGGACTTAGTTTTTTTTTTTTTTTTTTTTTTTTTTTTTTGGTGTGGCCAAAGTCAAATTTTATTAATACTAAAAACAAGGTTACAACCACTGATAGCCGAAGCCAAGAAACTCTCAAAAAACCTAGCCATACAACCTACCACACACTTACCAACCTATTCAAAATTAAGCAAACTAAACAAAGCAGAACAACTATACTTGTATATCAGAGAAAGTGGTTCTCTTTAACCAATCCCTGTCCTATCAGCTGATAGAAAAATATTATCACAGGTCTTCCCGGTGGACTTCAAATCACAATCCAAGATATTGCTTAAAGAGGGTGTTGGAGCGACCAACCAATCATGCTGGCTCACCCTCTTTGCTGCACCAACTGCTAGATTATCAGCAGCTTTATTTCCCTGCCTGCACACAAGAGACAGCGAAACTTCTTCCAGGGATCCAAATAAGGCCTGTATCTCCCTTATCAGATCCCAACTCCACCAGTCACACCCAGATAACATTTTATTCTTAACCAATCAGACAAAGACTCACTGGTCAGTCTCAAAAATAACATGACAGTCAGGGAAATTACCTCTATGCCGCAGTGCCTCCCTCATCGCCAAGCTTTCAACCATGAGTGGGGTATTCGCCATCACTGACTTCCCCATTCCTCCCACAAAATTCCCCTCAGCATTACGGCAAACCACTTCAATACCCGCTGCACCTGAAGACGCCCTGTACGCACCATCAGAATTAATCTTGACAAAACCCACAGTCGGCCTCACCCACTGATTATTCCTTACCACTCCTTCAGCATACAGCCTCCTGGGAGCATCCTCCTTATTTCCTTTAGACTTCCAGAACTCATCTACTTGCGCATTGGTAAGGCGGATGACCTCCTTTGCATCAGGCCACACTCCATTAAACACCCAGAGGCATCTCTTCTTCCAAACCCACCAGTACATGGGGACAAATAAGGCTTGTCCATAACCATCTAGCCTATTCTCCCCACACAACACCTCAGTCAGCCATACATCGCATCTTGTCATAGCCCATTTGCTAAATTTGATCCCCAAAGAGCTACCAAACCAGCAAAATTTTGTCCATGGGCACAAGAAAAATAAATGCTCTAGCGTTTCCTCCTCAGTTAAGCAGATCGGACAAAGTGGACTTACATCGCATTTTCTTTTAAAGAGAGTAGCCCTTGTTGCAATAGCTCCAACACAAACCCGCCATAAAAACTGTTGAATTTTAGGGGGCACAACTACCCCCCAGATGCCTTTCCATAGTACATTTGGAATAGTGTAGGATATACCAGGGTCCTTTACTGACACCGTTGCCTCCTCCCTTTTGGCCACCCAGTACCCAGATTTTACAGTATATATTCCATCTCTATTAGCTGTCCATACTGCACGGTCACCCCGAGATTGAGGAGAAATAGGCGTCTTCAATATCAGTTCCTCCTCCTCACTACTTAGTCTGGATTTAATTGTTTACAAGTCCCACTGACCATCCTGTATGAGCTCTCCCACCATCATATCAACGAACTCCAACGGTAACACCCTGGAAGACAGCCGCGCTCCATCTAAACCAAGGATCAAAGGATCCTCCCAGACTTTAACATGGGAATCCACACACACCTTCCAGTAAAACTCCCTCAGCAGCAAGTCTCGCCCCTCCGAAAGACTGACCCACCCCTATGAGGTATGCCTCCCCTTCTTTTCCTGAAGAAAAGAATCCTTAGGGAAGTAGATACCTTTGATGATCCGACACCATAGGTCCTTGGGATTGTTCAACAGTCGCCAAGCAGTCTTTGCCAAGAGAGCTTTGTTGAAGCATAGCAATTCCCTAAAGCCCATCCCTCCATCCCTCTTCGATTTGGATAGGCACTTCCAGCTTTTCTAATGAATTGATCTTGACTCAGCCTGCTGACCCCACCAGAAGTTGGAGATCGGTCCATCGATTTCCTTGCATGACTTCTTAGGGAAAAGAAAGCATGTCATTGGGTATGTGGGAATTGAGTTAGCCACTGCTTTGATTAAAATTTCCCTTCCAGCAAAAGTAAGTAGCCACTTCTTCCATCCTTGCATTTTGAGCCCAATTCTATCTCTTACAAAGGCAAGAGCCGCTGCCTTTGATCTTCCCCAAATCACTGGAAGTCCCAAATACTTTCCTGGTTGTTCAGAATATCTAATCCCCAGACAAGCCGCCACCTTTTCCTTGACTCTCACAGGGGTATTTGCAGGAAAAAAAACAGCGAGGACTTCTCCAAATTCACTAGCTGGCCAGATGCATTACAATACACCTCCAGAATTTTCTTTAGGATCTTACAATTTACTTCATCAGCATTAGCATACAGGATTGTGTCATCTGCAAAAAAGCAATGAGATAGGACCGGGGCACCCCGCGCTAGCTATATACCCTTCAACTCCTTGGCTTCAATATGGTGTTGTATCATTAAGGATAAAACCTCGGAAGCTATGATGAACATGTATGGCGACAACGGATCACCTTGCCTCACACCTCTCCCCAGAGTGAACTCTTTCACTTTGTGACCATCCACCTGCAAGTTAAACGCAGCAGTGGTAATACAACCCAGAACCCAATCCACCCACCCCCGGCAAAATCCCAATTTTAACATTGCCTCCTCAAGAAAATTCCACTCCACTCGGTCGTAGGCTTTATTCATATCTATTTTCAAAGCAAATTCCCATTTGTTACTAATCTTCTTGTGCCTCAAGTAGTGGAAGGCTTTATGTGTGATGGAGATTTTATCATGGATTACACGACCAGCAATGAAAGCCCTCTGATGTTGGGAAATAATCCTACTCAGTAGCCCCTTCATTCTAGAGCTCAAATCTTTGCTATGATTTTATATGACACGTTGCACAGCCTTAAGGGTTTGAAGTGGTGGACTTCCTCCGGTTTATCCACTTTCGGGATTAGTACAATGTTGGTCACATTAATATGAGATAGATTAGTCCTTCCCGCGAAAAGTCCTGCACCATGCCACAAACTTCCTTGCCCACTTGCTTCCACGCAGTCTGATAAAATAAGGCTGAGTAACCATCTGGTCCTGGGGCCTTGGTAGCCCCAATTTGGAACACTACCTCCTCAATCTCTTGATTCGATACAGGAAGCATTAATAAAGCATTATCATCTCCTGTAACCAAGGACTTAACATAAGACAAGGCTTGCTCCATAGGTCTCAGTCCCACAGATCTAAATAGGCTCTGATAGAACAGGCTAAAGGCATTATTTATCTCCTGCCTCTCTTTAAGCCATCCTCCCCGATCATTTTTCAGTCTTAAGATTTTGTTTCGTTGGCGTCTCCGAATCACGCCGTTATGGAAGAACTTCGTGTTTTTGTCTCCACATTTCAGCCAGGAAATCCTGGAACGTTGCCACCAGTAGGCTTCCTCATTAACCCAAGCTTCCTCAAGCAACCTTGATAGCTCCTCAGCCTCTCTCAACTTTACCTCATTCAATGGGCCCTCACTGCAGATTTGTAGCTTGCATCGAAACTGCTCAATAACCTTTTTAAAGTTGGGAAAAGTCAATTTGCTCCATGCCAACAATTTCTTTTTGCATGCTTCCAGCCATCTAACCAGATCCAGTAATCTGTTTGCCACATCACCCTCGACCTTATTCCAACCTTCATCTACAACCTGCAAAAACTCTTCATGTTGTGTCTAGCAGGCCTCAAATTTAAAGGTTCTAGGGCTTTTAACATCCTTGAAACAGCAGTCAATCACTAGCAGGTGATGATCTGAACCAACTGGTTCCACGTGGAACACCATCGCATGCTCGAACTCCTCCCTCAATTGCACGTTTCCCAACGCTCGGTCCAGCCTTTCCCTCACAATTGCACCCGGCCGTTTGTTGCACCATGTAAATCTAGACCCTTTGAACTCCAAATCCAACAGATTACACTCTGACAGAAGACATTGGAAACTAATTACTTTCTGCATTACTCTTGGGTTACCCCCTTCCTTCTCAGATTGTGAAGCGAGATCATTGAAATCTCCCACTAAGAGCCAAGGCTCCATGATATTGCCTGATAAACTCTTCACCAGCTCCCACGTTAGCCTTCTTTCTTTTTCTTTAGGTGGGCCATAGACAAAAGAGATAAATTTGGGGAACTTTAACCCAGACGACTCAGCAACGACATGGATTAAATTTTTTGACCTGTACAGAACAGTCAAAGAGACACAATCCTTCCACCATATCGCCAATCCTCCAGCCAACCCTCGCGGTTCCACATACACCTCCTGGCTAAAACCACAACTCCGCCTGATTCTCTTGATCCTAGCAGATCCAATCTTTGTCTCCATAAGGAAGATTATCAAAGGACAATGTTGTCTTGCTAAGTCCTTCAAGTTACGAACTGTCAAGGCTCTCCCTAGGCCCTGACAGTTCCAGGAAATAAGCTTCATGATGGCTGGGTGGCTGCTTTTGGCCAGGCACCACAACCATCAGCGATCATCTTCTTCCTCTTTCCACTGCCTGCCTTAAAAATGAACTCAGATCCCACTGAACTAATGCAATCAGCATTTGCCATCAACTCATCTGTTTCATCAGTCTCCACTGGTTCATTCTCCTTACCCCCAACACTTTTCTTTCTAGTGTTCCTCCTCAGCTTTGCTCTAGTTTTCCTTAGAGTGCTAGCATAAGTTGAAATTTCATATATCATACATGGCTTCTCCAGATCCCGTTTCCTTCTTTTTGCTTCTCCCCTCTCCCAATCCTCCTCTGCCCTTCTTTTTAATTCAAGTTTATTCATTCCTTTGATTACACTAGACATACCATCGCCAGAGGTTCATTCAACTGGTCCTTGCAGATTCTAGTATTGGAGACCTGTGTAGGCGTTGCATCAGTAAACACTCCATCCTCTGAATTCAACCTCAACTCACCTAGCACCTCCTGCCTCATTGCAACTCGTTCTTCCTAGGTGTTCAAGTCAAGTTGCTCCCCCTCAGCGTGATTAACTGTCTTATCACTCCTCCTAGGAACCAGATTGTCTAGGTCCGTTGCCTGAGGGGTATCATCAGATGATTTATTTTCACTTCCATCCCCCTTCCTTCGCATCTTTTACAGTATGAATAATCTTGATAGAAAACAGATCATCCTCATTCTTCCCAGCCACCTTATTAGCCTTTAGCTTTTCCTCCAACGTCCTTCTTAGCCTCGCTTCCTCTTTTTTCTTACTTACATGCTTGGTTTCTGCTCCTTCAATCCCGACTACAACCATTGTTTCATCCCAACCACGACTCGCTGTAGTAGCAAGCCAAGCCCCAAACCTAGGTTCAGATGGATTGAGGCTTGACATCAATCGAGTGAAGTTGTAGCTACGATTGTCGTGCCCTAACTTGCCACAGTTATAGCAGAAGTTTTGTAACTTCTCATATCTCACCGATATCCAGATTTTCCTTCCATCCGGCCTAGGCAACCAACAGCCATACGCAAGTGGCTTTCTCAAATTAAGGATTACTCTGGCACGTAAGAAATTTTGAAGGTACCTGCCATTTTAGACTGGATCTTCCGCCAACATTACCTCGCCAACCTCGCCGCTAAGATGTACAGCATTCTCCAAGCACAACGCTTCTAGTGGAACATTATGGAACTGAATCCACATAGGCGAACAACCGAAATCAAATTCCTCACATGAGTTATACCTGGATCTCTCTAATAGGTTTAGCAAACAACCATTGATTGACCACGGCCGGCCTCTCAGTATCCTACAATACTCCTCCTCCTCCATAAATTTGAACAGGAAGGCATTTCCTGTGACCTCGATCACATCGAATCCATTCTGAAGGTTCCACGCCTTGGCAAAATTGATTCCATAGTAGATCTTGTGTATGATCTACTTGTCAAGACCTTGCCAATCAGAGTTTGCTCGGACTTTGCCTCCTTCCACACTAATGGCGATGAGATCCTATCTTCCTCCATACCGCCAAATCAACCGCAATCCACTAATCATCAACTCAATAATCCAACCACTCCCTCAATCTACCTAACCTCCCGATCACCTTTCACTCACTCTCCGTCGTGAAAATGTTTCGCACCACCGCTCGCTCGATCGAGCCCTTACCCTTACCACTCTCACGCTCTGACGGAGAGAATGAAGTTCCCACACGGGTGCTCGGGAAAAAAATCTAATATAGGACTTAGTTTGAAAATGAATTTAGTCATAGATATAAGATCTAATCATTTTACTACAAACTAATTTTATCTCTTATATTTATTTTTCTTAATGTTTAAAAATTAGATAAATAGATTTTCTATCAATGAAAATTATTTTTGTTGGCATTTCTTTTGTTTTTTTGGGTATAAATGTGGCGAAGCCCAATCGCCTTTTGATTTCAACAATCTTTTACTTGGCATTTCTTTTTCTTTTTTTTTTTTTTTTTTTTTTTGGTAAAGCTAGCTACCGGCCATTTAGCCCTTCTTTATTCCATACTCAAGAACAGATCGAGGGTTAGAAACCCCCATAAAATCCCTATACAAGAAACTCTCAATGGCTATGGGAGGAGAATCAAAAACAACATAAACATCCTCCTGATCAAAACTAATATTAGCAAGTAAATCTGCACATCTGTTAGCTTCTCTATACACATGTATCACTTCTACTCTAGCAAATTTATTCAAAACTATATGAATCTCATACAATATTCGATTCTCGCACTCTCACCATTCTCAGCTTTTTGAGCAACTCCACAACAAGAATAGAGTCACTTTCAACAACTATGTTCTCAAAACGTTTAGCTAAAGCTAGCTCCAAACCGATAAAATCCCACATAGTTCAGCCTTGATAGCCGAACACATTCCAAGTTTCCTTGAGAACCCGCATATCCAGCCTTCCCATTGCCGCCTCTAATCAAACCTCCACATCCCGCCATCCTTGAACCCCCTCTATCCGCCCCATCTGTGTTAACTTTCACCCAGCCCTCCATATGGAACCTCCACTGGATAAAGACCTCCTGCTTTGCTCCACGCATTCTCCTGAACTCTATCCGAGCCTGCTTAATTTCTTTTACATACCATTCAACAATATGTCTTCTATTACTAGGCATAACAAACCCTTCCTCAAACCTACATTGATTCCTCCACTTCCATAAGTCACAGTAACACCAAACAAGAATGCCAATCATTCTTTTTTTTCATAAAATTCCAGCTAAACCATTCCTTACCTTGCAAATTTGCAAAATTAGCGTGAATCCTCCCCTTCATCGCCTCAATCCAAAGTTGCCAAGCCACGTCACGATCACGTAGCACATGCATCAAGCTTTCATCAATAGCTTCACATTTGTAACAATGCCTAGCCTCACCTCCCATCGCCTTCGTCTTCTCACACTTTGGTTAGTAACCCGTCATGTAAAGCAAGCCGAGAAATGTTTGAACTCGCTTCGGTCCCTCCCATTCCACAAGAACTTCCACACGCTCTCACCCGGTGTTGGTTCCCGTTTAATCAAGTGATACATTTCAGAAACTACATATCTAGAGTGAAGCCTTGCTCCCATCCGACAAAGATCATTTCCCATTGCCGGACATGGGGGGATGCAGAAGACAATACATACCATTCCTTCATGGTTTAGCTTCCCTCTAACTTTCTCTAGGTCCCAACCACCATCCTCCCTAACCATGTCCTTCACTCTCACCATACTTTCCTCCTCGACAAGATCCCAGTACACATTTCAGTCAATCTTTGGCCACCTTCTAACCATTTATCATGCCAAAAGAAGGTACTCTCACCATTCCTTATTTCCCATCCCAAGCTATTTATAATTCTTGGCCAGACACCATTCAAATTTTTCCATAAGGCTGAATCTGTTTTCATCACTTTCCATTCTTTTTTCAGCTCTTTTTGTCTCCCATACTTACCATTCAAGACCATAGAACACAAAGCATCTCGGGTTTGCCAATTAAATTCCAGGCTACCCTCCCTAGAAGTGCTTCATTCATCACTTCTAGTTCTCTTATTCCCATCCCACCATTCTTTTTTTCTCTACATATAGTCTCCCAACTCACCGCATGAATTTTCTTTTTCCCCTCATCACTCTTCCAAATAAATTGGCGTTGAATCTGCTCCATACGTATTTGTCGAACCCCACTTGGAATAAGGGAGTGTTGCATCTCAAAAATACGACCATCGACTTGTTACAACTTGCACAAGTGTTAGCCTCCCCGCAAGTGATAGTCCGCTTTTTCCAACTACTCGCTTTGCTCTCGCATTTTGTCCAAGAGGGTGCTTGATATTGGTTCTTACTATTTCCACCCTTCTCATATCAGCCCCCAAATAGCGACCCGGATCATTCATTTTCTTGATTCCATAGAAATTACAAATCTCATTTCGAAGTCCACCTGTTCACATTCTTTGAGAAAAAAATGTTGGTTTTCTCGCACATTAATCTTCTCATTCGTAAATATCCCCAAACCTCTCCATAACATCCATCACAACGCCCATGTTCTCTAGGTCCGCTTCACAAATGAGCAATAAACCATCGACAAACAGCAAGTGGGACACTTCCACTCCATTTTTGCCTAATCTTAACGGCTTCCAGCGTTTGGCATTTACACAATCCACAATCAAGTGTGTTAATTTTTACATACCCAAAACAAATAAGTACGGAGAAAGGGGGTCACCTTGTCTCAAACCCCTAGAAGGCACAAACTCATCTCTAACACTCCCATTCCATAGAATTGACAAATGAGCCAAATCTATGCAACCCCTAATTAGTCGTCGTCGATGCTCATCGATCCCAATTTCTTCCAGCACACATCCTAGAAAATTTCATGACATCCTATCATATGCTTTTTCTAAATCAATCTTAATGGTCATATAACCCTTGCACCCTAATCAAAGAGTGCACCACTTCTTTTGCAATGATTATGTTGTCATGAATACTACGTCTAGGCATAAAGCTAGTTTGATAAGGAGATACCAAACTATCCATGAGGGGTTTCAATCTATTAACAATTAATTTCGACAATCCCTTGTATATCACATTACACAAGGCTATAGGTCTGAATTGGCTTACCATTTCTGGTTTCTCCACTTTCGGAATCAGCACGAGGAGTGTGTCATTAATCTCTCCAATTTGCTCAGGGTTCCTCCATAGCTCCTGAATCGCTTAATCACCGCCTCTCCCACCACCTCCTAATATGTTGGTAAAAATGGCTGAAAAACCATCCCTTCCCGGAGCCTTAAACCCTCCCATCTAAAAAAAAAAAAAAAAGCCCTACGAACTTCCTCACTAGAAATGTCCCTTCCCACACTCCTTAGATGGTCGGGCCGCAACTCGTCCTCATTGCTGATTGGTACTCTCCCAGCCCCTAGACGCCCTATCTTCATGAAACAAATTTTTATAGAAGTTTTGGAACATAAGTACAATCTCCTCCTCCTCCTCAATCCACAATCCATTGCTGTTTTTCAACATTTTAATATAGTTTTTCCTTCTTCGAATGAGAGTTTTTGCATGATAATACCTAGTATTTGGATCCCCCTCCTCCAGCCATCTCCCTCTTGATTTTTGGAACCAAAGGATCTCTTCTTGTCTCAAGGTAGACAGCAATTCCTCCTCAAGTACAACCTCCAACCGAATCAAGAAAGGATTATCTCGCCTTTCAAGACTCCTTTGGATGCCCTCTAGTCTATTAAATGCCTCCCGTTTCGTTTAGCAATTTCTCCAAAAACTTCCCTATTCCAGTCAATTAATTTTTGCTGCAAAGATTTGAGTTTAACATGTGCCTCCTCAACACCCTTCCAGTTGTCCTTCATGATCTGTTTAAAATCCCCATGCATTTGCCACATAGCTTGATATCTGAAATTTTTTTCCCTATATCCTTGCACATCATCCTTCAATTTTACAAGAATAGGGTGATGGTCCGAGGCAACCCTAGGGATAACTCTGATTATAGCATCTTCAAACTTCTCCTGCCATTTTATATTACACAAGCATCTGTCAAGGCGTTTATAGACTCTATCCAACCCCTCCCATTTTGGTCCTTTCCATGTAAATAAAGGCCTATGTGCATCAATATCTATTAGATTAAATCCTGTATCCAATTACTGAATCTCCTACATCTCACCTCATTTACACAGCCACCTCCTTTTTGCTCTAATGGTGTCTTAATTTCATTAAAATCACCTGCTATCATCCAAGGTTCATTCATTCCATTCACTATTTGAAGTAACTGATCCTGAATTCTACTCCTTCTCTGCTCATTTGGGTTAGCATATACTACAGAAAGTAGCATTACAGCATCCCCTAGACACAGTGAGCAGTGCAAAAATTGTTCATCGGTCTCTAGCACATTCACAATTAAGTCATCTCTATCCCAAATAACCCATATACCACCAGCGAAACCCATAGCCTCCATTCGGATAAAGTGCTTAAATCCCCAACTTTTTATTATTCTATTGGCAACATTCCCACTGACCGTTGGTTCCAATACAGCCATAATATCCCGCTTATACTTAAACTTCAATTCCTTTACCACAGCAGCAACACCTTTGCTAGCTGCGCCTCTAATATTCCATACTATCATATTCATCATAACAAATAATGAATAGAGGAACAGAGCCTAAGGTACCTTAATCCGCAAGAGCCGGTGTACCACCAACCCCGTTCATACTCGAACCAATACTTACAGTCTGATTATCATCATCCATCGTCGCTGAACCACAGCCCGTATCCATATCTTTAGGCTCACCAGGATGCAGATTTTCTTTTCCATTCGCTCTCACTTCCTTCCCCTTCTTTTGAGACAATAAACTCTCAGGAACAAACTCCAAACTTGCATTTTCCTCTTTATTCGTCTTGAGAATATTGCATTTTCCACCTTTTTACTTGGCATTTCTACTCAAACTCTTTTGCTAATGGCAGAGCATGTAGGACCCATAACCTTTGCTTAACGAATATCTAACATTATTCAGATATTGGGAAATTTTGTGTCATTTTTGGGGTTAATATGTATATTGAAGTCTGGTGATTTATTTGAATAAAAAGGTCTTGCATTTTATTTTTTATAGAGTAGTTTTAGATTTGACTAAATTTAAAAAGGAGAAGAAAAGAGACAATAATGAATTCCAGTGAAGCTGGAACTTACACGTGGACAAATTTCATGACGGCAAAAGAAAATTATATTGTTTTTGCTCAATCAATCTTGGGTTTCAGCTACTTAATAGTAGGCCTCCTGAGGATCTAGATGGGTTATTAAGCAGAGATGTAATGGGCGGGTCATGCCCAGCACTAATTTCAGATTATCAGTTAATTAATGAGATTGGGCTGAGGCCCGTACTTTACAAAAACAATGTTGCGTAGCTGTTGAATTTCATAAAAAATGAAGTTTACAGTTTTTTTTGTGTGTGTTAAATATCTTGGAATTAGTGAATTACCTTATAAATAGTACAAGAGTACTCTTCTTATCTGATTCATTGTATTTCATAAAAATTATTTTTGTTTTGTAATGTGTATGTATATATAAACTACATATCAAAATATAGTAGATGATGGCGATAATTTTCCACCTCAGCAAGTTTTGATGTGTGTTTAATCAGTAATTGTAAAATAAATTATCGTGTTGGTCATCATTCTTGTAACAATATTACTCCTTTTGAAATATCATTAATTTACTTTTGCCTTGCAAATCATATCCTTTCAGTATTTATCAACTTGAAACAATGTTTATGGTACAAAGATTTATATCAGTTTAATGGGGGATAAACCAAATGAAAGAGTACATATTATGAAGTGAGTGGAAGCTAAGTTTAGTTTATTTTTTAAAAGAAAACATCACTTATATAAAATGAAGAAAAGTATATGGTGCGTCAATCTTCTTTTTTAGTTACTCCCTCTACAAAACTGATGTTTTATTAATACCACATTTCCAAAAATATATAATACCAACCTTACTTGTAAACTAATCCCACTCTTTTTCATTCTCGTGTTTATATCTAGTCACTTATAATGTGATTATAAAAAAAGGCGATGCGAGAAAAGGCATTAAGAATATATATCTTTTAAATAAATAAAAAATTGATTAAAAATTAGAGTAAAATACTCTTATCACCCTCCTATTTTATCTTAATAAAATAGACCCCCTTTATTTTGGAAACCCATATAAACCTCTCTTAAGATTAAAATGTATGTTACGCAAACCTCCCTTATATTTTAATATTCCATTTTCATCCACCAAAACCTTTAGTTGACCATTAAGTTTGACTTTTAATTTTTTCCCCCAAAATGTACCTCTTCAAGATTAGAATTATTTAAACACACACTTATATATATATATGTGTGTGTGTATGTATATATGCTAATAAAAATTTATAAAACCAAATTTATACAACAAAAATTTATTCTAATAGATTTTCTAACTTGTTAAAAAAGTTATTAGTTTTGATATTATAAATTATTCTAACTTAAAATATATATTAAACACATATATTTTTTACAAATATAATAAACTATATAAGTTTGAGATTGTATGTGACATTTAAATTTATAATTTAATATTTTTTCACAAATATTTATAAACATATTTGATCAAACACATATTTATTTGAAAATTTACTTGAATATTCAACGTGTTTGGGATATTTACATTAACCAATGCTAAAATCATCAAACAAATAACTATTTGTAAGGTAAAAATAGAAATTAAGGAACGGATAAAAAAAATCTTAAATTCTTTAAAACATTTTTAGTTAAAATGTGCAAGGAAAAAATAAATACATTCAAGATAAAAGTAAAACTAGGGATTTAGTATTAAGGGTAAAATAGTAAATAAATTTTATTTTTATATAAACTTTAATTAAAAATATATTTTTAGAATCTTTTTGGAATATTCTTAACGAGTTAATTTTTTAGACTTAAGTGTATGTTTTTAAAAATAGAGAGGAGGTCTACGTGTAATTAAGGCTAAACGGGAGGGTTGTTAAAGTATTTTACTCTAAAAATTATAATCTCGAAGTATTAGAATTATTATTCAAATTTAAGAGACTTATTATTTGTTAAATTTTGAGAAAGTATATCCCTAAAATTACTTTTTCTTTAATATTTTTTATACTTTAGATAAAAACTATATCACATATATATTTTACATAGTGCAAAATCTAATCTCCAGAACTAATCCAAACAATGTCAAAATAGTTTTAAACTTTTAAGTTAGTTATATTGACAATAAAAAATAAAAAAAATACACGTTGGCACTTAGCAGTAAATATTTTGAAAATCTAAATTTATTAAAGTGAACAGAGAAATTAAAATGGAAAAGAAATATCTTTTTTGGACCAACAAATGCAAGAGAAGTCTCAATAACTAAAAATCATTAGAACTAGAATTTGAAATTAGATTAGCCTCTAAACACACTTAAACATTGGGTTTTCGGCCCAAAAAGGGTTGGGCCTTACAAGTAAATGCTATGTTCAGTACAAAAAGCAACATTTAGGGAAAATTTCATTGAGGGATAAGAAAAAACATCAAAAAAGTCTCAATGTAAATTCTTCTATAAAAAAAGCCTCAAAGGACTTGAGCAATATATATTCTAAATGTGAACTTACATTATTGGTTTGTATGTGACTATATTAACAAGTCATAAAGTGGCTATTGACAAGCTCATATATGTTAACTAAAGCAGCTTCTGTTGACAAATATATGTGACTATATTTATCAGTCATGAGTGACCGTTGACAAGGCTATTTATGTTAACTAAATCAGTTGTCATTGACAAATATTTATGACTATATTGACAAGTCATAGAATGGTTATTAACAAGTTCATCTATATAGGTCTGGTTCTTTGAATTTCCCCCAATATTTTTAGCATGTGTTGACCGAGGGAATTAATAGAGTAATATGGTTCTCAGGATCATACGTATGTATGTCTAGTTCCCTTTTATTTTTAAGGAATTGTAAGAAAACAGACAAAGGTTTTTTTTACCTTAACACCATTAGATCATAATTTGATGTTTAGTATCGCTCAATCGAAAGGATGCAGATCCCGAAACATAATAGCCTCCACGCCAAAACTTTTGCAATATAATGCTGCTGTGATTCCCTCAAATCATTTTGTGTGTGATGATACTTGAAAACATTTTAGTGAATACATACTCAGTTAGATGCTTTCAATCTTTTGATGAGGGAATATGATTTGAATCATCCACTGAGATGTATAAGCATGGAGATTAAGGATATGTGATGACAGTGATGTGATCATTGGACCCAGTGGCAATTTGATGAATTGACAACATTGCGGGACCAGTCATTGAAGCCCAGACCTCTAAAATTGGGTTAAAATGGTTGTGGTTCTCTCTTCGAAGAATGCGTCTCTGGTTCCTTCATCTTCTGAAGAAGATGACCTACTCATTAGAAGTTCAAAGAAGATTAAGAATGGAGTTTTCGAGAGTAAAGCATAAGAATGGCCTAGTTTAGGGCAGTCATGTATCAAAACGGGTATGAAAGGGCAGTCTTTCGCTGAGAAATTGCAGGGGATCAATGGGAAAGGATCCGAGGAGGTGGATGTAGCTTCTAAGACAGCCCTATCTGATGATACAATGTCCCAAGATGAATCTGAGAAAGAGGATAGTAAATCTCTATGCAAAATTAGGGAGAACCCAGGAGGTAATTTTCCTACCTTTGTATTCTCGGAGAAGATGAAAAAGCGTCTCTGCAAAGCTTGGAAGCAGGCTGTGATCGTGAAGCTCCTTGGGAAGAATATCGAATATAAACTTCTTCTGTCTATTCTTCAATCCTTGTGGGCTAAAAGAGGAGTCATTAGCTTAATTAATATTGGGAATGGCTTCTTTGTGGTAAAATTTACAAACAGAGAGGATTTTTTGCATGCCTTAACTATAGGACCCTGGATGCTCTTTGACCACTACTTAACTGTTCGCCCATGGAAACCCCAGTTTCAGTCTCGAAGAGCTACCATTGATAAGGTGGCTGTATGGGTGAGGATGACGAATGTGTTCCTAGAGTATTATGATAGGGAGGCCTTAACCTGGATTGGCAATAGGATAGGAGATATTATCAAAATTGATATCAACACATCCAGCCAACTAAGAGGTCACTACGCGCGAATATGTGTGCTTGTTTATTTGAGTAAACAACTACTGTCAGGATTTTCCTTAGATGGAGAGGACTACTATGTAGAGTATGAAGGCCTCCACGGGTTATGTACCAACTGTGGAATCTATGGGCACAAAGTAGATTCATGTAAAACAAGGGAGAAGGTTGAGAAAGCAAAAGCAACGGTAAAGGAAGTTTCAAGGGAAAAAAGTGTTTTTGTTGTGCAGGGCACTGAGGAAGACAGGAAGAATGATTCAGGTGTATGGAGGATAGTGCAAAAGCCAAAATGCCAGAATCGTGAGAAGAAGGAAAAACTCGTTGGAGCCGCTGGTACCCAAAACAGAGGTTCACGATTTGGAGCCCTCGCCGATGAAGTGGATGGGATGGCTGAAACGGCGGTGGCAGGGAAGGAGGAAAATCAAGGAAGTATGGGTGACACTGAGTTGGCAGTAGTAGTGGTGCCACCGAGGAGCAATAAGAGTGTACGACCTGGTAAGGAGAAGAAAGTGGCGTTACAAAACAAGCAAAAGAAGAATAAGGTTGTGGGTAAGAGTGCAGTGGCGGTTAGTACGGGGAAACAGGAGGTGCACAAGGACAAACGTTCAAGGGAGAGTTTTAAAAAGGGTGTAACCGTAGAGAGGGATATGGCGGTAAATCTTTGCGCAATTGTCGTGAGTAGGGGAGAATGGCGGGGAATTAATAAGGTTTGAAGAATCAAGGGTAGAGCCGGGCAATCGTGGCCGGTCCTCCAGGGCCCGAAGTAAGAAAAACACATGTTTTTCAAAGCCCGGCCCAAGAGCACAGGGCCGGCCCGCAGGGCCCGGAAATTACTATTCCAAATTTTAACTATTTTTCCTCCACTTTTTTTAAAAAATATATAATTAGTAAATTACAATATGAATCATCCAATAAATAAGCACGAGTCACTAATTCATAATCAAAAGCAAACTATGTTCACAAATAACTCACATAAAACATAAAAAGCATATTACTAAGCGACATTAATACGATGACTATTATTGTCGTCATCTTCGTCACTATCATCAATTTTAACGACATTTAATTGTTCTTCACTTTGAGTAGTAGCCTCTGGCTCATGAGTAAGAATATCATGAAATTCTTCTCCCGCATCATGAACACATCCATAATCTTTATTTGCAACAAATAATAAATCAAATCATAAAATTAGAGTATAGTTATTATGTATTTGTAGTTAAATAGATAAATAACTCTATAACAAATACAAAATATATATAAATTAATAAATTTAAAAAGGAAAAAAAAGAAAAAGCAAATGTTGAAAAGGGCTTGCAAAGCCGGCCCGAGGCCCTCCAGGGCCGACCCGTTTAAGCCCGAGGCTCTGTCAAGGCCGGCCCTCCAGGGCTAATTTCAAATATCTCATCCATTTTTCAAGCCCGGCCCTTAAAGGGCCAGGGCTTAAACGGGCCGCGCCCGATCGATCCGGTTGGTTTTGCTTAGGCTCTAATCGGGGGGTCCACTGGCTGATGGAGGTGCTGACGATGATGTATTCATGAGTTTGCCACATGATCCAGGTGACGCATTAGTGTCCATTGGGCCATCTGGGAAATTTTGGGTTGAACCTGATGGTCAAGAGGGAGACTGTGAAATGGTGCCTGAAACTCCAATTGAGCAGATCCAAGGTGATGGTGGGCCTCAAGCTCGTGAACTCTAGGTTTCTGTGACCCATTAGTATATTATTTATTAAGTTAAATATGATAAATATAATGTACTAGAACGTGTGTGGTGCGTGTAGCCCAAATCTTCTACAGAATCTTCGTTTGGCCTGTCGAAAGCATAAATTCGGGTATGATCATTGTTTCTGAGAATAAGAGCGAGAGTCAAGATAGATTTCGATGCTCATTGTCTCTAGGATTTGATGGGATTGAGTTTGTGCCGAGCGTTGGGAGGTCAGGTGGTCTTATAGCAGCATGGAAAAAGAATTGGATCGATGTTCAACTGTTGCGAAAGGATCGTCAGTTCTTTCACTTTCAGTGTAAAATTGATGGAGCTAATCCTTTCTTGCTAACGGCCATCTATGCTACACCTGATTATGTTCTGAAGCAGGAATTATGTGGTGTCTTAGAGGATATTGCATCTTCCATCTCCCTTCCCTGGGTCACGATAGGGGATTTTAATGATATTGGGTCTTCGATGGAGAAGGTGGATGGTTTGCACTATAATGATGTCAGATTTAGACTATTTAATGACCGAGTGCACCGATGTGCATTATCTGATTTGGGATACCATGGTCCCAAATTTACTTGGCGTGGTCCAAAGTTCCTGGGTTGTCGTCGCTTGTATGAACGGTTGGATAGAGCACTTGTGAATGACGCTTTCCTTATGGAATACTCAAATTGGGAATTACAGGTTTGCCCGCGTACCAAATTTTCAGACCATAACCCAATTTGCGTGGTTTGTGGGGATACTGTGGCTGTAAACAATGGAAATCGTCCTTTTAGATTTGAGGTGATGTGGAGTAGGCATAAAGCTTTTAAGGATTTCTTGTCCGAAGCTTGGGCATTTGAAGATGATATCCACTGTTCTTTAACGCAGCTCCAGCTCAAACTCTGTACATGGTATAAGGAGGTCTTTGGCATGTTAGAAAAACAAAAGCATGAAATAATGTCCAGGTTAGTGGGGATCCAAAGTTCTACTGCATACCCTTACTCAGATTTTCTGTGTAGCCTGGAATTAGAACTTCATTCGGATTTGGAGAGAATTTTGAAGTTGGAAGAAGTCAAATGGCATCAAAAATCAAGAGAGAGTGGATAGCTAATAGGGATCATAATACCAGATATTATCACCTCAAGACAAAGATGCGAAGAAGGCGTAATAAAATTGCCTTGTTGAAGAATTCTGAGGGGAATTGGGTGAAGGATGTGAATGAACTTAAAAAGATGGTTGTTGGATACTTTAAAGATCTTTATAGTCAGAGTGCTATCCTTCCAGTTGTTGTACATACAAAATCTAATTTTCCAAAGATTGGGTCGAATGTACTTAGGGAGCTAGGCAGTATGCCCAAAGATGAGGAAATTAAATCTACCTTGTTTTCTATGGGTAATTTCAAGGCGCCTAGTTATGATGGATTTCCTCCATTTTTCTACAAGTCCAATTGGAATGTGGTCGGACCTGCAGTTTGCTCTTTTGTGAGGGATGTTTTCCAAGGTAAGATTTCCCTATCTGAAGCTAATAAAACTCTCATTGCCCTGATTCCCAAACAGGATAATATTGAGTTAGTTTCACATTTGAGACCTATTTCCTTATGTACAGTACACTATAAATGTGTTACTAAGTTGATTTCTGTAAGACTGAGAAGGGTTATGAACGACTTAATTTCACCCTTTCAATCTAGCTTTATAAAAGGAAGGCAGATTCAGGATAACATTATTATAGGTCAGGAAATCTTGCATATTATGAATAAGAATAGAAGCAAAAAAGGGCTGATGGCTATGAAAATTGATTTAGAAAAGGCCTACGATAGAATTAGCTGGAGTTTTTTTGAAACAAGTTTTGTTGGATGTGGGTCTGGATGTAAATTTTGTTTCACTCATCATTTCATGTGTTTCCTCTGTTTCCTATAATGTATTATGGAATAGGGAACAGACTGAATTTTTCTCTCCTATTAGAGGATTGCGTCAGGGAGACCTTATATCTCCTCTGCTGTTTGTGTTGTGTATGGATAGGCTTTCCCATTTGATCTGTGATGCTGTTGAGGATGGGAGTTGGAAACCTATTTATATTTCTAACTCTAGTCCGAATATTTCACATTTGATGTTTGCTGATGATTTGCTATTGTTTGGAGTAGCTACTGTTCCTCAGGCCAAGAGAATGATGAAATGTTTGCAGGATTTTATGATGGCTTCTGGTGGGAAAATTAATAATACGAAATCATCTGTGTTTTTCTCTCCTAGAGTACCTTTGCATACTAAGCTGAGAATTAAAGATATTTCCCAGATGTCTATTTCAAGCCAAATTGGTAAATATTTGGGATTCCCATTATCAAGTTCTGGGAGGGTTAAAGATGATTTTCAGTATATTATTGACCATGTAAGGTCTAAACTGAGTGCGTAGAAAGCCAATTGCTTGTCTATGGCCGGAAGAATCACTCTAGCCAACTTGGTGATTAGTTCAATCCCACTGTACCCTATGCAAGTGGCGAGATTGCCGAGATGTATATGTCTTGAAGTAGAGAGGTAGCAGAGAAATTTTGTATGGGGGCACGATGAGGCATCCAAGCATTTTCACACTATTGGATGGGAGAAGATCACCAAACCAAAGGAGTATGGTGGATTGGGTTTTAGGAGGCTATCTTCAATGAATAGTGCTTGCGGGGCAAAATTAGCACGGAAGCTAGTTATTGGCAATCAGGAACTTTGGGCTAAGGTCCTTCACAATAAATACATGGCAAGAGATGATGAATCTTTACTAAATACTTGTTCAGGGGATTCACGTCTTTGGAAGTTTATCTATTCTCACAGTGATATGGTAGACCAAGGAGCTAAATGGCAAGTCAGGGATGGCCAAACAGTTAATTTTTTTAGTGATCCTTGGCTGGGAGCTGGTATTTGCGTGAAAGACTTTTGCTTGAGACCTCTAACGGTAGTGGAGGAGGACTCGGTTGTAGGGGATTGGGAAACAGGTGGTTTTTTGGATATGTCAAAAATCTCAGCTGTGGTGAATCCTGAAGGGGTTAATCGGCTAGCTGTTGTTTTACCACCAAGGACGAATGCTGGCAATGATTTGATGGTTTGGGGATTGTCGGGGTATGGGTGCTTCTCAATCAAGAGGGCCTATTTCCTAATTGAAGATAACCATTCCCTTGTGCGTGAACCTATCTTTAAGTTTGTTTGGAAGTGGGGAGGTGTAGAGAGGATCAGATTATTTTTATGGAAGGCTGCCCTCAATCGTCTTCCAACTAATGCTTGGCGGAACAGGTGGAGTGCAACCTCTGCTATCTGTGGGTACTGTAACTTAGGATTGGAGGACATTCTCCATATCTTGAGAGATTGCTCGTATGCCAAGAATATGTGGCTTGAGATGTTGAATCCAATGTATGTTTCTGAATTTTTCTCCTCAACTCTGGTGGATTGGATGTGTTTAAATTTAAAGCGTAAGTTGGGAAAAGGAGGGGAAAGTTCTTGGAATATTTTATTGGGTGTAGTTGTATGGAAATTATGGGAATGGAGGAATTGTTTTATTTTTCAAAGTAACTTTATTAAACCAAGGTTTCCGTGTCCGTTATTGCCGCGACTTGGCCACGTTTTTTTGTATCTCGCTAATCTTTTGTGGGTAACCTTGGTAATGAGGTAGTTGTGGTTAGAAGGGGTTGGGAAAGGCCACCTGTTGGCTGGTTCAAGTTGAATGTAGATGGTGCAATGAACTTACTGTTGGAAATTATGCCCTAGGGGCAAGTCATTGTTCTCCATTTAGTTATCATTTCATTCGCATGTTTACATTGATAACTGTGTCCTTGGATATATCTTATGATTATCCTAAATGTCTCGGTCGGTCATCTACGCGGAGCGAAGATGAGATAAGACCGCATGACTTTGATGAGGTATGGAGATACGAATCAAAGTCATGGGCACTTGTAAGAGTACAAGGTGCTGGACCGACTCACTATGAGAAAGTTGCATGGATTTAGTCATAAGCTTATCTCATGTATAACCGCGTCATTACGCCCTATGACCTGAGATCATCATGGATCCCTATATGATGAGTCACTGGTCTTTGACCTAGTCAAAAGTCACCTTTGACCAGGTGATGACAAAGGCTTGGATCGGGATCAGTGGTTTTCATGCGGAGGAATGTGAATGGTCAAGATGGAATTTTGTCCCTCACATTTGTAGAGAGATAATATTGGGCCCCTCGATGAGTGAGTCTAAGAAATGTATGGTCATACTGTGATGAAAAGGAGTTTCCATTTCACTTATTAGACTACTCGAGAATCAAGAAAGTAATGGTCAAGAACAGGATGTTGACATTAACCATGCCTCATCCTTGACCAAATTATCGCGTGACAAAAGGGACGTGACATGGTTGTACGATAGGTTGTATCGTGTCATCGATCCCCATGTGAATTGGGTAGTCGTAATGTCTTGCTAGAGGCTGCTTGCGACTTGTGAGCTAGCACAATATCGGCCCACTGCCAATCTCATATGGGCCTGCAGGGTCGCACACAAGAATAACCCAACACGAGCAAAAGTGTCTAGATTCATTGAATCTTAGATTAATCTAAGATTTAATGAATACTTAATTTAATCTGGTGTGTATATATATGTATATATATTAAATTCAAAATTAATATATATTAATATTATTAATGGAGATTATAATATTATAATATATAATATTTGTTTTATATTTAATTTATTTGATAAATTAAATATCTAAAACAAATAGAGATATTGTATCTCATTTAATTTTCGAATAAAGATATTATATATCTATTTAATTTAAATTGAGATATAGTATCTCAAATTTAATTAAATATATAGATATTATTTCTCGGATTTAATTTATAGAGATAAATTAAATCTGAAGGCTTTTAATTTGAATTAAATAAATAGATTAGATTAGATCTATTAGATAGATTTAATTAATATATTTTTTAATCCAAATTCAAATTTCAAATTTCAAATCTGACTTTTAATTCGGATTAAATAAATACATTAGATTAGATCTATGAGATAGATTTAATTAATATATTTTAATCCAGATTCAAAATTCGAATTTCAAAATTAATGAGGATTAATTTTATATATTATTTTGATCGGGTTTAGAAAAACCTACGGACTTTTTGTCGAGCGTATCGAAAGCCGCGAGAAAACCCTAGAGCGATAGAGAGAGACGCATAACAAAAGCGTTAGCACGCCGTAGCCGTGATTGGGGATTATTCGTGGATACCCGGTAGAGGAGGACAATTCATAGAGTCGGGCTTACCGATCGAGAAGAAGGTAGCCCACCAAGTTCAAAGAGAACGAGACGCGGACGAGTTCACTATAGGTAATATTCGGTTCCTTTAGCCTTAATCTAAATGCTGTCGAGCGATCCTCCGGATGGGATTCGTAAATTTTTAATCCGCTGCATGTACGGATCCCAATACTTACATTCTTCTAAGGCTGGATGTGGGGGGGTCATTAGAGATTGGAATGGAAAATGGGTGGTGGGATTCTCAAAAGAAATTGGGATATGTCAAGCTAACCTATCTGAGGAATGGGCCCTACTTGAAGGATTACAATTAGCATGGGATGTGGGTTTGAGGAAATTGATTGTTGAGTCTGATGCTAAGCAAGTTATCCAGCTGATTTCAGATCTAAATCCCGTCTCTGGAAGTCTTCAACTGATGAAAATCAGAGACCTTCTTGGGAAAAATTGGCAGGTGAATGTATGTTGCATTAGTGGTGAGTACAACAGGATTGTTGATGCTTTGGCTAAGAGAGGTATCTCTAATTCGTCTATCTTAGATGTTTGTTCTTTTTATTTGAAATCTTGGGTGGACCAAGAGGGTATGAGATTAAATTCTAATTCTATGTAATTTTGTTATCAGTAATATAGGCCTTGTGCCATCTTTCATATATATATATATATATATATATAAACATTGTGGGACCTACAGAAGGAAGGAAAAAGCGTGTGGTGGTGGTGCGCACTATTGACCTTGTTTCCTAAGAACCATTGTTGATAAATCCCAGATTTAATATATTTTATCTCGCCTTATTCATTTATTTTAAGGATTATTTTAAATGATTTGGATATAGTAGATAATATTTGAATTGTTAGCCAATTTTAGGAGATAATATAAATCTGAATTAATTATGAGATATTGGACTTAAATTATTTATTCTAATTGATATCTTGTTATTAAATAATATCTCTTAATAGATAATATATCTTGATTTTATCATATTAAGATCCTGGTGTAGAATTTTTCGGGATAGCTAAAAAAGAGATCCAATGGTGAAATTTTATTGGGCCCAAATTAGTACTTAAATCTCTTCTCCCCCATTTATTTGACCTAGCCGCTAGAGAGGCAATCATTCAAAAACACGGAGACACGCTGAGCCGAAAAGACGCATACACAGATGTTGAAGACGCAGAAGTAAAGGATCAGTTTTGATTCGTTAATTCATTCAACTCATATTTCTCCAGGGGTGATACACTGATGCGCATAAACCGAGGCAAGGAATTGATCATTAATTCCCTTGCCATTTTTCTACTCGGGGGCCCCACGTCCATATAGCCAATTTGTTTTGCTCTCCTGGACATAGACGCAAGAGTGTGTGTGAAGGCATTTATTCATTCATCCTTTCAAGTCGCGGGACCCACGTTGTTTCCCTTAAATCTATTATATTCATCAATTCATCTATTCTTCATGGCCGTGGCTAGTCTGATGCTTGGAGGAGGAATGATGTTTATGGTAGCTTAAGTATTTTTAGGAGGCAATTTGGAAGGAGTATGGAGAAAGTTAGAGCCTAGGGTTTTACATTTGAAGACCACAAAGGAGTGTTATTCTTTTTATCTTTTTAATTCAAACTTGAGATTATTTAGTTTTAAAGAACTTCGAGTTGTATTAATTGAGAACAATCTAGTTTTAGATTGTAAACTTATTTCTTTTGGATTAGACTGATTTGAAGTTTTTATGCTTATTGTTGGATTCTTGGTTGCAACCTTTGGATTGTCAATTAAATTAGTAATTGAGTTTTCGTTATTGATTTAATCGTTAATCTGGTTTATCACCTTAATTGTTTAATTGGGTTAATAAGTTATCTAGTTGTTTAATTAGATAATTGCAAACGAGATTTCTAAGATTATTTTGTGATTGGTTTTTAATGGGTTTAATTAATCACCGCTTATTTCATTATGAGTTTTCTAATGGAATATGTGTTATTGAGCTAGAGGATTTCCCATGTTCAATTGGGTAATTAAATTCATTAATCTCCTTTTGGTCTAATTAATTGATTTAGACTAAGAAAGTCAACTCCATGTGATTCCTAAGTTGTCCCCTTCATCATCATTTGCATTTAAATTCATATAGATTAGTTTCATTCTCATTTAGGTTTTAGACTCAATTTTCATCCCGCATTTAGTTAGTTTAATTTCATTGCTTTGCATTTTTTCATCACCTAAATTCAACTTAAAGAAAAACTCACAGCTTGCTCCTTAGGAGAATGACCTAGGTTGACCCTATATTGCATAATTAATTAGGACCTAGTTTCATTTTGAAATTGATGAACCCGCTTTTGTCGCTAAAGCTAGTCAATTAAACTAATGGGGGCCTTTTTTGGAGAAAAATCCCAAAAAAAGGCCCAAGGGTCTTTTATGGTATAAATTCATTAAATTTTAACAACTAGATCAGCCAAATTAACAACAAAATCAATACCCGTTAACAACTAAATCGCCTAAATTAACAACAATATTTTAACAACTAAATCAGTCACATTAACAATAATATCGCCCCGGTTAACAATTATATCAGTCACATTAACAACTCACTAGATTCGAAAATCCCGTAAAAGAACTCACTAGATTCTCGAAAATCCCGAGAAAAGACCCAAGGGCATTTTTTGGGATTTTTTTTCTCCAAAAGGGCTCTTAAATGCATTTTCCCTTTTTTTCTCAGCCCACTTCACATTCATAACCCCACATTGTCCCCTCATTTTATTCATATTTCAAATATGACCCCGCAAAAAGACGAATATTCAACTTTGAACCCGGATAAAGTTGATGGCTTTTGATTCTACCTGCTATACGTTATTTTTCTTACTTTTTTTTTTTTTTTTTTTTTTTTGAACACTTTCTTACTTGATTGATACCAAAAATTCACTTTCAAATTAAATATTGTCTCAATCTTCTCATCTCATGTCCAAACTAATTATTTTGCATTTTGCATTTTGATGCTAAATTTGAGGCTGACCTTATTTTTAAGAAACTGATGAAGATTATTACAAGATTTTTCAGCTCCATTATTATGGTCGTCAATATCTTTTACTCTTATCCGTATGTTGAAGAACACACCATTGAGTATAGGGAAAAATCTAATTTGGAAAGATTAGTTGAGGAGTGTGTGGAAGCATAAGAGAGATCTAGTAGAGAGCAAAGGAAGATTCTCGCTAGCATTAACTCAAGTGTTCAAAATATGAAGGTATATGCGAGTCAAATTTTTTCAACCCTTGAGACTATGATGCAAGATAATTCCTTAAACCTGATGACTACTTCTTATGCTGATAATGATTATTATGAGGAAGTTGAAGGTATGGAATTGCATGAGACTATGGATAATGTAGAAAGTGATTGTGAGCTTGACATTAATTTAGATGAGAATATTGGATGTTTAGAAGAGGTTCCGGCTGTGGAGCCTAAGGATTGTGATGTTGGTGATCAAATTGATGTAAATGCCCCAATTGTTGTTGTTCATGACCCTCCTCTTGTGGTGTTGACTCTTCGATAAGAGTCAAGTAGATTTTGTTGGATGCTCTAAATTTTTGGAGGTGTCTATATTTATTTTTAAAGATATGCATGTTCTTCATTTGAATTTAGTGAATACTTGTACTCCAAGATTGTCTATGATTGAGGAAGTACAAGTAATTAACTTGAATGATCAAGTTTTTTGTGTGACACCTTGTTGCTTGAAAATGAATAAAGACAAGGTAATTGAGGTGTTTGATACTTATGATTAGTAGTATGTTTTGACAAGGAATGAAGACAAGGTAATTATTTTGCATTTTGCATTTTGATGCTAAATTTGAGGCTGACCTTATTTTTAAGAAACTGATGAAGATTATTACAAGATTTTTCAGCTCCATTATTATGGCCGTCGATATCTTTTAAAACTTTTCTTTTGTCGTCATGAAATTTGCCCCCCTATCAGTTCCAGCTTCCCTGGAATTCATTATTGTCTCTTTTCTTGTCCTTTTTAAATTTAATCAAATCTAAAACTACTCTATAAAAAATAAAATGCAATAGTTGTTTATTCAAATAAATCGCAAGACTTCAATGTACATTTTAACTCGAAAAATGACCAAAAATTTCCCCATATCTGAATAATGTTAGATATTCGTTAAGTAAAGGTTATGGGTCCCACATGCTCTGCCATTAGCAAAAGAGGTCGAGTAGAAATGCCAACTAAAAGATTGTCGAAATGAAAAGATCATTGGGCTTGACCCTGCATTTATACCCCCAAAAAAAAAAATCCAACAAAAAAAAAATTCATTAATGGAAAATCTATTTATCTAATTTTAAAAAATTAATTAAAATAAATATAAGAGATAAAATTAGTTTGCAGAAAAATGATAAATATAAAAGATAAAACGAACAAAGATCTTATCTTTATGACTAAAATTCACTTTCAAATGAAGTCTTATATTTAAAATCTGAAGAGTGGTATACCATGTTGCAATTTCTAACCTATGTATACATTGCGTGGGATGTTATACTCACAACACTCACTTAACAGACATTTAGCCTCCATTGCCAAATGGAAAATTTTCACTATTTATTTTATTATTGATTTGCAAAATTGCATTGTGGCCTAATTTTGATCTTAACTTCAACTTATATTGTGTAATATGCTAAATTTATTTTTAGGATTTGAAAAGAATAAATAAATAAATAAATAATAATAAAAGATATATAATAATAATAATAATAAATAGGGAAAATCCCTATAAAAGACGGTTGAAATATTTTAATTCTAACTTGAGTTGTTAAATTTAATAAATTCTAAATTAGGTCATATGACCTAAAATAGAATTTTAAAATTCGATAATTTTACCTTATTATCCCTCGATTTGAATATTTATATATATTATTTAAATTTTTTTATTAAAATACAGATTTATTAATTACACTCTTCCCTCAACAATTTTCATTTTCCATAAGTTATCCCTCTCTCCTCCTCTCGCGGCAATTGTTCCATCTCTCCCCCACCTCCACACCTCTCTCTATTAAAACTAACGTCGCTCTCCCAGCTTGCGCATTTGTGAGGTATTGGATTTCGGTTCTGCCGCTTCAGGTTTATTCTTCCGATTGGAATCGTAATCATCATAATAACAACATTCTTCAAGAGTATTGCTATGTTGGCAGCCCACCTCTATTTTGAAGCCGTAAAAATTGACCCATCAAATCAAAGCTCTCGTTTACCCAGTTTGCAAATAAACCTATCGTCTTTTGGAGCCGAAGCCTTGGATTTTCCCATTAACACAAAATTAAAAACAGATCCTTTGAACAAGAACGAAGATCAGAACTTAATAATATGCGATTAAATTTGGAAATCAAAACTTCCAAGATCGTCTTGGTTATTGCATAGTACAGATTGTTAGGAAATACATTATTAGGAAATATATTGTATTGATTATGTATTGATTAGGTATTATTCGTAATTATGTTTAGATTGATTAGGTATTATTCTACGTAATTATGTTTAGGGATTCACGCGTCTAATTGTGTCTGTCATTAATTTGACGCGTCTCGTCTCTCTTGTATTTATACATCTCTCTTATACATGAATATACACAACTTTCTGATTCTTTTCATTACAAGGACCACCATAGGTTTTACCTTATTCTATGCCTTCTTCTCACGCCAAAAGCCTAATATTTATAAACCCCACAATACAATGCACACTTCCTACGGCTCTTGTTCACCGTATTCGTCTTCCTTTTCTATCAGTTCCTACATCCTCTATTTTCATTTATTGTTACCATATGCACTCTCATTCTCCATCTTTCTCACCTTTTCTGGAAACTCGTTCTCTCTCCCTTTTTGATTCTTACTGGAATTCTTCTTCTCACCATACTTCGATTTAGAGAAAATAAGAGACCCCAAAACGAACAACCAGAAATTACCGACACACCCGAACCCAGTTTGAACCAAGAAAACAGAGCATCGGTAGTTGCAGAGGAGAAAGAGGAGAGTGAGAATCTTAACATTGAAACAGAGCAATCGAATTAGAAATTTCGGCAATGGATCAGCTCTAATTGCCTTCCCGCTAATGTCCTCGAGGCGTTCTTTCTTTTTGGACTAGGGGTGTTATTGGAAAATAATCACTATTTAAGTATTATTGATTGAGTCTTTGACCCAATTTAAGATTTGTTAAATTTACCAACCTTATATAGGATTTTCTTATTTCAACCGTCTTTATATGGGATTCTCCCTAATAAATAAGTAAATAATAAAACCCAAGTGATACATATGTACATGTTCATTGAACAAACCCAACATACAGCCCATCTATATTAAAACCCAAAACCATATATCCTCATTAACCAGAACATATGCAACGGCCTATTCCTAAAATATTCAGCCTACATGATCTAATATTTAGAAGCCCATATTTCATTTGACCCAACCCGTCATTTTAACTTCACACATGTCAGTTATCTCCACGCAAACATCACCGCGCTGCCAAGGAGAAGATTTAACACAGTACTATTCATCATTAGCTTACTTTCTTCTTCACCGCACACTCATCCAGATCACACCATACCTCCTTTTGGCGTTAAACAACACACACAAGAAAAGGAAATCAGAAACACCATACCCCCCTAATTGAATAATACGTCGGACCGTTAGTTATTGGACTGGCGTTTTCACGTCAAACTGAATCATTGGCTTCTATTTAAGCATCGTCTTGTAGTTTCCTCCATTCACGTTGCCTCATCAAACCGAGAAACAAGAAAGAGAGAAAAGAAGAAAGAGAGAAGGCCGACAGTGTGAGATCGAGGGAATGAGAGTAGGAGAGAGAGGGGAGTCGAACGTTTTCTCTGTTCCTATATCATTAAAACAGAGTCGGATTGTGCTACGATGAAGCGGCGGTGATTCAAACAAGCAACCAAAGTAAGCCATCAAACTCTCTCTCTAGTTTCCTGTATTAGTCCGACGCAACTTTTTGGTTTTGGAACTCGTTACTGTCATAGGCCGCTGTTGCTGTTAATAAAAAATAGGTTAAAGTATACATTTGGTCCTTCATGTTTACCTGCGGTATCATTTTAATCCCTTAAGTTTGTAAAGTGTACATTTGGTCCCTTAATGTTAACAGTTAGGCTAACTTAACAGAAAATACTTGACTTAACAATTTTAGCGATGATTGTGCAATTAAATGTTGACTAAGCATGCTTATATATTAGTATTTAAATCCTATTAATTGAAAAATATTTCATCTTCACATACTGTTTTACAGTTTTTCGGGTTATGAAGATTTTTTTTTTTTTTTGTCAAAGAAGATTATTTTTTTTCAATTAATAAGATTTAAAATATTAATTTATTAAAATACTACCATATAAGCATGCTTGATTAACATTTAATTACACAATTATCGCTTAAAATTGCTGAGTCAATATTTTCCGTTAAGTCAAACCAACGGCGTTAACATTAAGGGACCAAACGTGTATTTTACAAACTTAAGGGACTAAAATGATACCGTGAGGCAAACATAAAGGACCAAACGCATACTTTAGCCTTATATATATATATATATATATATATATACATGGGAATAAAACTCGGTTGTTGCTGCCATATACACGCTATACTGAGAAGAGAAAGGAATAAGAAGAGTTGATATACATATATATATATATATATACATATATGGGTTTATCGTTTGTCATGTCACTTGACATAAGATTATGTCAAGTCATCCCAAAACTACGTCGTTTTGGGAGTTAAGGGAATTAATAAATGGTGTTTTTCTATTTTTGTTTTGTATTTATTATATGACTTTTATTAAAAGATCCTTCATTAATTCTCCTAACCCCAAAACTACGTCATTTTGAAAGTTCATTAATTCCTTTAACTCCAAAACGATGTAGTTTTTGGGTGACTTGACATAACATTATATCAAGTGACATGACAAATGATAACCTCATATATATATATGTATACCCACTCATATATATATATATATATATATATATATATCGTTTTCCTGGAAAAATAAAATAAAAATAAAAATAATAACTAACCGATAATATATATAGATATATATATTTATATAAAATTGTTATCATGTTTTTAAATTCTTCGCATTTAGGGAAAACGAGAGGAATCTTAACTGTTTTATATAGATAATCACATGTGTGTATATATATAGAGAGAAGAAATCATGGTTGTGTTTTATGCATATGAAATATAATATATGCCAATACTTTATATATGCTTTGAAACTAAAACGTTGCTAAACTTTTACTAAGATATGTATAAATATATGCATTATTTTCCAATCGGTGTGAGCGTATATATATTAAGGTTGTACGTTTAGATTCTTAAAAACTGATCTCTCTCTCTCTATATATATATATATATATATATCTAATAAAAAGTATTTTTATGTGGTTAGTATTCATAAACTCCTATATAATAGGATCTAACCTAACTAATTCTTTTATTATCTCACTTATAATATCATTTACAAAATAAAATTGATAGTTGTTATTTTTAAGAAAAGGGGATAAATAATAAAGGAAATTATAGAATAATAATAATAAAGTAAATAAATAATAATAAAAATAAATAATATTATTATTAAAAATAGGAATAAATAATAATAATTATTATTAGTAAAAAAATGGAATAAATAATTTAGGAAGTTACTAATAAATAATAATAAAAATGAGTTATTAATTAAGAGTAAATCGAAAGGAGAATTAATATTTACAATGGTCTCCTTGATTTTTTTAGTACCGTCATAGTTTCCCACTTCAAGCATTATAATTTTATTATCAGAATTTGTATATATTTTTTTAAATAAAATTATAAGTTATAATTTTATGTAGAGTTTTAGAAGAACTATTAATGGTCCGTAAATTGGTTGTGGTAGATTAATCCCGAACCTGAACCAGATGATAATATAAAAAAACATGATTTGAAACTACAAAGATCAACAATCTTTTTTTTTTTTTTTTTTTTTAAAAAAGGAATAAGATAACAATTGCATTAACCCTAAAGAATAAGATAATTTGTTTTTTCTTGCCAAAAGAGAGAAAGAATTATATAAATTTTGAATACAAATCCCATGCCTGCAAAAATAGTTACTCATGATACATTCAAAAATGGATAGAAAAAAGAGGATAAATAAACTAAATTTAAGGCAGTTTAACTAAAGAATGCAATTACATCAACAAAAATGGTTGATGCATATGATAACTTTTGTTCCACAAACTAGAATTATGCAAATAACTTCACACTAATATGGTAATTTCGTTAACTCGCAGTATGGTTATTGTGTTTTTGTATCTCGTATCCCTCATTCCATAAAACTTAAAGTGAAGTAAAAAGTAAATTATATACCACATGAGTGATCTTGCATATCCGAGCGAACAGTCCTTTGGGGACTTGACTTTCTGCAAGAAATAAGTTTTTCCTTCCTCTGCAAAGCCTATAGTAAAATAAGAAGACAAATGAAACAAAAAAAAAAAAAAAAAAAAAAAAAAATCATGGGTTAAAATTACAAAATATTCTTAAGTCAAGGCATACAGAACTACTTTAGATTAACATACTTGTTTTAGAGCATCTTGGAAATCTTTTGCAGGGTTACTACTCCTTTCTTCAAAAGACTGAAGGGGGGGAGCAGCACAGGCATTAGATATTATCTTTGACTTTCCTCCAGAGGACTAATCAGAATATGCTGAGGAAATACCAAAGCTATGACCACGAGACAGCTTGATTGCACCGTGCTCAGATTCAGCTGTACGTCTTCTTTTTGGAGTATTTGATGGTTCACCAACTTAAGATACAACTCTTCTAGGTCTGCTACCTTGAGTTGAGGCTGCATGTCCAGACCGTGAACTTCACATAGGAAAATATTGGGAAGACGTTGTCATCATGGTTCCAGATGAATTTCATCTGGGGTTGTTTGAATTGGCCTTTTCAAGTTCTTTAGGATCAGCATAATCATACCTGCATCTATTTGAATATTCATTACATACTAGAATAACCATAAGATGGTATATTGGTATTAATCCATGAAGGCCATTTCAAAATATAATCATTATATAAGATACATAAAAAATGTAGAGACATGCTATTTGCACAAAATAAAAATAAAAATAATAATCCAACTCATCTTGGGCTTCGGGCAAATGCCGGGCTCACTCTAGTTATGGTAAATACCATAATACTAGCACAACAAAAATATACTTAATTGGTTGCCTCTTAGAGATTAGAACGATATTGTTTCATAGCACACCGGTAAAAGAATTTTACAGTGGACATAAACAATAAAATACAGCTTGATTGACATCAGATTCACTTCACCTTAGATATTATCCATCAATTCTCAATATTATTTTTTAATGAAGTATTTTATAGTCTGTAGACATACAAAATACAGGGCACGCAAAAGAGAAGTAATGAAAGAAGAATACTCAATTTTATACCAATTGTAGGCTCTTCTACAGTAGAGGAAACAAAAACTATTTCATCATCCATCTGAGTATCAAGGTTGATAAAATCGAACACTTTCCCTACCAAAGAACAAAGCATAAAAGAACACATCACTAACAAAGCAATCAATTCCAGTTGCAAATCAAGACTTGTGCAACTTGCAGATCTAGAGATAAATAAAGTAATTTGAGGAAGAAATTTGGGTATTAATTAGTCATTATTGGTGATCAATTTACCAAATGAACCCTCAAAGCTTGACGCACTACAACCAAAAAAAAAAAAAAAAAAAATCAGTTTTTGCGACGGAAAAAATCCGTCGTAAAAAGGGTTTTTTCGTCGCAAAAATGACTTTGCGACGGATTTTATCCGTTGCAAAAAACCTCGTCACAATTGCGACGGAAAATCGAAATGGTCGCAAATTTCGAATTTTGCAACGGATTGGGATTTGCGTCGAATTCAAAATCTGTCGCAAATCCCCTTGGGTTTTGCGCATTTTTTTAAAAAAAAAAATCTTAAAAAATCCGTCTCAAATTTTGTTTTTTTAAAAAAAATATAAAAAATATAATTTTTTTAAAAAATAAAAATTAGCACGATAAATATTAAAATTAAATACAGAACACTTTATTCTTCCCATTTTAATCTATTTAATAACATAATCAGACCAATAAAAATAAAATACTCGATTATTATTTAATAGTATATATTTAACAATATAATCCTATTACGACATCAACATATCAACCTACCTAGAATGATTAAAGATAATGAGTTTATAAGAATTAGAATAATTGTTAGATTTTTTAATACCAAAAATTATTTAGAGCGATTAAATGAAGAAAATTTATTTTTTGCAACATCCAAATCTAGAAATCGCACGTTGGGGTTTGTAAAAATGCTTATTTTGTATCCATATGAAAATGCAACATACATACTTTTTTCTACTCACACACAATTCATACAAGTGCTTCAAAGTTTCCTACGTGATTTCTAAAAAAACTAATATTAATAACAGGAAGGTTATAAAATAGATATTGACTAATATTGTTTAATGAGTTCTTATTGTAGATATTAATAACAACATCTATCAAGCTTATTGGAGTTCTTAACGGGGGCAAAAAAACTACATCTAGTGCAAAAAAAAAAAAAAGGTTAGAGACTTACCGAGATGATGCCAATGGAGAGGAGGTTGGAGGTGAGAGGAGAAGAGGCCGCCGATGGTGAGACGAGAGGAGGCCGAAAAAAAAAGGAGGAGGACGGAAAAAGGAGGAGGAGGAGGACGACGAAAAAAGGAATAAGAGGACGGAACTGGAGGCTGGAAGGAGGATGCATGGCGGACTGAAGGTTGGCCGGACGGAGGAACAAAGAGAGAAAGGTGGAGGGAGAGTAAAATGGAAAAAAATGGGGGAAGATGAGCACTTAAACTCGATTTCGGGCTTAAGTGTTTGCGACGGAATCCGTTTACGTCGCAAATCCCCTTGGATTAATCCCATTGGGTTTTGCGACGGAAATCCAATTCCGTCGCAAAATTATTTTTTTAAGAAAATTATTAAATTTGCGACGGAAATCCAATTTTATTGCAAAATTATTTTTTTAAAAAATTATTAAATTTGCGACGGAATCCGTTTCCATCGCCTATCCCAAACGGGGTTTTGCGACGGAATTGAATTTTTGTCGCAGAATTATTTTTTTAAAAAAATTATTAAATTTGCGACGGAATCGTTTCGTCGCAAATCCCCTGGGTTTTGCGACGGAAATAATTATTTTTTTAAAAAAAATTTATTTTTAAATTTGCGACGGAATCCGTTTCGTCGCAAAATTATTTTTTTGAAAAAAAATTATTATTATTTTTTTAAAAAAATATTAAATTTGCGATGGAAATTCAATTCCGTCGCAAAATTATTTTTTTAAAAAAAATTATTATTATTTTTTAAATTATTAAATTTGCGACGTAATTCCAATTCCGTCGCAAAAATTACTATTTTGCGATGGAATTTAAATTCCGTCGCAAATACTCCTAAATTTGCGCAGAAAAAATTCCGTAGCTAATCAGCTTTTTTCTAGTAGTGAGTGACGGTTGGCCATCACCATGAAGCTTGAGAGACAATTCGCCCTTCAATGTCTGTTAATAAATCCTGGTCAACATGAGATCAAGGTAAAAGTAAGAAAACTAAATGCAGCAATCACTTTTACGGTACAATTGAGTATAGATGGAGTTAAATGACAAAAACATGAAAGTTACGTTTCGCACTAAATTGGTTGGTTTAAGAAGAAATGTTAGGATAACCTATAGAAGCCAGAATCATTTGATTGATGATATAGAGACTCTAGGAAGAGGCTGCAAACCATGAAAAATTTATAATTCAATTTGTTGACAAATCCTTTTCATACCGAAGACCCTTATTTATATCACATAAGCACCACTAAGGGACTAAGGATGTAGTTTACGATACAACGAAGCAACAAAGGATGCAGAATCTTACTTTACCAAAAGGCAATTAAATGAGCCAAAGCTCATGGGAGTCCGTCAAGATAAGATCAATAAGTGGGTCATTGGTATCTTCTTCAAATTTCGGGGGAAGCCTGTACTCTTCAACACCCTCTACATCCATTGCCCAATCTATATTCAAATCATTCAATTACCGAACCAAGAAGAAGCATAAAATGAAAAGAAGAGAAAGAAATGGAAACAAAGAACAAAATTTTAGCTAGAACCGACTTGCAGAGGTTTTTTCACTCACAATTCATAAAGAAATGAGATCCCATATTCCCTCAAATTACCTGCAAGCATTTCCTCCCCGTCACACAGCCAAGTTTCTTGACATATGGCCCAGACCCCCTGCTATGTAATGTATATTCTTTACAGGTCCCGTTTTCCTAAAAAATAATTAGCCAAATATAGAAAATAAGAGCAATTTAACTACATAGGAACTAACTAAACTAAGAAAAACTAAGCATTGAGATCAATTCATTGTACTCTCTCTCTAATGCTGAGATGTATAGCCATGGAGTGCCTCAGAAGGTATCCTATTTGTTAATGCCAATGATACTTCATTGGCATCTCTTTTTGTCAGGGTAAAAAAAAAAAGGTCTTTCCACCCTTTGCATAAACCTAATATACATGATAAAATGACAACATAACAAACACTAGCATTTTAATTAAAATAGAAAATAATTAATCTAGACGTTCTAATAACATTCTAATACAAGGACAATGAACTAATCTAAGTAGTAGAAACAACAAAACATATATGGGATTACTTTAGTAAACTACTTCCATCCAATTATAGATGAGCTTGTTTAGTTAAACAAAGTAACCAAGCAAAGGGATAGTGTATCCACCTTGCAGTGTTGATGAATTATCCATCCAGTTCCAAGGTTGATTTCCATCATTTTCACAACCTCTTCAACCTATCAGTAACGATAATTTTTCCATGAAAAGTGAATATCGGGTCACCATGCTTAAATGCAAAATTCCAATTTGGAAATGTGAAAAAAAAAAGTCTTGGGAATTTGAATAGATATATATATATATATATATAAAAGGATGGGACCTTATTTTTCTAAGCTAGAGCGTCACTCTATAAGACCAAAATGACTTGACCCCCTTTGACATTAGGCATAAGAATAACTCTTTCGTTAGTCCATCCCCGCATAATAAAGATAACCATCCAAATGATGTCCAACCAAGCATGTTACCCTTGTTCAAGTAGAGAATCTTTGAGTGAACTTACTTTAAATGAAAGTCCTCGAGTGTAAGTTTTATGACATTCTTTGTGCGCTTTCTCATCCTCTCGCGTCACCTAGAGCAAATTTGACACCGCAAATAGAACAACTGTGTAACAAGAAATCAGATTGACCACATTCTAGATGGAACTGAGCATAGCCTCTTCTTATTCTTGATAACCATCCTTCCTGTTACAAGGGATTCTTGTTTTGGACAAGATTCTACTAATATGATTTTCTTTGTTTGGTGAATTTCCTCCGTATTGCCTTGGATTCTTTTTTGACAAAATAAAAATAAAAAAAATAAAAATAAAAAGCATATATCGAAAGAGGAAAAAACTAATCTCCCAAGAAAAATGCAACACCTTGAGAAGAAGAATGTCTTGTTTGGTATCCGAGAAAAGAAGAACTATACCTTTCTTCAAATTAAATAGCCAAAGTTTCTCAAAATTCCTAGTAACGTACTAAGCATTCGATAAACTAAAACGAAAAAGGAAGAAAAAAAAACAGTTTTCAAAATATAGAAGCTTGAAATCGAGGACTCCATCAAGGGTGTACATTTTCGGATCGAAGTGTGTTCGCTAGTAGTATTGAAGATATGATGCCCTTTCTTCTCCTAGATTGCTAGTACATCATTGTCGCTGTCGTAAATTTTATTTATTTTTGCTTTTGAAGAACCAGGGAGTCAAGAGTCATCCTCAACTCAACAATCCGGAGTTATATTGTTAGTAGTAGAATAAAACAAAAAGCAAAAAATTTTGCCTTTGCTATTATTCCAGAATCATAGCAAAAATTATAAGAGTCATTCCTCAACCAACAATCCGGAGTTATATTGTTAGTAGTAGAATAAAACAAAAAGCAAAATTTTTTGCTTTTGCTATTATTCCAGAATCATAGCAAAAGCAAAATTTTTGCTTTTGCATGATTCTGGAATAATAGCAAAAGCAAAAAATTTTGCTTTTTGATATTTTGCTTTTGCATGATTCTGGAATAATAGCAAAAGCAAAAAATTTTGCTTTTTGTTTTATTCTACTACTAACAATATAACTCCGGATTGTTGGTTGAGGAATGACTCTTATAATAATAGCAAAAGCAAAAAATTTTGCTTTTTGTTTTATTCTACTACTAACAATATAACTCTGGATTGTTGAGTTGAGGACGACTCTTGACTCCCTGATTCTCCCACAGTCCCATGTGAAAAAACCCGAGCCACTTCCTATAAATACCCGGCTCTTCCCTTCCGTTTCTTCCACCTCGCCTCTCACTGCATCTGCCTACTCATTGACTCTTTGCACTCTCTCTGGTTTCACACAATGGCATGTGTTGTCTTCCTCTTCCTCCTGATCTTGCCCCTACTGCCCACGTCGGCTTTGGCTCGGAATCCTCCCGGCACCTCCCCCGCTGATTCACCAAAGCGCTCCCCAGCGCCAGTTTCAGCTCCGCCATTCATGGCCCCCTCATCTGCCTCAACCGCTACCGTCAACCAGCCGGCCTCATTCCCGACCACCTCTCCTCCCGCCCGCTCTGCGCCAAGAATTAGCGAGAGGCCATCGTTGGCTACGGGTTCTCCGCCTCCGCCTCCCAATATCGTTGCTGTTTTGAACGAAGGCGCACTGTTTAAATTTGCAGCCGCTTTTGGTCTGGTTGCTGGCGTTCTTAGCGTGCTGTCATGGTTTGGGTTTGATACCGTCAGTAAATGTATAAGAGTATGTTCCACGTACGGCACATGAGTAATTCTAATACGAGTATTTGTTATTTTAAGTAGGATGCATGTTAGAGATGTGTCGGGTATTACTGTACAGAGTATCTAGTTTTATATGAATCGTGTTGCTTGTTACTATTTTGATCGTTCGTGGCTTATTGTGGGTGATATTGATGTTTCTCATTCTGAATAAAATTCTACTTCGTTTTTGGGTACATCTCTACGCTTGATTAAATTATTAACGGTGAGGTTATAGATTCGATCATGCGAAGGGAAGGGTGCGTTGTTAGATTAGGTGAAGACTATGGCCAATTTGCTTTCATTATCTAATCTAGTTTATTTTAATTCAAATATATATTGGATAGAATAGGGAAACTTGCACAGGAGTCAGACAAGAGAAAATACAGCCCCAAAGATCCCTTAGGCTCTGTTTATATCAAAGAAAAAGTGGAAATGGAAAAGAATAGAAATGAAAAGAATAGAATAGAACGGAAACTATTTTGTCTCAATACGTTTGGTTCGCACTGGAAAAGAAAATGAATTAATAAGAAAATTTTTGTTTGGTTGGAAGAAAATAAGGTAGAAAAATCAGTTAAAATACCATTTTGCCCTAAGATAAAATATTATTTTAATAAAGTAAATGATCAAAAGTGAGTGATTGATAAAGTCAAAAAAATACCACATGGCGGGCCCCTCCATCATTTTCATGTCTTCTCAACATTTCTTAAGCACTAAGGCAATCAAGGAAGTGTCTTCTAGCGAGTCCATTGAACTGCTCCTGCTCCTTCACCTCCATCGACCTGGGTTAAGGGTGAAGAGAACACCTTCGTACCAAATCACTATGCCTCCTCCATGCTCCTTCACCTCCGTCGAATTGTTGCTAAGGGACCTACACCATCACACCACCGTCACTTCTCCTCATTCTCTCTCCATGGTTCTACCGGCGACCTTCTTCATTCTATCTTCCCACACGACCACCATGGTAAAGAAGCAGAGGTAGAAAAAGGGTAAATGGGTCTTTTGATCTGCCCGAAAATGGTGGGAACCCATTCTCCCATGAATAAGGGAAAATTCCCGCCGCTGGAAAATAGTTTCTCAGAAAATGCGAATCAAACACTTTTGTGCGACGGCCTTTTCCTTTTCTCAAGTTTCTTCCATCCAAACGGGCCCTTCAAATCTTTAATTTACAGGATCCTCTAAGACATTTGGTCTTTGTGAAAAAATAAATAAATATAAAAAAAAATATAAAACCTTAATAAAATAAATAAAAATGCAAACAAAATCAACCCAAACGAATGCAAAAGGTCAAACAAACAGATGGTGGTGGTGGTCCTGATGAGTAATGTGAGCAATTGGAAGCATCTTTGGCTTGGTTTTGCCTGCTTTTCTTATTTTATTAAGGGTATTTTTATATTATATTACCTAAATATTATACAGGACTTACTGTCTTCTTGAGGACCAAGATGTACCAGAAGACTATCGATGACGGGGCGGTTTATATTGAGGGAATTCTCTTATCCATGATCATGAACATGTTCATTGGTTTTGCAGAGTTATCCTTTACCATTGCCAGCCTTCCTGTGTTTTAGAAGCATAGAGACCTTTTGTTCCATCCTGCTTGGACTTACACCCTCCCCAATTTCCTTCTTCGCATTCAGATTTCGATGTTTGAGTCTATTGTGTGGATGGTTATCACCTATTACCCAATTGGGTTTGCACCTGAAGCTAGCAGGTTAGTTTAGTTCTTATTGAAAAATGTAATACTTAGTCAAAATCACATCAATGTCCCAATTAAAGAAAATAATATCAGAAAAGTCTCATAACTTGTCAATGAGAAGCTATGGGACTTTTCTAATATTGATTTTCTTGGTGTGATCTTCCCTAATACTTATGTTTGTGATCGACCAAATGAGAATATATATTTAATGCCTTTGATCTCCTTTTCAGGTTCTTCAAGCAGCTATTGATGGTGTTTCTTGTTCAGCAAATGGCAGCTGGGATGTTTAGGTTCATTTCTGGAACTTGCAGGACAATGAATATTGCTAACACTGGAGGATCCTTAATGCTTCTTCTTGTTTTCGTAGTCGGAGGTTTCATCCTACCCAAACGTGAGTGGGGGATTTAAAGTTTGAAACTTGTTTTTCAAAATGATACCTAGTACCTACAGATATTAGAGGAATGTCCTCTCACACAAATGCTTTGATGATAAACAGGAAACATTCCAAATTGGTGGGTATGGGGCTTCCGGATTTCACCATTGTCTTATTCCTTCAATGGCCTTGCTGTGAATGAAATGTTTGCACCAAGGTGGATGAACAAAAACGTGAGTAGCAGCATAAGCCCCATTCATTTATTCATCAAAATGCTTAAACTTTAAAAGGAACATTCATTGACTTGAACTTTCCTTTATCTGCAAATCCATTGGGTCTAGTTGTGTTGAGTGCCTTAGATGTTTTCCTTGAAAAAAATCGGTATTGGATAGTTGCAGGAGCACTCATGGGTTTCACAATTCTATACAACGTTCTGTTCACATTTGCACTCATGTACCTGAATCGTAAGAACTCATTGAGCTTGATCAATCTTCCTAAAGCAATTACTTGCATCACAAGTCATTTGATCTTAACAGAATGTAATGTGTTTTTTTCTCTTGTTTGATGATATCTAGCAATTGGAGGGAAGCAAGCGATTATAACTAAAGAATCAACGAGTGAAATGGAAGGTTAAGGAGATTCAAGGGCAGAGCCTACCCTCCAACGGCCGATGTCAACTAGACATGGAAACAACACGAGAGAAGTGGCAATGCAGAGAATGAGCAGCAAAGCAAACCCTATCCAAATGAGACATGTTGATCCAAACATAAAGTCAGCCAATGGAGTTGCTCCTAAGAAAGGAATGATTTTACCTTTTCAACCACTCGCAACGTCCTTCGATAGTGTCAATTACTTTGTGGACATGCCACCTGTAAGAATTCCTTCATCTTGTTCGATCTCTATTTTTTGCCATTAAATACTTTTTGGTACCTAACTTAACTGAATTTTGACAGGAAATGAAAGATCAATGTGTGACAGGAAATAGGCTACAACTACCTAAGGAAGTAACTGGTGCCTTCAGGCCTGGTGTTCTAACTGCACTTATGGGAGTCAGTGGAGCTGGTAAGACAACCTTGATGGATGTCTTAGCGGGAGGAAAGGCCGGTGGATACATCAAAGGCGATATTAGAATTTCTGGATTCTCGAAGAAGCAAGAAACTTTTGCAAGAATTTCAGGATATTGTGAACAAACTGATATTCACTCACCTCAAGTTACAATCAGGGAATCTTTGATTTACTCCGCCTTCCTTCGGTTACCTAAAGAAGTCAGCAAAGAAGAAAAGATGGTAAGCTAAAAAGGACTACACTTTGTTATTGTTTTTTCATAATATTTGGATGAAGGTGAAATTAATATTTTTTTATAAATTTTTTGTATTCTCAGCAATTTGTGGATCAAGTAATGGATTTGGTGGGGCTAGATAATCTTAAGGATGCCATAGTAGGACTTCCAGGAGTTACAGGGTTGCCAACAGAACAAAGAACGAGATTGGCAATTGCAGTTGAGCTTGTGGCTAATCCTTCAATCATTTTCATGGATGAACCCACTTCAGGTCTTGATGCTAGAGCTGCAGCTATTGTTATGAGGACTGTTAGAAACACTGTTTACACTGGAAGAACAGTTGTCTGCACAATTCACCAACCCAAAGATCGACATTTTGAAGCCTTCGATGAGGTAATACCAATGATCTTGTTCACAGTGTCTAGGGGCTTTGCGGGATTTTTTATTTTCTTCACCTTGGTACTAAATAAATTTCCTTTTCTTCTTTCTTGTAATAGCTTCTATTGATGAAAAGAGGAGGGCAAGTGATTTATGCAGGACCATTGGGTCGGAATTCTCACAAGATTACTTTGAGGTACTACAACTAGTTGATATTTTTTTGGGTAGACGTTTCAAACAAGTTTCCGACATTTGACTCCATGTTTATTTATTCCACTGTAACAGGCAATTCCAGGAGTTCCAAAAATAAGGATAAGTACAACCCAGCAACATGGATGCTTGAAGTGAGCTCCATAGCAGCTGAAGTTCGTCTTGGAATGGACTTTGCTGAACGCTACAAGTCATCATCTCTGTTCCAGTAAGTCCCATAAACAGCAGCAGCAGCAGCAGCAACATTGTCCTATGTTGTTTGTTTGTATGCTTCTTTTGTTAGTTTGAACTTACAAACATGTTTCTATGAGCAGGAGAAACAAAGCTCTGGTAAAGGAATTAAGTACACCACCACCTGGTGCTATAGATCTCTATTTCCCAATACAATACTCTCAGTCCACATGGGGACAGTTTAAATCTTGTATATGGAAGCAATGGTTGACTTACTGGAGGAGTCCAGATTATGGGCTTGTTTGGGTAAGCTTTTTTTTCAGCATTTTAGTGCAAAAAGTTCAGTGACTTATAAGCAAATGGACCAGCTTGAAAAAAAGCCCAATGAAGGCTGTTTGGATTGGTCAGTATGTTGGCTGAACTTTTTCCATTTTCCTAAAAGTCACTGGGCTTATTGAACGGTTTGATTTAAAGCTTTATTCCCAACGTACTGAAGCTTTGTCAGAGAGAAAGGAATATTTCATTTTTCATTGTGCAGGCTACCCCACAACCGAAGCTTTCAATTTTTGTATTAAAATATAACTTTCATTTTAAATAAATACTTATTATATGTTACTATATGTTACATTTATTATCCATCTTTCACATTTATAAATACTTATTATAACTTTCAAGCTATCAAAATATTTATTGTGTTTTTTCAACCTTACTATATGTTACATTTATTATCCATCTTTCACTTGTCCTTTTTATAAATAAAGATAAAGTGGGGAAAAAAATATTTATTACTTTTACGGAAAATTACAAATAAATACCATCTCGAATTTGCAAAATCTTCGAAGTCTCCCGAATTTGTAAAAAGACCGAGAGGTACTAAGGACCTATAAGGGATATACAAATTTGGGTGCAATTACTCTTTTACCCTTAATTTTAAATAAATAAAAATACCATCGTCGGATGGTCATCGATGGTCGGGCGCCGGAGGTCCACTAGCCACCGACGAGGGGAGTGGCACATCCATAGGGCCAAGTGGCCCAACTGGTTCCTTTAATATATATATGCATTAACAAATATAATCCAAACACTCATCATTGAGAAAAAAGCTACTTCTACAAAAAGCCAAACTGGCAACCCAAACACTCATCATTGAGAAAAAAACTACTTCTGCAAAAAGCCAGACTGGCAATCCAAACACAACCTGACTTTTTCAACCTGACTTTTTTCCTACCGGGCTTTTAAAAAGTTAGATAGCTTTTAAGCCACCGTTTTCTACCGCCAACCCAAACAGGCCCTATAACTTTGTCAGGCTTTTCTTCACTTTAGTTGTTGGTCTAATGGTCGGGACAATATTTTGGAAAATTGGAAAGAAAGGGTTAGAACTTTGAAGTATTTTCTATTTTCTATTACCATTATTCAAAGGATTCTCTAGCAAAACTCTCTCTCTCTTATTGACTGTTCCACTGAGATCGCTCAACCGACCTGACTATGATCATAGGAGCTATGTATGGTTCTGTTCTGTTCATTGGGATCAACAATTGGTCAACTGTTCAACCTATTGTGGCCATTGAAAGAACAGTTTTCTTTAGAGAAAGGGCTGTTAGAATGTACTAAGCATTACCTTATGCTATTGCACAAGTTAGAGGATATAAAAAATTAAAACTTTTTTTTCAGAAAATTCATCTTTTGGTTCCTATGGTTCAGACTGGGTTGTAATGTAGTCCCTATACTTTGACTCGGTGTAACTCAGGCCCTATAGTTTTGACTTGATTGTAATTTGGTCCTTGAATTTTGACTCACAGCAACTCAATCCCCATAGTTTTATACTTTTATCTATTTTATAATATAGTCCCCCACATTTGTTCTAGAACATAAGGACTAAATTATGAAATGGTTAAAACTATGAGGATTGAGTTGTAGTGAGTTGAAGTTCAAGGATCGAGTTACAACCGAGTCAAAGTGTAGGGACTAAGTTACAACCAAATCAAAACTACAAGACCGAAATATTAATTTTACCAACTTTTTTTTCTGGGGAAATTATGTAAATTCTTATGACGCCACAGCTTTTTAAAGTCGCCTTATCCCTTTTGCCATATAATTTTCTTTTGCAGGTTGTCACAGAGATACCTTATGTGCTAGTTCAAGCTGTGTATTACTCATTGTTGGTGTATGCCATGGTGAGCTTTGAATGGGCAGCTGACAAATTCTTTTGGTTCTTCTGTGTATTGCTTATATAAAATGAAGAAAAGTATATGGTACTTCAATCTTCTTTTTTAGTTACTCCCTCTACAAAACTGATGTTTTATTAATTCCACATTCCCCAAAATCTTTAACACCAACCTTACTTGTAAATTAATCCCACTCTTTTTCATTGCCATGTTTATATCTAGTGACCTATAATGTGATTATAAAAAGAGGTGATGCTAGAAAAGGCATTAAGGATATATATTTTAAAATTTTTAGATTAAAAATTATAATCTCAAAGGATTAAAATTATTATTCAAATTTAATAGACTTATTATTTGTTAAATTTTAAGAAAGTATATCCCTAAAATTACTTCTTCTTTTTTTATCACTTTTATACTTTAGATAAAACCTCTATCACATATTTATCTTACATAGTGCAAAATCTGTTCTCCACAACTAATCCAAACAATGTCCAAACAGTTTTAACTTTTAAGTTGGTTATACTGACAATAAAAAAAAATACATGTTGCCATTTAGCTGTAAGCTTTTTGAAAATCTAAATTTATTGAACTGAACACAAATTAAAATGGAAAATAAATATCTTTTTGGACCAACAAATGCAAGAGAAGACTAAATTGCTAAAAATTATTAGAACTAGAATTTGAAATTAGATTGCCAGTAGCGCCTTAGTAGCGCAGTGGCATGGGAGCTGGTCTCCCCTTCCCCATGTCCAGGGTTCGAACCCTGTCCCCCCTCCCCTACTATGTATTATCAAAAAAAAAAAGAATTTGAAATTAGATTAGCCTCTAAACACACTTAAACATTGGGTTTTGGGCCGAAAAATGGTTGGGCCTTACAAGTAAATCCTAGGGAAAATTATAGCCAGGTCACAAAGACCATAAAAAATAGCAAAAGTCTCAATAGAAATTCACATCTCAAAGAGGGACTTCTTTAATATTATTTGTATAGAAACAAAATTCAAGTTTTTAAATTTTGTTGTAAATATGGCATTTCATGTTATAAATATTGTTTTTAATTTGTAAATGACCAGATTTTAAATTTTATTGTAAATATAGCACTTCCTGTTGTAAATCTAGCTTTTTTCTGTTGTAAATAGCCTCTGTATGTTTAGGGACTTATGTTTGAAACAAAATCCAGATGTTTAAATGTTGTTGTAAATATGACACTTTCTGCTGTAAATATGGCTTTTTTTCTCGTTGTAAATGGTCGGGTTTTTAAATTTTATTGTAAATATAGAACTTTCGTTGTAAATATGGTATTTCCCGCTAATACAAATAATATCAAAAAGTCCTTAGGGACTTTTGTGTAATTTGGTGATTTCAAGGGACTTCATTGTATTTATTTTTTGTCCTTGGGACCTGCACATAATTTTCCCTAAATCCTATTTTAGTACAAAAAGCAACATTTTGGGAAAATCTCCCTCAGTCCCAAAAACTAGAAAAAAATATCAAAAAAGTATAGTGTAAATTCCTTTGTCAAAAAAATCTCAGTGTACATTCTTCTATCAAAAAAGTTTCAAGGGACCTCAGTGATATATATTCTAAATGTGAACTTACCTATGTAACTATATTGACAAATTATAGAATAGTCATTAACAAGCTCATATATGTTAATTAAAGCGACCCATGTTGACAAATATATGTGACTATATTGACAAGTTTATTTATGTTAACTAAATCAGTTTTCGTTGACAAGTGCATGTAACTGTATTGACAAATCATAGAATGATCATTAACAAACTCATCATATCACTGAGGTTTGGTTCTTAAGATTTTGCCCCTACATTTTTAGCTTGCGTTGACCAAGGGAATGAATAGAGTAATATGGTTCTTAGGATTATACGTATGTCTGGTTCCCTTTTATTTTTAAGGAATTGTAAGAAAACAGACAAAGGTTTTTACCTTAACACCATTAGATCATAGTTTGATGTTTAGTATCGCTCGATCGAAAGGATGCAAATCCCTAAACATAATAGCATCCACACCAACTTTTGCAATATAATGTTGCTGTGATTCCCTCAAATCATTTTGTGTGTGATGATACTTGAAAACATTTTACTGTATACACAGTCAGTTAGATGCTTTCAATCTTTTGATGAGGGAATGAGATTTGAATTGTCCATTGAGATGTATAATCATGGAGATTAGGGATATGTGATGTGATCATTGGAACATGGAGTTGCATGCACTTCCATAGATATTTTCGTACTACCTTCGGTCTTAAATATATGATCTAATTACTTTTTTTTTTTCTTTTTTGAGATTTAAGAAACTAATTAAAATACTTTAAAATATTTATATTTATCGTTTTTTCTCCAAATTAATTTGTCGATTTTATAAATTAATATATAATTTAATCATATATAACATATAATATAATTAAGTAACTTATTTAACTTCCTTAATCTTTCCAAAAAAAAGTCAACTAGGTCTCACTATTATGGGGACTCAAAGATTAATTATATCATATATTTAAAACCAAATACCACTTGAATTTTAAAATCTCAAATATATGATTTTCTAACAAAACGAATTGTCAATTATTTTCTGTTCTTATTAATCTCATTACTATTATTGTCAACAAGATTTTAAAATTCAAGTGGTATTTTACTATCATTTTTCCTAATAAGATTTCATCCCAATCTTTATCCTCAAGCTCTTACTTGCCTTCATATTTTATTTTATTTTTTTAAAAAAAACATATTTTACACCCATAGCTAAAATTGTGTCCGTGTGAGAGAGACAATACTTCAATCTAACTTACTCAAATAGCTTTAAAAAAAAAAAAAAAGAGAGAGAGTGACCACGCGTGTTTTTTATTTTAAATTTTTTGAATGGGAAGGGAGGTTGATGATGATCAATTTGTGAGGATGAGAGTGAGCCAAGAAGGGAAGGAGAGAGCAATACATAATGTGGGATCCACAAATTATGAGGAGATGAGGACACATATGGTGAGAATGGATGAGGAGGATGGTGTTACAATTTGCAATAATGTCACAAAATGTTAGAGCCACTATATATATATATATTGGGATGGGATTTTTCGCTCGTGGGACATGAAAGCTACCTCTTTGATGTTTTGGATCCACGCAATTTCATGACTTTTTGGATGTTGAACTCTTAATTCCTTCACTTTCAATTACTTGCATCCAAGCACACCCGGATATATAAGTACTCTCGTCTAATTCAATTGCCACATAATATGGTTATCCTAGTATCATTTTTTTCCTTTAAATTTTAGAAGGAAAAAAAAACATAAACTTTTGAACTTTCTCTTAATATCATTCAAGTTGTTGAACTTTATGTCAAACAATTTAGCCCTTGTTGTTTATTGAACCAAGGAATTATAACGATGGAGTTGTTTCAGGCAAAAAAAAAAAAAAAAAAAAAATTATAGACTATAAGTCAAGAAATTATAAAGATTGACTTGTTTTGAGTCACAACTTAAAGATTGAATCGATAAAATGAGAAAAAATTCAAGTAGCCACTGATATATTTACTCATAATTTTAATTTTTCTCCTTCAATTGAGGTGAAGTCTTTATCCCCTCAACTAACTACTTCTTAATAATAATACTTTTTTTTTCTTTTTTTGAGTTATGAGCACAGCTGCTGCTAACCTGATTATAAAGGTGGGCTCGAACCTATGCCCTCCTACTTAAAAAGGAGTATCCATAACTCGAGATTATAAGATCTTTTGGTGTAACACTTTGTTTTGTGGAATATATTGATGTCCCGAATTTTTTGAAAAAAAACAAAAACAAAAAATCTAATAAAGATGGCAGCCTAAGATGACCGACAGTAACGAGCCTAGCTAGAGGACATTGAATATTATATGCATATATAGTGGGTAGGGATGTCAATGGATCAGACTGGACCGGGTTAGGGGTCAATCTGAGGTCTGGTCTAGAAGGGATTTCGGGCTGGACAAGCCAGCCTGAGGTCTGGTCCGGTCTGGCACCAGCCCAAGCTCAGGCTGGACCAAACCGGTCCAGTGGACTGCTTGGACTGGTCCAGGACCTATTTCATTTTTTTTTTTTTTAGTTTTTTCCCCACTTCTTTGGACCAATAATTAAACATACAAACATGCAAATATCTTAAATCCAATCATACACATATAAGAATCTCCAACAACATTGAACAAAAATACAAAATAACAATATTCTATCGGGCCAGACTGAAGAAGATTAAAAAGGAAGAAGACTCCAGATATTTTTTTGTTCGAAGAAGAAGACTCACTAATGAGTGATGAAGAATCGTAAAGAAGGACAAAAGGTTAGGTTAAGTTGTGATTTTTAAAAAAAAAAAAAAATATATATATATATATATATATAATATATATCGGGCCGGACCAGACCAATCTAGGGGGTCTTAGCCCCTGGACCGAAGTCTTGTCTGACCCGAGCAGACCAGTCCGGTCCGATCCGCCTCATATGGTCCCAAACCAAATTTTTTCCCAAAGACGGGTCGGGTCGACGGAGCCACCTAAACTACCGGGTTTTTTGGACATCCCTAATAGTGGGGTTGTGCTCATCGTCACTCACCGAAACCAAAAGCTGCTTACTACTACCACGTGATGAAATGAAAATCAATATGATTAATAACCCTCCAATCCTAAATATAGATCCTAATTTGTAATAACAGTTTTATGATACTTAATCACTAGGATATCACTTAATAAATGGAAGAAAGACATAAAAGAACATTTAAAATTTCAAAATTCGCCTTAGAATAACTTAGGGCCTATTTGTTATACTAAAGATTGAGGGAGGGGAGGGAAGATTCATCATCTTCCTTGCAAAAACCCGTTTGGTTGCTCCATCTTCCCGGATCCAATCTTCTGGCGGCTCACTATCTTCCTTCATTCATGGGAAGATGGTTTCCCTCCATTTTTAGATGGAAAGTGATCTTCCTTTGGGAAGATTCCCAAATAACTCTCATCTTCTTCTTCAATCCATCCGTAATCCTCGCTACGGCCACTGACGCCGACGCTTCCTCCTTCTGCAAATCCCTCTTCTTCAATCCATCTGTAATCCTCGCTGCTGCCGCCGACGCCGATGCTTCCTCCTTCTGCAAATCCCTTCGTCCCTTCTTCTCCCGCGTGTCACCATTGTGGGTTGCAAGGATGAAGAAGATCTGAAAAAAAATTTGGGTGTGTGTTGTTGTCGGGTGTTGCAGGGATGAAGAAGATCGAAAAGTGTGTATGCGCGTGCGTGCGTGCGTGTGCGTGCCCCTGTTCGGGTGTTACGGGGATGAAGAGAAGAAGATCTGAAAATTGTGTGTGTGTGTGTGTGATCTTGTTGTCGGCGGGGATGAAGAAGATCTGGAAAAAGAATGTTTTTAGGGTAAGGGATATTTGAAAGCTTACATTTTAATTGTCATTTTTTTAAAATCATCATCTTTTATCTCAATTTCCAGTCTACCAAACAGAACACCTCTTTTAAGTTTCCTCCTAATCTTCCTTTCCTTCCTCTAAGTTCCTTTCCTTCTTTAAATCTTCTTTATAATAAACAGCCTTAATTTATATTTTGAAATCAAGTGCTTTTTTGAACTAATGTTAATTGCCTTAAATGAAATTGATTGTAACTTTGACTTACTTCATGTCCTTTCATAAATCAAAATAGTCACTTGTCAAATTGATGTCATCATTTTATTGTTGTTTTTAGGGAGCACATTTTGTCAAGTGAAAAACAAAAGAGCACATTATTCTTTTTATTCTCATCAGTTATCCACATTGTTAGATTGATTTTGAATAGTTTAGATTTGATTTGATTTAATTTTTATATTTTAAATAAATATTTATTTTAATATACTTAAAATAAAAATAACCTTGTGACGATCACTTCTTATAATAAAGACCCCAGAGAGAGACAGTGTGTGTGTGGGATTGTTCATTCGTGGGACATGAAAGCTACCTCTTTGCTGTTTTGGATCCACACAATGTCATGACTTCTGGGATGTCGATCTTTCAATTACTTGCACCCAAGCACGCCCTCCTTATATAACTACTCTTTTAATTCAATTGCCACATAATATGGTTATCCTAGTATGATTTTTTTTCCCTTTTAAATTTTAGGAAAAAAACATAAACTTTTAATCTTTTGAACTTTCTCTTAATATCATTCAAAGTTGTTGAACTTTAAGTCAAAACAATTTAGCCCTTGTAGTTTACTGAACTAAGGAGTTATGACGATCGACGCGGCTGGCGTCCTCTTCTCCTACGGTCCACTGCCATCCACTTCTTCCAAACTGCGCCGTTTTGGGCGCAAAAAGGTAAGGTGATTCTTTTTTCTTTTTTTTTTAATAAATAATATATATTTTGGAGTCTTGTATGTACTAAAAAAGATCTTCGTGATATTGACCGAATCTTGAAAAAATACTTTATGATCTTGAAAAAAATACTTCTTGATCTTGAAAAAATATTTCAAGGTACTTAGCGGTATTTTGAAAAAATAGTTCATGATCTTGAAAAACTATTTTATGATCTTGAATAAATATTTTAAGGTGAATGATACTAAAATGATACTTCAGGATACTAACAGGTACCCTGAAATATTTATTTAAGATCATAAAATAGCTTTTTAAGATCATGAAATATTTTTTCAGTACTAGTTAGTACCTTAAAATATTTTTCCAAGATCCCTGAAATATTTTTTCAAGATCCTAAATATTTTTTCAAGGTCATGAAGTATTTTTTCAGTACCGGTCAATATCCTGAAGTATCTTTTTTAGTACAGTCAGTACCCTGAAATATATATTATTTTAAAAAAAAAAAAAAGAATCACCTCACCTATTTTGCGCCCAAAACGGCGCAGTTTGGAAGAAGTGGATGGCAGTGGACTGTAGGAGAAGAGGACGCCAGCCGGTCCTATGACGATGGCGTTGTTTCATGTAAAAGAATATAAAAGACTATAAGTCAAGAAATTATAGATATTGACTTGTTCGGAGTCACAACTTAAGGATTGAATCGAGTTCAAGAGCCAACGATGTATTTACTCTTTTTTCCCCCTTATGGGGTTAGGCTCTCCTACTCATTGTTGTTAAATTAAACTCGCGAGTTGACTCTCTGAATTTATTATTTTTACGTTTCTAACTTACAAAAACGAGTCAAATCACTAATAAATGTGTCAATCGTAGACTCTGTTAAACCCACGAGTTCATATATTGAGATTACTTTTTTTACGTTTGTAGCTTACAAGACTCTGTTAACTTATTTTTAAACTCATGTTAACTTTTTTGATTTGTTCAAAGTTAACGGCTTTATATGTAGATTTTATAGAAATTAATTTGTTAAATGTGATAAATGATAAATGTTGATGGATTTAATTTCAATTATTTAGATTTAAAATAAATTTAAATCAAATTGTTATCATTTTTATATTTTAATTATTTAATTATATACTAATAATACCTATCTAATAATAAAAGTAAACTCTTATAAATTTAATATTTGAGTTTATGGTGCGAGTTTATGTCGTTATCTCGAGTTTACTTAAACTCAAGAGTTGGACAATCTTACTCCCACTTACATGGAAGCATCTATACCTTAGAGTCCAAGGTCTTTGGTGGAATTAGTACTATCTCTGGTCCAATTATAAGGCATAGTTGACTTTCTTTGGAGAGATTAAGGAAGCTAAATAAGTTACTTAATCATTTCATATGTTGTATATCTTTGGATTATATATTAGTTTATTAGCTAAACTAATTAGTTTGAGGAAACAAATAAAAATAAAAATATTTTAAAGTAATTTAATTAGTTTCTTTAATCTCTAAAAAAGTCAACTATATCTTATAATTAGGGGTTCCGAGAGAGTACTTCATTTTAAACGCCATACGGATGCGTGGAATATATCAATATACTAATGTGCCGAATTTTTTTTAAAAAAATAAAAACAAAAAAATATAATTAAGATGTCGGCCTAATATGACAGTAGCGAGGGGACATTGAATCATCATCACTCATCAGAAACCAAAAGCGGTTTACCACGTGACCAAATGAAAATCACTTTGATTAATAGCCCTCCAATCCTAAATACTTTCTCCGGTTCTAATTATATGAATACTTTTGTAGTACAATTTGTACTACAAAAATGTTCCTATAATTAGGGTCGGAGGTAGTAACTAATTTGTAATAACAGTTTTATTATACTAAATCGCTCGGATATCACTTAATAAATGGAAGAAAGACATATAAGCACATTTAAAGTTCCAAAATCCCCCTTAGAACGACTTAATTTATATTTTGAAATCAAGTGCTTTTTTAAACTAATGTTGATTGCCATAGGGAAATTGATTGTAACTGTGACTTACTTATTGTCCTTTCATAAATCAGAATTGTTACTTGCCAAATTGATTATTTTTTTTTATAACAAAAAGTTTTGGAGGGGTTCAACTTTAGTCCCCTATCAAGGCCAGGGTACGGCCCCGAGCTCTATGAAAGCACTTCTGCGGGGACTCACGAGATCACCTACCAAAGGAGTCTCACGACGGCCAGAGGGGATCAACCCACGACCATTTTAATCATGGATCCACTATCTATGCCAACTCACATTGGCACTTGCGAAATTGATGTCATCATTTTATTGTTGTTTTCAGGGAGTACATTTTGTCAGGTGAAAAAAGAGGGAGCACTTTTTTTTGTGTTCTCATCACTCATCTATACTATTAAATTGATTTTAAACTGTTTAAATTTGATTTAATTTAATTTTTATATTTTAAATAAATATTTATTTTAATATACTTAAAATAAAAATAATCTTATAATTATCACTTCTCATAAAAATAACTTTATCATTTGAAAATCATAAATTAAAATATTTTAAATATGGATCTTTCGGATTAAATTTAAATGGTTGAAATATCATCAAATAATAAGAAATTATATGCTCGTTATAGTGATGCCCACCAAATGTGAACCCTTGTTTTTATGTTGGTTAACGGAGGAGCGCTCAACATCACGAAGTTTTTGCCCTAAGGAGCGCAAGCATCATGAAGTTTTTTTGGAGCAAAAGTACAAACGAAGTTACGTTTTTGGGAGCGCCCAACCACCACGGCCGTTAGTTGGCCGTCAATTTGGATGGAACGCCGACGTGGCGCGACAAGATGATTTGAACGCCGAGCGTGGAATAAAAAAAAATTCAAAAAATTAGGAAAAAATAAAATAAGAAAAAAAATTTAAAATAATTAGGAAAAAAATTCAAAAAATTAGAAAAATAATTAAAATAATTTAAAATAATTAGAAAAAAATTGGAAATAAATTAGAAAATTTTAAAATAATTAGGAAAAAAATTCAAATAATTAGAAAAAAAATTATATATATATATGAAACTGAAACAATGCTTACTGTCATGGTTCCATCAATCTAAATTTGTTTTAAAATTTTCTAATTTGTTTTAAAATCTAGTCATCATATATATATATATATAAGCATATAACGCTGAGGGTAAAGAGCAAGAAAAGAAAAAGAAAAAGAGAAGAAAAGGAAAAAAAAACTTGAGACATATGCATATTGCTGATAAAATATGTTAGGGAGCATTGGAAGAGTTTGCTGTCAAGATTTTGCTTAGCCATCATGTAGTAAATATATACATATATATATATAGGTGCCGCTGCAAATAGAAAAAACCTCACTGTGTGTGTGTGTTGCACATACTTATCTATATATATAAATACATATAGGGAACCTACTTATATATATATATGAAACCGAAACAATGCTTACTGTCATGGTTCCATCAATCTAAATTTGTTTTAAAATTTTCTAATTTTTCTAAATTTTTTTAATTTTTTCCTAATTTTTTGAATTTCCCCTAATTTTTTCCCTAATTTTTTGAATTTTTTTACCCCACGTCAAAGCATCCAAATCATCTTATCAGCGTTTTATCCAAATTGACGATCAACTACAAAGTAGTAGTCTTTGCTCCCAAAACGTAACTTCGTATGTACTTTTGCACCCAAAAAAAATTCGTAGTGCTAGGCGCTTCTTGAGGCAAACTTCGTGGTGCTGAGCGCTCTTTTACCTTTTTATGTTTTAGATTTTGATGGAGTATTAAGATAATTCTGCTTTAAAATTTAATCCCACCTAATCGTAACGCAACCTTACAAAGTTCCTCTCCAAATTTTAAAGTGAAATTTTCATATTTGTAATTTGAGGATACATTTTTTTATTTTTTTCCCCCACAATTTTAATGCAAATATGAAAATTCACTACAAAGGAATAATTCATAAATACCAAGTTTTTTTTTAAATAATTTTTTTTTTTTAAAAAAAAAAAAAAAAAAAAAAAAAAAACTAATCAGTGACCGTGTAGCAAATTGAGTGAATTGACAACATTGTGGGACCTACAAAAGAAAGGAAAAAGCGTGTGGTGGTGTGCGCACCTACAATATTGACGTTGTTTCCTATGAAGCTAACCATTGTTTCGACCTTGACAAAAAAAAAAAAAAAAAAAAAAAAACCATGGTTTCGACGTGGTTTTTTCTTCTCCGCCCACTTAACATCCATAACCCCACATTTTCCCCTTATTTTATTCATATTTCAAATATGACCCCCAAAAAAAGACGAGTATTCAACTTTGAACCCAACTTCTTTTAAAGTTGATGGGCTTTTGTTTCTATGTGCTATACGTTATTTTCCTTACTCGATTGATACCAAAATTCCTTTTTCAAATTAAATCTTGTCTCAATCTTCTCATCTCATGTCCAAACTAATTATTTTTTATTTTTCATTTTGATGCTAAATTTGAGCCTGACGTTCTTTTTTCAGAAACTGATGAAGATTATTACAAGATTTTTCAGCTCCATTATTTTAGCCGTCGATATCTTTAATATACTTTTCTTTTGTCGTCATGAAATTTGTCCTCCTATAACTTCCATCTTCCCTGGAATTCATTATTGTCTCTTTTCTACTCCTTTTTGAATTTAGTCAAATCTAAAACTCCTCTATAAAAAATAAAATGCAAGACTTTTTTATTCAAATAAATCGCAAGACTTCAATGTACATATTAACCCGAAAAATGCCAACAAAAAGATTGTTGAGATGAAAAGTTGATTGGGCTTGACCCTGCATTTATACTACAAAAAAATGCCAACAAAAATACTTTTCATTAATGGAAAATCTATTTATCTAATTTTAAAACATTAAGAAAAATAAAGATAAAAGATAAAATTATTTTGCAGAAAAATAATAAATATAAAAAAAATGAACAAAAATCTTATATTTTTGACTAAAGTTCACTTTCTAATTAAGTCTTGTATTTAAAATTTAAAGAGTGGCATATTATGTTGCAATTTCTAACCTATGTATGCATTGTGCGGGATGTTATACTCACACACAACACTCACTTAACAGAAATTTAACCTCCATTGCCAAATGGAAATTTTTTTCACTATTTAATTTATTATTTATGAGCAAAATTGCATTGTGGCGTAGTTTTGTTCTTAACGTCAACTTATGTCATGCGTGTAATCTTAGTCAAGATAACATGATAAAATAACATTAGACTATCTAATAAAGAATAGGTCTTTACCGTTTGATCAATAGGTTTTAGTTTTTACAATTTTAAATTATAGTTTTTGGTCTCTATAATTTTATAAGGACTTAGTCTAAATCTATCGGTATCAAGTATAGGACCAAAACCAAAGTTCATTAAAAAAAAAAAAAAAAAAAAAAAAAAAAAAAAAAAAAAAAAACATATAGACCATAAGAGTTTTTGCTTTGGTCTCTATACTTTCAACAATTTTTTTTTTTTGGTCATTATTCTTAAAGACATTAAAACAGACCAAATCCTCTTGAAACTTTAAGGATAAAAACATTATCTGAAACTACCAATTTATAATTGGTCTAAAGGTGTAAGTTCATGCTAGATCCCTTAGGATTTGAATTCGAGCATTAGATGAGACACTTATATTAGGAAGGACAACCATAAACCCAAACTGGATAATGGATGATAATACAAAAAAAAAAGTATGATTTGAAACTATAATGATCAACCTTTTTTTTAAAGAGATAAGATAACAATTTCATTAACTCTAAAGAATAAGATAATTTGTTCTTTCTTGCCAAAATAGAAAAAGAATGATATAAATTTTGAATACGAAATCCCAAGCCTGCAAATTCAAAAATGGATAGAAAAAAGAGGATAAATAAATATTGTCAAAGAAAAATCGGGGATAATCAAACTTGTTATTATATCATTTTTAAAATTAAACAGATAGATATATTATTAAATTAAAGGAGATTGATACATATACCTAATTGGAAGGAACAAAGAAAGTGGCCAAGTAAATTGTGTCACGAAGACGAAGTCAAATTCAAGTGTTGGGCGACCACCGTAAAGTTTTTCTTCCCCCCTCGGAATGCTGATGGGAAAATAACACCTTGAAACCGAAATACTGAGAATAATAATAAGTGAAAATTTCCCATAACAAAATATCCAAAAATACCTAAAACTTGTTTAAGGACATGTGCAACATATATTCAATAATTGTAATTCTTCTTTAATTGTGTGCTTCTTATCTTCAATAATTAAATATGTGTAAAACAGAATATATTTACATATAATTGAAGATATATTGAATACAACTAAAAAAAGTTGCAGTTGTTCAGAGACTTAGATTATCAGGTACCTTGGTCTCTAAATTCTACTATGGGAGATTTTTCAACAATTTTCCATAATGGCGTGGGAGTAATAATGATGGTATTATTATTATTATTCAGATAATAAAAAATTTGACGTGTCAATTAAAAACCATCGTCCTTCATTGACATTTTTTTAAAAAAGTCAATTAGATCCATTATTAATAAGGGAAAAAGACGAATAAATACTATTTGAATTTGCAAAATCCCCGAAGCCCACCGAATTTGTAAAAAGATTAAGAAATGAAAAAGACTTTTGAGGGTTATGCAAATTCGTGTAAAATGACGATCATACCCAGAGAGAGAGAGAGAGAGAGAGAGAGAGAGATGAATGGCTCCATTTCCGTGGATCGTAGAAACACGTTTGCCGCCGTCTTGACCCTCGCCGTCGATGCCACACCCACCTCGCCGTCGATGCCACACTTTGTTGGACGCCACACCCGGATGACGACGGTGAAAAAGAAAAAAAATGAGGCATTCGCGTTTGTGTTGAGAGATCCGAAGAAATTGGAAGAAGAAAACGAGCCGTGAAGGAAGGAAGGAAGGAAGAAGAGAATGAGGCAACAAAAAAAAAAAAAAACCGAGTTCACTCAAGTGCACGAAAGTGCACTCCAGTCAAGTGAACTCTTTTTTTTTTCTCTCCTTCTCCTTCCTCCTTCTTCCTTCCTTCCTTCACGGCTCGTTTTCTTCTTCCAATTTCTTCCGATCTCTCAATGCGAACGCGAATGCCTCAGTTTTTTTTTTTTCTTTTTCACCGTCATCATCCGGTGCAGCGTCGACGGCGGAGGCGGGTGTGGCTTCGACGGCGGAGGGTCAAGATGGCGGCAAACGTGCTTCGGCAATCACGGGAAATGGAGATGTTCCTCTCTCTCTCTCTCTCTCTAGGATTTTACACAAATTTTATGCGAATTTTCATAACCTTTAAAAGTCTTTGTCATCTCTTAGTCTTTTTACAAATTCGGTGGGCTTTTGGGGTTTTACAAATTCAGATGGTATTTATTCGTCTTTTTCCCTATTAATAAAAACTTAGATCGTTTTACTCATATAGAAACTAAAATCTGAAGTTTGAAACTTAGAAAACCAAAACTAAAATGAGAGTAAATGACCTAAGAATATTGTTTAACCAGGAACATCTAGATAGGGTATTTTCCCAATTCACCTTCCCAATGGATTTCATCACTAACCAGAAACATTTTCCCCTTAAATGTCTGCAGAAGAATAAAAGTTTCTTTACTGTCTTTTTAATTAAGATACAGTTTTTTTTTTTTTTTTTAATACAAAGGAATAAAGAGATACAGGGTTTTAAAGTGTGATAATTCTTTTTCTATTTGGTTCCAAAGTGTCATTGTTCCCATTATATTCTCCCATAATCCTATTTACAAGGCAGGAAGTAAATATTCTTTTTTATCTTATTTATAAGTTATTTCATTCAAACTTTCATATGCATGTGTAGTTTTACCTTTTATTTATTATTGTCTAAACTTTATTCCCATGGGGTATCATGTTTATTAAATAGGGATAGAATTGAAAAGTGTTTGAATTTCAAGGTAATAATGATATTTAAGATTTTTCTTAGCATATGTGAAACATATTGAAAATGAGTTATAAATACTCCCTCTGTCCCTATTTATAAACTTCAAATAACCGATTTTTGTTTATTAAGAAGATAATTGTGCCCTTATTTGTAAAGAGAACAAGTAGGAAATTCAATAAATATAACAAATACAGTTAAGCCGTAAAGTTGTAAAAATGCAATAAATGATTTGATAAATATATAATGAAGCTTATATTTTAGAACACAAATATACATAAATTTAAAGGTTATATTTTGTGACATAAGAGTAGCATCATACAAGTATATATATTAGCTAGAGAGGTGGGTGGACTTTCCAAAAAAATATGGAGGCGTTCTCTAATGGTTCATCCTTTTTCATGGAAGTGTACTGTTTTGGCGCAAAATTTATCAACGGCTTACTTTCTTTCTTCTTCTTCTTTTTTTTTTTTTTTTTTTTTTGAAAAGTAACACTCACCATTATAAAGTATTTTTTTTTCAGTATTAGCCATTATTCTAAAATAATAATTTTTTAATATTATTTAATATCTTGATGAAATATTTTTTTTAGCATCAGTAATATTTTGTTAAGATTCTAAATTATTTTTTGTCCACTGACTATATTTTTAAATACCACCCAATATCTAACATCTAACACCTAACACTGTATAATATTTTTTCAGTAGCACTATGTGTGCTAAACTAATTTTTATTGTATCTAGTCCCCAAAATATTTTTTGGCAACAATTGGCATTTTAATGTAATATTTTAAGATGTTGGATGTACTAGAAAGTAGTTCAAGATATTGAATAATACTGAAAAATATTTTAACATCTAAAAAAATATATTTTAAAATAAGAAAAATTCCATTTAAATACAGGATGAATTTGCAAAACCCCGGAAGCCTTCGAATTTGTAAAAAGACTCGGAGGTGATAAGGACTTTTGTGGGTTATGCAATTTCATGGGAAATGACCCTAATGCCCTTCCTTCCTCTTCTTCCTCTTCCCCCCTTCCTGTCTCTACGAACCCAGGAACCACTCGCCGCGCATGTTCGTTCGCCATCGTATACCTCCGCTGATCGACGCTAACGCCGCACCCTCCACCTTGGACGCCGCACTTCCCCGCCGCAGGTGAAAAAGAAAACAAAAAAGCGAAACACGAAACACACGAGAAAAGAAAACTAGAAACAATAAATTTTTTTTTTTTTTTTTATCGATCGGAAGAAGAAGACGTGAAGGAAGGAAGAAGAAAAGGAAGGAAGGAAGGAAGGAAGCAAGAAGGAAGAAGGAAGAAGAGAAAAAAAAAGTCGAGAGTGCGCTCCTTTCACCGGAGTGTGTTATAACACTCCGGTGAACACTTCAGTGTGTTTTAAAACACTCGAGTGTTATTTTATTTTATTTTTTTACTCGCCTTGCATGAAATGGTAAATGACGTTTGCGAAATGGTAAATGGCGTTTGTGAAATGGTAAATGACATTTGTGAAATGGTTAAAGCTGTCTTTTTTTTTTTGTTATCTATATGAAAGAGTAAAAAATGGCACCTGGGAAAACAATGGTAATTAGCGTTTCTGGAATGGTAAATGGCGTTTGTGGAATAGTAAATGGCATTTGTGTCATAACATACATGAAAGAGTAAAAAATGGCACCTGGAAAACAATGGTAATTGGCGTTTGTGCAATGGTAAATGGCGTTTGTGCAATGGTAAATGGTGTTTGTGTTATAACATACATGAAAGAGCACCCTGGGAAACAATGGTAATTTACCATTGCACGAACGTCATTTACCATTCCAGAAACGCCAATTACCATTGTTTTCCCTGGTGCCATTTTTTACTTTTTCATATGGATAACAAAAAAACAAGAGTTTAACCATTTCGCAAACGCCATTTACTATTGCACAAACGCCATTTACCATTCCGAAAATGCTAATTACCATTGTTTTCCAAGTGCCATTTTTACTCTTTCATGTATGTTATGACACAAACGCCATTTACTATTTCACAAACGCCATTTACCATTCCAGAAACGCCAATTACCATTGTTTTCCCTGGTGCCATTTTTTACTCTTTCATATGGATAACCAAAAAAAAAAAGACAGTTTAACCATTTCGCAAACGCCATTTACCATTCCACAAACGCCATTTACCATTCCAGAAACGCTAATTACTATTGTTTTCCAAATGCCATTTTTTACTCTTTCATATATGTTATGACACAAACGCCATTTACCATTCCACAAACGCCATTTACCATTCCAGAAACGCCAATTACCATTGTTTTCCTAAGTGCCATTTTTTACTCTTTCATATGGACAAAAAAAAAAAAAAAACAAGACAATTTAACCATTTCACAAACGTCATTTACCATTTTACAAACGTCATTTACCATTTTGCAAACGCCATTTACCATTTCATGCAATGCGAGTAAAAAAGATAAAAAAATAACACTCAAGTGTTTTAAAACACACTCGAAGTGTTCACTGGAGTGTGTTATAACACACTCCAGTGAAAATGCACTCTCAGACTCTTTTTTTTTTTCTTTTCTCTTCTTCCTTCTTCCTGCTTCCTTCCTTCCTTTTCTTCTTCCTTTCTTCCTTCCTTCACGTCTTCTGCTTCCAATTTCTTCCGGATCGACCGATAAAAAAAAATATTGTTCTAGTTTTCTCGCGTGTTTTGTGTTTCAGTTTTTTGTTTTCTTTTTCACCGGTGTCGGCGGGTGCGGCGTCAAGGTGGAGGGTGCGGCGTTGGCGTCGGCCCGGCGGAGGTAGACGGGTGGCGAACGAAGCGTGCGGCGGCGAGTGGTTCTAGTTCGAGAGAGAGAGGAAGGGGGAAGAGGAAGAGAGGAAGGAAAGGCATTAGGGTCATTTCCCACGAAATCGCATAACCCACAAAAGTCCTTATCACCTCTGAGTCTTTTTATAAATTCAGAGGACTTCTGGGGGTTTTACAAATTCATCTGGTATTTAAATGGAATTTTCCCTTTAAAATACCCGCCATTATTTTTTAAAAAAACACTATTTAAAAAAAAAGAAAAAGAAAAAAGTGAGCAGCATGTAAATTTTGCACGTGCAGTAGTTTTATAGAAAAGGGGCAGGGGATTATTAAAAGGAGGGAAGCCGCGTCAAGAAAATGCAGCCTGGGGGAGGTGACCTGTGTGTGACGTGGGAATCTTCAGTCTTCCCACACACGCAAAAGCAACCAGAAAGAGCCTGACCCAGATGCACACCAACAATTAGAGGCATAATATAATAATAAATATCTTACTAGATTTTCGTGTAATTATTTAATCAATTAATTAAATGAAACGTTGCAAGGTCAAATTGGGCATTTGCGAGTGATTTGTGATGTTCATATTATTGAGTCTGCCACCAAATGGCCAATGGTTTTTAGTTGGGAATTAAAGAGGCTTCTCTTATTATATGCCACAAATTAAAGCTTGCTATTTAATGGCCTCCATTCTTAGTATCCACGTCATCATGTGAGGTTCCCACTTACTAGCCCTCCCCTTCGTTAAAACACTAACAAATATTCCATTTAATCTCATTTATAAAAGCCTAATAATTAAATTACATGATTTTATGAAAAATGGTTAAAATTAGTTAAAAATAGTCTGAAATATCACTCAGAACCCATATATAAGTCACTTGTACCAATAAATTTTATTCAAAGTATATATCATTTGTAGGGTTTTAAATGAGATTTTGTCACTATTGGTTAGGCACATGGAAAAGGAAGCTTTGTATGCAATGTGATAAATGATGGATAAAAAGTGTACCATTTCTTAAATAAGGACAAACAAGAAAGAATTTTATCTATTTAATATTTTTCTTAGTTTGCCAAGGGTTATAAACGACTTATATATTTGTACTGGGTGGGGTGGTACTCCCTCCTACCCTTTTGATAAAAATATAAAATTTTAATTCCCTTAGTCCTTTTTTTAGAACCCGTTATCTAAATATTTAATGAGTTTTTTTCTTCATTTTTTTCCCTTATTAATTATACATTGCATTAATTAAAAGATTAGTGATACTTATATTTATTATATTTCCCTATCTTACTTTTTTTTTTTTTTTTTATAAATAAGGGCATGTTTGAAAAAAAAAAAGAATTACTTCTTACACACTTTTTGTTTTTAACTACTTTCTTAAACTGCTAATTCGGTTATCGATCTATTTTAAATAGGACTGAAAGGTGTAAGTTTTTCTTAAGTATGGCCTTATTAATGAGGGGGAAATAAAATAGAGAAAAAGAATAAATGTAAGTATCACTAACTTTTTTTTTTTTTTTTTTAATTCACCGTTATCTCTCTAACGAAAATTGACATGTTATATGTGTATAACACGTATGGTATCTGCATGGCTGCTACCTTGTCATCTCATGTAAGTTGATAAATTTATACCAGCTATACATATTTTACTAAGGGTTAAATTGTCATTTCATAATATTATTATTATTTCAAAAAAAAAAAAACTAACTATGCACTTCTAATTTTTAACACATTTGCCCGAAATCAAGGAAAACCATAAATTTTAATTAATTATTTTTCAAAATTAATAATTTTCTAACCTTATTTCTATTTAGTACACCTTCTATGCATTAATGAATGAATGGTCAAATTTTATATTTATGTGAAAAAACTAATGATATGGCTTAAGAATGAGACTTTTTTTTTTCGCATTGTAAATATGAGTAGAAGAATATGATATAGCTCAGCAAGGTCATAGTTGGTAATTGCTCGTCATGGGCAAATTTGCCAAAGCCAGTTGAATTGTCACTGGTTACTACCTCCAGAAGAGTATGATATAAGTTTTTAAAATACATGGAATCAAAATTTGACACAGTAGCCAATTTTTCAATCATGATAGAGTAATTATTAAAATATTTATTACATTATCAAATTTACCCCAAATTATTGTGTTAGATAAATTAATTATTGCATTAAATAAGGATATGATGAAAAATAAATTATTAAATGATGCTTCAAACTTTTTAAAAGAATTGTAAAGTAAAACAAAATATTTTCTCTAAAAGACCTACTATATTTTTTATTTTTTATATGATTAAGATTTCCCTTTCTAGGCTTATAACGCAAAATGCTTTCACCTATATTTTTGAAACAGAAGAAGTGAAAGTAAACATGTTGGTCAATTATGCCAAAATGGGGCAATAAAAATACTAATACATAAATATTATTCCTTTCAGTCCTTAATATAGGACATATTTATCTAATTTTTTTAGATTAAGGATGTTAATTAATATGACATGTATTTTTTAAAAACACCCTCATCTTCTTCTTCAATTTTATCATTCTCTCTTTTTTAAAAAAAAATTATTGTTAAGGGAGAATTAATAGAGATAAATTAGGAAAAGATTGAAAATATGAAAATATATCTTATAATTAGAACGAAAATTAACTTATAAAATATATCTTATATTAAAAATAAGAGAAGTATTAGAACTAAATTTAAACATATATTATTGTACGCATCTATGGGCACAGACTCAAGATGAAGAGGCCTTTGCTATTAATTAGTAATTGTTAAGACATAAATTAAATTATCTTAGTCTTAATTGAACGATAAATGGTTACAAGCACATCGTATGCTTAGTCATGTTTCCCTATATATGCTACCTTTAATAATAACACTAACAAATCCATTAAAATCATTACTCTCTCACACACACATTAAAATATGCAATTAAAAGACCTCAGCAACTCGAACTCAAACATATCAAACACACACCCCAAATCTTCAATTCAAGTTAAAAATTATTTACAAGTCCTAATAACAAAATTAGATGCACACAAGTCTCAAAAATTTCATATCTATACATCAGACTTGCTTCTTTATGTGTTGAGTTGCGTGATTTACAAGTCTAATTTAATAACCTAATAATGTTAAGAAGTTTATAAGAGTTAAGTTGCGTGATTTACAAGTCTAATTTAATAATCTAACAATGTCAAAAAATTTATAAAAGTTAAGTTGCATGTAGCACCTTAAAATTTCTTTTTAGGTAAAGGTTAAAGGGCAATTTTGTCCTAAAAGTTCTCACCAAAGAACAATTTTATCATGACCGTTAATGTTACTTTTAATTATTAGTTAACGCAATATATTGAGTTGATCATCCACATGTAATCCACATCATTTTTGTTAAGATGTAAATTTGTCCTGAAGGTCCAGATGTCATCTACTTCATCTCTTTTTTAAAGTTAGATTTAAAACATCTGGGACAAATCTAAACCTTAACAAGAATGACATGGATGACATATCGATTGTGAGCTCAACATATTTGGTTAAATACCGGTCAAAATTAATTGAGTTAACGGTGAAAGAAAAATTACTTCCTTTATTATACTTGACAAAATTGTCTCTTGAAAAACTTCCGGGTCAAAATTACAACTTAACTCTTTAAGTAATGCTCGCTATTACAAAATAGCAATTTTTAATACAGTTTCGTCTTTTAAGTATTTTCTTAATTTTATGATGTTGAGTACTACTAAAAAAATACCTTAAGTTGTTGAATGCATCAAAAATTAATTTAAAACATTGAGTGCCACTAAAAATACTTTATAATCTTTTACACATAAAAAAAAATACTTGTTTTTGGCAGATATACATAAAAAGTTACTCTAAAATATCCAACTCCACTAAAAAAAAAAAAAAATATATTTTAAGGCGATGCATGCAACTTAAGGTGAATTAGAATAGAAAAGAGTGAAATGAAAGAAGCTTATACGCATAAATCGAGGTGACCTAATTTAGCTAACTCTTGTAATTACCCACAACCTAACTTCGTGCTTCTCATCCTTCCATTTCACCTACCCTTTCCTATATATTCATTTCCCTCTTTTTCTCAGTCACTTCCCGCCTTTTTGATCCTAAATTATAATACTACTATAATTTATTATAGATTCCATATTTTATGTTAATACTATCTCCGGTCTTAAATATAAGAGTTGATTGATTTTTTGGAGAGATTAATTAAATTAAATAATTTATTTAATCATAACATATATTGTGTATGATTAAATTATATACCAGTTTATAAGACATAAATTAGTTTAAAAAAAAAGATAAATATAGAAACTATAAAGTAATTTAATAAGCTTCATTAATCTCCCAAATAAATAAATTGAGACTTATATTTGAGATCGATGGAGTATATTCTTAATCTTACTCATAGCTGCATTAAAGCTGTCTTTCACTTGGTGTAAAGACTGTATGAATAAATTATTTTGATCATCCCGAAGGCAAGCTTAACGTGGATATTTTCTTGTTTTTTATTATTCTTTTATATAAGTTAGGTAAAGGATTTTTTTTTTTAAATAAGAAAATTAGAAACACGTCTATCTCATTTTTAGGTTCATTTTCATTTTTAAAAAATATTTTTCTGTATCAAAAGTTGTCTTATATAGTTATATTTCGTTGGCATTGTTATTTGTCCTTATATATACCACTCTGGTGCTATTTATAAGTCTCTTTTGACCAAAAAAAAAATTGGTCCTATTTATAAGTCCCCTTTGAACAAATAAATGAGATTGTGACACTTTTACCCATATTAATTGTACTAATGAAAATAGAGAGAGAAGAAAAAGTTAAAGGTAACCAATCACAAATGAGGGTAAAGTTGAAAATTCACCTCATAATCATTGAGCTAACTACATCTCCTTGGTATGTGTGATTTGGCCAAAAGGGGACGTATAAATAGGATCAGAGTGGTATGTAGTAATCCCTCTGGTTCTTATTATAAGGCACCAACTGGTAAGTTTATTTGGTCCTTTTTATAAAGCACTTGCTTATTGCCGATGAACATTAATTATTTATTTCCATGTCTGCCCATAATTAATGATAATAGTGTGTGAGAGTAATAATTAATATAATATTATAGTTTAGTGCAATTAGTAGGGGTAATATTAGAAGTTACTTAAATTGTAGGGCAACTTTATTGACTTTAACTGTTTTTATTGGTTTGTGAGAAAAGTCAGTTGGTGCTTTATAATAAGGACCAGGAGGGCTCTGGTCCTTATTATAAGGCACCAACTAGCAAGTTTATTTGGTCCTTTTTATAAGGCACTTGCTTGTTCCCAATGAGCATTAATTATTTGTTTCCATGTCTGTCCATAATTAATAAGGGTAGTGTGTGAGAGTAATAATTAATATAATATTAGAGTTTAGTGCAATTAGTAGGGGTAATATTGAAAGTTACTTAAATTATAGGGCAATTTTATTGACTTTAACTATTTTTATTGGTTTGTGAGAAAAGTTAGTTGGTGCCTTATAATAAGGATATATGCTTTTGATGTTTTTAATCTTTTATTTTTTTGCCAGATATGTGGCAAGCAAGTTGAAATGTAGATGAGGAAACAAAATTCTCAAATAGAAATAATTCATTCTAATTTATTCAAACATAGAAGTATTAAAATGTGCAGATTTTTAGGCTAAGATGGCTTATTGATTTGAGTTTATTATAATTTTCATCAATTTATTGTTCGGATCAAATGTTAGTCAATTTAATCTAATATTGGTCAATGGTATATCATTCCTATTTGTTTTTGTATTGTCGTTATGACACAATCTATAAGGTAACTTTTATCTTTTTTTTTTTTTAAAAAAAAATCTCAAATATAATAATATATTGGGTGGCTTTCGGTGAGTTTACTTACGTCTCTCTTAATTTATTTTCCTAAGTAAGGCCGCCGAAGAAAAATGGCCAGAAAAAGTCATAAATTTGCCAGAAACTGGAACTTTTTTCAACAAAAATATTAGCTCTTCATTAATCACGCCTACCTTCTAATTAAATTAATGGGTACTGCTGTTTATGAATTGGAATTGGGAGGATATTAATTTTCCATTTTTCTAAATTTTAATTTAACAAAAAATAGAAATTAATTTATTAAGAAACCGTGTAAAAAGTCCCCATATTCTTCGATTGATTTAACCAAACAAAAAGATGAAGTCTCCTCCACCAAACTTAAAAAATTGATTTGACCATATACAATAAAAGTTTAATCTTGTCCTTTGTGTCATCAAACTTCTTCTTCGTAGAATCTTAGATTATCAGTTAATTATTTTTAAATATTATTTTTTAATTTTTTTGAGAGTAATAGTTAGAAAAATGCGGCAATGGAATGTTATTCTAAGAAGAAAAGGGTTTTAAATGTTTAAATACAAGTTACTGAGTTTGAGTCCGTGTAAATACAGAAATCATCATAAAGAAAGATGTTCCCAACTAGACTATATTACTGGAATGTAGTGAGTTTCGTCCATTGCAAGCCGACATGTCTGCAAATCGGATTAATCGGTTGTTAGTTTTATGGGATTCTGATAAACCCAGAAAACAAAGAGAAATGCCAAGAATTTTTTTTTTGAATAAGAAAGGCAAGCCTAAGCTTGAGATAATGAGAATAAAGGAGTAGACACTGGGGGTCTATTCCTTAGAACAGCAAACTAGAAAAAAGCTAGTTACAAGATATTTGATCTCTTAACGTCCTATCCAGGCATCCATGCGGGATTGTGGGGACCGAGAATCACGTCGGTAGCATCGGAGCTTCGTGGCCAAGTTTGGCCATGTAATCGCACATGCAATGTTGTCTCTCGAGTCAGAGCGGATTTCAACTTCCCAATCCTGGTAAAGAAGATCACGAATTTCACCAACGATCGCTCGAAACGGATGATCAGTGCATCAGTCTCTCATAGTGATGTTGATAGCATCAATAGAGTCAGAGTAGAGAGCAATTCTCCGAAAGCCCATCTGGCGACCCATAACTAGGCCTGTCATGATAGCATAAAGTTCTGCTTCGACAACGGTTTGAGTTCCAAGGAATCTATGAAAACCCATCAGACAATGACCTTGGGAGTTCCTTAGTACTCCTCCACAAGCTGCTCGTTGTTGATCGCGCACTGACCCATCCACATCTATGCGAACCACATTAGCAGGGGGAGGTGTCCAACTCGTCTCATCGCACCTGTCAATTTTAAAGATTTTATGAGATAAGGAATGTCCAACTGTGTTTTCCATAAGAAGATAACTACATAAGTGTAACATCTCCCTTATATCAATACTTTCGCTCTGGAACACGGATTTGCATCTGCTAGTCCAAAGAATCCAGCATCCGAAGAGAAATGCCAAGAATGAAATGCAAGAAAATACAAAGAATGCGGACAAAGAGGTTTTGGTGGTCAATCGGAGGCGACTCTTTCTCACTACTCAGACTCCTTAGTTCCATGACATTTGGATCACATACAGATATCACACTCTTTGTAAATCACGAAGCCTCGCTCCCCATTAATCCAACGGTCAGAAACACGGTTACACGCATTTAACCATGAACCTCTCAACACCCTACCATCCCCTCTGTTTTGTTTGACACGGGTCAATATAAATGGCCACCTTTTTTTCTGCTCAAATATAAATAGCTACCTCACTTGCCTGCATTTTGAATCTTGCTAACTATACCCCACATTTTCTCCTATTTTTGTTATAAATATAAATTCATAATTACATCTCATAGTTTTTTCGCTTTTTTTGTTTTGTTATTACAATCTAATTATTATTAATAATTTAAGTGCAATAAAGCCTCCAACATACTTAGGGCTGAGTATGTAGTTAGCTGAAATATTTATTTTTTATACAATAATTAGCTGAAATATATATAATTTGGGGCAGTGCAACGTTTTATAGATTTAATTCTTTACTTGGACGCCTTTGTATAAATCTATTGGATATATACAAAACTAGATATACTTGCATTCTTGAAAGGAACTTAGATAACACTACAAAGAAAATATATAATATAGCATAAAATTTTAAGTCATGTGTTTATAATTAATATTGATTCATTCATACTGTTTATAAATTATCAATATCAATAGTAAGACTTTCTAAATATTTTATATTATAATTAGATCTTATCTTCTACTTTTTATGCCAACTTTTTAAATCACTTTCTAACAATTTAATTTATATATTTAGGTGGCGTAGATTTAAATAATATTTTGATCAAGAAACTAAATTTGATTTTTAATTGTATAAAATTATTTTAAATAAAAAAAAAAAATCATTTCTATCATATTTTGACTCAAATATTTAATAAACTGTCCAAGAATGATTCCCAGTTCCCACCTTAATTTTGTATCCTAGGTTTATGACTATTTTAAATTTTCTTGGCCTGAGTTTTATTTAACAGACAAACTGGGTGCGTTTACTGAATTATCGCCTATAATTTTAACAAATTGCTCATGGCACAATCCCAAAAAAACAAAAGGAAATTCTAAATAAATATCATTTAAATTTGAAATTTTTTTAAAAGTTTGTTAACATATGTAAAAGGATAAATAGGTCTAAAGGGATTATTATGAAATTTGAAATGTTATATTTTTACTAAAATGCTTCTCAAGTTTTTTCTTAAAAAAAAAACCTTTGCTGACGTCAGAGCTCCAATGACAGCTTGAATAATGTGATTGACTACTTTAATATATGGATTGACCATTTGAGCTCTATAAACCCTATCTAATGTTGTTAACAAGTTGAATAAAAGGTAATGATAATTTAAGCATAGCAATTGACAAATTGTGCTCCGAGCTTACTAATGGTTACACTCAAATTATCATTTTAATATTAAAGTTGTCTTTGTTTTTATTCGACTTGTCAACGATGCAGAGCTTAAGGAACTCAAGTAGTTCATCCCTATACTCAAGTAACTATTCTCATTACTCAAGTTGTCACTAGAACTGTGGTCGTCGAAGTCCCGTCTGCGAGGTGGTATTGGCCGTTAGAGCTTTGGCGGCGGTGAGGGTTTTTCTTTTTCTCTTTTTAAAAAATTGAGGAGCATTTTGGTAAAAACATAACATTTTAAAATCTCAAATTAATTTCTTGTAACATATTTGTCATTTCTACATGTTAACAGATTTTTTTGGAGTTTTCTAAATTTAAATGGTATTTATTTAAAATTTTCTCCAATTTTAAACAAATTGTGTTGCAACTATATTAATAAAAAGGCCCCACAGATTTTGAGTTCAGGGCACTTTGGTAATATAAGGAAAGGAAAAACGAAAACTCGCACCCTTTTTATTGTTGTGACAGAGGCGAGAAGGAAGCACCATTCTCATCTTTTCCCCATTTCTGATCTCTCCTTTCTCTCCACGAAGCTTCACTCACAAATCCAGGCAAAGAAAGAGAGAGGGAGAGACGGAAAAACAGAGGGAGAAGAAAACTCTGAGAGCTTTTAAAGACTCTGTCTTTTCTCATTTTTTTGTACTCTAGTCTGCTATTGTTCTTGTTTCTTCTCCCTGTACTACAGCAGCATTCAGAAATAAGCCTCACATTTCTTCAGCCGCCATCATGATCTCCTCTAACAGCTGCAGCTTCCTGGTAATTTGAACTGAGGATTTTGAATCGTATTTCATCTCTTTGATCTGAAGTTCACGCGTGTCTTCTATCTTACATATCTGGGATTTAGCGTTTTCCTGTTGATTAATCAGAAAGTAATTGTCTTCTCTTCTAACTTTTTATATAATAAGAACCTAAAGTCGGTAAATGAAATTAATGTTTCTGGGTCCTCTGCTCAGCGATCAAGAACTAATGTTTGTCCCTTTTTTGTTTAAATTACGTGATTTGTCTATCTGGGTACTGATAATTTGTCCTGTCACTGTGAAAATTCGATTCAGAGCAACACAGGAGTAGGTGGGTCTTGCAGCAACTTCTCTGATGTGCAGAGAAGATGTTCCCGTCCCCCGACGATCGTATGTATGGCTCAAAGCAGCAGGTCAAATGACCGAAATGCCAGCGTGGCGGTGGAGACCAAGTTGAATGGAATTAATGACGAGTCTGTGGTGGTCGACGTGAACGGTAAGCCCACCGTAGGCGGCGGCGTTCAGGACTCATACGGTGAAGATAGTGCCACAGAGGACCACTTTGTTACGCCGTGGAGTGTCTCTGTTGCGAGGTCTCATATTGATTCATTTTGATTAATTCCTACCATAGAACTCAATTTATAAGAATCTAGATATAATCTAGACAAGTGCGTGGTAGCTTCTGAATTCGGGTAATGGGTATTTGATTGAAAAGTATTGATCTGATGAAAAGGGGGAAAAACGATTTTTATTTATTTATTTATTTATTTTTTTGCCTTTGGTGTAATTTCCTAGCAACTTGATTATTTTAATTTGTCTTCGAACACTATGATTCGTATATTCTGGTTTTTCTTTTGTATATTCTTTTGTACATCATGTTGTTCTGCTTCATATTCTTTGATTGAAAGGTTTCATTTTTTTTTTTTTTTTTTTTTTTTTTCCGTCCTTGGCCCCTCCTTTTGTGTTTGTGATTATTTGGATTGGTTTCTTTCTTTAGGGGCTGTTGCCTGTGATTGTGTTGGTTGAACATGAAGAAGCACCTTATGTATAATGGTCACAATGAGTGGAGAAGATTTAGATATGATGCCTATTAATAGTTTTTTTTTTTTGGCAGTGGATATACTTTGTTGCGAGATCCACACCACAACAAAGGGCTTGCTTTCACTGAGAAAGAGAGAGATGCCCACTACTTGCGCGGTTTACTTCCCCCAACAACTATTTCTCAAGATACTCAGGTGATCAAGACATGGGAATATTCTGAATAATTTCTGTTTATTTGTTCTTTATAACATCAGTTTAAAGTGACTGTCATTTTATTGTTCAGGTGAAGAAAATGATCCGACATATACGCCAGTATCAGGTTCCATTGCAGAAATACATGGCAATGATGGATCTTCAGGTGCACTTGCAAAAAAATTTTAGTAAAGCGATATTTTTGTCTGCTTCTTTGCTTGAAATATTGTTCTTTTATCACCAGAAGGATTTGGATGATAACTCCTGTAGTTTTAAATAACCTTTGTCTATAAGGGTTGTAATTTTCATTGCTTTTCCTATTGGATTTGATTTACACTTTTGAAATGCGTCTTTGCATATCCTGCAGAAAGTGTCTGCATAGTTAGATTTGTTATGGAGTTATAATCTAAGCTTCAGTTTTTTATATTTGTTTCAGGAGCGTAATGAAAGGCTGTTTTACAAACTTCTTATTGACCATGTTGAGGAGTTACTTCCAGTTGTCTATACTCCAACTGTAGGGGAGGCTTGCCAGAAGTATGGTAGCATCTTTATGCGTCCTCAAGGCCTTTATATCAGTCTGAAAGAAAAGTAAGTTTGGGTTGAATTGCTCTTTTTCCCAGCGCTCTTTGTCAGCAATATTCTATGGAAAGTGTTTGCTTAGTTAGAATACCTTCTCATTTTTTACTGACAAAGCAACTATTCCTTCTTCTTTTGGGCTGTTAAAGGGGGAGGGTTCTTGAAGTTCTAAGGAATTGGCCCCAGAAGGACATTCAAGTCATTGTTGTAACTGATGGTGAGCGGATCTTGGGTCTCGGAGATCTTGGTTGTCAGGTAACTTTTACTATAGTATTTTATATATAGAATTTGATATATTGATGCACAAAATCTAATAATGTAACCTCTCTCAGGGTATGGCAATACCAGTGGGGAAACTTTCATTATATACTGCACTTGGAGGAGTTCGTCCTTCTGCTGTAAGTTTTGGCATTGATGAGGAAAATATTGTTGAACTTGATTGATCATGCTTTACATTATTTGCTTGGGGAGCTTAAATCCATGAATGTTTATTATGATCCTAAGAGTGTTATCATTTAATTGAGCTTTTCTTGTTGAGCTTTTTTGTATTTTTTCCTAAATTTCTTTTAACAACTATGATACCATCTTGTCATCTGCTTGTTTCAGTGCCTGCCTATTACCATTGATGTGGGTACAAACAATGAGACCTTGTTAAATGATGAATTATATATTGGGCTCAAGCAAAGACGAGCAACTGGACAGGTTCATGATTTATTTATTCATTCTTAATCTTGAGCATCTAGGTTATCCATTTTTTTCATAGTATTCAGATTGCTTCAACTTTTCTTCTTGCAGGAATATGCTGAGCTTATCCATGAATTTATGACAGCTGCCAAGCAAAATTATGGGGAAAAGGTCCTCATTCAGGTACTAGCCTATGACCGAAGACATTATTTCTATGGTCTCTTGGAAACTTCAAAACTTACTAAAGGTTTCCTGAAACTGTTGTGCCTGTTCTTTCAGTTTGAAGACTTTGCAAACCACAATGCATTTGATCTGCTTGAAAAATATAGTTCAACTCATCTTGTATTCAATGATGATATTCAGGTAAGAAATTCTTGTCTTGAGTAAAGAATTTGGGCACTTTGATAATAATATCTCTTAATATATTATCTTTACGTCATTCCAGGGGACAGCGTCAGTGGTCCTTGCTGGATTAGTTGCTGCTCTCAAAGTTGTTGGAGGAAATTTAGCTGACCACAAATTCTTATTCCTTGGTGCTGGAGAGGTATGTCCATATGATTGTAAAACCACTTTTATTTCTTATTTGGTTCTCACAGTAGGAAAGATAAGTTTAAACAATTTTCCCTATCTGAAGGAGAAATAAAAAAAGTATCATGTCCTCATGGCTAAATCGTATTGGTTGGTGGTTGCAGGCTGGCACTGGAATAGCAGAACTCATAGCACTTGAAATTTCTAAACAGGTTGATAGTCACTTTTAGAATGCTGTTGTGGCTTGAGCATTGCATGTAAATGATTTAGATTTGTTGAGAAATTGCCATTGATTATGCAGACGAATGCCCCACTTGAGGAAGTGCGCAAGAACATTTGGTTGGTTGACTCCAAGGTTGTTTATAAACATCTCTGTAGCTCTCCCCTTTAAAACCTTAATTGTCATCTTCGAGCTGAATAACCCTCAGTTGTTACCTTTTCAGGGATTGATTGTCAGTTCCAGAAAAGAATCGCTCCAACATTTTAAGAAACCATGGGCTCATGACCATGAGCCGGTTAAAAATATATTCGATGCTGTGAATGTATGCTCAACATTTGTTTCTCTACTCTATCACTCGCTCTCTCTCTCTCAGATACCCTAAATATGCAGAGTCAAAACGGTTTTTAATTCTTACATTTCCAATCTTATTGTCTCAGCAAATTAAGCCGACTGTGTTGATTGGAACATCTGGGCAAGGGAAAACCTTCACAAAAGAGGTTGTTGAAGCTATGGCCACCATTAATAAGGTATAATTTCTTAATCAGTCCATTAGTCTATATGTCTGGGTTTTTATTTCACTTAAGATTAGCTCCTAACAGTGTGCTTTGTATGATAATGATCGCAGAGACCCGTTATATTTTCTCTTTCCAATCCAACGTCTCAGTCAGAATGTACTGCTGAAGAAGCATATAACTGGAGCAAGGTAATTTGAAGATGCAAATTAGTATCTTCTCAGAAGAACCTTTTCCTCCTTATCCATTCGTATAATTAAAGGCAAAAACTTGAGTGAACTTCCTCAAATGTTGACTATTTGTTTCTCCTGCAAATAAAAAGGATGATGATATTTGTTTATTGGATATCTCAAACAAACACCATAGTTCACCTTAGTTTTTCCCATATCTTCACTTGTGTGAATGGCTAATATCAACCATTATTGACTGCTTTAAATTTTGTGTTCCCTGTCCTTGTGCTGTCAGGGGCGTGCTGTTTTTGCTAGTGGAAGCCCATTTCCTCCTGTTGAGTATGAGGGAAAAGTGTTTGTGCCTGGACAGGTCCTAAATTCTAACCCTGCCCTCTAGAGAATTTATTTCTGTACTATGTACTAAAAATTGGCACAAGAAGTAATGAATAATTTGTGACCCCCCTCGCTTTCTGTGTCCATCAGGCCAACAATGCTTACATCTTTCCTGGACTTGGTCTGGGCGTACTAATGTCTGGGACAATCCGAGTACACGAGGACCTGCTTCTGGCAGCTGGTAAGTGCACAAGACTTTTGAACTGCAACAAATGGTCCATTGCATTAAGCATGCAATGGACCAATTTTCAGATTCATAATAATTCTTCCTCTACTTTAATCTCTCCCTGGCCATGTTATAACTTTTGGTTGTTTCCAAAGCTGGTGGCTAGGTAGCTGAAAGCTGAAATCTTTTTCAGCTGTTGGACAGCTTTTTCTCTCTTTCTTTTTTTTTTTTTAGCATCTAAACTTGATTCTTTGGAATTCTCTTCAATTTTTGATCTGTTTGATGAAACAAATTCAATGATTTTCAATTTTGCATTTGTTTCAACAGCGGAAGCTTTAGCTGCACAAGTGACCCAAGAGAACTTTGACAAGGGGCTCATATTCCCTCCCTTCACTAACATCAGAAAGATCTCAGCACACATAGCTGCTAATGTTGCTGCCAAGGCTTACGAGCTTGGTGAGCCTCTTTTTATCTTCCCCAGTTTTTATTGCTGATATGGAATTAACATCTCATGCAACTTGTTTAAATATCATGGCTTATGAAGCCTCTTTTAGTTTAGATAATTAGATATGATAGGTAATTGAATTTCCGTTTTATGTGTCAGGCCTGGCCACCCACCTTCCTCAACCGAAAGATTTGGTGAAGTATGCTGAGAGCTGTATGTACTCCCCTTTATATCGCGGCTACCGGTAAAGCCATGACACATTAGGACTCCCTCATTTCTTGGTTTGATCGTAAAATCATTAAACTGTCATTTTTTCTTTATTTGTTTGTTTTCACTCAAAATGTACTAATACATGTCCTGTTGTTTGGTTCAAGTAATGGGTGAGTCCAGGTAGGACGTAGGTGGGTGATGGTAGTTGGAATTGAAGAACTACAGTGAATCAGTCACAGCCTAAAAAAATGTTGTGTATTTGTAATATTATATCATTCAAATTTACAAAAAAAAGTGAAGCACATCTCAAAGAGCCTTTAATGTAATGTGGGATCATCCTTTTGCATAATTGCAATTTGGTTTGTATGGATAGTGAGAGGAGATAAAATCTGTATCTCTATCTAGGAGATGCTTTACTAAAGATATTCACTGCCTCAGCTAGGTGGCTCACAGGTTTTAGCTTCACTTTTGAATAATCATCGGAAATATTTTTCGAGTTTGCAAGATCCAACGTTGGACAATTGCAACACATAAATTCCCATGTTCTCACTTTCCTTTCCTCTTTTGTTTGGGTAGGGGAGAAGATGTCACTTCAGCTCTTCCATTATTTAATTGAAAGAACATAAAATTTAAAACCAAAAATGAAATGAATAAGAATATTTTGTCCGAATATGGGGCATGCGTATTAACTTCTCAAACGATGGTTCATCTAACTTTACCAAATGAACCATAAAATAGACTTTAATAACCTTTAAAACTTGGGACAATTATAATAAAGAACTTAAGAAAAATAATATTTATTAAGAAGGACCATAAAAATAGTAATTATTTTGAAGAACCGAAAATTAAAACATAAAAATAAAAAAACTAAATTATCCTTAACCAAGTTTCCTATAATCATCGACTGATTTCTGATTTCGTTAGCGTGTGTTAGAGTTGCACCAACACAACGCAATAGATGAAAGATTCAAGATTTTTGAAAATGTGGGTATTGAAAGTGAAAGAAAATGGTAGGGAGGGTAGAAATGATTTTAAAATACAGTAGCTCTTGGTGACGAATGGCTTTGAGCTTATTGAACCGAGAATGGGATACCCAACTGATGCATATCATAGATGGAAGTAGGAGGAAGCAAACTTTATGACTAAAAGGGTGCTGACAGTGGGTTCGGGTATTCAGACCCTCTCAAGTGTTTCAACTCACATATTTCTATAGGAGAGGTGAGATGGTGGAGGAAGAAGATCAAAGATGAAGTCTGTAGTATACACGCGGCTGTGGCTCTTTATTGTTATCTCTCCATAAAATTTAGAAGAGAGACGGAAAAGGAAGTTCATAATTGAAAGGCAAGTTTGATCAATCAAGTCGGATTCTAATTTTTCATTAACCATTAATCATTTTAAATTCTAATTTAGTTAAAGAGAATGTAGAAAATTTAGTTAAGAGTAATTTAATATTTCTATTTTTATGTTTTAATTTCCGATCCTTCAAAATAATTATTATTTTTATGATCCTTCTTAATAAATATTATTTTTCTTAGATCCTTTATTATAATTTTCCCTTTAAAACTTTTCACTATTTTACTTCTTTATTTTAGCGTTTACTTTATGATTATTGTTGAGTCCACATAATCATTTTCCGACATAGCATTATACCAAACAAAAGACCTGAAAAACAAAGTTCTAGAAAGAGATCAATCCATTTTTCCCTATACAAAAATTTAAGATATATATATTATTAAGACAACCTCGAACGAAGCAACAATTACATCAAGGATCCTCCAGCAGACAAGTGCGTTAGATCCACTGAATTGGGACGACACAGAACTTGAGGCCGAATGAAAACCTAGTAGTCTTCCAAAGCGAAAATATAGAATGAAGCTCTAATTGCCATCTGTTGTTGTTAGGGCCTCATCAAGAAGTCTCCGTGCTTCCTCTCTCCTTCTGAAATAAAATAGATAATATAAATTTAAAAATTGGATTAGCAAAGACTAATGACCAGACAGTGTCAGAAACTTCATGCTGATAATGATATTACTATACTTAGAAAACCACTATCAGTCCTGGATATGGTTTTGAATGATCAACACTTCTACTACTATTAGTTTTACTAGTTAGATGTGTTATGGGCTAGATTTTCTTAGTCGAGTTCCTGTTTTCTCTTATCAACTTCGGCTTGCCTATATTATCCCAAAAGAAAAAAGAAAACCACTATCAGCAAGTACCTACCCAGGTGAAATAAGGTTATTAATATATTAACCCACCTGTCTGCCTCCCTAGTATTTGAATTAAGTCCCAAGGGAAAGTAGCCTACTTTTGGAAGAGCTCCTTCACATATGAGAACGAAACAGATTATCCACAATGAGCACCAAATGAACAACTACTGTTATGGGCTATACTTCGAATGTTAGCTTCAGTTGTCCTCTTAAAGAAACAAAAAGAAAGGATTGTTCTGAGACAGGAATTGTGAAACAAGGGAATAAGTAGCTGTCAAGACACTTGTTTTAACAATTATTCAAATCAGATTTTCAGTCCAAACAAATATCATTCTGCTATAACACAATTATTAAACAAGATAGAATAAGAAAGCAAACTTTCTTAGGTTCATATGCAATAAAAAACTAATAGACAATATATACCTTTTTATGTCCTCCACTGCTTGTTTACGACGCTGTATTTGAAGTTCTAAAATGTGAATCAATGTTGCTCTAGCCTGCAGATTGAAATACAAAAATATAATGGACAATATTCCAAAGATATAGGTAAACTATCAACATCATGCCTGCAGGTAAATATATGTACATATGCAGAAAACTATGTTTAGAACCTGATGGGGGCGCAGTGAATTTAGAAGGTGATGCAGGTTCTTGAATACGAGAGATATTTCTTCTACCCTCCTCGCATATTGTGATGGTCTCTCAATGAGAACATCAGCAAGCTCCAAAATGTGAAGCTGCAAGTCTCCGTTTAGTGATCTCAGCTCCTTCTTATAATCTACAGAAGGTGGTTAACTTCAATTAGGTAGAAAGCTACTGATTCTAAATAATGCACATCCCGGTAGAACTGATGATAATGATATTAAGGAGAGGAAAACAAAAAACACGAACCATTTAACCCCATTAAAACCAATCATTTCTCATGCTGTCTCAAATCTCAAATCTCAAATCATTTCATCTAAATTATTAATAACTTTTGCAGAAGATTCAATTCACTCACTTATAATTAACAAGACTGAGAGCAATAGCTCAACTGATCATGTATCCAGGAAAGGGATTTTCTCATGACATAAGTCCACAAGTGGCTTGAAGCGATGCTTATTATTGTATTTGTTCTATGTTAATAATTTAGTTTTACTCTCTGTCAAAAAATGACAGAAAACGACTAGCTCCTCCAATGAAGTGCAGAATATTCACCATGGATGCCAAGCAGCAGGCAGTATGAGAACAAATGACATGCAATCTCTAAATCATGCTTCACTCAGAACACTTCTCAATAATATGAAGCAAGGATAACTGGATGATTAAAAGTTTAACTGATAATTAAATATTTCTGTTACTTGAACAAACAAGAACCTCTAGTCCATGATCCTTAGGCTCTGTGTTCACATCGAGAATGCCCATCAATCAATAATAAGAAACAAGAATCTGAAATTATTAAAAAAAATAAAGAAAACAAAAACTAAGTAAGCATCCATTCAGACAGATAGAAGACGATAAATTCTTGACACTTGATGACTGTCCCATAGAAACATACCATATGGTGGTTTGGGTAAAAATATTATCATACATCTGAATCTATTTCTGATAATCTATATGGTGGTTTGGGAGCATAATCAAACTGAATAAATAGCCTACCAACATCAGGGCCCTTAGGATAGAGTTGGCGCACTCCCTGCTCTTCCAAACTTGGTAGAGTGTCATCAGTCTACAAAAATTATTGAAGAAATTAATGGGAGAGGTTATCATATCAATAAGATTCATGCACAGAAATGCAAAAGAAAACAAATGGAATATATCAAAAACAGTATTCCAACTAGAAAGGCTTTTCCTCAAAAAACAATTGAAGCAAAAGCAAGTAAAAATAAGGGAGGTTTCCAAGAATGCGTTTAAACTTTTAAAGCCTTTAAAATAAGCCAATAAATACTCCCTCCATTAACAAATATAAGGAACAAGTATATTGATACATACGTATCAATAGACATTACTAAAAGTAGTTGGGTGTCTGCAATTATTTTCCGTTCCGGTTTTGCCCACCACTAAAGCAGTTGAGTTATAGTCTACAATTACATGGGAAAATAGAAAGTATTCAAGGGCATTTTTGGAAAGAGCATTAAATATTCATTCAACTCTGCAACATTCCTTATATTTGATAACGAATAATCTTAGCAAATTATTCTTAGATTTGATAGTTGATGGAGTATAAGACAATTTAACATCCCATCACAACTGGAAGAGTTAAAAGTTAAAACGCCAATTATTTGTGGAGACAGAAAAAGGCTTTCCAAAAATCAAAATCACCCAAAGAGCGTGAATTCTTACCGTGTAAGTGGCTCCAAAACAAACATAAGTCCCTTCTATAGGAGGAGGAGGTTCTGGAGCTGATTTAGGGTCTTGTGAATAATCTTTATAGAGTCTGTAATAGGGTGGTGGCGGCGGATATGTTGCTGTTGCCATAACAAGTTCTTCCTAACACAACCTTAAGCACTGAAAATGTAAATATAACCAAATTAAGTCAAGCATAATAGTGTTATTTACAGTCTAGAGGAAAGAAAGCTGAAAACTTTACATGCCTGTACCAAAGGAAAGACTACTCAAAAGCACAAACAAACATATAGATTAAATTAACTAGTCATGCACTCACTCACAAGACTTGGAAGTTTCACAGGTTGGAAAATAATTGTAAGTTTAGTTTCTTGTTGACAAATTTGTTCTATTAATTCATGCTCTATCCATGATGAACATAAAGCATGTATTGGCAGTAACTATATTCTATCTTCGGCTAAAAGGAGAATGATGTGTAAGTTGTAATTAATACAGGATAGGGTAGTTATAGTAGTTTAAGTTGTTAAGGGAATATAGCCGTCATAGGTTGAAGGGAGTTAGCACCTATATAAAGGGGATGAATTGTAATTAAGATGTTATGCTTCATGAGTAATCTCAGTGACACTATTCAGTCTATCTTCCCCTTCCTAGGCAGCTTTCTCACGAGAAGGATCCCCTACTAGAAAAGAGGCCATGGCCAAGAGAGAGAAGGAGTCCTATCGAAGTCACTTTTTCCAAGGTTAAGGTAAGTTCAGCGCGCCCTCCCCCTCCCTCTTCTCTTTACCACTGAGAATGTTGGAATTAAAAGACTGCTCTTGACATCGACTGACTAAAGGGAAAATTGTACTAACTCAGGTCCTAAGTATAAGCTTATTTGCAGTGTAATTTTCACTACGAACAAGATCTTATATTAAGGATTGGAGGTAGTACTTAAGTAATAGAGTTACCATTACCAATACACTAAATAGAGGCAGGATATATAGGGGATACTGCAGCTTATCTAGTTTGTAGGCCAATTCAACCAGTGGAGAGGTAGCTCAGGGCATAGATGATCCAACAGTTACACCGCATGCACTAGGAACTCAGGCATTTGCAGAGTTGCAGTCTCATTTAACAAGACAAGAACCCTTTCCAAATGGTCCCAACCAGGCAGTCTCAACAATTAGCATATCACTCATTCAAAACAATTTTAATTTCATTACCACAGAAATGGTGATTTTATATACGTTAATTTAATAGTACACATTCAATAAAGAGTCCTCCAGCAACACTGCAGGTACCACATCACTAGCTCTAAAGGCAGTATCTTGCAAGGAATAAAAGACTAAAGAGGCAAGAGAAAAGGGGGAAAAACAATTATCATCATTAAAAAGAGAAAGAAGCTAGACTGCAACAAATGCCTATCTGGGTGCCAAAATGAGGATGACATTGATGATGGGTTACCAGCACATTGATGATGGGTTACCAGCAACATTGCAGGTAAAACACATCACCACCTCTGAAGGCAGTCTCTTGCAATGAAAGAAAAGAGGCAATGGATAGGGAAAACTGATCTCATATTAAAGAGACTATAATTTAAACAAAAACACCTTGCTGGTTGCGAAAATGAGAATGACATCAATGAGATGAAGAGTTAAATTCAGGTATCCATTAAAAATTGAAGTTCGGGAGGGAGTATTTGTGCACATTTCACGTGGACGATCTTTTTCGTAGCAAAATATAACGAAATTTGAATTCACCGGAAAAGAGTCATTGCAATAGCAGAGGGCATCAACAAGAATAGCACTTTATTTTCAGACACCCCAAAAAACAACGTTCGTCAGCTGAATCCTATGATAACTAAACTAGTCATATGTTCTCACTTTATTTTTCAGAAATTCAATGATTAAACAAAAAAGACACTAGCTAGACACAAAACAAATCAAGGAAATGAAATTGTTTCTATGGACCAACTTCGCCACCAAACAAAGAACTCACAAAAATATTATTTCAGCATCACAGGTTCGACACGCGGGAAATTATAAAGAAACACTATCTCAACATCACAGAATGAACAGATGGAGGGAAGAGAACGAAGAAGAGAGCATTACGGAAAGGAGTATCTTCACACTCAGCAGCGGTACGTCAACGAATGGCCTCCACCGACAGCGTGAAGGTCGCTCGGCGTCGCAGGCAAACTCCGACGAACGGTGGGTGCTTTGGGTGTTTATGAGGATATTTTTATGGCTAAAAATAACGAGAAATTAGAAAAATGTTCACATACATGCCCGATAAATTGAAGCTGGACTATTGTTCACCTTGCTTCTCACCTCACCGCCGAGACGATCGAGATCTAAATCATCTGATAACGCAGTTACTAAACGGCAACGCATCAGCAGAGAAACCCCGAGACCGAGACTAGCCGCGTGTTCGAGACTTCACAGACCTTTTTCAACGGTTTCCACCTTCCAGTTTCCACGCGCTACTTTGTGTTTTTGACTTTTTTCCCGCTGCATACTCCATCTTTGACTCCCCATTTTCTAGGGCCGAATTTAGGCCACCATAATTGGTAGAGGAAATTGGGAGGCTTGTTTAAGCCCTGACCATGATTCGGGTTTGAAAAATAGGCCAAAAATTTAAAATTAGTCCTGCAGAACCGGGCCTATAGGGCTTCAGGCAGTGGCGGACCCAGAATCTAATATTTGTAGGTGCACAACTAGTGGTGGAATTCGGGGGTCTTTTTGGCGGGTTTTAAACTGTTTTGGCGTGTTGAAGAAATCTAACCGTTAGGATCCCTAAGTAAGAAAAGGCTAGCATTCGTTGTGGTAAAAAAGCGAGTTAATTAAGAACAATACATGAAGCAATAAAAGCACGATCAAGTTGATCGATGCAAGTTTGGTTTTGCATTAGAGAGTGTCAAAACTATAACTAAACCAAACCAGCTTTTGATCTATAGATCGGGTATGGGATCCATTGACTCGCCTTTATCTATACTTCTCGAACATTTTAACGATCGGGCAATTCAATGAGAGAGACAATAAAGCTCATTCACGCCATATATATGGTGAGAAGCGTGAACTTATGAATTAGAAGGATTTTGATTGACACTCACTTGTATCGGTCTGAATTCGAACCTTGATCTGTTGTGAGAAGTACTATAACGTATTTTCATTGCGAGATTAAAACAATCGGACGCTTGACAGTGCGTACCATGTGTGTAGGGCGATTGAACTGGGGCCGGCAAAGCCAAGAACTTGGCTATATGTTAGATTTAGATTCCTTCGTATGAAAAACGTTAATATGCGTTGCTCATATTCATAATGATAACTACGACTTTTCACGTATGATTCGGTGTTTCCATCATTTTTTTGTCGGTAGCCATAAGAAGAAATCGAAAAATAAACCTCGAGATATGAGAAGAAGGCAACTAGTTGCAAATCACCAAAGAGAAAGCGCGAGAGAAATCGCCGCTTTAGGGTTCGGTCACAAACGAAACGAGCATGAACGAGAATGCTCGAAAATCTCAGATCCAAGAATCACATATCGAATACCACGAGATCGAAAAACGCAGATCGAAGAACACGAGATCCAAATTAGAGAAAGGGAAGAAGCTGTGTAGGCTTGAAGACGAGAGAGGAAGAAAACGAGAGATCGATGGAGTGGAGTGTGAGAGTTGGAGACAAAAAAGTTGGAGCAAAAGGAGAGTATGAGGCTCGAACCGGCGACCTAAGGAAAAGGGTATAAAGCATTAACCAACCGAACTAGGTGGACATGTTATAACTAGGTTCTCTCAAATTTTATATATTTTGTGTCTGCACTTGCCCACATTGGCACCAATGTAGGTCCGCCACTGGCTTCGGGCTTAATCGAGCCGGCCCTGTAGGGCCTCGAACTGGCCCGTTTAACTGTAGCTTTAAAAAAATAAAATAAAATAATTACTTAGACTTTCACTTAATGAATGTGTTTATTTGTAATTATTTAATTTTTTTTAGTTTAAACTATAACCCTTTTTTATGTTTATTATTATTCTGTATTAAAACACATAATTAGTTATTATAAATTTTAAAGAAGGGATGTTTTCATATTAAATAAACACATACTTTGATATTACAATATTATATAAGTAATAAATTATAAATATATTTTGTGTAAAATAAGTATAATTATTTTTACCGTCAAGTAAAATCATACATGAACTGAAGGAATTTGCAAACACACAAAATTAGGGGATGGAAAGCATTTTATCATGGGCATACATCAAGCAATTCCTTTGTTTAATATTTTTTGAAAAAAAGGAAAAAAAAAACATATCCTTTGTGTTTATTTGTTTTTATTACGAATTAATCAATGTGTTTATTTATTGAATGATTTATATTATTTAGATATTAATGTTGATAACATTTATTTGATAGATTAGAACTTTAATAGTTGTAATTACTAATTACATTCCTTTGAAAAAATGGAAGGAAAAATATTAAAATTTGGAATAGTAATTTTCAGGCCTTGTAGGGCCAGCCCTGACCCTGGTACTATCGGGTCGGGCTTTAAAAAACAGATGTTTTCCTTACCCCAGGCCCTATCAGGCCAGCCGACCCTGATTCCCAGCTCTAATAATTGGGTCCAATTTGACTCTTTTTATTTTTAAAACAAATATACAAATAACTTTTAAGCTCTAATCATTTACCAACACGGGGTTGGTAGATGATTAGAGCTTAAAAGTTACTTGTATATTTTTTTGAAAAATAAAGAATCAAATTTTGCGGACAAAATCTAAATTAGTAGAAACCAAAGATTTCGGTAAATCGGGTGGGATACTAAAAAAAAAAAAAAAAAAAAAAAAAAAAAAAAAAAAAAAAAAAAAACTACCAACACGGAGTTGAGTTAAAGGGAGGGGTTAATCCCTCGTAATGTATCAAATCAAAGTTTGAATTTTTATAGTAAAAAATGCTCACATTTAGTATCTAATAGTGCCTAAATAGGAATGCCTCCAATAAAAAAACAAATATATATAAAAGTTCTATTCAACTTTTTCTAAATTATTAATTTAATCCCTAATAACTGCTGCTCTCCTATTATTTCCCGACTCAATATTAAGTTCTTGTAGTTTATTGGATTAGAGATTGAGTTATTTTGAAATAAAAAAACTATAAAGATTATAACTAGTCACATCAAAATAAGCTTTGATTACTTGAGTATGAAGTCTCGGATATGGGCCCTATAAATATAGAAAATGTACTTATGAGAATAATTTCTAATTGGATGCGACAATATTCGAATCCAACTAAGTTATATGGCCTTATTAAAAAAAATTTAGAGATTGAATTTATCATTAAAAAAATTAAAGACAGTAAGAAGGACCAAACCTCTTTTGACATTTATGTTTTGTTTGGTGCTTGTTACTCCTATCTCAATATTAGGGGGGAAAAAGTCTTATAAGACCATCACATCTAAACCTCTATAAGCGGAGATGGTTTTAGAAACTATGATCAATGGTATTTTTATAAATATTGATACAACTTAACATCAGTCGCGCTCTCGCACGGTCTAAATAATATTTTTAGAAAGATTGTAATTTAATGTGGTGTCGATAAGTATTAAATATAAAAAAAAAAAATTAAAACTTTAAATTCTTTTTTACACTAGATGCTTATACATCATGTGTAAATATCTTTTTCGATGCTATTGTTTCTTTATAACTGGTCTTAAATGTTTCAGACTCTTCAACTTCCAAGGTAAACTTCTCAACTACGCGTTTCTTCTAAATTTGAGGCTACTTTAATACATGTAATCTTCATCCACCTTGTCTATTTAAACTCTTCATTTATTTCATTTCTTCAGATTCAACTCATCTTCCTCTCGACTCTAAAATATCAATAAGGTGGGTGTTAGGGCTAATTTTATTCAACCTCATTTTCCTTCAACCCCTCTACAGCCAACTCCACCTCCACCTTCAGCCAAGCAGCTTCTTCAGCAACTCCTTGTGAGGTGGATCATATAGATAGACACCTCAGAAGACTCATCTCGTTGTTCCACACTATCAACAACAAACTCAACCTTTGCCCTCGACGCCAATAACGTCGAGTACACTTTTTTGGACAACCTCACCTCTTCCTCTTCCCCTTCTTCCTTCTCTGCCTCTGGTGATGAGGAGGAATATTGAGGAGTTTTTCTATTATTATGTAAAATATTTTTGTAATCTATATACTGATGCTTATTGTTAATGAAAAAAACATTTTTATTTCTAATCTTCATCTTGTTTGATCTTGATCTTGATCACGTTTCTTTTATCTTTGTTCCATTATTTTTGGGATGTTGTTCATGTTAAATATATAATTTAATTATATTCGGACCGGTCATAGTGGCACAAGATATTTGCTAAATGGAAGCTAAATGAATGTACAAGATTTGCTTGATCGATATTCTCTCTGGTTGGTTGTGATTTTTTTTCCCTGTAGTTTTGCATGGCAGGTGACTTTGTGATATATGTGGTGGTGTTAATTTGGGCATGTGCCATAATCACTTCATTGTGATTAATTCAGCATACCAACACCACCACATATATCACAAAGTTTAGTTTGCGATGGAAATCTGCACAAGACATGCATACAAAGCACAGAGTTTGGATGAGCGCCAAACAAATCATATATTCATGAGTTGAGAAATGTCTAATATGTGATATATGTGATGGTGTGGGTAGCTAGTATATTCATGCTTTTTTCAAGTTTAATGTAGCTCGTAACCATATAGTTTGTACGTAATACATCGGATTTGAAGAAAGTAGTGATAATTTTGGCCAATCAACACCACCACACATAGCACAAACGATAGTAATTGAGTGCTAAAGAGGCCAATAATAACAACTAACATTAATTCTAGTAATATGAAGAGTGCCAAATTGAGTGGTTTTTTGCATCTTTCCCTTATGTTTACAATGGATTTGTATTTAATATGGTTATTACTAATTTTTTTCTTTTTAATTGCAAAGAGGAGCATGAAGAGTGCCAAAAAGATATCCGGAGAGCTTTAAGTTGAGTGGTTTTTGTAGCTATCACTTTCATTCTTGTATATATGTGAAGAGCATTAAATAATATGATATAATATTGTAACTTTGTGTAATTGTTAACAGGGTAATGAATAAACACAGTTGGTAAAAAGGCTAAATGGACATACATTACGAGCCATTTTTGTAGGACTTGGAAAATGAAAAAAGCCTTCATTCCACAAGTATGTTAATTGCGAATTTCTTGGTTTAGATTTTTTATGTTGACTGTATATTCTTTGTGGTCGTTGTAGTTATGGTAGGAAATTTTTATCCATGGAATTTGTAATGGCTGGAGTTGTGAAGTTTGTGATTATGACAATGATACAATTTCATTTTATCATTCTCAAAATGACAATTTTACGAATTCTATAGACAAAAGTTTACGTACGTGTATATTAATTGAATCTTGTTTGCAATGGCTTTGTTCTTTTCAATTTTTTTTTTTGGTTTGGATGCCCCTTCCTTGAAAAGGCTTAGATGATCATTGAGTGTTGGGTGAGAGTGTTGATTGTACTTTTAACCTTGACTTGTGGGAGCTGTAGATGCATGGTTTGTATTGCGAGTCATCTTTAAAGTCGATTGCGGCCTTTAGATTGAGTACTAAGTTTAGGCATTTTGGTTCTTTTGAGATTTTAGATAGAATATGGCTCTAGCCCGCCTCAATTTTAAGTGATTAAGGTGGATTATATTATTTAATTAAGTCGAGTCTAACATAGTTGATAGACAAACTTGAGAATTCTATTTTGTATGGTTGAATTTGGTTGTGTGATGATGTCTTGGTTGATATGGAAATCAAAATGAAGCCTTATTATAATCAGAAACTATTCGACTAGGTGGAGTTACTAGTTATTGGTTGATGATTAAGACGTTTAAATTTGACGACGCAAAAGGTAGGGCCGGTAATCTAGTCTTGGAAGGAAAAATTTGTTGAGCTAGATGACCTAATGATGATTGGACAAATCAACTTTAAAATGAGTGAATTGTTACAATCAATGCCATGTCATTTAGGTCAACAAATTTGTCCTTCCAAGTCTAGCTCATCAGCCCTATGTTTTTCATCCTCTAATTTAGAATTATTAATCCCCAACCAGTCACTAATATCTCGACATAATCAGTTATTACTTCCTTATTATTGGCCTTCTGTTTGGTCTCTTTCTCAAACAAGGCCTCCTTATGAAATCATATTCACACATATAAAATATTGTTCTCACTCTGTCATACTCATGTTCATTAAACAAGAATCTTCTCATTTATCACATGAAACTAGGGTAGGGTAGGGCAGAGTCATTTCATATTTGAGGTCCAAAAGGATCAAAATGCATAAGTATAGTAATCTAGCAACCAATCCATGGATAACTACATTTAACTGTTGGGATGCTCACAATATAAATCATACATCATCAGCATGCACATATCGAGCCTAAATTGCATCAACTAAATCCAACACTCAAAAGCTATCTAACTCCTTTGGAAGTGGGAGAATGCAAGCAAAAAAAGTAAACATTGAAAACACAAAGTTGGAATTAAACTAATTATTTAACAATATAAGGCTTCAGATTCATGTTTATTAGTTATATTTATTTATTTTTTGTCGATTGCTTTTTTGTTTTTAGGGTTGTCCCAGTCGATAGAATTTACGTTGCATAATATAGATTTTAGATATAATAATAATATCAAATAGGCTTCTAGAAATAAAACAAATAGTACATTTCTTTAAAAAAATGCATACTTTTTAGACCAAGTATGAAATTACCTAGTCTAAAAGGTGGATATTATTTTTAATTATAATTTGAAAATTCTCAACACTGGTCATCTAACCAACCGGTTTGAAGGGTAACTTTTAAAACCGGTCGTATGTTCGGTTTTAATAATGACAGATTTATTAAACCAATTGATACAAGTCTAGACCTCAACCTTATCTAAAAGGCCAATTTCAACCAGTCTTAAAAACTTTTTCTTTCTAGTGGTGTCTGGTAAAAAACAAGAACAACCATCAAGTTAATCATCAAAAAATTTCTTTTATATTCATGTTTCTTGCCAACATTATTTTATATTATGTTTCTTGGATATATTTTGTTGTTTAACAAAACATCACAAGTAGAAAATTTTCCATCAACAAAAACAATTACTCCTCTAATCCTAAATATAAGACATAGTTTATAGTATAAAGGATAAAGGTGCAAAAATGCACATGTACTTTACCCCATGCACTCAACACCAAATGCTTTTCGGAGATGCAAAAATGCACATGAACTTTCAAAATGGGTGCAAAAATACCCATGTCATTAAATGTCCTTTATTGACGTTGCTTTTCTGGTGGGCCCCACACAATTTTAAAAAATAAAAATGTCAAACTTCTCTTAATTCCCAACTTGCCCTTCCTTTGGCAAAAAAAAAAAAAAAAAAAAAAAAAAAAAAAAAAAAAAAGTGTCCTTCCTTCTTTCTTTTTGTCTAAACCTTCCTTCCCTTTCATACTTATGCACTTTTTTTTTTCCATATATGATTCCTCTGTCCTCCTTCGATCCACCTCAACTTCCAAAATCTGTGGCACCTTGTGCTTCAGATCCTTGCACAGACTCATCAAAAAAGCTAGTGATTCCTCTCTCGCCGCCGGCATCATCGACCACCAAGAGATAAAGGATAGATCTTTATGGAACAGATCTTTTCGACGAGCTTGTCCAGAATGGAGGTTATCTGCGATGAGCACGGCGTCGATCCTTCCGGCAAGTTCATCGGCGGTGACGATTTTGATTTTTGATTGGAGAGGATCAATGTTTATTACAATGAAGCTTCCAGTGGTCGTTATGTTCCCAGGGCGATGCTCATGGATCTTGAACCTGGTACCATGGATAGCATCAGATCGGGTCCCTTTGGCAAGATATTTCACCCTGATAACTTTGTCTTTAGACAGTCTAGTGCCGGGAACAATTGGGCAAAAGATCATTATACTAAAGGAGCCGAGTTCATTGATGCAGTTCTTGATGTTGTTCGAAAAGAGGCTGAGAATTGCAATTGCTTGCAAGGTATTGTGTGGTTCTCTGAATTTCAGTTTTATTTCCTTTGTTCCATATTCCTTTGTTTTAGCCCTTTATGTTATTCCTGCTTCAAATATCTAGTCTATAGTTTGCTTGTTTCTCATATGCTTGATCTCGAATTTGGTTCATTAAATCACATTTTGGAACACTTGAACAGAGTGTTTTTTGAACTTCCTATATGCTTTTGCAACATGCAATTGTTAGTATGGTTGTTATTCTCCATTATTTTGTCATTGATTTCAATATTTATTTTGTGATTGAAGTTTTGCATCTGTTTGACACGGCAATTCCTATTTACGGTATATGATAATTGTTTTATCAACTTTGACCATTGTTCTTCTTGAGTGATGAAGACTTTTCAGTCCCAACCATCTCACGTGAAATTTCTTCTTGTTGATCTTTTTACACACGATTGCAGGCCTTTGGAGGTTCTGAGACTTGAAGCGATTGCAGGCTTTTGGTTTCCTTCTCGATCTGAAGATGGTGTAAGAAAATTGCTCTGTAATCGTTGGTGGTGTCTTGAAATGAAGATGGTACGAGAAGATCCAAATGAGTTTTTTTTTTTTTTTTTTTTTTAAGTTTAGGGGCATTTTGATATTTTCACATTGCAACTAACGTCAGTTAAGGGCATTTAATGGCATGGGTATTTTTGCACTTATTTTGAAAGTTCATGTGTATTTTTGCACATCCGAAAAGCATTTGGTGCTAGGTGCACCAGGGGTAAAAGTACATGTGCATTTTTACACATTTACCTTGATATAAATTATACTACAAATTATGTTTTATATTTAAGATTGAAAATAGTATATCTGATTGAATATACACGACTTGATAAATGTTTCTTAAATGACATTTGTGTTTGAGTTTTGTATATGAAAATATCTACGATAAGAAAGCTACCTTTCATTTCATTAGAGTCCAGTAATATTTAAAGGCGGGTTAGTCAATAATATAAAATATATCAAATGTAAGGAAAAATATACTTTAGCTTTAAAAAAAAAAAGGCAATAGATCTAGAAATCTCATAGAGCTAAATTATTTATTTGGCTGTATGTTAACTGATTCAGACATTATTTTTCAAATAAGCACGACCTCCTCATTTCCAAAATGGACAGACAATTTTGTCTCGTTGGTTTCCATATGTCCTTTTGTTTTTTGTTTTTTGTTTTTTTCACGGGCTAAAAAACATTAATTAGGCTCAATGATAATAGAGTTAAATATCAATTTTGTTATAGAAGTATTAACTAAAAAAAAGGAAAGATTCAAGTAAAATCTTGAATAGAAAAGTTTTTTTAGAATTATTTTTGCCTTAGAAGTTTAAAAATATAGCAATCTTGCTTATCGGTTGATCTTGCGGGTTTTTTAAAATTGTTGAATTGTTGCTTTCTTATTTATAAACTAACCAAAAAGGCAAATTTGATTCTAAAAAAAATTCCAAGATAAATTTGCTCATAAAAAAAAACTTTCAAGGCATATTTACTCCTTTTTGTGAACTTCTAAGATAAAAATGATACAAAAAAAAATTTTGGATGTTGAATGCTCCGTAGCCCATACTTCCGTGGTAAAAATGGTATTTAACCTATGATAATAAGTGTATTAATTTTATTACGGTGTTTGATAATTAGTATAAATAAATGAAAATGTATATGCTATCTACGGTCCTAAATATAAGATAAAGTTTGTAGTGTAATTTGCATTACAAACTTTATCCTATATTTAGAACCGGCGGGAATATCTTTTTTCAATAGTTTTTTTTTCTTTATTTTTTACATAGTCAATTCACGCTACACTTGATAATATTCTAGCCTTCTTATAATCTACTTCCCATAAATTCTTTTTGTTATATTCAATTAGGCATGAACTAAGATTCTTTTAAGAAAAAATAAAATAAATTTGAAGAGATTGATGCAAAAGATCAAGTCATATGGCAAATAATTTAAACAGTCATGTATTTTTTTCAACAGGACCATATTGGAAAGAAAAATAAAAAAATCTCTCAGACTTGTCATTGTTTAAATAAAATTATCTTTGACAAAAATAAAATAAAATAATCATCATCATCATAAAAAACAAATTGATGGTGGAAGCCATCAAAGGAGACTACAAGTGTCTGTGTTATGCATTTTCCAAATCTCTTGTCATTTTCTTTAGCCATAATATTCCTAATCATTGCATAAAACAACACTTACAAGCAACAGCACAAATGATATTCAATTATATATGCAGTGTACCATAATGTGAAGGGTCCAAATATATACATAAAAAATAATAAGATATTAAATATTTTTATTTTTAATAAATTAATATAATATAGACAAGTGCAGATTTCGCTGTCTTCCTTGCTCATATATTATTAATCAATAATACTGTGACAAAAGGCAATCTCACATATCCGTGGAAGCCACTAGTACTACCCAAGGTAACATAAAATGTTTCAATATAAACACTTTTATATCTTATAAAGTCAGAAGTAATACATTAAAAGTCACCTAACTGGCGAACCCTGACTTTTTTAGATCTGACTTATATCCTTTGCAATTACTGTCTGCTGCTGTTCTCTGCATCGAAACTGCGCCGTTTTGTGCAAAAACTGAAGTTGTAGTCCTTTTTTTTTTAAATAAAAAAAAAAATTGGGGTATTATTTGATGTACTAAAAATATACTTTAAGATATTGAATGATACTGAAAAAATATTTCATGATCTTAAAAACTTATTTTAAGGTCTTGTAAAAATATTTTGAAGTTTATTTTTAGTACCGGTCAGTGCCCTAAAATAATTTTTTAAGATTATAAAGTATTTTTTCAATCCGATAAGATATCGAAGTATCTTTTAACACCGTCAAGTATCCGAAAATATTTTTTTATCATCATGAAGTTTTTTTTAATACCGAGTTAGTATCATCAAGTATCTTTTTAGTCTTAGTCAGTACTCAAAATATTTTTTAGGATCATAAAATAATTTTTGCAAGACCTTAAAATAAATTTTTAAGATCATGAAAATTTTTTTCAAGATCTGTTCAATTATCCTAAAATATATTTTTAGTAATCAATATCTTGATTTTTTTTTTTAAAAAAGGACCACAGCTTCAATTTTTGTGCAAAACGGCGTAGTTTCGATGCAGAGGACAGCAGCAGACAGTAATTGCAAAGGATGTAAGCCAGATCCGACTTTTTTACTCTATTAATTCTTCATTTAATATAAGACAGAAATTATCAAATTAATAGTAATGTTCTTTAGAATATTTACTACATTTTTTATTTTTTATATTTAACAAATTTTAAAAATTTGCAAATTTTTCATTCTGTATATTTTGTGAAATGACCTTTTTTTTTTTAATTACAAAAAAGAACATTATCCTATGGGGTTCCCGTGCCCGTACGTACAGATATTTTCTTGAGAGATAATATAGTTTATGGTCGCACATTTCTTTTTCCCTCTGTTCCTGTCCCGACATGTTTCAAAAATTATTACTTTTTTCAATCAAGCAGCGCTGCGATTGAATGGATCACGTATATCTCATTGCCTTTTTCTTCTCATCCATTATATCTAACCAATAAATACTATTTTGATTTTTCTCTCTAATAATATACTTCCATAATTGAATATATATTACAAGCATAGTACCAGATTTTTGGCAATCTCCTATATATAAACAATCTATGTATTTTTTTATCTTAAATATAGGATATATTTTATAATATAAATTATATTATAAATTATTTTATATTTAGTGAGTAAATTCTATTATAAAGAAAAGAAAAATAAAATATTAATATGACCCACTTATTTTTATGTAATTATGACAAAAAAGTTTACAGAAAAAATAGGATTATTAAACATTTTTTTTATTAAAAAAAAAAGCCAAATACATGAAAAAAAGTATTCTAATTACATCTCAGATCAAACTCGCGACTTCCGCCATATAAAGAAACTCTCATAACACTCGTTAAAAAATGATTGGCATACGTGATATTGTTATTATTGCTAAAACAAATGATAGGACAAAATTTCTCAAAAAATAAAATAATAAAATAATAATAAATATATATAGATATATATAATGATGAGACAGAGACAGAGACAGAGAATATGGAACACAAAGAAGATATTCGCTTCAGCGTGGAGGTTAGGTTGCTGACGTCACCGACGAAATTATTGAAAACAAAAAAAATGACAGTCAGGTAACAGGAACATACAAATTATAAAAAGTTTTAACCTAAAATCATATATTAAATTTGTATTGATAATAGGAAATGTTATATTTATAATAGGAAGTCTATATTTATAATAAAATTTAAACTTGGAGCTTATTTCAAACATAGGTCCTAAACGTATCGGCGCCATTCACAAAAAAAAGTTTAGATCACAACCGTAAAAAATCTTATATTCACAACAAAATTTAAAACCCGACTATTCACAATTTAAAAATGATATATTCACAATAAAAAAATGCTATATTCACAACAAAACTTAAACATCTAGATTTTGTTTCAATACAAATGATATCAAAAAAATTCTTAGAGACTTTTTTTATATATAATTTTAGGTTGAGACTTTTTGATATTTTGTATGTTCCTTAAGACCTGACTTTCATTTTCCCAAAATTCTTCTAACATATTTATTTATGTTGTAAATTATAAAAATTATTTTTTTAAAGCTAATCTAAATATACACAAACACCGTACTTGTTTCACCATACATAAAACCGTAATTTTAGAATTTTTTAAATACTAAGACAAAATTACCCTAATATTCGAACAACTACATCAAAAAACTAATTCATACATGAGCTGGCAATCAAAAAGAAGGCTTGTGAAGAAGGGCAGGGCCTAACTCTTTAGGGCGCAGAGTAAAAAAAACATATTTTTTAAAGCCCAGCCGAGAGCACTAGGGATCGTGGCCTGGTCATAGGCCTTTAAATTACTATTCCAAATTTTAACTATTTTTCCTCCACTTTTTTTATTTAAAAAATATAATTAGTAAATTACAAGACGAATCATCCAATAAATAAGACAATAATTAATTCATAATTAAAAGCAAACTATGTTCACAAATAACTCACATAAAACATAAAAAGTATATCACTAAGCGACATTAGTACGATAACTATTATTGTCGTCATCTTCGTCACTATCATCAATTTTAACAACATTTGATTGTTCTTCACTTTGAATAGTAGCCTCCGGCTCATGAGTAAGAATATCATGAAATTCTTCTCCCGCATCATGAATACATCCATAATCTTTATTTGCAACAAATAATAAATCAAATTATAAAATTAGAGTATAGTTATTATGTTTTTGTAGTTAAATGGATAAATAACTCTATAACAAATACAAAATATATATAAATTAATAAATTTAAAAAGAAAAAAAGAAAAAACTATAGTGAAAATGCCCTCAAAGTGGCCGGCCTCCGAGGCCCTCCAAGACCGGCCCGTTTAAGCCCGAGGCTGTCAGGGCCGGCCCTCCAAGATTAATTTTAAATATTCGTCATTTTTAAGCTCAACCCTTAAAAAGTCAGACTTAAACGGATCGGGCCGATGGGCCTGACCGGGCTCTAGTCAAGCATTAGGTGTGAGGCGAGGGAAATAAAGAAGCGTACCTGACATGAATTTGATTCAACCCCACACATCAAGGAATATGTGGGCCACCACCCTGCTTACGTGGTTAATTCTTGATCACTACTTCTTGGCGGCTGGTAATTCTTGTCTCATCCAAACCCTTCCGCACCATCAACCATTGATTGCGTTACAACCTTCCAAATTATTTTTCCTTCATCAAATTAATCATTCATCTCATTTTTAGTTTTTTAAATGAGCTGAATTAGACACGTGTCAGTATTAAAACATACAAATTAATTTCTAACCTCAAGAATAAACATCAACCTAGAAATTTAATTAAAATAAGTATAATTAATGAAGACAAAATTTGATTCTTTTGTGAGGACAAACTTTGCAGAGGTGTTTACTCTCCAACCATCCATTACCTTAATTCTTAAATAATGAAACACAAATTCAATCTATACCGTCCAATAGTATATGGCCGTCCCCTCAAATGTCCAAATCATCCCAGCATTATTATTACTATATTTCCTAATAATCTTGCATTAAAATAAAAGATTAAGTAGCCTCTAGAACTCTAACTATTTTTCTGTATCATTCAATCTTCTAAAATAATTTTCAGTACATATATTTAATCCGTTAAAGTATCCCCCCAAAAAAAAGGTCCTTATAATTAGTTTGGGGCAATTTTAATTTTTAAAGTATTTTATCAGTAACAATGAACACTCTAAAGTTAGAATATTGAATGTTATCAAAAAAACATTTTAGGATACTGAATGCATAAAAATTATTTTGAGATACTAAATGCCACTGACAAAGTATTTTTTCCAAATATTAAGTGTTATTAAAAAAATGATCATACTTATTCCTTATATCTATTATATTAAAGTTTTTTTTTCTCGAATATTACATTAAAGTTCACCAATTACATAAAATCATGTGTTCTATTTTTTTTATGTTAATTTATTGTTTAATGATAATAATTAAATAACTTGACATATGATTACGGAGTGATTAGAAAAATTGACGAAATGAATATAATAAATTTAATCTAAGAATTTTCCTTTAAAAAAAAACTTCACTGCATGAAATAAACCATGGTTGTATTTATTTTTCTTATAATTTTTTTACCCTCAAAATAATACTTGTACTTTGAATAATGTGATTTTATATTATATACTTTGATGTTAATTCTATATTAATATACTGAAATTCCATGTTAGATTATATGTTTATACTATTATTGGCCCCATTGAATACGTTTGTTATTCACTCGTTAAAGACTCGACAAGAAAGCAGGACGTAATTCTCGTTCTGTGGCAAAAAAAAAAAAAAAAGAAGGGCAAAATGGCCATTGCAGTGAAATCCAACTAGCGAACCCCCGCATTCCACTAATCCTCTAATTCGCGCCTTAATTCTATACCTTATTTACCCCTGCCCTTATTGCTTAAATCCCTTTTTGTCCATCTGTACCTCTCTTTTCTATTTCTTACACATGCAATATCATCATCCGTGGATATTCATCACCCATTTTCATTTCTGATCGTTTTGAGCTTGGAACTGATCGCCTGGGGTGATTCGACGGTTTTCGAAGCCGGAGAATCGGCATGACGCGGCGGTGCTCTCACTGCAGCAATAACGGGCATAACTCCCGAACTTGCTCGTCCCGGAGTGGAGGCGCCGGCGGCGGAAGCGCGGGAGGTGTGAAGCTATTCGGTGTTAGACTCACCGATGGATCGATCATTAAAAAGAGCGCGAGTATGGGGAATCTCTCGGCCCATTACTATTCTTCTTCGTCCGCCGCTGGATCACCGAATCCTGAGTCGCCGTGCTCTGACTCGCTCCGAGACTTGGGTCATGAGCAAGACGGGTATTTGTCCGATGACCCCTCTCATGCCTCCAGTTCCGCGAACCGTCGTGGAGAAAGAAAGAAAGGTATTATTGCAATTATTTTCGGAGCATGTATTATTATATTTTTTTTTTTTTGGCATGAAAAACCATGAATTATTTAAGAATTGAGTTTGTGAAATTCTGGTTGCTGATTACTCTGGATTCTTAAAAATCATTTCGTTTCCCGGTGGAGGAGCTATTTTGCCTGTCTTATTGCCTTTCCTGATCATTTTGGCTTGTGGTCGTTTGCTATTATTTACATATCATAAAAGACCATTTATGTTGTTAAGAAATTAGAACTGAGGATTTTTTGTGGTTGGTGGAATCGAAAATTCTGTTTGGTAGTTTTAGATTTAAGTTGGTTAATTTATCTCGCATTCATTTTAGTTAAATGCCTTTTGGTCGCTCATTAGTGTTTATTTCAATTTGGCTCCCTTCTTATTTTTATTCCTTTTCTGCTGGCATGTTTGTTTTCTGGTGCTCATTTTATAGATTTGCATCTAGCCTAGTCCGTTTGAGACTCTCAGCGCTTGACAATAACGACACTCGGCCATGTCAATCCATTGGTATTATTGTTTTTATAAGGAAACAGTAGGGGCTTGTAAAGAGGCATGGTCTTGGGGATGTCAGTTGAATAGTTTATACTTGCCAGCATTTTTTAAAATTATTTCTGGCTAACCTTAAAGGGGCATCTGCAACTTACCCCGATTGACTAGAAAATCAGAATTTTTATTTTAAAAATTACCACTGAATCTGTATTTCAGTTCGTATGACATCTTTTTCTGGATCACACGTTTTGATAGGTGTCTGTTTATTCCAGCCCAATTTTAGTTACATGCAATTGTTCATTCAAAACAACTCTTGGTTTCTGGCATAAGCTTTCAGTAATTTCTTTCTTTTTCTTTAGTGAGTTTATCTTTTAGTTTAAAGCCAGAAACAGGTCTACCTACCTAGCTCAAATAAAGTTGTAGGAATAACTATTTAACTGTTCAAGGTCAAAATTGAAGTCTTTGTAAATGTAGCATATGATTTAGTGAGCTCATATAAATTTTGTTCTGCTGGATACATCAAATGGTTAGAATGAGTGCACTGATTATTGTGTTTGGTTTAATACAGAAAATTTTTCCTTACCTGAAAAGAAGTCGTATTTTTATATTTGATTCATTACTTCATGGAATTTACATTGGACTCTGTATTTAGTGTTTTTTCAATCAAATATCTGTTGCAATCCTGTTATGTTCTTTATCCTCCTGGTTCTGTTCAAGAATTCTCTATCAATAGTTGCTGGTCAAATTTGGTTCGTTTTTCTGGACCTATTTTCCTTAAGCATCTTGCTTTTGTATTGGGTGAGCCCGGTAGCAATGGTAAATGTTGCTTCCATGTGACTAAGAGGTTACAGGTTCAGATCAGTCTCTTCACTTGTGGGGCTAAGGTTACGTACATCTAACCCTCCCAGACCCCACCTGGTGGGAGCTTTGTGCACTAGGCCATCTTTTTATCTGATTTTGTATAATTAAACTTGACTTTGTCTATTGACATATCTAAGGGAAGTCTTTTGATATCATGATTTCATTCCTTTGCTGTCTTTCCAAGGAACATTTGGCAATACTACCTGAGTCCTTGAAGAATTGTGTTTGTTGGTTTGCTAAAAAATTTAGATATAATGCAATTATATTGGCAAATTGCTTTCCTAGAACAAAGGCCAAATGCTATACCCTCTTTGTCTCTTTCTAAGTTCTGAAGTTTTGGGGGAGGGGTTGACCAGTATTCATAGTTTAGTCATGGAATAGGTTAATACTAGTAAATAGAGTTGAATATGTTCATCATTTCAATTGACACACACACACAAAATATTTTAGCTCAAGGCAGACATAATATGAGCTCTGATATTCTACACTGGACGGAAGCCAAAGTGTAGTTTGATGAAAATTGAAGTTAATTCAGACCCCAACAATTTGATTCTTGAAGGAGATTATTTGTGTCAAACCCCAATAAATGATACTTATCATACACAGCCATCGTGGTTTTTACCTTTTAACATTTTTGCACTTTATGCGATGACTATAATTCTGAACAAACCTTTTGACTATGTATTGCTATTACTTATTTTTGTCTCCAATGATTATTTTGTTGCATTGAATTATCATATAGCAATAATGTAGTTGTCTCATTGGGTATGTTGAGTGCCTTATGTAAATAAATATTGGGTACTTCTACTAATATGTAATGGTTTTTTTAGGTGTTCCGTGGACTGAAGAAGAACATAAGATGTTTTTAATTGGTCTGCGGAAGCTGGGTAAAGGAGATTGGCGAGGCATATCTCGCAATTTTGTTGTGTCAAGAACTCCTACTCAAGTAGCAAGTCATGCCCAAAAGTACTTTATCCGGCAGAGTAATGGTACCCGGAGAAAGAGGCGTGCCAGTCTTTTTGACATGGTTCCAGATGTGGTTGGTCTTCATTCATCTTATTTATTTGAGTTGTCTTTTTTTAGTACAAAATACTTATCTACCATTGCCAACAGTGTCATCTTTTGGTTGTGGAAACTGATTCTTCTGAAAACAAAGAATACAAATAATTGCTAGTGTTGTCTTAGTTTTTCTTTTTTAACTTGAAGACCACTGTATAAGTAATCTGAATAATTATGACATGCTTGTGTTGACCTTGTGCTGCAAGTTTACTGTGAAAAGCTTGCTTTGTTTTTAGGGGAAAATGCCATAGTCTGTTTGGCTTTCAATTATAGTATATGTTAACGCTTGAATAATAATGTAAAAGAAAATATTTAGACATATTCTTCCACATCCTAGTTATCGTTGGTCATCAAGTATGAGTAATGGCTGATAATTATCTTATATTTTGTACAATTGTTTTAGCCATTAACTGTTTTCTTAACATATTTTAGGCTTCAGATCCACCTTCGGTGCCGGAAGAACATGTATTACTGCCACCTTCTGATAACTCTCGACATGGTAGTGCGAATTTACAACCATCATTAGATCTCTCCCTCAAGTCAGATTATGAACCCATGGATTGTGAAGAAAATGTGGAAGAGCACAATGAAACTGAGATTAGATCAAGAGGATTGACACCGGTGGCTGACAGATTTATGCCAACATATGTACCTGTTGCATTTTCCTTATGGCCATCAAATGCAGCTCCCTTTGAAGAAGTTAAGGAAGCTGAGACAGCTCATCATCAGGTCCTTAAGCCAATCCCAATCCTTCCAAAGGAGCCAGTCAATGTTGATGAACTTGTTGGCATGTCTCAGCTGAGTTTGGGGGAAACCCAGAAAGGTGATAGAGAGCCTTCCCCACTTTCTTTGAAGTTGGTGGGAGAGCCCTCAAGGCAATCAGCATTCCATGCAAATGCTCCAGTTGGCGGTTCAGATTTAAACAATGGAAAGAACAGTGCAATTCAAGCAGCTTAAGCTTTTAAATTCTACTGATGACAGCAGTAATTAAGCCTTCTTTTGGTCATGGATCCATTTGTATTTTGTACTATTCTATAATTATCTTTTCTTCTCCTTTTTGGATCGATCATGTTATCTCCAAGTATCTAGAAGTCATATGTTATGTAGCTCAGGTTAGATAAATTCTTGAAATTATTCTTTCTTACTGTAAACAACTGGAAGCTTAAATAATCAAATGACCAATAGGTGTCCTTTATTCTTTTTGGTTATATTAGTTCACTTGCCAGTGCCATGTATTATGCAAAGCTCTTGCACTGCTGTAATAGCCAATAGGTGTCCAGGGTTCTTGTGAGTTTAGAATTCACCTTTTTCTTGATAGAGGACACTGGGAAAGGCTGATGAATTGAATCATTTTGTCATTACACTTTCCTGTTTGAACCAAGACCAAGGTAGCCCCTTTTCCTAAATACTTTAATAAGTTGGTCCATTTTATCAAAGATTTAAAATTTTTTCCTTTGCAAATTGTTTTGAAGAGAGCCATAAGAAAAACTTATTTGGTTGTTGCATTGACATTAAACAATAATACATCCAAGAATTACTAGGGTATTGCAGTAACTGCTGAGTGAATATTGATGGCCTAATCCTTCGGTTCATCTTGGTAAATGTGGTGTTATTTGTCACTAGCCAATAACAGAGTGAACTTTATTAACTGAAATAAGGAGGATGGCCTTTATATTTGACCCTGTTTGATGTAAGATTGCCGTTGATTCTTCTGCAATGGATATGCAATTACTTAAACTCCACTATCCCTTACTGTGGTTGCATAGCTTGATTCTCTGAAGATGCTTCATTTTGATAATACTTGAGCAGTTGGATTCACACAGTTATTTGGGAAACAGGGCAGCTTGAATCTGATTTCCTGAAAGCTGACTTAAAAGCAACATTATAGGTTATCTCTCCAGTATTCAGCCAGGCCCAAACCTTATTTCTATGTGGTCCTTGCTTTTTTCAGGTTTGCCCTTACGAGGATCATTCCTTGTTCATCTTATTTGGATAAAATTTTGGGAGGTAGCTACAGTTGGCTTTAGTGGGTAATGGCATGCTGCTTTCAATATATGTTTTCCAAGCAATTGGATTCTGAAAATGAGCAGAATTTGATGCTGCCACTGAAGAATGCCTCCTTAAAGTCACTAAGAAAGCAACCTCAGCTAAACCCTCCATCAATGCATCAATACTCACTGGCTTGGGATTATCCGTGTCAGAACATTCTTGATGAGGAAAAAGAAGGAATAGGGATTTTTTTTTTTTTTTGGGCCAGGCCCTAAAGCTGCTCAAATGCTTCTACGTGGCAGCTCATTAAGGAAGGTCCTATGAGCAGCTAATTCTCTGAGCGGCAACCCATCATGGACACTAACGTTGCCCTCATGCCTCCTTTTTATTGTCATTGGATCTACTAAATGTGCTCTCTAGTCTCTGGTAGAAAACCTTCACATTTTAATATTTTTAATCTTGCTTCGCTGGCTTGGAGATTCATTCATTTTAAAGTCTGACATATGGTTTAATTTACAGCTATCTATGTCATTTTCTGTCATATGAATGGCATTATATACTTTCTTTTGGCTCCAGCAGGCAACTGTAGATGAAACGGCATTACATATGACTGGAAAGCAACGATGATTCTGCATGATTTTAGAGCAAACTGGAAAGGGACCGGCAAAATTGTTTATCAAACCGTGATTAGAAAAAACAAATCTAACTTGTAAGAGAAATGTTTTTGTGCTGGTGTCTAGTTTAGTTTGCTGATGCAACATTATTCAGTGGAGATATCTAGTAGACTAGTTTAGAACTTATTTGGGACTTCATCTTAATCTTAAATATAAGACCTATTTTTCATATTTGTCAATATTTTCCTAATTTATCTCTATTGATGCTCTTTCAACAATAATCAAGGAGGGAGAATGAGAGAATTAAGAAAGATGATTAAGGCGTTATAGAAAATACATATCATATTAACTAATTTAACAAACTTCCTTAATCCAATAAAATTAGTTAAATATTTCTTGTATTGAAGACATGGGGGAGTAATAAAATCCATGGACGTGCAGGGGATTCATGATTGTTATCAACATAGGAGATAGTGATGAAAGAAAAGAAGGGCGATCTGCCTAGCTTGAGAAAGACAGAGAAACCAGATTCTGATCCTCTTCTTCCACCCTCCCAAACTATTCAGACTTTTTATTATTATTATTTTAGTGGGGAAAAAATCTCTTTTTTAACAAAGAAGTGTATTAAGGACATGAGGGAGTAATAAAATCCATGGACGTGCAGGGGATTGATGATTGTTATCGACATAGGAGATAGTGATGAAAGAAAAGAAGGGCGATCTGCCAAGCTTGGGAAAGACAAAGAAACCAGATTCTGATCCTCTTCTTCCACCCACCCAAACTATTCAGATTTTTTTAATTATTATTGTAGTGGGAGGAAAAAACTCTATTTTACAAAGAAGCAGATGTGACCAATCACTCAAAAGAAACCATCTCATTGGGAGGAGGGAAGTTGTGTGTGTGTGTGTGAATAGAAGGCAGGCAGAGAGAGGGTTGAACGGTAAATCATATGGGAATAGGAGCACCTGTCCTTTCACTCCAGTGTGGCAGAGGAATAAAGAGAGAATTTCTTCTCCAACACTTGATATCTCCTTTTTAACATTTTGCTGGAATTTTAGGCAGAGATGAACAGAGAAAGAAATGACAAGGACCACTCAGGTGCATCCCCTAAATTCTTCATGTCAATCATTGGCATTGCCCCTATTAATGTCTCTTCATTTTCTATTTTGGTCACTTGATGATTGTTCTTCCTTATTCTCTTTCCACCATATCTTCCCACATTAACTTGGCCTCTTCCCCCATAAAAGCTATGCAGTTTTTTTTTTTTCAAAAAATTATATTTTTTCATGCATACAATTCTGAACATCCCAGAGCTTATCATTTGGATTATAAGTGACAATAATTTTTTTTCCATATATTTAGCTTGAACTTTCTTTTAATTAGGAAGCTTAGAGCATCTATTATTGGGTATGATCCCTGGGATATAAGAGTGGCATTTATGGAGGCAAGAAAGGACACAAAATAAAGATAACGGGAAGAAGATGATGCTGTAAATTTATGAGTACCACAGAACATGAAGCACGTGTCCTGTAAAAGTAATCTTCCAACTGTAAAAGCTGGTTGACTTTTGATAATATCCAATGAGTGTGAGGGAAAGGTCCATCATGTTTCAGAATAAGTTGATACCTCTCCCCCAAACAGCCCCGTAACTCTATTCCTACAACTTAAACTGTTTCTATTATTTCAGACTGTATTTGGACTAAACAAATCACAGACACGTCTTATGCTGCTGTATTAGATAGTCATGATAGGGAAACAGTTCCTTTGTATTTTAGGACCCAGGAGCACTCTTGATCACGGTACAAATAGAAATTAGTGAGAATTATTGTACAGTCTCATATAAGTAATTTAATCTCTAAATAGTCTCACAACAAGTGTGAAGGTCAGTGTCGCACGCATTGACAAGATCTGCGGGGGCAGAAAATAACAACATGATGTATGCTATTCACTTGTTATCAAGGGCGGATCCAGAAATTTATGGAAGGGGGGCACCATCAGTGGAGAGATGCGGGCTGCCCCCGAAAATTTTTTTTAGACAAAGCTTTAAATGTATTAAAAAATAAAAGAATATAAAGGGAAAAGTAAGACTAAGTGTTGTTAAAAATAGCAAAATTTGGACACCATATATTTTAATAACAAAAGTATATCACAATAAAAATAATTACAATGTCATTTTTCTAAGCTTTATTTTTTAGGATTCCATCATAATTGTCTCATCATCAATGTTATCAAGTACATCTTTTTCAATATAAGACACTAAACAATCATTCAACTATTCATTAGAGGAAGAGGGAGTCTCATAGAGTCGCGAAATCTCCCTCCGAAGCTTTGAGGAAGTAAGAGATGAGGAGGAAAATAGAGAGGATCACCAACAAAACAAACCCCCCCCCCCCCCAAAAAAAAAACAGAAATTTAAGGGTGGGCACGTGCCCCCCAATAGACAACGTGGATCCGCCTCTGCGTTGTTATAAGACTTTTTAGTAATTATATTGCTCTTTGGACTGCACAGTAGTTCTCCTTAGAAATGATGAAGTATTTTTGTGTTTTGGAATATGAAGAGGAAGGGCCATGGTTTAGTGGTAAGGTTGCTACCGTGTAACTTGGAGATCATGAGTTTAAATCCAATAAACAACATCGGAGCTTGCTATATCAGATAGTCATGAGAGGGATACAACTCCTTACTATTTTAGGACCCAAGAGCACTCTTGATCATGGTACAGATATAATAGAGCGACCAATGTACAAGGCTCTTACATGTGAGGTTTGGAGAGGGATAGATGACAATACATATAGAGATTAGTGAGAATTACTGTGTAGTTTCACATAAGTAATCCAATGACTAAATAGTTTCACAAAAGTGTACAGCATGCAATGAAAAAATCTAACACCAAAAATAATTGTAAATTGCACGTTACTCACTTGTTGTGAGACTTTTTAGTAATTAGATTGCTTACTTGAGACTGTGTAGTAATTCTCTTTCAAAATTATGAAATATTATTGTGTTCTAGAAATGTAAATTGAAATCATATGGAAGCTTGTATGTATTCATATATAAACACTAGTAATGATATCTTCACAAGGTATTCCAGAACTGATGGGACATGGAATATTTGAGAGAAATTCGAAGTTTAAATATATAAAGCAAAACGTCTTTCGTCAGGAACATCTGGCTTTTGTAAGTTTTGCTCACCTGTATATATGTTCCTTCTTCCTGATGTAAGAACCCTCGCTCTTGCTTGAGGGATGGTGCATTTATAATAAAATAATAGTAATATTATTGTTTATTCGTGGCCGTAAACAAGCTTTTTGGCTCTCTTTTTAAGGATAAATTCTTTGTCTCATGCGATGCTCTTTTTTTATATATATATTTCTTTAAATTAGTTTTTCTTTTGTTGCCATATGCTTTGAATCAACTAACTTGAAAACGCAGAGCATATGCTATTTTGGTATATTTCTACTGATATGGAAATAGAAAAGAACTTCCCCCAACCAACTCATGATGATGCTAATGGTAAACAATGTTCTCCTTCTTTAAATAAATATCACTATAGTCTTATTTATAAGTCTATTTTCACTCGCTCTTAAAATGGACTTACAAATATGATTAAAGTGATAATTAGAGATTTGATTCTCAATCTCTATCTATAGAATAAATTTAATTAATTGGAAATAGTTTATATCTTGAAGGAGATTAATAATCTCTAGTGTGAACAGAAAATATCCTTGATTTAACCAAAAAAAAACCTCCTCTTTTAAATGCTTAAAGAAGAATATGAGATCATGCATGTTAACCTATATATGTGTGATATGGGGGATGAACTTTTAAGATGCACCTATTGAAAACTTATTCATACTTGAATTTAGATGTATTATGAGTATAAGTTAAGAAAAGAAGATAGAGCATCATAACAGATTAGTTAATTGTATAAGAAATATGATTAAGTATCAATAAGTGGTATTGCTTGATTATATATTCGATTCTAAATAAATAATAATATCTTGGTGTCAATTCAAATTTTTTACTGGATCATAGATAATGCGATGCTTAAAAAGATGGACCCCAAGTTCCGTACAAGTACTATTTTTGGAGGAGAAAAAATGGCCAACAAAGGAACTAATTATATTAAGATCAACAGAAATTATAATGTCTTACAAACAAAGGAACACAACCGAACAAATTGAAACTGCTAAATAAACTCCAGACATAGTAATTAAAGATAGAAACACAAGCCAACAAAAGGTCGTTAGTATAGTAAAAACATAAAACACTATCAAAAGAAACATCTTGAACGCCTGACACCAGTAAGGCCTACAACTTTGAAGGTCGAAAACCCAAGCCAGAGGGAAAAACCATATGATGAAGCTTTTGCAATCCACCCGGCTACCAAATATGCTTCCATGGGAATCCAAATGCAAAAATGGTTCCTGATTAAAATGTTTTCCTTAAATGTGCTTGTCAATAGATTCTTAATCCCAATCATATAGGTTAAATACATTGTACGGAGTTTCAAATGAGATGTATTATTATTGTATGTAAATAAACAGTACAAATTGTTACATATGGTATACAAGATACTCTCCCCACCAATGTTTATGAAGGGTCATTTTTTTCTTGCTTATAGTATCTGTTCCTTTTCCTCCAATCAGCATTTGAAAATATCGCCTCCAAAACGGCTAAGGTTTGTAGTATTCTAGTCACTTCAATTATTATATGGATAATTAAAAGAAATTTGGAAAATTTTAAGAAGAATGGCTGAAAAATTCCCATTACAAAATTGATTGCCTAAACATATTTTAAGATCCACCTAGGTCTTAAGAAACTACTATTCACGACTGATTTTTTTTAAAAAGAGTTACACTGTGAGGATGAGTTGAAAATATGTTGTACACAGTTGAAGAAGAATTACACCTACTAAAAATAGGTTGTTCTTGTCTATAACAAGTTTCTGGTACTTTTTTAGCAATAAATTTTATAATGAGATTTTTTCCAGCAATTTTTTCAAAATTTCCATAAAAACTTTCTTAAAAAAGGTTGCTTTTTAGTTTCTGCTTTCTTTCTTTATTTTTATTTTTTAAAAAAAAAAGAATAATGAGATTATTTTCCTTGGCACACCGTCTCTTACATACTACTATCACTTTTCAGAACCTCTTTCTCAGCTATAAAACCCACCACCCCCGCCTCCAAATCCAGCATCCCCCACCAAAGCCTTCTACATTATATCTGTCTCTTTCAAGCCCTCCTTCCTCCTTCCTCCTCCGTCTCTCTCTCTCTCTCTCTCTCTCTCTCTCTCTCTCATGGCATCTCGCAGACAAATTGCTGCCATGAAGCAATCCTTGTTTGATCAGGTTCTTCTTCTCCTTCTTCTTCTTTACTCCTCATTTCATATTTAATCTTATCTTTCTGAATAAACACATTTGATAGTGGAGTCCATATTCAAGTAATCTTAACACCAGAAAAGATTGTATTTTGCATCATGGGTAATAAAGATAGTGAGAGTTTTCTTTTATAATGGTGACGTTCTTGTGTTTAGTTGACATGGAGGGAGAGAATAATATAAAAAGCTAGTGCTTCTGTTGTGTGCAGGATTATCTGGATGAACAGTTCATTCAACTTGAGGAGCTGCAGGATGATGCCAATCCAAACTTCGTTGAAGAAATTGTCACTCTTTATTACCGCGATTCTTCTAGACTTGTATCAAACATAGAGCAAGCATTGTAAGTCATGTTCATCACACTCTGTACTTGTTTTCATTTCTGTGCCTTTTTATTTTGCCTAATGATTCTGTCATTCTTGTTTCTTGTTCCAGGGAGAGAAACCCACTGGAGTTCAACAGGCTAGACTCTCTGATGCATCAGTTCAAAGGAAGCAGCTCAAGGTAATGATAAAATATCTCAGAAGTATACTATACTATAATATAATGTAATATAATATACTAGTATGTCTTGGCTTGTGATAACAAAGGATCTGATGATTTGAACTTTGTTAATGGGCTGCAGCATCGGAGCCAAAAAGGTGAAAGCAGAGTGCACTCTGTTTAGGGAATATTGCAGGGCTGGAAATGCTGAAGGGTAATTTATCTTTCACTTTTGGTTCCTTCTCTTCACATTCACTCACCACGAGCTAGGTAATCCTACTACTTGTGAGAGGGACTTCTAGCTAAATCCTAGTCCTAGCTTTTCATGAAGAGCCAAATCTTACAACAAGCTGTTCCTATATAAGTCACTGTTGTGTAGGGTCAGTATAACTATATGCAAGCTCACTTAATTAGTATTTAACCCCACCAGTTGAAACAACAACTTCATTACATACATCTATCCCTCCACAGACGTTACCTTACTTGATTGGAGTTTTGTGTATTGAGCCTCACTTTTTTAAGTAAAACAATGAAGAATATGGAAAGTTGAGCTTTACGTGAGGAACACCAAAATTGAGTTTACAATCGTAATGCTGATGTATTATGAATATGCAGATGCAAGAGAAGCTTCCAACAACTGAAGAGAGAATATGCCACACTGAGAAAGAAGCTTGAAGCTTATTTTCAGGTGAGTCCATGTTTGATGCATTTTTATTGTTGCCTTTTTGTTATATGAGGGAGTTACTGATGATCCTGTTTTTCCCCATTATTATTATGATGCAGCAAGCAAGGCAAGCTGGGCCCTTTGAGGCAGCATGTCGCCCCAAGTAAAGGCTGGTTGATTTGATAAATATGAAAAGGCAAAAAAAAAAAAAAAAAAAAGTTTGAGACAAAAATTTAATGGGGGTGAATCTTGAGTCTTTAGGGAGTACATTCTTACCTTAGAAGGAAAAAGAAGAAGGAAAGGCTCTATTGGGTTTGGAGATATTTACTTTGCTTCCAATAAATATCAGTTTTGTTTTCCAGAGTTGAATGTAATGCCCTGAATTTTGCTTTCTATAGCATAACTATATTCTAAAATCTAATGCACTGCATTGATACAATTAAAATATCATCAAGAAACAAATCCAAGAGTGTTTTTAAGCAAGGTTCTAAAACCGGACTGGCTACAAAACCGATCACGGTACTGAGTCAAAGATTGGGATAGAACGGAGTAAAACTAGAGCTAGAGCAAAACTAATAAAAAATTGAAAATTTCACGATAATTAATATGAAAATTAGAGGGGGAAAAAAAAACTTTTTTTTAACAAACCGAATCAGGTTGATATCTAGAACATTGCTTTCCTTGTAGTACTTTGCTTCACCCATACAGATTAGATAGATTCCTGCCCTTGTGTTGTCACACATATAGAGAGAATAAAACAATCAGACTCTATGATGTTATCAGTTGCTTTCCTAGATATTTTCATTTTTTCCCCTTCTGTTTTATTTCGGGCCAAGTGTTTATATTTTCTTCAACTCCCACATGTGTTAAAATTTAAGCCTACGTGTCAGCATAACATTGAAAAGAAGATAACAGTTTAAGCATTTTATCCCTAATGTGGGCTTTAAGGGTTATTGAAGGCCCAAATTTAATGTTTAGGTGTCAGGAAAGCCCGATAAATTCAAAACCTGGAGCCGAGAATAACTCTTTACTTCTCAGTAAAAAAAAAAAAAAAAAAAAAACCTCTTTACTTCTGAACATGGACTTTGTTACGTGGCCAAGAGAGAGAATAAGGAGAGAGTAAATTATTTAGGGAAAGATCTAACCCCTCGCAACCATGGTAAATCCGAACATTTATTTATATTTAGTATATGATAATGCCCTAAACAAGATTATCAGATGTGCCTAACAAAAAAGGGAGAGTATATCTATATGGCAGATTTCTTACACTCTATCTAGTTCTTAATATAAAACATATTTAGAAAGTTAATTTTAGTTTAAAAACATATTTTTTATATTTGTCATTTTCCCTTTAATTTACCTCTATTGATGCTCTGTTAGGTCCCGTTTAGATTAACGAAAAGGTTAGAATGGAAATGAAAAGAATGGCATGGAACGGAAAATATTTTACCTCGATGCGTTTGATCCGCACTGGAAAGAAAATGGTTGGTCGTCAACTCGCTTCCATTTCCGTCACCTCCGGTCTGATGGACTGCGGCGACAAAGAGGCCACTGTCCCTTCTTCCTCATTCCAGTGTCACTCTCTTCTCTCTTTTCCTCTCTCTATCGCCACTCTCTTCTCTCTTTGCAATGTGATCAGGGCAAAATGGACTTTAGGCCATTTTCATAGCTGCAGGAAAATGGCTTCCCACCATTTTTAGTGGAAACCCATTTTCATTTAAACGTGGGAGAATGGCGAGCAGTGGAAAAATTTGATCCAAATGGCCACCACTACTGGAAAATTCCAATTTTCCTTTTCCCTCCCATGATTTTCTTTGATCCAAAAGGGGCTTTAATAGTCAAGGAGGATGAGAATGAGACAATTAATGAAGACGACTAAAATGGTTTATTAATGAAGACGACTTTGGAAAAAAATATTTGGGGGCCAAAAATGGTTTATTTTTAAGAAAAAAATGTTTAGAGGGGCCAAATGTATAAATTTTTTAGCCAAATGTATAAATTTTTGGGTCAAATGCATAAAAAAAAATCCAATTTACATGAAATATTTGGGATTAAAAAAAAAGTTGGGGGGGGGGGGCCATGGCCCCCATGTACCAACAAAGGTCCGTCATTGTGAACTACTACCTTTGGTCCTAATTATTGGTTAACTTTTTTTGGAGAGATTAAGGAAGCTAAATAAGATATTTAATCATTTTATATGTTATGTATCCTTAGATTATATATTAGTTTACTCGTCAAACTAAATAGTTTGAAGAAAAAAATAAAAATACTCTAAAGTAATTTAATGGGAAAATGACAAATAAATACCATATGAATTTGCAAAACCCCCAGAAGCCTATCGAATTTGCAAAAAGACTGAGAAGTGACAAGGACCTATGACGGATATGAAAATTTGGGTGAAATTACCCTTTAGCCCTTAGTTTTAAATAAATTTTAAAAAATAAAAATACCCTCGTCGAAGGGCCAGCGGCGGCCGGGCCGGGCCTGGGAGGGCCGACGATGGTTGGGCGTCGGCCACGCCGCCACGCCAAGGGGGTGGGGTTTTCTTTGGGTGGGGTTTAAAAAATATATTCATTGCAACGCTCATTCTTCATCGTCTTCCTTGTGATGCCGTAAATCCCTTAAGAAAAATCTGGTTTGATTTTTTGAAATTTTAATAGTGGATGTGGTGGTTGTTGAGGCTGGACTCCATTGTTGGAAGGTGAAGGAGGGAGAGATAAAGAAAAAGGTGAACAGTAAAACGAGCTCCGGAGGTTGAAAAATCCAGTAATGAACAGTAAATTGCGTTTGAGGAAGAAGGTGAATAGTAAATGTAGACTTTTGACGACTATTTTTTCAAAAACAAGTAATAAAAAACATACTTATTTTTGAAAAAAGCGATCATAAAAAACGATACTTTTAACTATCGTTTTTGAAAAAACAGTCGTAAAAATTACTGTTTTTTTTTATGTTAAAAGTACTGTTTTTTATGACTGTTTTTACAAAAAACAGTTGTCAAAGGTCCACATTTACTATTCACCTTCTTCCTCAAACGCAATTTATTGTTCATTGCTGGATTTTTTAGTGCACTCGAGTGAACTCTTTTTTTTTTTTTTTTGCCTCCTTCTCTTCCTCCTCCTTCCTCCACGCCTCTCTTTTCCTTCCTTCATAGTCTTCCAATTTCTCAACGCGAACGCGATCGATCTAAAAAATTTTTATGTGTTTTGTCTCAGTTTTTTTTCACCGTCGTCATCCGGTGCAACGTCCAGTGGGTGTGGCGTCGACGGCGAAGATGGGTGTGGCTTCGATGGCGGAGGGTCAAGACGGTGGCAAACATGCTTCGGCAGTCACGGAAATGAAGCTTGGTTCATCTCTCTCTCTCTTTGGGCATTATGGTCATTTCACATGAATTTGTATGAATTTGCATAACTTTCAAAAGTCTTTTCATCTCTTACCCATTTGGATGGGCTTTTTGATTAAAAAAAGCACTTTTTTAAATACACAAAAAAATGCTTTTTTTATTAATTTATGTATTTAGATGATATTTTTTTCAAAAAGTAAGTGTCACAAAAAAAAAAAGCTAGAATGCTCCTTTTTCTAAAAGCTCCAATTTGGAGCTTAAAAAAAAAAGCACTTAAAAAAAAGTACTTTTTTTAAAAGTCCATCCAAATAGGCCCTTAGTCTTTTTACAAATTCGGTGGGCACGGGGTTTTACAAATTCAAATTCATATGTTATTTATTCGTTAGCTTCCTTAATCTCTCCAAAAAAGTTAACTAGCTCTTATAATTAGGACTAGAGGGAGTAATTTCTTTAACTTAATCAAATTACATAGATGTGTCTTATATTAAGGATCTAAAGAGTAATTTGTGATAAGTTTTCTTCTTTTTGGCCCAACTTAACGATAATTATTGTTAAATAAGGGGAGATCATCCGCGTTTTTTCCAATTTATTACAGAATTATTTTTAAAAAAACCAGGGAGGCTAAGTACTAAAATAAAATATTTATAATAAAAAAAACAAAATTTATGTACAAAAATGTTATTTTCTTATTTAAAAAATCACCCTCAATTACATTCATCCAAAATCTACCAATGTAACACTTTTTAAAAAGTTAGATTTCATATCCAATATGATCAATCTTATTCATTTATTAATAACATGGTTTGAATTTGAATACATTTTTAGAAGAACGAGTGTATAACCACCTATTTTATTCTCCTGGTTTAGCAAGACTTGTTGATGTGTTGGAAATAAAGACATTCACATCAAAGTATCGTAACACAAATAAGATTTCTATTTATAGGTTATGTTTTTTCTGATAATTTTTATATTAGTAATTATTGGTGCTTAACATAAAATATAAATAATTAATCCACAAATATTAAGAAATTAGTTATTTATAATATATATGTACGATTTTTTCTAAAATTACCCATTTATCCTTTCTAATTATATCTATTGTAAATAATCCACTACTCAATGAAAAGTTGAAACCCCTTTTACTTTAAAACAAAGTAAATGGGGGGTTTTATACTTAAAAGTTAGAGTAAAATACTCTGATCACCCTCTTGTTTTACCTTTATTATACAGACCTCCCCTCTATTTTGAAAACATACACTTAAGTCTAAATAATTAACTCCGTTAAGAATATTCTAAAAAGATTCCAAAAATATGTTTTTTAATTAAAGTTTATATAAAAATAAAATTTATTTACTATTTTACCCCTAATACTAAATCCCTAATTTTACTTGACAGTTTGTAGGCTTCCAGGAACTCATTTTATTTTCCTATTTTACCCTCAAAGCTTTCAACCGCACAATCTTCCAACTTCTAGGTTCTCTAGCGACCTTCGTCATCTGCGACGGCAACTGCGCAACCCCCTGTGGATTTGCAACGGCGACAACAAACCCACTTCAAGCGCAAGATTCAAGCTTATAGGTTCTTCAATTTCGATTTCATATCAAGTAGACTTCAAGCCTCCGGGTTCAATCTTCGAGAGACGGCCACCGACCGCCCCCATGCGGCCGACCGGCGACCCTCCCCTCCTCTCTTTCGAATCTCACTTTTACCCCCTACTTCATAACCACTCTTCTTCTCAACCTCTATGTCCTCCTTTCTCTCAAGTGCGCCGAAGACGTTTCCAAAAGCTCTTCACACGACCTCAACTCTATTGCATTCATCAATCTGTTTCGCTTTTGCTATTTATCACTCCATCTTTGCATCATTGATAGATAGGGGTTGAAGACGATAGTTTTAATCTTTATTTTGGGTTTGATTTTTTGAGATTAATTGTTGTTAGGTGTACTTTGTGATTTAGATTTGGATGAATTTTATAATTCATTGTGGAAGTTCAATCCTGGGGGTGGGGCGTTGAAGAAGACGACGCATAGGGGAAGGGGCAAGGGGTTGACCTTTTTAAGATGATTTTATGTAATAAATACATATACAAATATTTATAAATAGTTATTTGTTTGATGATTTTAACATTGGTTAATGTAAATATCACAAACGTTGAATATTCAAGTAAATTTTTAAATAAACATGTGCTTATCAAATTAAACGTGTTTATAAATATTTAGGAAAAAAGTATTAAATTATAAATTTAAATGACATATGCCTCTCAAATTTATATAATTTATTATTTTTGATAAAAATATATGTGTTTAGTATATATTTTAAGTCAAACTTAATTAATAATATCAAAATTAATAATTTTTTTAACAAATTAGAAAGTTATAAAATCTATTAGAATAAATTTTTTTTTTTTAAATATATATAGAGGGATATTTTGGTCCAAATAAAGTTTAAAAGTCAAACTTAACGGCCAACTAACGGTTTAGGTGGATGGAAATAAAATATCAAAATATAAGGGAGGTTTGTGTAACATACATTTTAAATTTAAGGGAGGTTTATATAGGTTTCCAAAATAGAGGGGGAGGTGCGTGTAATTAAGACAAAATAGGAGGGTGGTCGAGTATTTTACTCTAAAAGTTAAAGCAAAAGTAAAGGCTTGTTTAACTTATATGGGCATTTTGGGTTGGTGGTAGGAGCGGTGATTTATTTTCTATTTGACTTTTATAGAAGTTCGATAAGAAAAAAGTCAGGTTGTAAATATGATTTGTGTTTGTATTAATGATGGCAGAAGTAATGGGGCCTACATCAAAAAGCTGAGAGTTTTTTTTCCTAAAAGCTGTCTCAGGGAGCTTTTGCTTGAAGGAGCTTTTTTTTAAAAAAAAAAAAACCCAGTGAGATAAAAGCCAACACAAACACCTTCACACCTCCATTGGGCTCTTTTTTTTTTTTTTTTTTTTTTTTTTTTTTTTTTGTATTGGAGCTTTTTTTTTTTTTTGGGTACTTCAAACTCTCTAAGGCTCCCCCTAGGCCCCATGTTTAATATAGGACTACATGTCTAAATGAGAGTTGGCATAGATGGTAAGGGATCCAGGATTAGGCCCTTGGGTCGTGGGTTCGATCCCCTCTGCCGTCGCTGGGACTCCTTTGGTAGGCGATCTCGTAAGTCCCCGTAAGTGCTCATAGAGCCGGCCGTGCCCGGCCTTGCAGTGGGGCGATGTCGAACCTCTCCAAAACTTTTTCTTATCAAAAAAAAAAAAAAAAAAAAAATCCGTAATTTTTTTTTGGACAAATAAAATAATCCGTATTCATATCTATATGTAACGTAAAAAAAAATTATTAGTCCCCCACTGTTCACGATTTGTAACATTGCACATAACTCCTCACACTACTACTGACATGGGTTTTTGGAGAATTCATCCTTGTTAATGATAAGAAAAATGGTAATAATTGATAAGTGAATGGGTTAATATTTATGATTTATGAGACTTTTTTAATATTTTTTTTTAAGTTGAGATATTTTTGAAAAAGAAAGGGAAAATCCTTGTGGAGGCCCATATTAGTAAAATAATCCTAAAAAAGGCCCAAAGAGTCTGCAAATACAAGAAAAGACCCCAGGGCCCTTATATATATTAACTTACAATGCAAAATTACTAACACACCCACTACTAGTTAAAATGAAAAGGTGAGCAGTTCTGGCGCTAAAACGAGACAGACAGAATGGAGAATTGCTGAAACTGAACGTGGGTTTCGTCTGACATTTTGGTCACCTCCTTGATCGTTGATCCTTCTCTTCCCTCTTCCCTCGTTTATCCTTACGGTGTATTCTGATCATCCATTGCGTTAAAGGGTCTCGAACTCAACAATTTGTATTTTCTTGTTCCTCATCGTTTTTTTTTGATCGAAAGGTTTGGTGGACCGAAAGGTTAGAGCTTCACCTCATTTATGTTATTATCGGTGGAGATAGGTAAGAAATGCTAAGATTTTGATTAAGATATCATAATCACAATGCTACTTCGTTTTTAATCAATGTTAGGGTTGGGTTAGTAAAATCTTGCTCTGTTTTTGGGCTTGGAAACAGAGGCAAATGTATCGTATTTGAGTGGGAATGGTGAAAGTCATCAAGGAATGAAGGGTGAAAAAATGCTGAGATTTGATAGTTGTTAATACCTACGGTTTTAGTTGTTAATACCTTCGGTTTTAGTTGTTAATATGGTTGTTGAAGTTGTTAAGACGAGATGAAAGTGAAAACGTTGTAGGGTAGGTTGCTCTATTTTTGGGCATGGAAACGAGAGGGAGGTTTGTCTTGTTAGTGGGAATGATAGGCTGAAAAAATGCTAAAATTTGATAGTTGTTAATACGTACAGTTTTAGTTGTTAATACCGTCAGTTTTAGTTGTTAATACCGTCAGTTTTAGTTGTTAATATGACTGTTAAAGTTGTTCATACTAACTTTATGTTGCAGATCATAGTTAAACGTGGCTAGTACTTCAGGGAAGAACCTATTATGTTTCTTCCATGTAAGGGGTAACTTTGTACATGGGGGAGGACAACAAAGTGATTATGTTGGTGGAATGGTAATAACAAGAGGCATCAAAGAAGGAACAACGTATGAAGAGTTGCAAAGAATCATAGCGTCTTTAATTGGACAAGAAAATACTGAAATATGCGTGAAGTTCAAACTTAGCATGGATACATCTACATTTGTTGATCTTGTAGATGATGAAGGGGTAGAACATTTAATAAGGTATAATGAAGAATATTGTCATGTGTATGTTGAAGAAAGTGAGAATAATGACAATAGAGCACAACAAATGAATGTTCAAATGGAAGAACAAGAAGTGTAAGTCTTGTTGTGTTAAGAAATGTAATTAGTTCATATATAAATTGTCATTACTTGGTTCTCATTACTTGCACTAATAATTGTTGTTTGTCACAGGAGGGATGAAGGAGGTTCGGCTATGGTGTCTATCTCCCCCCTCAAATGTTCAATGAAACGCAAGAGTTGCCATCATTACCTTGTAGTTCGCAAAGTGTGCCATTAAGCGGGCCTCAAATGAATCATTCTAAATGGAGGGATTTGATAATGGGAAAAGGACAGATTTTTGCGAATGCTGTGACCCTCCGTGAGACGTTGTACAAATATAGCATCGCACACAAGTTTTCCTACACATTTGTGAAGAACAAGCCAAACAAGATAATAGTGAAGTGTAAGGTTGATGATTGTCCCTGGTACATGGGTGCATATTCAGCGGGACAACGTCAAGATACCGAGTTCCTCATCATTAAAACATACAGAAGTGAGCACATACATAGTGCACAAGATAGCCTTATCGTATCTCATCCACCTATGTGTAGCTTGACATCATCAATTCTAATTGATGGTTTGAGAAATAATCTTGACAAGACACCTAATGAAGTTCGAAGCTGAATTGTATAGTGAGTATGGGGTACGGCTAAACTATCGGCAAGCATATGGTGCGAAAGAAAGAGCGATTAGGCAATTACATGGACGAGTAGAGGACTCTTACAAGGTTATTCCTTGGTTGTGTCGCGAGACTTGTAGAGAGTGATCCGTACGGTTGCAAAATGGGAAGGGTCACATGATAACAAATTTGTGAGGCTATTTATTTCCTATGGCTGCTCTATTAAAGGTTTCGCGAGATGGTTGTCGGCCAATACTCTATATAGATGGATGTCATTTGAGTGGCCCTTATAGGGGAACAATGTTGTCGGCTTGTGCGTATGATGCGCAGACAACCAAATGTTTCCCTTAGCATATGGCATTGTCGTCTTTGAGACATATGATGATTGGGCTTGGTTTCTAAATAATGTAAAAAGCAGTTACAAGATCGATGATGATAACAATTGTGTCGATCGGAATAATTCCATTATTGGGGTCAGCGAGATATATTTAGCGGCCGATAGACATGCATTTTGTTACGGGCATGTCAAGGAAAATTATAGTGCGAGTTCCTCAAAATCATGAGAGGGATGCCACATACCTCTGCGAATAGCAAGGATCGCATTGCACCTTCTCGATGCAATTGCGTATGCAAAGGCTGGGTGAAGAATTCACTTTGTTGCGATGGGAACATTAAAAATGTTCGATCCACTTTTGGCACAATGGGTTGAGACCCATAGGGACGTTGATCGATGGGCTTTAAGTAAGTTTCCTTTGAAAAGGTGGGATAACATACCACTAACATTGCTGAATTGTTCAATGCATGGATGGTGAAAGAGCGGACGCACACTGTGTCAAGGTTAATACATGAGCATAGGGAGAAGTTGGCTGTGAAGTTGCTTGCAAGCAAGATGGCTTTAGTGGATTGGAAAAATGGTGTAGGACCTAACATAGAAAAAAATTGCAGCAACATGTGAACTTTGCAGAAAATATGCATGCTACATATTATGGGGAGGACCAGATTTTGGTTGAGACTAGACGCGGTGATGCCTTAATTTATGTGAAAGTTCATGTGGGTGCAAAAGAATGCTCTTGTTTAGCATGGCAAATGAGTGGACTACCTTGCCCACATGCATGTGCAGCAATTAAGGCACTTAATGGTAATGTGTACACATTCGTAGATGATTGCTTTACACTTTAAAGACAAGAGAAAATTTATGCACATAGCATGAGGCCGGTTGCAACACATGATTGTCCGGATGTTGATGCGTCGACGGTGACACAAATGCTAACGAGACACTTTCTTGGAGCCTCCAATTACTACAAGGCCACCCGGTAGACGGAAAAAGAAAAAGAGTGGAATCTCGGTTTCAAAACAAGATGGTTTATCATTGTGGTAGATGCCATGAGCCGGGGCACTCCGTCAAGACTTGCAAGAATCCAAATCCATGGCCGATCATTGATGGTGCCTTGTGTTTTTCTTTTTTGGGCATTGCGTCTCACACTCTTTTGTTGTATATGGCTTTACATGTTCAATCCACACCATATTATTTTTTGGAGATGGTGTGTGATGTTGTTATTATGAATCTGTAGATGCATTTGGTGTTGTAAATGAACGTTGGATATTGTTGTCACAATTGTATCCAAGTCTCATTTATGTACACATATTCATGTTGTGTTACAAATGTAAATGACGCTGACAAATATATGTTAAAGGGGCCTGATGTAGTTGTTATTGTATTTCTGATATTGATGTTGATGTCAATGGGGGTTGATGTTGTTGTTAGTGGGGGCTAATATAGTTGTTAGTGGGGCGATGTGGTTGTTATTTTTTTTGATGTAGTTGTCATTTTTTGTTGATGTAGTTGTCGAATTTATTGATATGGTTGTTAGATTTTCTTTGATGTAGTTGTTAGATTTTCTTGATGTAGTTGTTAGTGGGGGTTGATGTAGTTGTTATTGGGGGCTGATGTTGTTGTTAGTGGGGGTGGGGGGTGATGTTGTTGTTAGAGGGGGTGATGTGGTTGTTATTTTTGGCTGATGTAGTTGTCATTTTTGGTGATGTAGTTGTCAATTCTTGATATGGTTGTTAGATTTTTTTGATGTAGTTGTTAGATTTTCTTGATGTAGTTGTTAGTGGGCGATGTAGTTGTTAGTGGGGGCTGATGTTGTTGTTATTTTTGCTGATGTAGTTGTCATTTTTGGGTGATGTAGTTGTCTCGAATTTCTTACGATATGGTTGTTAGATTTTCTTGATGTAGTTGTTAGATTTTGGGGGCGTGATGTTGTTGTTAGTGGGGGCGATGTTGTTGTTATTTTTTTTGATGTAGTTGTCATTTTTGGGTGATGTAGTTGTTCGAATTTCTTGATATGGTTGTTAGATTTTTGTTGATGTAGTTGTTAGATTTTTCGATGTAGTTGTTAGTTGTTAGTGGGGTGATGTAGTTGTTAGTGGGGGTTGATGTTGTTGTTAGTGGGGGCGAGATGTTGTTGTTAGAGGGAGTGATGTGGTTGTTATTTTTTTTTTTTGATGTAGTTGTCATTTTTGGGTGATGTAGTTGTTCAATTTCTTCGATATGGTTGTTAGATTTTTCTTTGGTGTAGTTGTTAGATTTTTGATGTGGTTGTTAGTGGTGATGTAGTTGTTAGTGGGGTGATGTTGTTGTTAGTGGGGTGATGTTGTTATTTGTTTTTGATGTTGTTGATATGGGTCCCTTATTATATCCCAATTTCCACCTTCGCACATACTACTAACAATGAAAGAGATGCAGGAAACAATTGCCATTCTCATTCATATTAAAATGTCAAAAGGATACCTACATCATCAAATTTACTAAACTTTCACCTAAATATGAACTCAAGAGTTCGGAACAATTGCCTTAATAAAATCTGTCATACAATCATTGAGATTTATATATACTTAAAAACAAGTCGGCCTATGTAAATTATATGATTGCTTCCTAACGGCTCATCTTCCGCTTTTGGGAGTCCTCAATCATGGACAACACTTTGTCTCGTGTGTTGTTTTGATGATTGACCAACCACCACAACAGGCCAATCTTCAGTTCTCGGATTTCATCCATAGAGTAGTAAGGCATTGTGTATCCATCCTCTTGCTCCTTGCCGTCCCACATTTGCAACCATGAAACAACATGAACACCACACGAGTCCTTAAAACAAGAATTATACGAGAGGTGTTAACAACACTAATCATGTAACCCGTATATTATATATATGAATGTTAAACAACTTTAGACACTTACACATTCTGTTTGGACATGGACTTTAGACCATGTAACCCCTTGGGAATTCTATCCTCGTGGTCGAACAATTGTGGCTTAACCCGCCGGAGTATGTCCATGAAACGATTTCGCTGATATTAAAGTTGACACAATTAGATGACAATTATGGTGACCGTTTTCTAACATAAGTACACATTGAAATTCAGTTCAGCTTACCACACGAGTTGCCAACTGTTCCTTTTCCTTAAAGGATTGAGGTTTTTTTGCCTTCTTTGTTGACTTGGTTTGGCAATATCTTTGCATCTTCCATTTGGGGCTGTATGCGTGAAAATGTCCATGTGTCGACTAACGAATCTAGGGCGTAGAAGGTCATCGTTGTCGTGTCTACAACATAGCAAAACCAGTGATCCCACCTAAGCGACGGTCCAAAAATGAAACGACAGTCCCTGATGTTATATCCTATACGCTCGGGCAATATTTCCGCTTCGTTGGCTTCCAATGGCCAATTCAGCGGAGATCTTATCATTTTGTCCATGACATGCGCAGTGAAAATGTGTCGGGTAACTGTCCCTCCGTTCTCCACTTGATCAGCAACCAAAGTCTTGGCTACCATACTCATGACCTGAATATGCACAAAATGTTAGCACGTGAGTATTGTATAACACATTTATCTAAGCGCAAGCAAATATCGAAATATTACTAATGCACATCCATTTGTACTAATGCCTTTCGGCGGAAACGAAGTGCACGGTCCATACCGTATCATTCATCCACGCACGTGGTTTCGGACAATATAGCTCTTCCCTTGTGAGGTGCCGGTAGTTCATGTCAACAAATTCCCTAAATGCCAACAAATGACAATGTTAAGCATCGTATGCATTTTTTATAATATCGTAAGTCAATGTGCACAAGTTACATATACTTACTCATCCCTCATCTTTCGTTGGATGAGTAATACACAACCGATACGCTGCTCCTTCACATCATAGGGCCTCTTTCCTTTGCACTTGCGGTTTAGATCAATCCAAGGAGATTTTAACACCCGCTTCAGTTATCACCCTCTTGGACCTTCTAATTTGTTTGTCACTTCGTTGTCCCTCTTGTGCTTCCGGTTTGGCCACTTCTTCTTCAGTGGGTTCCACGTGAAGACCATCTTCAAAAATAGCTGTGTTGTGACGATGGTCGTCGTCGTTATCATCAAAGTCTTCAACATTTTCACCCTCATCTTCCTCATCACTCTCTTTATCAGAGTCTTTCTTAGACTCGCCGGAACTTGAGGGCTGGTTGTTGGGTGATTCAGTTTCATGCAAGCCTTGTTGAGGCCCTTCATCTTTATTAGTGTCTGATGTTAATCTATCTTGAAGGGCCAACATCTCCTGTCCCAACATAGGCACAAGCCTGAAATATGTCATGCGAACTTCCCGGAGAATCAAAAATCAGTTGTTAAATCATCAATCACAAAGAACAACTCGAGTAAAGGACAATGCAAGAACCGACCAAGAAACCAAAGCAAAATTACATAATCTACAAGAAATTAAATTTTTGCTGCACAATTGTTGTCACACATTACGGGTGAGTGAGCATCGTGTTAGGGTCAAACGAGGCCAACGGAGCGACCGATGGCCGAGGACGAGAGGCGCGAGCCGACGAGGCCATTTTGGCTTTTTTTCTCGAGCACCACTCGCTCTTAATCTTGTCATCGGTCAATAAGCCATGGCCGACTCGTGCTCACGGCTACCACATCACCCAAAGGAAAATTTTGCAAACAAAACAGCTGAAAAAAAAAAAGATTTCAATGCATTAATAAAAGACTCAAGCAATTGATGTATAACGTTTACATACTATCTTAGTTAAAGAGAACTTACCATGAGGAAGTATACACATCCTCCAACAGTTTTCCTCTTGCTACCCTTGGACTTGTGGGAGTCTTTCTTGAACTCATCGATTTGTTGGGTGAGTTCTTGAAGAATAAATGAGGACCAATCAAAATGAACAATTGCATCCTTAGTCGATGTCATGACCTTCAACATACGTCACTAACATCAATGGCTGCTCTTGGAGCCAAAAGGATACCTAATTTGAATAACACAAAGAGAGACTCAAAGTTTTCATCTAATTTTTCTAACAACGTGTCACCAATTTTTATACCTTACATTCTTGTACGCACGCCTAAAGTCACTAAACACTTTGATCGGGACGGTAACTTTAACTTCTATACCCTTACCCCCCACAGGTAGACCTATAAGTTGATGCACATGTTTAGCCCCTATGACTCGGGTCTCCCCTCTAATGGACACTTGCTTTGTTGGGGGGTCAAAACATGCCATATATTTTGCAATTAAGGAACGGTTTATTTTTCGACAACTAATTTCCACCAACCTATCAAACCCAATGGCTTTCGGCCTTGCCATTGCCTCAGTCGCTCCTTTAACTTATGGCATACATGAATGAAAGTGTTTGGTGCACACCTCGTTAGGAATGGGACAATATACTTCTCTACTTTAGCAGGGCCTCTTAGTTGTTTAGCCCTCTTGGTATATTCACCTTTTTCGGTTGAACTCAACCTTTTCCATGATTCTCTCATTTCTACACTTAAGTCATAATGGGTTCTTTGGTCAGCTCCTATAGCTTTCTTCCCCTTCCCCTTCCCCTTCGCCTTTTGTTTTTGTACATGTTTCTTGAAGAATTCTTCTGTGAACAAGTTATAGCCGGAGAACCTTGGGTCCCTTTGAGAATGTTTCATTGTTGTTAAAGCGTTGATTTCAGCACTGCAATATGAAAATGGAAGGATGTTAAAGCGCAACACATGCAAGTTGTTTTCAATCAAGTGTTGTTAGGCATTCACCAATGTTTATAGTTATGTGGCCCATTTAGAAACTTCAATAAACCGATATGCGCAGTAGTAAATCCCAAGCTTTCAAGGTAAAGAATGAAGAATGATTTTTTTAAAAAAAATAAAATACAATAATTAATATAACAACTAGTTTTGTGTTCAAACAACTCAATTAGAGATATCTTTATGCTTGAAGAAGAACTAAAGCTTTTATGGTAACAAGAACAACTTTTGATAAATTCAAAGGCATGGTGATCATTTCTACACACAAATAATGACCATATGTATCAAAATCTAATTTAGAAGAAAATTTACTCCTTAAAGCTAAAAGACAAACTTTTGTAGCTCAACATTTCGAATTCATATATTTACAATATCACCAAAATTTTAGTTTTTCTTAAAAGTGATGATAACTTTCAAGAGACATGTTTTAAGGAAACTTTAAAAATTCCACCCAAATTTGTTGTACCAATTCAGTTCAAACGGAAGAATTCATCAATTTACAAGTAAATGCACAAACATTTGGTCGGGGACCATACAAGAACATGTAAAACACTCTAAAAACAATATAAAAGAGTCATCAAACCAAAGCAATGCATGGAAATATTACATCAAGTATCCTTTATTCAGAAAATGCTCCAAAACTTACCTCTATATTACATCTATATATGTAACGAGAGGTTCAAAAATGCGAAGAAACTCACAAAGCCACATATTACTCGAAAATACAATCTTAATATACAAAATGCACTAATGTAGTGAATGTAAACAGGAAAATCAATTCAACAGTAGCCTTATCTAAGAGTAAGTAATTCTTGAGTTTAACACAACATTGAATTCTAATCGTTTATAAACAAATTTTCTACAGCAATTTAATGACAGAGGCTCAAAACACGCATACATTCAACTTGTAATCAAGTATAACAATGACACATGTGAAGCAGTAGAATAATTCACATACATCTTGAGAGGTAACAATCTATGCCGTGGGAAAACATTTTTCTAAGTAATTAAACAATGATAAGCTCATAATGATGCAACTCAATTCAAGCAATGAGTGTTTTAGCTAATGAACTTCTAATAACTAGAGTAGGTTTTTTCCACCCCCTTTTTCAAAGCAACAAATTTGGACCCGTAGCGTGACTTCTACAAATAATTCAGTTAAGTTTACAACTTGAAACTCAAACACTCAAAGCATAAGAATGCAAGGATATCGGCACTCGAAGTGAGAACTTCAAGCTGCGGTGTCAAAGAAAACAACAAGTTCGGTGAAGACACTTGATTAAGAATTAAAGTGTAGTAGTGATAAACTTCCAGCCAATTCAAGAGGCATAAATTCCAACAAGTTTGAATTAGATTTAGATCACAAAATCTGATCCAAAAGAGCAAATGAGACCCCAAAATCAAATGGATCAACGCTCAATGAAAATCTCAGCAAAACCAAGGACCAAAATTGTCATATGTAAGGAATAGCAAATCAGCAAATATATCAGCAATTTTATGAGCAAAACATCGGAGGAATTTCAGAGAAAAATCACTCAAACTAGTTGCCAAATTCCTCTAAACAATATCTAGTCAACTTTTAAGTCCCACAATGCCTTAAAATCAATCTTTCAACTCTGTCAATTCAAATATGATAACATAGGCTTTTTAAAATGATAGCAATCCAAATGCAATAATTTCCACACATAATGGCAAAGCAATGACTATTGCACACAAATCTCAACAAAAGTTTAAGGTTTCAAAGACAACACTTACCAATTTCTTTCAAAATCACATTCAACAAGACAACTCAAAGTCGCATAACAACTCCCAACCTATAACCGATATGGAATCCAATTACGTACATGCAACTTCCAAACAATTCCATATTGCAATTATCCAACAAGTCCAAGATTTCGTAGAAAATATTATAATGACAAGTAGCAAGTTGATATCACAATAACAAAATCGGTGAGCTATATGATGGCCCTTGGCCCTCAATGATGCAAATTACCAACCATGTATATCTTTACACGGCTTTCGACAAGCTAGCCACAATTATACAAATTTACAATTAATTCAACTATCTATCGGCCAAAACCAATCGAAAAAACCATCATATCTAAGAAAAATTCAATCTTCCCGCCACCCAAGGAAAACAAAACGTTGTTGACGATCGAAGTGGATCAAATGTTTCAAAACCAACCCAATTCTTCCACCATGGATCAAGGCAAGATTAATATTCAATGAATAAGGTTACAAGGAAAACCGAGAAAATTATCCAAGTGGTCGATCCCTATGATATTTCCGAGCAAAAAATCCAACACCTCGATCCACAGATTGTCACATATCATCAATTATCGGAGAATGTTGGTGAGTGATATATATGATTGATTCTATATAAAGCCATGGACATGAAGGCAAGTGGAAAGTGAACGTTTTTTGACGAATAACAAAAAAAAATAAGAAAAGAAAGTGAGGATAGCACTAGCAGTCTAGCACTATTGCACTAGCATATTGTTTCCCGTTAGCATATTACGGCCAAAAAAAAAAAACCAAAACAAAAAACACGGACCGAAGACGCATCACAAGCACGCGCGGCCACACACACGTCACACATAGAGAAAATAAATGGACATTGGACAGTTGCAGATGCAAAACACAAAGCAAACGCAAATGGAAGTTGCACGAGAGAAAAAGCCACGGCTACGAGAGGTTCGTAGTCGTATTTGTACTGCGTCTTGCGACGGTCGACGGAGCCAACTCAGCCAAGCACGTACGAACAGATTGAAGGCAAACAGAGCCGAGCACACACGCACAGATCAAACGGCACCAGCGAAGGGATCGACAAACCGGACTTGGGCGAAAAAGCGAAGGGAACTACGAAGGGCTTAGGTTCAGAAGGAGATCAGAGAATGCTGAGAATGGGCGCGAGGGAGACGGCGATTTGGGATGATTTAGGGATTAGGGATGAGAGAGGAATACGGGGAATGATTTTCATTTGTCTTGAACTTCAAACTTTTGCGAGGGCATGAATGTGAATTTACATTGTAAGTTAATACCTATAAGGGCCTTGGGGCCTTTTCTTGTATTTGCAGATTCCTTGGGCCTTTTTTAGGTTTATTTTGTTAATATGGGCCTCTAGATGGATTCTCCCAAAAAGAAATTCTCCTGACAGGACACATAAATAATCCAGACCCACCCGAATTTCATCCCGCTCCGCAGTTTCCACGGTCCGGCCCGTTCGAGACACTGTTTTTTTCCCAAAGAAAAAATAAAATTGTGTCGAATTGCCCGAAGAGCAGCTTCCTCCTCTCCGCTTCAGATCACTCCTCTGAGTCAGACCTCTGTGATCGCCGTCGACTGTGGCCGGTCTGCGTGCTTGGTTTGCGAAATCCATCTCTTCATCTTCGTGAACAGAAACATAGCAATTTTAGGGCGTCGAGTTCGAAGAGGAGGAGGAACCTATCTCCCTCAGATTTCATTTTTCTCTTCTGCTTTTGATTTTGGTTGATTGTCACTGGCCAGCATCTACTGTTCCACAATTCACCCCTCTGTGATCCCCAGAAAGTCAGTACCAGAGGGAAATATTCACTACCAGCCTTTTTCCACTGCCACTGGACGCTGGTAAGTGCCCTGTTGTTTTTTATTCTGTCTTTGCTGTTATGATGTTGCGCATGTTTTAAGGACAGAATGAGAAAAATGAATAGGAAGATGAGGCCAATGTTGTTTTTTAGAACTTGTCAGTCTTTTTCGACTGCTTGCTTTCCGCTGCTTTGATTTTGTGGGACATGGTTGGATTTCTTCCCCTCTTTTTTGTCTTTTCCTCAATTCCTTGCGGTTTTATGACGGATATTTTCAACTTAATAACTTTGAAATGAAATGTGATCCCCGATGCTCTCATCCCTGCTGCGATTTGCTGCTGTTGCTTGTGGATCACAAAGGGAAGCATGATACAAGCACTTTCACCAACCAATCTGCTGGATAATTTTGATTCAAACGCGTTGAGTTTAATCTGAAAGACATATAAGGATGGAAAATGAACCTTGAACGTAGTGATTGAAGCACTTGTTGTCTTGGTAGCGTATGAATCTCCTCAAGAAAGCGATCAATGAGTAATGTTTTGGTGCTTGGAATCATTGCACTTTTAAGTTTTCAACTTTGCTTGGTCAACAGATTTAAGCTTATTTGACTATTACTTAATGTTGCAAATGACGATTTTGAGCTGAAAAAATGAAACCATAAGGTTGTAACTAAAATCCTTTGAAGATGTTCTGTTTTTTATTGTCTGCCAATAAGAGATATGGGAATTGCATTTGCAACATCTCTGATTTTTTGCGCTTGCTGTTGGCTGTAATTTATTCTCACAGGTACTTGTGAACTGACTCAGAAGAAGATTGATTTGTTGACAGCATGGTGGGTGACGTTACTTTTCCTATGTTTCAGTTCTTTACTGTTCATTCTTTTAGACCGTGACTGGTCTGATCTCATAATGATTGTGCTCCCCTTTCCCCATTCTTGTGAAACTATGAAAATAGAATTACCTTCTTGGAGCTTTCAAGCCTGCGTGTAACATCTTAATCACATTCAATGATGGGAAAAGTCGAAAGCAGGTTAGGCACTCTTTGAATTGCTTAGGGTGGTACGTTAAATTATTTTGCTTCTTGTGCAGTTGATAGATCTTTGTATTTACACATTTATATGATTTTCCTTTGTTATTTTTGTGTGTGTGTGTGTGTGTTTTTTTTTTTTTTCCCCCGATTTTGAAGGTTCCATTTAAAAAAGAGACTGGCCAAACGCTCACTGCTCCACTTTTCCAAAGTCAAGAAAACATTGCTGGGAAGGTATGTCATTTGTTGGAGTCTTTATTATTATAATTGTATGTTTTCTGCATAAATAACTCTTGATTTTGTGTCTTGTTAACCTTACTACTTGAAGTTTTGTCTATGGTGCAATTTTAGATTATAATCGAGCCAATGCAAGGGAAAAAGATTGACCACAATGGCATAAAAGTCGAATTACTCGGACAGATAGGTTAGTCTTTGATGAACAATGCATTTCTAAAGTTTAAATGGATGAAGAAAAGTAATTAGAGTGTGGAATTACTTGTGCATGTACTTTACTAATGAGTTGTTGTAGAGAAATTAGAGGAATTTAGGAGAAAGAAGATAATTCAGAGAGATTGAGAAGAGAAACAAGAGAGGGGAAGGGAGAAGAACTGTTGGTCTCTCATTCATTCATACACAATCTGAACATACACACCTTCCATTAGTCTAGCATCATGTATATATATAAGTCAAGGCTTAGATTCTCAAGGCCCAATAGCAATTACACACTAACAGATGCTAACCGATAGACATAACAGACTGACATGCTGAACTACATACCTACAGCCTTATAGAATTAGTATTATGCCGATGCTACCCTTCACTACTTATTATTATTCTTAATCAGTCCTAAGGCCTCATAGGATTAATATTGTGCCAAGAATTCCTAATAACCATGCCCTAACTGATTGTTCATGACTTATATATCAATACCCCCTCTTAAGGTCCCTTGTCCTCAAGGGTCAGCAATAGGAAACCTGGGAAATTGCCTTTGAAACTGATATAACAGCACCCAAGATGCTTCCTCCTCAGGTAGTTGCTTCCATTTGACTACTATTTCAGTGACAATTCTGCCTTTCCGGCGTCCCATCCTGTGCTGCAAAATCTGGTCAGATTCTTTGCAATTTGACAATTCTGGCCAATTTTCAGGCGGATGCCTAACCTTAACCGAAGGATCAGGACACAACTTCAGCAACGAAATGTGGAATGTACCATGAATACGCGTCTCTACCAGCAAATCTAACTTGTAAGCAACTGCCCCTACACGTTGCTTAATCCGATAAGGTCCAAAGAACCTTGGAGCTAACTTCTGACTAGACCGAGAAGCCGCTGAAATCTGCCTACATGGCTGCAATTTCAGAAACACCCACTGACCTTCCTGAAACTCACGGTTACTCCAGTGAGAATCAGCCTTCTGCTTCTTCATGTTTATGGCACACGATAGATGATGTTTAGCCACTAACAAGGCTTCTTCCTTGGCCACAAAGGATCTGTCCACGGCTGTAGAAATTGGAGGATTTGAGAAGAGAAAGGGAGGGGAAAGATGAGAAATCGGTGATGCTCATTCATTCATTCATTCATCATAACAAGCATGGAGATACAATGGTAGTCATCATTCATTATAACAAGCATAGAGATACAATGGTAGTCATATGCCTTATATAGGCAATACCTCTAGACCTACTAATCCCAACTAATTACCATTAGTTACTAACAACTAACTAACAAACTAATCCCTTCCTAACTAACTAACCTAATTAGTTATTTACAGTTTACATATCAATACCCCCTTCTCAAAAACATCCTTGCCCTCAAGGATGATTGGCAACAAAATACAAAATCTAAAGAACAAAAAATACAAAACTCAAAAATACAAATCTGAATCAATCAAAAACATCTCCTTTGAGAACCCACTTTCCGACGACTTCACTCTATGATACTTTACGCTGCACTTCAATCAACCTCTTGCTAGTCAGAACCCTTCGTAGGTAGCCCTCTTCGGTTAGCTGTTTCTCAAAGAACACACCATTGATTGATGGAAAGTTTCTTGGTTTCCTTCATCTGTTGTCCCATACCAACGAGAAGAGGATTTTTTTTTTTTTTTTTTTTTTTTTTTTTTTTTTTTTTTTTTTGGACTACCACTTCAGATCGTGACTCTCATTGGTTTCGGTCAACAAGAAATGCGATTCTTATCCTTTCTTTAGGCGAGTCGACCCCTGACCCGGAATCTGATGACGTGAGCCCTGAATCCATAATCCAGATTCCAACGAGCAGAATACTCCCAAAAGCAGTTGATACCAGACGCCCAACGAAAATCTGACTATACGTTGCAGAACCCAACCCCAGAATCAGACGAACAGAATATGAAGAATCAGAACTGTCAATGAACAGAAGCCAGAAGCCAGAATCCAGAAGAGCAGAAACCAAAACTCAGACGAACAGAAGCAGAACCTGCAGGTGCACAAAACTGTTCCAGTATCCAGAATTATGCGATGCAAAGCAGTACCCAGAAGTCGACGAGAATCAATAACGACAATCAAGAATCGAAGGCAAAGCAATTACCGTCAAGAATCTGGTCTGGTGAATGACGTCGGAATGCCCACAAGAATTTTGCTGAACAGTGACGAGCACAATTCTGGTGGTCACTTCAGAGAATTCCCAGTCGCTAAGAATCTGTCTTGAGTTGCCGATAAACGTTCTAGATCGTGGTGTCTGTTTGTTTTTTTTTCTTGATGGTGTCTTGAATACAAGTCAGAGCCATGAGAGGAAAAGAATAGCTCTGGAATGTTCAAGAATTGCGGAGAATATAAGCAGGGAGCCGAGGATGACTCACTCTGATACCACTATTGGATAAGATGTAGAAATTGGAGGATTTGAGAAGAGAAACAGGGGAAAGAAGAGAAATATGCTCATTCATTCATTCATCATGATAAGCAGAGATGTGATGGTAGTCATATGCCTTATATAGGCAATACCTAGTCCTACTAATCCCAACTAACTACCATTAGTTACTAACAACTAACTAACAAACTAATCCCTTCCTAACTAACTAACCTAATTAGTTATTTACAGTTTACATATCATTTATTGACCCCTGTACTCTTCACTTTATCTGTTGCTAGGTGTGGGATGATGGCTTGAATTGGATGCATGACAAGTTATAGTCATTTAAAATGTTTTTATCAAATTACTATTTAACAAACATTTGTGTTTAGGATAAAGCATTAACTGATGTCCTTTTTTTTATAATTATAGCTGAATTGTTGTCCTGAAAGATCTCAAGATTAAAGATGTAAATTGGTTTTCCAACTAATCATAAGTTACTGATAGCATTTTGCCATAAAAGTGACCCATCCATCTCATTTTTGCCAAACAAGTTTTCTATTTGAATCTGTTTCTGAACTTTGACGAGAGTATGTGTTTTGTGAATTATGATAATTAAATTTGATGTAACTGGTAACATAGCTTAAATTTTGTTGGGCTGGAAATAAATTATTCATTCATAATTTTTATTGAACATATGCAAATCATTCACTTGTCAAATGCCGTATCAAATCTTTCATTTCTTCGTGTTTTTTACTAGTAGTATGAAGTTGACCTTAAACTTTGCTTGATTATGCAGAGATGTATTTTGACAGAGGAAACTTTTATGACTTTACTTCCCTTGGTGAGTAATTGAGCATTCTTTATTTTTGGATGAAAAGCCTAGTACGTGGTTTTGTGTAGCTAGTTATTCAGACAATAACAGTATAGTACAAGGAATTACTTCTATGCTGGGAAGATATAATAGGTTGTAGTTTCAGTTAAGAAGGAGGACTTTATTCTGTAGTTCATCTTGAAGGTGAATGACTTGAGCGAACTATCTTATAAATATGCCTCCAATCATTTATTATTTTTCTTGCTTTTTTTGCAGTACGAGAGCTAGATGTTCCTGGAGATATTTATGAGAAGAAAACTTATCCATTTGAGTTTTCCACTGTTGAAATGCCGTATGAGACATATAATGGAACAAATGTCAGGCTTAGGTATAATTTCTTGAAGCTCACCTTAAAATTTTATGCACATGCTTTCCTATTTTGGTTATAAACGAGGTCTAAAGACCAGGTGCATCTGCTTTTTTTTTTTTTTGACACTCGTGGACATCTCTGGTTCCCTGATGTGTCATGCTGATTAAAATTTTGTTGTACGTCAGGCTTAAAGGAATGTTGAAGGAATCTAATTTCACCATTCATAATAAGTAATTTTGATATTGTGCCATTGTATACCACCAGGTGGCAATTTTCAATAGCTGGGTTTGCTTTCACCTTATTTTCATAGCTTTTGAAATTGTTTGAGTTGTTGCATCAATGCTAATGTTTTTAGTTTTTACATTTTGTTTCATCTGCTCAAATGATTTTCACCTAATGTTAACATTAAGACATGTAAATAAATGATGCAAAGATGATTGGCATTAAATTGTTTAGCGGCTTGCATGCATTTTTGTGGGCCCATAAAATATTTTTAATGTTCATGCTGCTTAGTTAGAAAAAAGAACCAATTTTTGCAGATATGGTTAGCGATTGAAACATATATAAAAGAGAATGATGAGATGAAACTTGAGTATGATATGCTGTGACCCATTTGTACATTTACAATTTTCAGGTACGTTTTGAAAGTGACCATCAGTCGTGGTTATGCAGGAAGCATAATAGAGTACCAGGATTTTGTGGTATGGTGTCTTTTTAAAATAAAACTTTTTCATGATCCCGTTTCAGCTACCCAAGCTGATATTGTTTTTCATTGATTAGGTCCGCAATTATTCTCCACCTCCATCAATTAACAATAGCATCAAGGTGAGGCTCATTACGTGTGAATTTCCAAGTTGTTTTGCTTAATCAGATCTGATAGAGTAAATCCATGAGAGCCCCTTCAAGTCTTGGCATGTTTATTGAGTGACAGCAGCAAGTGCTACTATTTTATTCTCCAAACTCTTTTTAAATCAAACAGGATAATAATCCTAGCCCATTGATATTCATTTGCGGTAATGTTGGTCACTGATCATTTGTCTTAAATCTCATTAAAATTTTCGGTCTTTTATTTTCAAATCTCGTTGAGGTGTCATGCGTTGTGCTTTTGCTTCCTTGTAAACTTTCTTTTCCTCTATTCTCTAAAATCTTGGTGGCTGCGTTTCTTTCTTTGGTATATTTTGCTTAACATTCTACTTGGTACAGATGGAAGTTGGAATTGAAGATTGCCTACACATTGAATTTGAATATAACAAAAGCAAGTAAGTTGAATGTTTTCATCTGTGATACATAAATCAGACTAGATAGGTTGGTTTGACTAGTTAAACTGGGAACTTTAAATGAGCTGTTTGGTCCAAATTTATAGGCATTGTTAGATTGTTAAATTGAACTGGATATATGTCGCAGTTTGTGGAAGAACAGGCTAAGAGTGACTTAAAGCATGAAAGACATTTATGCCAACCGGTTCAACTGGGTTGGGTGTTAATAATCATAAATTGGTTATAAAAGAAAGTAAAAATCATAAAACGACTCTTCTGAATTTTTTTTGTTATTTTATTAGGAAATGAAAAAAATTGAAGAAGTTACATAAAAGTAAACATTTTTAATAGTTTTTTCATTGTATTTATACTTCAAAGGTTAATTTTTGTGGTTACTATTCCATCTTAAGCACCGGCTGTTGTTTAAAAATGGAAACTGAAAGTAATTACAGCTTTCATAGTCCCAACTTATTTGGTTGGCACCTGTTTTAAAGATATTTTTCTCTTTTCGTCCAGAAAAAGATATCTTTCTCAAAGATTAGCAGTCTACTCTAGGATGATATTCACTTCTGGAAAAGAATCTTGAATCATTTGCTTATACCTGAGTGTAAAAAAGAATTGTAGACACTAACTGATTCATCTTGTAAATTCAGGTATCATCTGAAAGATGTCATCATTGGCAAGATATATTTTCTCCTGGTAAGAATCAAGATAAAAAATATGGACCTTGAGATTAGGCGTCGGGAATCAACAGGTTCAGGGGCCAACACCCATGTTGAGACAGAAACATTGGCGAAGTTTGAGTTGATGGATGGTGCTCCTGTTCGAGGTATGTTAAGGATATACTCCTGGTTTCCGCTTACATTCTCCTGTGATTAGCACAACAATGTATTTGAGAGAAATTTTCTACCCCAGATACTGATTAAACCCTGATATCACATTTATTTTCTTTATAGATGAACAACTTAGACATAACATCTGTTGATAATAACTGTTGATCCTGGAGAGAACACAATGGAATGAATTATAATGAATGGCCAATTTAAAAAAAAGGGATTACATAGAGAAGACCATGTATACTTTTAAGTGTATGCTACTAGCTAGTCTTATTTTGACCCGTCATTTTTTTTTTTAAATAAAAAAACTACCGAGTATGGGCCAATAGAAGCAGCGGCCTCTGATTGAGTTTCGTTTTTTACAGGTGAGTCAATACCAATCAGACTGTTCCTCAGTCCCTACGAGCTGACTCCAACTCATCGCAACATTAACAACAAATTCAGTGTGAAATACTTCTTAAATTTGGTGCTGGTTGATGAAGAGGACAGGCGATACTTTAAGCAGCAGGAAATCACAATGTATAGGCTGCAAGAAGAAACTTCCTGATTGATCATCGTACAGGGAATGATTTATAGGTGTAATGAGCATATAAATAACGACTTCAAAGAGATCTCAGATTTATTTAGTGGGCGTTCACTTGAAACCCTATTTCTAGGGTACGAAAGTCTGGTTTTCTAGCCGAGAAAAACACGTGCTGATTATGTACACTGGTTGGCAGATCAATCATCTGTCTCTTGATGCAGTTTTGCAACATTTCGGCATACATTCCATTAAAGCAAATTATCTCGTCTGTGCTGCTGTGAAGAGTGTTGGGACCAATGTTATATACTTTTTAATTATGCTTTTTAACTCCTTCCGGTTCAACTGATGTTATACACTGGTTCAGTGTGATGTTTCATTGTTTTGTACTCTTGACTAGTGTTACAAGAAATCATCTACAACTCCACATTTCTCTTTTTATCCCCACTGTTTTTGTGTGATAACAGAAGAACGATTTGGAATTTGGTTGGTATGATCGGGTATCTTTTTTCACAGGATCCCTTTCTTTTTTTCCTTTTCAAATTACTGGATCGATTTCTCTTATTAAAAAAGAAAGATATACTATTATATTGTCCTGAGATAGAGGGCTAGATTCAATGCATTGTATGTGCTATTGAAAATAAAATACTACGGGTTCTTAAAAAAAAAGACCTATTTTAATTTTAAAAAAATTGAACTATAAAGTAGGTCGAGAATAAAGAGATGAAGATAATTACAGGAATAATAGCTTAGACATGACCTATGACCGAAAACTAACACAATCGATCTGAGTGTAGGTTGACCAGAACCATGCAATCAATTACTAATACTGTTTTTTTTTTTTTTTTTTTTTTTTTTTTTTTTTTTTTTTTTGGCAATAGCTATATTATTAAAAATCAAGTGATGAATACCAAAAAAAAAAAAAAATCAAGTGAAATTATAGTAACAAGTATGTTAATTTCCTCAAGATTATATTACTTTTTTCATTGAATTAAAAAAATTGAGAAAAAATTTATGTGTAAAGAAATATAAAAATTATTACAACACGTTGACATCGAATCAGTTAAGCTAATCATAGCTGTCATTTCCCCCTTCAAAATCATCACTTGTGTCATTTCTCCTTACTTTGATTAAGTCAATAGGGTACTGCCTTAGTGAACAAAAAAAATAATAGGGTACTGCCTCCTCTCATCTTAATTATAAGACCTAGTTGACTTTTTTTTTTTTAAAGATATTAAGGAAGTTAAATAAGTTACTTAATCATATCATATATTGTGTATCTTTAGATTATATATTAGTTTATTAGTCAAACTAATTGGTTTGACGAAAAAAAATAAAAATAAAAATAAAAATAAAAATACTCTAAAATAATTATCTTCCTTAATTTCTCCAAAAAAAGTCAACTAGGTGTTATAATTGGACCAAGGAGTATATTAACTAGCCTTATACTTAATTTCTACCCTAATCTTCTCTCCACCCTTCGCTCAGCATGGCCATTGGGCCCTCTTTCTGATCTTCGTTCAGCATAGCTAGCCTTGGGCTGCACGTGAGATCTCGCTGAAGAAGAATGCTGCTACCAAGACGGCCAAGGAATCACTAAAGATAGAAAATTATTCTTCATATCAGATGTTTAAACCCTCGGAAATGACAGTAATACCAGGTTCAGATTCTTCATATTAGATGTTAGAAACAAAATCAGTTAAGCTCATCACAGCTGTAATTTTTTTTAAAATCATAGTTGTCATTACTTTTTACTTTGATTAAATTAATAGAGTATATTAACTGACCTTATACTTAATTTCTACCCTAATACGCTCCCTAAGGATAATATGATCCATGGTACGTTCCACTTTATTATGATAATAAAAGTATAAGCAAATGAGGGGCGCGTGTAGATTAGCCGTTTTCAATCTGGCTTTTGTAAAATTAAGATAGGATAAAAGTCATATTGTAAATGTAATTTATATTTGAATTGAGGTGGTATAAGTGACTTTTTTTTTTTTTTTTTTTTTTTTTTTTTTTTTTTTTTAAACCGAAACTTAGGGTCCATTTGAATTTAGTTTTTGGAGAATAGTTTTTGAAATTTACCAAGTAAAATGCCTTTTTCAGAATAGCTTTTTGCATAATAGATTATTGAAAAAAAAGTGATTTTGATAAAATGATAGTGTTTGAATATTGTTATCAGAATAATTTTTTCAAGGTCAAATTTACCAAAAAAGATATTAGCTTTTGGTGTAATTGCATTTGAAGTATAAGGTTGTATTTTAGATATTTATAACATTAAATTTCATAATAATTTTAAAAAAATTACATAAATTTGTGTACAAAATAAAAATACTTCGGGTATATCTTTGGTACTAAAAAATAGTTCATGATCTTGAAAATTTGTTTTATGATCTTGAAAAAATATTTTAAAGTATTGACGGGAATTAAAAAGATACTTAAAAGTATAGAATGATACTAAAAAATATTTCATGACCTCGAAATTTTATTTTAGGATATTGAAAAAATATTTTATGGTACGATCTTGAAAAAATATTTTAGGTTATTGGCGGGAACTAAAAAGATATTTAAAAATTCATGATCTTGAAAATTTATTCTAGGATATTGAAAAAATATTTTAAAGTGTTAACGAATATTTAAAAGATATTTAAGGATATTGATACTAAAAATACGATGATAGCAGATAAGAGAGAAAATCTTTAAAAAATAACCTTTTTATTGCTGTTTGGAAAAATTTTGGCCAAACCTAGGTTTTGTTTTCATCCAAACAAGCTTTAGATTATTATTTAAAAAGTAAGTTTAATATAAAAATAACTAAAAATGACATAAATTATTAGATAACATAAGTATAAGGGAACCACATTTTTGTCTTTTTCTTCTTGGGTGCTCTTCTCTACCCAACGGTATTAATGAGCTTTTTTTCTTGAAGCAATCCAAAAGGTGCTTCACTTCCAGAACATGAGACCAAAAAGTACAATAAGGGAAAAGCTGTACCAAACAGGTGCCTTACAACTCTGTAGAGTTTAACCTTTAAAAAGCTACGCAAAGCCATCCCAAACAGACTATCGATTATGGAACTATTGGCTTAGATATTGCCATGTTTATATATAAGACGTAAATTGATGGGATATACGTTGAAGGTAAAATAACAAAATATACTCCTTAAATATTACTACTCATTTGCTTATATTGGGGTTCAAAGCCCTTGCTCATTTCTCGAACGTCCAAATAGACAGAATCATTATTGGGAAATTCACGTCTGGGATTTACCCAAGTCATACATCAGCCATTATGATATAGAAACTCTAGGCAACAAGTGTGCTGAAATACCCTTTTTATTTTTATCGTTCAAGGGTTATTCTGTCATTCACGAATATTAGAATTTAACCAGGCATAGATTAACCTATAACTACAATTTATATCAGATTTAATCATACAACACTAAAATCATCCCACAGCTCCATCACCATCAAATAATGTACTAGTTTACATCCAAGAAAAGAAGATTTACTAGTTACATCCAAAAATTTATACACAAATGTTGTAATTTAAGAAAAAGAAGATTTACCAGTTACATCTAAAAATTTATACCCACAAATTGTAATGTAAGAAGTTCAGACAAACAACCAAAATGAGATGCTTTCCCCACCAAGTAACTGTACTCTCTCTCTCTCTCTCTCTCTCTCTCTCAAGCACACAATTTTTTAGTTTACGTGTAATAGTATAAGTTTGAATCTAATACCTATTAGTAACAAAAAGAATATAACAAAGAAAGCAGTAGTTTGAATCTAACTATCTTCCCTGAGCAAGCCCACTGAATACTTGGCTGTTCCCTGCTAGAGTTGCTTCCCACTCGATAGAAGACAGAAGGATCTGTGAGAGTGAAATCACAACTTGTTTCATATCAGGTCTTAATATGGGATCTTCATCCACACATTGCTTTGCCAGCATGGCCATCTATCCACAAATAACACATCAACAAGAGTAAGCCACCAGTCACTACTACATTAAAATCTCTTGCACTTTCTGTTTTGGGCAAGTATGGATTCATTTGTTAAGGATGGAGACTAACTTACCTTAAATACACAATCATGGGGATACAGGTCCATCATATTAGGATCAATATGATTTCTCAAACTAGACATACTCATTGAATCAGGTGAGTTCCTAAGAGCTTCCAACATCTGCAATTTCACAAATAGGAAAGGCAATATCTCATAAAGCAATAGCAACAGTACAACCCCACCACTTGCCATTATAAATGAAACAATATGAAATATAGACATTTAAAAAACAATACACAGAACAAATAATACTTGCATGAAAAGAAAAAGCACAATACTATGTTCATTTGAAGATCTAAAAGTGTACCGGTGACTAAAATACTGTGTTCTTTAGTGGAGCAATGTAGAAATGTAAAACTATGAGACTCTGCCACACATATCACCAGATTCAGAATCATGTCTCGTGAGTAAATGATAGAAAAAAAAAGAGTAATACAAGTATATTGAAATCGCTAATCAAGATGTTGGTGGGGCTACATCTTTGAGGAGTACAAGAATAAGAGATGAAAAATAAAGCAGTGCATAAAGTTTTCGAAGCGTGGGCAACACTTTCTTTTAGACTTAATTCACCCCCACCTATTCTTATCTAATAGATTGCAATTTGGATTGACGGGCGAATTTCCTGTAGGATACAATGAAGACCCTTGAGTATGGATTTCACTTCAAACACTCAAGCCAAGACAACAATGGCTTCTACAAAGTGATAATTTGACTTTATCTTTGTGTGCATTCAAGGAAAAAGCCAATGAGTTTGATCTCTTGTTGTTGTGTGATTTTTGATGTTGTATTGTATATCTGTCCCAAATGAAGTGATGGTGTAGGATATTTATAGACTATAAAGTGATGTCTTGAAGTGAATGCCTTTTGAAGCAACACCTCTTTAATTAAAAGTCATAACTATATGTAAGATTCAGGAACCAACATAAATAACTCTTCAATGAAGAGTTACACCTTTATAGTATGTAGGGTTTTTTCTAAAAACCAATACACCCTTTCACCAAGAACCTTTATTCATAACTTTTCATATGTGTCTCTAGGAACCAAAAAAAAAAGACATACATAACCTTGGTAACCTTTAGTGTTGTAACTCCCTACACATCCCTTCACATAAATTCCTTAATTTATAAGGACATGACTTTCCAACAAACACATTAATTTTAAAACATTCCAACACAAGAATCAGATATTACAGCCAGGGGTATTTATATTCTAATCCCCCTTTCTAAGCACTAAATTTTTGTCTAACTAAAGTGGTTAAAGCCATGTGTATCTTTTTTTTTTATAGCAAAAGCCATGTGTATCTTTATTAACAACAAACAACCCTCTTTTATACAATTCATAAGTAACAGTAAAGCAGAACTTACAATAGATACAAGAGAACGTCTTTGAGGATTTTTTGACATTGTGCCTTCTGTCCGAATAGTGGCCTCCTTCCCTGATATTATCTCAAAAAGAACAATGCCAAATGCATAGACATCGCTTTTGGTCGTAGCACGGCCATTACTCAAGTATCTGATCAACATCATCATAAACAAAAGTATTCATTTTATTTTCTATTTTCTTCCTTAGTCAAGAAGAATGAGTTTGAAGAGTTGTTTAATCTGAAAAGAAATATTTCTTACTCTGGTGCAAGATAACCATACGTGCCAACAACTTTGGTGGCAGTAATTTCTTCTTCATTTTCTTTCCCAACAAGTTTTGCTAACCCAAAATCTGAAATCTAAAGAGAAAGGAGACCATTCAAAACTAAAGAAACCTGCAGAAAAAAATCAGAAATCAGAAATTGATTTGATAAAGTTTAGATGTGTACTATTTACTTTTCCTCTAAAGGAAGCATCAAGTAAGATGTTGCTTGACTTGATATCTCTATGGACATAATTGGTTTTGGTGTGCTCATGTATGTACTCAACGCCCCTAGCAGCATCAAGTGTTATCTGGACCCTCATGATCCAAGAGAGTGAGGAAGAACCTATGAGCAAGACAACATTTTCTTATAAAGAAGATGAATTCTCAGCATGAACTCAGAAGCACTAGTTTTACACATAAATAGTGGTTGATATTTTGCAAACCAGTGTGTTGGTGAATATTCTTACCCTTTGTCAGTGGATCATGCAAATGGCTTCCAAGTGAACCCTTCTGGGCATATTCATAAATAAGGAAGAGCTCATCGTGACTAGCAGTATAGCCGATCAATTCTACCTTGAAAAAGTTAACATAAAAGAAAAGGACTCAAACATTTGAATTGATGCGAAAAAATTAGCAGCAAAATTAAATCATAAAATAAAAGAAAAGGACTCAAACATTTGAATTGATGCGAAAAAATTAGCAGCAAAATTAAATCATAATATACTTTAGTCCAACAACAACAACAAAAAATACCAGATTTGCATGATGAGCCTTGCACAGGACCTTCATCTCTGACAAGAATTCTTTAGTTTTTGTAGTAGTCATTCTTTTAATAGCAACATCCTAAAATGATTAAAATAAAATGAAGAATGGTATGAGAAACATGCTTGCCTTGTACAAGAGCAGGCTTGAATTGGAGAACTACAAACCTGGTCACGAAGGAAGCCATGATAAACAGAACCATAAGTACCATGGCCAAGTAGATTTGAATCAGAGAAACCATCAGTTGCAGAAAAAATATCTTCATATGTGAAAACAACAGGGCTCTCCACTTCAAAGACACCAATCCCCAAAGCTGAAACAACAAAAATAATTTTATTGCATGTGATTTGAATTTTAGAGGGCAAGAATAGAACCAGTTTTAACATGGAAAAGCCAGATGGAAAAGAAATTTTATGTGATACAACCACATAATTTACCTATTATTTAGAAACACTAACCCAGACCCGTATAATCTAACTGCTAAGTTTCTTAACAACAATCAACATGGGAGCATTTGGGAATGGGGTGATTATCAGTTTCACAAAACTTAAGTAACCCAAAAGTATGATTTTCCTCCAAGTCCACCCTTCCAGTGGTATTTGAGAATGAAAAGTTTTATAAAGCTGAAACAAAAATTATTAATTTGGTGGTAACACCAAATTTCTAGGACAAAAATCAGGTTTTCGTTTTGTGTTATTTTCTCTTAAATATGGCCACTCTTGTCATCAGAACCATTCGTTTTTCTTTTGCCATATGATACATGCTAAACATGAATATTTGAAGCTGATACAGAACTTAAATCTAATAGTAGGTCAATTACTTGAAACTTTGGGAGCAGTAATCTGGTTGTTTCTGGATTCACGATCAGATTGCCTCTGTTCTTCAGGTTTGCCCTGTTTGTACCTTCCTGAACCACAGAGAAAACTTGGATTTTGAAGGACATGAAATTTGTGAGGGATCTTGTCTTCATCATCTTTTTCATGACTTGTCCTTGCTTCAGCAAAGCAACGGGACGATCTCACACAGAAATAAAGAATTATGCTTAACATTATCAGGATAAGACCAATCCCCAAACCCCCAACGATCCATACGTAGGGTGCATGAGCATGACTGACTTGACTAGCTGCAAAAGAAGTCATATATAGTATAAGCAACGATGGTGAGGACAAGACTTTAAGTGCATGTTTAATTGTTGGTTTTTCTTGAATAAAAACATTGAGTTATAGAGATCTTTTACACCTGAGCACAATGCAGATGTGTTTTATTTTGATAAGTGAAAACTTGATAACAAAATCTAACCAAAAAGCTAGAAGCAAAGTAAAAGCCACAACGAAATAAACTCCAGCTGAAACAATGAACTCTTTGGCATCTCAGTTAATTTTATATTGAACAAGAATTTTGAACTCAATTCAGAATCTACCATAATGTGGATAATATCATAACCCACAGAGTCTGAGGGGCACAAAATTTGAAACAAAGCATAGGACCAAGGGAAGTTCCATCACCACCAAAGGCATAGTCCAAGGCCACTTATATTGCATATTTATCATGACAAAACCAACATGTAGCATCAAAAGTAAGTCTTTATTAATGATTTGAAGTGCTCTGAAATCTATCCTTCACAAAGATCTTCAACAACTTTGGGCCACGTTAGAGGATTGACGCTTGAAAATAACTTCCTTTCATCAGCATGATTAAAAAAATATCTCCTTTAGGATTTGAATAGAAAAACATCAGCAAAAATCAGCTTAAACTAAAAGTACAACAAAGAAGAATGTAAGCTGCAACTAAGTAAAATTTTAAAATCCCACTAATTTGTGCACACACAGAGAGAGCGATCATAACAAACTGCAAACTCTAAGGTAAAAATAAAAGGACAAATAATATTCCTATGATCAATATTTATATAGTGATCCATACCAGAAACATTGTCAATAGAAGGGGCAGGTACAGGTACTGGAGCTGCAGAAGCATCATTCTTCTGAGTATATGGCTCACCAGGAACTGCAATGCATCAAAAAAAAAAAGACCATATCATAATTGATGAAACATTAGACTGAACCAACAATTGCTAATATCATTCACATGTAAAACCCACAAGAACCTTAGAAGAAATACACAAAGACTAACCCGAATTAAGAGGTATATAATACAAGGAACCGACAGTGATATTATCAGGATTGTTGATGCCATTTACTGTCTCTATACTATCCATACTAACCCCAAACCGACTCGCTAGAGATTCAATGCTATCACTTTCTCTCATCACATAACTCATCATATAGTTCCAGGGTCCGCTGGAGCAACCACAAAACAAGTTCAATGTTATAACGGCGCCTTTTTCAGCCCTCCTGGTCGTTTTGGACAAGAAACCAAGCCCATCATAGGTTTTCATAACCAAATCATACACCAACCCTTTATTGGATTTTACAGTATAAGTGGTGCTTGATACATATTTGTTTGTACCAGCTACACAAGAACAGTTCTTTTTGATGAATAGGTAGTCCCGACCGTTGCCTTCAACAGTAATGTCTTTAGGCAATACATCAAACATGCTCTGAACTATGGCTAAGGTTTGATTTGGTTGAGGTTTAAAGGCCAAGAAAGAAGTGCACACACGAGCTGTGTCCTTACAATTTAAGGGTAAGGTATGCGAAGAAATGGAGTGGCAGTTAAGAAGGAAGAGAAGAAAGTGAAGCAAATACAAGTGAGGCCTCAAGAAAAAAGTCATAATTTTAATTTAAAATTAAGATACCAGACTATTAAGTTCCTTAAATAGCAAAGAAAAATAGTGGAATCACAGATAACTTGAGAGATGGACAAGAAGTTGATACAAAGAAAATTGGCTAACTTGATTCAAGTCAAATAAAATTTGAATCAAGAAAAACAAACCATCAGAATCACGAAGTCAAATAAAATTTGAATCAAGAAAAACAAACCATCAGAATAACGAAGTCAGCAAAAGCTTGGAACAATACAAATTTGAGAAAGACTTGCAGCTATAGAACAAACAAAATCGTTTCTTTTCTTCAATAATTTGATGGATGCTGATACATGAAAAAGTATCGAACATATTAATCAGGGAAATAGTAAAGAGATAGTAAAAGGGGAGTGGTTGGAAACGGGTTTCTGATAAATTTAGCCAGCAAGAGGGAAAGAAGAAGAAAGGAATAAAGGGAGTTGAAAACAGAGCATTTGGTTTCACGGAATACACAGAGTAAGCACGGCAATAAACAGTGACAAAAGAAAGAAAGCAACATTTGTAGAGAAAAACTTGGGGAACCACCCAGCTGGTAGGCTGGTACCACTCGAGTGGTAGATATTTAGATTTTTTAAGGATGTTTGTTTAACTGATATCACAACTCGTGCTGTTGAAAACACGAAATATCGCTCTTTTTTTCACACCATATCTTGCGACCAAACAAGCATGCAAATCCATGAATTATATTTTTGTTTCTCAAAAACTTGATTTCAATCTGAGGGATGAAACTGGACAATTTTAGTTTTTATATTTTATCGCTGATAAATATATGAAGCATGAACTATACGTTTCGCAGGTCATAAACCTTTTTTCTGCTGCATATGTCAGCTCAAAGGGAACATTTTAAGAAATTGTATTTTCTTCATAATTTGTGAATCTCTGTGAAGTCTGAGCAAAAAAGAATCTCTGTGAAGGAAAATATATTTGCAGATTAGAGCGTGGGGAGGCCGGAATGAAAATTATGGGAGAGGAAAGCTGGCAAAAGACAAGGACAGTTTTGGTGGGACCTACAAAAAAGCGCTTTGAAACTAGTAGCTGGTAGTCTGGTACTGATTTTTTTTTTTTTTTTTTTTTTTTATAAGAGTACTCTTTTAATTTGTTACGACTAACTATATATATTATAGAAATTAAGAAAATTAAATCTCATTAAATAAATTTTTAATATTGAATAGATTTTTTAATTTTACTATTATTTGATAATAAAAAATCAAGAAAAAAAGTCTACATGATAATAAATTAGGAGAAAATTTATGTTTATGTAATAATTAAATTTGATATAATGACTGTATTAAGTAAAAAAAATATTCCCTCTATCTTATAAATAAAACTGTAAGAATAGTTTTTAATTTCACGAAAATTATAGAAATTAATTAAGTTGATTATTTAATATTATTGTGTAAGAATTGTGTGTAATTTTTTTTTCCTAAAATACCTCTTTTTAACAAGGTATTAAATATAATTCATAAAAAAAATATAAATTGAATAAAATAATTTGAGGAAAAAAAAAATAGTCAAGACTCGAGGAAAGACTTAAATCATATTCATCAATTGCATCATATATTTAAAGTAAAAATTCGTAGCTTCTTCAACAGAGTGATATGGTATGATAGTTTTATACAATCGCCAGTTTGCCACTAAGGGTATGTTTGGTTGGGGGAGGGGAGAGAAAAGTTATTCGGGGAGATCCGCACGTGCTCCGTAGACAGCTGTACAAGATATATGACGACCTACTCCTGGCCCTGGGCCCCGAAAATCCGCCCAACATACTTTTTTAAAAAAAAAATTGAAATGAGCCAACTTGCTATTTGGATCTAATTTTTTAAAATTAGATCAATCAAATAAGTTCCTTAAAATTATGTATAAATTTATAATTTAAGTACCTTGCTACAAGTAATAAGTTACCAGACGCTTTAAGTAAGATTTCGAATTCGAGCGCTTGTAAATACGAAAAGCCCAGGTGGATCAAATTTGGATTAGTCAGAGCAAATGATGGACCAAAAAAAAAATATATAATTTAGAGTAAATATTTTTTCGGTCCCTCGACAAAAAATACGGTCTCCATTTTGGTCCCTTACAAAAAAAAAGTCATTTTTAGTCCATAAAAAGGACGAATAAGGGTCGATTGGTTGACATTTTGATCCCTCACAAATTTCTAAAAGGTCATTTTTAGTCTATAAAAAAGACAAATAAATGTCGATTTTTTTGTATGGGAGCAAAATGGGGTCCGTGTTTTTGTCGAGGACTTGAAAGGGTATTTACTCTATAATTTAAGTAAATTAGTTTAGAAATAACAATATTAGATATTAAATATAACTAACATTTACAATTAAACTAGATTCTATATTTTTTGGCAAAAAAGAATTTTAAATCGGATGAGTAATTTTTTTAAAAAAATACTATTAGATGGTAGAGTAATATATAAGAGTAAATATCTTTTCTGTTCCCTGACAAAAAATACGGACCCCATTTTGGTCACTTACAAAAAAAATTGACATTTATTTGTCCTTTTTATGGACTAAAAAGGACCTTTTAGAAATTTGTGAGGGATCAAAATGTTAACCAATTGACCCTTATTCGTCTTTTTTATGGACTAAAAAGTACTTTTTTTTAAGGAGACCAAAATAGAAATCGTGTTTTTTATCAGGATCGAAAAGAGTATTTACTCAATACACAATGAGTATGGAGACTGTTTTGTTTTGTTTTATTTTGAGGGGAACTTTTTTTTTTTTTTTTCTCTCTTTTTAAATGAATGGAACTTTTTTTAAAACTGGTAATCACGTTTGAGGGGCGCGTGTTTGTTAAACCAAATCAAACCTAATCTTTTTTTTTTTTTTTTTTTTTTGGTCAAAGATACTTGCATTAATATCATCACAAAAAGGTAGCATTGGAAGGAAGAGAAACAACGTACTAGAATAACAGACAATAACAACCTGATAAACAAACAAACAAATACAACAAAAGATCAACATAGTCTGAAAGAAACAAAATACAGTACAGGAAAAATAACTGGTCACCACCCATCGAAAGATTGGTGGGCAAAGAATCCTCAACATCGGCATTAGTCTCTAGCGTATTTAAGATTAGAAGTGACAATAAAGTAGGTTTTGATTAAAAAAATCACCAAATAAGCCACACGTTTTTATAAGTATCAGCTAAATCAAACCTAATATGAGTATTTTGGATGATAGAGTAATGCATAAGGAGTCATGCGTCAGAACTTTTTAGAATTATTATTTGATATCTGGTTTAAAGGTTCTAGTCACATACCCTCCTAATATAAGTATATTTTTTGGGACTCAAGCTCAAGACAAAATTCCATCATAGTCATTCAGCTTGTTTATATTATAATTGTACTTTTTTGCCAAAATAGATCAATTTTATTAATCTCAAAAAATCAATTACATTTTTTATATATAAGAAATCAATTACATTCCCTAATAGCTGAAGCTAATATAGAAAATCACTCAAAAAAAAAAAAAAAAAAAAAAAAAAAAAAAAAAAAAAAAAAAAAAAACCAACCCTTACAAGTTACAACCTACTCCTTCTGGTCCTTATTATAAGGCATCAACTAACTTTTCACACAAACCAATAAAAACAGTTAAAGTCAATAAAGTTGCCCTACAATTTAAGTAACTTCCAATATTACCCCTACTAATTGCACTAAACTATAATATTATATTAATTATTACTCTCACACTACCCTCATTAATTATGGGCAAACATGGAAACAAGTAATTAATGCTCATTGGGAACAAGCAAGTGCCTTATAAAAAGGACCAGATAAACTTGTTAGTTGATGCCTTATAATAAGGACTAGAGGGAGTATCACACATTACCTGATTATAAATATACTTAACCATTATTATCAAATCATAAATATTTATGGTGTGTGTATGCTTCAATTTTATTAATTAATCCATCCTATCTTAAATAGAAGATTATACGATCTCAATTTTATAATTTCCCTCACTAATCTTTTTCTTTCACATTACCTCGATTGATTTTATCGTTTATTTACTCTCAGTCTCCTGCAGAGAGTATTTATGGGGGAACTATACATTTTTTAAGGGTTAAGGTCTAATTTTGCCCTTAAAAGAGCAATTTTGCCCCGAAATTTTCGACGTAGCAATGTTTTTCGAAGTTTAAAAACGTAGTAATGTTGCCCCTCCCTTGATCGTTAGGGTTTTTAATAGAGGAGCAACATTGCTATATTTTTAAACTTCGGGGCAACATTGCTCCCAAAAAAAAAGTAGCAATTTTGCCCTAAAGTTTAAAAACGCAAGCAATGTTGCCTCTCCGAAAAAAAACCTTTAATCAACTAGCAACAATCGTTAGTTGACCGTTAGGGTTTTTAACGGAGGGACAACATTGCTACGTTTTTACACTTCATGGGTAACATTGCTACGCCTAAAACTTCGCGACAAAATTGCTCCGGATGCATACTTTTTAAGGCAAAATTGGACCTTAACCCTATTTTTTTAAAGAAAAATGGGAGTTCGGGCCATCTGAACTGTTCTTTTTTCTTTTATTTTTTCACTTTTTGTTTTAAAAAAAATTAATAGAATCTAAAATAAATATAATTAACATTTTTTTAAAAAAATGATTTTTTATTTAAAAATTATCAGTAAAAAAAATTAAATCTAGTTCAAATCTTATTTGAGTGGGACAGATAAGCCGAGCAGCAAACTGGTTCGGTAAAGAGATTGGGGTTGCTTGGCAAGTTGCTCTCTTATTACTGCTAACGCACGTGAACATACTTCTCAAGAAGAAGAGTTTAGATGGAGCTTTTATGATGACATTAAATGAGATGCCTTCTTTCTCTTTTTCAGTGAGACTCCTTCTATTTTGACCCCAAAAAAAGACTCCTTCTAGAGGATCCTACTACGTACTAAACCACACTTTATATATTATAATGAAATACCAGATTCCTCCTCACGCAATTATTGTAGAGTACATATTAGAATCAGTCATTATCATCTAAAATCAATTAAAATTAATAATTATATAAGAAAGTAATCCAATCTATGAATGGTTGAGAATAATAATGAGAAAATCAGAAAATGATGAAAGAATGATCTTATATTTGGGTACAAGCACATGAAAAAAAAGCTCTTATATATAAAAATAGAGGGAGTACCATTGTTGATAGGAGATAAAGCTTTTATCAATTCCCTAGAGACGGCAGTTTTGTGTGTTAAATGATTTCAATCATGTTTTCCAAATGTTTTTATAAAAACGGAAGGAATTTGAAAAATCGTAAAACGTAAAATCGTAAAAACATAAAAACATTTGGAAAATTAGTAAAATCTTTTTAATGAAGAAAAAAATCGTAAAAACGTAAAATTGCAGTGATAAATCAAGATTTTAACTATCATGATTCCAACTTAAGCAAAGTCGTTAGTGAACTTATTTTAGCGATCTAATGTAAACCGTGATTAATAATATGGGTTAAAAAAGGAAAAAATATAAGAAAATGCACTTTAAACTTCAAAATCTCAAATCAGCTTTGTTATTTATAAGAGTATTGATATTGCTACAAAAGTATAGCAATTAACTACTCATTAAAAAAAAAAAAATCATTTATTTAAGATTTTAAAGTTCAAGTTAAAAGGTAAGGTTTACAGTGAAAATAAGTCCAATAAGAATTGTGGGTCCATATACTGTAGACCCAAAAGGTAGCTTAATAATAAATAAATAAATAAATCAGGCCCAAGGTATCTAACTAATAAATTTAAACAGACTTTCTTTTGTTATGGCCCATAAGACACATTTTTGTTCAACCCACAACACATCAAGTCAATGGACCAAGGTCCAATCACAAATATCGTGTTAAATAACTTCTTTCTAATCATGATTAGGTTGATCTTTTTCACTAATTACTTATCTATATCACATTTTTATAAGATTTAAAGGTGCAGGTTTAACAACAAAGTTATACATCCTAAACGTCTGGCACAGTTAAGTTTTAAAAGGTATAAAACTAAATAGAATCTTTTAAAAATGGTACAATTGTTAGCGATAACAAATTTGAATCAAGGGAATCAAACTTACTAGAAGGGGCAAAAGCCTTCTGTCCTCTAACCCTTAAAAAGTGATACCGTAATCTAATAATTTATTTATTTTTTTTTTTAAAAAAAAGGAGTGGTATGAGGACCGTATAATTATGCTTGAGGTCTGCATGTTGTTAAACCAAGCTTAACTTATTAACTTATAAACTGATATATAATATTCCCTCCAATTTTAATTATAAGACAATATTTGAGAGTTAGTTTTGGTCTTAATTATAGGACAACATTCTAATTTTTGTCAACTTTTTTCTAAAATACCCCTATTTTATTCTCTCAAGTGTGTTTGGTTTTTTGTGATTACATATGTGTGCGTATGTGTCTATATACAAATATACATACATATATACACAAATACATATATATAGACACACACACATATATATTTGTGCATGTGTGGGTGTATCTGTGTATATATGTGTATGTATACATATATTTATATCTATGTGTGTATATGTGTGTGTGCTTGTCAATATATATGTGTGTAAATATATATATGTTTGTGTACATATATAAACATATATATGTGTGTGTGTGTGTCTATATATATATTTGTGTGTGTGTGTTCATATATATATGTGTGTAGATATATGTATGTATACACACACATATATATATGTGTGTGTGTGTAGTAAGAACATTATTTCAATTAAAAGCGTGTGAAAAGAAAAATTCTAAGTGAAAGAGGTATGTGGTAGGGATTGTTAATTACTTATATCATTTTAAAATTATATAAGGGTATTTTAGGAAAATGAGTAAAATTAATTAATTTAGATTCTCTCCTTAATATCTCCAAAATCGGTTAAATTTATCCTATAATTAGGACTGGAAGGAGTATAATGTTACACAAAAATATTTTTTTACATGTCATTATGTTAGATATAATTAAGTGCTCCATCTAAACCTTGGTTTAAGACCGAATTATCTAGTTTGCAAGGTAAAACTTAATTATATGATCTCTTTAATATTAGTTTATAAATTAGACAAATTTTAGTTAAAAAAAATGATAAATATAACTATTTTAAAATAATTTATTTAGTTTTCTTAACCTCTTCATATTCATCAACTAGAGGAGATAGTGAAATTTGGTCTTGACTCTTGGGTAAGATGGTGGTAGTGAGGGCGAGGTGGGATTTGACAAAGGTGTAGAATATGTAGCTTTTTACAAAGCAGAAGTGAGTGTGTGTGGGAAAGGTATTTTTGAGTTGAAAGCTATATATACATACACACACATATATATATATATATGTGGCTTTAGGGATTTGGAGTTTATGGGTGCATAATTAGTGTAAGGGTTTGGTGGTTCGGTGTGTTTTCTCAAAAAAAGGAAAGTTTTAAATTAATGCATTTTCTAGAAGGAAAAAAGTTTGACAAGATTAAAGAACATGTTGTAACCTATAAGAAAAAGATTAAAAGGAAGCAAACCAAAATGCTAGCTTTAGCTTCAATTCATCATAAACGAAAATCACAATGTGGGGTATTACCTTCATAGTGGGTCCAAAGACGACCAGGACTTCTTACAAGCGCCCATGACTTTGATTCGTATCTCCATACCTCATCAAAGTCATATCGGTCTTAGCTCAAGATGACCGATCAGACATTTAGGATAATCTATAAGATGTATCCAGGATATTCATTTACATCGACCTTCATATGCACAAGACACTTTCTCTTTTGGAGGTTTCTAGAGAACTCAGGACTATGGTGTATACTTGTATTATAAGTGTAGAATTGTATAGAAATCTCTAAAATTCTCATGAAAGATGTAAATATCTAGATATTTTGGGAGAAGGTTGTGGAGAACCAATCTCCAGCTGGTCGGATGTAATTTGGCTTCAATTCATCATAAAGCAATAAAGTTCTCTACAAAATCACAAGGTGGGGAGATATTTATTTACATCAACCTTCATCTACTTAGCCTTCAGTGCCGCATCAACCTCCAAAAAGATTCGAGGGGATAAAGTTATTTCTTGAAGTAAATCAATCCGCAAAAGAAAGCAGAAAAGGAAGCTATGTCATGCCAATGAGAACACAAATGCATTAACATAGAAAAATAATAATCAAGAATTAACTAACCGAAGCCACATCCTTGCCTTTAAACAACCATTAAGTCAAATGACTTTCCCAAGATATCGACTTGAAGAAAAACAAAAGTACATAATGCCGATTGCCAGGAGCACCAATGGAAATTGAAGGAATTGCGGTGGAATTATTTGTTGCTCCCACAAGGAAACATTTAATGTACCTGGATGAATCGAATAATACTAGGACTTTATCTAGTGTACCCTCCAATTCCTCTTGAAGTACCCTTGTTACTCGCACGCAGCTTCTCATCCAAAAACTTGGCAATCAATTCGCAGTCGATTGTCATGGTAGCACAAAGACAAGTGAATTGATTGCCCAAAATAATCGTGTCAAATAATCACTTGACTCAAAAGCTTAAACCAGCACAGAGATCAAAAGTGAATTTAACCATTCAAAAAAAAAAAAAAAAATTATCAAGCAAAAGCCCATTGCTCATAAATATGGATAAAGCATAGTCTCACCACTGACAGGAAGACAAGTTCAATAACAAACGGGAACAATCAACAGGGAAATTTAGAACCACTAGGAAAATCCATAAAAGAATCTCTCATCCTCTGTCAGAAGAGGGAAAAAAGGTTGAACTTCAAAGTTAAAGCAGTAAGATAAGGTTGAAACATATTATTTTCCATACATCTCGCTCTCAATGATGATTCTGGTGGTACGCGAAAATGACCAGAACCAAAACCTCTAATAATCAATACATTGCAAAAAGACGAGGCTAATTAAATCAAAATAGATTGCAAACAAACAATTCAAATCAAAAGCAAATTTGGTGGGACAAATTGAAAAAATAAAAAGGACAAATCAAAGAAATCCTACCGTAAATTCTCTCCGTAGGTTGATTCCCACCCCGCTGCACAGCACTACTTGGTGCCAGAGCAGAGACGGAAGACGCCGACGACGGAGGGAAAGTTTGAAGCTAAGAGCGCGAGGACGGATCGAATAGGAGTGGGTGAGAGTCGAGAGGTTTGGGCGACGGGGATTTGGGGATTGATGGTGAGAGTCGAGAGGTTTGGCGTTTGGGCGTGAGACTGTGAGAGTCGAGGTTTGCGGCTGGACAGTGATGGTGAGAGTCGAGAGAGTCAGCGTTTGGGGCTGAGGACGTGAGAGTCAACGTTTGGGGCTGGAAGGCGATTTGGGGATTGAAAAAAAAAAAAAAAAAAACTCAAGTCCGAGGGTTTGAACCAGGGACCTTTAGCCGATCGGGTAAACACTTAACCAACTATCCCAATTAGACAAATTGCAATAAAAATCCTTTACTAAATATATATTTTTTAAATTTTTTATGTCTGCATTTGCCCACATAGGCACTAGTGTACCTCCGTCCCTTATATATATATATAGGGGTCCCCCAATGCAGTTACATCTTTATAGTATATCTCTCTGTCCGTCTAAATGTATCAAAATTGCTTCGCAACTTGCTCTCTTGGTTGTACACGCAAACACTTATCTATCAAAAAGAAGAATTTAGATGAAGTTTTTATGATGGCATTAAATGACCTGCCTTCTTTTCCGGAGAGAATCCTTCTAGAGGATCCAAATATGCTAAAAATTAAAAAGTTCCAAATGATGCAGGGCAACAACAGTTAGATGAAACTAGAGAGGTAAATGCGTCCAATGGGAAAACTACAACATTAATACTCGAACAAAAGGTGAAAAAATTTCTTAGATCAAAAGAGATAGAATTGAGACATTCAGAGGAGAATCTTTGGACATTGATTCTCTGCTTCCCAACTGATGCTATCTCCAAGTATGGATCTCCTGCTGAGTTGAAAAGATGATGTCGCAAAATCCATGAGAGGGCACTTCTTAAGAGGGAAATCTTTTCTTAAAAGCTTTCCTTTCTTCTATATGAAATGTTCAAGAGGCAAGCTAGCATTAATTGCATATGACAACATGTCCTATATTCTCCTTCCTCCTCTTGTGAATTTTCATGATTATCAACCAATCAGATCGGAGATTATGGTTGATGAATACATGATTTTCAGAATTTGAAAGATGAAAAAACAAAGTGTAAAGCCATTCCAGAGATTTGAATAATCCTTTATGAATCACCTTATTTCTATGGAACCAAAGCAAGTTTAGAACAATAATAATAACCACCTTATTCTCCTAAATATCCATTCTCCAGTGTTAATGGTCACCATTGACCGAGGAGGAGGTCTACAATGACAGAGCTGTGTTGTATGATTTAGTTCGATAGCGGTTGTAGTTTTGGTGGGAAGGGGGATTTTTTCTTTTTTTCTTTTTTTGCCAACATGGATATTTGCTATTTTCTATAAATATATATTTTAATTAAAAAATTTATCCCACTCCCACCCAAAGTTGGGAAATCGGTCTGAGCCCGTTGGGTCAGCCCTTTTAAGCCCTGGCCCTTCAAAGACCGGGCTTGTAAATTGGAGCTTCTAAATGAAGTTAGCCTTGCAACGCCGGCCTATTTGGCCCTTTTAAATATATATTTTTTGTTTTATTAACTTGACTCGATTATTTAATTTACTAATTTATATTTATTTTGTATTTGTTATAGAGTTAGTTATCCATTTAATTACAAATACATAATAATTATTCTTTAATTTTATGATTTGATTTAACATTTGTTGCAAATAAATATTATAGATGTATTTATGATGAAAGAGAATATATTCTTGATATTTCTACCCATGAAGCAAAGCCTATTACTCAAAGTGAAGAATAATCAAATGTTTTTAAAATTGATGATAGTAGTGAGAAGATGAAAATGATAGTCATCGTACTCATGTTGTTTAGTGGTAAGCTTGTTTTGCTTTGTGTGAGTTACATGTAAACAATAGTTTACTTTTTATTATGAATTAGTGACTGCGTTTGTTTATTGCATTAAGTGTGTTGTATAGACATTAATGTTGACAACATTTATTTGATAAATTAGAACTTTAATTGTTGTAATTTACTAATTATGTTTCTTTAAAATAAACGGAGGAAAAATAATTAAAATTTAGAATAGTAACTTTCAAAACTTGTAGGATCGGCCTTGACCCCGGTGCTTTTGGATTTGGGCTTTAAAAAATAGATGTATTTCTTACCCCAAGCCTTGTTAGGCCTTGACCCTTTAAGGACCGGCTCTGATTCTTTGCTCTACATTCCCACCATCCTACCAAACCACAGTTTCAAAAGCCTTTATCCGTAAGTTAGGACAAAACTCCTCTCACATACTTATCTTATAAAAGTTATTTTCCAAAAGCTAATCCAAATACACACAAATCAATTCCACTTCCATAAAAGAAAAACCTCAGATGGGGCATGAGTGATTTTATTTTACTGATCCAATCAGTTGAACCTTGACAACTCTTGGGTCCACTTCAAATAATATCCGTGGGACTCTGATATGAGCATGAGAAAAGTATAGGCTAAGTGTAAGGTTTACAATGAAAGTAAATCCAATAACAATTGTGGGTCTATATACCTTAGACCCAAAAGGTACCTCGTTAAATTTAAATGGGCTTTCTTTTGGTAAAATCCATAAGACATAATTATGGTCAAACAACATTAGAAAAATATACAAAGGAAGTTGGCATAGATGGTAAGGGATTTATCAAGTCCCAAAGGGATGTGTATTCGATCCTCGCTACCATTTGGGACTCTTTGGTAGGCGATCTAGTAAGTCCCCATTAAAAAAGGCACGGCCGTAGTGCCACGGCCTTGGTGGGGGCAGAACCTCTCCAAAACTTTTTCCTTATCAAAAAAAAAAAAAAACATTAAAAAAATATAACAAGAACATAAGCAAAAGATTGCACAAAAAGCAGATAATCATGAAGAGAGTCAACTTCCAAAGTTGAATATTCAACTTTAGCATTATAATTTGCTCATATCCTGTCCCCTTCAGGCTTTAGGTAGCTTTCTTATCCCATTTGGCCTCAACACCCAAAAAAATAAAAAGGAATAACTTTAGGGTATAATGCTCCACATATTGTAGGGTAGTGGTGCAGATAATGCCCCTACTCACCATTATTCTTGGCACATAATTGTCCTTTCATAAAACATATTCTCCGAATTTATACTTCCTCTCTCATGTTTTCACAAAAGCAGACTCAAATACATTTATTAGCATCCTTTAACTCACACACAATCATACATATTTATTACTCTTTCAAGTCTTTAATATAATAAAACGTATTTACCTAAACTAATTAGATTAAGCAAATTTGTTAAATTAGTTAATATGACATGAATTTTTTAAAATATCCTAGTTATCTTCCTTAATTTCATCATTTTCCCCTCCTCCTTGATTATTATTAAAGGAGCATCCATAGAGGTAAATTAAGAAAATATTGACAAATATGAAAAATATGTCTTATATTTAGAACCAATATGAACTTTTTAAATAAATATTATATTAAGGACCAGATGAGTATATCTTTTTTTACAATAAACTAGTGTTTTAATTATTTCAGGTGTATTATATATACTCTTTTCCTGATCCACAACATAAGTCTCTTCAATTAATTCATCCAAATCAAAAACATAGTAGTTAACTCATTAGTTTTCAACACACTTACCGACGTCAAATAATAACTAACTAATTGGAAGAGTGAAGACAATGACTCTAAATCGCTCTCCCCGTTGAGAGAAACCTCCCTCTCCCCGTTGAGAGTACCTCTTCCTAATCAGTCTCAACCTTTGATTCGGTTAGGGTGGGGCCGTGTATCGAGCTGCTACTATCATCTTTGTTATTTTGTTCATCAACCAATGGAGAAAGGACAGACTAGTAGTGGATGCAAGCGCACTAAGGAAGTTCAATCTGGATCTCGCAAACACCACCTAACGCTCATAAGGGGTGCGAGCTTGTGGGTCGATTGGAAACGAGAGAAGACTATGAATAAAGGCATTGTGGTCTCAATGATCAAAAAAGGGTGGGGATTAAATAAGGAAATAGAGATTCATGAGATGCTTAGGGGAAAAATGCTTATCTATTCCGTTTTATGAATCGGGAAGACTACAACCGGTACTTGAAAGGAAGACCATGGTCCATTCAAGGAGCACTTTGCTCAATATCCAACACTCTGGGATGATTTCATGGTCTTCGGTGAAGTTGACTTTAGTTGGTGCCCTTTCGGGTCCAATTCCATGGCCTACCCCATGCGGCCTTTGAAGGTGAAAATGCCATTAAATTAGGCATGGCCGTGGGAAGCGTTGTAATGTATGAATCCGCAAAGCTTCACGATCGGCTCTCTAGAACTTTCATTAGAGCAAGAGTTTTAATCAACGTTCAAGAACCCCTTGTTTCAGGTTTCTGGGTGCTTCACCCTAACCGGAAACCTATATGGGTGACAGCTCGCTATGAGAGACTCCAGCACTATTGCTATGATTGTGGAAGAATTGGGCATGAAGCAAAAAATTGTAAATTTCAACCAGATAGGTCCGAAGTAGAAGACGAGCAGGATCGGCATGGCACTGGTCTGGGTATAGCCCACGTCAAGACTATTGAAGACGCGGTGGTTGCCTATGCTATGAACTGGGATGAGGTGAAGCTGATGTCTAGAACTCCGCCGACGTCGACCGGAACATCCCTGAACAGGAGGACGATCGACGATATTCCTAAATTAGGAAGGATCGAACCCCAGGGCAAGATCTCCGTGCAACCACTGATGAATCACGAGAAATCAGGCAATGGCTTGGAGCAGAATCAGCAGAGGATCGGCATAACGGAATCACCACAAATCACGAACGTGAAGATCCCCTTCGACAACCTGAATCAAGAGAATCCCACGCATCAAGGCGTGATTCTGAGTACTGATCAGCGCCAAACCGTATCCGTATCACGTGGCGGTCAATTTGCTAGTGAATCCGACTTTAATGCGAAGGCACAAAGGGAAATAACTGTTATGGAAATCCCTCAAATCTCGACTCCCATTGAAGAAGACAAGAATAATCAGCTCTTATCCACAGGGACCCAGCTGACAGCAAAAGGGGTATTTACTCCTTTAATAATTAAATTGCCACCTAGCAAGGGAAGCCAGCACATGGTCAACGAAGAGCCAACTCATCAGACTAGCAACCCATACTATCACGTGGAGTTTCCTCCACCGGAAACGGAGGAGCAAACTGCAATAGTCCCCTTCTCTGGCCTGTCTCCCATCTCAGAGGTTACCTCGGGGTTGGATAGAATAAATTTGAAAAGAAGCCTCGACCCTCGGGAGGATGATCAAAACCCCAACCCCCAAAAAGCGCCTTCTCTTTCGGGAACTCGTGTGTGATGTAGCAATGACTAGCATAACTCCTCCCACCATGGATGGGCCCCACCAAGTGAATTTTCAGCAACGTGCAACACTAAGGAAATTAAAGAAAACCATTAGAGGAAAAAAAGCAGATGCCCAACTAGCTCCACTTTTTTATCTGGAAACACCGACCCTGATCAACCCACCTTTTTGAAGCCACAACCTGTCCCTGTCACAATTGCCACCCCAGTTGTCACTACTACTGCTCAAACCGCCGATGGTTGCCACCAAGCAACCATCGGTTCGCCATGAGTCTCCTTGCTTGGAACTGTCGGGGGTTAGGGGTTCCCTTGACGATCAAACATCGAAAGAGATATGCAATAATAAAAAACCCCATCTGGTCTTTCTAATGGAAACAAAGAATAAAAGTTTGTACGTCGCAAAATCGGAAGAGATGTGGCTTTCATGAAGAATGGATTATTGATCCCCAAGGAATTAGTGGTGGCCTTGCGTTATTTTGGGACAAAGACACTATTGTGAACATACTCTCTTCATCCTCAAATGTCATTCATACCTCGGTGTTTGACCCCTCCTTTGAATTTCCTCAGTATATCTCCTTTGTCTATGGCTCCCCCACAGAAAGTGAAAGGCTAGCTATATATGCGGACATCATCAAGTTTGCTCAATGCAGGTCGGAAAGCTGGATTTGTTTGGGAGACTTCAATGACATTACATCACACCAGGAAAAACAAGGAAGCAACCCAAGAGCCATCCGGAAAATTATAAATTTCCAGAAATTTATTTCGATCGCTCTCTTATTGATTTGGGTTTCCATGGGTCATGGTTCACTTGGTGCAATCGGAGAGAAGGCGGAGCAACTATCAAAGAAAGGATTGATCGTGTTATGGGAAATGATGCTTTTGTCACAACTTCCCTTATGCTCAAGTGTTTCATATAGATCCTTTAGGGTCGGACCACCACATGTTGCTTGTTGATTTTAAATATGTTTCCAAGTAATAAAATTAGACCTTTCGGGTTTGAGGATTATTGGACTTCTCACAATGAATTTTTTGCAGGTTGTTCACAATAGTTGGGCAGTGGGGGATGCTCGATGCATCAATATTATTAATAAATTTGCTCTAACTCTGAATAATTGCAGAAAAGACTTAATCAAGTGGAGCAAACAGGAGTTCCCCAACCGGAAAAAGATAATTGAGCATTTGAAAGCCAATCTGAGTTTAATTCGACAAGGTTACCAGAGCAAAGAAAGTAAAAAAGAAGAAGTTGCCCTCTTGCAGCGCATTGAGGAAATAATGGATCAAGAGGAAAACTATTGGTGGCAACGGTCACGAATCCTATGGCTCCGGGCGGGAGATAAAAACTCAAAATTTTTCCATCTGTCTACACTCGTTAGACGGAGAAGAAACAATATTTTGAGTATTAAAGATGATAGTGGCATGTGGACCGAGTGATAAAGGTGTAATCAATGACATGTTTACATCTTTTTTTACATCTCTTTTTTCCTCTTAGGGTCAAGACAATTCTCAGATGTCACCAACTCGTGGTCCCCAAAATTGACGAGATATCAAATGAACTTCTTCTTCGTCCTATCACAAAAGAAGAGGTTCGTATAGCTACGTTTGAATTGGGAGGATCCAAAGCCCCTGGCCCAGACGGTTTCTCAGGTAAATTTTACCAATTCTCCTGGGTGGAGGTAGGTGACATAATTGTTAAAATGGTTAAAGATTTTTTTGACAATAATCTCGCCCTTGATGAGATTAATGGTACCAACATAACTCTGATCCCCAAGGTGGATAAGCCTGAAACTGTCTCACACTTTCGTCCTATTGGTCTTTGCAATTTTTCATATAAAATTATTTCTAAGGTCTTGGCTAATAGAATGAAAGGGTGCCTTGATAGTTGCATTTCCCAAAATCAAGGAGCCTTTGTCCCTGGTCGTATAATTCAAGATAATATTATCATAGCCCATTAGGTTTTCCATTACCTTAGACAGAAGAATACTGGCAATAAATATGAATTTGCATTAAAAATGGACATGAGTAAGGCTTATGATAGAGTCGAATGGGACTTTCTGAGGGAAGTGATGCTTAAATTTGGCTTCTCCACAAAATGGGTTAATCTTGTTATGCAATGTGTGGAGTTGTTCACCTTAACCTTTGCATTGCGGTGAAAAAATTGCTTCAATAAGCCCCGGTAGAGGCCTCCATGGGGACCCCTATCACCATACCGTTTATTCTGTCCTTGGAAGCCCTCTCTTGCATGATTAGTGGTTCCATGAATCGGGCCAACTCACGGAATTAAACTAAATAATAACTGCCCAATCTTATCTCACAGTTTCTTCGCAGATGATGCTTTGTTTTTCATGAATGCAGATATCCAGAATTGCAACATTTTGTCGAGGATCCTTCAAAGGTACTATCAAGCATCTGGCCAACAAGCAAATCTGGAAAAATCTAGCATTGTGTTCTCTGCAAACACTCCGGAACCTTTACGACAAGACATTTGCCATATCCTTGGAATTGGAGAAAGCTTGGATCAAGGAAAATACTTGGGCATCCCAAGTGTTTGGGGGAAAACAAAGCACCAAGCACTGGCATATGTGTGTGAAAAAGTGAGCAAAAAGGTTCTTGGCTGGAGCAGCAGACATCTATCATATGCGGGGAGAGAAGTAATGATTAAAGCGAGTCATAAACGCCATTCCAACATTCCCCATGACATGCTTCAAATTCCCGGTCAAAACATGCAAAGAGCTCAACAGTCTAGTGGCTAACTTCCGTGGAATGGCCAAAATAAAACGCACCGGGTTGCATGGAAAAAGCTTACTCGACCCAAATCAAGGAGGTATGGGGTTTGGGACTTCATAAAATTTAATGATGCCCTTCTTGCAAAAATAGCTTGGAGATTAACACAGAATCATGATGATTTATGGGCTAAAGTTATAAAAGGGCTCTATTTCTCTAATTGCTCATTCCTAGAAGCAAAAAAGGGCCATAGAGCCTCATGGTGCGGGTAAAAGACGGAGGGCGTAACCTCATCAAGGATGATTTGTGTTGGCAAATAGGCAATGGCGGGGAATGTTAGAATCGGCAAGACAAGTGGATCCCATCCTTACCCTCCATGTAGATTAATTACAAATGATGAGGCTTTAAGGAAGTCACAACAAGTAGTGGCTACCCTTTTTCGCACGACAATGGGCATTGGGACCTTAATCGGTGAGGCCGACATCAATGAAGAGTCATGTGAGGCCATTCGAAGATCCCTATACCTCGATTTCCAATAAATGACGGGTTAAGGTGGACTCGATCCAAGAATGGCATCTACACGATCAAATTGGGATATTACCTCACTGGCCCATTATCTAACAAAATCATCACACCTGCTGATCCCATATCCCCAATTCCTAGTGAAGTTTGGAAGCATGTATGGAAGATTAAGGCCCTCCCAAAGGTGGTTAATTTCATTTGGAGGATTCTTTTGAAGGCCATTGCAACAAACTCTGCTCTAGTCGCACGGAAGCGGGGGGTGACAAACTTATGCCCTATTGTCAAGTTGCTAATGAAACAGCCAAGCACCTCTTCTTCCAGTGCTCTTGGGTACGCTGCGTATGGTTTGGGAGCAGGCTCACTCTTAAATGCGACATGAACAGAATCCAAAGCTTTAAAGATTGGTGGCAGGACCTCTTTAATCCTCAAAGCCATCTTACTGATTTCGATGTAGCACACATTTGCTGGTTGCTTTGGACCATCTGGAAGAGTCACAATGAAAAAGTATTCAATGATAAAGATCCTGACCCAACATCGGTAATAGAGCGTGCTTTTCAATCACTGGTTAGTTATTGGAAGGTCTGCTATCCTGAGCCCAACGAAGAAGTTCCTAGTATCACCAAGCCAGTCGCTACCTGGAACCCACCACCGGAGAGCTATCTTAAAATTAATGTCGATGGGGCATTTCATGAGCAATCAAGATCTGCTGCAATAGGCATTATCTGCAGGAACCAATATGGAGAAATGAAATGGGCTTTTGTGGATAAAGTCAAATCCATATCCGCGTTTATGACGGAGGCACTAGCCTTAAAGAGGGCCCTGATGATTGCACAGGATCTGGGGAACAAAAACATGATTTTTGAAACTGACTGTAAGTCTCTTGTGCACTGTTCAAAACGAAACCAGCCTGATCTTTGTGAATGGCAGGCCTGTGGCATACTTGCAGATATCCTTCACATGCTTCAATCTGAACCCAATTTCTCACTTCAGTTCAGTCCTCGTCTGGGGAATAAAGCAGCAGATTGGCTTGCTGCATCTACCAATAAGGGGGTGTGCCCTATAGGGTGGGTGGAAAGACCCTTACCCCCTTTGTTTACTGTTTTGGAAGATGATGTGAAGCATTTAAGGTCTCTGATGAGTCATCCTCGCGCCTAATAGGCACGTTGATCCTGGCTGATCAAGTCCCTTGCAGAGAAGAGTGCACCTGCATGCTGCATTATATGTTTGCGTGTTATCTTTTTAGTTTTATCTCCCTTGTTCGTCGCTTTACTTAGCTTGTTTTCAATTCCTGGCATACGATGCCCTTATGTCTACTGTACTTGTCTTTTACCAGTAATGAAGTACCTAGAATTGTTCAAAAAAAAAAAAAAACTCATTAGTTTTCTCTTCATTTGAAAGAAATTTTCAAATTTGCCCATATTAAATAAGGTATTGGATGAGAAAGACAAATACAAGGAGTCATATTTAAACAGAGGTGAAATTAACAAATAAGCATTAATTTCTCTTCATGTGTGTGTGTTGTGTTTTTTAACTCATTAGTTTTTTCTTAAATTGAAAGAAATTTTTAAATTTACCCATATTAAAAGAGGCATTGAATAAGAAAGAAAAATACAAGGAGTCATATTTAAATAGAGGTAAAATTAACAAATAAGCATTAATTTCACTTTATGTACGTGTGTGTGTTAACTCATTAGTTTTATCTTAAACTGAAAGAAATTTTCAAATTTACCCATATTAAATGAGGTATTGAATGAAAAAGAAAAATACAATTAGTCATATTTAAACAAAAGTAAAATTAATAAATAAGCATTAATTTCTCTTTGTGTGTGTAGAAAAATATAGTGAGTCACATTTAAATAGTGGTAAAATTAATAAATAAATATTAATTTCTCTCCCTGTGTAGCAAAATACAAGGAATCATATTTAAATAGAGGTAAAATTAACAAATTGTGTGCGTATGTGTGTGTGTGACTAAAAAACAAAAATACAATGAGGCATATTTATTTAAATAGAGGTAACATTAATAAATACACATTAATTTCTCTTTGTGTGTGTGTGTTGATTGAGAAAGAAAAATGCAAGGAATCATATTTAAATAGAGATAAAATTAACAAATAAGTATTAATTTCTCTTTGTGTGTGTGTGTTGAATGGAAAGAAAAATACAATGGTCATATTTAAATAGTGGTAAAATTAATAGACAATCATTAATTTCTCTGTGTGTATGTCCGTGCGTGTGTACGTGCGTGCGTGAACCAAGGTAAAATTAACAAATAAGAATTAATTTCTCTTTGCTTGTGTGCATGCTTGTGTGTGGGCAAGCAGGCGTGTATGCGTGCACGTGTTTAAATAAGTAAAAAGATTGTGTGTGTGTGGGTTTGGATAAGTAAAAAGCAATCCCATTGAGACTATAATTCCCAATATTTATAATATTGATATGAGTAGTTAATTAACAAATAAACAAATTGCTCGTGAGTGTATATGTATGTGTGGATAAGTAAAAAGTGTGTGTGTGCGGGGGTGTTTGTGGTGTTTAGATAAATAAAAAAGCAATCTTGAAACCTTGATTCTCAATAGTTATAATATTGATATTAGTAGTTAATTAACCAAGTAAACAAATTGCCAGTGGGACCAAGTTGTAAAGAGTTCTTGATTTAATAATTCCTCCAGTCCTATAAGATTTAGTAGAAGAATGTGTGTGGGGTGTTTGGATAAGTAAAAAGTGTAAGTGTACGTATGCGTGTGGTGTTTAAATAAGTAAAAAAGCAATTTCATTGAGACCATAATTCCCAATATTTATAATATTGATATTAGTAGTTAATTAACCAAATAAACAAATTGCTTGTGGGATCAAGCCGTAAAGAGTCCTTGATTTAATAATTCCTCCTATCCTATAAGATTTAGTAGAAGAATGTGTGGGTGTGTGGGGTATTTGGATAAGTAAAAGGTGCGTACGTATGCAAGGACGGATCCAGAAATTTATAGAAAGGGGTGCACAATTTGTGGGGATTCGGGAGCAACGCCCCGAAAATTTTTTTTTAAAAAGAAAAATTTTAAATATATTGAAAAAAACAAAAATATATATAGGGAAAAACAAGACTAAGTGTTATTAGAAATAGTAAGGCTCGAAGATTAAATAAGTTCAAGAACATATATTTTAATAACAAAAGTATATTACAATAAAAATAATTACAATGTCATCCTTCTAGACCTTATTTTTTGGAATTCCATCATAATTACTTTATTATCAATCTTTATCAAATACATCCTTTTCAATATAAATAATTAAACAAATGGCGAAAGTTTGATTTAAAGAAGCTGGCTATTTGATTCTGGGAAGAAGAAGTTTAATTCTGCAAAAGGGAAGAAAAAGTTTGGTTCTGCGATGCGAAAGGATTCTTTGATATTTATATTTAACCCTAAATATTAATACCCAAAACCCACAAAAAACACACTTCTTTTAAGGGGGCACTTGCCCCCCAAGTGATATACTTGTGCGTGTGCTTGTGCGTTTGGTATTTGGATAAGTAAAAAGTAATCTCATTGAGACCCAATATTTATAATATTGATATTCCTAGTTAATTAACCAAATAAGCAAATTGCTCTTGATAACAACTGGTAAAGAGTCCTTGTCTAATAATTCCTCTAATATTTATAATATTGATATTAGTAGTTAATGAACAAAATAAACAAATTGCCCGTGGGACTAAGTGGTAAAGAGTCCTTGATTTAATAATTCCTCCAATCCTACAAGATTTAGTAGAAGAATGTGTTTGTAGGGTGTTTGGATAAGTAAAAAGCGTGTGTGTGTGTGCGTGTGGTGTTTGGATAAGTAAAAAGCAATCTCACATAATTCCCAATATTTATAATATTGATATTAGTAGTTAATTAACCAAATAAACAAATTGCCTGGGGAACCAAGTGGTAAAGAGTCCTTGATTTAATAATTCCTCCAATCCTATAAGATTTAGTAGAAAAATTTAAATATTAGATCTCAATTAACTTAAATAAAGTTTATATTTGTTTTGTATCCATGGACTACAATAGATTTTTCATTAAGAGGAAGAATATTTGAAAACTAACACGTATTTTATATAAGGGTTTATCATTTGTTATGTCACTTGACATAAAGTTATGTAAATCACCCCAAAACTATGTCGTTTTGGGAGTTCATTAATTCCCTTAACCCTAAAACGACGTTGTTTTGAAAGTTAAGAGAATTAATAAATGGTGTTTTGGTAAAATTCATATAATAAATACAAATACCAAAACACCTTCATTTATTCCCCTAACTCTCAAAACATTTTAGTTTTTAGACATAACCTTACATAACCTTATATTAACGATAAACCCTTTATATAAATAAATGTATTGCTACTCATATGTTGCAGGGGAAGTTTATATATAGTATTTTGAGCTTTTGAAGATTTTCTAGCACAGAAGGACATTTAATGATTCTACAGCATTTTCTTATGAGGTGTTTAATATTTTTATTATATAATCTAGTCTTTATGACTGGACAATTTGTTTATTGTATGCACAATAAACAATATTTATTTGTAATCATAATAAATCATATAATTATTTTATAATCATCAATTTTAAATGACCCATATATATACTGAAAGTCTCAAATGTATTACTTACTAATATTGAAAACTCTTATCACAATAGTGAAATAGGGAAAATATCATTTCTTAAAAAATGAATCAATAAATATAATTTATTGATAATTTTTTTATAACTTATTTTTTATATTTTTTTCAAAATTGATTGATTAAGTAATCATACTTAAAAATGATTTGATTATTTCTTAAATTTCATTTATTATTAATGCAAATTATCGTTTTGATTATTTTATTTAGAAATAATAACATCATCGTCACACGCTTATAGATTATTGTTTCCTAATTTTCTTGTTTATATTTTTTCATAATTGATTGATTAAGTAGTCATATCTAAATATGATTTGATTATTTCTTAAATTTCATTTGTTATTGATGCAAAATAAAATATATATATTGATTTTATTTTATTTAAATATTTACATGATTGCATTTTAATTAACATATTATATACATTTATAATTATTAATCAATATAACTTCAACCAAAAAAATAATTATTCATCAATATAATATAACCAAATTAAACTTAAATAGGCAAGTCCGAAGGGCAAATATCACGCTATAGGCGTAGGGTTATAACATGGGAACTCATTTTTCTATTTTTATGTTGGCTCTAAAGGTAAAGGTGGACATATCAGACAATTTCTCATCCCCATTATCGCCAACGGAGTGTCGTATATCTTCTTTCTCTTTGAAAGAGTGGTTGAAGATCATAACAACTCAACTGTTAGAAGATCATCATCGTTTTAAATTTTTTTTTGTTGTTGTCACCAATGTCGTCAAGAAGCTTGAGGCATGTGTTTCTACTTCAAAAGGCTAAAAAAGACTCAAGGAATAAATAGAATGACAAATAGATAAATATATAATCAAATACTAAATCACAATATATGCTATTATCAATTAAATCCTTTTCTTACCATTAATTTTGAGCATATAAACCGTTTCCAAATATCTCCCTCTTTAGAAAATTGCAAAACGCCCAAACTACTAAATGGTATTTGACGTTTCTCCGCTTGACTCTAAGTCTAACAATAATTTCTCTTCCAAGACAACGCTCTAATTGTTTTGGGAAAGTTCCAAACTCTTGCTTCTACCGTTAAAGATGAATCTTTAGAAAGTCAAGTATAAAGGAATATAGGAAAAAGAAATTTGAATTCAAAAATTAATATACTACAAGATACAAAAGATGAAACAAAAGGAATAAAATAGAGGATTGTGGTAAGTGTAGCCACTACCTTTTCATTAAAATGGGACTTTTTTAGTCATTGTATACTTTTGATAACCCGTGTATCCTAAGTATCTTGCAATATCAATATCCCTAAAGAGTTCATAAAGTTGACCTGCCATAATATTGTGGATGAAATATTGAGCTCACTAACAATGAAGAATGAGAAAATATAAAATGAAACATATTGACGATGTTAATATATAAAAGCATTATTATAATCATTAAGCCAATATATTTCTTAGAAATTAAGCTTCTTACTGATTTAATTTCAATTATGATTATGATAACTGCTTGATTTATAGGCTAAATTGTTATGATGATAACTCCTTATTTATGGGCTAATAATTTATGGATATAAAATATAAATTATTGATACTCATTGGTGTCAGAGTAAACAAAATTCACTAACGACATTAATAAAAACATAAATAATTTCTAAAAATCTGTTGATCACGGAATGGTTTTTAACGTATTATTATGAGTATTATATAAGATATAGATAGATTAACCCAACTATTTTTTTTAATATCTGTAAATTAATTTTTTAACTGGTACATTTAGGATTGGGAAATGCTACAACATCATAATATTCATTTAAAAACAGAGTAAGATAATTTCATAATCAAATCCAAATCAGGCTTATCTTTAAAAAAAAAAAAAAAAAAAAAAATTCATATATAGGCAAAGAGGCCTACGTGTTTATTAATGCCAAAGATATGATGGTACCTCTTCAGCTTTTTATAAAAGCCCGAAAATTGATTTGATTTGATTTTTTTTATAAAAGCCTAATAAAAATTATTTCAATATTTAATTATTTTTCTATCTTTTCCCTCATAAATTATTTATATGGCATAAATTAAAAAGTAAACTTCTTTCCTTTTTTTTTTTCTCGTTTTTTTATACTCTTACTATTTTACCATCTCTTTCTTACTTTTCCTCAATTATTACCTATTTTCCCTCTCTCTTATTTCACTCCTCATGGCATATTTAAAAAGCCAATGTTTCTTTGAGATATACTCATTACTTTTAACCAATTTTAACTTTTTTTTTTAAAATCACATAATACAGTTATTGAGCTTTTATTTAAAAAAAAAAAATGAGAGAATAGTTTTAATTTAAGCCTAACTATAAATTGTGGGCTTCCATTCTTGGAGGGCGAAGCATGAATCATAAATAATAAAATATCCATGAATATCATCATTATTTGTCAATGAGGTTACATAGTTGGTAAGACGTTAACGCCTTCACTCTAAAAAGAGAATATTTGATACTGCGGGTTGATATAAGGGTTTCATTGATGGGTAATTTGTAAGTATTATAAGTCTTTCTTTAAACCGAAAGTCTATTTGACCCACGTGGGGTACCTGTATCTACCCCACCTAAACTTTCTCTTATATAAAAAAAAAAAAAAAAAAAAAAAAAAAAAAAAGACCCATGAATAAATAACCATCTAAATTAATATATAATTAGATTAATTTAGTACTAATTAATACTGGTACTAAAAAGGTTCATTCGATAGTGGCTGTCATCAATTCCGTCACTGCCCTCAAGTTCATGCCAAGTTATCACAATCATAGTCTAGGACCCCATTGATCCTCCTACTCACCAGCTATTATTATTCTCTTTTTATACAATGAGAAAATAAATCTTTAAATAACAAAAATATAAACCTATAATGATATGGATGGAGTTTCTCCCTCTTTTTTTATATTATTTTTCTTATAATGAATGGATAAATAATTCCAATGATTTAATGTGGATTATTAAACAATTTAAATTGCATTTAAGTTGACATTTGTATGTACAAATATAATGTTTAATTATTTAAATTTGAATGATTATTATTAAGAAATTCAACAGTAAAAAAAAAAAAAAGGTCAATACTACTAGTTTATAGGGAAAAGTGTAGGAAAAATCCATTTTTTGGTTCACAACAGAGAATCGAACACGTGAGTTGATTTGTTAAGATAAATTTCTCTCACCATCGAGTCAAAATGTCAAAAAAAAAAAAAAAAAAGTCACGCGATTGGAAAAATCCCTAACCTAAGTAAACCAAAAGATTGTTCAATTATATATCTTTGGAACCCACTTTAATTGAGCCATCCAGATTATATTTGGATAATTTAGATTTAATTTTTTATCTTTTTTTTTTTAAAAAAATTATTTTAATGTTAAAGAATATAAAATAAAAATAATATCTTAATTAATATTTTTTTAAAAAATAATTATTTCATGTAAAATAACCAACTAAAAAAATAAAAATTTGGATCCAAATTAGATGGGTTATCTCTACTTGCACTGCTTTGGAAAGGCAGGGAAAATGGGTTCCATATATCTTTAGAGAGTATAACTTTTTTTTTTTTTTTTATATGTATACATCATATATTTAATTATGTAAAATGGAAGATACTTACATATAATTAAATATATGTTGCACCACACATATTTTTTTAAAAAAAAAAAAAAAAAAAAAAAAAAAACAAAAGTAGATGTAGCCCCCTAAGAACCTGGATTCCTAAGTATTTTTTTTAGCAATAAATTTTATAAAGGGAAATTTAATAATAATTGTCCTTAGTTGACATAGAGAAAGGCTTTTTTTATTTTTATTTTTATTTTGTTTTGGGAAGAAAGAAGCAGGGGATAATATAAGGAATTGGGATAATAATGGAGGATACAATGTGGGAGGAGATAATAGCGGCGCATGAGGCAATTATTGACAGAAAAGCAAACAAAAAAGGTCATTCAATTCCCTCCATTAATTTATTAATAAAAAAAAGTTCTGAGCAAAATAATAATAATAATAATTAATAAAAAAAAAAAAAAAAAAAGAAAGAATGATGGAGGGGCCTAGCTATCAATGAAATGAAGAACGCCACTCGGACACACTAGCAAAATTTCCCACCAACCACCATTCCATTGTATACACCATTATTCAACACAATCCCTAATAATACAAAATAGAGCAATTCCCAATTAATAAGAAAAATTACTTGCATAATTAAAATTGTATAAAAATTGATTTGATTTCATCTATGATGAATATCATAAATTAAAAAAAAAAATTACACTCTCTTTCCTCCCATTAAAAATTGACAAGGAGAACATATTTAGAATAAAACAATTAATGCTACACATATTTTTATACGAAAAAATCATTCTTGAGGTATTTGTCATTTATTTTAATTTTTAATTTTATACGTTTTTTAAAAAATCTTTTTGTTTTCTTTTATGAGGTAATATAAAGACACTTTTGATCTTTTTTATTTTAATTTTTAATTTGGTATTTAATTATACAAATTTATATATTTTTTAATTTTTTATCCATTTAATTACAAAAATAACTTAAATTTTGTTTTACATTTTTTAAAACCGTTAGCCTCTGTAGCTTTATTTGTTAGTATTGTTATCCCCTTTTTATATGGAAATTAATTGTTATCCCCCTATATGGAAATTAATTGTGCCAACCGAGTAAAATTAAAGGATTAAATAAAAATGAGGAAACATGGAGGTACCAAATTAAAAACTGAAGAAATCTATAGGTCCATCAAGAATAGTTTTCCCTTTTATAAAAAACTAACTTATATTTGGGACCACAAAATTATTCCAGAAACAACTTATACCGCTAAAATGTAAATAGATGCATTTTTTTTTTTTTTTGAAACTGGAGAAAACTTTAATTAAAATAAGGAAATTACAACGGGGAAACAAATCCCACTTGCTCTTGCAGAATCAACTGCTCTAAACACTCTGGGCAAACATCAAAGAAGCTAGAACTAGAAATTCCTATTTTGGCTAATGAGTCCGCCCCCATATTAATCTCCCTAGAAATAAATTGATATTTGACTTCCCATTCTCTCCTTAGCAGGAGGCTAATATCTCTTAGAACCATATCTCCTCTGGAACCGTAGTCATTCAGCTGAAGCAAATCTATCAGTTCCTTTGCATCAGTCTCCAAAATGAGCCGCTTGCATCCCAAATTCCAAGCAAGGTCCAATCCCTTCAGAACAGCCCATTTTTCTGCCTGAAATGCTTCACAGTGACCCAGTGAGTGTGCAAAACCCGCTACCCAATTACCTTCATGATCCCGTAGAACTCCTCCACAACCTGCTGCAGAAGATCCCCGAGAGGCTGCTCCATCAACATTCAATTTGATCCAATTCAGCTGCGGTGGCCGCCACACTTGTGATGCAGCTAGTTCCACGTCATGTAATGGGTCACATGGAAGTTCAGTCAACTGTGAAAAAAGCCTCCAGCACCTCAAAATATCATCTGCTGGGTTGTTTGGCCTTTCAAAATGATCCACAAAACAGGCTTTATTTCTCCACAACCATAATTTCCAAATAGCCACACCCCATATACGGTCCCAATTACCATCAAGGGATTTACCCATATCCTTTTTAAGATTTAAATTAAACCAGTGGCGCAAAGAACCAGCAAAGAATTGCGGACCCAATGCAGGATTTATCATGTTCTGCCACATAGACCTCGCAAATGCACAGTCCCTTAAGACGTGCAGGACACACTCAGCATCCAAATTGCAGTACGAGCACACCGGTGAGACTGGACTCCAAGAGCTCCTCCACTTGTTTGTAGGGAGACGATCATTCACTGCTTTCCACATAAAAACCCGAATCCGTTCAATACCATTCCACTTCCAGATTGCTTTGAAAATTGGATCACACGTCTTTGGATTAATTCTTTCCAGTAGGGCATAGGCAGACTTAACCGAAAACATCCCATCATTTGTTGCTTTCCACATAATGACATCATCTCCTGCATCACACCTAGGGGGCATAACTGCTTGTAGTCTTCTGATTAACTGATTGGGAATAAATTTAGCCAAGGAAGTTAAATTCCACGACCCATTACTCACCCAAGACGCAACTGGGCTATCCATTTCTGAGGCACTCAAAGGACAAAGAACGACCTCACTCAATGGTTTATCCTTCAACAGCCAATGATCTGCAAAAAATTTAACACTCAAGCCATTCCGGATATTCCAGCCAGAGCCCTGCTCCACCAAGTGTTTCTGACTTACAATAAACTTCCAGAGATTGGAATCACTCTTCTTGGAATTTAATAAATAGATGCATTTTAGTAACAAGGGAATGCATCTGAACAGTGATGGGGGAAGTTTGGTAGTGGAAGTTGGTCTCTCAGCTGTGTGCATGTACACTAAATGTGAGCACCTAACTGAAGGCAAATTTACATATAAAAATCAGAAAATTTTCTTAAAAACAATCAGATAAGTTACATAATTCATAATTTTAAATTTATAGCCATACTTCTAGATTTAATTTTTTTTAAAATACTTGAAAAATTTCTTCATAAAAATTATTTCATTTTTTATTCAATATTTGTAAGAAAAAAATATTAATCTATCTCCTGTAATAAATCAGGGTTTAATAAAGTATATTTTATTGGGTTAAGTTGCATCCAACACTTTCAAGTGTTTTTTCGATAGCACTTTTTATCCTAACTTGTGCATTATTCGGCATCATAAAATATTTTTTTAATAGCATTCTTTATTCTAAAGTATTTTTCTAGTAATTTTTTTGTATCTAACATTCTAAAGTAGTTTTTCAATATCCCAAATTATCCTTTAAAAAATAAATTTATAATTTAGAAGATTATCTATAACATATAAATTTTAAATTATTAATTGTGTAACTTATTTTATTATATTTGTCTTTTAGTTTTATATTTAATTTTTTTCTTCTTATTTTTGATATTTTTAAATCTTCATGTCTTCCTACCTTTAGTTCACAACGTAACTCATGGATTATTTTTGGGAATATATCATTTAGGTTTCAACTTTTGGAAAAAATATCAAAAAGGTTCTCATTGACAAGTGAGACATTACAATTGATAAATTATAAGACTTGTCAAAACAATATTTCTCTTATCTTAGACCTAAATGATATCCTACCTTAATTTTTTTTAAAAGGCGGAAGAGAGAGAGGCTAGAGGGAGGGCGATGGGTAGAAGTGAGAAAATGAAAATTATATAAAGCGATGGAGAGAAAAGATAAAGAGTAAATACTCTTTTTGGTCCTTTACAAAAAACATAATCTTCATTTTGGTCCCTTATAAAAAAAAAAAAATAGTCTTGTAGTAGTCCTCACAAATTCAAAATACACTCAATTGGTTGACATTTTGATCCATCACAAATTTCAAAAATGTCATTTTTAGTTTATAAAAAGAATGGCGAGGGTCAATTTTTTTGTAAGGGACTAAAAATGGGATTACGTTTTTTGTCAAGGACCAAAAAAGTATTTACTCAAAGATTGGGGAGATACATGTTAGGTGATGTGATGTGATGGGGAGAGGGGTGAGAAATATCGTTCTTCACTGTTTCAAAGTCGTTTTCCACGTGAACGATTTTTAAATTTAGCATTTTGGTAAATATTTTTCACCTATAATATTTGGATAATTTATTTTAATGTTTACAGTGTACAGGTAAATTTGCAGCTAACTGAATCTCATTAAAAAATATTCAAATAAATAAATAAACAGAACCATTCATCTATATTTAAAAAAAAAAAAAGAGAGATTAAGTTATTTTCACTCTTTTTACGTAGGAGTAATGCAGATAGAAGTCCATATTTTCTCTGGATAAATTACAATTTTCTCATCTCTCTCTCTCTCTCTCTTGATGGAAGACAAAATGATATTAAAATATGAAGTTTACATGTTACAAACAGTAAGAGTACTAATATTTGAACAAGAAAGCCAAGAGAAAGAAGGAGAATAAATAGTACTGATACTAACAAAGACAAAAACAAGAACTAAAGCTAAAATTTTCTGTATAGTAATATCAAACCTAGAAACAGCAGGAAGGTCTATGAAACATTTCTACACATGATATAGAGCGAGGCTAGCCGTGGGCCCCACCAACAACAAAAATAACTGTACAAAATGGGGAAAGTGACACATATGGACAATGCAGAGGAGAAAAAAGAATTGGGTGCTTGCTCTACTTAATTTTATTTTAATCCACATGTTAAAAATGCCATGTAGTACGTAAAAGCACATGGTGGATGGAGAGTGATAGAATGAGTAAGGCATCAAAAGGACGATACAGGAACTCACTAGTATATCTTTGTTTTAGCTTTTTAGAAGTGTTTTTATGACTTGTGATATAAGTATGTAAGATAAGTTTTATTTCGATTTATAAAAAAATGGCTTCTAAAAACATAGTTTAGAAGTTGTTTTATTTGTTGCCTTCATATTTTGATTTATTGCTGTTGATCCAGATTGAGTGATGAAGAAGATGAGGAAACCATTTTATTTCACTTCTTCCAATGAAATAAGTGTATTTTGTATTTTTGTTTTTTAAATTCATGAATTTCCTTCTACTTCCTCTGCATACTAAATGTTTATGTTGATTCAAATTTTTTTCCCTCCTCCCTCTTTTTTTGCTACTCCATTCAATTCCCTCACTCTCCATCAACACTAAGGATATGTTTGGTATGAGGGAAGGGGAGGGAAAATTTTTTTGGAAGGACATTTACCATTTTACCATTAATGAAGGGAATATTTTTTTTATTGTGAATATATTTTAGAAATATTGGAAATTATCTAGGGGCAATTTTGTAAAAATGAGAGAAAAGTTTTCTCTCTCCACTTCCCCTCCCCTCCCATTCCCTTAAACCAAACATACTCTAATTCTTCTTATCAAACAGGTCCTGAGAAAGATTAGTTTTTATTTTTTATATATTCATACTCCTTATATATGTGTGTGTTTATGAACATAGGCTGATGAGAATATTAAACTAGATGTTTTAGAATTTAGAATATGGAGAATGTGAGATCTACACACACGCACTCACACAAAGGAAGCGGCATTTTAGCTTTAAGTACACAAAAATGACACAAAGGACAAATTGTCATCCCTGTCCTGACCACCCTCTTTATCTGAAGTGATTCTTTCGATCTTCAAAAGCTAACAATTGATTTTGATTCATCCTCAGTTATAAATCGTGAATCATTTTTATTAAAGTTTTGTAGTTTTGTTATTTACACCTTTGGATTAATATTTATAAAATAACTTTTACGATTTACGAAGAAAGTATATAAGAAGAGTTTTATATTAACTTGCATAAAAGAACTTCTAAAACCATAGTTTTACAGTTTCCCAAATTAAACCTTCTTTATATCACCTTAAAAAAAAAATTGATGGTAAAGCACATGATTGCACCCCTAAATGTTTTAGGGTGTATTTGGTTTGAGGAGAGGAGATGAGAGTTTTCCTTCCTCCTTGATGAGAAAAAGTCAAATATGGTTATGATGTGAAATGTTTGTACGAAAAATAATGTAAAAAATAATGTAATTTATGAGCATATCTGAAATTTTACACTAAAGAGGGAAAGAAACTCTCTTCCCCTTCCCTCAAACCAAATTTGTTTGAAGGGAAGGGATGAGAGGGAAGAGAACATTTTTATCTTGTTTAGACCAAATCACCCTCCTCTTTGCTTCATCCTTCATCCTCTCACCTTCAACACACCATCACCTGACCAGTAACTCAACGAGGACGACAATGATGTTGAGGATAACAGTACAGTAGCAATAGCAAGGATCAGCAATCCATGACAGCAACAATGACCTCTTTCATCTTAGTGACGACGACCTCCTTTAAACAAGATGCACGACCACAATGCAAACTACCACCAGCGAGCTCAATTGGAAGTTTAGGGTGGTCAATGCGCCTTTACCCAATAATAAATTAGAAGTTTAATATCATTTATAACCTCTCACCTTTAATGTCTACCTCTCTAATAAGAAAAGGTTTAGAAGCCAATTTGTTTCATAAATTTTTCATTGAAGAGTAATGTCACCCCAAAATTTCAAAATGTAGCAATATTATCCCATACAGTTAAAAATACTAACGTTGACTATTAAAAATTGACGTTAAATGTTAACTTTTTAATGGAAAAAGACATCATTGGTCTATTTTAACACTTTTGGGACAATATTGGACCTAGAAAAACTTTCAAAATTACATTATTCTTTAATTAAAAAAATTTGGGATAAATTTGTACCTTAAGCCATAAAAAAAATGTTATATTCCTTCTACGTCGACTTTTTAAAATTTGTTGAAGCTCTTTAGGAAGAGTCTATGTCGAAAAAAAAAAAAAATTATTTGAATATATAGGAAATACACTTCTCATGTTGTAGGAGAAGTGTATTCTCATGTTATAGATACAAAAAGATGTGGGTCCCACCATTTCCATACTTGAGGGTTTTTTTTATATATAAAAAAGATGTGGGTCTCATCATTTCATGTGTGTGTAAGAATTTTCTTCTTCTTATACAACATAAGAAGTGTAAACCCCAAAATATATACTCCTCCTGGGTCCTTATTATAACGCACCAATTAGCAAGTTCATTTGGTCTTTTTTTATAAGGCACTTGTTTGTTCCCAATGAGTATTAATAATTTTTTTTCATGTCTACCCATAATTAATAAGGGTAGTAGGTGAGAATAATAATTAATAAAATATTAGAGTTTAAGGTAATTAGTAGGGATAATATTGGAAATTACTTAGATCTTAAGACAACTTTATTGACTTTAACTACTTTTATTGATTTATGAGAAAAGTTAGTTGATGCCTTATAATAAGAATTAGAAGAGTACATGTAAATGTAATTAAAGGGATTAAAGTAGAGAATTTGGATATTTTGAAGGTGAAAAAAGAAGAAGTACTTTGGATATTGCTGAGGCATGGAAAATATAATCGGACGGATGGGACGTGCATTGGGGTTGGTGAAAGAGGATGCGACACGTGTGATTGATGGATAGGGACAATAACCCAACTTTTTATTTTTTTCAGGTCAAAAACAATTTCTTTCAAATACCAACTTTGAAATAAGGTCAAACTCACTGAAACAATAATACCTGAAATTATACACATTAGAGAATTAACGGCTCCATAACATCTAAATTTTATTGAATAGAAATAATCAACGAAAAAATGTGTTGTTGATGTTAAATGAGTTAAATATCAATTTTGTCATGGATGTATTGACTAGGGAGTATTAAGAACCCGAAAGTTTTTTGGTATCATTTTTATATCGAAAGTTTATAAACACAAAGCAATCTTTCCCATTAGTTGATCTTGATCAAAAATCTGTTGTTGTTGTTAAATATTGTAGCTGTTATTATAAGTCAATTTTAATCAAAATTTTTAATCTTTATTATAAATCTATTTTCAAAAGGATAATAAATGTATAAATGTTTCTTTAACAATTTTATCTTTATTAATTGCAAAAAATAAAAAAGAACTTATCGATGTTGACTCTTGAAATCAATCATAAATAAAGATAAAATTGAAAATTTAACACATAATTAATGAGTTAGCTAACTTTAAAGGTATGTGAGAATTATTTAAATTCGACATCTAAATAAGACTAGACTAGTACAATATAAATAATTGGGATATTGTCTGAAGTTTACACACTACATATATTTTTTAAATTTTTTGACAAAGAATTGGAATTATCTTATACCACTCAAGTCCTATTTATAAATCTATTTTGAAAAAAAAAAAAATTTGGTCTTATTTATATGTCATTTTCAGGATAGTAAATGAGAAATGACAATTTTGTCTATATTAATTATACTAACAAAAATAGAGATAGAATAAAAAGTTGAAAAATGTCCATTCATAAATAAGGGTAAAGTTAAAATTTTACCTCATAATTATTGAGTTAACCACCTCTTTTTGATATATGTGATTTAGTTAAAAATAACTTATAAATAAAACCAAAATGATATGGTATTTATACTTTATATCATCTAAGTTAACTATATAAGTTTCTTCACTATAATCTTAATATCCCCTTGATTTTACTTATTTTAAATAATTTTGTGTTGTACTTATATGAAATAAATATAAATAATTTTATTTAAATTTGTATACTCATTAAATAAAAGATAGCAAAATTTAATTAATTGTTTTCATTTGCTTAGAACGTGGGGAACAATTTTATTGTAAATAAGAAAAATAAAGAAATTATTTAATGACTTGATTCCTTAAAGCAAAGCATTCACAAACTCACAAGTAAACTGAAATAAAAATTAAAAAAAAAAAGCCAAAATTGGTGCCACGTTTTGAGTTGAAATCCAACAACTTTATTTAAGGCGCAACGTTAGAGGGGGTTTGCTTTTCTTTGTCGAATATATTCAACACCTTTATACATTGAATTTATTAAAATTCTGAGAGAAGACAAAAAGGGTAGCTGGGTGAAAATGAAAGTCTCCTTTCAATTTTCAACCCAAAATTAATGTACAGTTTTTTTATTTATTTATTATTTATAGGAACGAGTTAACATCGATCAAGACCGAACCATACGTGCAACAGCATGAAGATACATATGGTCTCGTTTTCCCCACGTGTGTACGAATTTTGGCAGATATTCTCTGTTTTTTTTTTTTTTTTTCATATGTTGTTGTTACATTACATCAAAGAAATTTGAATATATAGGTAGACATTTTCAATTCATCAACCCTCCAGAACCATCTTTAATAATTTGGATCATCAACTTCATTTCTTCCTCGCAAAATGTCTCCACATTTGCACCAAAACCTCCATTGAAGGGTAAATTAAAGGGGAAAAAAATCATTTAACTAGATTTGTTCTGAAGACCAAAAAATAAACTTTAAGAGCTTGTTTGATTCTATTTTCGATTTTTATAATGTTCATATGAACAATTCTTTAGAGTAAATTTAGAACAAGTTTTAGAAACAATTTTTTTTTAAAAAAATTATTTTGAATCATTTTTTCTAAAAACAAACATATATAAAATTTTGAAATGATTAAATTTATTAGTTTATGATTGTCATTAATAAAAATACAAGCTTTTGCCAACAAGGAGTGACACAGTTGGCTAAGGATCAACCTTCACCTTAAAAGGGAGGAGGTTTGATACCCAGTCGATATAAGGACCTTATTGGATATCTTGGCCTCAGTGGATTACCGGTGTTTGTCTACCCTTATCTAAACCTTTTCCCACAAAAAAAAAAAAAAAAAAAAAGAAATACAAGCTTTTATGTTGCTTCTCTAATTTTGTAAAACAAAAAATAACAAAACATTAAAAAGATATTTTGATTTTTTTTAGAACATATAACCAAATTAAAACACATCTTTAAACAAAACTTTCTGTTTTTAAATTTTTCTTACCCAAAAAATGTTGTAAAAATAAAAGAAAACACGCCAAAAATTCTCACCCGTTTGCTTGAATGATAGTAACTCCCAATCTCCCATCCCTATGATACTAACCACAGATGCGCTGCTCTTTCTCCAAACAATTTTTTATATTATATTTTGAAAAAATAGAGGATATTGAGATATGAGACTGCCTCCGATATTCTGATTCATGACAGAGTCCTTTGCTCCCATTTGGTAATGGACTGAACCATTACGCGCCCTACCAACCTGAGGCTCAGATATTTAAAAAGGAAAATAAAATTCCTCACACTTTTGTTTGGTTGTGCCAAACGCATGCAGCATTTATTGAAGCCTTTGAAAGAGGGCAAAAAGAACAAGCAAAAGTGAAGGAAAACAAAAGCAGCAGAAAAGAGGGATCATTTTCGTATGTATATTATTTTCTTGGTTAGGAGGAGGAGTATCAGGTGAGGATTACGTAGAGACGTAAGCAACAGATGTGTCGTATATTTAATGGCAGGGCAGGCTGGTATTGAACTTGGCCACCCATCTTCCTTCTTCATTTGAACACAACTGTTCATACTTCATTACATCATCACTTGCCTCACGCTTCTTTATTATTTAGTATTATGTGTCTCCTTTTGCGCCACTGCCTTTTTCTTCTTTACTTCTATCTTTCAATTCTTCATTATTTAGTATTATGTGTCCCCTTTTTTCCTTTAATTAAGGATACATTATGTGTCTCCTACAATATATAATAATTCTTTCATTTCATAATACAGGACGTTTTTAGAAGAATCACTTGATCCAAAATATAAATTAGTTGTAAGATAATAAATGCTCATTTTTTAGTTTTCTCCCAATAATTAATGCTCATTTTTAGTTTTACTTGCTTATTAAATTTTCAAACTCATTTTTTAATAAAGGGTAAAAGTAGAAAAAAAAAATTCAACTTATAATATACCACTCGATCCTATTTATAAGTCATTTTAACAAAAAAAATGTGATCCTATTTATAAGTCTTTTTTCAGGTAATAAAAATCTTGCTCATATTAATTGTACCAATGAAAATAGTGAGAAAAGAAATAGTTGAAAGATACTCATTAATAGATGAGGGCAAAGTTGTAAATTAACCCCATAATTATTGAGCTAACTACCTCTCCTTAGCATGTGAGATTTAGTTAAAATTAACTTATAAATAAGACTAGAGTGTGATATTCAACGAGTTAACTGTCACTTTTTATTTTTCATAAATTAGTTGAAGTACCCTATATTATAGATACAAAAAAAGTATCATACTTGAGAGTCTCGTAATTAAGAGGGGTTTCATTGATAAGGACCCTGATTAATTCTAGTTGAGATGAGTGGAGACCTTTTTGGGTGATAAGTTCTATACCACCTACCAACAATGGCCAGTGAGGCTTGCTTGGATTAAGGATTGTAAAAGTGACTTTTATCCTAATTGTAATTTACAAATTAAAATTGGGTTAAAAATCAATTAGTATATTGTGTTTTGTGTTTCTTCACATTTTTTTTTTTATAAAATTAAAAAAATGTTAGTTTGACTGAAATTTACTTAAATAACATACTAAAAAGAAAAGCCTAGAACTTATTCGCTAGAAGGTTCAAAAACTAGCTTTCAACTTAAGCTAACTGACTTTTGGAAGAAAAATTCATTACTCCTACGCCTAAATCAAACAATTTTTTTTTTTTTTTCCAACTAGCTTTAATAAGGATCCGAAATTCAGTTTTAGGATCTTAAATAATGGATCTTCAACAAGCACTACATTTCCCGGAAATTAAAAAGTCCTCCCATCGAAAATTTTTATATATAAGAAAGAACCTGTACTTTGCAAATATTGTATTCGGAGTACCAATATTCCGATTTAAGGTTATTCTATCTAACCAACAAAATTTTCATTTGAAGACTTTAAATTTTTTTTTTTTTTTTTTTTTTTTCAAATTCTCAATCATCCCCAAATTCAAGCTTGAGATATCTGCATAAAATGAAGCAGCCTTTTCTTAAAGAAAAAGATGTGAGAAAACGAGCAGCTGAAAAAAGCCGTGACTAAAATCTTTAAAGAGAGTGTGGCTCTATAACTCACACCGTAGGAGGAACATTGAGACAGTTTCAACATCAATACAGCTACCTTATTTAGTTGTACCAAGCGTTGAAGGTGAGATATATGAGTCACACTGATAATGAGGGATGAGTAATACTACTTGTTAAAGCTCACACATGATTATTAGCTAGGAAGGAGAGTATTTTGAAAGTTTGGGTTATATATATATATACTAACCACTTATTAGATCGGTGAATTAGTAAATTAGACAATAGTTTGCTTTATAATATGTTAAAATTTGACTCCTCGAAAACACAATCCATCCATTCTGATACACAACTTTCATCAGAAAAATAGATGCGTGATTAACAACTTTGGTCCAACTGATTTGTCTCAAAAAGCAAAGAACTGGTCCATCTGTAGAAAACGAGCCATAAAAAGGAGGAGATTCGATACCCGCTGGTTGATGTGAGGGCCTTATTGGTTGGTGATTTGTAAATACCCCTATAAGCACTCTTTGAGCTTGAAGACGTGCCCGACAGGATACCGATGTCTACCCCCACCTAAATTTGTATATATAAAAAAATCGAGCCACAACGTGACAAAATCCTTCCAAGAAGAAACTCATGGGTAAATTGCAAACTAAACCACCATAAGTTCATAAATATATTTCTAATGTTTTTAAAAACTCTAATGTAGAGTAGTCTTCACTGTTTTCTTCTCTCTCTCTCTCTTTCTATATATATATATAAACCTTTAAACCCCAACACTTTAATACATAGTAAACTATGTGTGTGTGTATTCAAACCTTACGTTTTAATTAATTTACGAGCTCCTAATCTTATATCACTAATTACTAATATTATAACCAATTCAACCGTACGTAAAGTGGATTTAAAATGATGAGTGGAATTTGACGCAGTGATGATGAGGGATTAGTATAAGATAGTCAAACATCAACGCACCCGATCTTAGCCAAAAGGCATAAGATAGTCAAAGATTATAGCTTTAAGTCACTTTCACTCTCTGATCAGGGATTAGTAAAAATAATAACAAAAATAAAAATTTCACAAGAAAACAAAATGTAATAACAATATCTAATGTACGAAATAATATTACCTTCGATCCTAATTAAAGGAATATTTTTATAGTGTAAATTGTACTACAAAACTGAAGAGAGTAGTAAATAGGTTCATATGGCCGCTTAGTATTAAAAGATTATATTCATTCTTCGTGATCCTCCTAATGATTTTTCAAAACATCATGGATGGACATGATGGGATCCGGATTCTCAGCATCCCTCAGTATCTTGCATCTGAGCCGTCCAAAAGTTGATCTAAGGGTCCAGAATTATTAACGTCAAAAACCGCATGCGGTAAAAACACCGCATGCGGTAAATATAAAAATTTTAAAAGTCCTTTTCTGGACGTTAGATCAACTTTTGGACGGCTCAAATCAAAAGCTACTGAGAAATGAGGAGGGGAGGATACTGAGAATATCTGCTCTCGGACATGATGGGGATGAAATTATTTTTGAGAGAAAATATAGTGAGGGTGATTCTACAATAGCAGAGTCCTTGCCCACATCTGGCATGGTACGACGAGTACTATACAATTACTTCGGCTACAACCTGAGTCTCAGATATTTAAAAAAGTAAAAAAAAAAAAAAAATGTTAAAAGTTTTTGTTTGGGTGTGTGAAAACGCATGCAAAACTTAATGAAAAGAGGCAACAAGAAGAGGGGAAAGTGAGAAAGAAAAGCAGGAGAGAGTTTAGTTTTATACATATATTTTTATGGGGTGGCAGTATCAGTAGGAGCAGACGAGGATTACGCAGATACGTAAGCCACGGATATGTAAATATGAGGGCCAGGTTGGCATTGAACACGTACCAATAGTTCATGCTTCAAATGAACATCACAGTTCATATATTCAAGCTTGAGATATCTGCATAAAATGCAGCTACCTTTTTTAAAGAAAAAGATATGAGAAAACGAGCTAGCTAGCTAAAAAAAGCCGTGACTGAAATCTTTAAAGAGACAGGCTCTATAACTCGCATCGTAGGGGGAACATTTTCAACATCAATACAGCTACCTTATTTAGTTGTACCAAGCGTTGAAGGTGAGATATATGAGTCGCATTGATAATGAGGGATGAGTAATACTACTTGTTAAAGCTCACACATGATTAGCTAGGAAGGAGAGTATTTTGAAAGTTTGGGTTATATATACTACCCACCTATTAGATCGGTGAATTGGTAAATTAGACAATAGTTTGCTTTATAATACGTTAAAAATTGACTCGTTGAAAACACAATCCATCGATTCTGATAATCGTCTTGGAAAGCAAAGAATTGGTCCGTCGGTACAAAATGAGCTCTAAAAGGGAGGAGGTTCGATGCCCGCTGGTTGATATGAGGGCCTTGTTAGTAGACGATCTATAAATATCCCTGTAAGCACTCTTTGAGTCTGGAAGTGTACCCGGACCCTAGTTAGATACTGGTGTCTATCTCACCTAAACTTTTACACACACACATATATATAAAACGAGCTACAACTCGACAAAATCCTTCCAAAAAGAAACTCATGGATAAATTGCAAACTAGACCACCACAAGTTCATAAATATACTTCTAATGTTTTTAAAACTCTAATATAATGTAGAGTAGTCTTGAAGGCAAAAAATGTAGAGTAGTCTTCACTGAATTTCTTCTATTTATATATATATATACAAACCTCTAAACCCCAACAATTTAATGCATTATTAAACTAGGGGTGTGTGTGTATATAAACCATACGTTTTAATTAATTAATGAGCTTCTTATTCTTACATCACTGCTGATCACTAATATTATAACCAACTCAACCGTACGTAAAGGGCATTTAAAATGATGAGTGGAATTTGACGCAGTGATGATGAGGGATTAGTATAAGATAGTCAAACATCAACACACCCGATCTCAGCCAAAAGGCATAAGATAGTCAAAGATTATGGCTTTAAGTCACTTTCACTCTCTGATCTGGGATTAGTAAAAATAAAAATAAAAATCTCACAAGAAAACAAAATGTAATAGCAATAGCAATATCTAACGTACGAAATAATAGTATGTAGGTTGATATGGTCGCTTAGTATTAAAAGATTATATTCATTCTTCGTGATCCTCCTAATGATTTTTTAAAACATCAAGGATGGACATGGGGATGAAATTATTTTGGAAGAAAATATAGTGAGAGTGATTCTATAATAGCAGAGCCCTTGCCCACATCTGGCATGGTACGACGAGTCCTAGACAATTACTTCGGCCACCAACCTGAGGCTCAGATATTTTAAAAAGGTAAGAAAAAAAAGTTACAAAGTTTTTGTTTGGGTGTGTGAAAACGCATGCAAAACTTAATGAAAAGAGGCAAAAAGAAGAGGGGAAAGTGAAAAAGAAAAGCAGGAAACAGTCTAGTTTTATACATATATTTTTATGGGGTGACAGTATCAGTAGGAGCAGACGAGGATTACATAGAGACGTAAGCCACGGATATGTAAATATGAGGGCCAGGTTGGTATTGAACACGTACCATATAGTTCATGCTTCATATGAACATCGATCACAGTTCATATATTCTACTTCATATGCCCCACGTATCTTTGTCTATATAACATGTGTCTCCTTTTCTACCACTCTTTATACCTAACTTCAATCTTTGAATTCCAACCATTCGAGAGAGAAAAAAAAAAAACAAGTCTTTTTTTTTTTTCACTACTGTGAGTCTCGTGCATGTTTGAGCGATATAAGGGATATTTTTTCCATTCAACAACCAATATCCTCAAGCTGTCTCATAGTTGGGAACTTTATTGTTGGGACCCGTATTAATGTGGCTTTGTTAGAATTAGTGTTTGCAAAAGTGATTTGTGTTCTCATTAATTTTTGTAAATTGAGGTTTGGGTGAAAGTTAATTAGTATAATGTAATTTTTATTCGGATAAACTTTTATATAACAATTACTCAGTTTGATGACAGTCATTTCAACATAAAGCATAAATCAAAAGACTGAATAAAAAGGGGGTTTCAACTTTAACACTGCTTTTGGTCAAAAAGGTCATTTTGTCTAAACATGGTGATATTTTTCATTGAATTAGCTTTTTAGCCTAAAAATTAAAGGCCTTGTATTAATAGATCAGCTTTCTTATAAGTAGAAAGTCATGAGTTTAATCTCACACGTGACTCAGGTAACTAAGAAAAAATTTAGGCCTAGAAGTCACTTTGAATCGACTCAATGCTATCTTAGGCTGAATTTAGGTGTTGCTAGGTGGAGATTCTACCAATATTGTATTCCCATATTTAATTTTGAGACTTTTATGGGCTGTTTGTTACCAGAGATTTGCAGGGGAAGGAAGAAATTTTTTTATGAGTTGAGTTTAAGAAAATTGAAGAAATGGGGTTATAAATTTTCAATAAATAAAATAAATAAGATAAAAGAGTAATAAAATTCAATTAAAAGCTTTTAACCCCTATTCTCTAATTTTTTAAATTTAATTAAAAAAAGTTGTCCTGCCCTCACTTTCCTTCACCTTCCCCCTCGTACCAAACAGCGCCTTCAATTAACCTAATACAGATCTCTCGCCAATTCAACCAAGCATGCATTTTGTAGTGAGACGAGTTGAGTTATATTGCTCCTTTTTTTTTTTTCCCGAGTGACGAGTTTTATTACTCATGAAGGATGACAATTAGTTTAGCTTGTTAGAGCTTATACATAACTAAAAAGTCGAGTATTTTGAAAATTTGGATTACCCCCAGTCATTATTAAATTAGTAAAACAGTAAACTAGACAATAATTTGCTTTACAGTAGATCATTATAAATTGACTCGTTGAAGAAGAATCCATCAATCTTGATATAGAACTTTCATCATAAAAATAGAGATGTGATTAAGAGCCTGTTGGAACCGATTGGTCTCAGAAAGCAAAGAACTGGTCCCTTTTATTTACATGAACAGAAGTTGCTGACAAAATCCCCCACAACACGACAAAATCCTCCCAAAAAGAAACCAATTTTTGGTTTGATGTGTAAATTCCAAACAAAAACCAGCTCATAAATATACTTTTAATTAATGCATATATTAAAACTAAGCATATATTCAAACCCTACGTCTTAGTTGCGAGCTTTTTCTTAGCTAGTTCTTATTCTTACATCGTCAGTCAATTACTAGTAATAATTTGACCAATTTGAGTAATCTAAAGCTTTCTATATATTATCTGCGTCAAGACTATTTTTAATGCGATAACCAATTCATCCGTAAAGAAGGGGATTGAAAATGGATGGAGTTTGACGCAGTGATGATTAGGGATTAGTTAAAGATAATCAAAGATTAAAACTTTAAGTCACTTTCACGCTCTCGTGTATGGATGGATGTGCATGGGGCTGTGTGCAAATATTGTAGATAGAGGGCTCGCCCTGCCTAGCGTGTGTCAAACACACCCTACCCTTCAAGCACGCTTTGGCCTCTTGCTTCCTCTCCTCAACAACCCAATCTCTCTCTCTCTCGCTCTCTGTGGTTGCGTGCGTTGTCTTCTAATTCCCTCATTTCCTGTTTTGGGTTCTTCAGGCAACACGAATCTCTCTGTTTTTATCCCACTCTCTCTCCCTCTTTGAAGCACCACAAGAGGAAGGAGAACCCTTTTTTTTAAAAAAAAGTTCTTTCTTTTTTGTTTTGCAAGAAAATAAAAAAGTAGAAAAGCGACAAATAGTTGCATATTATAGCCCCTCCTCTCTATATCTTTGCTTTTTCAAGGTTTTTATTCTTCTTGCTTCTCCTTTCCTTTGGTGGGGTATATTAATGTTGTGTTTGCCTTTGGCCCCTCCTCCTACTTCTTCTTTGGTTTAAAGTTCTCATTGTTCATCACAGCTCTTTCTGATCTAGCTGGCCTTCTGGGTTTTCTCTCTTTTTCTAATTCTCTATACACAACCTCTCCTTCTTATAGGTTCAGCTACTTTTTCCTATACATACATAGCCTCTTCCTTTTACTATTTCCATGGATTTGAGCTGCGGTTAGTTCCTCTGGGTATGTATGTGAAATGAACCCGCTTTATCATTTTTTATGTTACCATTTTTTTCCTTCTTTTGCTGTGTGTGTTATTTTGACACACCCTTTTGCTATGTTTGTTTTTTACTAGTGGGTTTTCTTGAATTTCTTGCAGGTATCTGGTGATTGAAGCGAACAAGAAGGTGATTTTCCATCTGGGCTTTTTTTTGCTGTGGTGTTGAGAAAGATGAATGGTAGATCAAGAAACGAGGAGGCGTTTCCTCAGCTGCTAGATTTGATCCCAAAAGACCGAGAGTGGCATGAAAACAGAGCCCACAAGTTTTCAGAAGAGAGGAAACTTGAGCTCAGACTTGGTCCACCTGGTGAAGAAGAAGACGACGTCGTTAGGGGTAGAAACGAATCTCTGCTCTCTCTTGGTTACTTCTCAGCCTCCGTTAATGGAGGTCACAGCCAGAAACCTGTGTCTTCTCCTTGGGCTTCTTCTTCAAAGACTCAGAACATTAATCAACAGAAAGGGGTTTCAGTTTCATCATCATTCCTACAGCCTCAACCCTCTCCTCCTGCAAATACAGCTGTACCCAACAGCTCTCAGAAAAGGTACTCTTAACTTTTTCCCCCATATCTATTGTCTCTATTAATTTTTGTTGTTGTTGTTGAAACTTTAAGACAGGATATTCACTTGCAGAGTCACGTTGTTTCATATTTTTCTGTGGTCCATGCACAGCTCTGTTTTTTCTCCCTCACCGTACAATTGATTCAACATTTTAGCTTCGTAACTCTGTTTCATTTCACCCCTACCCCTTAAACCTTTTGCACTATTCTGTGGAAGAATCAAACCTTAATGATTTCAATATTGGTTGCTACTATATGCTTTTCCATATTGTATGATTTAAGTTTTTAACTGTTAAACTCTGGTCCCTTTGTACCCTGGTGGTTATTTTTTTGTGTATCCTTCAGAGAGATGTCTACATCTCATTCCTGATGCTACCTGTCATTTATTATGTGCCTTCATTATCCAGTCCTCCTTGAAATTTGATACAGGCATGTGAAAATCTGATCCTGTCCCTCCTCTCTGATTCGTGTCTCAGTTTTTTAAAACGAGAAAAAAAATAAATAACTTGAGTAATTATTCTCGGGTTGTATGCCTTTTTTTTTTTTTTTTTTTTTTTTTTTTTTTTAAAAAATTGTTGGTCCCTGATATTTTTTATTTTTAACGTTTAAACTTACTTTCCATTGTATTTACTGTTCACGTTCCTAACTTTCATTAGTGAACCATTAAAATCAAAATCAGAACTGCTCCTGGTCCAGTAGTGGGGTGGCCTCCAATTCGCTCATTTAGGAAGAACCTTGCAAGTAGTAGCACTTCCAAGGTTGTTTCTCAACATGAGTCTCAAAATCATCAGCAGCATGTGGTTATTGAAGATAAGGTTGCTGGGAAGAAACCTGTGGCTGACGACGACGACGACAACGTTGCTGTTGGTGGTAATAAAGGCCTGTTTGTGAAGATCAATATGGATGGAGTTCCAATAGGCAGAAAAGTGGACCTTAATGCTTACTATAGCTATGAAAAACTCTCCTCTGCTGTTGAAGAGCTCTTCAGAGACCTCCTTGCTGGTTTGGTTCTCTCTTCGTTCGTTAATTTATTTTTGGGTTGTTTAAGTTCAATTATTTTGCCGACACGATCAATTTAATCACTCTAGTCTAATCACTAAATAGTTGACGGCTTGTTCAGTCTTGAATTGGACTGATTTGAAATCAAGATTTCATTACCATTTACAAAAACATATGAGTAAGTAATTTAAGCCAAAGCTTAGATGAATATACACGCAAGCATGTCATGTACACTGATCTTTTTTTAATCAGTGAGAGACCTGTGATGTGATCTGCATTATTAATTATTTCAACTATGTTCTAGAGCAATATGAAGATTAAGGGTATGGTCAATCTTTTCTCACCAAACCAATTACTTTAATACAGGCGTTTCAAGCTTATCCTATAGATTTCAAAGTTCTTCTGCAACATGATTCAAAAAGTCTTGTCTTATGTTATTTTTTTAAAATTTAATTAATTGCTTTTCTGGTATGATGCCTGTTAAAGGCAATGCTGAGATCAGGCTTTTATGTGTTTGTCTTTTTGTGAAACTGTTCAGCTCAAAGAGATTCCTGTGGTGGTGGGATTCAGAACAAGCAAGAGGTAGGGAAAGCCTTCATAGGCTTATTGGACGGAAGTGGGGAATACACTCTGGTTTATGAGGATAACGAAGGAGACAGGATGCTTGTTGGGGATGTGCCATGGCAGTAAGCACTTTATTGTATTCATTTTTTATTATCTGATTCACTTTTATCTATTATTCTATTCAAATATTCATATGCCAAAGGTTAAACACGCTCCTCGACCCTATACTTTTAATAGGTTTTGGTTTTGATCCATATACTTAGTTTTTGTTGTTTTTCTTCCCTGTACTTTTTGCTGTACAAAATGCTGGTCCTTATAGTTTTATATAGACTTGGATCTGAGCTCATCGGTGTTAATTGTTGACTTTGACTGCTGACTAGGACTAATATATCTTGTGTATGGGAAAAAACCGAAATCCATTATAAGTATGGGGACTTTGAGTGGGTTTAACCCTTTTCTAAAAACTAGAACTTTCATGTAGTTTGATTCTGTGCTCTCCACCATTGAAAATATATATTCTGTCCTCCTGACAACTGTTGAACTATTTGTTTCCTTGTGGATGATCTCGAAGCACAAGCTGTCATTAGCATGTCTGTCTCTCCTCACAAAATTACAAGAACTAAACTCTTGGGTTTGGCTTTTCCTTTGGCATTTTGTTTCTTATTATTAATCGTTTTTTCTTTTATGTGTGTGATTTTGGTAGCATGTTCGTGTCAACAGTGAAAAGGCTGCGTGTACTGAAGAGTTCTGAGCTCCCTGCTTTTACTCGTGAGTTCTGAACTTTTAACAGTATTTTCTAAAATTTCATCATTTGTTTAATATCTTCTGAATCATCATCAAAACAAACATTATTGTTGCTGTTGTTTTCAGGTGGTGGTTGTAAGCAAGACAAAATTACCACATAAGACCATGGCTGTTTGAGGAGTTTCACTGCAGAGACTTGAAGAGTGTTTTATCTTTTTTCACTTCCACTTGGTGTCTGATGAAGATTAGAGGATGAATTAGTTAGTTAGTAGTTAGCTTACATATTTCTAGTGCTAAGTACGTGTATGAATGAATCTACCTATTCATGAATATTTGAAAATGTCGAGTAAAGTATTGACTTGTTTTGGTTGTGTTTGTAAAACCCTTTTGTCTTGAGTTGTATCTGTACATTCTGTGAATAGGGTGGTCAATTTTGCTTCTCATGATTTGGAGTTTAATTTTCTGAATTACCACCTTTCACATATTAGTTTCCAAGTTGAAAACTTAAAAGTTAGTGTCCAACAGTGATTAAGCTGCAAACGAGAGAATCAAGAGGTGGTGTTGAAAATGTTGTTTTTCACCAACCTCCATTAACAAGTTGGAGATATTAGGGCTTTTAACGATGCACAATTTCAAACTCTGAAGAAAATTGTGTCCAAGAGGTTTCAAATCCACTTGTAAATTGTGCAAGTTGGTCCTGAAGCCACTCGTTTTTCATTTATTGACAGAAGAATTGAAAGTAAGAAGCCTTCAAGATATTAATATTTATATCTTCTAATTAATGTTATCAACTGCTTCAATTTGAAATTTGAGCCAATGAAAAGTATTACTGGTTGCTGGTAAATAGTACCCTCTCTAGTTATAGGATAAAGTTTTGTACCACTTAAACTTTTTCTTATAATTAAGACCGGAGATAATAAGACTGAATCTATATATAAGCATATTTTCCATATATTTTTGGGCTTCTACTTCTCTTTTACACTTTTTGTAATCTGTTGGGCCATAAGGAATCACTCCATGGAAGCCCAAGTTTTAAATGTTTCCTATTTTATGTATTTTCAATTTTGTGTCTTTTCTATTTTACGAAAAGAAAAAGAAAACGTATCTATGTAAATGCAGAAAAACCTCAAATTCAAACAACCAACTAATTGAATATTTACATAGTTATTAGTAGTTAGATTAACCTCAAATTTCTTTAAGCAACCGCTAATGTGGTGTTTTGTAATTTTCCTTTTGTTTTTCCTCTTTTGCCCAATATATGAACATTTGACTTCTTCTCAATTTGATTACTTGAGCTACCTTTCTCAAATAAAAATGCATGAAGCACTAGAGGTTTTTTTTTTTTTTTTTTTTTTGGAAAAAAAGAACTTTACCGTTTAAAACCCACACATAAAAGTATTTATACATTTATCTATTATTTTCTTTGTTCTTATGACAAGTTATAAGACGGCTTCAAGGATAAATTTATGGTTCTTAATGTAAGTCACCTAAACGATTATTAGTTTATATATTTTTTGTCAATCTTATTCCTTTACAAAGTACTAAAAGGAGATATTAATTCTAATTCAAAGTGTCTTTTTTTAATACTGTCAACCAATATTTAATGCTTTACCTGGATCCTATTATCAGATATCCGAACAACTAACTACTCAAGTTTCAGAGTTTAGTTCATGAGTGGCTGGCACTCACAAAACGTGGGCGCTCATGGGATATGTGTGAAGTTACTAGATTTGTAAAGTAGAGCTGAAATAGAAAAAGACAAGCATGAAGAAAAATAAATGGGGTTATACTGATAAGGACACCATAGCTAGAGAGTAGTTGAAGAATGGGGAGGGTGAAATGTATGTGTCTCAAAAAGCCACAACTCACGGGGTGTGATGATACCATAAAAAGCAAAGTCAAAATACTTAGAAAGGGTCATCCACATTAGTATTTATGCCCAAACCAAGTATATATAAGACTATAAGATGGAAGAGAATTGAGTGTTCGTTTTCATTGAGAGGTGCCTAACTTGGATAGAGGTCTCTTTAAATTGTATATGAGACTCTTCTTTAATTCCACGTGGGACCATTTCAACTAATGAAGCAGACAATTTCACAAGACTTTTTTCTATTACTTTGCGTGAGCCAAGTGGCCAACTCTTTTGTGTGTCTTTCATCCATACCTTTCTCAACAAACTTCCCTTTTCTTGTTTTCTGATAATGTCATGGAAGAAGTAGTTTCAAAGAAGCAATTGGCACTTTGACGAAAATTGTGAAACATTGTATCACATTAATTTGTAGAATTGGTGCAATATCGTCTGCCCAAATGTTGACCCCCTATTACTTCAAAAGTATTCATGGATGAGAAATCAGCACCTTAAATTGTCAAACATAACATGCTAACCATTATTTTTGCTTGGTACAAGTATTCTTTTATTAGAGACAATCTTATTTGAGATGTTACTGGTCCTCAAACTAACAATCCCCTCTATTAGTAATACTCTATCTGGCTCAAGAATAATTTAAAAATGAATAATTTTTGGGCAGAACTTTAATCCAAATTCTTCAACAAACTTAGTAGGACCTTTTTTTTTTTTTTTTTTTTTTTTTGCTATATAAAAAGTTAAAGTGGGAATAGACACGGTAACCCACCGATCAGGCATCTCCAGATTTCCGCATTCAAAGAAGTGCTTTACGGATTTCACCAGTTGACGTCATTATGATCGAACCCTCCTCGCTTCCATCAAGGTGGCGTTAACCAATGCCACTCTTCATTGGCAAATTTTTTTTTTTTTAGAAAAAGTTTTGGAGGTTATATGATCGAACCTCATCCTTTTTAGGGTGAAAAGTGGACGTCTTAACCATCGTTTAGATCCCTTACTTGTCTATACTCTTCATTGGCATTGGCAACTTAGTAGAACCTGATTTTGAGATATAATTACTTGGGTGGGATTTCAGCCAGCCCGTTTCACTGGAGCTAATGTCTATTAGTAGGCTTCATCGGACCCAAAAGTAAAACCCTGTTAGGTTCTATAAATGGGCTTACGACTTTATTGAAATCCTTTTTTTATGCCCAAATTCCTTGGGGTACTTGGATTTCATTGAAATCTGTTCGTTGAGCCCAATAATTCACTCAAAACTCAAAAAGGAAAAGAAATCCAAACATTTTGAAGGACTAATCAGCAGCCGTGAATTTTTTTTTTAAAAAAAAAGAAAGGAAATTTTTGAATCTCCGGACAACGTGACAACTAATACTAGGGATCAGACACCCCAAGCTGAAATTTTGGAGGTCTAATCTGGACTTCTGGAGATAGTGAGTTAGGAGTGGTAATAAGTGAGGCCTTGAAAGTCTGGCTTTTTTGAGGCTTAATAAAGTTAGACTTATTTAGTAAAGAGGCCAGGTTAAAGCCTATTTAGAGGCTTCCTTACTTAAAAAGGCCAGGCTTTTTTCCTTCAAGCCTAACCTATTTAATATATATGTATATATACTTTTCAGGTCTTTAGTATAAGATATATTTAGAGAGTTCATTTTAATCATAAATATGAAATATAATTTTCGTATTTGTCAATATTTTCTTAATTTACCTCTATTGATGCTCTATCGATAATAATCAAGGATGAGAGGGGGTGGAGGATTTAAGAAAGATGCTTAGTGTGTTTTAGAAAATAGATGCTATATTAATTAATTTAACCAAATTTTTTAATCCAATCAATTTATGTAAATATGTCTTATATTAAGAAGATGAGAAGTGATTTTTTTTTACCTGATATATAAGGGAGTTGTTTTTTTGTTTTGGCCATTCCATTAATGATACACTGTTGAAGAAATTATCGTATCATATGTGTGTGTCATTCAATTTTCATTTCATGGTGATGTATGTTGTCATTTTTTCGTTTTGTATTATGAATGTTCGATTTTTGTATTAATTAATCCCTATTTTGATAGAATTTGCTGCAGTGTTGACTTTTAGTGGGATCATTTTTCAAAAAAAAAAAAAAAAAAATAGATTTTTTTTAATTATATGTTTTCTTAATAAAATTTAATTTTTTTTAAAAAAAAAAATTATATGTAGGCTAATAACCTTTGAGCCTATGTAAGGCTTAAAACAAAGCGTACTTAGAGCCCGTTTGGATGAGCTTTTAAATAAGGACTTTTTCTTTCATTGCTTTTAAAAAAGTGCTTTAATTATAAATTAAGCTATTTTACGTTTGGATACACAATTTAAAAACAACTTTTAAATAAAAAAAGATGTTTTTTTTTTTTTTTGATAAACAAAAGTAGTAGCCAATCAAAAATACATTAACCCTTATCCTTAGCTAACTGCCTAGCTAATTCCGCATCAGCTGTCACGACGTTGTGGAATCCTAGGAAAGCTGAGAGTCCAGTTTTCGCCAAGTAATCTGTGTATTGTTCGCCCAACGACTAATGTGAGCTATTTCAATCCTCCAATCCCTCTCCTTCGGTCTATGGATCTCTTCGATAATGCTCCTAGCCGCATGAAGCTCATTCAGTTCATTCCTGATCAACTCGACTGCTTCTGCAGAGTCTGATTCCAATAAAACTTGCCTATAACCCAAATCCCATGCCAGCTTCAAACCGTGTAGGCAACCCCATAGCTCCGCCAGAAGACTATCTCCGTCTAGCCCTTTAAAAATGAATCCCTCCAAGAATTTTCCATGTGCATCATGAATGACTCCACCACACGCAAATCCGGCCTCAAGGTGAGAAAACGCTCCATACGTATTGATGGTCACCCATTTTGTCATTTTCTTTAATAATTAATATAATTATTATAATTTACAAATAAACTTAAATTTAAATTTCCTAAAAAAATTATTTATGTAATTTTTATATTCAAAAAATTATTTATGTGGCGGTGGCGGTGGCGGTGGTGGTGGGGGCGGTGATGGTGGTGGTGGCGGGCGGTGGTGGTGGTCGCGGTGGCGGTGGTGGTGGTGGTGGTGGGGCGGTGGCGGGGTGGCGGTGGCGGTGGTGGTGGCGTGGTGGCGGTGGTGGTGGGGTGGCCGTGGCGGTGGCGGTGGGGGCGGTGGCGGTGGGGTGGTGGTCGTGGCCGTGGCGGTGGTGGCCGTGGTGGGGCGGTGGTGGGGGCGGTGGCGTGGCGGTGGTGGTGGGGTGGTGGCGGTGGTGGCGGGCGGTGGCGGTGGCGGTGGGGGCGGCGGCGGTGTTGGGGGTGGCAACGGCGGTGATGGTGGGGCGGTGATGGTGGTGAACGAGGGTAAATTTCGCTTCAATTGAGGGAAAAATAAATTCTGATTTTTTGCCCTAGAGTAGAGAAGCCAAAATTTTTAGCTTCTTTTTTTACTCCCCAAAGACAAAAAATAAATCGGTTCATCCCGGGAGGCAAAAAAAAAACCGGATTTACCAAACACAATTCCCATTCATTTGTGTTCCGGGGCACGTAAATTAAGAAAAAGTCATTCTCGGGGCGTTACTACGCACACCCTATATGGGGTTAGAATTTCAATGAGATCTGTTCCATGAGGCTAATAATTCAGTCCAAACCGAAAAAGGAAAAGAATTTCATTCATTTTGAAGGCCTAGTCAGCAGGGGTGAATTTTTTAAAAGAAAAGGGATTTTTTCTTTAAATTTAAATTTTAAAAATGGAATTAAAACCCCGTTCTGGACGCTAATTAATTACCCCAAGCTGAAATTTTTCAAGGTGTAATCATGATTTGATTGCCTATCTTCTCTAATGAAGTTTCCCATATGATCTCTTAATTAAAAAGAAGAAACAATCTCTTCAGAGATACTCACCTTTGATCAAGGAACAGCCAAACTCGGCTGATAACATATAATTTTTTTGCTCAAAGCTATTACCATGAGTATAATTTAAGATGATGATTCACATTTCTGATTTCTAAATGGCTATAAGAAAGATGCGGGAAATTAATTAGCCGAGTGATGATTTGATAAAATCATCGATCTCAAGTGACAAACTCACCTATCATCAGGGAACACACAAATATGCCATTAATGATGATGAATCAGCAGAAAAATCTTCTCTCTCTCACAACATGGCTATAAATGGAGGCCTCATACTACTCCCAATTCATAACTAACAAGCAAAACGAAACATATATTCAAAGTAGCAGAGCAAGAAGTAGTGTGATTGTGAAGATGGTGATGATGATGAAGAAGGAGACTGCGGTGGCGGTGCTGATGGTGGTTCTGGTGGTGGTGGCACAAGTTCAGGCACAGTATGGTCCACCTGCTCCGGCAGGTTCAGGTCACCATCCTCCACCCAAGCGTCACTGTGCTTCAAGGTGTGCTCTTAAGTGCTTTTGAGGCTTGGCCTACAACCAGTGGTATGTTGAAGTGCAAGCACATGCCCTCCGATTCCGTCTTTAATTGCACTTCTTCTTGCGCTCATTCCAAGACTCATAATCTTGCCAATACTGCTACTGGTATGTGTTTTTTACTAATAATGTTTATATTTGTTATTTGGAATATTCTAATTCTAATTTAACTTTGATTTATTTGATTATTGATGGTGGTGGTGGTGTTGTTGTTGCCGCAGAAGCACAAAAAGTGGAAGGCTACGTGGAGTCATGCTACGATAGTTGCAGCCAAAAACATTAATTAATTCTCTTGTTCCTCTAATATATATTTATATTATGGAATTAATATACATGTAGTTGGAAAATATACTTGCGTTTTCCTTTAGTATAAATGAATAAAGAACCTCCTTTCCTATTTGCTTTTCTCTCTTCCTCATTATTTTCAGTGTCCAATTATATTATCTATTAAACCCCGGATCAACCATATTCAATCTCATTTCGTACTCAATTGTACTCTCACTACCACTATGTCAATTTGCCTTTTATAAAACAAATCAACAGTTATTTAACATAAAATTGTAGTATAAAATGGTTTATTTCTTACACGATCTCTATACTATATGTATATAAATACCTGTAAACCAAACAATTACGTCCTCACACACTCACATACTATACACACTAGTTTAGTACCTAAAACTATTCTAATGATAACGAGTTTGTGATAAGCTTAATTAATATAAATGGATGAACCAGTAATTCGTACTCCGTAATGAACAAGATGTAGGATTGAGGACCTGGAGTGTTACAATTACAATCAATATATATATATATATATGTATATGTAGTTCCCCTAGAGGATGACAGAGTTTCAACATGATCCTTAAGTTATAATTATTCTTAACTAACACAAAGTCCGAAGATAATAAACCTCGGGGCCCAGGTAATATAAATTAGAAATTAATTAAGCAGCTCTGTTTATCAGTTTCTGGGTTTGCATGCAAAATCTGGAAGCCCTAAAAGAAATTTATGTCTTGTGCAGTTCATAGAAATTAGTCACAACTCACAACCAAGTTTATTATGAAATGGAGGATCAAATGGTTACTACTTAGGATATCATTTAAATAATCTTTTGTTGTTTTCACGAAATAATAGATATATGATGGGGATATATATGTATATATAATTAAAAATATCTTATTAAGACTTCCGATCATGTTTTGTTGACCGTACTCTTAAAACTTGAAGATCACACTTCCTGCAGAAAGGTAATTCTAATGTTGAGCTCTTACTTCACGAAAAGTGCAGAACTGGAAATAAAATTATCATGCAAGTTCAACGGCATGAGGTTAATCATTATATGACAGATCTATAAAATAAGAAACAAGCTTATAAAGTAGGAGATCATGTTGGATCAGAATAAATAAGCAAAAAACTAAAAAAAAAAATCCCACGCATCAGTAAATCATAAAACATATTTCAAGATTTCTGATCAGTCCGGAACAAATGCACCCACATAGGCAAAAATAAAAACATACATGGAACAAATTACAGACTCTGCGATCCATCGTTTAATAGCCTCAATTTCTAACATATCCCACTAAAAGTGAATCTCTGCAAATATAATAATAGACTCTAAACTGTTGTCTCTGAGTAATTATAATTCAGATACATATATCTCTCACAAGCCCTCTTCAACATAATTAAATGCGAAAAACAATCACGACTATATAACACTAGCTGCTAATAACTACGCTTTAATTTGCAGTTAAGTTTAGGTTTAATCAATACATGCCTGGCTTTAGCCTGTGTGCCAACACAGCAACTGAGATGAAAAAGACACAGAATATATGATGATACGATGATGGAATCAGCTTTCTATTGTGCTGCTTGGTCGTCGTGGTCGTTGGATTATCCACCATAGGTGGTGGATATCTCCACCAGCTCCATGAAAAGCCTGATCTCTATACATGGAGAATACAGGCAAAAACTCTAATAACTAGGTCTACTTTATTGCTTTGGAATAGTAATACTGATGAAGAAGAGAAGAGAGAGATCGATGAGAAGGTCAAGTAATGGGGAAATATAGAGGTGCTTTTTCTTTATACGGATGAAATGATAATTGACCCAACATTTCTTGTATATTCTTTAGCCAAACAAGTAATAATGATATATCAGTGTAAGTGGGAAGCCTTTTATTTTATTTTTATTTTCCATTTTAGACACCCACTTGCAAATTATATCTCTATTGATTGAGTTTAAGCTATCTCAAGTGTGAAAACAACTTATATACAAAATCCCCTAGAAACTAATTAACATATTTATTATTCACAAAGTCATGGATTAGCCTTCAGCTTCGGGTAATGCATTCGGTTAGGATTTAGTTTGTACATATCCTTAAAACACCAAATATAATTGAAGAGAATATAAATAAAAATATGTACTACTGAAGTTCACATATATTCCTATTCTTTGGATCACTTTTTTTTCCTCCTCAAATTCGATTTTTTTCGGGTACAAGGAGCTTAATTGCCATGTATATTTTGGGTAGATGACTTTAAGTTTAGGTGAGGATGCTTATTAGTGATATTAAATATTTATTTTGATTAGGGTGACACAAAAGAGAAAAATGCACATAAGGCTTACTGTTATCCTTTTACACTCACCCTACTTCCTAATTTTTTTGGCAATCAAGAAATTGGAGAATTTAAAATAAATAAACTTACAAATCGTTTATAATTTTCAAATTAATGCACAGAATTACTTTGTACATGCACTATTTGTAGGAACTAAAACAAAATTATATAGACTTAAGATTCAACGGCTAAATTATTTTACACCAAAAAAAAATTCAAAACCTTGTTTGCCGACTCATTATTTAATCAATTTTATGAAGAAAAGCATTCTAAGTGATAATAATTTAGATTAACATATACCTAATCACCTTTTATATCGGTTAAATTGGCAGAAAGAGATTATTGGGTGGATTTATCAACGTAATTGACTGGGACGAAAAGCAGTTAGTTCGACATAAATCATAATCTCTTTTATATTGCTCGTAATATTTAATTTCCATCAACATCTTCCATTTCTGCTAGTGGGTCAAGGTGTTATTTTTCAAAATAAAAAAGTCAATTAGGGTTTCATTTTTCTGTGGACTATAAGAAGAATAAACAAAAGCAGTACGCGAGGTAGACGACAACCATCACCAACATAAGTATTCTAATGGAGAAGCCTTGTTCGTCAAAACGTAATCACTATGTCATGCCTCTCTAACTCATGTATTCATTTTGTACTTTGAATTTCATTCGATTAAAAATAACATTTTCATTTTATTAAAAAAAAATGTCCGGTAATCATGGCTTGGTCATTTCACCATCTTATATAGAATATATATATATAGGAATCATTTTCATATATGAAATTATTTGAGTTGAAAAGAAACGATCTCAATTCATTAGACATCATTATTTGACAGTGTATTACAAGAAGGATTTAATAAATGAAAAAAAGTTTTAAAAACGCAATTAATGAGCATATAATAGGCATACAAGCATTTGCTATAAACCTCACAAGTAAAGTACTCCCTCCCCTCCATCCTTATTATAATCTTCAAATCTATGAATGAATGGGTCCCAGAATATAAACTTCATTTTAAATTTATTTAAGCATTTATTGTGTTTTTTTTCCCAACTTTACCCCTTGTTGACTGTATTTATTACATTTATTCTAAGGTTAAAGTTTAGATTGGCCAACTAACTATTATCCAAGAAGTATTTGGTACAAACATTAATTGAGGATATCTTAATTATCAATCAACAATTAAAAAGTGAAAAAAAAACACACAAAAAGTGAAAATATATATATATATAATGCCGTTAAACTACCCGGTCACTATCTTGGTATCTCTGTTCTTCTATTGACTGTCACAGTGTCAACGACGTTGACGTCTCCAAAACTTCCATTGTTGTTAGGTGTTCCATTAACCCTCTTGAACTCATCAAGGCAAGAATCACACACCGAAACCAAATCCAACAATCCACAGCTTCCAACCGGCACGGGCCTAGCACCCTGGTTTCGCCCTCTGATGCCACAGGCAGCAGCAGCCGCTGCCACAGCGCATGCTCGCATGAGTTCCATCTCTGTTGGTGTTTGCCTTATCCAACAAAAACGCATAACCGCTCTTTTCTCTAGCATCTCCACCAATGCATGTCTCATATTTTAACATAATTGAGATAGTTGTTTTTTTAATTGTTATTTGGTATTTATTTTCACTTTTTAATTGTTGATTGATAATTAACGTACCCTCAACTAATGTTTGTGTCAGATGCTCCTCGAGTAATAGTTCGTTGGACAATCTGCATTTAAACCTTTATTCTATTAATTTACACTTAAGAGTTAAGAGCATAGTTGAAAACATAATACATATTTATTGCATTTAATTGTTTTATTCATTAAAAGCTCATCTTCAACTCATAGTTGGCTCCCTACCCAACAAAAGACTGATTGAAGTGAAGGTCATATACTTTCTCCATATATAAGACCTATTTATTTTATTTAATTTAGAATTTGAAGATATTAAAAAAGTTGGAGAAATTTATTTATTATAGCATTTGTGAAATGATCACTCTTAAATATTTTTGTGACATTAAATTATATATTATAAGTTAAGCAAATTAGTTGGGAGAAAAATAATAAATACAAGAAATAAAATAATAATTATATATATATATATATTATTTAAAAATAATATTCACTTCTAAACTAGCTAGGTCTTATATTCAGAATGCAAATGAGTAGAATTTTAAGGGTTTTGGGAAAATTATTATAAAGTGGTGATTGAGAAGAGCAATATAATTCATTTGCGCGTACGTAGCAACAATACAATGTGGTTGTTTTCAAATGTTCAATTATTCCAACAACATTATTATTATAATGAGATGCTGTTTTAATCTAGAAACAGCCGTCGTTCAAGTTTATAATTAGTGTTTTGCATTATTGTTATTATTATTATTCCGAATAACGTTGCATTCAAATGGGATTTCTTACATCATCTGTACGCAACAAAAAATAATTAGAATGCTGATCGGTGTTCATCTTTTGCAAGTCTTTGTTTCATTTTAACTTGCTTTCCAAAATGAAATGATTTTGATTTTTGTTTCCCATGCAATTAATGACGTGCTAACACACCTACCCGCCCTACCATTCATCTATCTTTCTTGTGCTTGTATATATGCTTTATGTCTAGTTACATTCATCTAAATATACATGACACATCATCAAGAGATGTATTTGTACGTGTGAGACAGAGAGATTATTTAAAATCCACAAAGTAGTTTTTTTTTTTTTTTTTTCAATTACTTACAAATATATGTTTAAAGTAGCCTGTCGGCTTATCCCTTGATAACTTCTTCAAAATTAAAGGAAGAATTGCAATAAATGGTGCAATCTTTGATAGTCTCTTAAAAAGCCTTTTATTAATTATCTAACAACTAAATCTGATAATTGGCACAAAAATAATAAAAAGGATTTTGAGCTTTTTATCTCTCAACTAAGTTGCAATTAAACTAAAATGCTTTAAAATATTTTTTTTAATTATTTTTGAAATGAAAATGGATTGAATTGGAAATTCGTTTTGAAAATATAATGAAAACCCCATTGAACAATGAATTTTATCTATCATTGCTTTAAAATGATTGTAGGATTGTTCTAGTTAAATAAAAATGCTCAAAAAAACATTTTAAACTAGCTTGAGTTAGGTGAATTGATTTTCATGCACTGGGCAAGACTTAATTCTTCTAACCGAAACCCAATTAAAACTTTAACAATTTAAATCAATGAAATGCATTGATACAAATTAAATAACCAAAAACCCTTACATTACAATTACAATTAGATATTCATAAAAACTCCAAATATATAAGCTTAAATAAGTCAATATACAAAAATATTACTACTAATGAAGTTCAAAGGGTCAAATCCATAACATTAAAATCCAAAGAAGCATGTAATTTCAATAAGAATTGATGGAACCCGGTACAAAACTCCAATTCAAACTACTAATTAAACTCAAAACCCAAAATTTAACTAATACAAAATATTAAAGAGAAAAATTATGTAGTAAAGCACTCAAGAATCAATCATTTGCCGAGAAGATAATCTAGCTAATGCAGCTCATGGAAATTGCTTCAGAAATCAACGCCACGTTCTCATTCCAAAAGCGAACCATTGAAATGCAAAGGAAGAAGAGCACTGACGGTGCAAAGGCTGATGAAGTTCGCCGGGAATGGAGAACGAAGGTGACGGCGTGGTGGTGGTCCGCCGGAGAGAGGGAAGAGGGAAAACCGATGAAGACAGTGGAAGAAAGTGAGGGTGAGGTCCGAATGTCTCTGTTTCGCCGCTCCCTCTAGTCGTTGAAGCTCCAGAGGACGAAGGTAATGGGTCTCTCTGGTTCTCGCCGCAGCTTCTCTTCTGTCAGACCAAAATCCAGCTCCGAAAATGTCGAGTTCTGTATGTGGTGGTGAATGAATCTCACCGGCGACCATGGTGGAAAACGAAGCTGCCGGAGAGGAAGAAGAAGGGTGAAGATGGAGATGATTAGAGAGGTAGGATCGAGCGTGAAGGTTTGTGTCCAAGAAGAATGTCGCGGCTCTGTTCTGCGTCTCCTCCGCTGATAATTTCAGAGGGTTAAACGCAGTAGTTTTATTCTTGGACCAAACTGGTAATTTTTAAATTTGTGGGACTAAACTGTCATTTCTAAAATTTGAGTCTCAAACTGCCATTTTCAGTTTTAATCCAATTTTTCAAATACCTACAATTAAAAATAACTAAACCAACATCAAATATTGATTAAGGGTAATTATAATTATTTTGACAATTTTACCCTTTTTAGTTTAATTTAATGTATTTATACGTAATCTCTATCTATCACAAGAAAAATATTTTTAAGCTCAATAGTTCAATAGTTATGACAAAATCTTTAATTAAAGTATGAAAATATACAATAAAATTAGAGATTTGTCAATATTATAGCTTAAAAAAAACTTGTTGTTATTAAAGTTACAAGGCGTCAACAAAAGATAGTTAGGCTTATTTATCATATTTGAAAGATTCTAGTTAAGAGTTAGTTTCTGTTTACCCCTCAAAATCCCTTACTAAGAATGACAATAAACTTTCAAGTGACGTTGTATAATTTATTAGCTAATTTACTCATAGAATAACAACTCTGCTGTGTGTATAGACTCTCAAACCCTAAATCGATATGATAATTAAAAAATAATAATAATAAGCTAATGAAATTTGAAAGGATAAAATAAACATTGACTTTCTTGTGATCTAGTTTTGTTATTTAAAATCCTCTTCATGGGGCATTATGGTGCTTCTTGTTCTTCAATTTGGGTGTGGTGAAAAGTAATGGCGGTGGATCTTATTTGGGATCACTTGTGGCCCAACACATCCCAAAAGTAAGAAAATAGAGGGGGAAAAGTTGTAAGTGTGTTTATTATCCTTTATGCCCCACTTCCCCTCATCATTCTCACTAAATATTACTTTTTCCGGTCCTAATTATATAATAAAGTTTGTAGTGTAAAACTTTGTCTTATATTTAGAATCGAAAATGGTACTTAAATACATATGAGAATAAATGTTACTTATTTATATTTGTTTTCTCATTCACTCATTCTAATTTTCCCCTTCACCTCCATAGGTCTCCCATCATTTAAGGAGAAAACTCAGTTTTGTTGCCAATTATTTTTATATATTTATGATTTTTTAGTATAAAATTCATACTATAATATAAAATAACCTAAAGCCTAAAGGATATAAACGCATGGTAAATGAGTGGACACTAGGACCTTTGGGTCAGGAAGTCCAATCCATATAGAGAAGCAGAGTATTGGGCTAAAAGTATGGTCCCTAACACAAGTGGCCCTCATGGTGCTCACAATCCCACTGTAACATTTAATTTTTATATTAGAATTTAATTACAAATAAGAAAATTAATTAATCATGATACATGAATTTATTATGTAATTGTCAAAATAAAAGTTTTCATATAAAATGTCATTTATGATAGTAAGAGAAATTAGTAGAATAAGGATTTTTTAAAAAAAAAAAAAAGAAGAAGAAGAAAGAAAGAATAAACTAATAACATTTTATTATTATTTTTTTAAAAAAAAAAAAAAAAAAAAAGGAAAGAGAGGCACAAACGTATAGATGAAGGAAGAAAAAGAAAAAAAAAAAAATAATGTTTTAATGTTTAAAAAAATAACAAAAAAAAAAAAATAATGATGGCGGGGGCAGCATTAGCTGCCCCTATAGCCTATATATATATATTGGTGTGTGCATATTGAGTGTGGTGTGTGCCTATCTTCCGGAAAGAAAGAGGGATGGCGAGAGAGGAAAGAAGGAAGGAAAATGAAGGGTTTTGAGATATTTCAAGGGGACTGATTTCTCTTACACTTAGAGTCGTATCAAGAATTTGAGGTAACCACTTTCCACTCATTGTACTTGTTGATATGATGTTTGTGAGTAATTTTTAATCTATGAAAAACTATGGTTTTGACGAAGTTGCCTTGTGGAATTGATTTTGGAATGAATAGTGATATTATATGTTTTGGAAAAATGCATTTTTATGGTTTCTTGAGCTAAAATAACATTGTTATCTTAATGATTATTGTGATGATGTATTACTATCATAAATCTTGTTTGGAATTTCATATATTCATGCCAAGACTCGATGATGTAGAGCGGTGATGGTTGTGGAGTGATGATGAGTTATTGTGTATTAAATACCACGTGGTATTGCCGGGGCTCGAGCGCACAGTTGGATCTTACGGATATTGCCCTTGGTATCATCCTAATCTTTTGGGATTAGGGTCACCCCTTGGGAGTGACACCTTTCCATATTCGAAGGAAAGGGAACCCATGGTCCGATATGAGTTTTATGGTCTTTGGTGGGACTATACCTCATTATTGGAGAGCTTGGTGCGGTCTTGTCACGTAGATTACACACATTACGTTACAGCCCATGGGTTCTATCAGCGGAATAAGGATGTGGGGGTGATAAGGATTGTCAGGGTATCGATCTGTTGCTTGGCATGTTATATATGTGATCATAATATGAAACATGATACATAAATTTTAATACGAAATTGTGATCGATAATTTTGTAAATTTGATCTATAGTGCTTGTTATTTAAAATGCTCCACTTGGCACCTCACGAGCACGTATTAGCATTTACAATGAATTTGGATTGATGGTTACAAATATTTTTCAGGTGTGATAGTTCTCGGGAGTCAATCGGGGAAGGCGGAAGCTTAAGTTACGGTAGTGCTTCCACCCTTTTTGGTACATGTTGAATTATTGTATATTGCCACGTTAGGACTCACTTGGTATTCTCTAGTATATTTTGACTATTCTGGAAAATTTTGAAGTTTTATTTAGTTTAAAAGTATTGGGTTTAGTAAAATTTAAAGCTGGACTCTGTGCTAAATATTTTAATAAATGATGTGATTAAGTTAATAATTGATATTTGTCCTTTTAAATGAAGGATGTTACAAAATGCGCGACGCGGGTCGGATCCGGATTAGTCAGCGTGAAGCCCCAATAAACCGGGTGGGCAACAAAAAAAAAAATCTCAATTATGTATAACTAGTCATGGATCCAACCGCCATCATAGTATAGGGAACTAATGTTCATTTTAGGTTTTTAGGAAGGAAAATCATCACATGAGAAGTGATTATTGTGTTTTTGAATTAGAGCAGTAGGCAGTAGGCAATAGCCACAGGTTACAAACAAACAAACAAGATCGGAACTATAATCTCTTAATTACAGAACAAGCTTTCATGCTACCAGATTATAAGATCATTTGATGAAGACATTGTAACTATATATATATATATCATTCCATATTGTTAAAAATTAGAATGTTTATTCAACTAAAATAAAAGAATTACTACCTGTCTACCTCCCGTCTTATTGGTTATTAATAGGTAATTTGAAGTCTATTATCAGATATAGTAATTAATAGTTTCTTAATTTAAGTAGTAGCATTGGATTTGCTAACTATATACACTTTTTCCTACAAGTATCCTTAAAATTAGTGAGGCCACATTCCCTTCAATTTTTATGAAAAATAATTAATGAAATAAATAATTTTAAAAGTGCATCATAAAAAGGATCAAAATAAATATTTTAAAAAAAATTCCTATAAAAATGATTTGAGGAGTACCTTGGAAAGGAGTACTGCAATGATAATTATGCCTTTTTCTTGAGATTTTAGGATATAAAAACAAGAGAAAATCCCTGAAACAGAATTTTATGAATGTCAAGAGATAAAAATGCATTTCAAATATTTATAATACCAAAGAGGTGTATGTTAGGGTATGATTCATTTTTTCAAAATTAAAAAGAAGTGATAGAATTATCCCTCGAGTTTAATTTTCGTTTTGACAAAATTAATTGTAAAAACCTTATCCAAACTTATAAAACACTTATCATAACTTGTAAAACTATTATCGGATCTTTTGAATTTTGATTTTCAACTTATGAAAACGTTGCTCAAATTTTGTAAAATCTTTATCAAAACTTGTGAAACCCTTATCGGATATTGTGAATCAAAATTTACAACTTATGAAATTCTTTAAAGAAGTTGTGACATTATTTTGAGAACTTGTGAAAACATTAGCCAAACTTGTGAATTCAAATTTGTAACTTGTGAAATTCTTTTAAGAACTTGTGAAAATCTTATCGATATTGTGAATTTTGAGTTGCAAATTATAAAATTCTTATAAGAAATTATGAAAACCTCATTTAAAATTGTAAAAGCATTTATTAGAACCTCTCAAATCGCGCCTTTATCTCTATTCTTAATTTAAACTTAGAGGAACAATTTGTCATTTTCTTTTAATTTTAAAATTGATGAATCAAGACCTAACATCTCTTTAATATTATGATTAGGAATCCCTTTTTGTCTTATAGATTTTTAAAAGTTTTTTGAAAGAGATTTTTCGAAGAACAATCATTATTTAAGTATATATTTTTAAGCATATATTTAAGACCATAATAAGTTACAATTAGGCCGCCAAACAAAAACCTTGACGTCCCTTTCACTTATTGTTAAAAATAATGACTGAGCAATGGTCCATTTTCCTACAAAATCCCACTTACATCACTTTCTTTGGCCCACTCCTCTTCCCTTCGTCTTTCCCTTTCCGAGTAATCCAATAGCGTTCATCTTTTATTTGTTTCCTTTCAGTGCTTCTCATTGTTCCATCTATAGAGCCAAACAAGAAAATATTGAGTTTTTTTTTTCGGGAAAATCTCCTTCAGGGTCCAAGTTATCAAAATATTGTCAAAAAAGACCCAAAGAAAAGTCAAATTTCAGTGGTATTATTTGTTATGTTAGAAAAACGTTGTGCACTATATCAAATTTTATTGAGGGGCAAAATGATATAGTTATTAACGTATATTGATATAGTTGTTAAGGTGTACTGATTTAGTTGTTAATGTTATACTTATAAGATATAGTTATCGATTTATTTGTTAATGTTATATCGTTATCAACGCTTTTAAAATAATACTAGAAAAAGACCTTTTTGAAATGTGACTTTTCTTTAAATTTTTTTGACAATATTTTGGTCATTTGGGCCATGAGAGAGATTTTCCATTTTTTTTAACAACTTATATTCTTCTATTGAAGGTAATGTTGTTTGATACATTATCGAGCACTTAATGCACTCATCTCTCTAACGAAAATACAAAAATTGATTCACCATAATATGAGAGACTAATTATTTATGCTAGACCTAACCTTTGCTAGTTGAAAATTTTATATTCTAACCAATGAGTATAGTTTTTCCTTATATCTAGGCCTAAAAATACTCTCATTTTGTTTATTTTCTATAAATAGATTAAGATGGATCGTTAAAATATGTTTTTTTAGGATTAGTGATAATTAGATATATGCAAATCAGCGAAGACAATAATGATTCAAATTGAAGCCAGGTGATGAAGTCTCCTAGTTTAGGAGTTTTACTTTTCCTTGCTAGTAAATGGTATTCTCATAGCTTGAATCTTAACTTGAAAATGTTATTTAGTCTTTTTGAACATTTAGGACTTGAAAGTCATCCAAAAATAAGCTTCCAAGTCTTCAAAACTTTACTTTTCTGACATGTGGCCTGTGGTTGCTTGCTTGGGGCTAGAAGCATAAATATATAGAACAAAGTTTTAAAATTTTATATGATTTTAAATATTGGGTAAAGATGTGTTTGGACAAGGTTTTAAATCCCTATGTTTTGATTGTAACAAGTTATTGTCATGATTTTAATTGTTGAACGGCAATTTAAAGTCAACGATAGTCTTCTTGGAGGTTTCTAACACTGCCAAGTTAACAACACCATATTATAGAGATTAATATTTTGAATGGCATAAAATATAGGGATAAAAAAAAAAACAAAGTATATAGACTAAATCTTGTTAAAAATATAATGATATAGAGTCAGTGCGATGGAAATAAAGATTAGAAGAAAAAAGATCAAATGAAAAATCTAGTATATTTGAAGACTGTCAAAGAGATCTGTAAATTGATGAGAAGATTCAGAAATATTTTTTTTTTAATGTTGATTATCGTTATCTTTGTTATTAATTGTTATTCCTTTTTAATTTTATGATTTCTAAAATGTTCTCCATTTAACTCCTAGGATTAGAGCTAGGAATATGGATAGCTTTCAACAATATCATTTTACAGACTTCTTATGAATTGAATAAGGGAAAATCCTTTTTAGGGCCTAAGTAACTCAAAAATTGTCAAAAAAAGACCCCAAAAAAAGTCATATGTTAAAAAAGACATTTTTAGGATTAATTTTCTGGCATTATTTCATAAACGTTAACAACTAAATTAGTATTTCATAAATAAAAAAAACAACAACTAAATTAGTACAACATTAACAACTAAATTGGTATACGTTAACAATTATATTAGTAACGTTAACAACTATATCATTTTTTAAAATAATACTAGAATGACATCTAACTTTTTTAAGGCATTTTTTAACAATATTTTGATAATTTATGAGAGAGATTTTCCCATTGAATAAAATGATTATTAAGCTTTCTCTGTAAGTCTCTCTTCACTTCCCTCTATTCGTTTGGTCTCTCTCTTTCTTACTGTCCTCCGACCTCCATCCTCTAATCTCTCTCTCTTCTCTTAATTTGCTTGAGTAATAAACTTATGTGCCGCCGTAAGACACTGGCCTCGTTTAAAGGAGCCGCTAATAATACTCAGTATTTCAGCAAATTTTTGGGGTCACTTATTGCTTTGGATCTTTATAATTTCGTCGCAGGTACTACTTTTGAACTTACTTTTTTCTTTTTCTATCACAATTAAACTGCTTCACCCAAATTAAGTTAATTATTTCTGGTGGCATAATGTGTCATTATTTGATTCTTTTAACGTTCTGATAACCTGATTTAAACATAGAACGGTCCATTCAATACAATTTATTAGGATTCCGGCTGTCTGCCAAAATTTTCGGAGATAACTTAACTTATTTATTTCTCTTGTCACGTTATGGTGAATCCTACCTATTCAATGCTCAATGTCTTACACTATTTTTGTACATAAACTGTGTACAGCACTCCCTTTCATCTCTAATAATGTTAACGTTACCCCCATGAATGATGAATCACATGTGACACAACTGAACCACATTTAGTATAAACTATTTTTAAATTTAGGAGTTAATTAATTCACCCGCATCAAAAAATTATTTACAAAAAATGTGTGATAACTTTTTAAAAATACTCATTCTGTAATGATTATATTGAAATATTATCAATTTATACCTTATATATCATGTAAGAATCTAACTACAGAGATAATTTGAGGAAAAAATAATAAGAGACAAAAAGACAGTACTTTATAAATAAATGAAATATAAATTTGAGGAATTTTACATTAAAGAGAAAAACAAGCATCATAGCTACAAGCATCATAGCTAAGGTAGGTTCAAGAATCAGGAGTTCAACTACTACTGTGGAGTGTTCAAAAAAACCACTACTGAGGAATCCAAGTCAACTTGATTATGATTAGAATAATCTAATTGAATTAAATTATATAAAAATATTTATATATAACCATGAAAGGATAATGTTCAAATAAAAAGACAGTACTTTATAAATAAATGAAATATTTACGTGTATGTATCATGCATAAACATAATCTAACAAGCAACAAAACATACTATTATTATTATTATTATTATTTTACTCAAAAAGAGTTAGTTCAAGCTCATTAAGGATAGGAAACTACTGCATATAAATAAATATGGGAAATTTTTTTTCTCAACTTACAAATACGTATTTCAATAACATTAACTCAAACAATGCTTGTAATTCAACCCCTTTGAGCTGTCTTAAACACATGGTTAGGTCCGTTGCCGAGTTAGGTTTCAGGGGGAGTATTTTTCCATGCACTCCACCTATTTTAAAAATGAAATAAAAAAATTGAGATTCAAAATTTGAATCAAGAAGGACCCAATCATAATCATAAGTCATAACTATTTTTTTGAAAATCTGATAGATACACTAGTCAATATTCCCTTCTCTCCCACATGCTATTATTTTCAGACTCGGGGGTTTATGATCGATCACAAAGGCCTGAAATTTATTGTCATCGCTTCAGCATTTCTCTTCTTTGACCGGTCTTTTTATCTCTCCCTAATTGGAAAGGCTTACAGAATCGTCTTCAGATCTTGTAGCAGAAACTGTAGCAGAACAAGGTAAAAAGAAGAGCATAGAATCATCCTCATTATCATTTATTATGGGGTCAGCAAGAAAGTTTTCTGGAATATCGCTGTGATGGTACGGAAAACAAACTGATAGAGATCGGAAAAAGAAAAAAGATCTCCTCTTTATCTTCTAAACTAAGAAATACAGAAAAATCTCAGAACCCCATTTTTGGCGTATTATCTCAGACAAAAAAGATGATATATATATATAAAGGAGCCCTTTTAGATTTAGTAGTAGGTATAGCTTTTAATGGCTCTTCTGATTACTACCAGTACGTTTACAACAGTGAAACAGAGCGTACTACTACCAACAAGTAAATGAGAGTGAAAATTAGCTGAGAGACTAGTGTGTCGTCGTCTTCTTCTTCTTATTCTTTTTTTTTTTTTTCCAGTTTTGAAAAAGTTAAGATTTTTGCAGAGCGAGATTCAAGGGTTCATAGTTGCACTCAATCAGAGATTTGAAACCAGGAAAAGAAACCCGGTAAACTGAAAGAAGCTCACGAGATTGTCAGTGGGTATCTTTCATTTGTTGTAGTACACGTTGCTCCAGAAAGTTAGTGAGAGAGAGAGAAGAAAGAAAGGTAGAAGCTTTTGCAATAATAAGAATTTGGCTCTGTGCTTTTTGTATCTAACTGATGATATTGGAGGGAGTAGTGGGAGGAGAATTCGGCGCTCTTTAGCTTTTTTTGAATTTGAGAAGTATTCTCTCTCTTACTCTGTTTCTCTCACTCACTGTGGTTTTTTTCTTTTTTAATATTTATTATTACCTCATTTTCTCGTAGAATTTTTATCTTCATGCTTTGTTTGTGAATAGTTGTCTGTTTACTCAAGAGGGAGGGGGAGAGTCTTTGATACGTTTCTTTTTTTCTTTTTTCGTTTTTTTTTTGGGGTGCTTCGCATATTTTAATGTTGGGGATTTTGAGGGTTTGAGCACTCTGTTTAACTTTCTGTGACCTCTTTTTGTCTTGTAATGCCGTTCTTCACGAGGTGGTGTCAGAATGTTTATTTTTCATTGAAAAGTTTCGATTTTTATAGAATTTTTAAAAGAATTTAAATCTCTTTTTGATTGATGCTTATATCCTGATGCTGTTTATTAAATCTTTTCCTCCATAGCCATCCATCCATCCATCTCTCCATTCCCACAACCTGCTCTCATAAATTCTCTACTCGCAACCTGTAAAGATTCTGCTTGATTTATCAGTGAGAGGGAGAGAGACTCTTCTTTCTTGCACTAAACTCCACCTCTTTGTCCCCTTCATCTTTCAAACATCTGTACCTATAACAACATTTGTTTCATACTTTCATTCATGCCAAGAGAGAAATACAAAAACCCATTTATCTGATTTGAGTTCGTATTGACTTGCCATTTTCTGTATCTCTCCCTCTTTATAGATCGTGTGTTTCAGAAAGTTTTAAGGGAGAGAAGGTGAAAAACAATGGGGAAGGCTTCTAGGTGGTTGAAGGGCCTGTTGGGGATGAAGAAAGAGAAGGACCACCACCACCGCATCGGCATCGACAATTCTGGCTCATTGGTTTCTTCTGACAAGAAAGAAAAGAAACGATGGAGTTTTGCTAAGTCAGGCAAAGATTCCGAATCTGGAACAACTAGTCAACCTTGTTTTCCTCCTCCTGATTCCGCTTCGTATAGATCCTATAATATGTCGGAAACAGAGAAAGAGCAGAACAAGCACGCAATTGCCGTCGCCGCCGCAACTGCCGCCGCCGCAGATGCTGCTGTCGCTGCCGCTCAGGCCGCTGTCGCGGTGGTGAGGCTCACCAGCCAGGGCAGAGGCACTCTGTTTAGTGGAAGTAGAGAAAAATGGGCGGCAGTTAAGATTCAAACCGTTTTCAGAGGCTACTTGGTATGTTTGATGTATACTAAATTACCAATCACATGTTTTTCTCTCTCATCGGAAAATGTTCAAAATCTCTCATTCATAGTTTCTCTTTTTTTTCCCCAATGATAATGACTATGTCTTTGTCGGAATAAGTGATAATGCTTTGCTTCATTCTTACTCAAAACTGTTAATGAAACAGTGTCCTCGCATTTCTATGTTACGTTCGGTTTCTTTCTTTCTTCTTCCTCTGGTTTAACTGCTAAATTCAAATTTGCAATTTTTTTATTCCTTTTTACAGGCGAGGAAGGCTCTAAGAGCATTGAGAGGATTAGTTAAGATTCAAGCACTGGTACGAGGTTTTCTTGTTCGAAAGCGAACTACTGCAACTCTCCACAGCATGCAAGCTCTGATCAGAGCTCAGGCTTCAGCTCGATCACAGAGAGCTCGTCGTTCCATTTGGAAAGCTAGAAAATCAATGGTGAGACAATAAGTGAAATCCGACATGACCATGCTGTTTGAATCTTAGTTCAAGGCTTTGTTTTTTTTTTTTTTTTTTTTTTTTTTTTTTTAACTCTCTCTCTCTGGTTCTGTAGGATCGAGTTGATGAAACAAGAAGTGAAATCCACAGTAAAAGGTTATCCACATCATATGAACAATCCTTCAATGGGTATGATGAAAGTCCCAAAATTGTTGAGATTGATACGTATAGGACTCAGTCGAGATCTCGGAGGATCCCGACGATGACGTTTTCGGAATGTGGAGACGAAACGCCGTATCAAACGACTCCGTTTCCTGACAATAAGCACCTGCAAGATTTTGAGTGGTGTTTGACCGGCGACGAGTGTAAATTCTCGACGGCACAGAGCACTCCTCGGTTCGCCAACAGCACGCGTTCTCATAACGCGCCTCCGACGCCGACGAAGAGTGTGTGCGGCGAGACGTTTTGCCGGGCGTACTATAATTTCCCGAACTACATGGCGAATACGAAGTCGTTTAGGGCGAAGGTGAGGTCACAGAGTGCTCCGAAACAGAGGCCGGAGCCGAAAAAGAGACTTTCGCTGAATGAAATAATGGCGGCGAGGAGCAGTATAAGCAGTGTTAGAATGCAGAGGTCGTCTTGTTCCCAAGTTCAAGAAGAGTCGTGGAATTTCTGAGTCCTTTGAGTTTTTAGCTTTCTTGCCTCTGTTTTTTTTTTTTTTTTTCCTTCCCTTTTCCTCTGTTTGTGTTTACAAGTCTTACAACAGAGCCTTATAGAATTGACATCAAAGAGTATGCTTGCTTATGTACATTCTCTGTTACAGAGTTTTTCTTTTACTTCTAGTAAACTCTCTCGTTTGCTTCTCATTCAAACATGAATTTCTCTACCATGAAATTTGCTCCTAAATATTGCATTTTTCACTGATACAAAAGTGTTATGTAATGAGTGCAAAATCTGCTGTTAGGGACGGGGTAGGAAAGTGGGAAAAAAAGATGGGTGGGTGATTCCATATCAGTAGTTAAATGGGGAAAAAATGTTTGGCATATACAGTGGCATGATAAATGAGCTTTTTTTTTTTTTCACAAATCATTTGAAGTAATATATGCTATTTTAAGTCTTAGATATCGGATTTGGCTTAGGACATCTAGTCCTAAATAGCACTACAAAAGCAGATTTAGGATCGAAGAGTTTAGGAGATCTCATCATAGTATTTTGGAACTGAATGAATATATTTATATTTTTTTTTTTTTACCCTTAAACATTTCTAAAACTGATTTTTTTTTTTTTTTTTATCTATTTGAATTAGCTGTAAAAATTACATTCTTAATATGATTTATTGTTTATAAGATGGGTATAATTTTGTTTTGAGTAAAATGAAAGTATTTTTTAAACACTAACTCAAACAAATATTAAAGTGGGTGTTTAGTAACTTCTAAAATCATAGTTTTAGGCAAGCCCATTGAAACAAGTTTATTGACATTTTACTTTCACTAATTATCTTCAATACAGACGAGCTATGATTTTGTTTCGAGTAACATGAAAGATTTTTTAAATGCTGATTCAAACAAATATTAAAGTGAGTGTTTAGTAACTTTTAAAATCATAATTTTAGAAGCTTTTTCTGCAAGCCCATCAAAACAAGTTAATTGACATTTTATTTTCACTAATCATCTTCAATACAGACAAGCTTTGAGTATCATTTTGATAAGTGAGGACATCAAATATATTCATCTTATATATGGCAGAATCATTTAAAATAAACTAAATCAAACACACGTTAAACAACAACGCAAAAAGTTTGAAAAGGAAAATTCAACATTGCTCTGTTTTTAGTTCAAACAAGAAGAAAATTCAACATTGCTCTGTTTTTAGTTCAAACAAGAAGAAAATTCAACGTTGCTCTGTTTTTTTCTTTTTCTTTTTGGTTCAAACAAGACGAAAGAGTGATGTAGGTATAGTATTTTGAAGGCAGCTTGCTTAGAAACAAAAGGATTTTGGCAATTGGCAAAAACAGTTTCATAAAATGTTAGTGGCGGGAATGTCAGCGAAGAAAAAGAAAAATGCACCGTTTTTTTTAAATGTCTGGCATTCAACAATAAGGAAGGGTTGGCAGAGAAAGTTGGGCAAGTGGGAAAAATTTGAAATGCAAACTAACAAATGAATATATTTATTGATGAGGATCCAAGCTAGAGGGTAGGCGTAAGAGAGAGAGGGAGAGAGATGAATATGGACAGCTAATAGAGGAACAGACATGGCAGGAGGATTTACAGGTTAAGATTTGGAATTGGAGGGGTATGATGAAAATAATCAAAAAATTGAAATTGTGGAGACAAACACATACTATAAGAGCTGGAACGAACGAGAGAGAATCGAATCTCTAGAAATGCCTGAATTATGGTACAATCACAAGTGGTCTTTGACAGTCACACTGTTTGTTTCAGGTCTGAGCTTTTTCCTTGTCCTCTTATGTTGCCCCTGTTTTTTCATCCTATATTAATTTTTTAAAGAAGGTTTTACATGTTTAAGTAGTTTAAACACATGCAAGGTCTGGTTGTGGCTCCAAGTTGGGTAACCTCGCCAATCGCCATACAGCAATACTCATTCTAAGCAGCATCTTCCTTAAGGCTTTATTATATATAGGGTTGGGTTCGGAACTTCTACTAAGAATGTAACAAGTTCGTGAGCTATCAACAAATATTGGCTATAGTAAAAGGAGTTTTTTATTGTTTCAACATAAGGTCAAGTTGGGTTTCATTTAAACGCGAAAAACATTTTTGCCATAATAATATGCAATTGGAATTGACAATGCTGCGGCTTTTATCTTATTTATAAGTTGTTTGAGAAAAAATTGGGTTTTTACTAATTTAGAGTAATAAATGAAATTGTTATAATTTTATCAGGTGGAGAGAAAATAAAGAAGTGAAAAATACATATTAATAAATGAGGACAAAATTAAAAAAATCATTAATTTTGTCAATGTTTATTATGTTAACTAATTTGTCTTGATATGTCAGAATTAAATAATTTAAATTTATAAATAAGACCATAATGGTAGGAGAATGATTAAAAAAAGTATTGACAATTTTTTTTTTTCTTGGAATAGGTTTGATCTGAAATGAAGATTCGTGTTGATTTGAAATAACGCTTGAAACTTTTAAAACTAATTTTTTAATTGTGATTTACCACTATTAATTATCATTCTAATCTTATTTATAAATATTTTTTTATTAAAAATTTAGTTTATTTATAAGTCATCTTCCAAGTAATAATGAAATTGTGACGATTTTGTCGATATTAATTATACTAATAAAAATAGGAAGAGAAGAAATAGTTGAAAAATATACATTCATAAATGAGGACAAAATTAAAAATTTACCTTATAAATTATAATTTTTAAGTTAATTACATCTCCTATTCAAAAGGGATTTATAAATAAAACGAGATGATATTTATAAATTTTTTATTGACTTATTACTGAAGGAACTGGAAGGCACGCGCTGGAGGGGGCGTGGGAGAATAAAATTGTGGGGGAGCAATGATTAGGGTTTTATATGGGGAAGGAGATGAAAGAGGTGTGGGATTTTGGGGTGCATCAGCATCACGGTGCGGGGCCTCTTATGCTCCAATGGGAGAAGAAGGGGGAGGGGTAATTTGGGTAAAAGGTCACTTTCTTTGACCGAATAATTATGGCCTCATTCATACATCATCTTGGATATTTCGTGCAGAGCGCCCCCCACCCCCATCCTCCCTCTTTTCCATGCTAAATTATTCTATTTCCCTGTACTCGTAAGTATACAAAAAAATATATTTTTTTTAAAAAAATACCCTTTATAGCACTCTTATCTGGTTTATAATTCTATTTTAACTAAATTATACCACTCTGGTCCTATTTATAAGTCCAATTTAACCAAAAAAATTTGGTCCTATTTATAAGTCCAGTTTCGGAAATAAATGAGATTGTGACAATTTTACCCATGTTAGTTGAACCCATAAAGATAGAGAGAAGAAAGCGGTCAAAAACTACCCAATCATAAATGAAAGCAAAGTTGAAAATTTACCCCATAATCATTGTGCCAACTAAATTTTCTTGGTATGTGAGATTTGGTTAAAATGGACTTATAAATAGGACCAGAGTGGTACCACTCTGGTCCTATTTATAAGTCTAGTTTGACCAAAAAATTTGGTCCTTTTTATAAGTCCATTTTGACCAAATAGATGAGCTTGTGACAATTTTACCCATAGTAATGATGATGAGAGAGATTGGCTATCTATGTTGGAAAGAGAAAAGGATGAGAGAGATTTAATAATAAATTTTGAAAGGTACTCATTCATAAATGAGGGTAAAGTTGGAAATTTGTTCCATAATCATTGAGATGCTTTCCTCTCCTTGGTATGTGTTTATGTGAGATTTGGTCAAACCTGGACTTATAAATAGGACCAGGAGTGGTATATAATAAAAAAAGGTAGTTAGCTCAATGATTATAAGATAAATTTTAAATTTTTCCTTCATTTATGAATATCTTTCAACTTTTTCTCTCTCTTTATTTTCATTAATACGATTAATATGGATAAAATTATCCCAATCTCATTTTTTACTTGAAATATGACTTATAAATAAGATCACATTTTTTGATCAAAATAAACTTATAAATAAAATCAAAGTGCTATTAAGAAGAAGGTTTATATTTAAAAAAAAAAAAAAAAACAAGAAGAAGGTGAGAATATAACTTAGGAAGAATTATAATAAAATCTCAAAGATGAGATATAATGACACACAAGTCCTATAATAACTGAAGAGCTTGTATTGACAGGATTCAATATAAAAAATAATAAGTTTATACTGTTCAGTCGTGGTTGAGACTTTTTGGTTATCAAATATCTTTTGAATGAGCTCATTATAATTCTCTTTAATTAAATATGGTGATATAACATGTCATTAATAATAAAAAAACAGCTAAAATTCCAAAAAACTTTTAATGAAATCTTGCAAAGAGAATCAAGTAATGTTTGAAAAGTATGTCATGTGTAAGAAAGAAGAGAATAATATTACAAATGCCTCCAAACCTCTATTTTATATATTAAAAGATATAGAATCCTTTTTTTATATGGATAGTTGCAGATTGAAGATTTAGTGTTTAGAGAAAGTTTTTATCTGCACATGTTGCACAACAACAATTCACTCAAATAGTATTAATGTCGTGATCCAGGACAACTAGTCTATGCTCAAAAGATTTCCTTCCTTTCCCATTGGTGTTGTTACTGCTAATAATTTAGATAGGCTGATCATTTATTGCATTTTAGTTCAGTTTCTTTGGTTTTGGTTTGTATCAAATAATTTTTTTACCATTAATTATGATTAAAATTATTAACTACAAAAAAAAAAAAATGTAATGCTTATTTTTTTTTTTAAAAAAATCATTTCACTTATAATTTATTTCATTTTCAGGCAAAGATAACAACTTAAACAATTCTTCATAGTTTTAGTGAGGTTCCTTGTAATAGAAACTGAATGCAGATGAGCATATATTTATATTGAAAAAAGAAACAAGTATACCTCATTGTTCCTCAATTTGCCACTATTATAAATGTTTTAATATATATGTATGCAATCTTTTATATTTTATGTGAGTTTTTACCTAGCACCTATTACTAATATATAGCTTAATTAGGTGCGATAATAGCGTAAAGAAACTTATCAATAATGATAAGGTCGTAGATTTTACCTTTAATAGTTGTGTCCTATGTGTTTGGATCTAAGCATGTTTAGTATTTCTAATTGTTTCTAGTTAAATATATCCTAAATGTAGAGAATTTATGACATTAAAAAAAAAAAAATAGCCCTACCATTTAATGTTTAGAATTTGTATAGATGAAAATAAGTTAGATAAAACAGAATAATAATGAATCATTTGTAGTTTTTTAAGGTAAATAAAGTTTAGGATTGTTTGAAGTTTGAGGGAGGCAAGTAAGAGACGTTAAGAAGAGGCCAAAGTGGGATTAAACTAATAAGAACCACATTAATTAAATAAATAAGAGATAATTAAGCTTGAGATTCAAACAGTGATAATTAAATAATAATAGATTTGTCAGAAGCACTTTGTTCAATAAAATGGAGGTCTCAAATTGTTCTTTGATGGAGCAGCTTGTGCAGCTGCTTTCGTCACCTGGTTCAGTTCTCAAAAACATAAAATAAAAATATTAATCTGTTAATTAATTACCTTAGAAACATGTTACCCTCAACATTAGTTTATTACAATTAAGCATCTAATCTTCATTAATTAATCCAAATCAAATCCAACATTACTGTATCCAGCTTCCCATGTTTGTGGCTTTTTTTGAATTTTGATGAAGAACATTATCTCTTTGGATTTATTAGCTCTATCCTTATTGCCTTTGCCACATTTTACTCAAATCCGAATATTCTAACAACATTACCGATAACATGTAAAAAAGAGTTTTTATGCTTTTTGAGCAAACAACAAAATTTGTCAATTTATGAGTTGGAATCTCCCTTTCTAGTGATTATATCCAAAAAAAGGTTGTCATAAAAAGAAGTTTGTAAAAAAGTTGAATTAGTATTGGAAGACAAAAAAATTGGCCTTCCAGGCTCTATTTTTTGTGTCCTGCATAATTTTTTAAAGACTAATATTCTATGTTATTGCATTTTTTTTTTAAAAATATATTTTTTTAAAAAAACATATATATAATTTTAAGTGGGGATGGACACCGAAAATCTACTAGGGTCGGGATACGCCTTAAAAAGCGCTTACAGATGTATTTACAGATCGTCCACTAATGAGGTCCTTACATAGACCTGTGGGTATCAAACCTCATTTCTTTTAAGGTGAAGGTTAACACCTTAGCCGATTGTGTTACTTCTTGTAAGCTATGTTATTGATTAATAAGTACGGGTTTGAAACAATGTTTCAAACTCTTGAACAAGTGTATTTGATTTTACCTTTAAAACCATTGCTTCTGAAAAAGGAAAAAAAAATTGATAATTTTTAATATGGAATCAGACATAGATAAAGATGAGAGCTTTTAGATTAGTGTTGGCCTAATTGTGGAAACAAAAATACTATTAAATTTTTAAAAATCAACAATTGTGCAACTCAATCAGCATGAGGTTATGCTAATTATATTGAAACAATAGTATTAACTTCAAATCATGAACAAGCAATTGTGTTAATTAAATACTTCCTCTTGTCCTTATATAAAGAACTATTTAAATAATTTGGATATATTAAAAAATATAAATTTGCTAATTATCACAAATATGACATAAACTCCCAAAAATACCTCCACACAACATTAGGTTATAAATTAGTTTATAAGTTATGTAAATTAATTTAGAAAAAAAAATATTATCACGGTCCTAATTATAGAAACACTTTTATAGTGCAATTTGCACTTCAAAAGTGTTCTTATAATTAGTAATAAATATGATAGAGAAAGTTGATTAAATTCTCATATTTAGGATCAGATCTAACTTTCAACTAATTCTTATATTAAAAATTGCAAGAGGAAGTAGTCATTAGAAGAATAATTTCCCCGCTTCAGTAGTTATTTCCAACTCAATCTGGATTACTCGGAGTTTATTAACTTCTAGATTAGGTGATTTGATAGAAAAGCATCAAAGAATTTTAGAATTTACAAATATGATTAGTATAATTAAGTCAAAGAGTTTTGAAATATTATTATTTTTTGTTAAAAAATTTATTGATTTCAGACATTCCATGAGCAAGGTTCTTCCCCCATGACACAGATCAGAGAAAAGGGACTTAGTTTACAAACTTCAAAACTCATCTCTTTCACCTCTATCAAAGTGTTGAATTACTGTTGATTTTGAATCTTAAACAGCTTGTGTGGACCCATTTAATCGGGGTTTGAACTTGTTGGAAAGCCCTTTGAAGTTAGTACTCAATCTTTACTTTAATCATCTCCAGAAAAAAAAAAAAAAAGCTTAACAAAGAGAGAAAAAAAAAAAAGATAAGATAGATTTGCAAACCTTTTGCCTCTTTAATCTTTTTCTTTTGGTGAGATTATCCAAAACTTCAACTTTATCAAGATTCATTAATTTGAACAACGAAAGATGGATATATCCCCAATGTACTCAATCTACTTTCAGCCACAAAGTAATAAAAAAATGTTACTGTGTATGTACTTACCTAATTGTACTCTTGTTATGGATGGACAAGTTTTAAAAGCAATGTAATTGATTGAATGCCATGTCTTTTAGCAGCAAAAGGGAAGTTACAGGCAAGTGGTGGGTAAAATAAAAAAATAAATTATGGATATTTCAAATAGGTGAAAAGTGGATAATACATGTTTGGTAGCTAGGAAACAAGAACTCAGGAAATTATTGAAGATGAGGCAGAAATACTGCCAACAAAATTTGAAAACTCTTGCAGATTTATTCATATATACACATAATAATATTAATAATAATAATAACAAGAATGATGATGATGAGTTCTCAGCCACGAGTATGGAACATTATTATCATATTTTGAACTATGAAAACTTGAATTTACGCAATGTCAAGTGAAACATAATAATTAAAGTCGTCATGGTGCAGAGAAGTTTATATTTACTTGCGGTTTATTTCAAGTTTAAGACTTGATTTGAAATTTAAAAAATGTTTGACCAAGTTTCCAAGAACATTATTGGTGATTCTAAATAGCGGCAGAAACAGCAGACCGTTTTAATATTGAAAAGAAATACACGAGTCACGTTCAGTTGAAGTTACTCCCTCTCGTTTTTATTATTTGACACTAACTAATAAGTTTATTTGGTCCTTTTTATAAGACACTTGCTTGTTCTCAGGAAGTATTAATTATCTTTTTTCATGTATGCCCATAAGTAATAAGGGTAGTAGGTGAGAGTAATGATTAATATAATATTAGAGTTTAGTGTAACTAGTAAGGATAATATTGGAAATTACTTAAATTATAGGACAACTTTATTGACTTTAACTATTTTTATTGGTTTATGAGAATTGATAGTTGGTGTCTTATAATAAGTATCGGAGAGAGTATATGTTATGGAGTCATGAGAATTATAAAGGTTTGTCGATCTTAAATATAAAAATGAAATTTTAATTTTAATTTTTTTATCCGTTTGATCATTGCATTTTTGCTGGAAAAAAGAAATTATTGACTGTAAAACTTGTTTGAAATACAATGAGCCATTATTTTATTATTTTTTATTTTTTATTATTTTTTTTAAAAAGGCATAGATCACCGTATATTTCGTAGATGAGTTGGGGTTAAATCCATCAACAGTCACCATGGACTTAGACCTATTTTAATTGCCCATTGAAGCATTGGGGTCTTGATATCTTTACCCGTCCAAAAGTTTTTTTTTTTTTTTTTTTTGTTATAAAAATTTTAGGAAACGGGTTGGACTCACCCACCGTCCAAAAGCAGGACGTTTGGAGCCAAGTCCACAGGGTATGGGTTAGAGAAAGTACACATGCCTCCACCTCTTCCCAGCATTTTCACTACTTCCTAGATCCCTAAGATGCCTCTCTTAGCACCTTAACCAACTCCAAGATCAAACCCCCTCTCTTTTAGTTAGAGAGTATGACCCCTTTACCAATTAAATCGGGTTTACCCATCCAAAAGTTGGCATAAAAGAACCAACTTAAATTTTGCAGCACCAGATATGAATTTGCCTTTTTTTTTTTTATATAAAAGATGGCAAACAGCCAGAAATATAAGAGAAGAGATTACATAGGGGGAATGAATCCCAAAAACTGATCCAACCACGTCCTTAGAAATAAAGGACAACTACCCAAGATATCAGACTTAGACAGGCCTACTTTAGATATGAATTTGCCTTTGAATCAACCCAACAGCAACAAGGATGAGATTTGGGCCTTTTGGGAAAAAAGGTACAGACCCATTGGATTTTCTTGGTTTTTGGGACAAAAAGAGAAAATCAGCCCAAAGGAGAGAAGCAACAAGAAACGACACCTATTTTGTGAAGATAAACAGTTTGAGAAATTAGTGGAGTCTTTAGTTTTACTAAGCTTTGTCAAATTCTCTTAGGTCTCGAGTTAGTCTTAGAGGAGACACATCTCAGAGGACACACTTATGGTGGGATGGGCAGCCACGAACCACAAATGAGATGATAATATACAAAAAGATGCGACACTGTTTCAAGGAATTTCAAGACCCATTCATGCTTGACATGAAATAAACATATGATTGTTATGAATATACCAATATTAGTGTGAATGTCCACAACCTTTTCAAGAAGAGCCTTTTGGAGTTTCTAAAGCCATGTAACCTATGATATGAATGGCATGGGAGTTTTATATGTAACTTACAAAACTTCATAACATACCATTATGTAGATTTACTCCTTTGTATGTAACTCTTGTAATGGTGTTAAGGATTCATTGCCTATATATAGTAGGCATGTATCAAAGTTGAAAGAGAACAATAAGAAGAAGAAGCACTCTCACTTTGCTCTCCATTTCTCTCTTGCCATTTCTTCATCTCCCTTATCTTAATCTCTCTTGTTATTTTACTTAGTTTTATAACACGTTATCAGCACGATTGTTATAACGAAAGTATAATTTCTTTAACAATTTCATCTACTTTCTCTAATGATTTTATTATATGTTTATTTATATATCCGGGATAATCTCAACCACCATATGGAATACTCTTTTACCGATTGTCTTTATACATCGGGTTCCATGGTTAAGATTAGAGATTATTTACTCTTTTATATAGTAATTTTACTATTTATCATTATTCATCCATCAATTTTATTCATGCACAGTAATTGCATAGTAATTTATGATGGTTTTACTATTTATATTATTGTTACTAACATAACATTTAAATTAAGCATTTTACTTTTATGTTACTAACATAACATTTATATTATTATTACTAACATAACATTTAAATTAAGCATTTACTTTTATGTTACTAACATAACATTTATATTATTGTTACTAACATAACATTTAAATTAAGCATTTTAATTTTATTGTTGCTAACATAACATTTTACTTTTATTGTTATGTTATTATGGCTAACTTTTAATATTATGTTATTTTATACAAACTCTTTATGTTATTGATATTATGGCCGGAAGCCATACACCTCTCGATTTCATATTCTCAAATTATATGACCGTAAGTCATATTATTCCGATTTCCTATTATATGGCCGGAAGCCATAGTCTTTTTATTCCTACTTTGATTTATTATTATTGTTTGTATATCTTACATTTTGATTTATTATTTTGATATTATATGACCGTAAGTCATATTTCTTTTACTCTTATTTTGATATTATTATGGCCGAAGCCATACACTTCTATTTTCTTATTTCAAATTATATGAAGTAAGTCATATCACTTTAATTTCTTATTTTGTGGCTAGAAGCCATATAAATTTAAATTCTCATTTTGAGAACTAAATGGCCAAGCCATAAAGTTTTAATTTTAATATCTTTAATTTTTATTGTTTTTATTTTCATATTCTTTGATTCATTATTATATGACCAGATGCCATATATATATATATATATATATATATATATATATATATATATATATATATATATATATATATATTATTTATCCTGAAGATAAATGGCTAGAAGCTATATTGATTTAATTTCTTATGAAACAAATTGGCCTGAAGCCATGAGAAGACACAAATTGGCTTAGCCCTATGAGGAAACACAAATTCGCCTAAAGCAATGTGATAATTTGGCCTAAGCCATAAGACAAATTGAAGTAAAGCCATATAATTTGGCCGAAGCAATGTGATAATATTTTATATTATAATATTATTACTATTTACATACTATTTTACTACGCACACCAACTTTTTAAGAATTTTCATTTGAACCGTATGAGATATTTGGTCCTCGTCTTCTATACCTACGAAAGAGGTATGAGAGCTTGTTCACATCTAGAGATGGATGGTGGACAAGAAAGTGATATTTGTTTGTTATTAATATCAAAGTCGAAGACTTATGTTTCAAATATTGTATAAAAGGATTTTGATAGCCTTAGAAAATATTGTCTTAAGACAATAACTTGCGTAGAGATTTATGTCGTAATAAGTTTAAAAGCTAATAGTCCCTGGAGACTAATTAGCATATTTTGCCCAATGTTATAAGAGAAGCTAATGTTTAGACAATATATGATAGTATAAATTTGATTAAAAGCTCTAGGAAGAGCTAATATTTTGTTACTTGAAGGAACAAAATTATGCATTAATTATTCTACCGAGTATAAAAGAAACTTATTAAGTTTCAAAGATATCTACGTAAATGGATATCATAGAAAACACGCTATTGTAAACCGAAGTTTACTAATAATAATGCAAGAAATTGTAATTGTAAACTAGAAGTTTACAAATATAGGAAATGAAATGTTTGCTAATGCCAATGGGATATCAAAGAGGCAAAGAGTCGAGAGAAATATCTCTAGATTTATTTTGAAGCCAAGACAAATAACAAATAAGCCCGAAGGTAATACGATGTTTAGTTTCTGTTCTTATTAAAAATATATATATATATATTATTATTTACATTTATTGTGATCCCATCTTATAAAACTGTTGCCATGACAATTTTCTCGCTAGACAAAGGGTTTTAAAGTGATTTTGAAATGCATATATATAGAAAGTATGTTTATATGACTCACACTTGAGGGGAGATTGTTAGAAAACAAGTGTGAGTTCAAATGCAAGTATGAACTAATTTTTGAAAAGTTATATACTTCTCACATAAAGCCTAATATATCTCCCAAAATGGATGTCGATTATGTTTCAAAAGTTTATGATTGATTGAGACATATGTCACAAGAAACGAAGTTTACTGATCCAAGTAAATTTATTATTGGCATGACTTGTTTGATCATCCGAGTCATATAATACAAATAAGATTACATTTTGACATCCATCGAAGAACCAAGATTCTTCAAGAATAACCAACATATTATTTATGAATTATGTCTTTGCTTGTTCTCAAAACAAATTTTCTATGAGAATATCATTGATCATGTAAAGCCTCCATAAATAGTTAGATCAATTCTTATGAGAACAAAATTTTTATGTTGGTATGTTTGATCTTACATATTGCAGCACTTATAAGCCAACAAAATTCTCCCCATATAATTGGTTTTAGGTCGGAGCAGGACAAATTCCATCTTATAAAGTTTGTATGTGCGATGATTATTAATCCACCACAATGCACAGAGATGGATATGGAAAGAAAGTTGAGATAAATGTTGTATAAGGACCTTCTTCTTGTTTGTCTCTATATGAAACAAAATAATGTTTCTAAAGGAAACAAATGGATTAAGGAAACTTATACTGTATGATTAGTCAATTGATATTTGACATTATTTTCTCAACATAAGGGGGAGAAATTGAATAGTTGGATAAGAGAATACATGGAATGCATTATCGCAAAGTATATATCCTCGAATAAAGAAGTATGAACTAGAAGTTCATTAGGTTGTGCATTCATGATATATTTGCCGGATAGAATTATCGACCTAAATGAGAGATCTCATATTCCGGCCTAAAAATGCTCCAATTAGTAACATGCACGAAGCATGAGTAAGTATTCAGTTCCAAATATAAATATTATGGATAAATTGAAGCATATGATTAAGATGATCATATTAAGGAGGCAAGTACTCCAGAAGAGTACTGAGACATAACTTATTGGAAAACCTCAAGAGAGGTTCAGGTACTTGAGTAATATTGATATTGTTATGTCGAATTGGAAAAATAGAACCGAAAAGATAAAGTTGTCGACAACAATTTTGATGATGATATCACGTGATCAAATGAGGATATTATATAAAGATTATTGGCCAAGAGGATAAGTAAAATTGAGAGTGACGCAAATATAATCATATTATAATAGTTAAAGACCAAGTCCAAATTGGAATATATGATTTTGTGGTGGATACGATAAATCTGGCAATTTATGAATGATAAATTATGCGTCTATTAGATATTGTCATATAGCATATACATATTGCTTATTAAATTATGAAGATTGAATAAGAATCTTCAAAGGATCCAAGAGTGCTAGTAGCACATGTCCCTCGAAGGATTCAAGATGCCGAAGCATCTAATTCAAAGTTCTCGAGAACAATACTTAAGAAGTTTTGTAAGACTTAAAACTATTAGAGCATGTATGATATAATCGTTTTAATGAATATCAGTTGATATGTATCTAGATATATCTTATAAGAATGCCTAGAAATCATGTTAGTATTATTATGATTTTGTTGGAAATATTTAGTTCTTGCAGGTATGCAATAGAATGTTTGATGACCAAAAAGAAGATATGCTCAAAAGACATTGAAAGTAATGTAGTCATCAGGGGGAGTAATACTGATGTTGTCAAAAGAGGGATTCGATACACGCTGTACTCTTTTTCCCTTATCTAGGTTTTGTCCCACTCGGGTTTTCCTAGAAAGGTTTTTAATGAGGCAAAGCATTGGATGACAGTGTATCAATGGATGTTGTACTCTTTTCTTTGGCTAGGTTTTTATCCCATCGGGTTTTTCCTAGTTAAAGTTTTTAATGAGGCACATTCATAATGGACATTCAAGGGGGAGTGTTATGAATATACCAATATTAGTGTGAATGTCCACAACCTTTTCAAGAAGAGCCTTTTGGAGTTTCTAAAGCCATGTAACCTATGATATGAATGGCATGGGAGTTTTATATGTAACTTACAAAACTTCATAACATACCATTATGTAGATTTACTCCTTTGTATGTAACTCTTGTAATGGTGTTAAGGATTCATTGCCTATATATAGTAGGCATGTATCAAAGTTGAAAGAGAACAATAAGAAGAAGAAGCACTCTCACTTTGCTCTCCATTTCTCTCTTGCCATTTCTTCATCTCCCTTATCTTAATCTCTCTTGTTATTTTACTTAGTTTTATAACAATGATTACTTTTTTCTAATTGATTGTATGAAAAACAATTCTTGAATGTGAAGGAACAAGGGTAAAGGAGGAAAATATCTATTTACTTTTTCAAAAAGAGTTGCTCGCACCATAATCAAATCTCCAGTTCAAAAATATATATGAACTTTTCAAAATAGAGTAGAAATGCCACATCCGTTAACTCCATCAAACATCTATTACTTTTTCAAAATATATTTTTATAAAGGTGCAAAAATATACATAATCTTTTTTAAAATGTTTTTCCAGCACGATAGTTAAACTTGGGGGAAAAAGTGCCTATACCTTATTAATCTTGGAGCTGGCTTTCCTCCTTTTCGTTTTATCTCCGCACGCCCTCCGCCGCCTCCGGAACGCCGTTTTGGCGCAATAAAAGGTGATGCCTCTTTTTTTTTTTTTTTTTTTTTAAAATATATATATATATATATATTAGGTTATTGACTGGTACTAAAAAGATACTTCATGATACTGATTAGTATTCAAAAAATACTTCATAATCTTGAAAAATTATTTTGGGATCTCAAAAAAAATATCTTGCAGTATATTTTTAGTACCATTAAATATCTTCAAATATTTTTTCAAGATCCTAAAATATTTTTTCAACATCATGAAGTATTTTTCAGTACCAATGAGTATCTTTTTAATATCATTAAGTACCCTGAAATATTTTTTCAAAATCCTAAAATGATTTTTCAAGATTATGAGGTATTTGTTCATTACTAGTCAATATTATAAAGTATCTTTTAGTACCAGTTAGAACCCTGAAATATTTTTTTAAGATTCCAAAATAATTTTTCAAGATCATGACGTATTTTTTTAGTACCATTCAGTATCATAAAATATATTTTTAGTACCGGTCAATATTTTAAAATATTTATAAATAATAAAAAAAAAGGCACCACTGTTTTTTGCACCAAAACGGTAGTGTTCGAAAGCAAATGAGATAAAACAAAAAGGAGGAAAGCCAGCTCCATTAATCTTACATGTCACCTTCTCTATTTTATCTATTATTGCATCACTTCTAATTAATTTTAATATTTTTTTAAAACAAGAATTTATCTCTCTCTCTTCTCCTGGTAGTCTTCACCTCCTCTACGAAGTTCTTCACCGTTTTCAAAAAGAGTTGTTGGCATTATAATCAAATATCGGACGCAAAAATATATATAAACTTTTCAAAATGGAGTAGAAATTCCACCTTTGTTTACTCCATTAAACATTCGTTACCTTTTTTCAAAACATATTTTTGTAAAGGTGCAAAAATATATATAATCATTTTTAAACATCTTCACCATTTTCAAGTCTGTACTATCTTCCCTGCCTAGCCATTGCATGCAATCAACTCTCCTTCCAATATGTACAATTAGAGAAATTGAGCGAATTTCCGTGAATTTCCTTTGGTCTCGGGAAGAAGATGTGAGGAAAATGCATCTTATTGCTTGGGAAAAAATTACGCAAGCTAAGAATCAAGGGGTCTGGGTTTCAAAAATCTCCGTCGTCAGAACAAAGCATTTATTATGAAACTCTGCTGGAGTCTTTTAACAAAGAAAGATGCCCTTTGGGTTCAATGTTTGTGGTCCAAATACAATTGTGGTAACTTGTACCTACCTAATATCTCCAGAAAGAGAAATTGCTCCTCTGCCTGGAAAGCGATTGTTGAAGTTTGGGATACTTTTCTCAGTGGCTTTGGTAAAAAGGTCAATAATGGAGCGGGTACCAAGTTTTGGACTGACCTTTGGCTCCCTCTTGATCAACCCATCATCTCCTTTATTCGTATCCTTCCTCGTCAACGAAGATGAGACGGTTAGGGATCATCTTTTGTCAAATGGTTGGTGGGATTATCATAGATGGCTTGGAGTTCTACCTCCGGATATTATAAACATCATTTTACAATCGAACCCACCCGCCAACAACTCCCCGGATTGTTTTACCCGGGAGAGCTAAGGATGGGGGTTTCTCTCGTAAAATCGGCCTTTCTACGGTTTCTTTCGATTTGCGATGAGGCAAGCACCAACAACTTGTGGGCCCAAGTGTGGAAATGGCAACTTCCAGAAAAAGTAAAATATTTTATGTGGCAAGTTGGTCATGAGAGACTTGTCACCAACTCTCTTCGGGCCAGAAGAGCCCTTACCACCAATAATGGTTGCCCTTTTCAATGCAGTAGTGAGGAAAGTGTGATTCACATAATTCGAGATTGTGAGCGAGCTAGGAATTTATGGAAACTTATTTTAAAACCTAAATATTTGTCTCAGTTTTTCTTTGGCTTTTGCGTGGTTTGGCTTAACAGGAACACCAGGCACAACCCTGGCAAAGGAAGATTTCAGAACTTCTCATGGACAAGAATCTTTAGCCTGGGGTGCTGGATTCTTTGGACAACCAGATGCAAATTTGTATTTCAGGGAGAGAGCACAGAAACAAGGGAGATGCTACACGTGCGCTACCTACTCATGGAAAACGGAGTGAATCAAAAGCTCAACCATCGATTTTCAAATTGGACAAGACAGAGGAGAAATCCTGGACACCCTCCGAGAACATGGTTCGCATTGATGTGGATGGATCGGTGCTTCAACAACACCAAGTCATGCGTGTGGGGGAGTATTAAGAAATTCTCAAGGGGAATGGTTGATGGAAATTTCTACAAACCCCTTGGCCTTCTTTACGTCATTGAAGCTGAAATTTATGCTATCATGATAGGGTTAAAGATTGGCCTCCAGATGGGGTTACAGAGATTAGTCATATACTCCGATTCTCTTGATGCTGTCAATATCCTTATGAGAGATTGCCCCACTGATCATCCTCTTAAAGACATTATTGGGGAGACTAGAGACCTTTTGTTCCGAGACTGGGTCGTGGAGCTTCACCACACCGCAAGAGAAAACATTTCTTGTCTTGATTACATGGCCAAGGAGGCCATAGCGTTGCCATTTGTGTCGACTTAGTTCGATTCCAACTATCCCAAGAGATTGTCGGATATGGTTTTGAAGGATCGCGGTGATTTCGCCACTTTTAGTATTCTATAATTTTTGTATTAGGGGCTAGAGCCTTATTTCTAGTTCCTATTTCACATTACCAAGCTTTGGCTTGCCTATATTATCCAAAAAAAAAAAAAAAAAAAAAAAAAAGAGAGAGTTGTTGACACCATAATCAAACTTGGGTGAAAAAGTGCCTATATCATATTAATCCTACATATCGCCTTCTCTTTCTTATTTATAATTACATCACTTCTAATTAATTTTAATATTTTTAAAACAAGAATTTTCTCTCTTCTCCTAATCTTCTTCACCTTCTGTAACTAGTTCTTCACCGTTTTCATCAACCTTGCTCCTTGACCACCACTCTCCTATTCTTCGTCACATTCATCGTCATTGGAGGAAGATAATGATTTTTTTTTTTTTTTTTTTTGTATAAACGTAGGCAGAGCCTTTAAATTAAATTAGAATAATGTGGGGAATGAATTCCCATACAATCACTCAAAACCAAAGACCTCAAAAAAGGGGACAACAATAAAAAAAAGCAAGAATTAGATAACCCTTCCTTAGCAAGTCTGTCAGCGACCTGATTTTGCTCTCTATAGATGTGCCTCCACTGAACTGTCCAGTCTAAGGCTAATAATGTGGAGGAAGATAATGATGATCAAGAAGAAAAACTCGTCACTCATAAAAAGCCCTAAAATTGTCGCCTTCATCATTGCTTTACGTTGTTGCTCAGTCGCTGTCATATTCACCTTCAATTATTCAATCGGCCTCAGACATGAGGAATGGAGGGCTTCATTGATGAAGAGACAATGAAGAAAGGGTTTTGTCAAAGGAAGCAAAAAGAGGAGAGGTTTGGTAGAAAAGGATTACACTATTTAACAAAATTGAATTTTAAAATAATTATCTTTAAATGATAGATGAGCTAACAACTAGGATTAAAATTAAGTGAAGTGTTGTGTTTTGACAAGTGAGAATGCAGATAATGTGGCATATTTTGAATACCCGAAGATGATAGAGGCAGGCTTGACGAAGACGGTGGAGAAGGCGTTGGAGGGGCGGAGAAGATTAGAAGAAGAGAAAGATAAATTCTTTTTTAGAAGATATTAACATTAATTATAAGTGATATAATTATAGAAAAGAAAGAGAAGGTGACATGTAGGACCAATATGATATAGGCACTTTTACACTTGGGGTTTGATTATGGTGATAGCAACACTTTTTTGATTAAAATAATAATATTCACCTTTACAAAAATAAGTTTTGAAAAAGTACCGGATATTTAATGGAGCTGACGGAGGTTGCACTGTTGCTCCATTTTGAAAACTGTGTATTTTTCACCCAATATTTGATTATGGCGCTAGCAACATTTTTGAAAAAAATAATAGGTATTTTTGCTCCGTTACCTTAGGTATTTCTTGAAAAGGAAACAACTATAATTAATCAAGGTTTTTTTTGCCCCCTAAGCATAATTATCTTCTCAGGAGGCAATTATGTTCGTGATGACATGGCTTATGGGAGAAGCTTATGAACTTATTTACTATTTTAATTGGACTTATAGGTTTTTTTTCTTTCATTTTACGTTTGGATGAAAAAGGTAGCCAATTGAGCTTATGGCTTATGAGAGGAACTTATAAAAAGCTCCATTTCTTGGCTTATGGAAGGAGCTTATGATTTTTTTTCTCTTATCATTATCTCAAAAGTCACTTATCACAAAAGTTACTTATTAACCATCAATCCAAACATAAATCACATTTCACAATCTATCTTTTACACAATCGGACTTTTCTATAAGCCCGATTGCCCACTAATATCCCAAACAAGCTAGGTATTGAAAGTAAACACCCCTCCCAACAGCCATTCAACCTTGGTTCAACACGTGAGAGAATAAATCCTTCTTCTAGACTCAACCCTATTGGTACAATTTATAAAAGTGAGCGTTTTGGTTTGATGCCTAGGCCAAACAAGCCCCCCACATACCTAAAGAACCCTTTCAGGAATGTTTATCTCTAACTTGAGTGGGGAAATTGCAAGGTGGAGTATGGGACCAAAACTGCTACATTAACCAGCTTTTGATACATATAAAGAGACAACTAAGCAAGCATTCGTGTATCATGTAGGAATGACTGTCTAAGAATACAAATCAACATATATCCGATGAATACATCCAACAATACAATTTGAATCGTATACCGTTAAATAACTTGTGTATGAATTTTACCTCTTTCATTGTGATCACACAGTTCGAAATTGCCAATCACATGTGTGTAAAATACTAAAAATATTACAATAAACACACAATAAAAACTAAAACAATATAACAATCATTTCCATCGCAAAACCAATCTACAACTATACGTAATTGGAAGCAGAACAACAATCAACTAACCAAATTTATCATACTAGATAATGTTGAAAAACAATCAATCTAAGTAACTCATTCACCAGAATAAGTACAAGAAACCAAGGTAATCCAATAGAAAAGAGAGAAAAACTATAGCAATTAAAATAAGGCTAATTGCTTTTCTTTCCTCAACTGGTCATTTTTTTGACAAACAACTCCAATATCATTTCAGGAACATGGAAAAAAGAAATTTAGATGCAATCCCAAAATCAAATGAAAAATGTGCAAAATATGTGTGGTTGAGAAATGATCTACAGCCCCGAATCAATCAGATAGTCTCCCAACCTCTCAACGATCATGTTACATTGTCCTGGAGTCAAAGTTTCATCATAGATGCCAAATACCATTGCTTGCGCGGTTTTCTTAACAGTGATCCCGCCAGCACCCTGCAGGTTCAAAGATTTACTACTAATTAATTGCCAAACCAGAACTTATCAAATTACATACCCCTCGAAATCACAATACAGACAAGAATGCCAATTTCAAATTCTCAGTTTTCCCCCATTACAAAGAATAATACTATACAACTTTTGTAAAGTCATTTGCTTGATATTGATATCTTCACGTTCAATTGGATTGTGGAGTTACTGGGTTTTCACGCTCAATGGATCAATCCACCCTATGTTTTATTCTATTCTAGTTATCAAAGGAATCTAAAGACACAGGATGAGTATGATAAGGTAGTTATGTAATTATCAAAAAATGACAGAAACTAGGTCATCTGTCTCAGTGTCTATTTGCCACAAAACTAAAAAACAAAAATGAAATAGTTTGGAACACGTGTGAAAGCGGATACAACATAAATGCATTGAACTGTATCAAGATTCTTTCAAGGGAAGACCCAGTGCAACAATGCTCACATGCTATAATTTGTATTGTAACTTAAATGGAAAGATATATCTAAAATCATATGACGAGATAATATTAATTAATCCACAATAGCAGCCTAAGAGAAAAAAGGGATTCTCGTAATACACTAGTCATGTTGAACAAATATAAGTAAATCATAACGAGGGAGAAGAAAGCCTAAAGCACCTTCTTCCCACGAACGACAGCCCCAGGTTCTCCTTGGATGACCATGTACTTTACACCGCCCAGGTGTAACCCAGTAGGGGCAAGGGAGCCGGGTTCCTCAAAGTCTTTAGCGATGGCAGCAATTTCTTGAGGCGTAAACTGCATAAGAAAGAACCCCAATGAACATCATATCATAATTGCAACTTCATTAGGAATAGAAAGTAATGGCAAAGATGTCTAGGGGCTGAATTAATTATCCAACTTGGTAAGAGTGAATAGACAAAGTACAATCAAAGCTAAGGGAGTAGGAAATGACAGTATCCTCACATAGTCCTTATCCATCAATCCACCCTGTTCCCTTCCATTTCAATATTTACTAAGCATAAATCCTAAATCTTAAATCAAACGCCAGCCATCAAAGTCCTTTTTCTTCCATTTTGTCTTGGGCACAAAATCAGCATTGCGATAATATGCATCACTCTCTTGAAATCTGTTTTAAATGAATACTCACTCATCCATCATCAGAATAACAACGAAAGATCAAAGCGGATCAATACAGCTTCAACCACATTTTTGTCTTTGTGGGGTTTGACGGATATGTAAATATGAGTACATACAAACATACATCACTGATTTTCTTCCTACGATGAAACAAAATAAAGCCCCAAAAAATTAGAAATTGCCAAAAAATCACATTTTTTTTTAACCTTTTCAATCAAAATCTGATATTCAGTCACTATCCAGGCAAGCAGATCAAGAAGCAGTTCAATTGGATAGATCAAACAGAACGAAAAAAGAAACAGATCTGATCAGATGAAGCGAGGGAAGGAGAGAGAACCTGAGGGAAGGAGGAGCTCTGAGCCCAGACACTACCATCGAGGCCGACGATGGCGGCGGCGATGAGGTGGTGGCCGTCGATATCACACATGAGATGGTCATCGACGTACGCCTGCCACGACATTTTGGACTAAAGGAATTCGACTATCGACTACTACTATAATTATCTCGGACTGAAATCCGATTTGAGGATTGAGGGAGCCAGGGAGGGGACGTATAAATGAATAAATAAAGAGAAAAGAGAGAAAATAAGGAAAGTGTTGGGGCCCACCGTGGCGGTGAGGAAAAATTTGAGGCGTAGATGAGAGAATAAAGATTGAATGAGTGCCGTTCACGTTGGGTGTTCAGAGCTCCGTGTTGTTGTTGGTGTGGCATGCTATTATTACTCACACCATATGCGGCCACGTGGTTACCATCTTATTGTCCCCTGCCCTTTGATTTCTTTTCTCTTTCAAAAGAAAAGAAATGAAAAAACTGATGAACTCGCCAAAAAACCACATAATTTATAATATAAGTATGGGAAAATCACAAAAAATTAAGAGAGTTTAAAACAGGGAAAATTACAAATAAAAGGGTCCAATACCACAAATCTCAAGCTGAAGGAGAAATATGGGATTAACAAATGTTTTCAAATGGGAAAACCAAAAAAAAAAAAAGAAAAAAGAGAGAGTTTAAAATAGGAAAATGCCCTTTAGTTATTTGGAAATCAAGTCAGAGGGAGAAATTTGGGATTAATAAATAAATATTAATATGCCCTTTATTTAATTATAATTAATATAAATATTGAAGTTATTAATTCCTCTATATATAAGTTCTTATTCTTTTATAATGGAGGCTGATAACAATTTGAGAGCTAAAGTTGTTAATTACCATTGTTATTAAGTTGTTGTTTCTTTATACCTAAATAGTTAATGATGTTTGATATGTGTAGCTTCAAAATATTACCTATAAGGTTGTTAGTATTTGGGAAGTTCAAATTGTCAATATGAACATTGAATTTGTTAATTATAATTCTTAAGTTGTTATTCTCCATACTTAAGTAGTTAAAGGAATATGTGTAATTATTTGTAAACATCTGGAAACCTTGCGGGCAAATTGGTTATTTACAAACATTTAATAATTTCATATTCTTTGCTTAGGTCTAATTTGAGATTTGTAATATTAGACTCCCTAATTGACTTTTCCCTATTTTAAACAAATTTTTCTAGAACTTTCCCCATAAATATAGTCCAATCTACATTTATTTTTTTTTTAGAAAAACTATGATAATTATTAATGTCAAGATATTGTATTATAATTTTTTGGGTGAGAAGATAGCAAGAGATAGTATTAATTATAAGAGCTAGTTTGGAGATTGATCTTAATCTTAAATATTAAACTTAAAATTCATTTTTCTCTAATACTTATCAATTTTTTATTAAAACTAATTTATCTAACTTATAAATAAATATATAATTTAATATTATGTTTTATAGCATCTGAGCACCCGATTACTCTAGTTATGGGGTTTATGGAAACCCTTTCAAGCACAAGTGTCTCTTATGAGACTTAAACTTGAGATTTAAAGGAATCTAGTGAAACCTTACACTGTTCTCTAGATCAACTCTGTGCTAATATATAATCTAATATTATTATTATTTTTTATTTGATGAATGAACTAATATACATGAGCATTGTAGAGAGATTATTTTACCTTTTTTTCAATTAATTAATTTATCTATTTTTTAATCAATTCAATTAGTTAAAGATGGTATTATTTAGAAATTATGAGGACTATAATTGAATGACATGTGAAAACAGAGAGGCGTGGCTCCCAAATCCGCTGGCTTCAAAAGTGAGAGATTTGGTGTGACCATGATGAAGCAAAAAGCACCCTTACACATGCTCTTCATTACATAGGATCACTTGATATGGACAACAACACAATCATAACATATTAACCAATAACTAGGCTTTACTTCATATGAAATATAAATTTTAAGACATTGTTAATAAAATTTAAATTTCTTAGTTCGACTTATAAATATGTCCAGTTAACAAAGAAGAGTATGTTGTTTAGAAGAGCTCATCAAATGAATGTATTGTTCTATTTGTTTGTTAATCTAGTGAATGTTTGGGTAACTTTAAAACCATGATGTTAGAAGCTATTTTCTGCAAGTCAAGAGACAAAACCCATCTCACATGTTTACCTCATAAATTGTAAAAACTAATCCAGCTCATGTACCACACTGATCTTATTTATAAGTTCATTTTGACTAAATCTCATATACTAAGGAGATGTAGTTAACTCAATGATTATGGAATAAATTTTTAACTTTGCTCTCATTTATGATTGGGTATTTTTCAACTGTTTCTTTTATCTCTATCTTTATGAGTATAATTAATATAGATAAAACTGTCACAATCTTATTTATTACATGAAACTCAATGATTATGATTATGACCCCATTTATTACATGAAACCCCATTTAGAAGCAATTTTATATGTCGAGAAACAAAACTCATCTCACATGTTTACCTCATAAATTGTAAAAACTAATCCAGCTCATGTACCACTATAATCCTATTTATAAGTTCATTTTGACTAAATGTCACATACCAAGGAGATGTAGTTAACTTAATGATTATAGGGTAAATTTTTAACCTTGCTCTAATTTATGATTGGGTATTTTTCAATTGTTTCTTCTCTTTCTATCTTTATGAGTATAATTAATATAAGTAAAATTGTCATAATCTCATTTATTACATGAAGCTAAACTTATAAATAGGACTAATTTTTTTTGGTCAAAATAGATTTATAAATAAAGGATCAAAATAGTATTGTTGTGCGCAAGACCTTGTTCCAATCTAATCTTACCGTGCTTTTAGTTCTAATCTTCTACTACATGTTTACATCTTATCCTTTGATATAAAATCTAATATAAGGTACAATTCATACTAAAAACTAGATTTTATTTTAAGAATTTAAGATAGCATATGTATGCACACTGATATTGATGGAAGGTGGACTATATTAACTTGTTTTCCCCCTCTTCGTATCGATCTTTAATAGAAGATTTAGTTAATTTTTTTAATATTGTTTTTTCTCAAAATTAGTTTGTTTAACTTATAAACTGATATATAATATAATGATACACAACATATATTATGATTAAGTAATTTATTTACTTTTTGTTGGATTATATATTAAGGACATGAGGAGTAGCTGTGATGCTTTACAATAACTTGTACTATTCATAAATTATTAATGGCACAACTTATTTCTCTATATGTTCTGCTATTTATGGAAAAATGTGTCTTACGGTAATATTGTGTTATGTGTAATAAACTCTTCTCTCTGTATTTTTCTTTTCTCGCTTGAATTTAAATTAAAAAATTTCACTTAAAATTAAGGATGTTTTAATCCGGCCCGATTCCCGGCCCAAAGTGATAGATAAGAGACGCGAACAAGACTCATCAAGCAGCTTCTTTGAACTTCTCAGCGGCTTGTTTCATTTTTCATTGGGTTGGGCTATTGTTATCTCTATATCAAACTCCAAGTGCTTTTGTTTATTTTTTTCAATTAGACATGTATCAAAAGATCTGTACGTCTTTGGCTTCACCTAGTAAATTAGTCGAATTTTTCATAAAAAGAAGTGTACTAATTAGAAAACATACTTCCTTATTTAAAAAGAGCGCATAGGATATAGGTGGCCCAACCCATTTTCTAAATTTTTTATATCCAAAAAAAAAAAAAAAGTGTACGACAACAGATTACTTCCTTATTCCTAGATGTATAGGATATAGTCTGAAAGTAAAATTTGATCATAAATATAAAACATTTTTTATTTTATATATGATATTTACATTTTTAAAAAAAATAATTTGCATAATTTATAAATTAATATTAAATCTAAATTTTCACATAATTATTTTTAAAAAAAATCATGTCATATATATAATAATTAAGTATTTTATCTAGCTTTTTAATTTTCTCATATTGGATCAACATGCCTTACATTTATAATCGGAGGGATTATCATTTGTTTTAACATTTTATAGTGACAAAGATATTTTCTTCCAATCCTAAATATAAAATATAGTTGAAGAATATATTTTAGTTCTTTTTTTTTTTGGAATTGAATATATTTTCGTTTGAAGGATGTCAATTACTTTGTCTTCCTTATTTTATATTTTTTCTCCTAAATTACTCTTATGAATTTTGTATGTTTTTCTCACTCTTTGTTTTTGACATTCAATAATCAATACCCCAATTAAAGTACTAATAGAAGCGGGTTTTAGAAAAAGTGACAAATGTTTTTACATGTAATGAAAAATAATAATTTAACAAGTTTTTTATGACATACTTATATCAAGTCATCAAGTTCTCTAATTATATATGAGCATGTGTCCTATTTGTTTCATATGGATTTATTGATAAATAATAATAATTTAAAAATAAGATATATGGTTATATGTTATTAGATTAATGGATGAAATAGATATAAGGAACTTGATATAAGTATTTTTCTTTTTAATATCCATAAATTGATTAATTGGATCTCATATTTAAAAAAACGAAGGCTAACATCTTATGCACTTGTGCTTGTGATAGAACGTAATGATATTACATCTTTTATTTAAAAAAGGGGAAAATTCAATTCAGAAAATTAAATAAAATACTACTGGCATCTCGAATATTTATTTTTCAAACATTTGATATTCTTCCCCAGGTCTGAGAAGGCATAATATGATAGATGACGTATCACATACTCAAATGTATTTTTCTAAAAAGACATTATTGTATTATTGACACACTTTTAAAACGAATCGACGATAAGTATATACAATATATCAAGCGTACAAATATTACTGGAAAAATGTCTTATAAAAAACTTTAAAAATGATAAAAGATAAAAGTGTGAATATTCATAATATCAAAGAGATATTGTATTAGGGTTTGATTCGTCATTTTCAAAATTAAAAGCAAATGATGGAATTGCTTGTCAAAGTTTAATTTCCACTTTAATGGAAATAATTGTGAAAACTTTATCTGAACTTGTGAAGTTTTTATTAGAAATTGTGAAACCCTAATTAAATCTTGTGAATTTTGATTTGTAATTGTTGAAATTCTTTAGGAAAGTTGTGAATTTTTTTCAAAGAACTTGTGAAAACATTACCCGAACTTATAAAAACCTTTATTAGAACTTGTGAAATCCTTTTTAGATTTTGTGAATCAACATTTGCAACTTGTGAAATTCTTTAAGGAAGTTATGAAATTATTTTGAGAACTTGTAAAAACATTATTCGGATTTGCAAAACCTTTATTAGAATTTGTGAAACATTTATCATATATTATGAATCAAAATTTGCACTTGTGAATTTTTTAAGGAAGTTGTGAAATTATTTTGAAAAATTATGAAAACATTATTCTGGATTTAAAAACCCTTATAAGATCTTGTCAATTCAAATTTTCAACTTATGAAATCCTTTAAGAAAGTTGTGAATTCCTTTTGAGAACTTGTGAAAACCTTATTCCAACTTATGAAAATCTTATTAGATCTTATGAGTTTTGATTTGAAATTTGTGAAATTATTATGAAAAATTGTCATAAAAATCTCATCTAAACTTGTGAAAATCTTTATTAGAATTTGTGAAATCTCACATTCCTCTCTTCTTAATTTTAAACTTAGAGGGCAATTATGTCATTTCTTTTAATTTTAAAAAGGACAAATCAGATTCTAGGTACATTTTTATTATTATGAATATTTCGAACATCTATTTTTTAACATTTTTAAATAAATTTTCCCAATACTATATCAAGTGAAATGAAAAAGACTTTTTCCGGCAGCGATAAATTGACTCAAAAAACTAAACTTTCAAACATAATAATGCCCCTTTTGGTATCTTGGAAGAATTGGAAGAGTTTTTGATGAGAGTGGAAGTGGAACTTGAGGTGGAAGTGAGTTTTAAAACATGCTTGGTACAATCAGTGGCGGACAAAGGAATTTTAAACACAAATTGATTTTCAACTCTTTAAAACTTAAAAGATATTAGCTAATGTGATAATTATATATAAAGGATAAAATTTCATCGAAAATAAAAAATTACTATATCATAAATAAAAATGCTTGAAATACAATACAAAATTAATATTCATAAAAAAAATTGAAAGAAATTTATTACAAAAATTAAGATCACTTCAATTAAGATCACTCTTACTCTACGTGTTTTTTAAATTGTTAAACTCATCTATAATTAGATCTATGTTAAAACTCAAAACTATTTCTTTTTCAATCTACGTAATCAATGAATCATCAAGAAATTGGTTTTACATTCTATTTCAAAGTCTATTATTGATTATCTTCGGGAGAGAAATATCTCTTAGTAATTGTTGTAGAAACCGAGAAAATGAGCACAAGTTTAATCACTCTATCAATAAAAAGGTAAATGATGGATTTTTCTAGTTTTTGCTAGTTCAAAAGAGGATTTTTTTTTTTTTTTTCATGTACATGCATTTTTTTTAATTCATGTGAAAGATTTTAATGTCAATACCCATTGTCATTGTCAATTCACTGTGTTGATCCAAAATAAAAACTTTTAATAGTCTCTTATTTAATTTACCACCATATTTGAGTCTACAGAGAGGGCAGTAAGCATTGAACCCAAATCTGAAACAACACTGAAATATCCTTCTGCTATAAATAGACAAGCAGAATTATATTTAAAAGGCTTCTATTCTATAGAATTTACTCAAGGAAACAGATACAGCAACTCAAACCTAAATTTTAGGGGGACTTGGCTTTCCTTCAATATCATTAGTGTCTGCAGCCCTCCAATTCCACCAAACTACACCGTTTTGACACAAAACAATAGGGCTTTAGCCTTTTTCTTTTAAAAAAATTTTTTAAAAAATATCTCTCGATATTGAATGGTACTAAAAAAAATTTCATGATCTTGATAAATTATTTTCGGATGTTGAAAAAATATTGTGTAAAATATAGGGATTGACTACTTAAGTTCCATAAACCTTATCTAGCGACATTAACAAATTGAGTAAAGGTAATGACAACACTTTAGTAAAAACACAATATTTCCTATGGTGTTTATTTGAAACTTTTCCTATTTTCAATTCCAAATTGAGTAAAGGTAAACACAACCCTTTAGTAAATTAATACTCACTTGAGACTTATTTGTCATTTTAATGTATTAACAGACTTTTTGGAGATTTTTAAGTTTCAAATGGTGTTTATTTGAAACTTTTCCTATTTTCAATTCCACCTAACAATGATTAAATTAATCTGATTTAGTCGTAGAGTCACATCGGAAAACTAAATAAAACGCAAAACTATATATTTAAATGTAAGATTTAATAATGTGACTAATAAATAATAATAAACAACTTTCTTCCATCCCGGACTAGAGGAATACATTTTCTCAACACGTTAGCCAACTTTTTTAAGATACGCAATTTGAATATTTATTTTATTTTATTTTAAATGGCTGAGCCAAAAAAAAAAAAAAAGTATCCCAAAATGAGCTAGTAAAAAAAGGGGAAAATCCGTTTCAGGCCCCTATTAGCCAAAAAAAATTCCAGAAAAGGCCCAAACAATCTGAAAATTGAAAAAAAGGCCCAAGGATTTGACAATACGGAAAAAAGACCCTTCGAGAATTTACAAAGTTGTTAATGGAGTGATCAAGTTGTTAATTTGATTTAGTTGTTAGATGACCGATTTAGTTGTTAAAAATAAAAATTTTAACAACTAAATCAGCCGCTTAACAACTCGATCGCCCCATTAACAACTCACCTTGGGCCTTTTGAATTTGTAATCTTGGGCTTTTTTTTCGAATTTTCGAGTCTTTGGGCCTTTTTTTGCATTTTTTTAGTAATATGGGCCACGAACGAGGATTTTCCCTAAAAAAAGCCACTGAATTTAATTAATACTCCTCAGGTTTTAGCTATAAGATTTAATTGACTTTTTTAGAGATTAAGGAAACTAATTAAATTACTTAAGAGTATTTTTTTAAAAAAACTAATTAGTTTAACTAATAAACCGATATATAATTTAAGAATATAGAAAATATGAAATGATTAACCAACTTACTTAATTTTGTTAATTTCTTTAAAAAAAGTTAATTAGATTTTATAATTAGGAGCGGAGATAATACTTCACAATTGATTGAGAACCGAAGAGGCAAAAAGTCAAAATCAAGCAATAAAGACTCAACAACTACATTAACTACAGGGGACATGCATACAGATTACAGATACACAAGTACACAACCATGCCTCTGGTGAAATCGAGAGACACGCATGCAAAAGTATTGAACAGATGGATATTAATTGCCACCGTGATATGATGATTATTTATATTTTATGTAATGGGAGTAGGTGCAAAAAATGAAAGGGAAAATTCCAATTAAATACCAAATGAATTTGTAAAACCTCAGTGGTGAATTTGCAAAAAGCTTAGAGGTGTGAGGACTTTTAAGGGTTTTGCAAATTCGCGCTAAATTTATTTTGCCCCTTAGGGTTAAATCATTAAAAAAAAAAAGAAAATACCCCTCCCCCCACGGTGGGCCCCACCGCCGGCGGCCACCACCACCGGCGGTGGCCGGCGACCACCACCACCGCCGGCCGGGCTGGCGACCACCGCCGGCCGGCCGGCGGCCACCACCACCGCCGGCCGCCGGCGACCTCCGTGGTGGTGGTGGTCGCCGGCCACCGCGGCCGGCCGGTGGTGGTGGTCGCCTTAAAGCCACCACCACCGGCGTGAGGTCGGGGCGGTGGTGGTGGCCGCCGGTGACCTCCGCGGTGGTGGTGGTCGCCGGCCACCGCCGGCCGGCGGTGGTGGTGGCCGCCGGCGGTGGGGCCCACCGTGGGGGAGGGGTATTTTGTTTTTTTTTTTTTTTTTTAATGATTTAACCCTAAGGGCAAAATAGTCATTTGGCGCGAATTTGTAAAACCCTTAAAAGTCTTGTCACTTCTAAGTCTTTTTGCAAATTCGTCACCTTTGGGGTTTTACAAATTCATTGGTATTTAATGGAATTTTCCCAAAATGAAAATGGGCGCACACACAAAAATTTCAGGGAAAAAGGATAGCGAAGTTCTAAGAAATATATAAAATATCAAAAAATCCTAACTTAAAATTACATATAAAAAAAGTATTTAGGGATTTTTTTGATATTATTTGTATTGAAACGAATCCAGGATGTTTAAATTTTATTTTGAATATAACACTTTTGTTGTGAATATAACTTTTTTGTTGTAAATAATTAGATTTTAAATTTTGTTGTAAATATAATACTTCCCGTTGTGAATCTAGTTTTTTCATTTGTAAATAGCCTCTGTCTTAAGCTTCAAAACAAAATCCGGTGTTTAAATTTTGTTGTGAATATAACACTTCATGTTGTGAATATAGTTTTTTAAATTTGTGAATAACTAAATTTTTAAATTTTATTGTGAATATAGCTCTTCCTAGGTTGTCAATATAAATAATATAAAAAAAACCCCCAAAAACTTTTTTGATACATAATTTTAAATTGAAACTTTTTTTATATTTTATCTATTCTTTAAGACCTAACTCTCATTTTCCCAGACATTTGTCGGCAGGCTCAAGTTCTCTTTAAAAGCCAATTTGTCATTCATATTTATGTCAAAGACTAAAGACTCGAAATTTAAATCAAATTTTTATTGCACTACCTTTTTGCTTCAAATTAGTTAAACTAGCATATATTCGTTTAAATCTATTTATAGAGTACATCTAACATATTTCACATAGAAAAAAATCATCAACTTTAGTATAAAATTCAACAACTTTCTTACTCTATCCGTATTTAATATGCATAATAGTATCAAATGAAAACAAAGTTAACACAATAATAAGTGAATGGTTAAATTGTACATCTATTTCAAAATTATAATGAAGTGCATTATAAATAGGACAAAAAAATTCTCTATCTGACCTATAAATAGCACCAAAGGAGTATATTTTTCATCCGGTCTATAATATAAGTCACTTTAACTAATTTATGGAAATCAATAAATTGTAGTCAACTCATTAAATTTTTCTTAAATCTAGAGAAATTTTCAAATTTACCTATATTAAATGAGATTTTGATGGAGGGAGAAAAATACAGAACTAGTGCTCATCATAATAATAAGCATTAAAAGCTAATAATCAATATAGACTATTCAAATCTGAATTGGATGGATAAGATTGAATTTTTTACTTTTGCTTCTTCTTTTTTTGGGGAAATGTTAATGTGTAAAAATATTAATATAGAGATAATATTTTAATTGTCATTTTTCAAAAAATTATTTCTTTATTTAAAAATCATCATTTGAAGATATTAAATTTGGATCATTTTGAAATCATATTTAAACTTTGTAGATCTCGCCTCATTAATTAGCTCGTGCGATGAGCATTGAAACTGGTTCTGATAAATTAAATGAGCCTTGTTTAAACATGACTACATGGGTAAAATTGAATAATCAACATTAATCACTTTCAAAATGAGTTATATTATGGACCGAATTATTTTTTTAGAAACAACTTATATTATGGATCGGGCACAGTATAAGAAATTATTGGAAAATGGGTAAGAAAGAGTTGGTTGTTAGCACTTGAGTTAAGGGCTGTCAAACCTCACGTACTATGACTAGTGAGATTTGCTCTCATCCTTTCTCTTCTCATCCTCTTCTTTATTTTAGCTAGTTGGATTCTTTCAACGGTTCAAAGCCAACCTTTTTATAAAAATATTATTTTAAATATTTTTTAATAATTTAACATTTTATTAATATTTTTATAAAAGGTTAAATTTGAACCATTCAACTTTCAATCCAGTTAATGAAAAAGATGGTGAAAAGTGGATGGGAAAGGAAGATGATCGGCCAATCCCAATTTAGTGTCTGAAACTGACACAAGTGGAGCAAGGTAATATTCATAAATTTAGTTTTTTTTTTTTTTTTTTTTTTTGGGTTAACGGAATGTTTATGATGGCCCATTAATTACTCTCTTTGGTCTTTAATATATAATATATTTTGATGAGTTAATTTTAATCCTCAATATAAAACATACTTTTTATATTTACCAATCTTTTCTTAATTTACTTCTATTGATACTCCCTCTATAATAATCTTAGAAGAAAGGGAATAAAAGAATTAAGGAAGATGACTATGATGTTTTAAAAAATATATATCATATTAACTAATTCAACTAACTTTCTTAATCTAATCAAATTAGTGAAATATATGTTATATTAAAGATATGAGCAATAAATTGTAATATTCACGAATAAGGTTAATATTAGTTAAGAATAATAAATACGTAAAGAATCTAATTGCTTTTCCAAATATGCTCACTGTTTATCAGTGGACAAGAGAGAAAGTAATAAGGAGAAAAGTAATGAAGGAGAGGGTATGAAGAAAATTAATTAGGGGTAGTAACGATAAAAGGCATTTAATTCCCTGATAACTCTAAACATAATATTACTGCAGTTCTATTTATAAATTTTTTTAATTAAATCACACACACCAATTAGAGATAGTTAGTTTAATGATTGTGAGGTAAATTTTTAACTTTACCCCTTTTTTATGAATGATTATCTTTCAACTCTTTATTTTATCTCTATTTTCATTGGTATAATCAAGGCTATCAAACTCGTAGTTTAAACAAACTCATGCAGTGGCGTAGACTCAAAATCGTAAATTAATCGCAAACTCATAATAATTTACTTTTATTATTGAATAGGTATTACTAGTGTATAGTTAAATAATTTAAATATAAAAATAACAACAATTTGATTTAAATATATTTTAAATCTAAATAATTGAAATTAAATTCATCAACATTAATCATTTATCATATTCAACAAATTTTTTTTATAAAATTTATATATAAACCCACTAAACATGATCAAATAAAAAAAGTTAACACGGGTTTAAGAGTAAGTTAACATGATTGTGTAAATTAGAAACGTAAAACGTAAACTCATTTGTATAAATTCGTGTGTTTAATTGAGTTTACTATTGGTATGAGTTTTACTAATGACTCGACTCATTTTTATAATCTAAAAACATAAAACGGTACACTTTCGAGAGAATCAAATCGCGAGTTTGACAACAATGAGTATAATTAATATGGATAAAATTGTTACAATTTTATTTAGTACGTGAAAGAGGACTTATAAATAGGATCAATTTTTTTTGTTAAAATAAACCTGTAAATAGGATCAGAGTGGTATTATAAAAGAGGATGAACTTGTTCAAAAATTAAGACCTTATAGATCGAAATGGGGGAGTAATATTTTAATTATAGATTCTGCGTCGAGGTTGCGTAATTATGTGTTTTCTCAAACACTACAGGGAATTGGCGCGCCTTGTAAATTTGCCTTGTGTATAAATTTCTTAATTAATTAGACTTGTTTTCCACATTTGTGAATTGGTCTCTGGATAAGTTAAACAATGTTGTTAGCTTCATAGGAAAGGAAAAAAAAAGAAGTAAATTAACAATTTCTGAATAAATATTTTGAATTTTCACAAAAGTGATTACTAATGGAGGGAACACTGACTGAACCGAAAGAGCGCCTAATCAAAGTCATAGACTCATAGTTATTGTTAATTGTCAAGTGCGATGACAGTTGTGGAGGCGCAGGGTTTTGCGGTGTTCTCTCTCAATAATTTCTTTTAAATAATAAATAAGATTGTAATAATTTTGATCACATTAAATTGTAATAATTTTAATGAAAATAAGGAAAAAAAAGAGTTAAAGATACTCATTCATAAATAAAGGCAAAATAAAAAATTTACTTCGTAATAATTGATCTAATATCTCTTATTAATATGTATGATTAGTTAAAAGAGATTTATAAATAGACTTGAGTGATATATATTAGGTCTTATTTATAAGTTTTTTTGACAAAAAAATTTGGTTATTTATAAATCCGGTTTCGAGTAGTAAACGAGATTGTAAGAATTTTGCCTACATTAATTTTAAAATAAAAATAGAGAGAAAAAAAGAGTTAAAAAAATTTATTTAAAAATTTACCTTATAATTATTGAGTTAATTACCTATATTTTTAATATATATGATTTAGTTAAAAATAAGTTAAAAATAAAATTATAGTGATACTCTTATAGAATATAATTTATGCTGCAAATTATCTTCTATATTTAATTTTAGTGCGGGAGGTAGTATATGATCTCAACTCTCAACAATCTTTTTATTTTTTCTCTCACGACCATTCTCCATGTTGCACTCAGCATCACATGGGGACAAAATTTGTGGCCAATTTTCGTAGGTAAAGACATTAGCTTTTTATAAAGGTTGCGTCGATACCCAATTGTTCTCATGCGTGTGAGAGAGACAAACAGGTACACGCAATTATAAGTTTCAGAATTTGGGCTGTTACTCTGAAACAATAACGAAGCGCCACTCCTTCTGCTAGCTTATTGAATTTCTGTTTAGCTCTTTGATAACGATCCTATCACGGTAAAACTTTGGTTCCCTGTTGTCTGTCTGCTTCTTTTTTGATGCTCCTTACTCTGGTTTTGACTGGTATGAATTGTTCTTGCTTGTTTTATGTGTGTTTTAATGATCCCTTAAGTTTCGTTGGTGATGGATCATGCGTGTTTATCCTTCTTAACTTCTTCTGTAGTTTGTTTGATCTCTTTGAGGTTGCCTCAATCTGACCTGGTAGTTTTGAGCTTTCTTAATTAAAGTGTTCGATAAATATCGTATAAATATAAAACTTGGATCTTTTCTTAGCGGAAGTTGAAATAAAACCTCTGTTGTTGCTTTTTATTTTTTTGATGCCGACCTGAGTTGCGTTTTCAGGTATTTATCTTCCTTGCTCAAGTTTTGAATGATATGAATTGTTTCTTTCTTATTTGATTCTATTTTTGAGCGATCCCCTTGGTTTCCTTGATGCTTGATCATCATGTGCTTTTTCCCTCCTTCGATTTTTCTGGTCCCTTCAATCCCTTTCGGGTAGAAATAGTTCCTGATTGAAGCCAATGATAAAGGTTCTTTTAACTGAAAAACTTTCTTCTTTCAGCATAAGCTGAAATATAACTTTTTTGTACACTACTTATGGATTATTTTTTGTAGTTTTAGGGTATTTTTATCTTCCTTACTCTGGTTTTCAATAATATGGATTGATTCTTGCTTATTATATATAGTTGTTGATGGGTGATAAATTATGTGCTTTTCCCATTCTTTTGTAGCCTGCATATTGGCCTATTTAGAATGTATCTTGACCCGCTATTTTTGAGTTTCTAGACCTGGAGGCGTGGGATTTTCCAAGTCATTGTGCAGGTTTTGCTTGATTCTTCTGATGTAGTGCTTCTCAGGCTCTTTTCATGGGATTGAGTCGATGGAGGATAATGATGATGACGATCCATGATCTCTCCTTCTGTCTTGATGAATAAAACAATCAAGGGTTCTTGAATATGACGGTGAGAGGGAAGACTGATACAAGCCCATTTCTTTTGAAATTTGGTGTGGCTTTAGCTTTTTCACTTGCTGGATTTCTCTTCTGTCGCCTAAGAACAAGAAGAACCAAGCCCTCTACTACGCCAGCCTCAAGCCAGCCTTCAGGTTTGTTTTTTTCCTGAACATCGATATTCTTGTCTCCCTGCTGGATTTGATTTTAATGGTGAACACATTTTTTAGGTGGTAGAGATCAATTCGAAGATGGTCTTCATGTTATAAAGGCGGCATCTATTCCTTGCTTCACTGTTTCTGATGGACATGTTCTGGATGCTGTGAGTAATAGAAAATACTTCTGAATGCTACTTTTGGTATTGATACTGAATTGTTGGTGGAGTCACTAACTTCTTTCTAGATGCTAAACAATTGGTTCATCATCTTCTGCATGATTAGTTGGAATTCAAGCCATAAGATTTAATTTCCAATTTTAGAAAACACAGACAAGAGATTATTTTTTTTCTGTTGATTCATTCCCCTTGTTTTCTTATTCTAAATGGAATACTTGTCAACGGTTCCGAAGTTTTTTGGCAAATATCTTGTTTATTTTAGTTATTTTGAAATCTCTTAGGAAACTTGTGTAAGAAGCTAGGGACATTTTTCTTATTTCCAGTTTATTTCCAACTTGAACATTCATTGTTTCAATCATTGAGTCTGTGGTTTTTTTCTTAGTGACAATTTTTATGATCTGCCAAAAAAATATTGAAATTGGCTATAAACTGCTTATATACATTTGACAATAAAATTTCATTTCCAAAGAAAGTAGTATGCATACTAAAACTCCCCCACAAATCTTTTAAGAGAAATGACTAATTTCAGTGATTCAATACATTTAGAACTGGAATTTTATGTAACTACAGACAAATTGTTATGATATTTTAACTTAACTAAAATGACGGCATTATAACAAATATCTCTGCAGCAAGAAGAAACATGCGTCAGTAAAGTGATGGTTGAGAATTCCCCATCTGGCCTCTCTCCAGGCTGTAAAATAAGTGAAGAAGATGAATTCCTCTTACCTGAGTTTAATGATCTTGAGAAGGAAATGGACTTTGGAGTCACCATTGCTAGAGATTCATACAAGAAAGATGAAGAAACACCAAGATCAAGCGTAGAATCCCCTAAAGCACTTGTAATTCCACAAAAGGATGACTATGAGGAAGAGATCAAGCATCTCAGGAGCAGAATTGAAATGCTTCAGGAGAGGGAAAAAGATCTTGAGGTTCAACTACTTGAGTACTGTGGTCTGAGAGAGCAAGAAAAAGCTATGATGGAGCTCCGAAATCGATTGAGGATAACCGTTACTGAGATGAAGATGTTACATCTAAAGGTCGACACCTTACAGTCCGAGAATCGTGCATTACAGGCTCAAGTGGCTGATCATGCTAAAGTGGAGGCTGAGCTTGAGGCTGCAAAAGCAAAAGTCCAACTACTCCAGCAGAAACTTAGGCACGAAGCTGAACATAATAGGGAACAGATCTTAACCCTTCAAAAAAGAGTTGCTAAGTTGCAAGAACAAGAAAGAAAAGTTGCTGCTAGTGATCAAGATATTCAAGAAGAACTGCAAAAGCTAGAGGATCTTGAGTCTGAGGTAGAAGAGTTGAGGAAATCTAATTTGAGATTGCAGATTGACAACTCTGAATTGGCTCAGAGATTGGATTCTACTCAGATCCTTGCAAGTTCTGTTCTGGAAGAACCTGAGGTAACAAGATTATGGTAAACTGTTATGTAATTGTAATTTTTAAATATTAGTTAGGGAGATGAGCGGCACCAGCCATTTCAAGAGCGATCCTAGCCAAACACAGCCTTAGCTGTATCTAACTAACTGATTAGGCGCCCCTTATCTCTTACCCCTTCCTATAAGGCCGTGTTTGCCTAGGACCGCTCTTATAACAACTAACATTTAAAAATGAAATTACAATTACATTACATAAACCTGCATCCTTTAGTTATTTTGGAATTTAATTTTACCTTGTACATACTTTTGGATGCAGGTAGATGCTTTGAAGGAAGAGAAGGAGCATCTTAGACAACAGAATGAGAACCTAATGAAGGAAATTGAGCGACTACAAGCTGATCGGTGTTTAGATGTTGAGGAGTTGGTGTATCTGCGATGGATCAATGCCTGTTTAAGATATGAACTACGGAATTATCAACCTCCACCTGGTAAAACAGTAGCAAGGGACCTAAGCAAAAGCTTGAGCCCTACGTCTGAGAAGAAAGCCAAGCGGCTTATATTCGAATATGCGACTACTGATGGCATAGGGGAAGGAGGAGGAGTGCCCATTATAGACTATGATTCAGATCGGTGGTCCTTCTTCTCGCTGGCTTCTTTCCTCACAGACTCTGCAGAGTGTGATGATAATTCTTCCGTGGAAGATTCATCTGCTACTGCCAAAACTAACACCTCAAGCAAGGCTAAAATTTTCCAAAAGCTTAGACGGCTGCTACGAGGCAAACATGGCCACGATCATCATCAACAAGGTAGTGAATTTTCACCTTTTAGTCCCAGCAACGTAACAGAAAATGATGCTGGAGCTGTAGGTCACTGGAATGAATTTACACATCCCACTTGGACATCGAGTACTTCCTCTGAATCACATGGGGTGACAAATTTAAAGGAGAAAAGGAGGGCAATGAGGAATAGCATTGAAGTAGGAGGACCTGAGAGATTCATTCATGGCACATTAGGTTCTGGAGATTTAAAAAGGCGACTCAGCTCTTTGCCGGATTCCTTAGACACAGCGAAATCCGAGTTAGTGAAGTATGCAGAAGCTTTAGAAGGCACTGGTGTTGGTGCCCCCCATAAGTTGCATAAGAGATCAGCCTCATATCTATAGTTCATTTAAACTTTCAACAGTATAGCAGGTCCTTTTTTTCTAAACACTTGGTCATCAAGTGAAGATTTTGGATTAACAGGGTATACAGTAGTAAATGCTCATGTATCATAGGAGCCGTTAGGATCTATTCAGAGACTAATGGCCATATAAATAAGAGTATACTCTCAATTATTGGTTCGTTTGGGAGTTCAGAATAAATAATAAGCTCCCTTTGAGCCTGAATCTCCCTGCAAATAGTGAAGCTGAATCAATAATGAAGTTCTGTTGATTAATCATTACTCCTCTGGTGCTTAATATCAAAGATCTTGATCCTAAATATAAGATAAAATTTTCGTATTTGCTTATCTTTTCCTAATATATTCTACTAGTGTTTCTTCAACAATAATTAAAGAGGAGAATAAATGAGATAATTAAGGGAGGTGATTAGAATATTTTAAAAAAAATATATCATATTAACTAACTTAACCAACTTCTTTGATTTAATCAAATGAGGTAAATATGTTTTTGTTAAGGAGTGGAGAAGTATTATTGAAAAATCAAATGAATATTTGTGTCTGTATTACGCTTTTGATTCCCTGTGCCGATTGTTTTCTGTTTTCATTTCTCTGCTTAATAATTATTAGGAAAGCCGACTGCGATCTGCAATAATTTTTTTCTTAAAGTTTTCTGATGATATAAGCTAATCGTACTAAATTGAGGGAAAAAAAAAAACAAAAGAAACAAAGAACAATCTCTTGGAGATAAAAGATAATGGATATAAATGCTCATGTCTTATATCTGAATTACAAATCATAATATAACTTGCAATCTGCTTCTAGAACTGCTCATAATCCCTTCCAAAAGGTCTTGCCCTTCATGGCTTTATAACAGAGGAATAGGCAGCCAAGTAACCTCCAAAGTGTACATATATCATAAATATTTAGATAATACAATAAATAAATTGCAAATTTATGCATAGAAACATGAATAAACTGTCTGCTTTACTTGTATGATATATAGTGGTACACAAGAAAGTCTTCCAGAGATCAAGTTTGTCCACCGATAAGTGCTTATGAGATGAGAGCTATGCCTTGAACAATCAGGGCATCAGCTAGAACTTGGTTAGCAGCTTGAGAAGGATGAACACTGTCCCAAAACACATACTGAGTAGCATTAGGACAAGTCCCTGGTGAATTTGGATTGCACAATAATGATGTTGTCTCCACAGTTCCAGTCCCACAGCAACCTCTCCTTGCCTCCGCAAAACCTGGCAGTAATCACAAAGGTAAATAGAAAATATCAGATAATTTTTCATCATCCAAGGGGAGAAAGATCTATATGGTTAACGTAACATGCCGACGCCTTATTCCAGATATTGATATTGTCCATTTTAGGGTTCCGTTACTCCCTCACGGTTTTAAAGAGAGTAGGAGGTATTTAGATCCTTATAAAACACCTTTTGTTCCCCTTCCCAACCAATGTGGGAGATCACAGTTAAATATTATTTTTTTAATTCTTGCTGTAGTTGTTTATGTATACCGTAGTTTGAAGGTGACTGAACAAGGTCATTGAGAGGCTTGAAAATATCAAAGATAACTATCTTGAGACCAGGAAGCTGCTTTTGGAGATTTGTTGCGGCAGAGTTGATCTTTTTGTTAAATGCTTGTGCATCTGTGTTCAGCCTTGAGACACATCCATTCTCATGAGCTCCAAACAGAGTTCTTGCAGCAGGCAGGCAACCCAATGGAGGTAGTGAGGTCACTCCAATTTTCCTAGCTCCCAATCCATACAAGTCCTATGTTTCAAACAAATCAGTGAATCAGAGAGATTCTTTGCAGAATTCTTCTAGGAAAAAAATAAGATCGCTAGGATTATACAAGTGTACTTATGACTTTAATCTGTCCAAGTACTTTGTTCTGGAGTATAGTGGAGGGGGGAAAAAAATCAAAATACCTTGATAAAGCTGTTAAATGATCCCAAAAGGTATGAGCCATACTGATCTGGAGTGAAGGCTTTGTTGATCCAAGGATTGACATAGTAATTTTGCACAAAGTCACTGCTTCCAGCACTAACCAAGTACAATGCACCCTTGATGATTGAAGCTGCTTTTTGGCTTCCAGCAACTTTGTTCAGCTTGCTTTGGTATTCCTTGAAGTAGTTTAATTGTTGCGACAATGGGATTGCATGCTGCCAGAACACACAAAAAAGGAAAACGAAAAAGTGAGCATGTTTTTTATTTAAACCATATTCAAATTTTCCAGTTCTAAACTTACATTCAAAATAGCAGCTTTCTCATCATAACCAGAGGCAGCTGAAGCAAAATTTGCTCCAATAAGAAGATTCTTCCCTGACGCCTGTGGGCTCAGATATGCAGGTGGATAACTCTTAAATCCCAGGGTTTCAGCTGCAAAAAAAGGAAAAAATTTCAACAAAGATCAACCTTTCTTCTTCTTCTTCTTTTTTTATTTTTTATTTTTGGACCGAGACATTGGCTCATGGTGAGCTTTGATAATGATCTTGACTTTCATGGTAAGTGAAAATAACAATAACAAACTTCCTTATAAAGAATTCCCCCCTTTCAAAACATGGAGTAAAATTTAGGTTCAGAGAGAATTTATATTTTGAAAAAAAATTAGCAGGAAAGATTTTAACAACAAATTTTTTTTTTTCCATGGATTTTTTTTTTTCAAAGTTTGATGATTTGCACTTACCAGTAATATCAGTAGCTAATTTTCCATTGCAAAACCTTCCAGTGGGTTGATGGTTGACAAAATCTCTTCCATAAGGAGGATAATCTGCCTTATAAATAGTGGGCAAATAGTCATTATTTCCCACATCAACTACAGAATCACCGAAGGTTATAATTGCAGGCACAAGTGTATCTTGTGCATTCCCTCTTGTTAGGAAGAAAAATGCTAAGAGCAGACCAAGTGTTTCTCTATGACTGGTCTTCATCTTCCCCAAAGCTTTCTCTTGCTAGCAAGGAGCTTCTTCAATGGAGGGTCTCAAAGTAATAGATCTCTTATATGGCAGAAGCTAAAACAAGAACCTTAATGAAGTGGGGAAGATGGAAGTTGAGAACGCCCATTAAATGCTTCACCAAAATGTAGTTATGTTTGCATTAATGGCGAACGAATTCTATTCAGTTCTATTCCTTACCTATATATGGTGAGTATTTCTTGCATCCTATCTCTAATACCATATGGTCATTATAGCTCGTATCTAATCTTTTTTAACGTAAAGAAATAAACTTTATGACTTAATTTAGTTCCTTCATTTACTATGGTGAAGCTGAGTAGTTGAAGATTTCGGGTGTCAAAACCTGGCACTGTAACCTTGAACTTGGTCAACATTGAGTTGCATGTCCTGGAATTATTTCGGTTGTTGCATGCAGAAGTTGACTCCTACTGAGTAGTGAGTGACAAGTTGGCATGAACTTATCTAGTGATACCTGTTTTCTTAAGAAACTAGTTAGGTGTCTAAATTATTACTCCCTCCCGGATTATTTATTTAATTTAATTAGATTAAGAAAGTCAGTTAAATCAATTAATATGACATGTAAACAGTCCAATCATCTTCCTTAATTCCCTATATCTCTATCTTACTTGATTATTTTGATGAAGCATCAATAGGGATAAATTAAAAAAATTGACAAGTATGAGAAATAGGCCCCCCAATTAGGTTATATATTAAAATCGGGAGGGAGTATATTAAGAATGAATTTACCGGAGGGAGTATATTAAGAATGAATTTACAGTTTGAAGTTTAAACTTAATCACAGTCTCATATTATATAGAAACTAAATATATAATCCTTTGTGGAAAATAGAGTCGGGAAATCGGGCCGGCTTGTTTAAGCCCTGGCAAGGGCAAGGGTCAGGCTTGAAAATTAAAGGAGTTAAATGAAATTAGCTACGTAGAGGCGCTACTGTTAATTTTTTTTATTTTTTTAAAATTTAATAAGGAGTTGGAAGAGATGTTCCCATATTCAATATATCAAAAAAAATGAAAGTTGCTCCATTATATATAATATATATATATCATAGGGTCAATCCCATAGAAATATCCTATGATAGTTTAAATTTAAAACCTAAGTATGCTTCTTATGTTTTATGTAAGTTATTTGTGGACAATAGTTTACTTTTAATTACAAATTAGTGAATGCGTTTATTTGTTGAATGATCTATATTGTTTGGATATTAATGTCTTTAATTGTTAAACTAAATATTTCTTTTTAAAAAGGATCAATCCCGCCTTGATTTCTAATTCTAGTAGAAGATATAAAGGAGTTTGAAAAATAAGCAACAACCTAAGTTTATTAGAGAGGAAACTGACAAAATATTTAATTCTCCCTCCCCACCACTCACGCTCACATTGAATTTCACTGACAAAATGAAAATGGGAGAGAAGACTTTGCCATATTTATAAATTGTGGAAAGAGACAAATGACATTTTTGTTTTGAAAGAAGAGGTTATGGACTTGCTATTTAGAAGAAACATGCAAGAACCAATACTGCCACTTGGGATAACTTTGGATTTTCCTATAAAAGAAAGTTAAATAAGTGTATTTCTTAATCTGTATTCTTATTAAAAATAATTTAATGGCTTTGTTGGAGACTTTGTAATTTTTTTAATATGTCTATCTCAGAAAGTATTACTCTCCTATTCATATCAACTGATGAATTTGGTTTTCAAAATTAACTTCATGTATCTAACTGTTATATTTATCACCAAAATTAGATACCCAGCATTGATGGGGAAATTATATAACTTATTGGGTTATATTTAAGCACACAAATTTCACAACATTGTTGGTCTAATTGAAAATCGCTTTCCATCTTGATGATTACGATTACTAGATTCACAAACCAGAAAGGGAGTTGGCCAAAAAGAACCAAACATGTATATCTCTGGTTAAGCTTGAAACCCTCCAAAGTTCAAAGTGTTTTAACAAATTAAAAAAGAAGTTGGGTGTATGTTACCATCAGCATTTACTGCTCATGAACCTTACAGATGCCAGATGGGACATAATTGTATAGATAGGCCCTCTTTTAATTTTATTTCAGTTTCATATCACAGCTACTTCATGAACTGATATTTATCCTCATGAAAGCTATAGTTTTGACCCCACTGCATTAGAACACGGTACCTACTTTGTAGGGTAATTCTTGGGCATCATCAACAGAGCTCTCTGTTAATCAGTAAATACTAAGTAATAGTAGTCCTAGTAATTATGACTTGTAAAAGTAAAAAAAAGACTAATATAGGGGAGGACTTTTGAGGGCATGTATAAGGGTAAGTTGTTGAGTTTGGTCAAAGCCAGACATGACACGTTTTTGTAATTAGTGCAGGACATTAATATGTGCTTCTTGTTCTGAAACGCTTTGATCTTATAATCGATCTATCTTGATGGGAAATTTAGGTGGATTAGAGTTAGGTACATCTTATGCATTTATTATTAATACACATACACATATAGTATATCTATTATGAGAGGCCAGAATCATATTTTCATCCTTTAGTTTCGACCTTTACTTTTTTCTGTTCTGCTTTTGAATTTGATATAAAATCCATCTATTATTCAAGTCTGTATGAGTTATAGGAGTCTTGCAACCATTATGAAGGTATTTGTAAATATCACAGCCCTAAAATGGTTATATTACTGAGTAATGCATCAGAACAATGAGCAATTAAAACTGTAAAAGCATATATCAGTAATGGGAATGTCCAGTCACAGGGTATCACTGAGAAATATAGCCTTACAAGTTAGAAATTCATGAAAAGAAAAAAAGAAGAGACATGCGATATCAGATAGAAGAGACTACTCAGATAAAGAGTCGGGCATAATTCTTCACTGTCCAAGTATGTAACCAAAGCCTGGTCGGCTGTTCACTGTCAGTCCACACCAAGCCCATTTGGCCCATTAATCTCTAGCTATTAGAAGAGAAAAGACAAAAGTTGAAATGAATTGCCCAAAGGATAATTATCTCCTTAGGTCACCGTGCTTTATATAGAGAGAATACATATCAGGATATTGTTACAAATGAATCATATCCATACATGTGGCAGACTACAGCTAGCATATCTGTATACAATATTAACAATCATGTACAAGACACTAATTACCTATTAGTCCTAACAATTCCCCCTCAAATGAGAGGGTGTGGGACACACACCAAGTTTGTGTCTAAAAAGAGAAAATTGAGAATGAGATAATGCTTTAGTAAAACAGTGAGCTATTTGATGAGATGAGGGAACATATCGAACTCTAATGGAACCAGATAAAACTTGATCTCTAATAAAGTGAACATCAATCCCAATGTGTTTGCTCCTAGCATGATGTCTTGGATTTGAGGCAAGAGCCCGAGCACTTAAATTGTCACACCAAATTGTTGAAGGCTGACGAATATGAAGACCAATTTCTGTTAATAAAGAATACAACCATGTAAGTTCAGCAGCTCCATCAAAAAGAGAGCAATACTCTGATTCTGAGCTTGATCTAGATACTACCCGTTGCTTCTTCGAACACCATGAAACAAGTGTGCCACCCAAGTATACACAGTATCCCCCATGGATTTTCTATCATCAAGATTAGTTGCCCAATCAGCATTTGTAAAAGCCATCAACTGAAGTTAACCTACAGGTTTGATATGTAAACCGTAGTGAATTGTCCCTTTGAGATACCTTAGAATTCTCTTGACACCTTGAAAATGTACCTCAGTTGGTTGAGACAAAAATTGACTAAGTTTATTAACAGAGTAAGCTATATCCGGTCTGGATGTGTTTAAAGACTGTAGAGAACCAATAGCTTGTCTATATAGAGACGAATCAGTCAGCTTGGTCCCATCATTAGCTGCAAATTGTCTACTAGTGACCATAGGTGTGGGCATGGGTGCACAGTCAGACATATGAAACTTTGTTAATAAATCAAGGATGTACTTGGTTTGATTCACATAAAAACCAGAAATATCTTTATGAACTTCGAGGCCCAGAAAATAATAATTTGGGTGAGAATACTTTATTCAACTTGACAATGAATCTTTGAACAGAACTTGTATTCTTTCCAGTAATAAGAATATCATCCACATAGATAAGAATAAATACCATAAGTCGATTATTCTTGAGAAAGAATAGGGAAACATCAATGCAAGCGTTCTGGAAACCCTAGCTGAGCAAGGTCTGTCGAATTCTCTCAAACCATGCTCGTGGAGCCTGTTTGAGACCGTAGATCGCCTTAGTAAGTCGACAATCATGATTTGGATTGGCAGAGTCTTTAAAGCCAGGCGGTTGACTCATAAACACCTGTTCTTTTAAAAACCCATTCATAAAAGCATTATTCACATCTAACTGTCGTATTTCCCAGTTGAACTTGAAAGCCAAAGTAAGAATAATACGAATGGTTGTTGGCTTCACAACAGATCGAATGTTTCACCATAATCAATTCCAGCAGATTGTTGAAAACCCTTAGCCACTAATCTGGTTTTGTGTTTTAAAATGGAGCCATCTGCATTAAACTTGGTTTTAAAAACCCATTTGCAGTCAACCAATTTTTGACACTGATAAGGTACAAGGATCCAGGTTTTATTACGATAGAGAGCCTCATATTCATCCTTCATAGCATGGAGCCAATGGGCAGAAGCGAGTGCTTCCGAGACTGAATAGGGAACAATAGCGTGAGATAGAGCAAGGGGTGTTTTTGTGGCTAAGAGTCCAACAAAGGGGTATTTGGGTTTTACAATCCCATATTTAGCTCGGGTGACCATGGGATGAATATTAGGAGGAGAGGTAGAGGGAGAAGAAGAAGACAGCGGACTGAGAGAAGAACCTGGAGTCAAAGAAATAGACAGGGGTTGGTCTTGGGTTGGGGATGTAGAATTTGGGGGAATTGAAGAGGATAGGAAATTAGGAGAGTTTGGTGAGATTTGGGCTGTGGAGGAGGGGTGGAGCTGTTGGGCCGAGAAAGAAGAGGAATTGGATAAGGTTGTGTGAGGAGAGGAGATGTGGGCCATAGGAGAGGATGGTGAAGATGTGACTGATGGGAGTGAAGGGACCGAGACAAGAGAATTATTGTTAGGTGGAGATTAAAGGTGTGCTGAGACATCTAGGTGAATAATGGGTTGGATTGTGCTCTTGTTCTCACGCATAGATCCATCAATTAGTAGAGGAATATGAGCTTGGGCTAAGGTATTAGCATCACTTGATGGGCCTTGTGGATGTGAGGAACTTGTGGAAAAAGGAAACACAAATGGGTCAAAAACCACATGTCTTGAAACATATATTCGTCCAGACGGGCTTAAACACTTGAAGCCTTTTTGATTTGAAGCTGGGCAAGGTAAACACATTTTTTGTTGTGATATTCTAATTTGTGAGAGTTGTAGGGCTTCAAACAGGGATAACAAGCACATCCAAAAGGCTTTAAAGAGAGATAATCGGACTAAGTTTTATACATAAGCACTAAGGGAGACTTCCCTTGTAAAACTGAAGTAGGCAAGCGATGATTAAATAAACTGCCATTTGAAAAGCCTCAGTCCAATAAGAATAAGAAATATGAGCTTGAGCCAAAAGAGTCAAACTCATTTCAACAATGTGTCTATGCTTCCGTTCAGCACGACCATGTTGAGAAGAGGTATAAAGACATGTAAAACGCATAATAATACAAAGATTGTGCGCGAGAGGAATGAGAAGCTTATACTCGGTCCCATTGTCACACTGAATTGATTTAATCTTAGTATGAAATTGAGTTTCAACCATTTTTTGAAAATGTTGAAAAGCAACCACAGTTTCTCATTTGTTCTCGAGAGGGTATAACCATGTATATCTATTGCAGTTATCAATAAAGTGAATATAATACCGGTAGCCAAGAATAGGTTGTATAGGAGAGGACCCCATAAGTCAGTATGAATCAATTCAAATGACACAGAAGCATGAGACAAAGACTTAGAAAAAGACAATTTTCTTGATTTTCCATATTGGTGAGCCTCACAAACAAAAGTGTCATTAACATGAATTTTGACATTACAATCAATCAAAATTTGTTGTAAAATCTTATTGCTTGGGCGACCAAGCTTGTAATTCCAATTCCTAAAATTCTCATAACCCCTGGTAGCAAAAACTGAGTGTGCTTGAGCCTTAATTGTGCTCATTGGATAGAGCCCTTGTCTTGGAGTGCCCTTCATTAGTAGAGACCCTGTTCTTTGATCCTTCACAACACAACCCTTATTAGTAAAAATAACCCCAATAGGATTATCTGAAAGAAGCTTATTCACACTTAACAAATTTTTAGTGACATATGGAACCACTAACACATCATTAAGTTGCAGATGAGAATCAGAACAAGGAATTGAGGCAGAACCAATTCCATGAACAGCAACAGTAGATCCAGTAAAAGTAAAAAGACGAGAGCAAGGCTTACCCACTGAATGAACAGAGTCAAGGGGAGATGAATCAGAGGCAATGTGGTGATTAGCGCCACTATCAAGATACCAGTCAGAATCCGTGGCATCCAGGGCATCTACATGATACACCTGAGGAGGAGAACGAGTAGGATGTCAAAAACTCCGATCAAATCTCTTGAAGCAATTAACAACATTGTGACCAGGTTTCTCACATGGGGCACAGAATGGACAAGAGGAGGAATTGGATCTTGAGTTACCATTTGAGCGTCCTCCTCGAGAACGAGTTCTACCTCCCCCTTGACCACCTCGCCAAGGACCACGCACAGGAGGCCAAAAGGGGTCAGAGTTGGAAATAGCCACATTAGCGCTGGTTTGCAGAGAGAGTGAGGAGAAGCTATGTAATTGCTCTAGACGATTGTCAAAAGCTAAGAGAGCAGACTGGGCATCAACCCAGGTTAATCCATCTTGATCAACAAGTTTAAAAACCACAACATTATACTCACTTTCCAAGCCATTGAGAGTGTGGAGGATGAGCTCAAAACCAAGGCAAGGTGGTTAGAGATACGTTTCATTTGAGCAAGGTAGTCCGCCATAGGTTGACCAAGTTTCCGAGTGCTATGAAGCTCGGAGCAATAAATCATAAGACGGGACTTGGAGATGGCAGAGGTGAGTGACCGAGCCTCAGTCCAGAGCTCGTAGCCATCCGAAAGTGAAGAAGTCGCGTCGCAACGTCCTAGGTCATGGTGTTGCAAAGCCAGCTGAGAAGCATCCTGTCGACTGAAAACCACTCCTCAAAAGTAGGATTGGAGACCGGTGTAGAGGGGGGCGGCACCATCGTCTTCATTGGTGGGACAGGAGCAGCACCGTCGAGATGTGATTGAAGCTGGTTGCCTTCGATGAGAGGCAAGACAACAGAGACCCAAACCAGATCGTTCGTCCGATCCAACTTGATCGACGAGGTTTGGCTGGACGATTGAAAGAGGGCATAAGTGGAGTGAGCAATGGAGGAAATGGTGGAAGGAGCGGTGGGTGAAGAAGTTGCACCAGAAGAGAAAGAAGGGGACGATGCCGTTGGATATGAGTGACTGAAGAGAGAGAAAGAATAATAAAGAAAGAAAAAGGTGGCTCTGGTACCAAGAAGAGAAAAGACAAAAGTTGAAATGAATTGCCCAAAAGATAATTATCTCCTTAGGTCACTGTGCTTTATATAAAGAGAACACATATTCGGATATTGTTACAAATAAATCATAGCCATACATGTGGTAGGCTACAGCTAGCATATCTGTATACAATATTAACAATCATGTACAAGACACTAATTACCTATTAGTCCTATATTGGTTCCAATCCATAATATAACTAAGCCCATTCATTACAATATTCCAATCCTTTTGCAACTCCACTCCACTATATTCTCATATAAGCGAGAGGTAATATAATAAAACCTACTAAGGAGAGGAAAGATCAATTTGGTCAACTTTTGCAGCGTGATTTAATTTGATGTTGGTTGGAGTGGGTCTCTGACAGAGATAAAGATTAAAGTTGTCCATGACCTCGACAAGAATATGCATTGACAAATGACAACACTTTTCTTTTGGTTTAATTGCTTCTATTTATTCCAATTTTTAAGTGTAAATTAGGTGGACAATGATTTTTTTTTTTTAGGATGCAATGAAGATTTTGAGTATAGTGTGTACTCTCAAAACTCAAGCAAAGACACCGATGATTTTTTATAAAGTGATAATTTGACTTTATTTTTATTGTGCCCAAAGAAAAAAACAATATGTTTTTATATGTTTTATGGAGTGACAGTTAAAGTTATTTTTTCACAATGAACTAGAGCTGAGAAATTGGGCTGAGCCCGTTTAAGCCCTGACCCGTCAAGGGCCAGGCTTAAAAAATTGATGAGATTTTTGAAATTCCATGCACGGGCAAGCCGTCAATTGGCGGTTCCAAAACTTTTTACGCAATCGCTCTTTCTCGGATTCAATTAGAGGGCGAATTCGATTGCTTGGCCTGCGCAGCAAGCCCTAAAGGGCCACGGGCCAGCCCGTTAGGCCCTTTTAACTGTAGTTTTTTTTTTTTTTTAATTACTCAAAGTGTTCAGCCGCTGATTCTTATATTCCCTGTATCTTCTTAAAGAAAAAATAGAGAGTTTCAGCTAAGCTTTGAAACTGATAATGTTACTATAGTCTTTCATATAAAAAATTAGATAACTAATTTGTGAGTATTAAGAAAATTAGTTAAATTGATCACTCTTATTAAACGAGTGTTGATTTCACTAAAATATATTTTTTAATAATGAGCGTGAGAATTATCCATTGACGGAGCCCCTTTAAATAGGAAAATTTAGGGAAAATTAATAATTTGGGAGAAAAAAATATAGTGTTATTTTATATTATATTCAAGATCTAAGAAACCCATTATGGCTCTAATATGTATTTAATACATATTCTTGAAAATTAAATTATTATTTATAGTTAGAGTGAGGCACGCCAGTAGCCAGAGAAGTCTCTTGAACGTGGTGGTCTAAGCTGCATATTTGCATTACTTAGTTGCTTGCTTTTACGGTTAACAGGTTTCTCCTAATTAACTGATTAAGTAGCCTGGCCTTTTTTTTCCTCAGCTGCGTATATGATTGTAATAGATATAGTGTCTTTCGTACTGATCTGTTGGGTGTTTTTGGCCAAGTGAATTTTTTTATTCATGAATCCTAAACTCTCTAACTACTTTACTAAGAAAAATAATTAAGTCTTTTCCGCTCAATCCTGACCTGTGGGTTCTATTTGTTTTTTCTACTATTATTAATTGATTAACAGGTTAAATTTACAATTTTTAGGGATAGGTCTCGTTTCAATTAACTTAACTAGAATTGCAGCTAATTCTAAGACCACTAATATTCTTCATAACTATACTTCCTCTAGTTTTTAATGTAAGACATATTTAAGAAATTGAATTATGTTCTAAATATAAAACATATTTTTCATATTTATGGATGTGTTGATGATATGAGGCGAAATTCAAGATATTCTTACTCATGAACCAGGCTTCAAAAAAGCAAAAGACAATCAAATGTCGTTGAAATTGATGATAATGGCGAAGATGACGACAATGTCATCGATCGTCATCGATGTCGCTTAGTGGTATGCTTCTTATGTTTTATGTGAGTTATTTGTGAACATAATTTACTTTTGATTATGAATTAGTGACCTGTGCTTATTTGTTGGATGATTCGTGTTGTTTGGATATTAATGTTGACAACATTTATTTGATAAATTAGAATTTTAATTGTTGTATTTACTAATTATATTTCTTTGGAAAAAATAGAAGAAAAATAGTTAAAATTTAGAATAGTAACTTAGGGCGCGGAGGGCTAATCTTAGCCCTGGTGCTTTCTTGGCTCGGACTTTAAAATACAGATGTTTTTTTTACTCCGGACCCTAGAGGGCCGGCCCTGTTAGGCCTTGGCCTTTCACGGGTTGACCCTAATTCCGAGCTCTACAATCAACACATGATTGGTGAATGAACATGTGTTTTTGGAGTGGAGCACTTTGTTGTTTCTGTGTAATTTTTCCTAAAACAACGTGCCAAACCTCTTCTTGGTTTTTTTTTTAAAATAAAGAAAGAAAGTACTCAATCTTAAAGAGGTGGGTTAATTGATTTTTCCCCCCAAAAAAGTTAATAAAAAAAAGTACTCAACCACAGGTGCATGCTGTTGAAGACCGTATTTAGGTCCGTACATGAGTATTGCCTGTTTTTACGATGTTTGAGGTAACTATATATATTAAATAAATTTTATCCCGACTTATAAAAAAAATGCTTAAAAAAACACTTTTTTGAGAATGAGCCCAATTTATAACATGCACTATTGTGACTACATTATCTTTTATCATCCTCTTCACCATTTCAAGTTAGTGCCTATTACAGTATGTGAACACTTTACTTATTGTAATCCTTTTCCCTTTTCTTCTCAGGTAAAATGAGGGTAATTATTGTATGATACATATACGTTGGCAATTTTTTTTTTATTTTTTATTTTTTATTTTTTATGATGCATAATTTGTAAATACTACTAAATAGTGGCATAGTAATCATTAATGTTTTGAGAAGATAATGTGATTCACTAACTTGTTTTAAGGATCTCATACATTAGTGGATTGAAACAAGATTTTATGACAAGTAGGGAGGGGAAGTACCATGATTTAGTTATATTGACTTGGAATATGAAACTCAGCTTAGTATGATCACCTCAATAAAATTTATATACTCCATTTAGTTCACAATACAAGTCACCATAACAAATTTACTAGAGTTAAGAAATGACAGTCAATCATTAAATCTGTTTTAAAAGAAATTTGTTTCAACTTTACCCATATTAAATAAGGTTATGAAGGGAAGAGAAAAATATAATTAGTCACATTAAAATATTATTTGCAAGGATAAAATTGATAAATAAGTATTAATTACTCATTATGTGATTTACATGTATTGTGGACCAACAAATTCTAAAAGTGAATGAATGGAGTACATGTTTGTTATACTCCATCTGGTTTGAAATATAAAAGCCAAACTTGTAAGGGGTTTAGTTTTATATAAGAGCTACTTTGTTTTTTGTCTCATCATTTAATGTTTTTTTTTTCCAATTTTACCCCTAATTAATTATGTATCTTTCTCATTTATTTTTTTCCGCTCCTTCTCTCTCATCTTTTTGCACTCATTCTATCCCCACCCACCCTCTCCATAAATAGGAATTTTTTAGGAAAGTAAGTTATTATTATTATTTTTTTTATAAATTTATTATCTTTAACTAATTTTAACTAATTTTTTCAATTGCATAATTTAGTTATTTGGTTGTATATTTTAAACCGGAGGTAGTATTTTATAATAAGATGGAGAAGAAGACAACTTTTCTTGTCGACATTTTTTAATTGAAATAGCTATATCTCCCCTACGTTGCATGAGGAGTGTTGCTTAATGTGAGATATACTAGAACTATTAGAACAAAATTTAGTAAGAAGTTTTATTCATTTGGAAAATTATGAATGTACTCTTTAGAAATCCTATTGGTTGTTTATGAAGTTAATTACTACTATCATTTTTTAAAATAAAATTTAATTTAAAGTTATATATCTCAGTTAATATCTAATTATCATTACACGTTAAATAAGAGTTATTGTCATATTAGTATACTGATTAATATACTAATAAAATTTCTTTGATATATTTATAAATGGGAAAACTCAAATGAAGGACCTGGAGGAAAAAATATTTATTAAGAAGGACCATAAAAATTGTAATTACTTAGAAGGACGAAATATCATAATAGAAATTTAAAATTACTAAATTGTCCTTAATCAAACCTCCTACATTATCTATTGTATTCATAAATAAAAAATGAACTAAAATGAAAATTAAAACCGTCAATCATCCATATGTAATATTATAATATCTCCCTTTTTAATTTTTATTTTTCATCATGTTTTATACTCATGTAAACTATTTGGTTCAACTCATATTTTTTAAAATTTTAATTTTTAACAAGTTCCACATTCATATAATCAATAGATAATTTAATTAAGGAACATATCATCAAGTTGTCATATTTGTATTATCAAGTATCAATGTTAGTAGAATACCAAAAAAAAAAAAAAGTATCAATGTTAATATCAATTAAGCACTTTTTATAAAAATAAAAACTAAACTCATTCTATATCTTTTTTCAAGATATAATAGATTTCTTTTTTATTTTATTAACATTAAATCAATTTTTAGCCCACATAAATTTCATCTAAAATAAAAATAAATTATATTAACGCTTTTGGTTTAAGATACATAGTAAATTATAAAAGACCTCAATTTTGACTAAAATTATATAAATATATTTTTAATTAAATTTTTTTTGTTGATTTTAAGAAATTATAATTTTGAAAAAATTGAAGAGTGCATAATTTTTTTCCATAGATATCTGTGCAAATTGTGAAAGAATAAAATTTTAGAAAGCTTTTATTTAATTTAGTAAAATTTAGAATTTTGTATTAGTTTTAAAAATAAAATATGAGAGAGAATGTAGGAGGGATGAATAAGATTTCCCTAGGGGCATTTTAGTATTTTAAATTTTAAATTTTTGTATTTGGTCCTCCTAAATAATTGCAATTTTTATAGTCATTCTCGTAAATATTTTTTTCCTCCAGGTCCTTTATTATAATTTTCCCTTTATAAAAATCTACTGTACATATGAAAAATAATGAATTTTTTTATGAGTTATATTTGCTCAGGGGATAATTATTATCATCCATGAAAGTCAAAAGTCAATTTTATTTTCAAAGTCAACAATATTATTTTGAAATATTTTTAATTTCTCGATTAATAACCTAATTATAATTGACTAGCATTGATTTTGTAGTCAAAAGCCAATTTTATTTTCAAAGTCAACAATATTATTTTGAAATATTTTTAATTTCTCGATTAATACCCTAATTATATAATTGACTAGCATTGATTTCGTTTTCAATGCTTGTTTTTTTTTAAAAGCGATGATGATTCCCTGTTTCACTCTCGTGATAAGAGTCTTCAATATTGATCTCATCAATATTTATGGACAAACAATACATTTGGAATAAAAAAATAGATGATATTAAAATAAATGCATGATTTATTATGATTACAAATAATATTGTTTATTGTGCATGCAATAAAAAAAATTGTCCAATCATAAAGACTGAATTATATAGTAAATATTACACACATTATAAAACAATACTTTAGAACCATAAACTATCCTTTTATGCTTGTAGAAGCTTCAGAAGCTCAACATGTTATATATAAACATTCCCATGCAACATAAGGGTAGCAAACTAGCAATACTTGTTGTAATTATTTGCGGTATTAATATTGTAATTGTAAATCAATTTTCAATAACTTCATTTTATACACCTTTGCGGTATTAATACAATTAATGAAGACATAATTTTCGTTCACCAATAATAAAAATTGGGAATAACTATTTAGAAATCAAATCATTATCATTAGGACATAATTTTCAAAAATTATTTCACTAATAACATAATTATTAATATAATTTATGGAGATCCCTACAATTATGGAAGGTGAAGTTCCTTGCATGCTTGGATCACAAATGTAGAATTATTAATATAATTATAATTCCTAATTTAATATCTAATTTGAAATTCAATTTATTTCCTTTATTATATTCAAAACCCAATAATTATGCATGAAAAATTTTGATGGTTATAAATATGAAGTAAACCGTTTAACCTAAATTTGATCACATTAATATAATTTTTAATAAAATTTATTGCATTAATAACTTAGTTATGGAGATCCTTAAAATCATGGAATATATAAAGCTCATTGGTATGCTTGGACCACATTAATATAATTATTGATATAATTGTAATTCATGATTTAGCGTATAATTTCAAATTCAATTTGCTTCCGTCCTCATATTCAAACCCCAATAATTGCCTATAGAGAATTTTGATGGTGTGATTATCTACCCTGTCAACCAAATATAAAGTAAATCGTTTAACTCAAATTTGATCACATTAATTTATTGCACTAATAACCTTGTTATGGAGATCCCTTCAATCATGAAATATGAAGCTCCTCGCTATGCTTGGACTGCATTAATATAATGATTTAACGTATAACATCAAATTCCATTTGCTTTCTTTCTTATAGTCATACCCCAATAATAACGGATGGGCAATTTTAATGGTGTGATTATCCGATCCCTTTGTGAGTTAAACAATTATCCGATCGGGTATCATTACAAGATTTCTGATATAAAACTGATGGTTAAAAGCGATATAAAACTTCCCAAAAAATTGTAGAAGATTTTAATGGCCTTATATCTAATAATATATGAAAATTTCCTTGCAACTAGGAGGTTGCATGCTTGATTCTGCTTCTAATCTCAAACTTATTATTAGTATTTTATCCTTTTAATTAAATAGCGGGAAAATAAATTTTTAGTCGTCAAGTCAATTTGCGTCGTGTTTTCACTTTGTTGAGCCCGACAAACACGTTAAATGACACGAGGTGATGAAAATTCAACTTTTTTTGACTACGTGCATATAATCTTTTCTGTATCCAGGCACCAAAATGTGGCTTGTTCATTTTCTTTGATCATGTCAAAGTGAAAGTATGTCCAAAAAATGTGTCAAAGTGAAAGACCAAGAGACATTCTTCTCCTTTTTCCCGATTCTATTAAACTTAAACAATTAGGGCATGTTTGAATTAGTGTTGGAAAATCACATTCACGTTAGCGAGATAAAAATCATACTATTCATTTATAAGTCCCATTTGACAAAAAAAGTTGGTCCTATTTAAAATCAAATAAATTGACAATTTTGCCCATATTATTATCAATAAAAATAGACAGAGAATAAAGAGTTGAAAAATACCCATTTATAAATATAAAGTTGAAAATTTACCCCATAATCATTAAAATCATCTCTTATAAAAACTTACTTTATATATTATAAATTATTATAAAAAAAAACTACTAATTCAAACATGCACTTAATAAATTGCACAAGTTTCAAATACTCAGCATTATTTTTTCTCACAACTGTGTATCATAGATACAAAAATATAACCTGATCGTCCAATTCCATGGGATTTTCACATGAATTAAACTGAGATAGGAGGAAATGGCGGAGGAAAATGTAAACAAGTGAGCTTTACAACATATCTGAATTACTCCAAACACACTAACTCTTTGCAATATGTCAATCCTAGTTGAAAATCTAGTTGTTAGCAAAAAGCATCAAAAATAAAGAAAAAAGAACACTAAAGAAAGAAAAATAAAAGCCTAGAAACCCTGAGGCAGTTAATCGATGTCAATAAATATTAGCTTCCAAGCGTAGAAGACTTAAAAAGTTAAACTTCTCTACATGTACAGGTAAACAAGAACAAAGATTCGAATCATGCATCAAGATTATATTGATCCCTTTCATCTTATTTATAAAAGCCTAATAACAGAATTACACGTTTTAAGAAAAAGTTAAAATTAAATGAAAATAATAAATATGTTTTGAAGTAAACTTTTTTTTTTTCAAGTATACCTTTGTTTATAAGGGGAAAGTAATAGAGAGAAATAGAGGAAATATAAATATCAACAACCATTTAATTAATTTAATATATAATTAATGAGGGACACAAATGAAAAAAACTTATTAAATGTTGAAACAACTCTTTATTGGATCTTATAAAATAAACTAAGAACAATTCAAATTTTGAGTTTAAAAAATCATCCGAGTACACACGAAACATGAGTGGAATTTTCATCGTCACACTCATCAGGCCATTGAAGTTGGTCGGCCGACATTAATTCAAGGTTGACGTACTCTCACTGGAAAACTGCAACTATCAAAATTTAAGAGGAAAGCTGCAGCAGTTATGAAGGACTACTAAGTTGTCAATGGCACTGTTTAGCGTTTACTTCCAAGTTCCAAACAATTCAACCCTAAAGGTTTTCTGTTCTTTTTTTTTTTTTTTTGTGGGGGGGGGGGGGGTGTTGGGGAATAAAAGAAGCCTACTTGAATAAAAGTTGGGGAATGACTTAAGAGTTTGAAGGAAGGGACATAATTATCAAGAAGTCATAATGACAATTGAGAAGCATATAATGACAAGTTTCATTATAAAAATGACAATACCTCACTTATTATTGAGACTTTTGGGTAATTACTTCTCTTGGTCATTTTTATAAACAACTTTCTCTTTAATGGCACTAAACGAACAAACAATTAAGATTAGTTAAAAATAATAAATATGTTTAAAATGTAATGTCTTTTTTAAATATGCTCCTATTTATGAAAAAAGCATAAGAAAGAGAATGAGCACAAAATATAAGAGAAAATAGATTATAAATGATTAAATGAAAGAAAATTAAAAGTTAATAAAGATATGCATTTAATATGGGTGAAAAAGGGAAAAATTAGTTTAAATTTTGATATACAAAAACAAGTTGCTTTTATTAAGGACTAAGAGAGAGAGAGAGAAGTTACTTATAAATAGGATTGGAGAGACTAATTAAATCACTTCCTTTAGACCTTATAGTAATTTCCCATGCAAGTTTTCTTCGTTTACTTGGACCAAGTCAACCGGCGTGCATCTGCATGGCTACGTACGTACCATAATAACCAAAGCAAGTCATGTACGATTATTATTAGCCGCTATGTTATTCAGTGCTCCTTTGCCTGGGTTAATGTAATAACTAATAAACTACTATCAAACCAAAAATTAATTTGGATAACTTATTCTTTAGGAGGGGAGACTAATAAACTACTATGAAACCAAAAATTTTAGCTTTGGATAACTTATTCTTTAGAGTGGGGAAAAAAATTAAATTTTAAATTTTTAAAAATATACTTTTCAATATAAAAAGAATTACTTAAAAAATATTATCATTTGCCCCTCAAAATTTAACAGTTTTTAATATACTACTTAGGAAAGCCCAAAATATAACAAAGGAAATTATTTCCAACCAATCCACTCTTTAAATTTAGGGAAAATTACGCTTATTAGGTCCAAAGATGACAAATTAATGAAATTATCAACATTCTAAATATATTACTGCCTTTCTTAAAATTATCCAATGAAATGTCTCATAACGCACTGTTCCTAAAGCGGAACCATGTTAATCTTTATCTTTACTAAATAGTAAGGTGAGTCGCAGATGAACAGTGACCACATTATTTTTTTTTTAAAGTAAATATTTTTCATAATGTATGGAAAATGTGTGAACGAAATTTAATTTTAATAAGACGTGTATGGTAAAAAAAAAAACTAACTTCTGGTCAAGTCAACGATATACTAGCGTTATAAGCAAGGCAAATGAAGTGGCATTATTCCAAAAAGAAACATCGTAGTAAATTCGAAACAATGAAATCAGTTCCACGAATAGTCAGTCAAGTAAACATCAATAGTCCTTGCCCTGTGACAAAAACGCGTAGGAATTAGGAATTCACTCTTCTGAAAATTGGAAATGGTGAGATTAATTTAATTTGCACAAGTCAAGTCAAATAATTTGTTTTCTTGTGCTTAAGGTGGTCGTCCTTCACAGCGCATTTTGTACGCTATTAGCTCGATCAACAAGTTTATTACTTCCTTAATGTCCTTTTTATAACTAACAACTATTAAATTTATGCAGTTTAAGAGGTTAATTAAAAGTAATATATATATATTATATATATATATGGTATGTTTTATTTTGTTCAATTATATCCTAGCTTCACGTGAGGGATAATTGTTGGAAATTTAAAGAAATAAAGAATAATATAAATTTAATGAGGGTAAAAATAAAAACATCATTTTAAAATTTCAGATAAAAAAAATGTTATAAAAAGGACGAGAGAGAGAGAGTATTAAATTTTAGTTGGTGAGAAGAAAGGAAAATATAGCTAGGGCCCGTTTTGGCTCGCTTTTTTCCATGCATATGGACCATTATTGTCTCAATTGAATACTTATAATCTTCTATATATATGTAGACACCCACACACACGACAACACACATTTATTCAAAGACAAAGATATAGTAACAGATCTCATGGAAAGGGCACCAACTTTGAATCTGTACTTACGTTTTCATCTTGTTTTCTTCCAACTTCTCCTTCATGTTGGCAGCGCCACCAACGACCCCAATCCTGGTAAGCTATACCTAATGTTATATAAATCACTAAATCACCTCCAACCGCCATATTTTGTAGCAGTTGTACATAAATCGCTATAAAGCTGAAATCCTACTTCGTGCTTTGTGACACTTTATAGCAGCTCCTTAGAATCGCTACAAACACCAAACCAGATTGCAATGTTTCATCTTTTGTAGAATAACCGCTATAAATCTAGCACCAACTTGTCACCATAAGGTACCAAACTGGCGTCATATTTGTAGTGGTTGAATCTAGCCAACTGTTACAAATTATCATGGCTAACCACTGTGCCACAAGCGATTCATACCGTGACAAATTGGTAGCGGTTTCCTTAAAAGCTACTATAAATCCATAAATTTGTCGCAGTTTTTTTAACAACTACGAACTAATTTCCTACTACAAATCAACGCCTTTTATGTAGTGTATTATTTTAGTGAAGAAGCTGATCACATGCCTTCTTACGTAGGATTCATAAGCATTGATTGTGGAGCAACTCATGACTACATGTACGAGGAAACGGGCATATGGTATCAGAGAGATGAAAACTTCGTAGAAACTGGTACAATTCATAATGTTCTCCCAGGTATCAACCTTGAATATCCTTATTTTGGGGGCCTTCTAAGCACATTGAGAAGCTTCCCAGAAGGAAAAAGGAACTGTTACGCCCTCAAACCAAAGCAAGGCAAGCACCATACTTATCTCATCAGAGCTTATTTTGCTTATGGAAATTATGATGGCAAAAATCAAACTCCAACCTTTGACTTGTACCTTGGCGTCAATCACTGGGACACTGTTGACTTGAGAAATAATAATGATTATCACATTCCTGAGATTATTCATACTCCCTCAACAGACACAATTCATGTGTGCCTTGTAAAAACTCTTGAGGGAGTACCTTTCATTTCTGCATTGGAGCTTCGACCTCTGAGCAATAATATTTACCAAACTCCATCACCTTCTCAATCACTTTTAGTTTCTCGAGGAAGATTTGATGTTGCCTCCACCAGTTCCGTCACACACAGCAGGTGGCTCCATTTCCTCGAACACTATGATCTCTTTATGTTTGTTCCTTTCTTTTTGCAAATTATATTTGATATTTTTTGTGTTTTTATAAATACTGAAGCACAACCACTTAATTATCCGACCTAGTTTCGCTGCTAAGTAAAGTGCTTAGCACTCTCTCCCTGCTAAGCGGATTTGGGCGGTCTAAATCTGATTTGAACCGTTTAGATTTAAGTTTTTTTTAAAATGATGATTTTTTAAATAAAAAAATGTTGTTTTAAAATATAATAGTTAAGGGATTATCTTTGTTTATACCCATAAAAATAATTTTCTTAAGAAAATATAGATTTCAAAAAAATCAGATCGGGACTATACGGCCTAGATCTGCGTAGCTTTCCTTGCTAAGAAAATCTGCTTTGCTAAGAAACCAATTCCTTAATTATCACGTATTCATTGGTCAGATAAGAATTTGAGTTATGACGTCAGATGAAGTTAATTTGTGCGAAGAATTTTCTCCATTTGCAATTTGCAGCGTCAAGCAATAATTTTCTTTTTTGTTTGTTTCTCCAAGCGTGTAAGATATAACTGATTATATATTATTTTGATTTGTTTGCCATTTTCTTAAAGAACTATATTTACAGCGCAAAAATGTGCATGCATGCTTTACTAATGTTGATACAAATATTTTATCACTTATGAATGATGCAAGTGCAGGTACAGGGATGACATCTATGATCGTATGTGGCGTAGAATCAATGCTAAATACTTCATCAATGGAGATAAATATACAAATCCTGCAAACACAAACGATTCTTACAAATTACCAACAGAAGTATTGAAATCTGCAGCCCTGTCACTCAATCTCTCCTATCCAATAACGTTTGACTATGACTTTGGATGGAAAGACCTTGACAGATCCTCCGAATATTATGTCTACTTTCACTTTTTAGAAATTCAGAAGCTTCCCCAGGGGCAAAAGAGAATAATCAATATAACTCACTACTAGAAATTTTACATATAGCGACGGAATTTGCTACGGAATTTATTCCGTAGAAAATTCAAGAAACTTTGCGACGGAATTGAGTTTCCGTCGCAAATAAAAAATTTGCGACGGATTTTAAATCCGTCGCAAAGTTTGCGACGGATTTAAATTGCGTCGCAAAAAGTTGCGACGGAATTTAAATCCGTCGCAAACTTTGCGACGGAATTCGAGATCCGTCGCAATTGGTATCCGTCGCAAATGGGCGGCCTTTTTCGAAGATGTTGCGACGGATTCAATATCCGTCGCAAATTTTGCGACGGATAAGGAATCCGTCGCAAAGGCGGCTAAAATGGCGCCCTTTTTTTGGCTTTTTTGCGACGGACGTGTTGTCCGTCGCAAAAAGCAATTTGCGACGGACTATTCCGTCGCAAAGGGCGGCATAAATGCCGCCCTTTTTGCTTTTTGCGACGGAATCCAGTTCCGTCGCAAAAAGCATTTTGCGACGGACTCATGGCCCGTCGCAAAATCCATTTTTGCGACGGAACCGGATTCCGTCGCAAAACGAGGTCATTAATGACCTCGTCTTCCTCCTCCCTTCCCCGACTCCATTTTCCCTCGGGTCCCCCCCCCGCGCCGCCCCGGCTCCCCACCCCCGCCGCCCTCGGCCCCCCGGTCGCCCTCGGCTCCCCCCAGGCGCCCTCGGCTCCTCCCCCTCGGCCGCGCCCTCGGCTCGGACCCCCTCGGCTCGCGCCCTCGGGACGGACCCAACCCGCGCCCCGGCTCCTCCTCCGGCTCCTCCGCCCCTCGGCTCCCCCTCCGGCGCCCTCGGCTCCTCCCCCCCTTCATCTCGCGCCCTCGGCTCGCCGCCACCATCTCGCCCCAGCTCCTCGCCCTTCGGCTCCGCCGGTCAAATTAAGTGGTTTTTTTTTTTAACACCTCTAAATAATTTTATTGCGAGATAAAAAATTATTGTAGGTACTTCCCTGACTTAGTATTAAGATCTTCACAAGGGAATTATCAAACAAATCCTAACACTTATAATTTTACAGGTTAGCTTGAAGTATATTTTTTTGCTTATAGTTATATGATATTTATGTTAGATTTGCTTTGTTACATAGTGGAAATATGTATGTTGGCAGAAGATTATCAATTATATGAGTTTAGATTTTTTTTGTTTTGTTTTAGTATCTTCTTTATTTGAATCTATTAATTACATAAAGATCTCTATACGCAATGTGTTTATTAATTTGGATTATAGTTATAGTGTGTAGAAGATTTCATGATTTTTTTAATTATTGAGTTTTAATAATTTTGATTTTTTTAATCTTGCATTGTTTTTTGGGACGAAAATAAATTACAAAAGTAATCAAAGCCTTATACCGCTAAACCAACCCTATGTTGGTAATAATATTTTATTTTAATTAGTTTACTTTGTGTACATGTTATTTTTTTTTTTTTTTTTTTTTGTTCCCTTTAAAATAAAATATTCCCAAATGTATAGGATATTAATTTATCTAGCACTTTTTATGTTAGGTGAAAGTATACTTTTTTTTAAAAATATTTTTATAGAAAGTTTGTACTTTCAAGGCATTTTTAGTATTTTCAATATTAAAAATTTATTAATTTACTAATTTTTTTTTTTTGGAATTTTAAGTTTGCAACATAAACTCACGCTTAAATGAAAAAAGGAGCAAAAAATTGCAATAAACATTAGAAGTCGTAAAAAACGAAAATTGGAAAAAAAATTTATTCGGCTAAATATTCTTTATTCTTTTTAAAAATATCTTATAAATATTCCTCAAAAAGTATACATGGAAAAAAAATACCAATTGCACTTTAAAATTTCAAATCAATGGTTTATTTATTAAAATAATTTGTAAATTGATAAATTTTATATTAAATACTTATTCCGTTGAATTGACCACTTTTATATATTTGTTGCATGTTGAGATGTTAATTAATTTAGTAACCGAACTAGCTAGGAAATATGGAAGGCAACCATGATAGAAGTTGGATGTACAATCGTCTAACTGATAGAAGACAACTAACTCTAGCATTCTTAGCGGGTTTGAAAGAGTTCATCGAATTTGCTTTGGCACATTCATCTAATTCAAGTAGGGAGATCAGGTGTCCGTGTGTCAAATGTAGGTGTTTAAGATTTCAAGATTTTGAGGAGGTTAAAATCCATTTGTGTAAAAAGGGCTTCATGAAAGATTATGAGTGCTGGGAATGTCATGGCGAAGTCCGACAGACACCGAGTGGCTATTACGGGGACAGTAGTCATCGAGACAACCTTAATCAATATGAGCAGTTGGTTATGGACGCAGCGGGACCATCGATCAGCCAATATTTTGATCCCGTTACCCATGATGAACCGTCATACATGGGAGACGAAATCGATACACATACTCCACCATCATACATGGGAGAGGATCCTCATCCGGAAGCCGATAGGTTCTATAAAATGCTCCAAGAAGCACAACGTCCGTTATAGGAAGGTTGCGAACACTTTGAAAATAGTGAATATTCATCACTATCGGCTACCCTAGCAACACTAAGCTTGAAGACTGATCACCATATGAGTGAGAGGAACTACAACGAAATGATGCAGATCATAAGCAAGGTTGTTCCCAAAGACAATAATTTGCCGAAGGATTTTTACCAAGCAAAAAAAAGGTGAAAGAGCTTGGGCTTGGATGTGAAAAAATCCATTTCTGCCCTAGAGGATGTATGTTGTATTACAAGGATGATCTTGGTGACCAGTTGTAAATTTCGTGGACATGATAGATATAAAGTTGTGGGGAAAGGAAGGAAAATGACCGTCAAGCATTAAGGAAGATGTGGTACTTTCCTCTGGTTACCAGACTTCAGAGATTGTATGCATCTGAACAAACAGCTACTCACATGAGATGGCATCGGGAGCATCACAGGGATGAAAACTTTGTGACGCATCCATCCGAGGCCTAAGCATGGCGTAAATTTGACGAGGTGAATCCTTCCTTTGCTATGGATCCCCGTAATGTCCGTCTTGGTCTATGTTCGGACGGGTTTGCTCCTTTTGACAATACGGGCGGGAATTATTCTGTTGGCCCGTCATTGTGACACCGTACAACCTCCCACCTTCTATGTGCATGAGAAGAGAGTTTTTGTTCCTTAACGCGTTAATCCCCGGGCCATCCAACCCAAAAAAAGAAGATAGATGTGTACCTCGGGCCTTTGATAGACGAGTTGAAGATGTTGTGGAGTGAAGGGGTTTTGACGTATGATATATCATTGAGCCGAGAATTTCACAATGCGTCGCCTTAATGTGGACGATAAATGACTTCCCGCATATGGTATGTTGAGTGGGCGGCAAACGTCGGGAAAGCGGCATGCCGGTATGTCTTGAACAGAACATGGGTTTTAGCTTGCAACACAGTCACAAAGTCTGTTGGTTTGACAGGCACCGACGAAATAGAAAAGACTTTACGCGAAATGTTGTCGAACAAGCAGATCAACCTCGTCGTTTAAGTGGCCAAGAAATATGGGACGGGGTCAAGTATATTCAAAGTGTCGAAGAGGGGGCTGCTTCAAAGCGAACCTCGAGGGATATGGCGTTGATCATCATTGGAACAAACGCAAAGCATCTTCGGGAACTACCATATTGGAAAGATCAATTGTTAAGACACAACCTCGATGTCATGCATATCAAAGAGGAATGTGTTTTGCAATATTTCGTACCTGTGATGGACACCAAGGGCAAGACGAAGGACACGGTCAACGCAAGACTAGACATAGAAGCGATTTGCAAAAGGCCTGCTTTGCATTTGCGAGAATGGCACGGGACGGATTTCCAAACCTAGAGCGCCTTACACATTCAACAAAGAGCAAAATTTAGAATTGTTGCAATGGGTTAAAGATCTGAAACTCCCGGACAGTTATGCGTCAAACTTGAAAAGATGTGTCAACATGCACGAGGGGAAGTTATTCGGGATGAAGAGTCATGATTGTCATGTTTTTTTTCCAGAGATTGTTGCCGTGGGCCTTCAAAGCACTACCGAATCATATATGGTCTATTTCGACTGAATTTTCCATGTTCTTTAGAGAAATATGTGCTTCGAGCTTAATGTTGAAAAGTTACGACACCCGGAGACGAGCATGCCCATAATGCTATGCAAGTTAGAGATGGTGTTTCCTCCTAGCATGTTTGACTCAATGGAACACTTGCCTGTTCACTTGGCCTACGAAGCAAGGGTAGGAGGGCCACAACAATATAGGTGGATGTATCCGTTTGAGAGGTAATACATATATGTCTTTCGTCTTGTTATTAATTGACCGACATGGTGCTTTAATTTATAAATACCCTCGATATTCCATTGTAGGTTTTTACGCACACTTAAACACAAGATTAAAAATCCAAGGTACGTTGAAGGATCTATCGTTGAAGCATATCTAGTCGAAGAGGCCGCAAAATTTGCGTCATACTATTATCCCCCGAAATGATGACAAGATGGAGAGGGGTACCCAACGATCTTTATTTGGTGATACGAGTGATCAAATATCAATATTTAATTATCCAGGGCGAGTCGTGGGAAAACATTGGAGGTCAACTCTTGACGGAAGAGATAAGCAAGTAGCGAGTGGTACATTCTAAACAAGCGTGAAGAGGTCGCCCGATACTTAAAGTAAGATTTTTTTTCTATTACGGTAAATATTAAAGTATTAACTTCAGTTCTTTGTTACAGTTTCTACTCTAATTGGGTCCGATCGGACAATCCTTCAATGTCGGTGTCACAAGTTGATCAATACACGAACTCTGAGTTTCCAAAATGGTTTCGTCAATATTTCATGAAAAATCGACCAGATCCCACTAAAGTTGCGTGGAGTTTATCTTATGGAGCTGCAATTAGTGTTACCCGATGCAACAAATATATAATCAATAGGTATCGATTTTCAACTGTTGACGCGGACGCAGGTACACTATGTTGCAATTACGGTGTATGTTGTCGAGGTGACCAAGTTGGCGGGGTGGAGACTAACTACTACGGGAAGTTAGTTGACATAATTCAACTGAGTTACCCGTGGGACAAGGTGGTGACCCTTTTTAAATGTGAGTGGTTTGATAACAGTCCGCGTGGGACAAAAGTGGACAAACATGGAAATATTGAGATCCACATTTGGACAAGGAGATATACGGTTAGTTATGACCCATTCATCCTTGCTCAACGGGCGAGAACAAGTTTACTATACATCATACCCCACATCCCGCCAAGGGTGGGTGGGAGTTATCAAAACCAAAGCACGGAATATTATACCTAAGTCGAAAGAGTCGGAAGCAAATGACGGCATGAAGGAACCGTTCCAAGCTGATGTGGAACATGTATTGCCCATAAACATCTTCGACGACGAAGTACCAAGGAATCTCTTTGATTCTCGCGGATTTAGAATTGATTCCTATACAAATTGACGATCGGAATCGAGACGATGAGGCGAAGTGATGTACTCGATAGTGAATGCGAGTTCGATGACTATGAGACTTCGGAGAAGCCGTGCAAGCGAGATGTCGATGAACAAGGAATCGTCCGGTTGATTTGTGTTAGTTCTTTGTTTCTGACGATCTGTTATACTACATACATTGTTACTTCGCTACTATAATATTAACCAAATATCTTTTTATTTATTTATATTTTTTGACATTATGTCTATAAGTGTTCGAGAAATGGAGCATCCGGGAGGACGTTCAAGTAGTGGACGTGGTCGTGGTCGAGCCCGACCCCTTCCTATAAGAGGGGGTAGGGCGACGCCATTTGCTCCCTCGGAGGTAGAGGGTCGAGCACTTCCCGGAGGTGCCATTTGATATGTCATCTTCACCGTCGGGTTATAATGCATCTTCACCGTCGACGCTTCATATGTCGTCATCACCGTCTACCCACACCGATCCACAAAGCAAAGGAGACAACGGGTTTACTTTACCATTTCGATTGATTTACGTATTTTTAGTTTCTGAAATCATTTATGTACAAATATCTTCAATATTTCACATTCCTTCCTTAGCACACCGGGTCGCCTCATAGTCACGTCGGGGAAGAATGGAGTTCCTCGATACACCAATATGGGGCACAACTGGATCCTTCGATAGGGAAGCTTTGGATCTGTCGACGCGATGAGTAAGTCATGCCAAGTTACCAATAATGTTACAAATTTCTTCTCTAATTGATTTGTATGCTAATATTTGCATGATGTCCTCTGTCTTGACATTGTGCCTCATAATCCGGTGGGGATTTCATCTCGACCCAATTATTCCGTAATTACAATCATCCTTGGACCAAGTGGAAAGAGATTCCTAAGGACAATCGAGATGCTTGGTTCAATGAGTTCTTGGTAAGTTATTTGTTTTATGGTTATTAATTAAGCACTTTTAAAATTTGGAGCACTAATTGTTCGTTATTGATTTTCGGGATAATCATATGTCGTTTTCGAACATCGTGAAGATCTGAAAAAAAGCTTATAACCACGGGGGGTGTCATTTTGGTTGTCTCAAAAGCTTTATTCATTGAGACGAGCAAGAGGCAAGAAAGATTGGATTCCACAGATGACAGACGAATTATTTGACGGTTGGGCCACCGATGCGAAGTTTCATAACACAAGTGCGAAAAATAAGGAAAATAGGGCTAAAATGGAAGGACCGTCATATGTTGGCGGCTCCATTCCAATTAGTGAGCATCGACGAAAAGTTGTAAGTACATGTTATTTTCTATTTAGGTATCCAATATTTTGTACTTTGAAGTGATTAATTAATGTCATCATTTGCGTTTGCGGTTAGAGTGGGGGAAGTTCTGTAGGATCGATTGAGTGGGTTACCTTTGAGCGCACCCATTCCGGCGGTTTGAAGGGAGTGAGAGGCGTGGATTAACCCAAAGGCGCGGCAAGTAGCGGTTAGACATTTATTTCCTTTATTACTTATTTTATGCACCACCATATTTATTTCATTTTACATGTCTTATTTGTTATGTATTTTTGTACTTGTAGGAAACCTTTCAGAAGTTGTCACAGGAGAGAGACCCCACATCCTCTCAGTCCGATAACGAGAGTCTGTTCTTTGAGGCTACAAGCGGATTTAACAAGAAAGGGAGAGTCTTTGGATACGGTGCCTCTGCCAGCCGACTGAAGCAAACAAAGCGCTCCTTATGCGACATTGAAGGTGTTTCTTCAGGTAAATGTAATACATTTAATATAGATAATTTCCATTCTCTTTGTCCATTCAAATGAAGTTCAACTAATAAATGTACTTCATAATGTTTTTGCGAGATGAGTGAAGAAGATGAAGGCTTTGGTGCGGGAGCAAGCAACACGAGATGACTCGGGAACGGGGAGGCGTGAGGCGGTGACTCGGGAACGAGGAGATAATGAGGGAGATGATTCGGGAACGAGAGATGATGAAGCGCGAGATGATCCAACAAGCGGAGATGATGCGGCGCGGGCGGTCGAGAACGAGAGATGATGCAGCAACGGATGACTCAAGCGGAGATGATGATACGGATGCGGCTTCAACTCAAGTCTCTAATGAAAGACAAGGGTTCGGGGTCGGCTCTGGTGATGATGACCATCTTTGGTGATGATGATGATCACAATCTTCGCTTGTTTAGGATACTTTTTACTATTTGCTATTTGCAACATTATTATATATATTTTGTTTTCTCTATGTAAACTCTTTGTAATTGTTATTATATCCATGGTACATTACTTTTTGTACTCACTTTTCTGAAGAAAAAAAATTTAAAAAAAATAAAAAAAATATATTTTTTTAATTTATTAGTTTTGCTACGGAATTTTTTCCGTAGCAAATGTTCGCAAATTTGGGAATTTGCTACGGAAAAAAAAATTCCGTAGCAAAATTTGAATTTGCTACAGAAAAAATCCGTAGCAAAATTTGAATTTGCTACGGATTTTTTCCTTTTTTCCGTAGCAAAATTTGCTACGGAATTTTTTTTCCGTAGCAAATTGCGACGGAAATTAATTTCCGTCGCAAATTGCGACGGATTTTCATTTTCCGTCGCAATTGCTACGCCGGTTTTTGCTACGGAAAAATTCGTAGCAAATTCCGTAGCAAACTCGTTTTGCTACGGAAAAAGCTGTTTTGCTACGGAATTTTTCCGTAGCAAAACTTGATTTTTCTTGTAGTGACTGTTGATGGTAAAAACATTTTGCAGCCTATAATTCTTTAATACTTGAAGCCACAAACAATTGTTCCTCAAAATGAAATTCCAGGCAATGTTCGTTTTAATATTGGTGCAGCATCAGGATCCTATGCTCCTCCAATCCTCAATGCTTTTGAAGTTTATCAACTGATATCTCCAATACCACCCCCAACGGACGAAAGAGATGGTACAATAAGCTTTTATTCCTTATTCAATTGTTTCCTACAGTTCCAATAATGATGACTTGATCTATTTTTGTTGGGTTAACATGGTTGTTGGTCCTTATAGTTTGATTGAATTTTGATTTTGGTTCCTGTAATTTTAGATCGATGTTTTGATTCTTATAGTTTCATAGAGTTTTACTTAACGGTTAGTCCATATACTTTTGTTTTTGAATCCCCTATATTTAAACTCAGACCAAGTCCTTATGAAACTATAAAAACAAAACTAATGATTTGAAACTACATGAACTAAAACTAAAATTTGATTGAACTGTAAGTACCTATGCAATGGTATTGACCCAATTTTAGCTTGTTAATTGACTTATGAGATCTTACTTAAATTGGTAATATCAGTAAATGCTATCATGAATATCAAAGACACATACAAGATCTCAATTTGGATTGGCAAGGAGATCCATGTATTTCAACACTTGCTTGGGAGGGACTAAACTGTAGTTCTGGTATGAATGTTAACAGTGCAAGGATCATCTCAGTGTAAGTCATTTAATTTCACTGGATCCATACACGTTATTGTCCTAGTTTATATTATAATAAGTAATTTAACCATTAAGCATCCCAAGAGTAGTAACCATTAAGCTATAAATTAAATAACAAAACTTCATATATCACTTTCTTTTAATTGGCATCAGAGTTAATTATAACTAAGCACCCAAAGCATGATTCTCTCAAGCAGGAACCTAAGCGCGACCAACTTGGCTGGGCAAATAACTACCTCTTTTTCACAACTTACAGAGTTAGAGTCCTTGTAAGTATATTTGTATATATAGAGTGATTTAGTAATGGCCAATTCTTGGGAAAGTTTCATTAACATGAAAAATATATTTCTGTTTTAGAGATTTGTCATTCAATGATTTGTCGGGATCCGTACCTGAATTTCTAGCTGAACTACCAAAATTGAGATTCCTGTAAGTTTTTAATTATATTTTTATGATTCATTTACAGAAAAATATCTTATTTAATGACTTTAAGCTCACCTAATAGGTGAATATATTTCACAATGCTTTTGCAGTAACTTGACTGGCAACAAGCTCACAGGTTCCATTCCCAAGGCTCTCAAGGAGAAGGCAGATTTGCACTTGAGTTTTTCATCTGTTATATACTTCTGCTTGTTCAATTATGACTAAACTTATATGTGAACCAAAAGTCACAATTATACAACTTGTCCCATAGTTTGGAGGATAATCCTGGTCTTTGTCTGGTGGATTCATGCAAAAACAAGAAGATTGTCATTCGAATTGTTGCTTCTGTTTCTGCTTTAGTTGCAAGCCTCTTGGTTTGTCTAGGAATATGGATCTTCAAAACCAAGAAATTAAAAGGCAAGTATAATGATATGCTCACTTGTTATGATTAAGCATTACTACATGCACATACTAAAGTTTATATATGGCCCAAAAATATATTATTTAGTTTATTTATTATATTATTTTTGAATTAGTATGGAAATATTTGAGATTTCATGGCCAAATTTTTGGCATTCGTAGCTTTCTCTCCATTTATTTTGCTGGCGATTTTTTCCTCCCAATTATCCAGGTGACAGCTTAGTTCTAATTATTTTTACTAATATTGCAGTGTTATTCTGTGTTTCTACAAATGAAGAATCGTTACAACTAAAAACTAAAGCAGTTTCATACTCCCTAATTCTTAAAATCACTGATAAGTTGCAAAACTTAATTGGAGAAGGAGGATTTGGAAAGGTTTATTATGGAACTCTGAAGAACGTTCATGTTGCCGTGAAGTTACTTTCTCAATCATCAATGCAAGGTTTCAGAGAATTTCGATCGGAGGTTAGGATCAATCGACGTCAATAAAAATTAATATATTGAATACCTTAAATACTAAGAAATGTTCAATTTGGATTGCAGGTAGAACTCTTAATGGTCATTCATCATAGACATTTGGTATCTCTGATTGGATACTGTGAAGAAGGTAGTGTGAGGGCATTAATTTATGAATATATGGCCAATGGCAATCTTCAACAACATTTATCAAGTATGTAGCCAAGTGCCTATCAGCGCTTATAGTTTAGTTTCAAATTGATCAGTTTTCAAATGAAAGTGTATTTTTTTTAATCTTTATGTTCATCATGCAGAAGAGAACCCTAATGTTTTGAAATGGAATGAGAGGCTTCAAATTGCATTGGATGCCGCATATGGTAAGGGAAACGATATTTGATTTTTTACTACAAAGATTTGTCCCCTTTCTTTGGCACGTTATGTTTTCCATTATATTGGTATTAATTTTCTGACTGCTATATATATGGATATGTGCAGGATTGGACTATTTGCATAATGGTTGTAAGCCAGCAATAATTCATAGAGACTTAAAGACTTCCAACATTTTACTAAATGAAAACATGCAAGCTAAGATTTCAGACTTTGGATTATCTCGAGCTTTTGCAAATGACATTGATACTCATGTGACAACTCGTCCAGCCGGCACACCGGGTTACCTTGATCCCGAGTAAGTTAAGAAAAAATTTGGAGTGATCGTTTAGAATATGCAATTTTGTTATGATATCTTAACAATTGGTTTATTTTAAACAGATTCCAAAGTTCTGGAAACCTGACTAAAAAGAGCGATGTTTATAGCTTTGGAATAATTTTGCTTGAGCTAGTCACGGGTAAACCCGTATTAAGAAGAGAACTCGGCACGGTTTATTACATTCTGAATTGGGTTACCCCTAAACTTGAAATGGGAGATATCCAATCTATTATAGATCCAAAGTTAGAAGGACATTACAGCACTAATTCAGCTTGGAAATTATTAGAGATAGCTATGTCTTGTACTGCACCATTTGGAGTTGAAAGGCCTGACATAAGTCATGTGGTAGCTGAACTAAGGGAATGCTTGGCTATGACCAAAACCATCGGGAGGGATTCTACCAGTGATTTGGAAATGGCTTCTTTGGTGTCTGATTCAGGCCTTATTCCATATGCCCGGTAGATAATTATTTAGAATTTTAATTTGATTGTTGAACTTATTGGGTTATAACCATTATCTGTAGATTTGGAGCACTTTGTTGTTTCTGTACATGTAGTTTGTCCTTGAACAATATACGGTTTTTAATATAATATGAGATCCAGTTATTGGGACAACAGGTGGTTTTATTGAACAATATACGGATAATTATTTGCGTGCAGTTCAAACTCATATTTGGGCCTTTGAGCAAAAAAAAAAAAACTCATATTTGGGCCCGTCCATGAGTATAATATACTAGAATTTAGTTAATGTTTTAATGAGAACGAGCCCAATTTATACATGCATTGAGACTCCTTCAGGATTTCTACGTAGAGGCCAGTTTATGCACTTTTGCTTGTAATATTTCCCTTTCTTCTCAGGTAAGGGGTAATTATTGTATGATTCATAATTGGTATATACTCCTCCCTGTACTTAATATTGACAAATTTAATTTGAAGAGATTAATTAAGTTGAATAAATTACTTAATTATAGCATATGTTATACGATTTCTCTTTCATACTAATGTGTATAATTAGATTATATACTAATTTATAAGTTTAGTAAGTATGAGTTTTGAGAAAAATGATAAATATAAAAATTTAACTTAATTTATTTATCTTACTTAATATTTTCACACTCGTTAACTAGCTTTACATTAAAAGTTAGCAATAAATAGTGGCCTAGTGATCATTAATGTTTTGAGATGACAGTGCGATCTTTTTTTTGAACACTGAGATGACAGTGCGATTCACTAACTTGTTTTAAGGATCTCATACATTAGTAGATTATATTGAAAAAATGTTTTATGACAAGTGGGAGGGGAAGAACATTTAATTGTACCATGATTTATTATTCAGTATGTCATGGAAGATGAAAATTAGCACAATGTCGCCTCAATAGGTTTTTTTTTATATATGTTTACCGTATTTTATAAGTGAAATTAAGTTAGTGAAAAATACAACTTAAATGATCCCAGAAAGCTACAGAAGAAGTTAACGGCTTTGGAGTCAATGGTATGAAATTTTCCGTAAGTAAGGAGGTTGCGCGTGTTTGATGAGCTTCTAGTCTCTTAATGTTTTCCTTTTAATTAAAAAAAACTAGCAGAAGATTAAATTTTGAGTAAAGAAAATTGGTCTCTTGTGTTTTCACTCTCTTGAGCACTACAAACACGCTAAATTACAAGAGGCTGATGACAATTCAACTCTTTTGACCACTCGTCATCTTTTCTGTAGCCAGACACCAAAATATGGGTTATTCATTTTCTTTGATCATGTCAAAGTTAAAGAGCTAAAGAGAGACTAATAGTTCTATTAAACTTAAACAAAATAAAATGCAAAATTTCAAATAATTAGAATTATTTTTATTTTCTTACAACTGTCTGTATCATTCAATTATAAACCTGATCGTCCCATTCCCATTCCACATAGGATTTTCACATGAATCAAACTGAGCTAAGAGGAATTGGCGGAGGAAAATGTATATTAGTGAGCTTTACAACATATCTTACTCCAAACAATAACTCTTTTTTGCAACAATGTGAATCCTAGGAACATAGACCATATACATTCTTACTTGAAAAAAAATATCTGTTGGCGAAAATACATAAAAAAAAAAAAAGAAAAATAGAAAACCTAGTTCAAATTTTAAAACTAATTAAAAAGACTGTGGGAATAACTATTAAACCATTTTCGTTTTGTTTGAAAATTTTCGTATTAGTTTTAAACCAGTTGTATTTTATTATACACCATCTAGTTCATAATATAAGGCGCTTTTAGAAAAAATAGCTTAGTTAAAAAATAAGTCACTTGTAAGATAATTAATGCTTATTTTTCAGTTTTATCCTTATAATTAATGCTCATTTTCAATTTTGTCTACTCATTAAATTTTTAAACACATTTTCCAATAAAGGTAAAAGTGAAAAATATTTTCAATTTATGAAATATTTAATGAGTTGACTCTCATTTTTATTCTTCGTAAAGTATTTAAGGTGTCTTGTATTATGAACCGGAAGGAGTATATCTTTTGTTGCATGACAACTGACAAGAATAATAGAGGTAGTTATGTCAATAAATGGTAGCTTCCAAGTGTTGCAGATTTTTTTTTTTTTTTTTTTTTTTTGAAAAGATAGAAAGTGTTGAAACTTCAAAGTCAAGATTTTCTACATATGCAAATAAATAACATATGCATGTATATATGTGTGAACAGGGGCGGAGTCAGAAAATGATGTTGAGGGGGTGAAAATTACAGACAAGCACCCAAAGTTTCAAGAATCATATTTTAGCTTCATAAAAATTTAAATATTTTTAGTTTAGTCCCTGTTTGACCCCTATATTAAGGACTACAGTGAAAAAATTGAAACTTTTATGAGGCTGAAATATGATTCCCTAAAATTTTGGGTCATTTTCTATAATTTTAGGGGGTGGGGGCCACCCCTAGCCCCCCCTAAATCCGCCCCTCCGTGTGTGTGTGAATTGAAGGCGTATAAAATTGAGATAGGTTGTTTGTGGAGCTAGTTTCAATGCTCATTGCTACGGTGAGATATAGTTCAAATAGAATTTTAACGGTCCAAGTTTTAAAATTTTCAACTACTGAATTTTAAATAAAAAAGTCATTTTTTTTAAAAAAATGAAAGTTAAGATATTATTTTTATGTATGAATATTGTACATATTAAAATAATTTTTAGAAAAAAAAGTAAAAGTAAAAATTCATTTCGAATCATCTAAAAAATCCTACTAAAAAGTCACATGTTAAAAAGTCCCAAGGCTTCTTCTAGTGTAATTTCATAAAATGTTAATTGTTAACGTGATCGATATATAGTTGTTAACAAGACCGATTTAATTATTAATGGAGTACTTGATTTAGTTAGGATATTGTTATTAACATCTACCGATTTAGTTGTTAATATTCTATTGATATAATTGTTAATGTTCTACCGATACAATTGTTAACGTTTATGAAATAATACGAGAAAAGGCCCTAGGACTTTTTTGACATTTAAATTTTTCTTGAGTATTATTTGATAATTTTTTTACTAATTTGAGCTCTAAGGAGGATTTTCCCCGATTCTATTTACCAAACACCTTCGGGTTCTCAATCACTTTTCGAGGAAGATTTGATGTTGCCTTCACCAGTTCCGCACACACAGCAGGTGATGACTCCAACTTCTTCCCTCTTTTTCCCACGACCGCTTTATTTCTGTACGCACGCTCACTACTACAAAACAAGGCTACGGCATCTTATTTTTTGCACATTTAACGTCCTTTTTCAGTGGGACGCCTATGGGGGCGCAATAGGGAAAACTTACGGTGTCTAATTCTTAGAATTAGACGCCGTAAGTTAAGACTTAAGGCGTCCTATTTTCAAAATTAGACGCCTTGAGTATGACTCAAATGCCTATTTAAGGCGTAACTTACGGAATCTAATTCTGAGAATTAGACTCCGTAAGTTGAACTTAAGGCGTCTAATTTTGAGAATTAGAGCCGTAAGTGTTTTTTTTTTTTTAAAAAAAGTTGCTTCATATATTCACTTTGCCTACAATCTTTTACAAAAACATTCTTACATACCAGAAAGCAACAATCATTTCTTACATATCAGCAAGCAACAATCACCACAATGTGATAAAATAAACAACACCTATGTACTAAAAGATTAGCTCAGCTAACCTTATATTTTTGGCTCGAAAGTGCAACAATAAAGTGTAGCACTGAAACAGAGTTGGACATAACTAAAGTACCACATGCATGTATATATAACAAGGGATAGCAAAGTAGTAACAACATAGTGTAAGTGGCTAACTTCAAATCATCTTAACCAATTTGCTCTAACTAATTCAAGTAGTAACTACTACAACTTCTATGTACAACAATCACTACAAAGTCTCAAAAAGTTGTCTAGCTACCTCCTACTAATTAAGCAATATAAAAACTAACTTCATTCATCTATGTGTTGAAGAAGATATCTAGCCAACATGTTTTGAATCAAATCAATATCTTCCTCCGAATAGGCATCCTCAATACCAAAAATCTGTAAAATGGAAAACAAGGTATAAAATAAATCAATCAGGTGAATGCATTAATTAAACACAACAAAGATGAGAGGGTACAATTTAAAACTCAAGTTATGCATTCTTCCAAATTGAGCTTTCATCTAGAATTAGGAAACATAACAAAGCTGAGGGTACCATTTAAAACCTGTTTTTTTCATGACCAAAAGAGAAGATTTAGCACCAAATCTATCAAAGCAAAGTGGATTTAAAGCCTATGAACCATGCAAAAATAGAAAAATCATTCTTCAAATTGCATCTTTGTGCATAGGGTTAGGGATGCATACTTGTAAGGGCTTCTAGTCTAGAATCAGTAATTTGGCGAGCATCCAAATTAAGTGACTTCAGAGATGAGAGTCCTTAAACCACCATCATTGATCATGTTGAATGACAATTTTATCTTCTCCAAACTAGACAATCTTATAAGAAATCAAATACCAAAAATATCAGCATGGCAAGACTCTTGACGGAAAGATGGTAAGACAAGTTCAAATTATAATCACAATTGCATATACAGGAAACATGCAGAGTCTATTCCCAAAGAATTTGTCATTGACAAGGTTCCAGATTCATCAGTCAATTATTTCAATAAAGATTACAGCAGAAAAAAAAGGCAATTTAAGTAAAGTCGTGAATAAAAGGATTCCATGTCAGTAGCCCTGGAAGATACGTCAACAAGAAGGCATACAATTCAAAACACACACCGACAATCACTCTCTCTCAAGGAAATAGGAACTATACCCTCAACCAATTTAATTTAAGTAGCCTTGGAAATCCAAAACCAATGAAATAAGAATAATGACCATATAGAATTGTAGCATTCAAGATATCTCAAAATGACATTGATAATCCAGACTGCACTTCACATCAAAAGCTCAAGAATAAGTCATTGGCTCAAGCTTAAGATTTTAGGAATTTCTTTTAGGAGCTTTCACTAATGCATGGAAGCCTGGTTTTGGAAAGAACGACTAGAAGCAACTAAAACAATTAATACCAACTTGATATTTAATAAAATCAAATGCGTGAGGGGAGTATCTTACCTGATATATGGTGGAGCCCATTGCTACCAACTTTCGTATCAGACAATTCCAAGCATTTCAACTGTTGAAGGCCTAAAATCAAAGACAAGCAAATGTAAGTTACACCTAACCTTAAGGAGGGAATGTGCAAATTATAAACGATAAATCATATGAAATAATTCTTCTTCAATTGAATAATTTGCAACCAATTATTTAAAGAACATGGAGCTATACTACATCTTGCAGGTATATTTCAGCATATTCTTTTCAAAAAATGTTATATAGGACATCATCACAAAAGGATTGGGAAATTGAAGATAAACAACCACTTACCTGACAGACTGATCAAGCCTTCATCACCAATCCTACATGAATCAAGATTCAAGCTCTCTAATTTTATCAATCCTGATTGAAGAAATATATCAAACAGTTAGATAGAAACTATCCTTTTTTTAAGTATTCTGCTTCTTTTCATTCGGCCCCAGCAAGTCATCATAACTTTATTATGTGAAATATGTTAACTAGAAGGAAAATGTCAACTGAAAATAAATGTCCATGAGAAGTGCAAGATTAAAATCTTGCAACTCAACTCAAATCCATCCGAAGATAATTTCCTTTATTCTTCCAGAATAGGTATGGACTTCAAAAACATTTTGGTTGTTAGCGAGGGGAATTCAAATTTTCCTTGAAATAAATAAAGAAACTACCTTAATAATCCCAAGGCTACATTGCAATCGATACCAATAATTGGGAGTTATAAATTGGGCCTTTCGGTTACCTGCTTCTACAACCAACTGCACAGCTGCATCCCATTGCTTATTCCTCTGTTATTCAGCTAACTCCAAATACACTTCAGATGCATCCTCAAAAACTTGCCCAACAGAATAATCTGATAAGTTTGATTCAACTTAAAAAAAAAAAAGCTATTTTGCAAGGAACAAACTTAGAACTAGGTGAGGATTCAAAAATGAGTTTGATTCAGCTTCTAGAAAAGTGTAGAACCAACAAGTAACATTGATTCATGCATTCATATTTATCACAAAAGCAGCAAAACAATTTCTAGAAATTCAAGAGGCAACAAAATAAACTGACAAAATAAACTGATATCTTCAACAAGTCTGAAAGATACATTATATAGAGCTATTAATAAGGAGCCCATAATATAAAAGGAAAATAAACATAAGTTGAAAATTACATCACTGAATAGAAGTCAGAAAATGCTTAAAACTAAAGTATCTCTAAACTAGAGTTTCCTATGCCAAGAATAGATTTTCTATAATTTCACAGCAGAAACTAAATAGATAATCTGAATTAACAAAGAAAGCTCATCAACTAGACATAGCTCATCAGCTTAGCTATATGCTAACTACTAAAACCTTTCTAAGATAACTGCTAACCCAGTACCATAAAGAGGTTCAAAAGGTGTCACTTTATTACATAAAATCAGCAATGGTAAAAATATGTTACAGAAATCCTTATAGAATGAAACTCAAACTAGCTTCTAACTTACCCCAACCATTTACCATTCATGAGTGCATCTCGTAGAAGCACAGCAGGAGGCTCCTTCTTAACTAGTTTTTCAGTTGGTATGACTTTGCGTTGTATTAAGGCAAGCCTAAGGAATAATCATATTAGCAAGCAATCTAGAAATTCTTATAGTACAAAAAGAAGGAACCGCAGAAAAAGTTTTAGATTCAAGAACCATTTGCAGAGTGTCAAGTGACTATCCTATAAAATATAACTGCCGCAAGTTCCACCAATTCGCAATGTGAGCTACTCAAAGCTCCAAATCTATCATCTTTATTTCCATCACCCCTGGATAGAAAGATCATATAGATCACTATTAGTAGCTTGAAAATTAGTTAATAAGTAGGTAAAATGGGAAACAATAGAAAAACTCACCAAGGAATGGAAGAACTAGACATACAACCATGATCAATAACTAATCATATGAGATTGTTTAAGATAGTCAAATTTGCTTCACAGGGCAACAAGAATAAGAATCAGAATAACGTAAGCATGTACTGTAGAATATAATGACATATATTTAAAAAGATAATTAAAAGCTACAAGAAAATACATTTGAAAAAGCTACTACAATAAGGCCTGCAACAAAACTCGAACATAATCATCCAATCAAATAGCCATAAAAAATGGCTATTGAATAGGTGGTTTCATGAGAAAGTTGGGCTATAATCCTTGCACCACAACAGAGATGATAAGTTTAAGGTATTGTATTAATCCCTATTGGACTGAATTGCACATCAGAGTGTCCGACTTCTGGTATTGCCAAAAAAAATAAAAATACAAAACTGATTATGTAGGACCCATATTTTTTAATAGAAGTGGAATTTAATTATGGTACAATATGAAAATATAAATCTTCCTTTTTCACCAGCAACTTGGTCATCATTTAATTTTGTTCAGCAACATAATTACTATTTAACACTATTATTGATGTGCATATAATCTTTCTTTCTTCCTTTTTTTTTCAATTATTTGACCTTTGGGAAGACAAGGGTGTTTTAAAAATTTGAGATAAAAAGGGAACATACAAAGCCACCAAATAGTAGAGAAATCAATCTAAAAGTAAATATAGAATGATCTAACAAAATAGCAGTGGGCAACTCACTAATTTCCCATCGTCATCAATCACATGAAAACCAGTTATTATATGTTCTACAAGAGCTTCAAGAGCTGTCACAAATTGGGGCCAGGGAAAAGTTAATGTCTCAATATAAGCCCAAGAAAAATGATAACACGTAAGTAGACATTTCACAAACTCAAGTGGAGAAAATACTGTCATCCACAGATGTTGTAGGCTTTACCACATGCAAATCCTCTTTCAATTCCTTCTCATAAATTCACCAACAGTGTATACCCCGCTTCTTGGCTGCATATGTTGCCAGAAAAGCTTACCGGATTAAAATTAAGGTAATACATTGAAGATATATTAAGAATTCAGACTGTAACTGTAGCAATCCACTGAAGATATTGTATAAATGGAAAAGGCTTAATTTGTTGTGGCCTCCCCTATTCCCAAGAGGAAGGGCCTCTTTCTACATGGAACTGCCAGAATTGAAGCATTCGACTAGAAGATAATTAGATAAATAAAGTTGATCAACTGCAGCATCAAAAAAGGCACTTCTGAAGTATAACTATCAAAGATAGCTTCTTAGATTAAGGGTGCCATGTAACCCAATCATTTCCTTGAGAGGCGATATAAGATGGATGATGTAGATTGTTTAAATATATTCTAATTCAGGAACACAATTGTCCACTAAAGCATGTTTTAATGTTTTACGTTATGTGGAATGGCCTGTTATGTTCCAATAAGGAATCATTCATACGAGAGATGATATCTGATCACCAGATGTCTTCATGACGGGAAGGAAATTCTGGGAGTTAGCCCTGCAATGGTGGCCAGCATACCCCTGATTGGACAATCTATACTGAGTACTGATAGTAATAACCATAAAAGTCAAAACGAAACGAATCATTGACCAATGACGAATATAGATTAAGAAATAGCCAAATGTTTTATGTTTTTCTTTCACTGCACCAATTATGAGAAACTGAGGACAATGTTTTAATAATTAGACACCGAAATCTAATTGTAGTTTCCAATCTCCAAGCATTCTCAGCAATTAAACACGCCAACGAAAAGAAAAGTCCTAAGCTGAGAATCATCAAGTGAGACGCGTAAAATTGAGGTTGCAAAGTCGTACCTTGATCTCCCAATTGAATCGGAACAACGAGGAAGATGAATGCAGAGGGGAACAAATGCAGATCATGAAATCAATTTTTCTGAACCCTAAGAGGCGATCATGAAATCAATTTTTCTGAAGAGGTTTGCTTTTCCCCATCGGCAATGAAAAGCCTGAGACAATGAACAGCTACAGCGAAATGTTCAACCGGCTAAATGAGCTTTAAATCTTCCGATAATGCAAAGCGTTGATCAAATCGATGAACTGAAACCGAAATGGAGAAATCAAACCAAGCATTCAGAAATCGAAACCGAAGCAACCGACCTAATCAACCGACTAATGCATGAAAAAGGAAAACGCATCAGGAAACAAAGTGACCTAATCAATCGATAATAAAGGAACCCTAGATTAGGAGATCTGGAAGAGAAGATAGTACCTTTTTGCCAACTTGACTGTGGAACGCAGAAGACGCTAGTGAGATTGTATTGAGAGCACACCCACGGTGGGAGAGATGAGGTCCGACGGAGTGGCGGCTAGAGGCAGAAGAAGGAGGGTAGGAGACTTGGAGGGAAAGACTATGGAGAAGACGCTACACTCTGCTCTCCATTTGCTTGTACATCGTTGGCTCACTCTGGCCCTGGAAAAACCCGATGAATTTGGACAAAACGTTTATTTTCGGCGTCTAACTACTTTACTTAGACGTCAAAAAGCCCATTAGCTCAACAACTTCCCGCCAACCTTTTCGTTTGCTGCCGCATTTTTTTTTTTGGGTCACTTTCGGCGTCCTAATACAATTTTAGGACGTTTTAAGTAAAAATATTAGGACGCCTAATATATCAAAATGTCTCCAAATAATTACAAAAATGCGTTTTTTTTTTTTTTTTTTTTTTTTTTTTTTTTTTTTTTTTTTTTTACTTCCGTTTTTTAAAATAAGACGCCAATTAGAGAAGTAAAAGCCATTTTTTGTAGTAGTGGCTATTCGTTGTCCAAATTGGGAGTTTTTACATTTATAGCTTAAAAAAAACTATTAACCAACTCTTAAATTCATGCTAAAATATGAATTTTAAAGAAATTTCTTTGTTGAGTATGATAAATTATGAATGTTAATAGATTTAATTTTAATATTTGGATTTAAAATATATTTAAATCAAATTGTTGTCATTTTTTATATTTAAATTATTTAATTATATACTATTAATATATATTTATTGAAAAAAGTAAACTCTTACAAGTTTATGGTACAATTTTACATTACTGCCATGAGTTTGTTAAAATTTGAGAGTTTGACAACCTCACTTATAAATAAATATTATTCAAATATGGATTTTCAAAAAAAAAAAAAAAAGGTTAAGAAAAAGTTGCTGCAAAAACCTCATTTCAAAATTTATTGCCCAAGATCCATAAGGACCTAGGTCTTTGAGCGGGCGCAGTCCTCCTTCAATGGGTGTAATTCTTTTTCATTTGTGTGTAATATATATAGGAAAAACACTTCTCATGTTATAGGAGAAGTGTTTTTATGTACAAATGTTTCCATTTTGTATATGGTTATAGATAAATTGCACACGATTGAATAAGAGTTGTGCCTACTAAAAATAGGTTGTACTTGGGTTTTTGAACAAATTTCAAGTTCTTTTTTGGCAATAACAAATTTTGTAATTGAGAGTTTTCCAACAAATTTTCCGAAATAGAATAGCAATTATATGTCTAATAAATTTATATAGAAGTTTAATAAAAAAGTTTCCTGCACAGGTTCCACCGTCTTATTGTATGGAAAAATGATAATGACGAGAAATAACTATACACATGCAATTGTAGGTACAAGGATGACATCTATATGATCGAATGTGGCGCAAAATGAAGTTATCATATTTGTACAAGATTGGGTCTGTAGATATTGATCCTTCAAGCACAAACAATCCTTACAAGTTACCCTCTGAAGTGATGAAATCTGCAGCCCGATCATGGAATCTCTCCTATGCATTGAACTTTGACTATGACTCTTTATGGAAAAACCTCGACAGGTCTTCCAAATATTTCGTCTATTTTCACTTTTGTGAAATTCAGCAACTTCCTCCTGGGAAAAAAAGGATACTCAATATTACTATTGGTGTTGATGAAAACTTTTTCTCGCAACAACCCATAATTCTTGAACACTTGAAAACCACAGACCATTGTTCCTCCAATCCTTAAAGCTTTTGAGGTTTACCTCTTCATATCGCCTCTACCTTCCCCAACAGACAAAATAGGTGGTACAAATTTGTTCATTCTTTATTCAACTATTTCTAACAGTCCCGTGAATAATATTCTCTGCTTTTTTTTTTCCTTTGTTTGGTTTTGTCCTCTAAGGTCTTACTTTTTATTCGTTATAATAGTGCATGCTATCATGGAAATTAAAGACACATACAAATCTCCAATTTGGATTAGAAAGGAGACCCATGTGATCCAAATCTTGCTTGGGATCGACTAAGCTGCTTTTCTGGCTTCAATGGCACCAATTTGAGGATAACCTCAATGTATGTCTTTCATATAAGAATTAGTAGTAATATCTAATAATTATGTGAATAGTTTTGATCAATTACAAGCATCCTTAACAGCTAGCAGTGTAACTCTGAGGTATGTCACTCTTCATGAAAAGAAAAGAAGAGACATGCGATATCAGATAGAAGAGACTACTTAGATAATGAGTCGGGCATAATTCTTCCCCGTCCAAGTATGTAACGTAAGCCTAGTCGGTTATCACTGCCAGTCCACACCAAGCCCATTTGGCCCATTAGTCTCTAGCTAATCGTCCCAGTCCATAATATAATTAAGCCCATTCATTACAATATTCCAATCCTTTTGCAACTCCACTCCACTCCACTATTTTACCCGAAAAAAAAAAAAAAAAAAAACTCCCCTCCACTATATACTCATATAAGAAAGAGGTAAATATAATAAAGCCTACTAAGGAGAGGAAAGATCAATATATAGTACTTTGGTCAACTTTTTCTGCTTGATTTAATTTGATGTTGGTGGGAGTGGGTCTCTGACAAAGATAAAGATTAAAGTTGTGCATGACCTCTTTAAGAAGATGCGTTGGAACACTTTCTTTTAAGTTTAATTCACTTCCACTTACTCCAATTTTCAAGTGTTTTGACAATGGATTTCTTTTAGAATGCAATGAAGACCCTGAGTGTGGTTTCCACTCTAAAAACTCAAGCAAAGACACCGATATATTTTTTATAAATTGATAATTTAATTTTATCGTTACTATACTTAAAGACAAAAACAATATATTTTGACGTTCATTATTGAATGGGGTGATAGTTTAAAGTTATTTTTACACAATTAACATTTGCCAACCTCTTCTTGTTTTTTTTTTTTTTTTTAAAAAAAATAAAAATAAAGTACTCAATGTTACGAGGTGTGGGTTAATTGTTTTTTTCCCCTAAAAAATTAATAATAAAGAAAGTACTCAACCGTTGGCTTTTCGAGACAAAAGCACTCATAGGAATGGTGCTAATTCCTATGTTCCTTCTAGTCGTTTCTCGTTTGGTTTCGTGCATGCTGTTCAAGACCATATATGAGTCCGTGCATGAGTATTTGTCACACCCCCTTGGTATAACGACATTCATCAGAGTATTAATGCACAGCTTAATGAGCAAACTAGTTCTAGCATAGTAATACTGACAATAAGGTCTGGTTACATAATAGAAATCCACATGAGGTTCATGCAAATATTACAAACTTTCATAATAGTCTGATACACAATATAGATTAAACATCGATTCTAGGTCTAATCCAGCATCATCAATTACCAGTATCCATTACCTTATCACGTGAACCACGTCCACTGTTATGTTCCCTCCCTGAACTTCTGGGAATATTCGGGATTCAAATGAATCCCAATAGTAATGTTAATCACTCATATAAGATGCATGCACTGTACATGGTAGTCAACCAATTGCAATAAATTCATTATTCAAAATAAATTCAAATTCAAATTCAAAATGCAGTTCAACAATATTCAAGAACATACCGATTCATTCTCACAGCGCTAGGTATTCAAATGAGTCTTTGCCCTTCTTTTCACAAATACAACAATTCCCTTATCGGATTACCACCCCCGGCCTCAATCGTGATGGCATCCAGGGTTACCCCACTTTCTAGGGCACTACCTCTCGGTCTCAACCGTGATGGCATCCAGGGTTACCCCACTTTCTAAGGCACTACCTCCCGGCCTCAACCAACGATAAGGTTAGATATTCACAATTCAAATCTCACAATGGTTCATACAAGCATATAAAGGCACACAAAATATGTGAAAGAAAGTTACTACCTGAACTCCAAATAGCTAAAAGTAATTCACCGATGCTTGAACCACTTGGAAGTCAACTCCCAAAATAGTATCATCATAAATATTAATTTCACTAAATTCAATTTCTCCAAAAAATATTCAGAAGGGTTCTTATCATCATTTAAGATCCTTATGACCTTTAAATGATAAGTTATCCACTTTTAATTCTTATTGTAGCAGTTTTCGGATTATTTCCATTTCTACCCAGAATTTTCACTAAACTTTGAAAATTCATAATTAATTGTACAAAACTCCAATTGATGTGCTTCCAAAACCTTAAAATCATCAAAATCATTTTAATTCCACAACTGCTTGTTCATACCAAAATATTTCATAGGAAATGTATAGCAACATTTTTAAATCCAACTTCATGAATTCTATGCCTTATGAATCAAATTGTCTTTTAGCACATATTCCAATCCATTTTAGAAATTTGAGCAACATATCCCCTTAGGATTTTATGCCTTCAAAAACTAAAGAAATTATGGATAGACCATCTTTCAAATTATCCACAACAAAACAATATAAGACAAGTTAAAATCTTTACTTACTTGTTTTGATCTCTTGGACTTTAGCAACTTCTTCTTCCTTATTGCCTCTTAAAACTTTCGAACTTCACTCCCAAAATAATATAAGGAAGCCTTTCACTCGAAGCTCTCACTCTCTCGATCTCCCTCTCTTTTTTATTTCTCTTTGCTGTCTGAAAGTAAATAAAAGGAGGGTCGTGTGTTTGTATATACTTAGCGAGAGAGAAATGTTTCACTCGTGACTGATTAGGAAAAATAAATAAATGAATTTGACGTGCACCCATCCGTGAAGCAACAATTGCACCATTTATTGTCCGTGAGAGAAACGTGGCTGTAATACCCTAATTTTCATAACTCTTATAAACGTTGTATTTTGGAAAATAATTACTAAAATACAAAGGGTGAATATGTGTCTCAAATGATTATAATCTATTGATGATAATTTTATCCAAATTTCACTAGGAAATTAGTGGACAAATGGTTGGATTTGAGACTACATATTTAGGACAATAAAATGTGACATAATTAACACATTAAATAATGGTTAATTTATAACCAAGAGAGGCAAGAAGGTCATATGAGAACACTTAATCAAATTTAGTGTCGATTGGCAAATAATTGGCAAATAAGCTTGCACTAATTGAGATTAGTTGCATAATTCTTCAATTTAATTAGAGACAAATTAAAAGCATCAAAAGAATGCTAATTATATTTGAAAATAATTAAGCTAAAGGGGATGAAATAATACTTGTCTAAATAAGCCTTAATTGCCATGGTTAGCTAACAAACCAATAATGCAATGGGATATGTAATTAGTACACATATAAACAATTGATTAAGGGAATAATTTGAGCTTCTTATTCAGCCACAAAAATGCTACGTCCAGCTGAATGGAAGAATGAGAAATGATAAGATTAATAAAACATAAAGTTAGAGTTGAAAAGTCAATATTTCCAACTAACCAATGGGAAGCTTGAACAATGGAATATTTTGCTAATTTAAAAACACTTCATTAAGGGATGCTAATGGGATTACACAATCAACCCTTATGATCCCTCAAAAGTGACGCATAGACGCATGGAATTGAAGAGGGAGTTTATTATATTAAAATCAAGATATTTTAATTGGAGAAGCACATGTTTTAAGAAAAAAAGTGATAGGATTTTTCTAACAACAATGAAGGGTTAGGATTAAGTTTAATAAAGTGAGTTTAATCCAATGGATATGAATCAAAGGATTGGGATAAGATTAGATAAGTTTTGCAAATAAATATCCAAGGGTTGTCATCATAAGAGCACATGCAAATTGGAAGAGGATAGGGTTTTTGGAAGAGGATAAGATGATGGAAGAGGATAAGGAGAGAGAAAGAGAAAACTTGTTGCAAAATGTGAAGAGAAGGGTAATTTCGTAATTGCGCATGTGGGCCCACAAGTCTTGAACTATGCCTATAAATAGGAGGGATTGCCTCTTCATTCTTCACACCAAAATAAGTTCCAATAGCTGAATATAGTAAGTGAGAGTAAGTGTGGAGAAGCTAGAAGAAGTAGAAGGAAAGTTCAAGGTAAGTTCTTTAGCTTCGGTCTTTAGATTCATGGTAAATTTATGATTTAATCTTGAATCTTTAAAGGTGATTTCTTTTTTATGTTTTTGAGATTGAAAATGGGTTTAAAACTAAAATTTGATGGGGAATATGGTGGAACATAATTTTTGGAAGCTGAAGATCAAAGTAGCAAACATCGGTAAAATTTTCGGTTTGAAGCTTTTTGTAGAGTCAGCTACATTGAGACTATTATTTTATGTATCAAATGAAGTCATAAAATTATGAAATTTCTCATGAATAAAGTAGACACGTATGGCTTTCTAAATGTATAAAATATGTAACATCTTGATCTCTAGACAAGGAGATATGAATTTTTGAAGATAAGCCTTGTTTACTGGATTTAAATCTGAACAGTGTTTGAAAACGCAAAACCTGGGAATGATTCTTGATGTTCTAGCTTATAGGAATAGTTTTCCTTGGAAATAGACATGTCAAGGGTCATGAGGAATTTTTTGGAACCTCATTTCAATTTTTGTAGAATTACTTATGATTTTTCAAAATTATCAAAAAATTTGCCCGGAAAATCCAACAATTGCGTTTTTAAGAAAATATAAGAGCAAAATTGTAATAACATATCCATTAAGGGTAGAAATGTCAAAATAGTAAAAATATCCTTTTTGATATTATTCTAGGAAATATGATGTTAATTATAATATCATGGAAAAGAAAATAATCCGACGGTAACATTATAGGATATCCAGGAAGTCCGGAGTCGGATTCAAAAGGTCAAGCGTTTTGGCAATTACGCGGTGAAATGTATGTACGTGTACTGTAACTTTAACTCTAATGTGTCTTATATGCATGTATATGATTGAATGATTCATGAAGTAATGGACAAGATTAGGTTTTGGGTCATGCACTGTGACTAAGTTTATGGGACTTAGGTCATCTGGTTATATACATTCAGTTTTATGCGGGTTATAGTTTTGATAACGTCGTCGGATTGTTCTCCTAGCGCTGAGGACATGAGGAGCTGTCGTGGCACTGGTTAGTGCAAACGGTGTAAACAATACATTTGCTGTATGCTGTGTATTGTTGTGCTGTTGACATTACATTTGCTGTGTGCTATGTATTGTTGTAATCTTACATCTGCTGTGTGCTATGTATGGTTGATGTTGAAATGTAATGAATATCTATCATATATACTGTTATTACTTGAGCATGAGGTTAACTGTTGGTATTGAATCTCAGCCTTGATTAAAAGTTCAGGAAAGGAACCAGGATCTAGGAAGACGACATAGACGGAGTCGAGAAAAAGCATCAGTAGACGGAGCACTTGAAGAGGCGCCTGTCAAAGCGAATGCCGAAAAAGGTTCATCAGGGCATAGTTTCTGGCATGAATTTGACAAAGTTATCTCAAACCAATTGGTGCTTAAACTAAGGAAGGGTTGCTTTATGTGGTTCAGTTATAAGTCGCCGTAAAAGACGGAGAGACTTCCACTAGACTAACATCCGTCCTGGCCAATAGGTTTGATTGACTGAGTTGGGTTCTAAGCCAATTACTATGTCAAGAGTTTTAATTATGCACATTTAAATTGTATCGTATGAATATTCTGTAGGGAAATATTTAAGTTAACCAGATTGTGTCTGAGCATTTTATATCAGTTACTCATTGTCCAAACATTAGTGCATGCTCTCCATTCCGCATTACTCTGACCTGTAGCACTGTATTCCTAGATACTACGTGTCAACGAGCACAGTAAGTGGTATGGAATTTAGGGTGTTACAGTGGCCGCCATCCTTACGCTACTTTAACAATTGAAAAGAAAGAATGAGTGTCATGTGTTGGCCTTGCCCATTCACGAGAAAATAATAATTTAGAAAAATGGGAGAAAGTTTTGGATCCATATGCGAGTAATTCCTTCATCTTTTTATCATTGGAGATATTGTGTTGTCCATGAACGGAAATAGAAGGAATGATTGATTGAAAGGTAGAATGAAATGAAGAAATTGAGGGTATGTGGGGTTTGAGTATCTCCTTACTTTAACTAATTGGAAAGAGAGTGAAGTATTAAATATATTGAGCTTGTGCTTCACGGATGATGTCCACCGATTCCTCTTTTTTTCCTTTTTCAATCCATATGCTTGATATAATTCCTACACCTTTTCTCTTTCTTTGACTAAATGAGATATGATGATTGAAATTTTCCACCTATTAGACATGTCTCATATGCTAGAAAAAAAAATCAAGGAAAATAAAGAATTAAAATGTTGTATAAACTTTAGGATATTACAGTATTGCTAGTTTATTTTAGCTTTTCAAAAATGTATTTAGGGCGTTTGAGATAATTATGTAAAATTAGTTTTATCTTGATTTGCAGAAAAAGCTTAAAAAATCACTTCTTTGAGAATGAGCCCAAATGCCCAAATTATAACATGCATTATTGTGACTACCTTCATGATCTTTTATCGTCCTCTTCAACATTTCAAGTTAAAGCCCACTACAGTATGTGAACACTTTGCTTATTGTAACCCTTTTCCCTTTTCTTCTCAGATAAAAAGAGGGTAATTATTGTATGATACATATACGTTGGAATTTTTTTTATGATGCATAATTTGTAAATATTAAATAGTGGCACAGTAATCATTAATGTTTTGAGAAGATAATGTGATTCACTAACTTGTTTTAAGGATCTCATACATTAGTGGATTGAAAAAAGATTTTATGACAAGTGGAGGGGGGGAAGAATAATTGTACCATGATTTAGTTATATTGTCTTGAAAGATGAAACTCAGCTTAGTGTGTGATGGCCAGCGACAATGGTGGACAGAGCGAGAGAGAATTAGAGAGAATGAAGGTCTGAGTGGTCCAGGTTTAAAGCTGCAAGACACTCAGCACCCCCCCAGGGGGGGGGGGGGTTTGTCTCTCGCTCCCTCCAAACAAAACTCAGACCTGATTTTTCAGAGGACCAAAATGCTGAGTTTTTCCAATTGTTCCTTGTTGGACATTTCTCAATTTAACGTCCTTCTCTGACATTAATTCTAGTCCTTAGTTGGCATTTTTCAAATTTTCCATTTTTTTTTCAAAATTCCTACAATACAAAATTAAGCACAAGGTAGCATCAAAAGTGCAAGGAAATAATTGCATGAATAAAATAACAAATTATTACCATTTCACACATAATTATGCTTAATTCAATACAAATGTCCTTTACTCAAATTAGTACTTAATGATGCAATAATTTGGTTATGAAAATTATATTAAAATATGGTTCAATCATATGATCACCTCAATAAGATTTATATACTTCATCCAGTTCATAATACAAGTCACGATAACAAATTTACTAGAATGAAGAAATGGCAGTCAATTCATTAAATATGTTTTAAAATAAGAATTTTCTTAAACTTTACCAATATTAAATAAAGTTATAAAGGGAAGAGAAAAATGCAATTAGTCACATTAAAATATTAATTGCAGAGGAAAAATTGATAAATGAACATAAATTACTGTTCAAGTGACTTACATGTATTGTGGAACAACAAATTCTAAAATTTACTTAATGGAGTACATGTTTTTTATACTCAGTCTGATTCAAAATATAAGAGCCAAATTTATGAGGGGTTTAGTTTTTATATAAGAGCTACTTTGCTTTTGTCTCATCAACTGACTTACATGTTTTTTATACTCCATCTGATTATTTTCTTTCTTTTCCCAGTTCTGTATGATTAAACTTAAAATGATAAATTGCAGAGCTTTCGAGTTTAGTAAATAAAGCAAATAAGGGATATAGAGGGAGAAAAAAGCACCCAAAAAAGTCCCAATTTTTTTCTATTGCCCTTTTAATTTCTAAAATACTTTTCTTTTTGTATTATAAGAATAATAGTTGCACTGATCGATGCCTTTACCCTTTACACAAAGTCATAATTAACAACTTTTCTCTAACAAACATTATGACCAGATCGTCCCAATCCACAGAATTTTAACGTTATATCTTAACACGATATTCAAATTTATTCTACGTGCACAAGAACAAAGATTCGAAGTCATTCCCGCCTAGATTATATAGACTATAGTGAATAATCCGAGTCCGCTCGAAATAACAAGTAGACGGCGAATATTCAAGTTTGATGGAGTATTCTCACCGGAAAATCGCAGAAAACTACAAATGTCAAAATTGAAAGGGAAAGATACGTACGGTTGTGTTGACTGAACATAAAGGGGTTCTTCATTTACTTGGACCAAGTCAACCCATGGCTACCATAATAATCACCAAAACCAATTCATGTAACCATTACTATCACTAATATTTAATGCTGTACATTTAATTTTATGCCAGAAGTACTATCAAATTAAAATCATAATTTTGATAGATATAAATAATTATCAATTTTATACCTAAATGATGATTTTAATATAATGGTTTTCAGATTAAAAAAAATAATGGTTTCAAATGTTACACTAAACAAAATGCACGCAATAACCACGTAATTTCATACAAGTAAATTCAAAATGATGAAATTCCCATGAGTCAATTCGATTATATTTGTCATCCTTGGAAGAGGGGAAAAGTAAAACGCACAAAAAAACATATTGTTTTATATAAATAATGTTTATGATTATTTTTCTGCTATTATTTAGAGGTGTTCTTGATAATTAGGATCAATAAACCCCAATTCAAGCACTTTGACGTTACTATATTTAGAGGTTAAAAATTATTTAACGTTTTTTTTAAAATTGAGTTATTGAAGTTTCAGTAGAAAAGTAGAAAACTATAAATAAACATTATTTATCATGTTTATAATAATAAATTAATTTTTTTTTTTTTTTTTTTTTTGGTATGAAAATACTTTTGCAATCAATATCGATGATATATAAGATTACATTGTACCTATTATTAAAAGGAAAAACCATTCTTGAAGTACTCTCTAGTTTCCTTCAATTTTTAGTTTGGTTCATGTGTGTTTTTCTCTCTTTAATCCTTTAATTTTACTTCGTTAGCACAATGAGCTTTTGTAAAGGGCTAACAGTGTTAACAAAACAAAGTTACATGGGTTAACAATGCTAAAAGATTGACAAAAAAAAAAAAAAAAAAAAAAAAAAAAAGACAATGCTAAAAGAATAAAATTAACATATTTAACGTGGAGAAAATGCATATATGTATCAAATTAAAAATTAAAGTAAACCATAAGTACCTCAAGAATGGTTTTATAATATTAAAATAACTATGTATCCTCAACTATTAGTAACTTTTTGGCACTCCTTCTAACATAAAAAAAGAAAAAAAAAAGTAATCAATCAGCAAGTCAATTCCAAATGCCGTAAGCTAAACGCCACTTCCTACTTACTAAAGACAACAACTCACAGCCAACTTTACTTCTTGTGCCGTAAGCTTGAATGAAAGTTATAATATTAAAATAACTATGTATCGTTAACTAATTATCAACTCTAGATCTGCTGGTCAACGTTTTTTTATTGACATTAAATAGCAATATATATACAACTTAAATGGTCAGAAAATGTTGCAGAAAATGTTAATGGCCCTATAGCCTAATGACATGAATATTCTCATATAAGTAGGAGGTTGCATGTTTGATTCCACTTTTAATCTTAGACTACTATTAGAGTTTATCTTTTTAATTAAAAAAAGAGTAGCAGAAGATTAAATTTTTGAGCGTCTTCAAGTCAATTTGTCTCGTGTTTTCACTTTCTTGATCCCGACAAACACGTTAAATTACAATAGGCTGATGGTAATTCAACATTTTTCACCAATGCATATCATGTTTAACGTAAGCCAGGCACCAAAATATGGGTTACTCATTCTTTGATCACGTCAAAATGAAAGAGCTAAAGAGAGGTTAATATATACTCCTTCCAATTCTTTTTATAAATATCTTTCATCTTTATTACACAAAATGAACTGGTAATTAAGATTAGTTAAAAATAATAAATTAATTAAAAATATCATTTAATTATCTTCCAAATATACCTCTATTTATGAAAAGAGTACAGGAGAGAGAATGAGTAACAAATATGAGAGATTATTAGTATAAAATATGAAAGAACTGTGTAATAAATGAGTAAATGAAAGAAAATTAATGGTGAGTGGGGGATAATTAATATAAGGATGAGTATTTAATATGGGTAAAAAAAGGGGATGTAGTTTAAATTTTGAGACAGAATGCAAGGAGAATGTTGCTTATAAAAAGGATCAGAGGGAGTAGTCGGGGCAAAGCCCCCTTGAACCGGGTGGGCAACCAAAAAAAAAAGGATCAGAGGGAGTAGTTCTCTCTCTCTCTCTTATTTTCCCTTGATTCTATTAATTAAAGCAATTATAAATTGCACAAGTTTTGAATAATTAGTATTATTTTTTCTCACAGCTGTGTATTATACAAAAATACAACCGGGTCGTCCCTTTCCGTAGAATTTTCACATGAACTAAAACTGAGCTAAGGGGAACCGGCGGAGGAAAATGTATACAAGTGAGCTTTACAACATATCTTAATTACTCCAAACATTCTAAGTTTTCAGTTTGTGAATCCTAGTTGAAAATCTAGTTGTTGGCAAAAAAAGCTATAAAAAGAAAGAAAAAATAAAACTAACAAAAGATCGAATAATAGAAAACCTAGTTCAAATTTAAAAACAATTTTTTTTTTTTTTTTAAACGTGGGAATTGTAGAATCACAAACGATTTTTTTTTTTCTATGAAAATTTTTGTATTAATTTAAAACCATTCGTATTTTATTATATTTTCTTTTAATTTGTTGCACGACAAGAATAACAGAGGTAGTTAATTGATGCAATAAATATTAGCTTCCAAGTGTTGAAGACTTAAAACTGCTAAACTTTTCTACATGTATAGGTAAACAAGAACAATGATTTCAATCACGCATCTAGATTATTTAGACTAGAGAAAATAATCCGAGTCCACACGAAACGCGAGTGGAATTTTCATCGTCATATATTCATCAGGCCACTGAAGCTGGTTGGCCAACATTAATTCAAGGTTGACATACTCTCAATAGAAAACTTCAACTATCAGATTTGGGTTATGATGCAAATTTTCCTCCATAGTTTTTGCTGAGGGTAATTTTGTCCCTTTTTTGTTTAATGTTGCCTCAGAGGTTTTAAAGTAGAGCAATATTGTCCTTTACCGTTAAGAAATTAAAAGTCAACGTCAAATTTTTTAATAATCAATATTACTTTTTTAACACTATGTGGCAAATTTAATATGTTTTGAAACTTCTAAGATGATATCAAACATGAAACAACTTTTGGAGCAATATTGCTCTTCAACGAACACTTTTGAGGCAAATTTGTACCTTAATCCTGTCAAACTTTAAGAGGAAAGCTACAGCTGTAGTGAGGGACTACAAGTCCTCTCTAGCCAATGGCACTGTTTACTTCCAAGTTCCTCTCAATGAGTCAACTAAGCCCCAAAGTTTTTTTTTTTTAAAAATAAAATAAAAAATAAAAGGGCAAGCCTACTTGAACAAAGCATAAAGTTAGCAATAAAAGTTTGGGGAATTAATATGAGGTCTTAAGGAAGGGATTTAATTAGTTAACCATCAAGAAGTCTCAATGATAGGAATATCTAATGACAAGTTCTAGTGTAAGAAAATAACAACACTTCATTTATCAGTGAAACTTCTTAGTAATTAAATCTCTTCCTTGGGACCTTACAACAATTCCCAAAAAAAGTTTTGTTCGTTTACTTGGACCAAGTCAACACACGGATATATGCATGGCCATACATAAAAACTAAAGCAAGTCATATGTATCCCTTCCTTGGGACCTTACAACAATTCCCCATAAAAGTTTTGTTCGTTTACTTGGACCAAGTCACGGATATATGCATGGCCATACTTAAAAATTCAAGTTACAATTCTTTTTGCCGTTATTTAGTGCTCCTTTGCTTGGGTTTATGTAAGAACTAATAAATTATCGAACCAAAGTTATAGTTTTGGATAACTTAAAACTCCAAAAAAATTATAAATTAAGACTATACAAATTTTCATATGTATACTTTTCAATACAAAAGAATCATTTGAAAATATTATCATTTGCCCCTCGAAATTTAACAATTTTCAAAATACTACTTAGGGAAGGCCAAAATATATGAAAGAAAATTATTTCCAACCGATCCACTCTTTAAATTTACTTAGTTAAATATATTTAGGATCATTAACCTTTTAAAACAAGTCTTAAACATGTGCGGGTGTTAGATACAAAAATAATGTGAGGGAACACAATTATGCAAATTACTGGGCACTAATTAATTATTTAGATGTTGAAAATTATTTGACTTTTTTTTTTTTGGTTGAAAAAATTGATTTATTGAGGTTTCACTTGAAAAGTAGAAAACTATAAATAAACATTATTTATCAGGTAACTAAGCGCTGTTATACGAACATATTAAATTAGTTTTTTTTTTTTTTAAAGAAAATACTTTTGTAATTAATATCTATAATTTAGAAGGGGATTGAATTAATTATTATTAAAATAACTATGTATCCTTAACTATTATTCTTTATATCGCACTCCTTCTGACTATAAAAAAAAAGTAATCAGTCAGCAAGTCAATTCCAAAGGCCGTAGGCTAAACGCCACTTCCTGCTTTATATAAACACACAACTCACACCCCCACTTTACTTCTCATGCATCTTGGCTTGAATATTGAATTTGATACCTCAAGCTTCAGGCAAGTTCATATCTACTTTACTATTTCTCTTTAATTTATTCATGCATATTACTATAATACAAGAATATGAGTTAGAGATATAGCGTCTTTATAGATTTCAACAGATAACATGGAGAGGAAACAGTGGATTTTATGATTGCCTTGAGCCAACTTTTTCTCGTTAATCTTAGCAACGCAATGCTCAGTGGAAGGAAACACACCACCGCTAGCAACACTCATACTGGTAATCACCTTAAGTTTATGTATCAGCCAAAAGCTTAATTATAACTTGCCCTAGCCTTATCAAACGTATGCTTCCCTTCAATATTATATTATAATATTCTGTTGTATGAGTTTCTTTTATTTTTTTATTTTTTGCACACTCAGATTTCATAAGCATTGATTGTGGAGCAAGAAACGAGTACACTGACCCTCAAACTGGGATCTCATATCAGACAGACAAAGGTTTTGTAGACACAGGCCATAATGATATGGTGGCACCTGATCAAAGAAATATAGTAGATTTTCCTTATTTTGGGAGACAACTTCAGACACTAAGAAGATTCCCTGAAGGAAGAAGGAATTGCTACACCCTGAAACCAAGACAAGGCAAAAACCAAAATTACCTCATCCGAGCTTTCTTCTCATATGGAAATTATGACGGCAAAAATCAAACTCCAAGTTTTGACTTGTACCTTGGCCCCAATCTTTGGTCAAATATTGAAGCAAACTCAGGTTATGTTTTTTATGAGATTATCCATACTCCTACAACGGAAACCATACATGTTTGCCTTGTCAGGTCAGGCAGAGGAATACCTTTCATTTCTTCATTGGAATTACGACCTCTCAGCAATTTTATTTATAAAAATCCCTCCCCTTCTTAATCACTTTTATCCCTCTTTTCAAGAGTTGATGTTGGTAACATCAGTACAGCCACGTCCACCAGGTGACTCGAATTTTTTATATTCTTTATAGCATGTTGTGTTTTCACATGTTCATTAATCTAGCTCTTGTCAATTTTTATGTTCTCTAGCTTCTTATGTTATTCATGGTTTCCTTTCACATGGAAGCAATTCTCATATTCGCTTTTTATTCACAAGTCAACAAAGTGAAGTTCACTTGAATCGTTTTCTTTCTCTATGTCCATTACCTAACAAACTTGATATGCCGGCAATGGTTATCAACCTCTTAATTCAACCAATTCTCCGCTTGGAAACCTCCCTCCTCTTCCTTTTTCTAACAATTAGATCGACGTTCGTGAATGATTTAGATTTGATCTTTTATAAAGTTATTATTAAAATGTTAAATTTAAAAAGAAAAATAATTAATTAAATACAAGTTGCTAAATTTTGAATGAATAATTCAATACTAAAATGAAGAAATTAAAATTAATATTTTGTAAAAAAATAAAACTGAACCATTTAAATATTTATCCAGTGGTTGGAAGGGGGGGGGGGGGGGGGGATGAGAAGGAAAGAGGAGGGATTCTCATATTCATTTATTTAATAATGCGAGGATATAGGTACATGGATGACATCTATGATCGTACGTGGCGTGTGGACAACATGACTTCCAAATTACAAGATTGGCATGTGTTCAATAAACCTGCGGAAATTGATCTTGAAAGCACAAATGATTCTTATAGATTACCAGCAGGAGTGCTACTATCTGCAGTCAAATCATCGAATCGCTCCTCTGCTTTGAACTTTGACTGTGGTTCTGTTTGGAGGGCTCCATTTGAATATTCTTTCCGATATTACATCATCTTTCATTTCGCTGAAATTGAACAGCTTCCCTTTGGGCAGAAAAGGATAATAGATATTTCTGTTAACGATGAAAACATCCTCCCAAAGCCCATAACTCTTGAATACTTGAAGCCTCTCACAGTTTCTGCTGTTACAAATCAAAGTTGTATTAGTTTCAGCATAAGAGCAACATCAGAATCTGCTGCTCCTCCAATCCTCAACGCACTTGAGATGTATCAATTAATATCACCGCTAAATTTCCCAACAGACCAAAGAGATTGTACGCTTCTCTATTCCTCATTGAACTGTTTTCTACTGTGTGTGTGTGTGTGTGTGTACCTTCTAATATCATTTCAGTGTGTGCACGTTTTGGCTTTGACTTCTTCTGAGAACATATGTTTATTATTTGTAATAATAGTGGATGCTATCTTGGACATCAAAATCGCATACAAAATCTCCAAATTGGATTGGCAAGGTGACCCATGTATTCCCAATTATGCATGGGAGGGACTTATTTGCATTTCTGGCACCGATCAATCTTACGCAAGGATCACCTCATTGTGAGTATTTCATTTCTTGAATTAAATTCATAAGGGTTGATCTATGATCGTTTTCAAAAATATGCTGGTTATAAACATTCCTAAAATGGTATAAACTCTGTCATCCGTTTCACTTCTTGCTCCAAAAGGTTTGATAAATATATAAACAAGAGTTGATTGGGGTCAATTAATTTTATGTTACTCTTGTTTTTTTCTCTTTTTTGATAAACGATACTAATTTCTATTGCAAAGTGCTAAATGTTTTTTAAAACTCCTTACTCAATTATTTATTTATTTTAAATTAATTTTTAAAATTAGTCAATGCACTTTATTGACTGAGTCAAATATTGACCAAGTAAGCATTATGCTTCCTTTTTTAATTTTACCCGACTATATATCCATTTGTTAGCAGCCAGAGATAATAACAAGGCCTAATGTTAATTACATGTTAGTAAAAGCCTAGCTCTTAACCAATAAGAGTTTAGTCTAGCGAAAGGTGCTAGTTTCTCATAATGTAACAAACAAAGGTTCGAATCTCCGTTAGGAGAGGTACCCAACAGTGCCTCAAACATGATCGCCTCCAATAGAAGGATATATGTACTTATCAAAAAAGAAAGAAAGAAAAACCCTAGCTCTTATCTTCTTCTTAACTTGGGTTACATAGCATTTATGTGTTGCATTTTGTGACCTATCTATCCTTAGATAGAATCTCTTATCTATCTCTTATTCATCTCAACCTTGGTAATAATTAATGTTCTCCCATATTTCCTACAATATTAGCTATTAAAGAAGCTGCATGTACTTGAGAAAATTGTATAGTCACCTACCTTAGTATATTTTGACGATATAATCTAATTATTCCAAGCAGAAACTTGAGCACGAGCGAGTTAAAAGGAGACATAGCTATTTCATTCTCACACCTTACGGAGTTAGAGTCCCTGTAAGTATACAGTGATGACTTAATTAGGACAACATTTTCGATCTAGGAATTTTATCATGTAAAATAATGTTGTTTTTGTTTTAGGGACTTGTCAGATAATCACTTGTCAGGAACAATACCAGAATTTCTAGCTGAATTGCCAAAGTTGAGAGTTCTGTAAGTTTTGTGTATGATTAATTGCGACTACTAATAGTCCACGCATACCATGATAACTTGTAGATCATCAACTAATTAATGAATATATTTCAACAATGATTTTTTTTACAGTAATCTGAGAGGCAACAAGCTTACTGGTTCAATTCCCAAGAATCTCAAGGAGAAGTCAAATTTGGAAATGAGGTTTGTCATTTAGTCTATCATAGTTACTACTTATTATTTTTTTTGAATTGAACTAAAATCAGTTTATCAATATTATTTGATCAGACTGATCAATAAAATTGATAATACTAATCAACTTATTTTCTGATTTATCTTTCAGTTTGGATGGTAACCCTGATCTTTGCTTGACGGATCCATGCAAAAAGCATAAGTTCGTTATTCCACTAATAGCATCTGTTTCTGCTTTGATTGTTGTAATCTTGGTTTCGCTTGGAATATGGATCTTAGAATTAAAAGACAGAAAGGTTAGTCTACACAAGATTTCCTGTGAACTTTATTCTTTGTTATGTCACAGTGATTTTGAGTTTTTTGATAAATTGTATAATATTTAAATCTGCAGTATTTCATGTCCCTAAGATATCAATATGTCTCTAATTTTATGTACAACATAATGATCAATGTAAGAATAGGGGAAGAAAAAATTTGGAAGGTTGAGACATTATTTTTATTATCCTTATTAATATTTACTGGGGATTTTGCAGGGCATGAATCATCAAAAATAAGAAATCGAGCATTTTCTTACTCCAACGTTCTTGAGATCACTAATAACTTGCAAAACTTGATTGGAGAAGGAGGATTTGGGAAGGTTTGTTTAGGAACTCTTAAGAATGATACTCAAGTTGCAGTAAAATTACTTTCTAAATCATCAGTGCAAGGTCATAGAGAATTTCGATCAGAGGTTAAGTCAAAATCCAATACTTGAATTAATTTTGTTCATTATTAGAGACATATTTTGTTCAATAGTTTTTCATTCTCATAGAGGTGATAAAGTTACTTATGAATTATAGGTAGAACTTTTGATGGTTGTCCATCATAGAAATTTGGTTTCTCTGATTGGATATTGTGAAGAAACTGGTGCGAGGGCATTAGTTTATGAGTACATGGCTAATGGTGACCTCCGCCGACATTTATCCGGTATATATGAAATCTCTTGCTTCAAATTAAAAGGCCAGATTAGACATTTTCTAGCCACAATATGGTATTAATTCACTGAGAAACTTTTGAAGGTATATGTAAAATAAATCTCATTATACTATTTTTATATATATATATATAGGTGATAACGGGGATGCTTTGAAATGGAAGAAGAGGCTTCAAATTGCACTAGACGCAGCGTGTGGTAAACAAAACTATTCATATGCTAACCTTTTATGAGTTCTATGATTATATTGAATTTCACTATGTATGGAAATGATATCATTTATTTTTTGTGGAAATAAACAAATTATACATAATATAATATAATTTGCTTGGTTATACAATAATGAATGGAATTGCGGGGTTAGAATACTTGCATAATGGTTGTAAGCCGGCAATAGTGCACAGAGACTTGAAGACCACCAACATTTTGCTAGATGAAAATATGGAAGCTAAGATTGCTGACTTTGGGTTGTCCAGAGCTTTTGCAAATGATATTGACAGTCACGTCTCAACTCGTCCTGCTGGAACAGTTGGTTACCTTGATCCTGAGTAAGCTCTTTATTCATAGTATATAGGGTTAATACTATTGTTACTCCTTATAATTTATAATTTGATCGAATTTTGGTTTTGTTCCTTATACTTAAACTCATACCAAGTCTTTATAAAACTACAGAGACCCCAAAACCTAAATTTGATAATCCTATTATATATATATATATATATATTCCTCAACTAAGAATCTCCACTAAATTAGTTTTAGGGAACAAGACATAAAAACACTTGGACTTTAAAATGTCAAATAAGTGATTTTCTTGTAATAGGAATTGCTAATTGCTATACTCTTGTAGACAACAAGACTAATTTAGGATTTTGAAGTTTAAGTGGTATTTTCTTATCTTTTTCCCTTAGTTTTAAGGTTTGGTTACAAGAAAACTAATGCAATACAAAGAGCATTTGTAATAAACATATTATTTGGAATGGTAGACAAATCAAGCTCATTTTTTTATTTTTTTTATTTTTTATGTTAGACTGACTACCTCGAACTAAAGTTGAATATCTATTTCCATTTGGATGCTATAAAATTTTACAGGTTTCAAAGTTCTGGCAACCTTACAAAAGGAAGTGACATATATAGTTTTGGAATAATTCTGCTAGAGCTAATCACTGGACAACCAGCAGCAAAAAGGCAACAAAACTATACCTTCAGTCTCCTACTTTATTGGGTTACCCCTAAATTTAAAAACAAGGAAATCGAGTCCATAGTTGATCCAAGGTTACGAGGAAAATATAGTGTTGATTCGGTTTGGAAGTTTCTAGAGATAGCCATGTCATGCACTGCACCATCTGTGAGTGAAAGGCCCGATATAAGTCAAGTAGTTTATGAACTAAGGGGATGTTTGGCAGTGGAGACAAGCTTGGAATTAGTGACCAGCAGTGATCTCCACCCCAATTCAAGCAGTTCCATGAATATGAGTGCTTCGCAATTTGATTCAGACTTCAGTGTTCTGTCTGGAAGATAGATACTTGTTTACTTGTTTCCTCGAATATGTATGCTTCGCAATTTATGAAGTATGAAAACTTGTACCATTAATTTGAGTACCTAATAATGGTGAGTGTGTGTTTGTGTAAATATAGATGATGGAAAATAAATAAGGCAAAATAGAGAAATCAACATAGTCAAAGTTATTTTGATTTGGTTCCCTAACCTCCGACTAGTCAGTCTCCTTAACACTTTTAAAATATTTTCATACTATAATCAACCAAGTACAATTTCTATAGGTTTTACAATAAGCTCACCCACAGTTCACTCACTCGAGATTTTCCCATAGCTCACCTAGAACAAATGCAAAGATATAATCTAGCTTACAAAATTATATTAACTCACGCTTAAATTGATCGTGTTAATTTTTTCCAATATGATTATACTCAATGGCTTTATATATGAATTTTATAGAAATTTCTTTGTCAAATATAATAAATTATTAATGTTGATGGATTTAATTTTAATTATTTAGATTTAAAATATATTTAAATCAAATTGTTATCATTCTTTATATTTTAATTACTTAATTATATATTATTAATACCTATTTAACGACAAAAGTAAACTCTTATGGATATTCGATTTGAATTGATGGTACGAGTTTATGTCACTATCACAAGTTTGCTTAAATTCGCGAGTTTGACAACTTTGATCTATATGTTAATAAGTTTACATAGAACTGACTATTCAAAAAATAAAAAATTACATAGAACTTTAATAAAAAAGTTGTATGCATATGTTCCATCATCTTGTTATATTATATGATCGAACGTATGCAAGTGCAGGTACAAGGATGGCATATATGATCGAACGTGGCGCAAAATCGATTTATTACCAAATTGGTAACTGATATATGGGTCTGTAGATATTGATCCTTCAAGAACAAACAATTCTTACAAGTTACCCTCTGAAGTACTGAAATGTACTGCCCGATCATTCAATCTCTCCTCTGCATTAACCTTTGACTATGACTCTTTATGGAAACACCTAGACAAGTCCTCCAAATATTTCGTTAATTTTCACTTTTGTGAAATTCAGCCACTTTCCCCGGGCACAAAAGAATACTCAATATTATTATTAACGTTGTTGATAAATATGTTTACACCAACCCATAGTTCTTGAATACTTAAAACCTCAAACCATTGCTCCTCAAATTAAAGATCCAGGTTATGTTCATTAATTTAGCATCAGTGCAACATCGGAATCCGATGCTCCTCCAACTCTTAATGCTTTTGAGGTTTACCAGTTCATCTCACCTCTACCTTCCCCAACAGACCAAAGAGATGGTACAAATTTGTTTATTCAACTAATTTTCCAACACTTCCATGAATATTATTTATTTATTTATTTTCAATTTTTTCATGTTTCGTTATGTCTTCTAAGATCTTACTTATTATTCATAATAATGGTGGATGCTGTCATTGACATCAAAGACACATACAAGATCTCCAATTTAGATTGGCAAGGAGACCCATGTGTTCCAAAGCTTGCTTGGGATGGACTAAGCTGTTGTTCTAATTTTAATGGCACCTGTTAGAACTAATGTATAATTAGTGTATAATTAGTGTCTTCATAATCTGTAATTAGTATTCTTTGTGTAGACATGCTTTTATCCTTTTGTACAGCTGTAGAGGTTCTTCTCTCTCATCGGTGCGTAGGTGCTATATTCGCCTTGTAACCAATTGTGTACGATTCTGTTATGCTATTCCCCTATAAATAGAAATCCCTAGGTCTGAGCAATTTACTTAGCCTCTTGCAATTTTCTCTCCTTGCTTGTTTTCGTTCTTGGTATCAGAGCTCGGCAAATCCTTTCCACAGTCATGTCGTCCTCTCAAACCAACTTCGATGATCTTTGCTAGTTCTCCCATCGTTTGGCACTATTCTCTTTTTCATTCTTCTTCCCAGACCACATCCATCAAGCTGGATCGGATGAATTTCTTGGTCTAGGAGTTAGTTGTCCTTCCTCTCATTGAAGGGAACCGGTTGCAATCTCATATCAACGGCAAAGGTGTCGTTCCACTGGAACTGAAAACTGCTTTAGGATCTTCAACTCTTGTTCCCAACCCAGAATATGATGAGTGGTATGCTGTTGATCGAATGCTAGTTGGGTGGCTTAGGAACACTATGACTCAAGAAGTTGGTGCACCATTGCTCCATTGTCATTCTGCAGTTGATCTCTGGACGAACACTCGCACACTGACTTGTGCCTTCTCAAGATCTAGAGTTCTGATTTATCAGTCTGAACTTCATCATACAAGGAAGAATGTGATGAAAATGGATGAGTATCTGGCGAAGATGAAGAGTATAGCCGATCAACTCATCCTTGCAGGTGCTCCCATCTCTACAGACGAACTCATACTCTACACTCTCAATGGTCTTGATGCCAATTATAACGCCATAGTCATTAAACTCATTGATCAAGTTGGTATTACTTGGGTTGAAAGCCGTCTGGAGCAACTCAATCAATTCTCTGATTGAACCATATTTTTACATGATTTTTAATAATTAAATTGGGATTTTTAATGTATTTTCTCGTAGTTATTAAGCTTAAAATGCTTTTCTTATGATAAATTGATATTAAGAGTAAAAACATTAAATTGGGGCTAAAAAGGGACAAATTGTCAAAAAAATGTAATTACTCTTAATTATTGATTTTTATGAGAATATTTGATGTTAGATTAATTGGTCTAAATTGTAAGTGTTTTAGAAGAAAATTGAAAAAATTTGGAAAAAATGTCATTTGGGTCAAAATTTAATGTTTTGAGGAATGGGAAAAATTACAAGAAAATCCCCAACAATTTCTGAAAATGTGAAATCAATGAAGAAAAGGGCCAGAGACAAATTACAAGAAAAAGCCTCAGATTTATTATGAATTTCATTCTGACCCAGAAACATTTTAAAATATTTCAGTTTAGTCCCTCCGGCAAAGCTTTTAAAATTCGCACTTAGGTCCCTGTATGCCTAAACTATGCGTTTTGTGAATTAGGTTTCAGGCGAGGGATATATTAAATACGAGAATCAATTGGAATGGGGTGCGCCGCGAGCTTGGAGAAAGAGAAGAAAGGAGACATTGATTGCAGAGGAATTTTTGGCACGCGTTCACACCGAGAAAGGATTGATTCATCACTGCGTTCACACACACACGCGGGAGGAATTATTCACGCCATTCACGAGCTGAGGGATTTTGGGGGAAAATTAATTGCAGAGCCAGGAGACGCGGTCACACCGAGGAAGGATTAATTCATTCTGACATACACCTTCAACTTCCACCTTCAAGCTTCCTCCATTTCTCCCTTCCTTCATCACCACCTCCTTCACCAACCAAAACTTTCAACTCCATTATTTTCCAGAAAAGCTTGTTTTCATGATGGGTTGCTGTTTGATTTTATTAGAGTTCATCCCATGGCTATGTGTGGCTAAAATCTTTGCTTCTTGGTGATGGAGATTTGTGGCTTGAGCAAGTATGCTTCAAAGGGGAGTTATTTAATTTAATCTTTTGCTTAGACTATTTATTTGATTTCCTTGTTTAGGATTATCATTATTTAGTTGTGAGACTTGGATGATGACTGTTATGTGTCCATGTGGATTGGATATTGTAGTTTTAATTGGATGATTATTTTGATGTTGAAATTTTTAAATTACTTTATATGCTTGATGAAATTGTGCTTCTTTGTCATGTTGATGATTAGTAATCATAGTTGATTTTAGCTTTTGAATGGTTCGTTAGAACATTCAAATTGAGAAGAACAATTTACATCATCCTAATTTTAATTACACATTAAGTGGATTTTAACAATATCTCAAAAGGTAGTAGTTTGCTATGTTTGTATAGCTACTATTAATTGAGATTATTGGACTCAAGTGTTATCTTGAGGTTGTTCTTTAGACTTAATGAATTTTAACCCCCAAATATATTTTTTAAAAGCAATGATAGCCATCTTCTTCATTACCAAGAGCATCCATCATTAATCCCTTTTAATCCAAAGTAATTTTTACAATTTTACAAAAATACCAAAAAGAATAGAATTAGTTCCTTTATATTTTTTTTTATTGAATTTTAGTTTAGAGAAAATCAATTTCAAAACCCCTTTTCTAACCATGTTTTTAGCACTTAGTTTAACCTAAGGAATTCAAAATAAATGGCTTCTTGATAAGAGAACGATCCCGAGTTGTTTGCACTATATTGCATTTTAATTCGTGGTAAACAGTGATTTGACCCCGAGGCGACTAATATTTTTTTTTTTTCCGTCAAATCATTCTCCTCTTTGTCCATTCAACCCTCAGCAAATCTAGCTTCACGCGATTCCTCTGGCCCCGGCAAGAACTTTTATCATGATCGCAATTTTTTTGGAGCCGGAGGATCTAGATGAGGAGCCCTGTGGTTCTTTTGGTCGTCATTTAAGGGGCGGCCAATCTAATTCTCATGGTGGATTCTCTGCAGGTGGAAGAGGTCGTCCTTCTTGTGAATTTTGTGATTGTTTCGGCCACTATATTGACACCTGCTATCGTCAAGGTCAAGATTCTCGATCTGCTACTTCTACTCATTTTTCTCCCCATGCTTATTATATGGATCCCCATGTGGTAGCTTGAGCTAGACTGGTATATGGATAGTGGAGCCAATCATCATATTGCTTCAAATTCCTCACAGCTTAAATCTGTTGCTCCAACATGTAATCATTATCTTTTTACATGTACTAGAAATAGGACTCCAATTCTTGGCATAGGTTCTACATCTCTTTTATGCCGGACTCTAAACTTGATCTTCGGAAGTTTTGGTTGTCCCATCTCGCCACCAAAAATCTTCTCGGTATGAATAAATTAGTTGAGGATAATCCTATCTCCATTACTTTTACTAACAATAGTTGTGTTGTGAAGGAAAAGACAACAAGGCAAACTCTAATGCAGGGAACTGCCAAACAGGGGCTCTATCCAATGAATAGGATGTTCTCATCAGCTCAGGTCAATTTGGCAGACGCTGCTCTTAAGAAGGATGATGATCGTTTTCTACAATGGCATTGCAAGTTGGGGCATCCAAATAACAAAGTTCTCAAACAAGTGTTACAGAGTTGTAATGTCAAATTTACATTTAATGATAAACTTGTTTGTCCAGACTATCAATTTGGCAAATCAAAGAAACTACCATTTACTAAATCTTTGTCTCGAGCCTCTTTTCCTCTTGCACTAATACATACTGATCTTTGGGGTCCTTCTCCTATGCAATCAGTCCATGGTCACAAGTATTATATCCACTTTGTTGATGATTATAGTAGGTATACTTGGCTCTATCCTCTCAAGCATAAGGGAGAAGCTATTAATGCATTTAAACATTTTCGCAGTTTCGCTGAAAATCAATTTAATACCACGATTAAATCTATCCAATGTGATAATGGTTCAAAATATAAACCATTTATTCCCTTAGCTAATGCCGCTGGAATTGAAATACGGTACACATGTCCCTACATATCTCCAAAAAATGGCAGAGTTGAACGCAAGCATCGCCATATAGTGGAAACTGGTCTGACTTTGCTTGCTCAAGCACATGTGCCATTAACATATTGGACAGAGGCTTTCCAAATGGCAATGTATTTAATTAATCGATTACCTACATTTTTTATTGGTGGAATTTCTCCTCTACTTTATTAATTCAAAATAGAGCCTGAATATGATTCATTGAAGCCCTTCGGGTGTGCATGCTATCCCTATCTACGGCCCTATAATGCTCACAAGCTTCAGTATCATAGTCAACAATGTCTCTTTCTTGGTCCTGCATCTCAGCAAAAGGGATTTAAATGTCTTAATCCCACTGGTAGAATTTATGTTTCACGTCATGTTATTTTTGACGCCACTGTATTCCCCTGTATTTCAGGATTTTTCCATCGCAGAGCATCCACTCCTGCTTCAGCTACTGTTACTGTTCTCTCTCTCATTATCACGCAAGGCTCAGTTTCACCCGAGACTCTCACTAATGATCCATCTTCTATTCAGACTAGTTCAATCTCTGGTGGAAGTCCAATTTTGGATCCTATTGGGTCTCCACCAACATATATTGGGTCCTCACCATCAGCTACTTCTCAATCCAACGAAGATACTTCTATTTTTGGTCAGGCCCAATATGAAGCCTAACACCCATATGATGTATCTGGTGCTCTGCCTCCATCACCATCTCGACTCGGTCACCCTATGATAACTAGGGCTAAAGCAGGAATATCTAAACCGCGGTACCCCTTCATCGGCTTGCTTCATACTGAAACTCCCGAAGCTTTGTCTCAAGCTCGTACGCCTCGAAATGTGTCTGAGGCTCTTTCTTCTCCATCCGGTGTTCTATGATGAAAGTAGAATATGACGCTCTCTTACCCAATCGAACCTGGATTCTTGTGCCGTTTAATCCCTCTCGAAAGTGGTTGATTGTCGATGGGTCTTCAAGACCAAATTTCGCCCGAGATGGATCGATCCTTAAGCATAAAACATGCCTTGTAGCCAAAGGATTTCAACAGTCGGCTGGAGTATCTTACTTTGAAACCTTCAGTCCAGTAGTTAAGCCTACAACTGTAAGGTTAATCCTCAGTATTGCCGTTACCTTTCGTTGGGAAGTTAGGCAAATTGATGTTAATAATGCCTTTCTTAATGGCTATTTGCATGAAGATGTGTATATGCGACAACTTGCTGGTTTTTCTGATTCTAAACATCTTACCCATGTCTGTAAATTAATCACGGAAATTTATGGCCTTAAACAAGCACCTCGTGCTTGGTTTGATCGACTTCGGTCTACTCTACTTCACTGGGGTTTTCAGAGTTCTAAGAGTGATAATTCATTGTTCTTCTTACGTAGTCGGTCCTTGATTATTTTTATCTTAGTCTTTGTGGATGATATATTAGTTACAGGCAACAACTTGTGTTTTATCAAGGATTTTATTGCCAGACTACATAAGATTTTTTCTTTGAAAGACATGGGATCTCTTCATTACTTTCTGGGTTTAGAGGCTTTTCGTGACTCTATTGGGATTTATCTTAGTCAAGGAAAATATATCATGGACATTTTGCATCGCTTTAATATGACTCAATGTGCTCCGACTCCTACTCCTATGGTCACTGGTAGGCAATTCTCAATTACTGATGGTAGTACTCCTATGTCAGATCCTTCTTTGTATCGACAAGCTATAGGGTCTTTGCAGTATATTACTACTACACGACCTGATATTGCCTATTCTGTTGATAAACTGAGTCAGTTTCTGTCCTGCCCTACTGATGTCCATTTTCAAGGTGTGAAACAAATTTTTCGGTATCTTAAGGGTCCTGTTATTATGCTTTACATCTCAAGCCTTTCAGCTCTTTTCATTTCTTGGCCTTTACTGATGCAGTTGGGCCACAGATCTTGATGATCGTAGGTCTGTTGGTGGATTCTGTGTTTATTTAGGTGGCACTCTTGTCTCTTGGGCCTCTAGGAAACAAAAGGTAGTTTCTAGAGCTAGTTCTAAATCTGAATATCGAGCTCTTGCTGATGGTGCTGCTGAAATCAAATGGTTGTGTAACTTAGTCACCGAACTTGGTTTATTTCTTAAGCAACCTTCAATTATTTGGTGTGACAACCTTGGTGCCCAAGCTCTTGCCTCCAACCCTGTTCATCATGCTAGAAGTAAACACATCGATATTGATGTGCACTTTATACGTGTTCAAGTCCTAGCTGGTGATATCACTGTTGCTTATGTACCCTCACAGCATCAAATTGCAGATTGTTTGACAAAGCCTCTCACTCATGCAATTTTCTTATTTGAAGAGCAAACTTGGTTTGTGTATCACACCCTCTCGTTTGAGGGGGAGTGTTAGAACTAATGTATAATTAGTGTATAATTAGTGTCTTCATAATCTGTAATTAGTATTCTTTGTGCAGACATGCTTTTATCCTTTTGTACGTTGTAGAGGTTCTTCTCTCTCATCGGTGCGTAGGTGCTGTATTCACCTTGTAACCAATTGTGTACGATTCTGTTATGATATTCCCCTATAAATAGAAATCCCTAGGTCGAGCAATTTACTCAGCCTCTTGCAATTTTCTCTCCTAGCTTGTTTTCATTCTGCACCAATTCAAGGATCATCTCCATGTATGTCTTTCATATAACAATTAATATTTAATAAAATTGTTAAAATATTGTTGGAATTTAGGATAAAATCCTGTGGTTATGAATAAGAAGAAGGTTGAAAAAGAAGAGGAAAAAGGAAGAAGGAATGTGTGTGTATAAAAGTCCCACATTGATTAGTTGGAGAGAAGTTGGAGGGTATATAAGTCTCAACTTTGTTCCTCCTAAATGAGCCCTTAGGCCAACCCACTTTTATGGAGGGATGAGGACTTAGGTGACCCTTGGTCCACCACACGCGTGCCGCCATCACCCGTTAATATTAGATTTAATTAGATTAGATTCTAAGATTAGTCTAGGTCATGGTTTGCTTATATAAAGACACTTACTTGTACTCTCATTGATTTAATGATTTAATAATTAGGTATTCAGAGGGCTTGTTTCCTCTTCACTATAACCCTTCAAATTCTAACATAAATAATGTAAATGTAAATCTGTGAAGTATGTCACTCTATGTTCTTAATGTTTGATACTCAAATGTTCACTTTTCCGTCATCTCAAGTGTGTTGACTATTAATCCATGAACACCCAAAATTTCATACCAATTTCCATTGATATCAAAGCTTATGACTAAGTATTGAAAGCACGATTCACTCGAGCGGAACCTAAGCGCCACCAAATTGACGGGGAAAAAAATAACTACTTCATTTTCACAACTTACAGAGTTAGGACCCGTTTGGTATAAAGAATTGGTGATGAGGGAAATGAACTTTGACAAGTTCCTCCGTTTGATACATATTTTGCACTAATCTTCCCGAGAACCCAAGTTCGTGGGCCCACACTAGATCCACCAATCTTCTCTCATATGTGGGAAGTTCGGATCCCACCAAAATTGGTGGGATCTCAAGTTCCCACGTCCTTTGTTCATATTTTTGGAATGATTTACCCCTAAAATTCAAACTTGGGGAAAGTTTGAACTTGGCGATTTTTTTTTTTTTTACACGAATTCGAACTTAACAAGAGCATATTTTTTTTAAAAAAATATTTTTCTTTTTTATTTTGAATTAATTTCTTTTAAGGATAAAATAGACATTTCCTAATTCTTTACCAACTATCACCCCTTTATTTTCTTCCTACCAAACAAATCATCTTTTCTCAAGCCATCTTCCCTCATCTTTCAAATCTTCCTTTCCTTCCTTTCCTTTCCCTCTTTTAAGTTCCTTTCCCTCCTCAAATTTTCCTTGTACCAAACGGGCCCTTAGAGTCCTCGTAAGTGTGTGTGGAGTGATTTAATAATGAACAAATTCTTTTAGCAGTAATCTTCCATTAACATTAAAATACTGCTTTGTTCCAGAGATTTATCATTCAATGACTCGTCAACTTCGACACCAGAATTTCTAGCCGAACTGCCGAAGTTGAGAGTTTAAGTTACCTTGTTTAGGATTCAGCACCACATTCTACAAACTAGATCTTATATTAACATGGTGGCAAGTGTGCAACCACTCCGTGTTTTGCAGTGGCAAGGACGACCCTCCCAATAGTGTTAGCTCCATACAAGGCGGATTATTAGTGGTTTTATCGCAGCTCGAACCCTAGACCTCTTAAGGGAATCCAGCGCCACATTCCGCTGGAAAAATGGTGGCAAATTGTGCAACCACTCCAGACCGGGAGTTGTTAACGGTAAAGCCCTCCCCAAATGAGCGACTCCAAGGATCGAACCTTTCCCACTTCATTGGTGGGGGAACATCCTGGGGCCTAGCCAACTACCGCAGATCTTATATTAACAACCGAGGCAGTATACAAATTTGTAAATTCAGGTTCAGCTATACTATTACTAAGTAAAAAATTTTCACAATGTTTTTGTAGTAATTTGAGTGACAACAAGCTCATGGGTTCAATTCCCAAGTCTCTTAGAGAGAAGTCATATGCAAATTTGCAATTGAGGTTTTTCATCCTTATATATTACTGCTGGATTGTTCAATTGTTACTACGTACCCTTGTGTGAATCGAAATTAAAAATAACATACTTTTTTCTTCTTTAGTTTGTCTGGTAGATTCGTGCAAAAAGCATTCGTTTGTTATTCCACTTGCGGCTTCGGTTTCTACTTTGGTTGTAATCTTCTTGGTTTCTTTAGGAGTTTGGATCTTCAAAACCAAGAAATTAAAAGGTCTGTGCAGAATTATTCACATTTTTTAGCATCACAAGTAGTCATAACCAACATTTCTTAAGACCTTTCTGCAGTTGTATATTTTGTGATTCATTGGAATGTCACTCTCCTTCTATGTTCTTCTAATTCTAGTTGGGGCTTAGGACCAATTCTGCCTGAAAGTTTTTAGGAGACAATTTAGTTCCAAAACTGTAAAAAATGAAGCAATTTTTCTTTGGCCATTAACTCAGTTGATTTTAACTGTTAATTGACTAAATATGATAAAACAATTTTTCTTTAGCCATTAACTCAGTTAATTTTAATTGTTAGTTGACCAAATATGCTGAATTGACAGTCTATATGATATTTAAGTAATTTTTGTAAGGTACAAATTTGTCTTAGAAGTACATGTGTCATCATCTACTTCATTTTTTTTTTTCAAAGTTATATTTAAAACTTATGGGGAAAATTTGCAGCTTAACAACAATCACATGAATGACATGTTGACTGTCAACCTAAAGATATTTGGTTAAAACTAACTAAGATAAATTATGACGAGATTTTGTTTTTTTGTTTTTAACACTTTCGCGCCAAAATTGCTCTCTCTTTTACATCTCTTTTAGTTGTGTGCTAAAGCCTCTTAAAACTTATGACCCAATACGCCATTATCGAAATTTATTTATCTATTATCAGCGAGGCCTCATAAATAAGATTGGTTTGTTTTGTATCCTACTCTTCTGATTTCTTAATTACATGCTTCATGATGTGTAGGGCAAAAAAAAATCGAAACTGAAGAAGGTATTACATGAAATTGGAGATACTGCAATCTAATTCAGTGTAAGCGGCCAAGAAATTTAGTGAAAGCGATAAAACAGGCCATGAAATACATATATTCAATTTCAAAAGCATTGTTTTTAACGTCAGATAACTTCTCCTCGACAAATAAGTTAGGTGAAGGAGGCTTTGGACCTGTGTTCAAGGTATTATAGCTAAATATTTCAATCCCTTCCATTTTTAGAGGACGGCAGATAAGAAATTAAAGTTAGGGTAATTAAAGTTTAAAGAAATAAATATTTTATGGAACAGATAAGAAATGTGGTATTCGAATGAGTGTCTCTCTTGTTTTGACCAAAAAAAGAGAATGAGTGTCTCTCACATGCACCCAGTGCTAAAGACGAAATGACAGTAATCGGTGGGCGGCAGAAATGTCTCTTCTGACTAATGCTATTGAGAAAATGTCAGTCATGAATTTAAAATATTAATTAATGATACTTAAAAGGCATACTCAGCGACAGCGTCTCTGGCTCTCTGCGTCTGCGTCTCACGTTTGCCGTCTACGACTGTGTCTCCGTGAACCTGGCGACGTTTTGACTTCTGAGCCTCCGTGAGTCCGTCTTGCTTTGTCTCAATCTCACGGAGTCCGACGACGTTCCGAGCCTCCGATCTCCGTCTTGCTCTGTCTTTTCCGTCTTGATAACCGCCGGACCCATCCACCACTCTCCATCGCTCGTTCTTCTGTTTTCTCGTCACCCTCATTATCATTCCCGTCATCCTTCGTCTCCGTCTCTCCTTCGACAGCTCTGTGACTTCTCAGTTCTGCGTATCTCTGTCACTCAAGCCACCGAACCAAGTTCCATTCTCAGTTTCCTCCCTCCCGTTTTGCTGAGTTCGTGTAATCTATAATATCCATTGTCGTTCTACACGAAATATGTTACACTTGTGAAAATCCATTCAACTCCTCTTGTGAATTAATAAACGAAGTATCTGTGGAAACCACCTTTAATTCGAAGTTTTCAGAACTTTTGTGCCTACTTTTGGTTTGGTTCATCCTTTATATACAAGTGTAACAACATTCCTAGAGAAGCTCTTCACATTTCTGCTAAATAGTTTAACCTACTCAGTTCATTTCTCTCTTTTCCTTATTCCTGCAGATATAAACTTGAAAACATGAGGAAGAGCACACCACTATGGATTCTTCGATGTGTTTGTTTCATTCCTTGTGGTTAGCTACTTAGTTGTTCAGGTTGTTGCAGACGAAGTTCGAAATTCAGGTAAATGCTACGCGCTTGGCCAGCTTTTCGATTTTTTTTTTTTTTTTTTAAAATAAATAATTGCTCACTTGACTTGAGAGTAGCCTGTTTAGGGGTTCCAAACACCTACCAAAACTTAGGTTTTGGAAAATCATTTTTTTTCTAAAATCATTTTGCACCCAAAACGGTTTTGGGTCCAAAACCTAGCTTTTGGCAAATTCAACCTTTTACTCTTTTTGCAAAAGTTGTGGGCCCCTCCAACTTTGTAAAAGCCCAAAATACCCTCCATTAGTTCCAATCGCTCCCATTAGCCCACCGAAATCCCGAATCTTCCGCAGACCACTCCGGGCCCAATCTTTTTCCATTCTGCATCTTTCCTATTTGGCGCTCTTCGCTGGTCGTCTCACTTTTACAGACTGCTCTTCATTTGCTCTGCTAGCAAACTTCAATTGTGATCTTCCCCTCTTTGCTCTTTTGACCTGTTTCAATCGCACTAAAAATCCTTAAATCTCCCTATAAAATAAGTACTTGAATTGGAAAAAAACCTGATTACCTTGGAAAAAACCTGATTGTCTTCAAAATGAGGTGACTTCGACTTTATATTCAATTATATACTTAGGCATCATAGTTACCTTTTTTTGAGAAATTAAGGAAATTAATTAAATTACTTTAGAGCATTTTTATTTTTATTTTTTTCAAAGTAGTTAGTTTGATTAATAAACTAATATATAATCTAAAGATACACAACATATAAAATGATTAAGTAATTTATTTAGCTTCCTTAACCTCTCCAAACAAAATCAACTATATCTTATAATTAGGACCGGAGGTAGTACAATTTAATAGTTTTTATCATGTAACATAATTTACTAATGCTAGAAATTTATTTTTTTAAATAATTTTATGTAATTTTTGGTATTTATTATGAAATATAATGTTTCTCATATTTAAAATATAACTTGTTACGTAATCGATACTAAGGCCCAATGCCACGAGGGCCCAATGGAGGGCATATCCACCATAACCGTACGCCTATGATATAGGAAGACCCGGTGATCCGGATTACTAGCATCGTGGGTACACCCACACTACCGTTGCGTTACGTGCGCCCCCCACCAAGTCATTATGGGGATCATGCCCGACCATGATCACCATCACGGTGACCTCTATAAATACAGAGACAAGATAACCAGGTGCACATGTTCTAACTCAGACTTATTACTTTCAGTCACACTATGCACACACACCACCCCCTATATTGTGTACAGTGATCCCAACCTCCTCTGGATATCTCCCTCTTAGATATCTAGAGCGAGCCCTTTGATCCAACATTAAAGTACCGGTCAAGATCGGACATTAACGTTCTACACGAAACGGTGGCGCGACCGTGGGGATCGCTAAATTACGATTCCTGTGACTACCGATGGCTCACACAAGAAGCAACAGTCGGAGTATGCAGCCTAATCAACCACATGGGGGGCAAGGCACTCGCTAGGAAAGCGCTGCGCGTAGGGTATTACTGGCCGACCATGACGGAGGACGCCAAAGAGGCCGTGAGAAGATGCGATAGTTGTCGAAGCACGCCAAACTCATTTGGCCACCCCTGGAATTGAAAAGCATTTCGGCCCCTTGGCCTTTCTATAAATGGGGCATGGACATCCTTGGACCTTTCAAACCGGCCAGAGACAGTTTAGGTGGCTCATCGTGGCGGTTGATTATTTCACCAAGTGGATCGAAGCCGAGCCATTAACAACAATAACCTCGGCACGCATACGGAGATTCTTCAGACACAACATCGTCTCTCGTTTTGGAATACTAGCCGAAGTGATCAACGACAACGGCACGTAGTTTACGGACCAAAGATTCAAGACCTTGATGTCAGACCTCGACGTCAGACAACATTTTGCCTCGGTCGAGCATCCTCAGTCTAATGGACAGGCCGAGTCGGCCAACAAAATAATCTTGGACGGATTGAAAAAACGGATGCAAGACCCGGAATCCAACTGGGTCGAGCAGCTCCACAGTGTCTTATGGGGATACAGGACAAGTGTGCAGTCTTCAACCCAAGAGTCCCCTTTTCGGTTGACATACGGGTGCGAAGCTATGATCCCGGTCGAGATAGGACAACCATCATGGAGAAAGATCAAAGCCCGCCAAGAGGGAGAAGCGTCGAATGACGACGCGCTCAGGACGGACTTGGAGCTGATCGACGAGGTCGAAGTAGCGGCGCAAGACCGCCGAGAACCGGCCGCTAAGCAACTTCTAGCCGCAAAGTATAATCGGAAGGTTCAGCCCCGGTCCTTCAACCGAGGTAACCTTGTACTTCGACGAGCCGACATAGGCAACAAGAACGCCAGAGATGGCAAGCCGGCGACAAATTGGGAAGGTCCCTACGGGTTAAAGAGAAAGCTGGACAATGGAGCCTATATACTCGAAACCTTGGCTAGGAAACCCGTGAAAAGAACTTGGAACGCCGACAAATTGAAGATCTACCACGGTTAGACCTCGGCCTCGATCTTGGGGGTAGGACACACCCCGCTTGGAGAACGGTTATTGTTTGTTTTAAGTATTTTATTTGAAGAATTTATCTTTCCTTCTTAAAATTTCCCCGAATTATGTGTTAGCTCTTTGGAGCGTTTTTATTTTAATGAAGGATTCCTCAGTGGATTTTCGCCAACGTGCACAATTGATCGCTTAAGCATTACACCGAGGTATATAAACCCGGTCACAAATACGACACATCTAGATGATTTAACACCGGGGCTAATTAGCCCAGGTCTAGAGCTCGACGAAAATGCCATTTATTGACCTTCGTGAAATTGACGCGTCAACGCTCGCCCCGATTTAAGCATTCGAATTGTCATTCCGACCCTGATCAGGTCAAAATGTTTAAGTTTTGCGTTTCGGACACCTCGTTTAAACAAGTGACAATTCGCCTTACCTCGATTATAATCCCTACTAACGGAACGAACTGATAGCGGTTAGGTTAATACCATATACGGTTAAAACTAACAACCCTACCATCCATTCCCAGACTTGACATCTGGTAGAGTGCATAGCTCGGCACCATTTGCGCCGACGAATCTCTAACTATGTTTAGAATTCAAAAATAAAAACGACAACAAATTCGTAAAATTTACTTTGTCATTGAAGTATTTATAACCGGCACAGACGTCGGGAAAATTCGAGTTTACAAAGGCAGAAACGCCTCAATGAAAATAAAAGAAACTAAGCGACAGCATTGTCCGAGGGCCCCGCCTCGCCGGATGGATCCACCTCGGCAGATCCTGATTCGGCCTCGGTATTTAACCTTTTGCATTCTACTTGCTCCTCACCTGCCCGTTCCCCATAGTCCTCATCTTCAATAGATATGGATTCATCTTCGGGGGAGGGAAGAGCCGGATAAAACACGCCGTCCTTCACATAAGCTCAGTAGTGATAGCCGTCGACGTTCAAGGGTGTCTTGGGGTTCAAAACCTGGATTTGATCCAACGCCATTTTAAAGCGTCTTTGGATGCCTCATGGAGAGTCTCGAGAGACTCAGCATTAGCTTGTCGCTCGGCAGCAAGAGCCTCTTTAACCGACCCGGTTCGGTGGCCAGATCACCTCGTTGCTGCTGGACAGTCTTCACGGCATCCAGGCTTTCATCCAGAGCCTTCTGAAGACGATGACACTCCGAGGTCGTTTTGTCCAATGCCTCTTTCGTCATCAGAAGCTCCTCGGTCGCCTTTCCAGATGAAGCTTTGGCAACAGCTAACTCGTCCTCCAAAGCTGTCACTTGTTCAGCCCTAGCCTTAGCGGCAGCTACCTCCTCCTCCAAAACCTTCACCTGACCGGCTAGGGCCTTGGCATTAGCCGCCTCCTCTTCCGCAGCTTTGGCTCTTGTCACGGCCTCTTCCTCAGCAAGCCTTAGACGTCGGATCTCTACCTCGGCTCCCACGTGCTTCTTCTTTAGAAAAAGCAGCGCTTGGTGAAGACCGAGGGACTTGCAGAGAAACCTTTGAGCTTCATGAATGACTGTCTCATCCGTGGCGGCCAAAGGGACCCCATTCATAAACCGCTGGGTGGAAGGAAAGCGACACTGAGCTCCTCGGTCACCCCTTTCTCCCACGCAAGCCCTCGGGGAATCAGAGGCGCGGGTGAGGAACTGGCAGAGGCTCGGAGGGGAGGAGCAGCAGCTACGGGGAAAGCGGACACAACGGCTCCCTTGCCTTTCGAAGCCATTACGGCCTGAGCCGGAGGGGACCCCGCGGGGGCCGTGGTGCTGGGTATAACATTCTCCATTTTACTTAACGAAATTACAAATTAAGGGTTGATCAACGACTAAGTAATGCTTCATTGCTTGCCAAAATATACAAAATAAATCAGAGTATGCAAAATGAGCCCTAACGTGGCAATATACAATCTCCAACGTATACCAAAAGACGGAAGCACTACTGTTAGAAGAAGTAGCCTAAGCTTCCGAAGTCTTCCCTGATGGACCCGTACGAGAACTATCACCTGAAAAATGTGGGTAACCATCAATCCAACTCATTACGAATACTAATATGCGCTAGTGAGGTGCCAAGTGGAACCATTTATTTAACAAAGTATTAATAAAATATAATTCACCAATATCCCCATCACAAAATTTCATATCATAAATTATGTATCATAAATTAAGTATTACAATTTTTTATTAACACAATTCCCAAGATGCCTCCCATCAATCCAACCGAACCGCCTTATTTCCTCCGACTAGACCCATGGGCTAAGTTACATCCATGTTATTCGGTTACTCGAAAGTTCATCGGGTCATGTGATGAGGATCGGCCAAAATCCCGAGCACATGTTCCTGCACCATGGGTCTTTTCCCCTCATTGAACTAGTGGGGTGTCGTAAGCCCTCATTGAACTAGCGGGCAAAGTCCCTCATTGAACAATTGGGACAATATAAAGCCAACCATCGTGCACCAATGGAGGCCTCACCACGTGGTGGAACATACTATTTCATTTCCTCCCAATTCAACCCTTCCCATAATTATCATAATAGCAAAACTCTCAATTCTTATACATAAATAAATATATGCAAATATTTCACAATTCAAATCATAAAATTCCACAAGGCAATTTATAATAAGATATTCATAACTATTTCACAAAATACTCACAAACAACATACTAATACACATAACAAGTGGAAAGTGGTTACCTCTGGCTAAAGCTAACTATTATCACACCGCTCATAATCCAAGAGCTCAAACACATGCCAAAAGATCAATCTACCACAACCAATTTACTAACCATTAATAACTCTTCTAAAATTCTACATAATCAAAATTATAACTTATAATTTTAAAAATATAAATTTTAATAATAATATATTTGGAATGCTTAAAGTGTGCACATTATGACGGGACTGAAAAATCAATGAGACCTTTGTAACTATTAATTCTCCCTTCTATTTATTATGAATTAATAATACCCTTTCCTATTTATTACTTATGTCATTTATTATTTATTCCCCTCTTTTTTTATAATAATACTAGTATCTATTTATCTATTATTATTATTAACTATTTATTGTTATTATTACTATTCAAAAACTAGGCTTCATCTAATCCTTAATCATCCATGAACTATCTATAATTATCAACTATAGTCGTAATTCATCACTGTTCATCCACTAACTTCAACTATTCTCAACCATCTTCCCTTCGCGCATAAAATACATAATTTTAAAAGATTAGACCCTCTAATTTAAAGATAGGCATTTATGCAACAATTACTTATAACTAACCATAAAAAGGATAGAGAAAGAAAATTACAAAAGTCACTCAAGAAAAATACTTATGGTACTCTTTCAAAACAACAATGACACTTTAGAAACCTTCGCCTGATATAGATGAATTATCAGAGAAACTCTAAAGTTTAGGGGAAAAAAACTGAGTTTTATTTGAAAATAAAAAGAACATTAGTAATTAGTAAAATAATATTAGATGAAATAAAACTATGATTTGGCATTTTCACCACTTAAAAATATAGTAGTTTCAAAAGATCAGAACCCCTTAATTTTAAAGATAGGAATTCATGGACAACTACATACATACATACATACATACATACATACATACATACATACATACATATATCGAGATGGAAATGAGTTTTTGATTCTAAAAGTTGCAGTGAAGGAATATGATATTTGTACGTAAAAGAACAAATGCTTTTACTTCATTCCATGCAAACCAAAAATCCTACTCTTTAAGTCACTCATGACGTACACCATGTATATATATAGTGCCTCTCTATCGCCTCCTAACATCATAATTCTCTCTGCACTTCAGTGTTGAAAATGGCGACTTCTCCTGTTAATGTTAATGCTGACTATGTCAAGGAAATCAAAAAGGCCCATCGCTAGTCCTTACACACACACATATATAAATAATTGCAACCTTCCTCCTTTTTTTTTCCTTTTTTTTTAGTAGGATAGGCTTTTACATGACAGCAAAGTGTTTCTTCTATTTTCCCATGGGCAGCAACGTTTTATATTTTTATATATAGATAACATGAAAGCAACTTATGACAGCTGGCTTCCTGTATGTGTGTGTGTTTCATTTTGTTTAGATATGTATATCAGAACAGCAAGATTTTAGGTTCTCTAAATATCATTGACCACATATATATACACACACCCACACATACACAAAGTCATTGAGAATGAGAAGCAAGGTATTGGATAGTGGGATTCAAATCTATGATGTGGTAACATGCTTTATGAAGCATCACCGAAAGCCACTGGGAACACCATTATCCTTATACACATAAAAGATAAGATTTTTGGGTTTAATATATATATATATATATATATATATATCTATACCAACAACACAACAACCAGAAGTTTTGGGTTCCATTTATTTATTCATTTGTCCAGCGACTATAAAAAAACTAAACCTTAACCTATTGTAGTGATATATGTATATATATACAAGCCAAAACTTCTCTGTGTTGAGACTCAAAACAGAGCAAAAACTTCACGTTAGGACTCACGAAACTAGAAGAGAAATGGCTTGAAGACTCACCTCAGGTTGCGGGCTGGAACGCTGGTCTTTAACAAGAAACGATCACCTCTGGTTTCAGGATTTAAAACAGAGTACAAAATGACTAAACTCTATCTCTCTCGGTCTCTCTCTCGGACTCAACTTTGGTTGCAACAACAGGAAAGATGAAGCAACTAGTGCACTGTATCTGAATGAGAACCAAGGAGAACAATATATAGAGACCTAAGGGTCCCTGACCGAGAGGGACGAACAGACAAAGAGAGTATATGGCATGTGTGAGTTTAAAGATATGGTGTGGACGTTGGGCTCGAGAATGATGGAAGAAGGATGGTGCTACTGGTTTGACGTGTTCAGTTGTGAGCCGAAAGTAATATATGCTGACGAGGGGGTTATGGTGCTACTGTGATCTTTCTTGCGTGTTTGATCCACCTCTCGCTGTGTCTACGTGAGCGTATGTTCTGATAGATATAAGGTTGGGGTCATCCAAAGTTATATGGTCTAGGGAGGTAATGGGATGAGCACTTAATGGGTTTGGGTATTTTAGAAACAGGGTGTTGATTCTATTCTAATTACTATACGGTTTGGGCCAACAACAAAAATAGATTAGTATAGGGTTGGAATAATATAGGCCGGTGTGATTTAATGGATTGCATGGGCCACAAGAATAAATAAACTGATCTTTGTTTTGTTGCTGCTACGGGTTGGGGTTTAGATGAATAGTGTAATGGGTTGGGTTTAGTTTTGTTGTTGTATAATGAATAAATATGAAGGAGTTTACCAAAAAAATAAATAAATAAATAAATATGAAGGAGTGCTCGTCTATGAGGGATATTTAGTGGCGGAACGTAGTGCTGGCCAGCTGGTGCCTTGGCCCCAACTGGCCCCGACTGATCTTATAAAATTTGTTAGAGTATATATGTATTTATTATATAATATTTTATTTGGCCACAAATTTGGCCCCGGCTAATTTTTTATCTTCTCTTCTTTGTAAGAATAATGTTTGTTTCATTACTTATTAAGTTGTGAGAGGAATGTAAAATTCTTGTTTGAGATACCGAAAAGATTAGTATCATCTTATATATTATTTTGATTTATAATTATCTGTTATTATTTGTTTGTATTTTCGGTTATTTGATACTATTTAGTAAATACTCCCTCCTGGTCCTTATTTAAGGAACCAACTAACAATTCTCACAAGTCAATAAAAAAGGTAAAGTCATTAAATTTGTCCTAAAATTTAAGTAATTGTCAATATTATCCCTATTAATTACACTAAAATCTAATATCATATTAATTATTACTCTCTTTTTTCCTCGAAAAAAAGAGTAATAATTAATTTTTATTAATTATTACTCTCACTCACTATCTTTTTAATTATGGGTATACATGGAAAAAATTTATTTAATGCTATTTGGAAACAAGCAAGTGTTTTATAAAAAAAAACCAAATATACTTGTTAGTTGGTGCCTTATAATAAGAATTAAAGAGTAGTTCAATATGTTTATTTTTTGGCCGGGCTAAAAAATTTTCCTGGTTCCGCCACATGGGGATATTGTTTGTATAATGCAAATCTGCCCTGAATTTTTAAGCTTTTATTTCTACAAAATCATTGTTGAAGTTGAATTATGTAAGCTAAAAAAATAACACTTTTTTTTTCTTTCCTCAGGTCACACGATGCATGGATAGGTGATTTGAATTAATAGAAGATAATGGTTATTGTATAATAATTTCATAATGGATAGGCCTAGGAATAGATATAGGTTCTATTAAATAATTATGCTTTGTAATATTTCCATAATTTTATTATCAATTATTATACGGAAATAAATTCCCAAATTTTTCCCCCCAAATAATTAAGTTAAATCATTTGGCCCATTTTCCACCATTCGATTCTCATATATTATTTTTATAAATTTTAGGCATGATTTATTCCTTATTTGAATTTATTCTTTTTCCCAAAATAAATTAATTAAGGAAAAATAAGTCTAAATTTCTAATAACTATTCTCATAATTATTCTAAACCAAATTTTATAATTTAATCTCCCATATAATATTCAAATTCCAAATCCCAAAATTTGGGATGTTACACCGGGCACGGTTGGAACAGGACCCTTTGAAGCCGTAGCGGCCGGTGCAGGAGCGCACCCCTCGGGGACAGTGGTCCCGGGTACGGTTGGCACGGGTCGCGGCATATCCGGAGGGAGTGCAGGACGCGTAGAACCCGGAGTATCCGAGGCTTTGGTTTTCCTGGTCCTTGACGACCCAGACGCCGCCCTTGATTTTTCTACATCTGAGCCTGAGGCAGCGCGCTTACGAGTCGACGCGGGTACCGTCGGATTCACGAGGGACAGGTAGCGGGGAAGTTCCGACATGTCTTGAGCTACAAAAAAGATCAAAAAGAAGGGGTAAGATACGCGCCAACAAGATTATGACAGGGGAAAACCAAAAAGTAGAATCATTAGCAGGCATGGAACCATACAATCAATAGACATCGGCGAAGACCCAACCCGGTTAATAAAGAAGGCTACACTTTGGACCCCGTATTTCTCAACATACACGGCAAAGCGAGGTATGGAGGCGGCCTCTTCAGGTGTAAGGTCCTCAATCTGGATTTGGTACGAAGAAGGGTTCAGGTCGTAGTGGGTGTCGTTCCAGTAAAGGGGAAACTCCCACTCCACGTCCTCTCCTTCGGGCCCTTTCAAAAACCAGGGCCGCTGTCCAGGTTTAGCTTCGACTTTAAAGAAAGCCGTCTTAAAATGCTTAAAGGAGTCCGAGAATGCACTCATTATTTTCCTATCCGGGTCCACACGAAGGGAAACCAACCTCTTCAATCTCTCTTCTTCCTTGGATATCCGGGAAGTAAAAGGGCCAAAATAGTGGAAAAACAACGAGGTGGTGCAAGGAATGGGGACCGGAAAGGAAGAGCACAGGCGCTCGAAGGCCACTAAGTAGGCCCATCCGTTGGGATGGAGCTGAGAGGGCACTAGCCGCAGAGCCATCAGTGCCGACATTTGAAACTGGCTAAAAGGAAAACGAACTTTAACACGGGTCAGATAGTCTCGGTAGAAGAAGAAGAAGTTGGTGCGCCCCACCGATGTGTAGAGCATATAGGCTCGCCCGCATCCGGAGGACTGACAGTACAACCTTCCATCTCGGGAAGTTTAAGACGAGCAATGTCGGCCTTGGACATCAGCGACCGTGTCTTTAGGATCTCATGGGATACCCAGGAATACTGTCTACATAGCGCCTCGGGAGGACTAGAAGAGTTCGACTCCCCGGCGTCGGATTGGATGCTGTGTGGAGAAGACTGTGAAGCCATTCACCTATAAGCAAAGTAAAAAATGCTAGGATCAGCAAGAGAAAAAAATACCTAACTGAAGTATATTGGCATGCGGAAAAACAAGCGGACCCGAGGGACGGAGATTGCCAGAAGAATGATTGGAAGGAGCCAAATGGTGGCAAGAACCTAAGATTAAGGAAGCCCGGGAATCTTCGCCCTGGGCGATGAGGAAGGAGCCTTCGGTGAGACAATCCCAGCGGGGTCGAGGTATCCGGAGGATGGGCATCCGAACCCGAGCCAAGGGGGAACGGTAGAAATTAAGGGGTCGAGCGTAGAGCGCGTCGTCCTCTGCACGAGCCACACTACTCGGTCCAGCAGGTTCCAACTGAACGCTTGAAGCGGCTTCGTATCGAGCACGAACCGGCGTCAGATTCGGAGCGGCAAGAGCGGATCGAGACCGGATACACTCCGTTGACCAGATCCTCCCCTTAGCATGGTTGCCAACCTTTCTTCCTCGAAAAGTTCAGAACCGAGAATCCAATAGGAGGTACGGGGTAACGGACACGCAAGGCTTCCTCTTCCTCGGGGTTAATGGTGGATTTGAAGGGGGTAGCGATTACTCCCAACCATCGCCAAAGAATAGAAACCTAGAAAGGCACAAAAGGGTATGTGAAGAAGGGGAAATAAGGGGAAGGATCGTCAAAGATATGTTAGGGCTACAAGACAGGCTGAAAGGGGGTTTCGACCTTAGAAACAGAGACAAAAGCTACCAAGGAAGTCTACCCAGAAAATCGCCACGACGAAAAACTAACCGGTAAAAACAAACGGAAACCATTAAGTTACACCGGTCAAAAAGCGGGGAGAAGGCAATATACTCAAGAAATCGGAGAAGGAGCGAGCCGCGAACGGAGATGTGAGAGCGTGGGAGTAGGCGATTGCAGAAAATGGTAGAGAGTAGAGAAAACAGAAAATGACAGTAGAAATGGTGAAATGAAGAAAATGGAGGGAAATATGATTCGTATAGGCTCATGGGTAACCGAAGTGACGGGGACAGAAGCGTCTTTTCACCCCGATCAAGGAAATGGCGTATCGCGCGTGCAGAGAGCATTAAATGCGCACAAAGATCAATGCATGGAGTGGCGCGGCGGTTGCAGGCACTCGCCAATACTGAGTCGCTAGATGTCAGGGGGCAATGATGACAAATGCGGAAAGTCCCTCGCATAAAAAAAGAATGAATTCACCCGTAACCAGCCGGTGTAGCCGAGAACACCTCGGTAAGTAACATATATCTCCAGCTCTGATATATTCATTACACGAAGCCTCAGATAACTTGCTCGAAGAGGTTACCTCGGCTCCTTGAGGTTCCACCTCGGACTCTCGAAAGGTTAACACAGCTCGGCCAATGAAGCCAGCAGGGGACATAGGACATCTCGGCAGCTCGGAACTCCTGACCTACCGAGCTGGGAGGCAACTGTTACGAACCGATACTAAGGCCCAATGCCACGAGGGCCCAATGGAGGGCATATCCACCATAATCGTACGCCTATGATATAGGAAGACCCGGTGATCCGGATTACTAGCATCGTGGGCGCACCCACACTACCATTGCGTTACATGCACCCCCCACCAAGTCATCATGGGGATCATACCCGACCATGATCACCATCACGGTGACTTCTATAAATACAGAGACAAGATAACCAGGTGCACAGGTTCTAACTCAGACTTATTACTTTCAGTCACACTATGCACACACACCACCCCCTATATTGTGTACAGTGATCCCAACCTCCTATGGATATCTCCCTCTTAGATGTTTAGAGCGAGCCCTTTGATCCAACATCAAAGTACCAGTCCAAGACTGGACATTAACGTTCTACACCGAACATAACCTTATCCTTTTAAATGTAATTATATAAAAAGCGAATATCCTTTGTGATAAATTTAACCTTCCAAAAACTATTCTCATCAAAACATCCCAACACCATCTATTTCCAAAAGGGTTAAGGAGCGAAAATACACACGAGCTTTTCCTCCATGAGCGCCCAGCACCACAAGCTTTTTTCTGGAGCAAAAGTACACACGTGGTTACGTTTTTAGAGCAAAAATATCACGGGCGGTTAGTTGACCGTCAACTTGGATAACGACGACGTGACGTTGATTTGGGACCGACAAGCTGATTTGGACGCGACTAGGAATAAAAAAATTAAAAAAAAACTAGAAAAAATTCAAAACATCGGGAAAAAATTAAAATAATTAGAAAAAAATTCAAAAAATTAGGAAATAATTCAAAAAATAAGGAAATAATTAAAACAATTAGAAAAAAAATTCAAAAATTAGGAAAATTAACAAGAAGATTATCTTAATTAATTAATTATTATCTCGTAGGGTGGCAGGTGGTGGGCCCACGGGCGGGGGTATATTAATTTTTTTCTAATTAGTCGACTTTTCACACATCAAATTAGATTTATCTCGTAGGGAGAATTGACAAGAAGAGTATCTTAATTAATTAATTAATTATTATTATTTTTCAATAAACAGCTTACCCTAGTGCATCTTCAACAAGCGCACGTCCGCACGCCCGTTTATATACAACTCCTCCTCCACCTGAGTTGGTTATCCGACCGCCCCGCCCGGGTGGTGGCCACCGTAATAGATCATGGCGACGGTAGGATGGCCGATGGTGGGGCCCCATGGCGGGGGTATTTTAATTTTTTTCTAATTTTTTAATTTTTTCCTTATTTTTTTATAATTATTTTAATTATTCCCTATTTTTTTGAATTTTTTTCTAGTTTTTTAAATTTTTTTATTCCTAGTCAAAGCATCCAAATCGGCTTGTCGGTCTAAATCGCTAAGTTAGCGTTCCATCTAAGTTAACGTCAACTAACCACCCGTGGTATTTTTGCTCTTAAAACGTAACGTGTGTACTTTTGCTCCAGAAAAAAGTTCGTAGTGCTGGATACTCCTGAAAAAAAAAGCTCCTGTGTATTTTCACACCTTGGCCCGCTTCCAAAATCATCCCCCAAAAAGCTGTGGGTTCCTCTTAACCTCTCCCGATCAATACAAGCAGTCTCTGCTTCAAAGCTAACACTCCGTCTGCTTCTTCCTCTCACCACCACCGACTCAGTACCCCTCTCGTGATTTCCATTGCCCTCTTACTCTCATTCACAATCTGTTAATGGAGATGCAGCGGATTCAGTGCAAAGACCCCCACGTAAAGATCGGTGGAACCCAACTTCGTTCGGTGATGCACGGGATGAGCCGTCTAGGCCATTGAAGCTTATAGTGCTAAAGGGAATTACTCTTGAAAAGCCAATACATACGAGCCTTGCTTTCCTTTCTTCCCCCCCCCCCTCTATGCCGAGGTAGGCAACTTTTCTTATGCCTCTTACCATCACTAATTCTCTAACTTTACTTTTCTTATGGACCTAAGGAACTTAGCTAGTCTCTCGACAGTTAGTTGATACAAATCAGTTTGTCGGTGGTCATTGTAAACACGGGAAACAAATTACATAGTAGATTCTATGTAATACCCTAAAATTCATGTTTATCATAAATATTATATTTTGATAAAAAGTGCCTATTAAAAATTGGTGAATATGTGGTCTCAAAAATTGAGTAACATATTTATGTTAATTTAGGGAATTTTCTCTAAGAATTAAGGTAATCAAAAACCAAATTCTCCAATTTTATTTTAGGGATCATAAATTGCCCTATAATTATTAAATTAATACATGGTGCATAAATGGCCATGAAAAGTTAAAAAGTTGTGAGGAAATAATTAAACCAATTAGAGAAAATTACCAACAATTAGTGGATAATTCAATCTATGTTAATTGAATTATTTTCATAAACATTCACAATTAGTTTAGTGGCATATGTTAAAGGCCTAATTAAGGATGGATTACCTTAATTAAGAAACAAGGGCTAGTGAAGGGCTAGGATTAGCATAGAAGTGGTTTCTAATTAATCTTAGAACCAATCATATTTTGACAATTACACTTAACTACTTTATTAGGGATGCTAATTAAGATTAGTTATGGAAGGCTAAGATTAAATCTAATAAAGCTAATCTAAAGGCTTGAAAATGGATTTCATAAAGCATAATCCATGTGAAATTAAATCCACCAATAAGAAAAAGAGTTCGAGTGTGTGTGTGTCTAGTATATAAGAGAGAGAAAAGTCAATTGATCCACCAATAATAGAAAAGAGTTGTGAGTGTGTGTGTGTCTAGTATTCACGAGAGAGAAAGAGAGAGAGAGAAAGAAAACTAAAGCAAATTTGATAAAGTTTGAAATCCTAGAGTAAATTGGATAATGGTTTGAAATCCAAAGTAAATATCGATGTACACGGTAAAAGCTCAAAACAACAAATAAAGTGAGAATTTATACAAATTCAAATAGTTGTGAAGAAGTAGAACCGGAGAAAATATAAGGACTTATCTTGAACCCACATAATTTAACCTCGAAAGTAAGCATAGTAAAGGCTATTTTTTGCAAACGTTGAAGAATAAGCTTAGTACAACCAGGGGAATCTAATTAGACCATAAATCTGGATATCCAACTACTAATTAAAAAGCATACTCAGAATTTAAAAGTATTAGTGATTGATCAAACAACCAAAAATAGATTTCATTAAAGTGAAATATACTATAATAGAGCACATGTGGGATTTAATTTTGGAAATTAAGATAATTAGCTAAATCCAATGTAATTGTTTCTAACCAATGGGAGGCATTTGCTTACAAATTGTCTCTTCATAGAAGCACAAATTAATTTTAGCCATTGATGAGAAAAGATAATCCAAGGGATAAAATCCATAAGCCTTTTTTGCTATAAATAGGGGCTTTGGTCTTCATTATTCTTCACCAATTCACAAAGAAATCTGATTCTAAGAGTAAGAGAGTGAGTGAGAGCCTTGAAGAAAGGAGGAGCAAGTTCTTGGTAAGTTCTCTAGCTCTAGCTTTAAGTTCTTTAAGTTTTAGTTCTTAAATTCATAGTTAGAAGTAGCTTTGATTTTAAATATGCTAGAGTAATTTTAATATCATGTTTTTATAGTAAAAAATAGTGATATTTCGAAAATTAGATGAGCCACTTGGTATAGCAAAATTTCTGGAAAACTATGAGCAAAGTAGCGAAGTTCGCGAAAATTCATCGGTAGAAATCTCTGAAATCAGTGATGGAAATGCCCATATTTTATGTTAAAAATGTAGTTACAAAATTCTGAAAAAATTCATGGTTAAATTAGACATATAGGGACTTTTAAATATGTCAAGAACATGTCAAAATGAGTTCTGTACAAGGAGATAAAATTTCTCAAAGTTGGGCTACGAATTTCTGGAAAATTTCTGGGCAGAGGCTCAAAAATTTAAAACTGGGAGTGATTAGTGTAATCTGGGCAAGATTGATTATTTTTAATTGAAAATAGACATCCTAAGGATTCCAAGGAATTTTACGGATCCTCGTTTCGATTTTTGTAGAATTAATTATGATTTTCAAAGTTAGACAAAATGCTGCCCATATTTGTACCAGCGTTGTTCTACGAATTTTGAGGAAACAAAGTGGAAAATAAATGTTGCAAGGGCAAAATAGTCATTAGTGGCCAGGATATCCCATAGGATATTATTTGTAAATTAATAAATATGATATGACCATTATAGGATACGCGTGATCACCGCTTAGGCCGTCAACGTACCGACAACACCGACGAAGGTACGGACGCGTCATCGTAACACTAACTCGATGTTTCTTGTATACCTATATGTGATAGATATGTTCATAGACTGTGACTGTTTTTAAAAGAATTGTTCATACACATACATCTTTATACGGGTTATAGTCATGATAACGCCGTTGAGTTTTCCTAGCGAGGACATGGATGTACACCGTGGCTGGTGAATAGTGCATGTAATAACATTCATATGCGGTGGTTTGTGTTGTTATTACTTGTTTTTATATATGTGAATATAGCTGTGATGTCATGAGATAACTGTCATACATAACCGTACATGAACATAAGGTTAACCGTTACCCGAGGTTCAATGGGTATTGAACCTCGGCTCTTACCATAGCTTCGAGGATCCGGAGTAAACGGGATCGAAGACAAGGGTAGCGGCAGATGTAGGAACCGGTTGGAGAAAGTCCTATTGACATGTACTTTACGATATCGACATTTGAAAAAAAAAATTGTAACGCTGTTAGAAGCACATACATTACGGTGGATATTTATCGTTACATTTTTCAATACTATTTACTTCCAATGCTCAACTCTGATCAAGATACCGTGAAAACACTTTCAAAAATTGGGATGTTACATTCTACGTTTTGGTTTTTCTTGGCCTTGTTCTGATTATTCACTTTTTTTGGGAACAGTAACTTTAAAGGGCACAGAAGATCTAATTGGATGACCGCATTATATCTTCACCCCTTAGATTCCATGATCTTTTTGCATATCGTTTAAGATGATAATCTGATTTCTTGTTGGATTCCGCAAGAATTTGTTAGAACAATCTTCTCAGCAATTTCCGTATTTTTCATAGATGGAAAATACTATAGGCATTCTTTGTTGTGAATTCATAATATTAAGAGATTTTAAGGATCTTGGGATCATGTGTTCTGCATAATAAAATCGCTTAGCTCTCTTTCCTCGAATATTAAGAATAATTACTTCAAGACGTGGCATTCTTTTACAGAGGACACACTTTGGACTGGAACCCCTGGTGACTACTGTAACATCCCATTTTCAAAAGCAGTATAAATTTTTTTTTCATCAGAGTAGAGCATCGGAGCGATTGAGTAACTGATATTTGTATTCAAAATGCCGTAAGTCTGGCTGATTACAGTAGCGGTAAGTTATACCGAGTGTTTTCAAAAGTAAATAACAAAAGTGGAAAGTCTTCGGCTGAGTCCCTATGCGTGCCGCTTGCTTTTCTCCTCGATCCTCGGTCCTCCTGACCCCGACGCTATGTTAACAAATGAGGTCCAATGCACCGACCCCTGTAACGGTTAACCTCATGTTTATATATACAACATATACAGTATATGAGCATACAGACAAGCTTATCCCAACAGCACACACGCCCCCCGGCGGATGTGTCGCACTTAGCAATCGTTTCGCACTTAGCAATCGTTTCGCACCTAGCACCTCGCACCAAGCAAACGTATCCCAACACCCAGCAAGCATAATAACAAGAAGATGTATGTATGATTAGAAATACATAACCACGTATGTAAGATAATAACGACGTATGTAACATAACCACGTATGCTACAAAGAATACATAACCACGTATGTAAGATAATAACGCGTATGTAACATAACCACGTATGCTACAAAGAATACATAACCACGTATGTAAGTCTTAGTCGATGAACACAACAATCATATATATATACCATACACATAGCACATGTACGCATACAATAAACATCGAGTTAGTGTTACAAGACGCGAACGTACCTTCGTTGATGAAACTTTGATGTTGTTGATAGCGGTACGACATGCGGTAACAAACAGGTAAGTGATTACAGATATCCTATAAGGATGATAATGTTTCTAATCAATGGTCAACATTATACCAGACATTCTAGTCCCAAATTACCATTTTACCCCTGACTCCCCTAATCGGCGGAATTTCGCCAGAACTTCGTTACTTTAACTCTAATCTTCCAAAATTTTGACATATCTCTATCTCCAATAATAAATATCATATTTATCCCTAAAACATGATATCTAAACTAACTTGGAAGATTAAAGATTAATCTAGCATTTCTACTATAACTACCGAAGAAACTACCAAAGCTTAAGACCGGGGACCGAAGAACTTACCCAAAGACTTCGCTACTCGTTTTCCAGAGCTCCTCCTTGCTCTCACTTCTCTCTAACTCTCTAGGAATTGTGAATTGGTGAGGAATGAAGTGAAATGGGAAGACCTATTTATAGAAGATTTTGGTGCACTATTCATGCTTTATCATACCGAATCTCAACCGTTGGATCTAGCTTGGACACAAGGCATCATCTCCACCATACAACACATCTCCTTACCTCATCATGATGTCATCAAGGTGATGTCACCCATGTGCTTTATGAACTTCTACCGATAAAGTTCCCATTCGGTGTACTTCCGCAAAATCTCAAAAATCCGGGAACACAAATTTCCGAAGCTCTATTCTTCCTCTTCGGAAATATTTGAGTTAACTAAATTTTTGATCCCATTAAGGGTATTCCGTAACTCGCCGAAGATTCTAAGCCGAACGCCGTTCTGGTCGGTTACGAAATTACTTCGGGTGACACTAACTTCGAGACAAAAATTCACCGGTTCATAATATGTCCGGTCGTTTATTACTTAGTTCAAGGATTTTGAGTTATGATTTATTTTCCATCGGTTCTCACTTTTCTTATCGCCCTTTATTTACAAAAATATCTTCTCATCGATCCCTTATTCGCCCCCTTGATTACGGAAATGACTTCCGCTAACACCGACTTTTGGACAAAAATTCACTTGTTTGTAATTTGTCCTGACCTAAGAAACTTAGTTCATGGTTTTTAGATAGGATTTAATTTCATCGGTTCTCATTTATCCAACCTGGTTCTCCACAAATATCTCTTTTATATTATTATAATAATACAAATATCATGATATTTATTATTTATTTTATTATTATTTTATTATTTTTTATTTTTATTTTTTTCCTTCCTTTTTTTTTTTATTTCTTTTTTATTTTTTTTTTTCCTTTTTCCTCTTTTTTTTCCCTTTCTTTTTCTTGAAAATATCATTCCTCCCTTTTTTATTTTACTTTAATTATCTTTAAAAATTCTCCCTATTGGTTCTTTTGTCCAAGCTTAGATAATTAGCCATTAATTACCTAACTAATCACTTTCTAATTGTTGATAATTTTCTTAATTAAGATTAATCATTATCTCACAACTATTTTACTTACATTGGTATTTTATGCTCCATGTAAAATATTAAAAATCATGGGCAATTTATGCTCCCAAAATTATATTTAATTTTGCTTCATTATTTTTCAAGAAAAATAATCCCAAAAATTCCTAAAATTAGAGACAACATACTTTCTAATTTTTAATAAATACTTTTTATTGCCTCATGGGATTTATCATAATATTTTTAGGCCATTTTACGTCCCAAAAATGCACTTTAGGGATTTTTAGCTCTTTATCTCTTCCAATTTCCACAGAAATTACCTTAGAAAATAAGATGATTATAACTTATTATTTGAGACTACATATTCACCTATTTCCAATAGATAACATTTGCTAAAATATAGTATTCTAGATAGATAATTATCCGGGTATTACAACTACACCAATAAAGATGCTCCACAAGCACTTGCTGAAGTCAGAAAACTTGTTGATGATGGAAAATACTCTGAAGCGACAGCAGCAGCAGTCAAGTTGTTGGGAGATCCTACTGAAGTATGTAAAATCTTGTTGCTAATATCGTCTGCCCCTAATCAAAGTTTAGGATTTTCTAAATTAGACTGATGTTATGGCTTGACTGACTCCCATTTCATGAGATGCATATTATATAGGGAGACGGAGAGGGAAAACTAAATGATTGAATAGAAACTGTAGATATATATATATATATAGAGAGAGAGAGAGAGATAAATGATTCAAAAAGCGTATCAACACAGCCTATACAACCTATCACAGAAGAAACTTTATTTCCTTCTAGCAGACTCCAGACAAAACGTACAATACAGTGTATAGTATTTTTTTATTATTCTGTTAACAAAATACATGAACACATTCCTGAAACCTTTTCTCTTGGTTCAGACATGACGCAATGCAAATACAATTTAAAACCTATTGCTTCTACTTTATATTGATTTTGTCAACTTGAAGTAGTTAAAATGGACAAATGACGGGGCTCGTATGACTCTTCAATGCTCGTAGATTTTAAACACTGGAAAGGGGAAAAAGAGGAAAAAGGAAAGAAATAAGGGATGTTGGATAATAATGCCTAATACTAGATTTTTTTAATCTTCTTTATCCTTTAATTCTTTATGTGTGCACGTAGGAATGGGGATCATTGAGAGACGAAGAGCTTAGAAGGCCTCTTTTTCTATTATACATAGTGATAGCATGTAATTTTCTGGGTGACTATTCTATGTAAATTTGCCTCAGTTGTAACCTGAGAACCCCTGCAAAAAATTCACTGCTTTATGCTAGTTATATAACCTTAAAATGTGAAGACGTTTGCTTAAATGCTTTTTTAGTTAGTTATCAGTTGATTTTTACGTTACAAGTTTGAGTTAAGAAAGCTTTTATATGGCATTAGATTTATTCCTGACCATAATTTCTTGGTATGAAGGTTTACCAACTTCTTGGTGATATCAAGTTGGAATTCGATAATTCTCATCTTGCATATTTAAAAGAGACTTATTCCAGGGAGTTGAACTTGGATAATGCAACGGCAACAATAAAATACTCTGTTGGTGATGTAGAGTTTACCAGAGAACATTTTGCTTCTAAGCCAGATCAAGTGATAGTGACAAAGATTTCTGCAAGCAAATCAGGGTCGTTATCATTTACAGTATCTCTAGATAGTAAATTACATCACAATTCCCAGGTTAGAGGCCAAAATCAGATAATTATGGAAGGAAGTTGCCCTGGCAAGAGGAGAGTGCTAGAAGCGTTTGATGACAATCCAAAGGGAATTCAATTCAGCGCAATTCTCAATTTACAGATTAGTAATGGAAAAGGAACTATACATGTTTTAGAGGATAAAAAGCTGAGAGTTGAAGGTTCAGATTGTGCTGTCCTGCTTTTGACAGCTTCTTCTTCTTTTGATGGCCCCTTTACTATGCCTAAAGACTCTAAGAAGGATCCTACTTCTGAGTCCCTAAGCAAAATGAAGTCAATTCAAAATTTGTCGTATACCGACCTTTATGCACACCACTTGGATGACTATCAGAATCTATTTCATCGTGTCTCATTGCAGCTTTCCAAGAGGTCCAAGAATGTTTTGGACAAGAGGAAATCGGGGTCCTCTCTTGGTAACAGTTCTCAAATGGGGGCCAGTGATACTGTTCCAACTGCAGCAAGGGTCCAATCTTTTAAAACTGATGAAGACCCTTCTTTTGTGGAGCTTTTGTTTCAATATGGTAGATATCTACTAATTTCTTGTTCACGTCCTGGAACTCAGGCAGCAAATCTGCAGGGCATATGGAACAAAGATGTTGAGCCTAAATGGGAGTATGTTTTCCCTTCTTTGCCTAACTCATTTCCAGAAGAAAAAAAGTAATAGTATGCTTACGGTACGGCTTAATGATAAGGTGGCTTAAGGTTGATGGGTAATAGTGGAAACTTTAAGGGGCTGTTTGCTATGAGGGGAGAGGAGGGAAAGGGAGGGGAAGGAAAATTCTTATGAGCTGAATTTATTAAAATTGGAGAAGTGGGGTTATAGAATAATAAAGTGAAGATGTAAGATAAAAGAGAGAAAAATCAATTAAAAACTTTCAACCCCACTTCTCTATTTTTTTTTTTTTTTTTTTTAAAATAAAAATAAAAATTCAACTCATAAATTTTTTTCCCTCCCCTCCTTTCTGTTTAGTAAAGTGTAGGAAATTCGTGACTTAGAGTGTATCCTGGAATGTTTGGAATCTTTAGAAGCTTTTTCTGTTCCCCCTAATAATGCGTTCTGTTTTATTTTCGGATTTATATCTATTTTATTTTCTTGTAGCAAGTTCCTTATAAATGCAGTGGGCTGCCCTTTTAGTGAGTTCCTCATAAATAGCCCTGTTACTAGTTGTGTGATAGTTTTTTGAAACGTTATGAACATGATTGTTAGTTTATTCCATCGATTTCCCTCCAACCTTCTCTGTCCCCTTTTCCTTCCTCCCCTCCTTTCCCCCTTTCTGGTTCTACAGCAGGTTGCTAAAGTAACATGGAATATCAATTTTATATCCAGAAAATATTTCCATCAAGAACTCATATGAAAATTGAAACAAAATATGAATTCTCCCTCTTTTGGTATGTGTGATTCAGTGGTGCACCTCACTTGAACATCAATCTTCAAATGAATTATTGGCCAGCCCTACCTTGCAACCTACACGAGTGCCAAGAGCCTTTATTTGACTTTATATCCTCTTTGGCTGTCGCGGGAAGTAAAACTGCAAAGGTAATTCCTTCTTTTTGCTGTCCATTTCATATCTTGCTTCACTTCTACAAGGAAAAGATTACTTTGTTGCCTGTCAGTGAGTTTGTATTATACTATGAAGTCTAACATTAAACTAGAACAGTTGCCACTACTATGGGAAAATGCCATCAGAATACCTACGCAGAGAACAATTTTATAGTAAAGGGGCAGAAACTAAGCAAATTACCATTTTGTTTAGCAGCTGTCTTGGATGTTGAGAATTTTGTATGTTCAATCCCAAAAATATTTAATCCTCTGATCCAAATACAGGTGAACTATGAAGCCAATGGTTGGGTTGCACATCATGTGTCTGACATATGGGCTAAGACATCTCCATATAGTGATTATGCCGTTTATGGCCAATGGGCGGAGCTTGGCTCTGTACTCATCTATGGGAACATTATACCTATACAATGGATAAAGTAAGTTCTGAGTTTTCAGTAAATTATGCTGGCATTAGTGACTTAAAATCCTTCACACAAAATTCATCTTATATAGAGAGCAGGTTAGGGGGAGTCGGCCATTTTAATTCTCTCCGAGTTGTCAAATTTGCTCAGGTCAGGGACTATGATAGTTGTTAGAGATGAGGGTTCTCTGCATGCCAACGGACTTTACTATGTTCATGGCACAGCAATAGTAAAAGTGGGGGTATTTACATGCTTGATTTATTTAATAGTGTGATTAGGCTATTCTCTCTCTCTCTCACTGGTTTTTTTTTTTTTTTTTTTTTTTTTTTTTTTTTTTTTTTTTTTTACTGTCACAGTAAATTTCACTGCTTTAAATAGCGTCTTCATTTGGCTATGTCTACTAATAGCTTTTGGAAGACATCGGGGTGCATTGTAAAAATGTTTTAAAGTAAAGATGTATCTAGGGGCATAATTGGAGTCTCATTTTATCGCAACATGAGGATAAAGATGCAACTTATCTGCTGCTGTTTTAATTAAGGATCCTGTAGATTTCTGAGGTAGCGAGGGATGTGATTTCTTTATTTATAGTCCATATATATTTTGTCTTCTTATTTATAAATTCTAATAAATTGTAAATCAGATTTGCTGTGTTGCACTGCCTCTTTTACATACATAAACCAAGATTTTACACAAGTGATGGCTGATGTTTTCTTTTGCATTAGGATTTCCTTAAAAATAAAGCATACCCTTTGATGGAGGGATGTACATTATTTTTGTTGGATTGGTTAATTGAAGGCCGTGGTGCATTCTTAGAAACCAACCCATCAACTTCCCCTGAGCACAACTTCACCGCCGCAGATGGAAAGCAGGCCAGTGTGAGCTACTCATCTACCATGGACATTTCAATCATAAGAGAAGTTTTCTCAGACATTATTTCTGCTGCTGAGGTGAAACTGATATTTGTACTCAGACGAATTCTAGCTAACAATTATCCTAATTTTATGTTTGACCGTAAATAATTCTTATGAACAGGTTTTGGGAAGACATGATGACGATATCATCAAGAGTAATGGAGGCTCAGTGTAAGCTTTTACCAACCAAAATTGCTCGTGATGGTTCCATTATGGAGTGGGTGAGCAAGTTGGGCCCTTTTTTTGTTGCAGTATCTAGTTTTAATGCAGTTAGTAATCGCATTTTAAGGTCACATTATTTTGTGTGTATGGCAGGCAGTAGATTTTCAGGACCCAGATGTACATCATCGACATCTTTCACACCTCTTTGGCCTGTTTCCCGGGCACACTATAACTCTTGAGAAAAATCCAGACCTCTGCAAAGCTGTGGACAATAGTCTATATAAACGAGGTTCACCATGAGAACTTTAGAAGCTAAATTCTTTCATGCTTTGAGTTATTTTATCTTTTTGGTTGATATGCTATACTTTGAAGAGTTGGAACTTGTGCATTTAAGGTCATATGTTAGACGGAGGGGTATTAAATGCAATGGGATTGAGATCATCGGCCACTATAAGTTCTCTATTTTGTTCATTTAGAAGATTATTTGAATGTTTCACTACTTGAATTATGCCGCAGTCAGATTAAAAACCACTATATATATGCTCAACTGTGCATATATGTAAAGTTGTATATTTGTTGGCTATATTATGTAGAAAAATATGGCAGTGGTTGATGTTCTTTCACAATGCTACAGGTGAAGAAGGTCCAGGGTGGTCAACTACTTGGAAAGCCGCACTGTGGGCACGTCTTCATAACAGTGAGGATGCATATCGCATGGTAAAACATTTGATTGACTTGGTGGACCCTGACCATGAAGTTAATTTTCGAGGAGGACTTTACAGCAATCTGTTTACTGCACATCCTCCTTTTCAGATTGATGCCAACTTTGGGTAAGCTTATTTTAAAGTGAATCACTGTGACCTTTGTTCTTTCTGTTCAATTTTCAGTTCTGCAGTATATAAGGTTATGATGCGTTCATTATTCACACTCAGTTGTCGCAGAAAGCCAGTTGTTGCATGTTGTTCAGGGCTATGACCTTACGCCATACATTTATGCCCGGCTACCCTGAAGGGTTAACTCAGTTTGATAATAGGGAATACAAGTTTGATAATAGGTAATACAAGCTTTACTCATCAAACTGAACGAGAACTTTGGAGGCAAAATTATGCAATGCAATCTGATTGAAAAGCATCTCCGAAAATATGAAGAAACTATTTTCTACTTGTACTTTATGAACGGAATTTTCTGTTTCTATCTCATCTGATTTCAGATGGAGTGATATTTTAGAGTACCTGTAATCTGTAGCAACAAACTCACATTCTGCATTTTCTTTGGGGTGTCAGGTTTTCAGCAGCAATTGCAGAAATGCTTGTACAGAGCACGGTAAAGGATCTCTACTTGCTTCCAGCTTTGCCTAGGGATAAATGGGCCAATGGTTGTGTGAAAGGATTGAAAGCACGCGGCGGAGTGACAGTCAACATCTGCTGGACAGAAGGAGACATGCATGAAGTTGGCCTTTGGTCAGAAAGCCATGATTCCCAAGTGACACTCCATTATAGGGGAACCAAAGTCTTGGCAAGGTTGTCATCAGGCAAGGTTTACTCTTTCAATAGCAAGCTCAAGTGTGTGAGGACATACTCAATAACTGAAGTGAATTCTTGATTCTTGTGGTCATATCGTTCCTTGGAGGAGATTTCTTTTCCTCTCCCCACTCAGCCCTCGGAATAAATCTATGGAAGAGGTTGTATTCATTTATATACTTTGCTCAAATCCCATAATCATCCAACATTTATCTTTTTGCTGCTTTGTTTCAATCTCCACGAATCATTTAGGGACGGAATAACTGGAGATCAATCAATTGCTTCCTTCGTATGATGACCCCTTGGTATTGTAGCGCAGTTCAATGCATAATGAATGTTTTGTAATGTCTGTTTACTTCACACTTGAGAGGATAAAGGCGTCAGAGTCTAGGTTTTGAGAGATCATTTGAGTGGCTCGGGACAGGAAAATGATTTTAGTGAGTATCACATTATTAACGTTCTTAGATTAATTGGGAATTGGGATTTGCTTTTAAGTATATTCCTTCATTATTTAATTAGTTCTACTCTGTTTGTTTTAGTTTTGCTCATCCTAGGTGTAGCTTTTTGTAATTCATGATAACTGCTGGTGACACATGCTAAATACATAAAATAAAATTGTATCACTCACATAATTCATGAACAATATTTTTTTCAGTCTCTATTTATAAGGTCTTTTTAACCGAATTGTCTGCTTTTAGCTAGAAAACAACTAAAATTAGTAAAATGTAATAAACATGTAAGAAATATATTCCCCCAAAACCACTCTTAATAATAAATGAGTAAAAGGGGGAGTAATAATGAGAAAATGATAAAAGAGAATGTATGAGGCAAAGATGATGTGAGAAAATAAAGGTCATGGGTTAACATTTTAATTAATGTAATGTTTGAAATTAACCAAAGTTAAAATGGGTGAAAATATATTTATTTTTCACACCAACTCAAATGGGATATAAGCCTAATCAAAAAATGGAACCTTATATATAAGGACGGCGGGAGAACTCCCTCCATATAAGATATTTGAATGAGTATGTTTCCTTTTACAAGATACCGTTTGGATATGTCTGACTATTTAATGTTTTCCTTCCCCCCTTCATTTTCACCCTCAATTAATTAATTAATTATATGTGTGTTTGTGCGCCTTTTTCCTTTCCTGCTCACTTTGTCCCACTAATTCTCCTTCCCATCCACTTTCTTTATAAATAATGGTGTTTTTCAAAAATGAATTGCATTTTTTTACATTTATATTGTGTTTAACCAATTTTAACTAATTTTTTTATCTATGTAATTTGGTTATTGGTACCTTATAAAAATGAAGGGTTAAGTATTAATTTTGCCCCTGAAATACACGCATAAGAGTAATGTTATTCTGAAAGTTTTTTTGAAAGCAATGTTGCCTCAGAAGTCTAAAAACGAGCAATGTTGCCCCTCTGTTAACAGTCGTAACGGTCAAATGTTAGTTGACCGTATTATGCTAACGTGAATTGTCTGTGTGGCATCTTTTTCACTTTTTTTTGGGTTAAATAGCAATTTTGCCCTGGAAGTATACACCGGGAGCAATTTTGCCCTGGAATTTTTTTTTTGGAGTAATGTTCCCCCAAAAGTATAAAAACGTAGCAATGTTGCCCCTCCGTTAACAGCCTTAATTAATTGTATTTGACACTTTTGTAAGCTTTATTCTCTCAGTCATCTCTTTTTTTGATACACATAGTAGGAGAGGGGGCAGGGTTCGAACCCTGGACATGGGGGACGGGAGCCAAGCTCCCATGCCACTGCGCTACTAAGACGCTGGTCTGCTTACAATGCACGAGAGGTTCGTTAATTGTTCGCGTAGATAGTGAGTAATTATTGTTTGGAAAAATTCGTTTGAACTATCTGCGATGTACTCGTTTGATCTTCTGTTCGGACAAATTCGTTCTTATTTTTTTGTTTGATTTGTTCGAAACATTTTTTTGGGACAAATTCCATAGGAGAGTAATTATTGTTTGATTGGGGAATACCTGCGATGGAGGACGCTCTAGGGGAAAAAGGAATAGACTATGTTTACTTTTTTTTAAATAAAAAAAAATTGCCACCCCTACTCTCTCCTGTCATGATTATAATTATAAGACTGGGTTGACATTTTTTTGAAGAAATTAAGAAAACTAAATAAGTTACTTTATCATACTACCCATTGTCCTAATTATAAGACCGGATTGACGTTTTTTTGTAGAGACTAAGGAAGCTAAATAAGTTATTTAATCATATCATACATTTTTTAGACTTCTCGGGAAACATTGAGACAAAAAAAAAACTACTAGGGTAAAATTGCTCCAGAGAGTGTACTTCCAGGGCAAAATTGCTACTTAAAAAAGTGAGAAAGATGCCACGTAGACAATCGACGTCGGCAAGATAATGCGGTCAACTAAAGTTTGATCGTTAAGGCTATTTACGGAGGGACAACATTGCTATGTTTTTAGACTTCTGGGGAAACATCGCTCACAAAAAAAATTCCAGGCCAACATTGTTCTTGGGCGTGTACTTCAGGAGCAAAATTAATATTTAACCCTAAAAATAAACAAAGGGAGTACTATTTATTTCTGAATCTCCATATACAGTTTTTATTATTTTTTTACAAAAAAAGAAGTATTCAGTGGAAAATAATCTAGTGAAATTCATTTGTCACTATAAATGTCATGATTCCTTTGCAAGCTCTGCATATATTTTAGAGTGAAAAAATCATTTTAAAATATTACATATTTCAATCTTGATTGCTACCCATATAACATATTAACATTCATATTGTGCAATTCTTTTCCAATTTAACAGAGGGGATAAGCATTGATTGTGGATTAACCCATCCAACATGGGACAAGAATAAGTTTTATTAAGAGGCAGATGATGAAAATGTTGTGGAATCGGGTCAAATACATAATGTAAGTTCTGAATACACCTTTGACAGTGAACGTGAACAAGTCTCGCAGCAGTTGAACACTCTGAGAAGTTTTCCACAAGGGAAAAGGAATTGCTATTCCCTCCAACCCAAACAAGGAAGAAACAACCACTCGTATGGAAATTATGACAACAAAAGTTATGTTCCACACTTCGAGTTCCATCTTGGCGTCAATTTCTGGACAAAAACATATATTGAAGCAAACGATCAGTATGAGAGAAAGGAGGTCATTAATGTTTCTCCAACTGACAAGATTGATGTGTGTCTTATCAACACTGGCCATGGAATACCCTTCATTTCATTGCTCGAACTCTGGCCTCTCAAGAATTCTATATATCGAACCCATTCCAATTCCTTGCCACTAGACCTCGTGGGATGCTCTTCCTTGGGAACTAAAGCAAATTATAGTTTCGTCAGGTTAACTGTTTCAATCAATTCGTTACTAATACTTACTATTTATGGAATAAGATTCTCTCATTGGCTAACTTTTTCCTTATCTCTCATCATCCAATCCAAACTGTTGATTTAAGTTAATGAAGTTGTTGATGTGAGCAGTTATGTCAAATGTATGGTCGAGATTTAAAGCCGATGAGGGACAATGAGAGGATCTACTATATTCATTCAACTTGCATAAATATTACTCCCTCATGTCGTTTTTATAAAAATGTACAAGGAATAAATCTTTATTTGAAATTTTAATTTTCTATTTTTACCTTCATTAAATATCAACCACTCATTATCTTTCTGTAATAAACTTCCACTCATTATCTCTCATGTACCTTCTTTATAAACAAGGGTATATTTAGAAAGAAAAATATATATCTTATATATTTATTGTTTTTAACTAAAATTTTGAGCACCGTGTTATTTATAATTGTTCTTTATAAAAAGGACCGAAGAAAGTACGCCTCAAGTCTTATATATTGGTTAGAGAAAGAATTTTTTTTTCTATTTTATAGGGCTAAAAGATAAATTTTTTATTTGAATATACAATTTTATCCTTCCTTTATTATTGTATTATTTTTGTTTTTACAGGGGTATAATGTATATTAAATAGCTAGCAGTAAAATCGGGAAAAAAAAATAATTTTATGGAACAGTTTAATGAAATTTAATTTAAGGTTTTTTTTTTAAAAAAAATTGTGTGAAATATCCTGAATGCTTTATAAATAGAACTGGAGTATTAAGTATAGTTTATTCTTCAAATGTTGACGCAGGTACTCAGATGATATCTACGGTAGGTCATGGTACCTCAGTAGAGTGATCGAAAACTAGAGCCAATGAACACATCGGTTGCAATTAATCGTGATATGAGACTTTCAATTACCGACAGAAGTGTTGAGCACTGAAATTCGACCACGGAACGGTTTGTCGTCTTTAGTTATCACCTGGTTTGTTGATACAAATTACAAGCATTATATATACCTTCATTTCTTTGACTTGAAGAGCGTCTCGATCAAGATCAGCAAAGAAAGATGAAAATTACTTTCATGGATACGATTGAAGACTTCATAACTCTTCTTTACCAGGTGCTCCAAACCATTGTTAAGACAATTCCTAAAGGGAAACATTTTAAGAACATTACAATCACATCCACCCCGGATTCTGGTTTATCTCCAATGATCAATGCTCTTGAGATCTATAGAGTGAAGGTGGAGCTGAATCACCAAGAGGGGGGGTGAATTGGGGATTCTGAAACTTTTTCATTTTGCTCTGTTTTTGTGCAACAAAACAGGGGTGAACAGATGGTGTAGAGAAGAATAGCTAGACACAAAGATTTATACTGGTTCGGTCTAACTCCTTGACCTACGTCCGGTCCCGGACACTCGGGATTTCCACTATATCAAGGATTACACACTCTATATTCAAGAGATAGTTCTCTCACTAGAACTCACTCCCCTTACAAGTTGTAATCAATGAACCCAACCACCAAGTCCCCCGACTTGTGGTTCTTTACAATAAATGATTCACAAGTAGAAAAACTCTCACAAAGAGTAGATAATGTTAAACACTTGAAGCTTATAATGTCAAAAGACGAATACAACAAGTGAAAACTCGAAAGGTAGTTGAGAAACTTGAATGCTTGTGCGTTTTCAGTTGTTGTGATTGTTGTAGAGACTTGAATGAAGTCCTATTTATACTCAGAGATCATTAAATGACCGTTGCTATCCAATAAATCCGTTGGAGAAGATCACCCAAGATTAGCAGATGGTTTAGACATGTTTCTCTCTCCAATCTTCACCTAACCCAATTTGGTTAGATGATCGAGTTGACTCTCGCGAATTTGTCCGTTGGAATAGCAGTTGCTTGTTGTAGAAATTATTCTTTAATGCTTTGCAATCGTGTGCAGATAGATTAAGCAAAAGTATGCAAGAGTCTCGGGTTCAAAGCATTTAATGTTCGACATCACCTTTTGCTTTTCCTTTTAATCTTCAATAATCATTCTTTAAGCGATCTGAAACTCACTAAAAAGATGGTTAATTATAGCAGGGAATAGTAGAGAATAATCCTGGAAGATATTATGTTCAAAGACTAAGGATTCACAAATTCGTCTGGTTTGATTTTCAAACTTAGCGTTCAATACTCGAGTGTGTTTATCAATACTCGAGTGTGTCACTGTGCACTTAAGTCAATACTTGAGTATTCATTATGATACTCGAGTATTCATCTTCCAGAGAGGAATCATCGAGTTTTGACTTTGGACTTTATCATTGAAGTGAGGTCAATACTCGAGTGTCCAAATCAATACTCGAGTTTTGAACTTTTGATATGAAAATAAGTTTAAGTTCAAAACCTCATTACTTGAGTATTGACTTCAATACTTGAGTGTTCAAATCATTGACAAAGGGCAAAGCTTTCGTATGCCCAATACTCGAGTGTCCAAATCAATACTCGAGTATTCATTTATTTGTGAAGTCTTTCCCAAGTCAATACTTGAGTATTGAAATGAATACTTGAGTGTTCAAAATTGTTGTCGAGATGAAAGCTCTCTGTATGTCCAATACTCGAGTTTCCATAATCAATACTCGAGTATTCATTCATTTTGAAAAACTTTGTGAAAAACTCAATACTTGAGTATTGGAATGAATACTTGAGTATTCAATATATGCATAAAGCTTGTAGTCTTTCGTCGGTCCAATACTCGAGTGTGGATACTAATACTCGAGTATTCTAGGTGCTTGAAAAACTTTGACAATACAATACTTGAGTTTTCAAATGAATACTTGAGTATTCATAAACACATGTTAAATATGAAAGCTTTGTGAAAGTTCAATACTCGAGTATGTAAACCCAATACTCGAGTTTTCATAAGGTGACAAGCTTGATATCTCTCTGTATGTTCAATACTCGAGTATTCATGTTAATACTCGAGTTTGGCTCAGGGTCAAAAACTTGGAGTGCTCTCGGTCAAGTCAATACTCGAGTATTGTCTCCAATACTTGAGTATTTCTCTGTGTAATGATTTTTGAGCAAATCTTTGTCAAGTCAATACTCGAGTATTAGAATGAATACTCGAGTGTTGCTTTGACAAGTAGGTTTTCCATCTTGCCAAAGATAAACTTCAATGTATGTTTACAATTGTTAATTATCATCAAAACCACATAGAGAACTAACATAGAGTGCTGGCCCAACCGAATTCAACAACTCGTGAAGGGGATGGCAAGTATTACGTACACATAATTTTGTTATCTTATCATTCTCAGTTTACTTGCTTCTTAAGAATGAGTGACCATGTTAGGCGACTATGTTTGGATGAGATGAAAATTAGAGTGGAAGGAATATTATGAGGGAAAACTCCAAAAATAATAAAAAATATTCTATTTTTGAACGTTTTTCGCTTTTTTCTCGGATATTCCCCTTATTTTGTTCTCACTTCTCCTTCTATCCAAGAATAGCCTTAAGGTGGTCTATCATCTTGTTTTAAATCAACTAGGGCCAAAATCAGTGGACTAGTTATCTAGAGCTAGCTAGGGTTAGTTTATTTAAGATTATAAAAAAGTTATTTTAGTTAAATTAAACATAGATTATATGTTGGAAGTATAAGGGGTGTATGAAGGGGAATCTTTTTTTAGATTTTTTTTATTATTTATTATATATATATATGTATGTGTGTGTATATATATATATATATTAAGGGTTTCCTCTCCTAAAATTATGTTTCTTGATATTAGAACTTGTGTTTTTCCAACAACCCTCTCATGCTCCAATAACTTCCTCATCTCTAACTAACCAAAATCAGTTTTTTTTTAAAAAAATGATTCTATACAAATTGGACTCCTCATCAAGTTTATGAATTAAAAGTTTGAATTGCTGTTTATACCGAAATAACAAGTCAATGCTATGCGGATTGTAAAACATGCATATAACATCATCGAAATTGGCAAGGAGATCCCCGCATGCCAATCGTTATAGGTGGGAAGGTCGACTTGTAATTACCTTGACAACATTCCAAGGATCACTTCATTGTGAGTAGTATTTTGATCTTTTAAAATTTGATAGATTTGATAACCTAACGAAATAATATTTTCATGCCAAATAGCTAACATTTTTGTTCAACACTTGTATATTTCGAAGTTCATGCTGTTTATTGATATGTCATTATGTCAATATTGTTCAAGTTGTAAAGGAGTTTTTATATATGTGTGTGTGTGTGTGTTGTGACTTTCAATATATTTGCGTCCTTACTTGTGCTTATTACAGTGAATTTTCCATTCTTGACAACATATGAGCAGGAACCTGAGCTCATGCAAATTGACTGGAGAGATAAATTCTTCATTTTTTGATCTCATATCGTTGGAGTCCCTGTAAGTATTTAAGTAATGCTAACTTTATATTCATTGTAGTCACATTCGGTGTGAAATGGGAAGGGAAGTGGGAGAAGAGATAAAGATAGAGAAGAGAAAGGAGAGAGGGGAGACAGGGAAAATAGAAATACTTTATTTCATTAACTCATGGTTGAAGTTCGCCCTGTAGGGCCGTACCTGTAAGGCCAAGGGCCTAAAAAGGCTGGCCTTACAGGGCTAAGGGCCAGCTCATTAGGCCCTTTAAATATATATATATATATCATGTTTCATTAACTTGACTTGACCATTTAATTTACTAATTTATATTTGTTATAGAGTTATTCATCCATTTAATTACAAATACATAATAATTATACTTTAATTTTATGATTTGATTTAATATTTGTTGCAAATAAAGATTATGGATGTATTCATGATATGAGAGAAGATATTCTTGATATTTTTACCCATAAAGTAGAGCCTACTACTTGAAGTGAAGCATAATCAAAAGTCTTTGAAATTGATGATAGTAGTGAAAAGATGAAAATGATAGTCATCGCACTCATGTTGTTCAATGGTAAGCTTGTTAGATTTTGTATGAGTTACTTGTGGACAATAGTTTACTCTTGATTATGAATTAGTGACTGCGTCTGTTTATTGCATTAAGTGTTTGTGTAAACATTAATGTTGACAACATTTATTTAATAAATTAGAACTTTAATTGTTGTAATTTACTAATTATATTCCTTTGAGAGAAAAAACAGAGGAAAATAGTTAAAATTTAGAATAGTAACTTCGGGCTTGTAGGGCTGGCCTTGACTCTGTGCTCTCGGGCCGGGCTTTAAAAAACATATGTTTTTCTTACTCCGGGACTTGTAAACCAGCCCTGTTAGGCCCTGGCCCTCCAAGGCCTGGCCCTGTAGGCCGGGCCGGCCTTGATTCCTAGCTCTAGTTGGGATATGCATCACTACCAAATTATGTGAAATTTTTATAGCATTATTATGCTTGAATGTTGTATATTAGGGGGTCCCTTATGGTGAACATTGATATGCATTGAATGAATTATGTCTGAAATTTGTGAAGCATGTTAGTATATGATATGTATGACTCGAAGCATTAATGTTAAGTTGTTGTTCCTTGTGTTATTGAATGGATTAATAATAATGGAAAACAACAAATGAATGAGCTCACTACTTATGATGAGATTATTGTTAATGAACCGAATGAACTCATTGTAGAAGAACCACAACAAATAGCATGAAAAAGATCTCAAAGGGAAAATAAATCAGCTATTTCTAATGATTATGTGGTATATCTACAAGACTCTAAATTTGGCTTAAGTATTTAGGATGATCCAGTTACTTTTTCACAAGCCATGAATAGTAAAAATGGTGACAAGTCATTTGATACCATGAAAGATGAGTTGAAATTTATGAAACAGAATGATGTTTGGGACCTTGTTGAATTACTAGAAGGGTGTAAGGGAGTTGGTTGTAAGTGGGTCTTTAAGACCAAACGTGACTCTCATGGTAACTTGGAACATTACAAGGCTAGACTAGTTGCAAAGGGATTTACTTAAAAAGATGACATTTACTATAAAGAGACCTTTTTACTACTTTCTAAGAAAGATTCTCTAAGAATCATTATGGCATTAGTGGCTCATTATGATTTAGAGTTACATCAGATGGATGTGATAACTGCCTAGGAAAAGGAAAGGAGCACATGGTGTGTAAATTAAAGAAATCAATATACAGACTTAAACAAGTTTAAAGACAATGGTACTTTAGGTTTAATGATATTGTTGTTTCCTTTGGATTTAAAGAAAACAATGTTGATCGTGTATATATCTGAAGGTCGGTGGGAGCAAGTTTATATTACTGATTCTATATGTTGATGATATCTTGCTTACAACTATTGATCTTGGTCTTTTAAATGAGACCTAGAAGTTTCTCTTTAAACTTTGAAATGAAAGATATGGGTAAGGCAGCTTACGTGATTGGGATAAAAATATTCTGCGATAGAAGTAGGGACCTACGGCATCTGTTAGCTCCCCTTCATTCATGAAGACTAATCATATTTTCCCTCCAAAAATTTTGCAGATTCCCTCCATTTTGAGGGCTGTTTTTTTGCCTCCGGCTTCCCACTTTTCTTTCTTTCAAAAATTACTTTAACATATTGGGTCATCTTACTTGTGGATCCTCTTCCTCCACATGCCATACTTCAATCTGCTGCTCGCCAGAGGGTAGACGCCCACTTTAGTCTCCGTCGTTCAAGTTTTCAACCCTGAGGGTCTCACTGCCATGGGTGTTGCAGATGGTATCGTGTGTCCTTGTTCCACCGTCGTTGGTCTTTAAGTGCAGAGAAAGCCACCTCTTAATTAATTCTTTGGTTTTCGTTCTCCCGCAGCTTCATTCTTAATTTCTTCATCTCCGAGTTTTTTGCTTCAATTTGACTTCGGGTATCCAAAGCCTTTGTTCCCGCGTCTCGTTGTTTTTGTTTCTCTTGTTTTCGATGCTTTAATTGGAACTTTCGAATCTCCTGATTCACTAAATCCTCCCTTAGAGCTTGTTTAGTTTGAGGGGAGGGAAGGAGAGAGAGGAGAGAGAATTTTTTTCTCATATTTACCAAATAGACCTCTAGTAACTGTGGCAGACTTTTGAGATTGGCTATGATAATGGAGTGTACACATCTATTTCCAGCACTCGGCCGTCATTTTGTGATTTAACTTCCCTACACTAGAATCTTGGAATTAGATTTACTCTGCCATATTTGATGTCTCATGTCCGATTTCAACAAGTTCTCAATTGTTGTTACACACAAGGACATGAAGAAATTCTCCTAGTTTCTAGATGATATTTGCGAGATGGGGAAATTGGTCATAGCCACTTCATTTGCATATTTAACTTTAAAGATTGGAAGGTATGTTCGAAGCATTTGTTGTCTAATATTCACACTATTTCATCCAATTAATCATCGAGCCAAGGAAATGAAAAAAAAAGGATTTTAATAGCAATAAGGATTTCATGTTCTCTAGCTACTTTCCTTAACAAATTTTTATCCATTGTCATAACTTTACCTATGTTTCCTACTATCATAACTGAAAGTTTGCTGTCAAAATTGTTTTGGGACTATCATTGAGGGAACCAAAATTATGCTGTTGTGATTAAATTTTTTGTTTCTGTTGCAATTGTATAGCGATTGAATCTGATTGTGAATTGAAAAAGTACGGGTTTAAATTTGAGCTATTGGGAAAACTTGGTTCTGTTTTAAATTTCAAGTTGTGAATAGTTCTAAAAAACTTGTCAGTTGTTAACATAATCAATTCTATACTATTGAACTATGATTTTTTTTTTTGTGTGAAATTGCTCTGTTATTGATACTTTTGAGTGAAAACTGAATTGGTTGTATTGTAAGTGTAAGATAAATAGTCTGAATGTTGTGTATATTCATGTACATAAGATGTGTATTTATACAATAGGAGAGAACCTTAGCATTGATGGCTCTTAATGGTTGTTAATTGAAGATTATTCCCTAATCCCTGATTTATAGGGATTCTAATATATTTCCCGATTTCCTAACACTCCCCTTCAAGTTGGAGCATAGTGTTAATCAAGCCCAACTTGTTACAAAGATAGTCAACTCGAGTCTCATTTAACGCCTTAGTCAAAAGGTCACCCAATTGGTCACTAGACCACACATGCCTTGTAGAAATAAAGTTCTCCTTAATCTTATCACGTACAAAGTGACAATCAATCTCAATGTGTTTCGTACGTTCATGAAACACAGAGTTGAAGGCTATGTGTAGAGCAGCTTTATTATCACACTAAAACTTCACAGGTAATGACGTGGTAAGACCAACCTCTTCATAAACTGGTGAATCCACACAATTTCCTGTGCTGACTAAGACATGACTCTATACTTAGCTTCTGCACTCGACTGAGAAACCACATCTTGCTTCTTACTCCTCCATGACACTAAATTTCCACCAATAAACACACAATATCTTGTGGTGGATCTTCTGATAGTCTTTGACCCCGCATGATCTCGTATCACAAAAACATTCAATCTTGTTGTGGCCATGATTCGTATAGAGTGCACCACGACTAGGTGAGCCCTTCAAATAATGTAAGACATGTTCCAAAGCTTCCCACTAGCAACGGTTGGTGCAGTCATGAATTGACTAAGCACACTAACTAGAAAGGTCACATCGGGGTGAGTTACCGTGAGATAGTTCAATTTCCCAATTAATCTACGGTATCTCTCAGGATAGGAAAATGGTTTGATCTTCTTTGGATCAACTTTCTTTTGTACATCCTTAGGTAGCTCATCAAACGGTATGCAGTCATCAATGTCTAAGAAGGGATTAGGAATCATGGGAACGCTACTTAGTGCTGCTCCGAGTTTCCCGATTTCTTTTAACAAATCAAGAACATATTTCCTCTATGTCAAAAGGATGCCTTTCTTACTTCTCATAACCTCTATCCCAAGAAAGTACTTTAACGGACCCAAATCCTTTGTTTGAAAATGAGAATTAAGAAAGGCTTTAAGTGATGAGATTCCTGAAGCATTGCTACCCGCAATAACAATATCATCAACATATACCACTAACAAAATTATTCAAGCATCTTTCTGCTGATAAAACATAGAATGGTCACACTTACTCTGACTCAGATCAAACTTCTTAACCACAGAGCTAAATCTATCAAACCAAGCACGAGGGCTCTGCTTCAAGCCATACAAAGACTTTTGAAGATGGCATACCTTCCCACGCTCCCTCTGAGCAACAAAACCAGGTGGTTGCTCCATGTATACTTCCTCAAGAAAATTACCATTCAAGAACGCATTCTTAACATCCAACTGATGAAGATCCCAACTATAATTGGCTGCCATAGAAATAAAGAAGTGAACAGAGGATAGTTTTACCACAGGAGAGAAGGTTTCTGAATGGTCAAGACCATAAGTCTGAGCATAACACTTGACAACTAGTCGAGCTTTCAAATGTTCCAATGTGCCATTAGCTTTTGTTTTGACCGTGAACACCCACTTACACCCGATAGACTTCTTGCCAAGCGGCAGATCAATGAGATTCTAGGTACCAGCCTTATCAAGGGCCACCATTTCTTCTTCCATTGCAGCACACCAACCGGGATGGGTCAAGGCTTGTTGGAGAGTAGTGGGAACAGTGAGAGAGTCTAACGATGCTATGAAGGAACATGATGGAGGGGACAAATGGTTATAGGAAACAAAGGAAGAAATAGGATAGGTGCAATACCCTTACCTTTGTGTAAGGCAATAGGCAAGTTATCAGAGATGTCAGACACTGTGTCTGGTTCAGAGGTAGAAGTGGAAGGATCAGGAGTATCAAGAATATCCGGCATTGGTGCTGGTTCAGAAGTAGGAGTAGAAGGAACTAATGCCGGATCAGATATCAAAACAGTCATTGGTGGGTCATGAACCTGGTTGACAACATTACTCGCTCTAGGGCATTTCCAATAAACATGATAGATAGGTGGTTTAGCAGGTGCCGGGTCAGATGCTTGCACTGGTGGTAACTGAACTGGATAGACCCAGAGATCATCAAGACTGTCAAAGGTGTCATCAGTCTGGATAGGAGATGGAGATGGAGTAGAGACTGGAAAAAACAAGGTTGACTCATGAAATGTGACATTTGTAGACACAAGATAATGCCGAAGGGTGGGAGAATAGCACCGATAACCCTTCTGAACCCTAGGATACCCAAGGAAGACACACTTAAGAGACTTGGGATCAAGTTTGATAATAGTGGGACTAACATCATGAACAAAATAGATACACTCAAAGATTTTAAGGTCAATAGGAAACATGAATTTAGAGGGAAACAGGGTGGTGTATAGAGTGGCACCATTGAGGACAAGAGAGGGCATACGATTAATAAGGAAGCACTCAATAGACACGGCATCAGCCCAAAAAGGCTTAGGAACATTCATTTGAAACATGAGAGCTCGAGCAACTTCTAATAAGTGTCCGTTCTTACATTCTGCAACACCATTTTGAGCCAGTGTATTTGGACAGGAGGATTGATGAAGTATGCCATGCTGGAGCATATAGGTTTGAAATTGGGAAGAAAAGTATTCTTTAGTATTGTCACTTTGTAAGGTTTTGACCAATACACCAAACTGAGTTTTGATTTCAGCACATAAATTGAAAAAGTGGGAAAACAACTCAGAACGAGTTTTCATTAGATAGAGCCAGGTAGTACAAGAGAAATCATCAACAAAAGTAACAAAGTACCTAAAACCGGGCTTGGACTCAACAGGACATGGACCCAAAACATCAGAATGGACTAAATCAAAGGGAGACGCAACTCGTTTATTAACTCGAGGTGCCAAGTGAACACGATGATGTTTAGCAAACTGACATGATTCATATTCCAAAGATGACAAATGATGGAATTGAGGATACATCCTCTTCAAACAAGACAAAGACACATGACCTAAATGACAATGAATGTCAAAAGGAGATGAACCACTAGCGCAAGCAACTGACCGCTGTACCTGATCCTCAAGGAAGTAATGGCCACCAAATTCATAACCCCTACCAATAACTTGCTTCGTCGTGAGATCCTGAATCAAACAATGGTAAGGAAATAAAGTTATGAAACAGTTTGATTGTCGAGTCAGTTTACTAGGAGATAAAAGATTAAATGTAAGGTCAGGGACATTAAGGACATGGGATAAGGAAACAGACGGGGTAGGTTCAACAGTGCCAGAGCCAATAACACTAGAATAAGAACCATTAGAAATTGTGATACTAGAGGGATTGGCATAAGGCGCATACGAGGAAAACAAATGGTGGTTACCTATCATATGATCAGTAGCATCGGAATTGATGATCCCCTTTGAGGAAGAAGTAGCAAGACTAGAAGTAATATTACATGTACCAAGAGCAACAGAAGAACTAGACGTAGATGAGCCATTGATCTTCACCAATAAGTTGAATTCTACAACAAACTCTTTGAGCAAGAACACTAGCCACTAAGAATACCAATAAATCTCCAATAGAAAGCAAAGAACAAAATTTCCAACCATGAGCAGATGACCTCACCAAAGATTACAACGCCCAAATAGCACCTTAAAACAGGAGAGAACAGCAACCAAACAATTTCCTGGTTTACCAAATGGAATGACCTCACACAAACAGATTGCCGAAACGCCACAAATGGCCAAAAAACCAAACATCCAAATAGGACCAAACAGCCAAACAATACCAAAGTGAGTGCAAAAAATCTGAGCTTGTACACCTCGCCACAAATTTTAGAACCTCGTCAATTAGGATGACAAGGAAAGCAATGTCCAGGGCAAAAAAAAACACAAATCAGAGAGTGAAAAAATCACGAGAAAGCAAGAGGGTGCCAAAATAATCTAGTTGATGCCGTAAAAGAGACGAAAATGCCGAGAACTCGCCTGAAAAAGGAAAAACCAGATCTTCAAACCACCTTGGATGAACACAAAACCACCCGGAATGAACCAGGTTCACAGAGTCGATCACGAAAAAGCAAGCAGCGTCGCAAAATTCACCGGAGAGAAGCCCCACGTGCCGAGGCGTGTGTAATCTTCGACGAGCGTTAGGGGCATACGCGGCGTCAAAAGGTGATTAGACCTCGGGGGATAGGCTGATCGGAGGGTGTAGAGTCTGATGGTGGGGCGCGTGTGCCGAGAAGACACGAAGCATAGAGACGTAACTCTTTCTCTCTCCCACGCACTGTTTCACTAAAAAAATAGAAATGAACAAAAAAATGAAGCTTTGATACCATGTAAAATAAATAGTCTAAATGTTGTGTATATTCATGTACATAAGATGTGTATTTATAGGAGAAAACCTTAGCATTGATGGCTCTTAATGGCTGTTAATTGAGGATTATTCCCTAATCCCTAATTTATAGGGATTCTAATATATTTCCTGATTTCCTAACAGTAAGGAATTGATGTTATCAGTTAGAACTTTGCAGGAAAAAAATTGATTAAAGAAATTGCATTTGATGTTAAAAAGTTATACGATTTTTTTGGCATTCTTGATTTGCAATGAGATTGGCAAAGCTAAAAGCCAATAGGGTGTTTACTTGCACCATGTGATACTTCGGTGTTGTATCCCACAACCGGGGTAACATTCATGAGTTCTGCCCATAACGCCATCTATTGTACTTGACGCTGTTGGCCCTCCTTATTCTCAAGAAGATGGCCGCCATTGCTCTTACTATAAGGATCACTCATATGTTGCTTTTTCCAGTAAGTTCATGTCACTTTTGTTATGGATAGTCACTAAGAAAGTCTTGTACATTATTCTTCAGTTTTGATTTTTGTTTAATTGGTGGTGTTAACGTTGCAGATGGAGATAGTAAAGTTGGGGAAGAGGACAAAGATGAGTATGGATGGTTGGAAGAAACTGAGATGCCAGAGAACTCTCAAATAGAGGACATTGAGTATAGGGGTCATCTAGTTATTGACACTATTCTTTAATTGAACTCTCCAACACATTTTCTAAAACAAACCCACACTTGTTAGTTGTTTCTTTACTGAATACCAACAAGGCCTTATAGAGATCTCATCACTAACCTTGCACCTTTTAAGGTTCATGTTTGAGAATATCTATATGTCTCTGTATTATCTGGTATTTTGTACTTTGTGGAATGCAAAGCTCTAATTTGTTCATTCCATAGTTACTTGCTGTATAACTTATTTATGATTTTTGTGCTTTTTAGTTCATTTTGTTGGCAACATTGTTGTTTATATTTCGTTTTGTTTATGTATAATTTTTTAGAATTACGACTGTATATATTTCTTCATGTACACTTTTTTTAATACATTATTCATTATTGTTTATTTTATAATATATTTTTTTCTTTATTTGAGTGATTCTTTGTGAAAGAGCCCTAATAATTATAATATTTTTTATTTATTTGAGTGGTTGTTGTGGAAGAGCTCTAATAATTATTAATATATATATTTTTCTAATTCCTCAATTTGTGACAGATTTTTTTTCCATATTTTGTCACAAAACATAAAATCCGTTGCAAATTTTGCTTGCAGCGAGGGTTTTTGCGACAATTTTTTTTCATCATAAAACCTATTTATAACGATTTTTTTTTTTTCGGTGACTGATTTTATCTGTCGCTAAATAGGAATAAATACAGTATGGATGATCCCAGAAAGTTTCACAATATCGAACTTTGAGAGGTCAAGTCAATTTGTCTCTTGTGTTTTATCAAAAGACATCTTTTCCCCACTTTCTTGAGCACCACACATACACTAAATTATAAGAGGCTGATGAAAATTCAAAGCTTGGCTTGTTTCTCTATAACTGAATGAATAGTTGGAAAACTACGTACAAATCTCCATAACCACAAGGTTGCATATATACAAATCTTTTTTTCACATATTTCTTTAGCCAGGCAGCCAAATATGGGTTATTACATCATTTTCGTTGATAATGTCAAAGTGAAAGAGCTTGAGAGAGGTTTAACAGTTCTTTTCTTTCTTTCTTTCTTTCTTTTTCCAGTTCTATATAATTAAACTTAAAACGATAAATTGCAGAGCTTTCGAATAATTAGCATTTTTTTTACCAAAAAAATAATTAGCATTATTTATTAAATAATTAGTAAATAAAGCAAATAAGAGATATAGAGGGAGAAAAAAGCACCCAAAAAAGTCCCAGTATTTTCTATTGCCCTTTTAATTTCTAAAATACTCAAGTTCCTTTTTGTATTATAAGAATAATAGTTGCCTTGATCGATGCCTTTACCCTTTACACCAAGTCATCACTAACAACTTATCTCTCCAAGTTTTGGGGCCAAACAAAAGACCACGGCACTAGAGGTTTTGGTTCACACAATATGTCAAACAAACATTATGACCTGATTGCCCCATTCCATAGAATTTTAACGTTATATCTTGATATAACACAATATTCAAATTTATACTACGTGCACAAGATCAAAGGTTCGAAGTCATTTTCCGTCTTGATTATATAGACTAGAGTGAGTAATCCGAGTCCACTCGAATTCTCACTGGAAAATCGCAGAAAACTACAAATGTCAAAATTGAAGATGAAAGCCAGGTACAGCTGTCAATTATGAAGGACCACCAAGGCACTGTTTGTGTTGACTGAACATAAAGGGGTTCTTCATTTACTTAGACCAAGTCAACCCATCGCTACCATAATAATTGACCAAACCAAGTCATGTAACCATTACTATCACTAATATTTAATGTTGTATATATAATTTTACGCCAGAAGCTAATCAAATTAAAATCATAATTTTGATAAAAATAAATAATTATCCATTTCATACCTAAATGATGATTTTAATTTTAATGGTTTTCAGGTAAAAAAAATAATGGTTTCAAATGTGAAACTAAACAAAATGCACACAATAACCACATAATTTCATACAATTAAATTCAAAATGATGAAATTCCCATGAGCCAATTCAATTATTTTGTCATCCTTGGAAGAGTGGAAAAGTAAAACAGGAAAAAAAAAGATGTTATTTTATATAAATAATGCTTATAATTTTTTTATGTTATTCTTTAGAGTTGTTCATGATAATTAGGATCAATAAACCCCAATTCAAGCACTTTGACGTTACTATATTTAGAAGTTAAAAATTATTTAACGTTTTTTTTTTAATTCTAAAAAAGTTAGTTATTGAAGTTTCACTAGGAAAGTAGAAAACTATAAATAAACATTATTTATCATGTTTATAATAATATTTTAAATTTTTTTGTATGAAAATACTTTTGCAATCAATATCGATGGTATATATATAAGATTACATTGTAATTATTATTAAAAGGAAAAACCATTCTTGAAGTACCCTCTAGTTTCCTTCAATTTTTAGTTTGGTTCATATGTGTTTTTCTCTCTTTAATCCTTTAATTTTACTTTGATAGGATAATGAGCTTTTGTAAAGGGCTAACAATGTTAACAAAACAAAGTTACATCTGTTAACAGTGCTAAAAGAGTACAATTAAAATATTTAACAAGGAAAAAATGCATATATGTATCAAATCAAAAATTAAATTAAACTACAAGTGCCTCAAAAATGGTTTTATAATATTAAAATAACTATGTATCCTTAACTATTATTAACTTTTTGGCACTCCTTCTAACAAAAAAAAAAAAAAGGTAATAAATAAGCAAGTCAATTCCAAATGCCATAAGCTAAACGCCACTTCTTACTTACATAAACGCACAACTCACATCCAACTTTACTTCTCATGCATCTTGGCTTGAACTTGAGACCTCAGCCTTGAGGCAAGTTCATATCTACTTTACTATTACTCTTTTATTTATGCATTCTTCTATTATAATAGTATGAGCTAGAATTCTTCAGATCGCATGGAGAGGACAGCACGGTGAATTTTATGCATTATTCTATTGAAGCATTAATTGCAGGAGAAAATTGACAAATAATCATTAATTATACTCTTTAAGTGACTTGTATATATTGTGGACCAAATAATTTTTCTAGAAGTGATTTATATTGTGGACTAGATGGAGTATATGTTTTTTATATTTTATGATAAGTTAAGAGAGGAAGACAACTTTGCTCGTCAACATTTTTTTATTTAAATATGACACGAAGATTTTCATATAAGTAGGAGGTTGCATGTTTTATTCCACTTTTAATCTTAATCTTAGACTATTAGTGTTTATCTTTTTAATTAAAAACAGAATAGCAGAAGATTAAATTTTTGAGTCGTCAAGTCAATTTCTCTCGCGTTTTCACTTTCTTGAGCACGACAAACACGTTAAATTACAAGAGGCTGATGGTAATTCAACATTTTTTACCACATGCATATCATCTTTCACGTGAGCCAGGAACCAAAATATGGGTTACTCGTTCGTGGATCATGTCAAAGTGAAAGAGCTAAACAGAGGTTAATATATACTCTAATCGATCTTTTTTATAAATAACTTTTATCCTTATTTGCAAAATGAACTGGTGGTGATTACGATTAGTCAAAAAAAAAAAAAAAAAAGTGCCAAATATGCCCCTATTTTTTAAAAGAGCATAGGAGAGAGAATGAGTAACAAATATGAGAGTATGAGTATAAAATATGAGAATGAATGTGTAATAAATGAGTAAATGAAAGAGAATTAGCGGTGAGTGGGAGATAATTAATATAAAGACGTGTATTTAATAGGGGTAGAAAAGGAAAAATAGTTTGAATTTTGAGACACAAGAAAAAAATTGCTTATAAAAAAGATCAACCTCGAGAGAGATAAATGTGCTTATAAAAAGGACCGAGAAAGAGTAGTTCTTCTATCTCTCTCTCTTCATTTTTCCCTGATTCTATTAAATTAAAACAATTATAAATTGCACAAGTTTCGAATAATTAGTATTATTTTTCTCACAACTGTGTATCATACAAAAATATAACCTAGTCGTCCCATTACATAGAATTTTCACATGGGCTAAACTGAGCCAAGAGGAACCGACGGAGGAAAATGTATACAAGTGAGCTTTACAACATATCTTAACTACTCCAAACACACTAACTCTTTGCAATTTGTGAATCCTAGTTGAAAATCTAGTTGTTGGCAAAAAAAGCTATAAAAAGAAAGGAAAAAATAAAACTAACGAAAGGTCGAATAATAGAAAACCTAGTTCAAATTTAAAAAAAAAAATAAAAAAATAGGGAATTGTAGACTCTCACGAACGATTTTATTTTCTTTTGTATGAAAATTTTCGTATTAATTTAAAATCAATCGTATTTTATTATATTTTCTTTTAATTTGTTGCATGACAAGAATAACAGAGCTAGTTAATTGATGTCAATAAATTTAGCTTCCAAGTGTTCAAGACTTAAAAAGCTAAACTATCAAATTTGCATCTTAACCCATTCAAATTTTAAGAGTAAATCTACAGCTGTCATGAGAGACCACAAGTCGTCTCTAACCAATGGCACTGTTTACTTCCAAGTTCCTGTCAATGAGTCAACTAAGCCTTAAAGGTTTTTTTTTTTTTTTTTTTTTTGAATGAAAGGACAAGCCTACTTGAACAAAGTTACAAAGCATAAAGTTAGCTACAGCAATTCTCATAAAGTTAAACTTTTTTCTTCTCCAAAGATAGCTGATTTTCTTTTCTTTTTTTGAAGAATTATTGTGAGGTCTTAAGGAAGGGATTTAATTAGTTAATCATCAAGAAGTCCAAAATGAGGAATATATATATAATGGCAAGTACTAGTGTACAATAATGAATAAAAGTTATTGTGCATGGCCATACATAATAACTAAAGCAAGTCATGTACAATTACTATTTGCCATTATGTAGTGCTCCTTTGCCTGGCTTATGTAAGAACTAATAAATTATCGAACCAAAATTATAGTTTTTGATATTAGAAATCTAAAAAAAAAATTATAAATTAAGACTATATACAAATTTTGAGATGTCTACTTTTCAATACAAAAAGAATCATTCAAAATATTATCATTTGCCCCTCAAAATTTAACAATTTTCACGATACAACTTAGGGAAGCCCAAAATATATGAAATAAAGTTATTTCCAACCCATCCACTCTTTAAATTTACTTAGTTAAATATATGTAGTATCATCAACCTTTTAAAACAAGTCTTGAACATGTGCATGCGGGTGTTAAATACAAAAATAAAATGAGGGAACACAATTATGCAAATTACTGGGCACTAATTAATTATTTAGAAGGTGAAAGTTATTTAACGTTTTTTTCTTGTTGAAAAAATCGAGTTATTGAGGTTTCACTAGAAAAGTAGAAAACTATAAAAAAAAAAAAAAAAAAACATTATTTATCAGGTAATTAACTAAGTGCAGTTATACGAATATTTTAAATTAATTTCTTTTTTTTTAAGAAAATAATTTTGCAATCTATATCTATAATTTAGAAGGGGATTACATTGTAATTAATTATTATTAAAATAACTATGTAACCTTACTATTATTCTTTATCTCGCACTCCTTCTAACTTTAAAAAAAAAAAAAAAAAAAAAAAAAAAAAAAAAAAGCAATCAGTTAGCAAGTCAATTCCAAATGCCGTAGGCTAAACGCCACTTCTGCTTTACATAAACACACACCCCAAACTTATTTCTCATGCATCTTGGCTTGAATATTGAATTTGAGATCTCAAGCTTCAGGCAAGTTCATATCTACTTTACTATTTCTCTTTAATTTATTCATGCATATTATTATATTATTATAATACAATAATATGAGTTAGAGATATAGCGTCTTTATAGATTTCAACAGATAACATGGAGAGGAAACGGTGGATTTTATGGTTTGCCTTGATCCAACTTTTGCTCCTTAATCTTAGCGACGCAATGCTCAGTGGAAAGAAACACAACACCGCTAGTAACACTCATTCTGGTAAGCACCTTAAGTTTATGTATCAGCCCAAAACTTAATTATCACTTGTCCTAGCCTTATCAAGCCTATGCTTCAATATTAGATTATAATATTCTGTTGTACGTTTTTTTTTTTTTTTTTTTTTTTTTTTTTTTTTTTTTTTTTTGCACACTCAGATTTCATAAGCATTGATTGTGGAGCAAGCAACGAGTACACTGACCCTCAAACTGGGATCTCATATCAGACAGACAAAGGTTTTGTAGACACAGGCTATAATGATATGGTGGCACCTGATCAAAGAAATAAGGTAGATTTTCCTTATTTTGGGAGACAACTTCAGACATTAAGAAGATTCCCTGAAGGAAGAAGGAATTGCTACACCCTGAAACCAAGACAAGGCAAAAACCAAAATTACCTCATCCGAGCTTTCTTCTCATATGGAAATTATGACCTCAAAAATCAAACTCCAAGTTTTGACTTGTACCTTGGCCCCAATCATTGGTCAAGTATTGAAGCAAAGTCAGGTTATGCTTTTGTGGAGATTATCCATACTCCTACAACGGAAACCATACACGTTTGCCTTGTCAAGTCAGGCAGAGGAATACCTTTTATTTCTACATTGGAACTGCGACCTCTCAGCAATTTTATTTATAAAAATCCCTCCCCTTCTCAATCACTTTTATCCCTCTTTCAAAGAGTTGATGTTGGTAACATCAGTACAGCCAAGTACAGCAGGTGACTCAAATTTTTTATATTCTTTGCAGCATGTTGTGTTTTCACATGTTCATTAATCTAGCTGTTGTCAATTTTTATGTTCTCTAGCTTCTTATGTTATGCATGCTTTCCTTTCACATGGAAGCAATTCTCATATTCGTCTTTTATTCACCAGTCAACAAAGTGAAGTTCACTTGAATCATTTTCTTTCTGTATGTCCATTACCTAAAAAGCTTGATACCAGCAATGTGGTTATCAACCTCTTAATTCAACCGATTCTCCGCTTGGAACGCCTCCTCTTCTCTTCCTTCCTCTTCCCTTTTCTTTAGATCGATGTTTGTGAATGATTTAGATTTGATCCTTTATAAAGTTATTATTAAAATGTTAAATTTAAAAAGAAAAATAATTACTTAAATACAAGTTGCTAAATTTTGATATGAATAATTCAATACTACAATGAAGAAATTAAAATTAATATTTTGTATAAAGCTAAATCTGAACCATTCAAATATTTATATAGTTGTTATAAAACTAAATCCGAACTGGTTAATTCTCATATTCATTTATTTAATAATGCGAGAATATAGGTACATGGATGACATCTATGATCGTACGTGGCTTGTGGACAACATAACTTCTAAATTGCAAGATTGGCATGTGTTCAATAAACCTGCGCAAATTGATCTTGAAAGCACAAATGATTCTTATAGATTACCAGCAGGAGTGCTACTATCTGCAGTTAAATCATCGAATCGCTCCTCAGCTTTGAACTTTGACTGTGGTTCTGTTTGGAGGCTTCCATTTGAATATTCTTTCAGATATTACATCATCTTTCATTTTGCTGAAATTGAACAGCTTCCCTTTGGGCAGAAAAGGATAATAGATATTTCTGTTAACGATGAAAACATCCTCCCAAAGCCCATAACTCTTGAATACTTGAAGCCTCTCACTGTTTCTGCTGTTACAAATCAAAGTTGTATTAGTTTCAGCATAAGAGCAACATCAGAATCTGCTGCTCCTCCAATCCTCAACGCACTTGAGATGTATCAATTAATATCACCGCTAAATTTCCCAACAGACCAAAGAGATTGTACGCTTCTCTATTCCTCATTGAACTGTTTTCTACTACTATATATACCTATATATCTTCTAATATCATTTAAGTGTGGCACGTTTTGGCTTTGACTTCTTCTGAGAACATATGTTTGTTATTTGTAATAATAGTGGATGCTATATTGGACATCAAAATCGGATACAAAATCTCCAAATTGGATTGGCAAGGTGACCCATGTATTCCCAATTATGCATGGGAGGGACTTATTTGCATTTCTGGCACTGATCAATCTTACGCAAGGATCACCTCATTGTGAGTATTTCACTTCTTGAATTAAATTCATAAGGTTTTATCTATGACCGTTTTAAAAAATATGTTGGTTATAAACATTCCTAAATTGGTATACACTGTGTGATCCGCTTCACTTCTTGCTCCAAAAGGTTTGATAAATGTATAAACTAGAATTGATTGGGGTCAATTAATTTTAGTTTGCTCTTGTTTTTTCTCTTTATTGATAAACGATACTAATTTCTATTGCAAAGTGTTAAATATTTTTTAAAACTCCATACTCAATTATTTATCTTATTTTAAAATTAGTCAATTTACTTTATTGACTGAGACAAATATTGACCAAGTAAGCATTATGTTTCCTCTTCTAATTTTACCCGACTATATATCCATTTGTTAGCAGTCAAAGATAATAACAAGGCCTAATGTTACATGTAGTAAAAGCCTTGCTCTAAACCAATGGGAGTTGAGTCTAGCAAAAGGGGCTAGTCCTTCCTAACATAACGAACTAAGGTTCGAATCTCCGCTGGGAAAGGTGCTCAACAGTGCCTCAAATATGATTACTTCCAATAGAAGGATACATATACTTATCAAAAAAAGAAATAAAGAAAAGCCTAGCTCTTATCTTCTTCTTAACTTGGGTTACATAGGATATATGTATTTCATTTTGTGACCTATCTATCCTTAGATAGAATATAGAATCTCTTATTCATCTCAACCTTGGTAAAATTAATCTTCTCCCACATTTCCTACAATATTAGCTATTAAAGAAGCTGCATGTACTTGAGAAAATTGTATAGTCACCTACCTTAGTATATTTTGACCATATAATCTAATTATTACCAGCAGAAACTTGAGCACGAGCAACTTAAAAGGAGACATAGCTATTTCATTCTCACACCTTACGGAGTTAGAGTCCCTGTAAGTAAAGAGTGATGACTTAATTAGGACAACATTTTCGATCTAAGAATTTCATCATGTAAAATAATGTTGTTTTTGTTTTAGGGACTTGTCAGGTAATCACTTATCAGGAACAATACCAGAATTTCTAGCTGAATTGCCAAAGTTGAGAGTTCTGTAAGTTTTGTGTATGATTTGCGACCACTAATAGTCCACGCATACCATGATAACTTGTAGATCATCAACTAATTAATGAATATATTTCAACAATGATTTTTTTTACAGTAACTTGAGAGGCAACAAGCTTACTGGTTCAATTCCCAAGAATCTCAAGGAGAAGTCAGATTTGGATATGAGGTTTGTCATTTAATCTATCATAGTTTCCTAGCTTTTAGCCTTGTTATTTATTTTTATTTTTTTTAATAGAACTAAAATCAGTTTATCAATATTATTTGATCAGACTGATCAATACAATTGATAATACTAATCAACTTATTGTCTGATACATCTTTCAGTTTGGATGATAACCCTGATCTTTGCTTCACGGATCCATGCAAAAAGCATAAGTTCGTTATTCCACTAATAGCATCTGTTTCTTCTTTGATTGTTGTAATCTTGGTTTCGATTGGAATATGGATCCTTAGAATTAAAAGACAGAAAGGTTAGTCTACACAAGATTCCCTGTGAACTTTCTTCTTTGTTATGTCACAGTGATTTTGATTTTTTTGAAAAATTGTATAATATTTAAATCTGCAGTATTTCATGTCCCTAAGATATCAATATGTCTCTAATTTTATGTACAACATAATGATCAATAGAAGAAAAGGGGGAAAAAATACTTGGAAGGTTGAGACATCATTTTTATCATCCTTATTAATATTTGCTGGGGATTTTGCAGGGCATGAATCATTAAAAATAAGAAATCGAGCATTTTCTTACTCCAACGTTCTTGAGATCACTAATAACTTGCAAAACTTGATTGGAGAAGGAGGCTTTGGGAAGGTTTATTTAGGAACACTTAAGAATGATACTCAAGTTGCAGTAAAATTACTTTCTCAATTATCAGTGCAAGGTCATAGAGAATTTCGATCAGAGGTTAAGTCAAAATCCAATAGTTGAATTAATTTTGTTCATTAGTAGAAACATATGTTGTCAATATTTTTTCATTCTCATAGAGGTGATAAAGTTACATATGAATTATAGGTAGAACTTTTGATGGTTGTTCATCATAGAAATTTGGTTTCTCGATTGGATATTGTGAAGAAACCGGTGCGAGAGCATTGGTTTATGAGTACATGGCTAATGGTGACCTCCTCCGACATTTATCCAGTATGTATGAAATCTCTTGCTTCAAATAGATTAGACATTTTCTAGCCACAATATGGTTATTAATTCACTGAGAAACATTTGAAGGTATATGTAAAATAAATCTGATTATACTATTTATACATATATAGGTGACAACGGGGATGCTTTGAAATGGAAGAAGAGGCTTCAAATTGCACTAGACGCAGCGTGTGGTAAACAAAACTATTCATATGCTAACCTTTTATGAGTTCTATGATTATATTGACTTACAATTTGTATGGAAATGATGTCATTTATTTTTTGTGGAAGTATAAATAAATTATACATAATATAATATAATTTGTTTGGTCATGCAATAATGAATGGAATTGCAGGGTTAGAATACTTGCATAATGGTTGTAAGCCAGCAATAGTGCACAGAGACTTGAAGACCACCAACATTTTGCTAGATGAAAATATGGAAGCAAAGATTCTTTGACTTTGGGTTGTCAGAGCTTTTGCAAATGATATTGACGATCACGTCTCAACTCTCCCCCTTTGGAAGCAGTTGGTTACCTTGATCCTGAGTGAGCACTTCGTAATATATAGGGTCAATACCATTGTTACTCCTTATAATTTGATCGAATTTTGGTCATACCAAGTCTTTATAAAACTACAAAGACCAAAACCTAAATTTGATAATCCTATATATACCCATATGTGTGTGTGTATATATATATATTCCTTATCTAAGAATCTCCACTAAATTAGTTTTAGGGAACTAGACAAAAAAAAAAAAAAAAAAAAAAAACACTTGCACTTCAAAATCCCAAATCAATGATTTTCTTCTAAAAGGAATTGTCAATTGCTATACTCTTATAGACAACAAGACTTATTTAGAATTTTGAAGTTCAAGTGGTATTTTCTTGTCATTTTCCCTTAGTTTTAAGGTTTGCTTACAAGAAAACTAATGTGATACAAAGAGCATTTGTAACAAACATATTATTTGGAATGGTAGACAAATCAAACTCATTTTTGTATGTTAGATTGACTACCTCGAACGAAGGTTGAATATCTATTTCCATTTGGATGCTATAAAATTTTACAGGTTTCAAAGTTCTGGCAACCTTACAAAAGGAAGTGACATATATAGTTTTGGAATAATTCTGCTAGAGCTAATCACTGGACAACCAGCAGCAAAAAGGCAGCAAAACTATACCTTCAGTCTCCTACTTTATTGGGTTACCCCTAAATTTGAAAACAAGGAAATCGAGTCCATAGTTGATCCAAGGTTACGAGGAAAATATAGTGTTGATTCGGTATGGAAGTTTCTAGAGATAGCCATGTCATGCACTGCACCATCTGCAAGTGAAAGGCCCGATATAAATCAAGTAGTTTATGAACTAAGGGGATGTTTGGCAATTGAGACAAGCTTGGAATTAGTGACCAGCAGCGATCTCCACCCCAATTCAAGCAGTTCCACGAATATGATTGCTTCGCAATTTGATTCAGGCTTCAGTGTTCTTTCTGGAAGATAGATACTTGTTTACTTATTTCCTCGAATATGAGTGCTTCGCAATTTATGAAGTATCAAAACTTGTACCATTAATTTGAGTACCTAATAATGGTGAGTGTGTGTTTGTGTAAATATAGATGATGGAAAGTAAATAAGGCAAAATAGAGAAATCAACATAGTCAAAGTTATTTTGATTTGGTCCCCTAACCTCCGACTAGTCAGTCTCCTTAAAACTTTGAAGATATTTTCATACTATATTCAACCAAGTACAATTTCTATAGGTTTTACAATAAGCTCACCTACAATTCACTCACTCAAGATTTTCCCATAGCTCACCTAGAACAAATGCAAAGATATAATCTAACTTACAAAATTATATTAACTCACTTTTAAACTCATGTCAATTTTTTCAATATGATCATGCTCAATGGCTCTATATATGAATTTTATAGAAATTTCTTTGTTAAATATGATAAATTATTAATGTTGATGGATTTAATTTTAATTATTTAGATTTAAAATATATCTAAATCAAATTGTTATCATTTTTTATATTTTAATTATTTAATTATACATTATTAATACCTATTTAATGATAAAAGTAAATTCTTACGAGTAAAATCCAACAAAAGAAGACTCCTGATGTTTAATATATAAAAAAAAGGTCAAGGAATGAAGGTACGGAAAAAATAAGAAGTAACAAATGTATGATGAAGTTGAGAAAAGTCAATAAAAGTGGCTAATTAATCCGTGGAGCGTCATGTTGCATTAATGCTCAACAAAAGAGAATTGAAGGATGAGAATAGAGTACCTTGTCCATATTTGGAGGGCAGAGACCACGCCATGAGGAGCTTTGTTGACATAGCCGTGTTTGCTACAAAATTATGCAAAATTATAACCCATCAGTTCCAACAATCCTTCCAAAAAAGGCACATAAACAAAAGAAGATTGTGTTTGAATTGCTCATGCATATGACAGACAGCAAATATGGTTCGCATTCATCCCTTAGCAAGGCACCCTTTTGTATGTAAAACCACTCATCCTTTAGCAAATTTACTAAAAAAGTGTATAATTATCCTGAAACACAGTATTGTTCGGTATATTTGCTACTTTCACAATACTGTGATTCGTCAAGAAAAGAATAGTGTCATCCTTTTTTAGCCTCTTAGGCTTTCCGTCTCCCTAGGATAAGAAGAATGAAACATAAAGTCACAATTTGTAGCAAACACAGCAAGAAATCAAAACGAAACAAATGCAAATGCTTACCAATTTTTCCTGATTGATACCCAAGATATGGTTTTCACGAATTAGTTAAAGATCATCATCATCAAGAACAATGCAATTGGATGATTATCTGAAATAGTCATTATCATCTTATTTTTTCGTCCACTGTGTTTCTTGTGGATTGTCATTCTCCTCTTCTTCATCAAAGCCAATGATAAAAAAACTCATCGTCAAAGTGAGGAAAAAAGGAAATCATTAGATAATTAAAAAAGAAAAATATAGAGCTAACTTACAGCAACATACCTGTAGAGATTGCCGGTCAATCACGCGGAGGCAAGCGATGAAAAAGAGAAATCATTCTCATTTTTCCATGTTAAGTTCCCATCATTCTCCAATGACGACTTTCCTAATACTGTGAAAAACCAAGGAGGGAAACTTCTACTGCTTACTGAAAAAGAATACCGAGGACGACAGAAGGAGGACCAAGGAATGAAGCTCAAGTTTAAAGGTCAAGCGATGAAAAATAATATAGAGAAAAAAGCGATGATTTTTTGAATCTGTAAAATGAATCAAAATGAACTGTAAAAAGAACACATGAACACAAAGGAATTAAAATGAACTGTAAAATGAACACATGAACAAAGATAGTTCATTGTTCAAGATTTACCTCATTGTTCGGTGGAAAGCGATGTTCCTCTGGGTCTGTAAGAAAACCTACAAGCTTTGATGCGCATGGATCTGATTAGAAACCATAGACAGACAATCGAAGCCGAACTTGAGCTCATCGTCGACGCTAGTGATGGAGAGAATGTTAATCCACAGCACAACTTCCTCTTCTCTGCCTCTTGTCTGGGTTTTGAATCTGCAGCATGTAAACCCAGAGGAAGGATGAATCCAATAAGAAAGCATATTTGTAATGAATCCATTTTAAAAATACAACGAATCCATTAAAGCAAAAAATTGAGGAAGAAGAGCGGGAACACGGGCGGAAAGTTTCCATGAAAGAAAGGAAAATAGAAGGAAAGGAAAAAGCGCACAAAGAAAAAGCACCAGCACTCTCTTCATCGTTGTTGCTTGTTGGCCGCGGACGTTTAGCCGCATCTACGATAAGGAAAAGAGGGAGAAGCGGAGGTATGGGTTTTCGGCGGAAGAAGAATGAAACGCAAACTGGTGTTATTTTTTGAAAGAGCACACCTTATTGTGATGTGATGCGGGAGGAGGATGAATTTTACAGATTCAAATTTGAAATTTGAAATTTGAACTTGAGGCGAAGGGGACACAGTCTGAACTCACTGAGATTCGCTCCAGTTTTTTCCATTCTATGCTTGAGACAAGAAGCCAGTCACGGGTTAACACTTTCACGCTTCCCAAGCCATGACCAGCAAGTGAAACAAAAATTTGAGAGAAGCCGTGAAGCCGGAATTCATGAATTTTTTATTGATAATGGCCTATGAACAGTAAAATGTGAGAGAAGCCGTGGAGAGGCCGATTGTGTGGTGGCTTAGGAACAATGAATTTTTTTATTGATGATGGCTTATGAACAGTAAAATGTGATAGTGGATGCTGTCATTGACATCAAAGACACGGATCTCCAATTTAGATTGGCAAGGAGACCCATGTGTTCCAAAACCCATGTGTTCCAAAACTTGCTTGGGATTAGAGCTATGATGGGGTCATGGCGGCCGACTCTATGTGAAAGTCAAGCAAGTAAGAAAAACACGTGTTTTTAAAAAGCGCCCGAGCACAGAAAAAGCAGGGCCGGCCACTGTGGCCCGAAAATTACTATTCCAAATTTTAACTATTTTTCCTTCACTTTTTAAAAAAAAAAATATAATTAGTAAATTACAAAACAAATCATCCAATAAATAAGCACAAATCACTAATTCATAATCAAAAGCAAACTATGTTCACAAATAACTCACATAAAACATAAAAAGTATATCACTAAGCAACATTAGTACGATGACTATTATTGTCGTCATCTTGCCACTATCATCAATTTTAACGACGTTTGATTGTTCTTCACTTTATGTAGTAGCGTCGGCTCATAAGTAAGAATATCATGAAATTCTTCTCCGCATCATGAACACATCCATAATCTTTATTTGCAACAAATAATAAATCAAATAATAAAATTAGAGTATAGTTATTATGTATTTGTAGTTAAATGGATAAATAACTCTATAACAAATACAAAAAATATATAAATTAATAAATTTAAAAAGGAAAAAAAGAAAAAGCTATAGTGAAAAGGGCAGGCCGGTAGTCGAGGCTCTCCGGTAAGGCCTACCGCGTTTAAGCCCGAGGCCGTCGGGACAACCTTCCGGCTAATTTCAAATATATCGTCCATTTTTCAAGCCCGACCCTTAAAGGGCCAGGGCTTAAACGGGCATGGCCCGTTTTACCGGCTCTACTTGGGATGGACAAAGCCATAGTGCTGGTTTTAATTGCACCAATATAATTCAAGGATCACCTCCATGTATGTCTTTCATGTAACAATTAATATTTGATGAAATTGTTAAGATATTACATCATCTGGTCCTAATTATAAGACATAATTGATTTTTTGAAGAGATTAAGGAAGTTCATTAAATTACTTTAGAGTATTTTTATTTTTATTTTTTCTTCAAACTAAGTAATTTGACTAATAAACTAATATATAATCTAAGGAAAATATACTTCTATGTTGTAGGAGAAGTGTATCATCATGTCATAAATACAAAAAGATGTGGGTTCCACCATTTCCATGCTTGAGTTTTTTTTTCTTTTTTTTTAATAAAAAAGATGTAGGTCCCACCATTTCATGTATGTGTAGGAATTTTTTCTTCTTCTTCTCATGCAACACGTGAGAAGTGTAAACCACATAATCTAAAGATACATAATAAATGAAATGATTAATTAACTTATTTAGCTTCTTTGATCTTTCCAAAAAAAGTCAATTAGGTCTTATAATTAAGACCAGAAGGTAGTATATCTTATATTAATATCGATATATTCTTGTGTTAAGATATTATATATCTTATGTTGATATTTGATATATCTTAAAAGTATAAATTTGAGATATTGTTAGATTTAATATTTGATTAGATTTAATTAAATTTAATTAAATTAGATCCAAGATTAGTCTAGGTCATGGTTTTCCTTATACTCTCATTAATTTAAGGATTAGGTATTCAATAATATTCAGATGTATAATCCTTCAAATTCTAACAGAAATAATCTCAATGTAAATCTGTGACGTATGTCACTCTATGCTCTTGATGTTTGATACTCAAATGGTCACTTTTTTGTCATCCCAAGTGTGTTGACTATTAATCTATGAACACCCAAAATTTCATACCAATTTCCATTGATATCAAAGCTTATGACTAAGTATTGAAAGCACGATTCACTCAAGCAGGAACCTAAGCGCCGCCAAATTGACAGCGAAAATAACTACTTCATTTTCACAACTTACAGAGTTAGAGTCCTTGTCAATGTGTGTATAGAGAGATTTAATAATGACAAATTCTTTTAGCAGTAATCTTCCATTAACATGTAAAATACTGCTTTGTTCCAGAGATTTATCATTCAATGACTTGTCAGCTTCGATACCATAATTTCTAGCTGAACTGCCGAAGTTGAGAGTTCTGTAAGTTACCTTGTTTAGGATTCAGCACCACATTGTACAAACTAGAACATATATTAACGACCCAGATATAAATTTGTAAATTCAGGTTCAGCAATACTATTACTAAGTGAATATATTTCACAATGTTTTTGTAGTAATTGGAGTGGCAACAAGCTCATGGGTTCAATTCCCAAGTCTCTTAGAGAGAAGTCATCATATGCAACTTTGCAATTGAGATTTTTCATCCTTATATATTACTGCTGGATTGTTCAATTGTGACTACTTACCCTTGTGTGAATCGAAATTAAAAATAACATACTTTTTTCTTCTTTAGTATGTCAGAGAATGCCGACCTTTGTCTGGTAGATTCGTGCAAAAAGCATTCGTTTGTTATTCCACTTGCGGCTTCGGTTTCTGCTTTGGCTGTAATCTTCTTGGTAGGAGTCTGGATCTTCAAACCCAAGAAATTAAAAGGTGTGTATAGAATTATTCACATTTTTAGCATCACAAGTAGTCATAACCAACATTTCTTAAGAACTTTCTGCAGTCGTATATTTTGTGATTCATTGGAATGTCACTCTCCTTCTATGTTTTTCTAATTTTAGTTGGGGCTAAGGGCTGGAAGTTTTTCGGAGGCAATATAACCCCAAAAGTGTAAAAAATGAAGCAACTTTTCCCTGGCCATTAACTCCGTTAATTTTGACTATTATTTGACTAAATATTCTAAACTGGTAGTCCATATGTCATTCAAGTGATTTTTGTTAAGGTGTAACTTTGCTCTTGAAGTCTATGTTCTACTTCATTTTTTTTCAAAGTTATATTTACAACTTTTGGGGCAAATTTGCGCCTTAACAAAAATTACGTGAATGACACGTGGACTGTCAACTCAGCATATTTAGTCAACTAACAATTAAGATTAACTAAGATAACGGCCTGGACAAAATTTCTCTCTTTTTTTACTTCCGTGACAAAATTACCCTTTAACCCTTTTAGTTATGTGCTAAAACCACTTAAAACTTATGACCCAATACGTCATTATATTATCAAAATTTATTTATCTATTATCAGCGAGGACTCATAAATAAGATTGGTTTTTTTTTTTTTTTTTTTTTTTTTTGGTATCCTACTCTTCGGAATGAGTTTCCCTGCCTATCTTTAGATAGGCAAGGAGAGCTCCTCCCTCTTGGGCCGTCCAGATCTGATTTGGACGGTCTAGATCTTATTTTTTTTACTTTTTATTTTTTCAAAAAAAATTATTTTAATGGATACAGAATCTAAAATAAAGATAATCTCTCAACTAACATTTTTTCAAAAAATGATTTTTTTATTAAAAAAGTAGCGAGTAAAAAAAAATTAAATAACGGACCGTTTCGGATCGCATCGGACGGCCCAGATGCAACAAGCTCTTGGTGCCTATCCAAAGGATAGGCACCGAAACCGGTCCCCTACTCTTCTCGATTTCTTACATACATGCCTCGTGATGAGTAGGGCCAAAAAAAAAAAAAAAAAATGAAACTAAAGAATGTATTACATGAAATTGGAGATATTGCGATCTCATTCAAGTGTGAGCGCGAACGGAAATTTCACTACAAAAAATACTGTTTTTTTGCGACGGAAAAATTCCTCGCAAATAAGCAATTTTCTGTCGCAAAACCGATTTGTGACAGAATTTGCGGCGGAAAAAGTTCGTCGCAAAAAAAACGCCTCGCAAACCAATTTTCCATTACAAAAATGCCATTTTTCTTCGCAAATTCTGGATTTTGCGAAGGAATACTTTTCTCTCACAAATTTCATTATTTTGCGAGGGAGTTTTCCCTAACAAAATTCAATTTATTTTTTTAAAAAAATATAAAAAATCAGAAAAAATTAAAAAATAATTAGAAAATAATTTTGGGGCCATTATAAATGACTGCATGTCAAGTGTCACACCTTAAAAGAAAATATTTCTGAGAGTGTAGCAAGTACTTCTGAAAATCCAACTTTTAAAAATTTCTCCTCTCCTCCAAATCCCTCGGATCAAACAAACCTAAACATAAACCACCGAACAATATAACATTAATTAAAATCTCCATTGTGTTACATCCACTGCGTCAGTTGACAGTTGTCAAGTCCATATAGAAGAAACAAAACAGTTCAAATCATTTATGAAATCAAAATGCACGAAGAATATAATATGTGCAGAAAGCTCCTGTCAATGGCAATTGATACCGAATGGGGAAGAAAAATACCTGGTAATTGGGGAGGTCACTTTCTATAGCAGCTTCAATGCGCCACCATTTAATGATTAGTTTTTAAGTGCTTTCTGAGCTTCTTTGGATAACCCTGCAACAAATCAAATCACAGTTTATCAATTTTGGAGTCAAAGCTAGTTCAAGCCTAGTGAGAAAGGGGATAAAACTGTTCACCTCTTCTTTCATATATAACTTCCTTAGGTGACACCTAAAATAAAACTCAGACAAATTAGCTAATTATACAAAATTAAAACTCTTCACTCAAACAAAGTAGCAAGAATAAGTACAGGAAGAACATACTTGCAACAATAAAGTCCCTAAAGCAGAACATGATGCATCGTCGTCAATAGACCCAACCCAAAGCTTAAGTGCAGCACAATCAACAAAAGCAAAGCCATACTCAACTGAACCATTATTCAGGTCGCTCACCTGCCCAAAAAAAAAAAATCAATGCAATAAAATGTGAGTAGCTTGCAAGATTCATAAATAATTTAGAAATAGGGAAAAACTGAGAACATAGCGGAAGTCCAGTGCATATAGACTACGGGAAAAAGTAAAAAAGAAGTTATCAAATTGTCATTTGATGGGTAGTCAGGAGGGATGGGTAACACTCCCCTAAAAGCTAGCTATTAAGATAGAGAATCGACCCATTTAAATACCCCATAAAACTCAATGTCGGAAATGTGAGAGAAGTAATGGTATCTCCACTCTACGATTGAGGTGGAAGAACTAGCTACTTAAAAATTCCACAGAGTATCTCATACTATGAGTATATGTGACTTAGGCACCTCATACTACCATAGTATCCACTTTTCTTGAATGCTGCACATGTTTTAAATGTCAGGAGTCCTTTCTAACATCAATCTGAAGGCATTTATTGCTATGGGTGAACATAAATCTTTTATGACTAAAATATTTCAAGCCAAGCTTCAATCCTGAAGATATAAACAAAAGCTGAACAAATATTTTTACCTAATTTCCAAATATGTCATAATGCAAAAAATGAGCAATTTGGAGAAACAAACTGAATTGAAGTTAAAAAATGTTCATGAAACACACAAGATAAATAAAAAAGTAAAAGTAAAACTACTATTGCGATACTAATATACGTAATCTAGCAATGACATAAAAAAACGTGTGAACCTCTTTTATTGCAAGAAGATGAACGGCATCAGGACCAATATTGTTATCCACCAAGGTTGATGGAGTGACAACCTGAACAAATTTTCTTGGAATAATCTGCAACAGAACATGAGTCATACCATGCAAAAGGAAATCCAAGTCCAAGCAGTCTCATAGGAAAACTTGATGAATCCAAAAGCTTCATGAATACATTATAAAGTCAGATTTGACTTCAACTCCAAGAGTTTAAATAACTGGGATAAAAACAAATTTCAAATGATAACAGCAAGTTCAACAGAAACTGTCATATTAGAATAAAGTCACACAAACTTCAGAATTTAAGACGAATAAACACAGACCTGAGATACTGATAGTGGCAAGAAAAATGAAAGAAAAGCAGGAGACTAAGAGAATGCCAAAGCATCATTTGTCAAGCCAAGGGGCTCTGGTGATTACAGGTTATATAGGTTAGACTGTCAAGGAATTAACAAACTAACCTCTGAATAGAAACAAAATTAACATTCTATTATTTATTATGCACCCTTCTCCATCTTAAGACATAATCTCCAAAGTCATAAGTATACAGTAAAAATATAAATGAAGCATTTTATTGTATCACACACAACTAGTTTACCGGGGAAAAAAAATGCTCGAGTTTATTGAAGAGTAAAACTCACAGAGTTAGCGCCTTTGGCCTTTGCTTCTTCAGATGTCTCCAATTGCTCCACTCTTCCAACTTTATATCTTCACAATGAGGAAATAAAAAGTACAGTGAATCTACAACAAAAAGCACTATGGAATTGACATCTAAATGAGTGACAAGATTATATTTGTGTGCACCTATCTGGAATAGGGAGAGAACAACTAGTAGATATGGAGTGATCTCATATGCATGCATTGATTCATTGTTAAACATCCTCAGACAAGATAGAAACTGAGTACAAAACTTTCTCTGAATGGATCCAAACAACGCTCTCCCGCTAACTGACTCTGGGCAAAGGAAACTTCCGTCGGACCAATCACCGGCTGAGGGTCATGATGATCGGAAAAAGAAGAAGAAAACAGAAGAATCTCTACAAGCTACTATGGATGACAAAATGTCTGAAAATGAAGCAGAGCAATCTAATGAACAAGCACAGGGATCTGAAAACATGGAATCATTGAGCAAAAAAGATGACAAACAACCAAAGTTCACTTCTTATCGTGCCTCACTCATGGGATTTAATGGGGTTGCGCATAGTAGCCATATATTGGATGAGGATGACCTCTTTTCTGATGACAAGGAAATAAGATGGAAATTGCATGATGAATCAGATGAGATAAAGAAGCTTATGCAGATGTACCCAGTTGCGCCGTGTACAGAGGAGGAGTACAATGAGTGGTGTGAGCCATGGAATTTTGCGTTGATCCTCACGGTGCTGGGAAGGAAATTCAATCTCTATGTGCTAAAGGATCTTCTGGCCAAGCTCTGAGGGTTCTCATCTTTTGAGCTCATAGATATCCCTAATAATTACTTCGTTGTCAGATTTCAATACCAAGAGCTGTGGAGGGCACATTACCGAAAGGTTCTTTACGATGGTCCCTGGGTGATTAAGCAACAGTGCGTTCTGATTCAAAGATGGACACCTTACTTCAATCCCTACCAGAACCCTTTAGGTAGAGTGGCAACATAGGTGCGAATCCCTGATGTTCCAATGCATTGCTATAACAAGCATTGTATATCACGGTTGGGAGATAGAATCGGGCGGACACTCAAAGGGGACATGAATACTCTTCAGGAGTCTCAGGCTGCAACACTGAAAGTTTAGAGAGGGAGATTTGTCAGAATCTGTGTTGAGTTGAATCTCTAGAAAAAGCTAGTTCCTAAAGTAATTGTCGCAGGTTCAATCTTTAATGTTGAATACGAGGGACTTACGCTTATTTGTTTTGCCTGTGGGCGTTATGGCCATAGACGGGAAGATTGTCCCTACAAGCCCTCAACGTCGGAGAATCATGGTGAAGCAAGTCCATCACAACATCCTCCAGAGCAGGCCATCATCCGACCGTCCACCCCTCGACCAGTGGCCATGTCTCCGACATCATTAACGGAGGATACCTTCGGCCCATGGATGCTGGTGAACGGCGTCGTTCCAGACCTCCACAACGGCCAGAAAATGGAGAGGTGCAGCGCAATCCCTCGGTGTACGGTGCCAAGACTTGAGGTCGGCGACTGTCAGGCCAAATTCACGATTTGCGTTGCTGGAAAACCTGGAAGGAGAGGATCAGCTGACACGAGAAGACGTCTTACTTCGTACTGAGGCTACAATGGAGAGAAACCTTCAATGGCAATCTGTAATCAGATCTGATAAATATCCCTCTGTCAAATCAGGGGCGCAGGAAATTAGGAAGGTTACAGCTGGCAAGGCTTCAAGTCAAAAATCTGATGTGGGATTGAAATCTAAACTACAGTATAGACCGAAGGAGACTAGGCTTGTGGACGCATCTGCTGGACAAGGCGGTAATTATGGGGGGAGTGGCCCTTCTAAGTTGGTTAGGGCCTTGGCTATAATGGGCCTAGCTGATCAAATAAAATCACAGGGGGGAAATCAATTAAATGGACCGATACAACTTGGGCCTTCATTGCAGTAAGGAAGCCACGCAAATGGGCTAGGGGAAGCTAATAATGGCGCTGGGCTGGGGAAATTGATTACTCACACTGATGGGCTGGTGCTACAAGAAGGAAGCTGTGGTAATGGGCTGGGAAGGACAAATGAAGGCGCTGGGCTAGGGAAAATTAAAGATGGCGCTGAACCTATTATTTTGCCAGGTCCTTCTAATATTCCTGATCCTGGACAGAGTATGGCGCACAATCAGGGGAATGAAGGAGGATCCAATGTAAATAATGTGATACGTTTGGGCCCTAAAAAATCCATCGACAAGAAAAATAAATCTAAAGGGTACCGCATACACAATATGGTTCAAGGGAATTTAAATGCTTTAATTCAACAAATGACCCCAATGATGAATCCCAATAATGCTCCCACTGTAGCTTGCAATCATGATCAGCCACTTATGGAGCAAGATAGTGATTCATCCCATACTATCAGTCAACAGTCGCCAGATCACTGGGATCCTAATGAGGATATTGCTCCATATTTCATGGAAGGCAATGGAACTCCAGTTGTGCAAGAAACTCAACTTGAGCAGCAACCAGGTGGTGAGGCAGGTGATCACAGGTAAGTATCCCCGAACCTTATCTTGTATATATTTGTTTAATGATTATTGCATCCTGGAATTGTAGGGGGGCCGGGAGTCGTGCCTTCCCTTTAACTGTTAAAGATATTGTTAATAAGTACTCCATTGATATTCTTTGCCTTATTGAGCCGCGTATTAGTGGTGATAGAGCTAATAAGGTTTGTCGCAAGCTTGGATTTAGTCACTGGATTCGTGTGGAGGCTACCGGGTATTCTGGGGGTATTTGGCTTATGTGGGATAATGCTAATTTTGATGTTACTTACCTTAATTCCACTACTCAATTACTCCATTGTCGTATACATGAGCATGCTATCAACCAAATGACTATTGTGGCTATTGTTTATGGTGAAATACTCCTGCTGGAAGAACGGATTTATGGAATTCTATTCGTTTACTATCTAGCTCCCATTCTCCTTGGTTGGTCTTTGGCGACTTCAACGCTTATTTGTCACCGGAGGATAACTTGGAGGGGCGGATCCTCCTTGGACCTCAATGAGACAATTCAAAGATTGCATTTATGACTCTAATCTCATTGAAGCCAAGGTCCAAGGGGAAAAATTCACCTGGGAGAAACAGGGTGTGAAAGAAAGACTGGATTGGGTGTTCTCCAATTTCAACTGGATTAACTGCTTCCCCAACTTCATCGTCCGCCATGAGCTTAAATTTAAATCGGATCATAGGATTGTGGTGATTGATTCTAATCCTTCTTCTAATAGGATAAAATTTCCAAAGAAGTTCTCTTATCAGGTTGCTTGGGCCTTGGAGGATGATTTCAAAGACATCACTAAGGAGGCTTGGAACGAGAGAAGTTGGCTTGACGGCCTACAATATTTTCAGAAATCTGCTTTAGAATGGAATGATAACCGAATTGGTAATTTCACGATAAAGAAAAAAGAGTTGATTCGGCGCCTTGAAGGAATTGACAAGACCAGGAAGATGGATTTGCAAACTGGTCTGTACAGATTAGAAAAAAAAAACTCTGGCAAGAGTATCATAAGGTGACCACTCAAGAAGAAATCACCTGGTTCCAGAGGTCTAGATGTAAATGGCTGCAGGGAGGTGACAGAAATACAAGATTTTTCCATGCCTCTACCGTGATTAGAAGGAAAAAGCAGAGAATCGGTGCCATTCAGAATGATGCAGGTGAGTGGGTGGATGATCACGCTACTGCAAAAATGATGGCTCATGATTTCTTCAAAAATCTTTACACCCGTGATGATTCTGTGAAAGACCCTGGCGGATGGTGCTCCAACTTCCCCACAATTGATGGTAATAAGTTGTGCATGTTATCTAGGAAAGTTACTAGAATTGAGATAAAGAATTCTACGTATGCCATGGGAGCTTTTAAGGCACCAGGACCTAATGGCGTTCAGGCCCATTTTTTTCAGACTCAATGGAATATTGTAGGAGACAAAATATGTGACATTATCAAAGAATGCTTTAGCAACCCCTCTACCATGTCTCACATAAACAAATCCAAGGTGGTTCTGATTCCCAAGGTCGACAACCCTTCAACTTTAAGAGATTTCCGTCCCATATCTCTATGTAACGTCAGTTTCAAAATCATTACTAAGATCCTGGTGAAGAGATTTAGGGACATCATGGCTCACATTATAAGTCCGGAGCAATGCAGCTTTATTGTGAACAGATCCAGTTGCGACAACATTATTATTGCACAGGAAATCATTTACTCTATGAGGATGAAGGGTAGGAAAAAAGGATATGTCGCTATTAAGATTGATATGAAGAAGGCGTATGACAGACTTGATTGGGGTTTCATTAAGAGTACTCTTACATGCTTGAACTTGGACACTAATCTTATTGATCTTATTATGGCTTGCATTAACACAGCTTCCATGTCTATCCTTTGGAATGGTGATGAGAGCCACAGCTTTACTCCTTCCAGAGGTGTTAGACAAGGAGACCCCTTAAGCCCATATATTTTTGTCCTTTGTATGGAGCGGCTGGGTCATCTTATTAAAGCCGAGTGTGATTGTTGAAACTAGAAGCCATTCTCTTTCAAAAGAGGAAGCCCGAGCATCTCGCATCTCTTCTTTGCTGATGATCCGATTCTTTTTACTGAAGCTTCTTCTGACCAGATGATTGAGGTCCGTAAGGTGATGCAAAGCTTCTGTGAAGTCTCTGGACATAGAATCAATCTCGATAAATCCAGGATGTTCTGTTCCGCGAATGTTAATTTTAATAGAGCTCTTGAACTTAGCCAGTTGCTTGGGATTGGAATCACGTCTGATCTGGGGAAATATTTGGGGGTGTCGATTTTACATAAGAGGATTACGAAGGCCACTTATCATCCCATTGTGCAAAAAGCTAGGAAAAAGCTTTCCATGTGGAAAAGCAAATATTTGAACATTGCTGGTCTGTCGGTCTTGATTAAATCTGTGTTATCCTCTTTACCCAGTTATTGTATGCAATCGTCCCTTCTTCCAATTTGTACCATCAACGAACTGGATAAGATATCAAGGAAATTCCTTTGGTCCCAAGATGAAGAAATGAAAAAAATACATCTCATTGCTTGGGATAGAATCACTCTAGCCAAGAAGGATGGTGGGCTTGGTCTTAAAAACCTGCGAAGCCAAAATAAAGCTTTTATTATGAAACTCTGTTGGAGCCTCTTGACAAAGAAGCAGGCCTTGTGGGTCCAATGTCTCTGGGCTAAATACAAATGCGGTGACCTCCCAGTTCCTAATGTTTCAAAGAAGATAAATTCTTCTTCAGCATGGAAAGCGATTGTTCAGGTTTGGGACACTTTTCTTAGTGGAGTGGGGAAAAAGATCGTTAATGGGGCGGGGACCAAGTTCTCGGGTTAGATCTTTGGCTCCCTTGGATCGTCCCCTTATATCTTTTACTTTCAATCCATCTTTAATTAATGAGGATGAGATCATGCAGATTGACAGAGATTTGCCGTAATCTCCCAAAATAACCCATTAGAAAAAGATTTACAAGTATAATGTAACTTTGGGTCGTTTACCAACGAATTCGTGATCGGTTTAATTTGAAAAAGAAGAAAACAAAAACAAGAAATAAAATCGGGGTTTTTGATTCGAAAGAGATTGAAAACGGAAATATGCAGAAACAAAATGAAATAACACAGATTAAACGAAGCGAGAGGATTAAAGGATTAACCCACGATTTCGGATTCACCCACTACCCTTCCTCGAACGAAACAGATTTATAACCGAACTCGTAATCGACTCTGACAAACCGAAATCTCGCATTTGTCTAGAAATTCCCTCAACTGAACAATCATTCAGAATTTGTTCGAATCGGTGGCGCACCTCGTACGATCGCACGTAAAAATACTTTAACCTGGTTCAGAACTTCGTCCTTGGGAAATATCGATTTGGGTTTTTAATCAAAAACCCAATCCGAACCAAAAATCAAATCGATTAAGGGATACGAAACGAGTTAGACGGTTACCGATTAGGCGTGAATCCTCTGGATAGTGGATGGGACCCTCATCGTGGATCAATCTCAGAAATTTAGCCGAACATAATTAAGAAAGACGAAAAACAGATGAAGAACGCGAAGAACACGAAGAACATTGCAGAGAATTTGAAAACTACTATTTTGATCCTCTGAATTCTAAAAACGTGAATGAGAGTGTGTTTGTGGCTGCTGCCTCACTTAACCTAAAATGGAAAAATGAAATGGGGCTCCAATCCACAAGTCGCCCGAATGAAAATAAAATAAAATGGGCTTTAATTACAAAATTCGAGCCCAAAAATACATATGACTTCGGCTCCAAAATCAACAGCCCTCTTGTCCGAATTTGCTCTTTATGTCTTCATAACAATTGTAGCTCTCTGAATCATCTGAAATATGAGACAAAAATGAGGCAAATCCGATGTCTGGTTCAAGAGTTATGGTAAAAATGGTGAAGCAATGTAAAACTGGAATTTATTATTAAATAATGGCTAAAATATAATAAAAGGCCCAAGGCCCAAATAAGTATAAAAGCCATTATTTATTAGCTAAAGAGTCCTAAATTATAAATCAAGAGACAAAAAGTAGTGTATGAAATATTCAATTATCAAGGATCACCTCACGGCAAGTGGGAGGTGGGACGTCGACAGGTGGAAAGACATCCTCCCCCTTAACATTATAAGTATCATCACTAGAATGCGCCCTGCAGGTGATAATTCTCCTGAACGCTTTACTTGGAGACCGGAAAAAGTTGGGTGCTTCACTGTTAAGTCTGCTTATCATTATCTCACAGATAGAGGGAGAGTTAGCGCAAATAGCTTTTGGTCCCGAATGTGGAAATGACAACTTCTGGAAAAAATTAAATTTTTCATGTGGCAAGTGGGCCATGGAAGACTTGTAACTAATTCCCTTCGTGCTAAAACTGGTCTTACTAGTGACAACCTATGTCCGTTTGGTTGTAATTGTGAGGAGAGTGTCATTCATATCCTTAGGGATTGTGTCAGAGCTAGGGATTTGTGGAAAGAAATTTTAAAACCTAACTTCTTCTCCAAGTTCTTTTCAGGTAACTTGCAGGTTTGGCTCAACCGGAGCACCAATTATAATCTAGGAAGAGAAGATTCCAGAACTTCTCTTGGCCAAAAGTCTTCAACCTGGCATGCTGGATCCTTTGGACCTCAAGATGCAAAGCCCTTTTTCAGGGAGAAATCAGAGATACCAGGGAGATGCTTCACTTATGTAACTATTTCCTCATGGAAAATGTTAAGGATCAAAACTTATCTCATCAAATTTTTAATCTTAGTTTTGGCAGGAATGAGGAGAAGTCTTAGACACCACCTCCAGCAAATGTGGTTCGCATAGATGTGGACGGCTCAGTTCGTCATCAAGGCCAGGCATGCTGTGGTGGAGTTATTAGGGAGTCCCATGGTCATTGGTTGATGGGATTCCACAAGTCCCTGCGACTGCATACTGTTGTTGAGGCAGAAATATTTGCCGTAATGCTAGGACTAAAAATGGGTCAACGGATGGGCTTACAACGAATTCTTCTTTATTCGGATTCCCTTGATGCCATTAATATCCTTATGAGGGACTGCTGCTACAATGACCACCTGCTAAGTGATATTATCAGGGAAACGAGAGACCTTTTTTTCCAAGACTGGAATGTTGAGCTGCACTATACTCCTAGGGGGAACATCTCATGCGCCGACTATATGGCCAAGTTAGGCTAGGATGCTTCAGCTGATGAGGACATGAGGCTATTTCCAACAGCCCCTGGAGGATGTCTGGATATGGTCCTAAAAGACCAGCTAGGTTGTCGTTACTAGTCATTTTCTACTTTGTTGTATTTTGGGTTAGGCATTCGCCTTCACCCTCCTTAACTCTCAAGCTCTAGCTTGCTGTTGTTATAAAAAAAAAACAAACATCCTCAGACAACTACATTAATTAATTGTATTTGTATATGATACAGCTTTATATCATCCAAATGGCATTAAATAGCAGGAATAAACAATGATCTGGCAATAAAATTCCAACTCCATCCTTACCCACAGCTGCCAATTTTTGAATAGCATCGTCAATCCCACTTTCACAGATACCAACCTGAAGAAACAATTACAAATTACTTGCTTTTCGAGGGGGACAAATTGCCAACAAAGGTCAACCAAAAAAAAAAAGAATCATTGAGTTAGAACCACCTGCCGACATTTTCTTACACCGCTAAATGTCATTTTCCAGTCAAGTTCCTCATGGCCAATTTCAGCATCCATTTCATAAAGCTCATAAAACAGGGGATTGTCATCAAGAATTCCAGTCTTCTTCCTGGGGATTGTCAGAAGCGGGCCAGTCAGAAAAACTGCCCATGTAGGAGAATAAGGCAAATGACTCGAATGCACACCCAATCTTGATTTCATCATGGGTGCAGCATGAGTAAGAACAGGAGTGTGATTTGACTTCCGCTCCGCCACGACAACGTGAGTGCTACCCGTCGGCCCTAAACCTTAGACACAAGGACAAGAGTATGCAAAGAACCGAGGACTGAGTTATTTTGCAAATATCAAGCCACGATCGACGCAATTGAGGAACGGACTCGCGGCGGCTCGAGGGAGAAGAAGCGCACGATCAACGGTGGATCGAGGCGTGCCAAGGAGAGAAAGAGGCAGATCGAAGGAGAGAAAGTGGCGGCGGCGTACCGGTGGTTGAGAAATCACGACTTGGGGAGCAAAATTTTCTTGGCAAAATAAAGTCCTTTTTGCGAGGAAAAATATTTTCCCTCGCAAATTTAGTAATTTTGCGAGGGAACATAGGTTTCCTCGCAAAATTAAGTCATTTTGCGAGGGAAAATGTGATTCCTCGCAAAATTCATCGGTTTTGCGAGGGAAAAATTTTCCCTCGCCAATTCCGTCGCAATTTTTGCATTTTCTAGTAGTGTTTAGTGAAAGCAATAAAGCAGGCCATGAAATACATATATTCAATTTCAAAAGCATTGTTTTAGCGTCAGATAACTTCTCATCGACAAATAAGTTAGGTGAAGGTGGCTTTGGACCTATGTACAAGGTATTATAGCTAAATATTTCAATCCCTTCCATTTTTAGAGGAAGTTTATTATTTGACAAGAGTGTTTTAATTTTCAGGGAAGATTATTGGATGGTCGAGAGATAGATATCAAAAGACTTTCTAAATGTTCAAAAAATCAAAACAAGGCCTCAATGAATTCAAGAATGAGGTTAAATTGATTGTCAAATGTTGGTTGATTTCCTTGATGGCAAGTGAACCAGTCGAACAAGTAATAAAGTGTAAGTAGAGTATCGTCCCGAGACTGAGATACCGAGAGATGACGCGCAATTGCTATGATAGTTTTGAAAGCGAGAAAGTAAATATAATCGGGTTGAGGGGTTTTGCAATTTGCTACTAGCAAACGTAAACAAAATAACTTTGAAACGAGAGAAGATATCAGTAAGAGGTTAGACTGGACTCAGAATTGTCCTTAAGGGCTTCAATCCCCCAATTGCTCTACCCAATGCTATAGCATCTATACTGTACAGCTTCCGCAATTGCTACAGCATAGCTACCATCTATAAAGCTATTTGGTTAACCCACCTCTATAGTCTACCGACGCTTCCGCGTTCGATATTTATGATGCTAACTATACTCCTTCCATATTCCTATGACAACTTTCTAGTCAGAAGATCCGCGCTATGCTCAGGATGTTATGGTTATGAGAGGTAGACTCATTCCTGAAGCGTACAATAATAGGTCAAGCCGTGCACGGGCTGCCTAGCAAACACCGTTTTTTTTTAGGTCTAACCCCAACTCCTTGCCCGAAGGCGAGGCCACGAGATCTAGCCCTTAACTTCCGTTAACCGACTAGTAATTAAAACACCAATACGCAAACCAAATTTATTGAATTAATAACTTGCAACTAGGTTCATTCAACACTTAAAGACTCATCTTCGTCCAGCCATATAAAGTTCAGTTCATGACTGACAAGGGACACACAAAACAGACACTAACAAAATGACCCATGATCGAGAAAACAAAGATAAAAAGAAAGGAAAACAGAAAGCTTGATGGAATTTCCGACGGCGTGGTCGAGATCCTGTCACGTCACCACTCCACGTCTTCTTCGTTCCGTTGTACTGCAGGGAAGGATGCTGGGTTGTCTGGAAATCTCGTGCTCTTGTGAAATCTCTCACTCTTCTCTTGAGTCTGCCGAAAGTTAGAATCTAGTTCTAGGGCTCTCCGACTCTCCTAGGGTTGGCGCTGCTGTTTCCTTTTATAATCAGGCTTTTTCTTGAGGCGTAAGTTACAGCGAGCTGGGCCTTTCCTAATCCATCGGGATCTATCACATCTTCTGATCTGAGTAGATTGCTTCTGTTGATTCTACGGGATTCTTCAAATCTTTTAGTTTCGATCCTCCGCATCTTCTATTCCGTCACGTCAGCAACCTATCTGTTAATATCCCCTTTATTTTATTCCTGAAATCATCTGGGTAAAAAGGTCAGCAACATGTCGCATAGCATTGCATCCTCTACTTTGCTATGGCATTCGGGATGCCTTGTATTGCACTTCGAATCACTGTCAGAATGCTATAGCATTGTATCAGCCCTGCTATACGATTTCCCTTAAAAACAAAGTAAATTGTTCCATTTTTAGCACATGCAAATGATTTTTACTCTTTAGTCCCTATATCATGAATGTATGTCTTTTTGCTTAGATTATCTGCAGTTAAGCATGTATTTAACATTCAATTCAGTCAGTAAGTATAGGGAAAACATGGTACTATTTGTGCTCATCACCAAACTGCAACATACTAACTTGGTGAGACTTTATGGGTTCTGTATTGAAGGTGAAGAAAAGATGTTGATATATGAATATTTGCCCAATAAGAGTTTGGACTTCTACCTTTTCGGTATGCAAATCTTTGTCTCAAAATATTTAATAATTCTTTACCATCAAAATAGATAGATGTCATGACATGTTGCTCTAAATTACATTGATATTATAGATCACAGTAATAGGGCTTTATTGGATTGCAAAACACGGCTCAATATCATTCAAGGGATAGCTCGAGGAGTTGTTTATTTACACAAATATTCACGATTGATGTGAGATTTGAAACCAAGTAATATTTTACTTGATCATGAGATGTGTCCGAAAATATATGATTTCAGCATGGTAAGAATATTTGGGATGAAAGAATTTGAACAAGAAAATAAGAATAGAGTGATTGAAACATAGTAAGTCAAAATTCTCTTGTTGTCTTGTGGATCAATTCAATTTCTTGATGTGGGAAAAATTTTCAATTTCTTGATATCACTAAATTAATTGAAAAATTAATTATTTTTCTTTCTTTATGAATTGTTATTTCAATGACTACATATCTCCTTAATATGCTCTTAACGGGATTGTCTCAGTAAAACATGATATTTTCAATTTTGGAGTATTGCTACTAGAGATTATCAATGGTAAGAAGAATGTTACATTTTATAATTATGAAGACATACATACATGCATCCATCTATGCATGCATACATCCATGTATCCATCCATACATGCAAGGATGCATACATCTATAATATATAAGAGTCAGTAGAGTAACATAGAGAGATTAATAAATCTAAATAAACTACTTAATTACATAATATCTCTAAAATACTTTTGTTTGTCATTAGAGGTGAATTATTTTGATTTTTTTTTTTATAAATATAAATATTTTAAAGTAATTTATTAATCTTCCTTAATCTCCCCAAATTAGTCAATTGGCTCTTATATTAAGGAGCGAAGTGTAATAACCTCACTTTTACGTAAATTATTGTATGAAGCTAATTAATATTATATTATTGAGATATATAGAATTTTCATGAAAAATTAGACAAATGATATTTGTTTAATTTAATTGGCGAATAAGGATTATTATTGTGAAAGGGACACATGGAAAAAATGAATAATCAAAATGGAAGGGGACACCGAAGTAGACACATGGAAGATAGACAATTATGCAAGGGATACCTAAGCACCCATGTGGAAAAATAATATTTAAAGGAGAAAAGTTGAGGACACATATGCATATTTAATTAATTAAGGGGACACCTAAGTGATAAATCCCAATTTTCATATATTTTATCCCACCTTATTCATTTATTTTGGGGACTATTTTAGGCTAATTTAGAATTATTAGATAATATGTGGATTGTTAGCCTATTTTAGGAAATAATATAAATCAGAATTAATTATGAGATTATTGGACTTAAATTATTAATATTCTGATTGATATCTTGTGATTGAATAATATTTCTAAATATATGATAGATCACGATTTTATTTAATTCTTGTAGGACAAGCAAAAGCATATTAGAAGATCATACGATGTAGAATTGACCTTGGAAGCTAAAAGAAGATCTAATGGTGAAATTTTATTGAGCTTCTTAAATTTTATTGGGTTTAAGTTGGTACCCAAAAATCCTATCTTCCTCCCATAAATTAACCTAGCTGCAGACACGTTGGAAGGAGAGCCGAAAAGATACACACGCACACGGATTCACGAGAGCATCACACGGGGAAGTTTGCTTCATTGATTAATTGATTTATTCATTCATCTACACTCCACTGGGCCCACCACTGTTCAATTCATTGCCAATTATCTCCATCTTCACTATTTCTAAGTGAATTGCCAACATGAACGTGGCTTTGAACAAGGAGTTTGAAGAGGAGATTTTCATGGAAGCTTAAGTTCTTTAGGAGGCAACTTGGGAGGAGCATGGAGAAAGCTAAGGCCTAGGAACTTATACTTGAAAATCACAAGGGAGTATTGTTCTTTTTATCTTCTTAATCCAAACTTGAGGTTCTTTAGTTTTAAAGGGTTTCAAGTTGTGTTAATTGAGAACAATATAGTTTTAGATTGTAATAAACATATTTCTTTTGGATTGGATTGATATTTTGAAGTTTTTATGTTTGAGACAATTGCTGGATTTTTGTTTGCAACCCTTGGATTGTCAATTGAATTATTAATTGAGTTTTCGTTATTAGTTTAATTGACAATTTGGTTTATCATCTTAATTGTTTGATTGGGTTGATAAATTGTCTAGTTGTTCAATTGGATAATTGTAAACAAGATTTCCAATATTATTTTGTGATTAGTTTTTAATGAGTTTAATTAGCCACCGCTTATTTCATTATGAGTTTTCTAGTGGAATATGTGTTATTGAGCTAGAGAGTTTCCCATGTTCAATTAGGTAATTAAATTCATTAATCTCCCTTGGTCTAATTAATTGGTTTGGGCTAAGAAATTTAACTCCATGCAATTCCTAAGTTGTCTCATTCATCATCATAACTGAACTAGATCTTTGTTATTTAATTTGATTTTAATCAATATTTTTCTTAGGATTTTAATTCTTCTCTCATGAAAAAAAACCCCCAAAAATTGCATTCAAATTCATATAGATTAGTTTCATCTTCATTTAGGTTTTAGAGTCAATTGCATCTTGCATTTAGTTAGTTTAGTTTCATTTTATTACATTTTTCATCACCTAAATTCAACCTAAAGAAAGACCCACAGATTGCTCCTTGGAAGAATGATCTAGATTGACCCTATATTGCATAATTAATTAGGACCTAATTTAATTGATTGCTTTAGCGACAAAAGCAGCTCATCAATTTTGGCGTCGTTCCGGGGAGCAATGGTTAGGCTTTAGGTTTGAGTTTTTAGGTGACTTCTTAGGTAGTTGTTTATTGCATGACCTGATCCTCTTCTGAGAAATTGTTTGAATTCGATCCTGAGATTGAGAGGACATTTCACTAAAGAAGAAGAGCTAAAGCTATTACTCTTGTAGGAAATAGTTCCTCTGTTAAGCCCATTGTTGAATCCTTTGATTCTAAGGTCAATATGGACGGTGATAATATTGTTGTTAATGCTAATAATAATGCAAATCCAAATGCTCATATTGTTGATCCTGTTATGACCATTAATGAATTGGGTTCACCTGATTTGCATTTTCAAAATTGGTGCATAAATTATCCTGATATTAATGTGAATTTTGAGTTGAAATATGGATTGATACATTTACTTCCAAAACTTAATGGCCTTTCAGGGGACGAAGCATACAATCACTTGAAGATGTTTCACATGGTTTGCACTTGTTATGAAACTGGTTAATGTGACCAAAGATCAAATTAAGATGCGTGCCTTCCCATTCTCTTTGGAAGAATCTACTAAAAGCTAGTTGCTTCGTTTACCCCCTGGATTTATTACTTCATGGAATCAACTGAAGAAACTATTCTTGGAAAGGTATTTCCCAGCCTCCCGCACTTCATCTATCAGGAAAGACAAAAGTAGATGTCAACAAATTGTTGGGGAGTCCTTATATGAGTATTTGGAGCGTTTTAAAACACTGTGCTAGCTGCCCTTACCATCAAATTGTAGTTGTCTCCTCTCTTTATCAAATGCCAATGCCAATGAAATGCAAAGATCCTGGTGGTTTTCTCATACCTTGCACTATTGGTGATGTTGAATTCTCAAATGCTTTAGTAGATTTGATCAACTCAAGGGCATAGAGCTTAAGCCCACAAATCTTGTTGCATCCCTTGCTGACAGACATTGCACAGTCCCACAAGGCGTCTTAGAGGACATCTTAGTTAAGGTAAAAGATTTCATATTCCCTGCAAACATCTATGTTCTTGATATGGATGATGGTCGGTTTAGGCAGAGGGGACATTCATCTTTAATTTTAGGTAGGCCCTTCCTTAAAACTGCTAGAGCCATGATAGACGTGCATGCTGGTAGCCTTACTCTGGAATTTGCAGGTGAAACTATTAGATTTAATGTGCTTGAATCTATGAGACATTCCCCTAATGATTGTGCAGAGATAGATGTTAAAGTTATTGATGCTATTACAGATGATTCTATTGTAAATCCTAAAGAGAGTATGCTTAGTAGATCCTGTGATATTGCTGGTTTAGATGATACTATCTCTTGTTCATGTGCTAAAATTGGTAATTGTGATACATGTGTTGACCTTGATGATGCTGATATTGATATTTTCACTGATGCTATTGAGATTATGAGACATTCTATACATGATGCTTCTGTGCCTATTTGTAGCCTTAGTGATTCTAATGATCATGTATCCGATACTTCTCTTGATTTGGATGGAGTTTCTCAGTTACTTAGTATGATTGATGCCATGGATAAAACTAATTTATCTTCACTATCTGATTCTAAGTTATTGATTAGCATTGATCATGTTTCTGATGGGGAGATCTCTGATTCTAATTCTATCTATGACATGCATGCTACTGATGGTACTATTGATGTTGATTGTGATGTGTCTGTTGACTCTTCTGCTCTTGCAGTTTCTAATAATACTCCCCAAGGTGGGAAAGTTTTCTCTTCTATTTGTGAGTCTGCTGTGCAGGTTTCTAGTTTGACTAATGTTGAATTGAAGCCGCTCATACCTTCAATTCAACAAGCTCCATATTTAGAGTTAAAGCCACTTCTTGACTCATTGAAGTATGCTTATTTGGGGAAGGATGAGACACTTCCTGTGATTGTAGCTAGTGACATAGCTATGATGACGAGACCCATTTGCTAGAGCTACTTAGGCAACAGATGATAGCTATTGGATGGACTCTTGCTGATATCCCTGGAATCAGCCCAAATGTGTGCACGCACCGAATCCTGTTAGAAGATGGTGCCAAAGCTGTGTGACAGCCACAATGACGACTCAACCCATTGATCCTTGATGTGGTAAAGAAAGAGGTCTTTAAACTTCTTTCTGCAGGTATAATCTACCCTATTTCTGACAGCCGTTGCGTAAGTCCAATTCAGGTAGTACCTAAGCAAACTGGTATTACTGTGGTTCGTAATGATGAAGGTGAGCTAGTTCCGACTAGAGTTCAAAACAGTTGGAGAGTATGTATTGACTATAGAAGATTGAATTCGGTGACTAGAAAGGATCATTACCCCCTTCCCTTCATAGATCAAATGTTAGAAAGACTGGTTGGTAAATCACATTATTGCTTTTTGGATGGTTTTTCTGGTTATTTCCAAATTTCTATTGCACCTGAGGACTAGGATAAAACCACATTCACATGTCCATTTGGAACCTTTGCATATAGACGCATGCCATTCGGTTTATGTAATGCACTGTGTACTTTTCAGCGTTGCATGGTTTCCATATTCTCTAATTTTCTTGAGCATTGCATGGAAGTTTTCATGGATGATTTCACTGTTTATGGTGATTCTTTTGATGCATGCTTAGCTAGTTTGGACATGGTTTTGGAACGATGCATTCAATACAATCTTGTGTTGAATTTTGAAAAATGTTATTTCATGGTTAAGAAAGGAATTGTTTTGGGCCATGTTGTTTCACATGACGGTATTGAGGTTGATAAAGCTAAGGTTGATATTATTTCCTCTCTTCCATATCCTTCATGTGTGAAAGATGTACGTTCTTTTCTTGGGCATGCTGGATTTTATAGAAGATTCATCCAGGATTTTAGTAAAACAGCATTGCCATTGTCTCGTTTATTGCAGAAAGATGTGGGTTTTGTTTTTGATTATGCTTGCAGGTTTGGATGGGATGAGTTAAAGAATGTTAGTTCTCTATGTGTTTTGATGATAATTAACAATTGTAAACACACATTGAAGTTTGTCTTTGATAAGTTGAAAAACTTACTGTCAAAGCCAAACTCAAGTATTGGTCTCAATACTTGAGTATTGACTTGACAGAGAATTGCTCAAAAACCATTACACAAAGCAATACTCAAGTATTGGACACAATACTCAAGTATTGAACTTACAGAGAGCACTCCAAGTTTTTCACCCTGTGCCAAACTCGAGTATTGATATGAATACTCGAGTATGGAACACACAGAGACAATTTCAACATTGACTTAAGATCTCAATACTCAAGTATTCAATTGAATACTCAAGTATTGGTCAAACAGAGTCATCAAGTTTCTCATCCATTTGAAAACTCAAGTATTGACTTGACATTAATCTACCAAAGTTTTCAAACTCCTTGAATACTCGAGTATTGATATAGACACTCGAGTATTGGACCGATTTAAAGACTACAAGTTTTATGCATATATCGAATACTCAAGTATTCATTTCAATACTCAAGTATTGACTTGGGAAAGACTTCACAAAGTTTTTCAAAATGAATGCATACTCGAGTATTGAGTTGGAAACTCGAGTATTGGGCATACAGAGAGCTTTTCTCTTTGTCAATGATTTGAACACTCAAGTATTGAAATCAATACTCAAGTATTGAGGTTTTGAACTTAAACTTATTTTCATATCAAAAGTTCAAAACTCAAGTATGGATTTGGATACTCGAGTATTGACCTTATTTCAATGTTAAATTCCAAAGTCAAAACTTGATGATTCCTCTCTAGAAGAAGAATACTCAAGTATCAAAATGAATACTCAAGTATTGACTTAAGTGCACAGTGACAAACTCGAGTATTGAACGCTAAATTTGAAAATCAAATCTGACGAATTTGTGAAACCTTCTTGTTTGATCTTAATACTTCCTTTGATTAATCTCTAATGTTCCTAAACCTGTTTAATGACTTTATTGCTGAGTTTTGATGCATTAGAGAAGGTACATTGAAGGTTTAAAGCAAAAGCAAAGGTGTTGTCGAACGTTAAATGCAAACCCTTAAACTTGCATACTTTTGGGTAATCCTTCGCACACGGTTGCAAAGCATTAAAGAATGATTTCTACAACAAGCAACGCCTCTCCAACGGACTAATTTGAAGAGAGTCAACTCGATATTCTATCCAGTGGATTAAGAGGAAATTAGAGAGAGAAGATGCCTAAACCACTTCCTTAACCTTGGCTGAACTTCTCCAACGGATCTATTAGGAAAGCAACGGTCATTTAATGCTCTCTTAGTATAAATAGAGATGCATTCAAGTCTTCTCAACAACCACAACTGCTGAAAATGAATTGCATTCAAGTCTTACACTTATTCTTTCAGTTTTCATCTATATTGTATCTTTTGATACACAAGCTTCAGTGTTTATCATTATCTACTCTTAGAGAGAGTTTCTACTTGTAAAACATTTATTGTAAAGAATCACAAGTCGTGGGACTTGGTGATTTGGGAGTTCATTGATTACAACTTGTAAGGGAGAGTGAGTTCTAGAGAGAGAACTACTCTTTGAGTATAGAGTGTGTAATCTTTGAGATAGTGATATCACAATTCTGGGGACTTGGTGATTGGGTTCATTGATTACAACTTGTAAGGGGAGTAAGTTCTAGTGAGAGAATTACTCTTGAGTACAGAGTGTGTAATCAATTGATATAGTGGAAATCCCAGAGTGTCTGGGGACTGGACGTAGGTCAAGGAGTTAGACCGAACCAGTATAAATCCTTGTGTCTAGTTGTCCTTCTCTACATCTTCTGTTCACCTCTGTTTTGCTGTACGAAAAACAGAGCAAATCGAAAAAGTTCTCAAAATCCCTAATTCACCCCCTCTTGGTGATTTCCTTCACTTTCAAAGAAGAGACTCACTACACCCCCTATCATTCACCCACCGATCGAACCATATTTTCATATAATTTTGGATCATTAAATTGGGATTTATAATGCATTTTGTCATAGTTATTGAGCTTAAAATGCTTTTCTTCTGATAAATTGAGATTAAGAGTAAATACATTAAATTAGGGCTAAAAAGGGCAAAATTGTCAAAAAAAATGTAATTACTCTTAATTATTGATTTTTCTGAGAATATTTGATTTTATATTAATTATTTTGGATTGTAGATCCCTAAAAAGATTAGAACATACTTGAAAATAAAAGTTTAAACCCAAGTTGTAAAAGTTTTCAGCTTTAGCCCTTTTACAAAACTTTTTAAGCTTTTCACTTAGGTCCCGCATAAAACTCGGCGTTTTGATCTTATTAGGTTTGGATCTTCAGCATTAACAGACCTGTGGAACTGAGAAAGGAGGACCCGAGAGCCAAATAGGGATCTGAGACGAGCTGAGGGAAGAGAATGAATTGATTGCGCCGCAAATGAGAGCATCGAGATTCACACCATCAATGGAGAGCTTCCTTGACGCCAACGTTCATCATCATCCATCATTGTCACACTCGACCTTGACGCCTTCGTCCACCCTCAACACCACCGTCACCCACAGCAACGCCGACCACCACCATTGTCTACTCCACTCTCATCGGACTAAACAAGGAATCAGAGCCCAGGGACAAGAACTCTAGAGAACTTCACACCTTCACGACTCCACTCCACCATAATCATCTTCTCCATCGTCGACTACAAGCTGGGTCCTTCATCCTTCATCATCATCTTTTCCATATCACCATCGTGAATACCCACCAGTGACTCTGACTTCTTCTTTTTAATTTAGGGATAAGGGTCTTAAATGCCATGTAAGTTTTCACTCAGGAGCACTGGTAAGAAGAAAATTTTTTTGGACAAAAAATGCCACGTAAGTTTTTGCTGAGGAGAAATTTTGCCACGGAAGTTTTGACTAAGGAGAAATTTTGCCATGGAAGATTTCACTAAGGAGCAATTTTGCCCCGGAAGTTTTCACTAAGGAGCAATTTTGCCCTTCTGTCCCCAAATATTAAATTTGACTATTAAATCAGTCAAAGACCACACATGTTATGCCTTGAAAAGGTCAAACTTGGGGCGAGAGAAGGAGATCCTTGAGATGTTGAGCTCGGTGGCCGAATTTGTGAAGCCGAACTTGTCAAAGGGACCGAAGGTCGACCGTCACAAAACCCAAAGGAAGCAATACTTATGATCTAAGCAAATGATCGTCTATACAAACGTAAATATTATCACTATTGATTTGTTTTTGAACCAATTTTTGGAACAATTCATTTCTCGTTTTGCGTTTTATTTGTGTTTTGTGACGACCTTTCGTCCCTTTGACCGTTCGCTTCACAAATTCTAGCCACCTTGATTTCAACATCCAAGGATCTCCTTCTCTCGACTCCAAGTTTGACCTTTTCAAGGCATAACATGTGTGGTCTTTGACTGATTTAATAGTCAAATTTAATATTTGGGGACAGAAGGGCAAAATTGCTATGTTTTGTAAACTTCCGAGGCAAAATTGCTCCTTAGTGTAAACTTCCGGGGCAAAATTGCTCCTCAGCAAAAACTTCCAGGGCAAAATTGCTACGTCTTGTGAACTTCTGTGGCATTTTTGGTCCAAAAAAACTTCCGTCTTACCAGTGCTCCTGAGGGAATACTTCCATGGCATTTAAGACCCTTATCCCTTTAATTTAACCATTGTCCCTCTCTCTTTGAGCTCGTTTCCATGCCTATTTCAGTTGGGCAGTTCAGATTGGGTTCTTTCATGGCTATGAGTAGCTAAACCTTTTGCTTCTTGGTGATGAAGACGTGCGGCTTGAGAATTGGGGCTTTAATAAGGGAGTTATTTAATTCAATCTTTTGCTTGGATTATCTATTTGATTTCCTTGTTTAGGTTTATCATTATTTAGTTGTAAGACTTGGATTACTGTTATGTGTCCATGGGGATTGATTATCGTAGTTTTAATTGGATGATGTATCTTGATGTTCATATTTCCATCTTTCTTTAGAAGCTTGATGAAATTATGCTTGCTATCCTGTTTGTGATAGGTGTTCATAGTTGATTTTAGCTCTTGAATGGTTCGTTAAGTAGAACATTATAGTTGAGAAGAACAATTTGCATCATCCCAATTTTAATTACACATTAAGTGGATTTTAACAATATCTTAAGAGGGAGTAGTCAGCAATGTTTGTAGGAGCTACTATTAATTGAGAATATTGGACTCAAGTGTTATCTTGAGGTTTCTCTTAAGACTTAATGAATTTTAACTCCCAAATATATTTTAGCAAGGATAGCCACCTTCTTCATTACCAAGAGCATCAATCATTAATCCCTTTTAATGTAAAGCATTTTTCACTATTTTTTCAAAAATACAAAAAAAGAATAGAATTAGTTTCTTTATATTTTAATGAATTTTAGTTTAGAGAAAATCAATGTCAAAACCCCTTTTTTTCTAACCATGTTTTTAGCACTTAGTTTTACCTAGGGAATTCAAAATAAAAGGCTCCTTGATAAGAGAACGATCCCGAGTTGTTTGCACTATATTGCATTTTTAATTCGTGGTAAATTATGATTTGACCCTAAGGCGACTAAGGTTTTCGTCAAATCAATGGCGCCGTTGCCGGGGAGTCAATTTTGACTCCTTTGGTTTACTAAGTGTCAATTGGTTTAGATTGACCAGGGTTTGCCCTTTGAGCCTATTAGGTTTTCTTTCATTTTTTTTTATAATTTTCAAAAATTGTTTTCTTGCATCAAATTTTTTGAGAAAACCAACCAAATATCTTGATTTTCTTTGTTTTTGCATTTGCATTTGCATCTTAATATTTTTACTTGTCCATACACATCATACATACTCACAAACACTTCCACTCCTTCCACTTTACACATTTTCTTTTTTTGAATTTGTGTGCAAGACAGTTTTGGTGCCCTTTGTTTCATTGCTTGCTTGACAGCTTTATATGTCCGACGTATTTAAGGGGGAATCTGATCATTCTTTTAATCTTGATTTTTTCATTGACTTAAGTGATTGTGCTTCACAAGTTACAGCTATGGAAGGTGAAAACAATCCTCAACCAAGGAGGAGAACTATAAGGGATATAACAAGATCGATGTCACTAATGATCCATTCAACTTTGCATGCCCTAACCTTGAGGTTAATTTTGAGCTTAAGGGTCCTTTGCTTAATTCATTACCTTGTTTCCATGGACTTGAAAAGGAAGACCCTCACAGTCATCTCAATGTCTTGAACGTGGCTTGCTCAAATATGAAGCCTGTTGGTTCTAGCCTAGAAGATGTACAATTAAAGGTGTTCTATTTTACTTTGGAGGGGAAGGCTAAAGATTGGTACATGATGCTATCTAGGCATGTTAATGATGCTCTTCATTCATGGGCTAATTTGAAGAAAGCCTTCTTGGAAAAGTACTTACCTGATGCAAGGATTGGGGAGCTCAAAAAAGAGATTTACTTTATCAAACAAGATCCTTTGGAGTCCTTCTATAAATATTGGATTCGCTTTCAGGAGCTTTTAGCTAAGTGTCCACACCATCAAATTGTTGATGAACAATTGATTAAATACTTTCATGATGGTCTTCTGCCTAATGAGAAAGGAATTCTAGATGCTTCAGCTGGGGGTTCTTTGGAAGATTGCATGGCTGAAGAGGCATGGGCTCAAATTCGAATGAGGGCTAGAAATACTCAACAATATAATGTGAGAGAGGTAAGAGGAGTTTGTGATATAGGTTCCAACCAAAGGATGGTCTCACTTGAGTGTAAGATGGATACAGTCACTTCACAACTTTCTCTAATCACATCTGAACTTCATAATCTGAGTATTCAACGAGGACCTCAATTCCCTACTTCACAAGCTCTTGTTGCACCAGTTGTGATGGTTGTGGTTCAATGATGCACATTACAAGTTTATGCCCTAATCACCATGAGGAAGTGAATGCCATGTATCAGGGAAGATCTAATCAACAACAACAAAGGTGGGATTCTAACACAACCACCTACAATGAAGGTAGAAGGCCTAATTCTAATTTTGGTTGGAGAAATCAAGAAGGTTCATCATACAAGTCCAACCATATGGGTCAAACCGTGGGCAAATGGTGCCTATTCAAGAGTCTAAGGGTGATGAGAACACTCAATTGTTGAAGAGTGTGGTTTCTCAACTTACTAGTATGAACAACTGGATGATGGAAGATAAAGTTGTGAATGAGAGTCAATTCTCTTCTATTTCCAATACCCTACAAAAGCTACAAAGTGATATGGCAAGTGATGGTAATCAAATGGCTCATGTGTGCAAGAAGTTGGAAAAATTGGAGTTGAAGCATAACAATGTGCAATCCCACTTGACTCAACTCTCTAATTCTGTGAGTGATGTGCATGCTAAGACAAGTGGTTCTATTCCTTCAAACACAGTCATCAATCTTAAGTCACTCAATGCTATTGAGTTAAGGAGTGGTAAGAAAGTACATTTCCCTGAAGAGGTTAACAATGATGTGGATGAAGAAATAGAGGTTGAAAGTCCACCATTGAGACCAATGAAGCTACCTGAATCTGAAAACTTCAAAGAGAAGGCCATCCTTGAGAAGAAGAATAGCAAAGCAATTGAGCAACCTCAAGTTGAACAACAACCACTTCGAGAGAGGTTGGCTTCAAGGAAAGAAGCACTTTTGAGAAAGGTGAGTCAAGCGAGCAAGGCATCTCATCCAATACCAATGGTAAAGAGGTAAAAATTTCTCAACTCCCTTTTCCTAAAGCTTACTTTCAAGGCAAGAAAATACATGAGGAACAAAATAAGAAAGAAATGTATGATTTTTTTAGCAAGCTACATATCAATGTTCCTTTCTTCCAATTGGTCAAGTTTATGCCTAGTTATTGCAAATTCTTGAAAGAGCTTTGTACTAACAAGAGGAAGTTTAGGCCTAATGAGAGAGTGCAAATTAGCTCTAATGTGTCTGCCCTTTTCAAACCCCAACTCCTTGTTAAGTGCAAGGATCTCGGCTCAAGCCATGTTAGATTTAGGTGCAGCCATTAATGTCATGCTAGTGCCATTTTTAAATCTCTTGGTGTCAAAGAGCTTAAGAGAACTAGTGTGGTTTTCCAACTAGCTGATAGGAGCATTAGGCACCCACTAGGCATCATTGAGGATTTGCTTGTTAAAGTCAAAGACTTGGTTTTCCCTGCTGACTTCTATGTGTTGGACATGTCTAATGAGTCTAGTGAATGCACCCTTATCTTAGGGAGGCCCTTTATGAGAACAACTAGTACCTTTATAGACATGAGAGATGGGTCAATCACTATGGAAGTGGGTAACAATAAGCTGATTTTTAATATGTATGAAGCCATGAAGCATCCTTATGAAGATTACTCTTTATTAGGTGTGAATTCAATTGACTTTGCCATTGATGATTTGCTTGATGAATATGAGCTTAATTTTCACACCGATGATTGTAATCTTGAATGTGGTATTTCATTGGATTCATGTGATGACAAATTTCCCTCTCCATCTGTTGATAATTTTGATTCACTTAGAAGTGAGATTTCCAACCTTAACTCATCGATGGTTGATTGTTGGTTATCATCCCTTGATGATTTTTCTCTTACTTCTCTTAGTTCATTTGAGCTTAATTCTTTTAATGATTCATTATTCAGTGATGATGCTTGTGAGGAAGGTGAAGGTGTTTTTCTCAATGTTTCAGGTCACAAACTAGTGGAGGAAGCTGAGTTTGAGGTCGGTAGCCAAGACTTGGATGATTTGTTCTCTAAGGGGATAGCCCTCACACCGACGAAGACATCCTCTCATGTGACTCACTTTGGACCTCAACATAATGTGGTTAAAGGGCCACCTTCTAACTCATTGCTTAATCATAGAACTAAGATCACTCCTCATACCTTAAGATTTTTAAATGAGCTAATCACTTCTTGTGAAGTAGGTATGAAAGAGACTACTTTCCCAAGCTGTTGTCAGCCGTAAGCCAACCTAATGTTGGTTCAACGCTTAGGAAGACCAATGAACAGAAGCCATGCATCTCTTAAGTGTGCAAAGGGGAGTATTTCTCCTACCCTTGATCTTCCGAGACTAATTCCCTCTATTGTCCAACCTCCTGATTTGGAGCTTAAGCCTCTCCCCTCTAATTGAAATATGCTTTCCTTACTGGCGATGGAAAATTGCCTCGTTATTATTTCAAATTCTTTGCCCGTGAGTGAGGAGGAGAGATTGCTTGATGTTTTGAGTAGAAATAGAAAAGCTCTTGGTTGGACTTTAGCTGGCATCCCTGGGATTAGTCCGGCTATTTGTACCCATAGGATCCTTTTGCATGAGGAATCCAAACCCCTTAGGCAACCCCAAAGGAGACTCCACCCCCTGATTCTAGATGTGGTTAAGAAAGAAGTAACCAAGCTATTGAGTGCGGGTATCATCTACCCAATTTCAGATAGTGAGTGGGTTAGTCTGGTGCATGTAGTGCCTAAGAAGAGTGGGACAACTGTGGTCAAGAATGAAAATGATGAGTTGATACCTACTAGGGTGCAAAATGCTTGGAGAGTGTGGATAGACTATAGGAAATTGAATGAAGCATCTAGGAAAGATCATTTTCCTTTACCTTTCATAGATCAGATGCTTGAAAGGTTGGCGGGTAAGAGTCACTATTGTTTCCTAGATGGTTATTCAGGGTATTTCCAAAGATCAGGAAAAGACCACTTTTACTTGTCCATTTGGTACCTATGCCTATAGGAGAATGCCATTAGGATTGTGCAATACACTTAGCACTTTTCAACGTTGCATGATGTCACTATTCTTTGATTTTCTTGAAAATTGCATGGAGGTTTTTATGGACGATTTTACATTGTATGGTAATTCATTTGATGATTGTTTAGATAGTTTGGACCATGTTCTTGCTAGATACATTGAGAAAAATTTGGTTTTGAATTATGAGAAGTGCCATTTCATGGTTGATCATGGGATAGTACTTGGTCACTTGATATCTAGCAAGGGCATTGAAGTTGATAGAGCTAAAATTGAGGTGATTTCCTCATTGCCCTACCCCACTAATATTAAAGCACTTCGTTCTTTCTTAGGGCATGTGGGTTTTTACCGAAGATCCATAAAAGATTTGTTAAGATAGCTCCACCTTTATCCAAACTATTGCAAAAAGATGTTGATTTTGTCTTTGATACTTCTTGCAAACAAGCATTTGATGAATTAAAAGCACACTTGATATCTCCTCCTATTTTGAATGCACCAGATTGGACGTTGCCCTTTGAACTAGCATGTGATGCCTATGTTAGGAAATATTCTGTATTTATTAGGTATTAATTATGTATTGATTAGGTATTATTCTGTAATTATGTTTAGGGATTCACACGTCTAATTGTCTGTCATTATAATTATGCGTCTGATTACGCGTCTTGTCTCTCTTGTATAAATACACCTCTCTTATACATGAAAGAATATACTTTCAGGACTATATTTTCTCTCTTTCTCTCTGGTTTAACATGGTATCAGAGCACAGTGCTCATTTTTAGCGTCAATTTCTGGGTTTCGTCGGTCTACACAGTGAGCTCCGACGGTGTGTAACAGAGAGAGAGAGGAGAGAAAAAAAATCGAGTTCATTTTCCGACGGTTTCTGGGTTTGGTCCTTGTGTGGCCTCGTTACGATTTGGTAAATGTGTAGCTGCTTTGTTTTTTGTTGGGTTTGGCAGATTTGTTACGCGTTGCTATTTTATTGGCTTCTTTGTAATATTCATCATTTGTGTGGATCTGATTCCTTGCTATGACCGACTCTAAACCAAGTACCGCAACCGAGCTTGTCCCCGTTTCAAATAAAATTACCGAACATAAATTGAACTTGACAAATTATTCGGACGGATCAAAACCATCCGTATGTATTTCTTGAGTATTGAGAAAGAGGGTCATTTGACCGAAGCCTTTCCGACGGATGACTCCAAAATGGCATGGACTCGCGCCGATGCCCGTCTCTCTTGGCTAGATTCAGAATTCCATCGATGGAGACATCCTTCCTCAGGTTAGTCATTGCAATACGGTTAAGGAGCTTATTGACTACCTGAGTTCTTGTATTCCGGAAAGGTGAACATTACTAGGATGCATGAAGTTTGTAAAGGGTTCTACCGAGCTGACCAACACGGCCGTCCCTTGAAGAGTTTCTGCACAGAGTTCAAAAAGATGTATGAGGAAATGCTAAGGTTAATGCCACCAACCACCGATCTTCAAGCGTAAATTGATAATATGGAAAAGCGGCCATGATGAGTTTCCCCATCGCTCGGACCCTTCTTATGAGACTATTCGTTCTCGATCTTGTCCAGCCTCCGAACTTCCATCTCTTCGGGATGTGTATTCACGTGTGTTGCGTGCAAATGGCAAAGACGATGGTCCACCCAACCTCTCAATCTAATACAAGTGCTTTAGCCGGTCAGGGCCCGATAAATGCTAGAAATCAGGGTATTTCACGGTCAGGTCCTTCTTACGGATGAGGTACTTCTGCACCCAAAAACCCTAGTGGTGGGATTATTTGCTACTATTGTAAGGAACCTGGTCATACAAAAAGATATTGTCGTAAGTTGCAACTGAGCAGCCACGTAGTGGATCCTTCATATAGCCTGATATCTCGACAATACTTCGAGGATCCGACCGCACTTGCTCTGAAGGGGTAACTCGACTCGTGCCTTGCTACTTCTTCCTCGAAGTGGATCATCGATTCTCGTGCCACTGATTATATGACAGGTAACCATCATTTGTTCTCTTCATATGTACCGTATGCCAACCCGTCGTCCATCACAATTGCAAATGGCTCTTACTCCCGTGTTCTAGGGTTGGGCACTGTTCACCCTACTCCGTCTGTTTCCTTATCATCTGTCCTTAATGTTCTTGATCTTGCTTTTAACCTTTTATCCCCTAGCAAGCTTACTCGTCACTTAAATTGTTTCATCTCACTTTTCCCTGACCATTATTTAATTCAGGATCTTACGACGAAGCGGATTATTGGTAAGGGGTACGAATCTGGCGGTCATTACTTCCTTGAGGATCAGGTGCCGCGTTCCGTTGCTTGCTCTGGTGGTTCTTCTCCTTTTGCCATTCATTGTCGGTTGGGACATGTTCCTTTGTCGTCTTTAAAGAGGTTGTATCCTCAATTTCATCATATGTCTTCCTTAGAGTGTGAGTCGTGTCAGTTTGCAAAACATCATCGTGTTCATCTGGCACCTCGCGTCAATAAAAGGGTTGCGTCCCCGTTTGATTTAGTTCATTCGATATTTGGGGTCCTTGTCATGTTGAGTCCAAATCTGGTTTTTCGGTACTTTGTTACCTTTGTTGATGATTTCTCTCGCACCTTTGGTTTGTATGTGATGAAAAATTGTTCGGAGTTGTTTTCTCACTTTAGCAATTTTTATGCTGAAATCAAAACTCAATTTGGTGTCACTATAAAAACATTACGAAGTGACAATGCTAAAGAATATTGTTCTACCCAATTTCAAAACTATATGCTCCGAATGGCATGATTCATCAGTCCTCGTGTCCGATACACCACTCAAAATGGTGTTGCCGAAAGAAAAACCGACACTTATTAGAAGTAGCTCGTGTTGTCATGTTTCAAATGAAAGTTCCAAAACCTTTCGGGCGATCGTGTCTACCGCCTCGCTTTCTTATTAATCGTATGTCTTCTACGGTTCTTCGTGGAGATACTCCATACACCACCTTGTTCCCTTCCAAGTCCGTGTTTCCCATGGATCCAAAAATCTTTGGGTGTGTTTGCTTTGTTCCCGATGTTCGTCCCACTGTTACCAAACTTGATCCCAAGTCTCTTAAATGTGTCTTTCTTGGATATTCTCGTGTTCGAAAGGTTATCGGTGCTATTCTCTTACTCTTCGTCGGTACCTTGTGTCTACCGATGTCACATTCCATGAGTAGACCCCGTTCTTTCCAGTATCTTCTCCACCTCCATCCACTAACACCACAGATGGTATTGATGATACCTTAGTTTATGAGGTTCGGTTACCCACCAGCAGTGCATCCGAGTTGGCCCCTCGCTAAACCACCTGTTCATCATGATCATCTAAGCGTCCTAAGGTGAGTAATGACAATCCCTAAGCAACCCCCGCACCCGCTTTGGCGCCCGATCCAGATTCGTTGTCCCCATCCCCGTCTCGTGAACAAGAAACGACTCGATTCACCTGTTCCTTCGATGACTTACCGGTGGCCCTCCGCAAAGGTAAACGTACTTACGCCCACCCTATTTCCTCTTTTGTTTCCTATAACCATCTTTCCCCTCCATCATGTTCTTTCATAGCCTCCTTAGATTCTATAACGGTTCCTCTTAAACTCCAAGACGCCTTGGCCCATTCCGGTTGGTGTCTTTGCTATGAAAGAAGAAATGATGGCCCTTGATAAAGCAGGTACCGGAATCTTGTTGATTTGCCTCCTGGTAAGAAGGCTATTGGGTGCAAGTGGGTGTTCACGGTGAAAACCAAAGCGATGGAACCTTGGAACGTTTGAAGGCTCGATTGGTTGCCAAAGGGTATGCTCAGACCTATGGTATTGACTATGAGGAAACTTTCTCTCCTGTGGCAAAATTGTCTTTTGTTCGACTCTTTATTTCTTTGGCGGCTACTTATGGTTGGGATCTTCATCAGTTGGATGTTAAGAATGCCTTCTTAAATGGTGATCTCCTTGAGGAAGTTTACATGGAGCAACCACCTAGTTTTGTTGCTCAGGGGGAACGTGGGAAGGTGTGTCATCTTCATAAGTCATTATATGGGTTAAAGCAGAGTCCTCGTGCTTGGTTTGACCGGTTTAGCTCTGTAGTTAACAAGTTTGGTCTCAATCAGAGCAAGTGTGATCATTCAGTATTTTATCAGCAGACGGATGCTGGCATGATCCTCCTTGTGGTATATGTTGATGACATTGTTATTACAGGGAGCAATATCTCAGGAATCTCATCACTAAAGACCTTCCTTAACTCTCAGTTCCAAACAAAGGATTTGGGTTCGTTAAAATACTTTCTTGGGATTGAAGTTATGAGAAGCAAGAAAGGGATTTTCTTGACACAGAGGAAATATGTTCTTGATCTTCTAAAGGAAACTGGCAAGCTTGGAGCAACACCGAGTAGTCTTCCTATGATTCCTAATCCTTTCTTGGACATGGATGAGAGCATACCATTTGATGCACTACCCGAGGAAGTGAAGAAAAACGTTGACCGGAAAAGATCAAACCGTTTGCCTATCCCGACGTATACCGTGATTGATTGGAAAATTGAATTATCTTACAAAGGACCCGTCCCGATGTGACCTTCCCGATTAGTGTGCTCAGCCAATTCATGTCAGCACCAACAATTGCTCAATGGGAAGCACTGGAACATGTCTTACACTACTTGAAGAGTTCACCTGGTCATGGCATGCTCTATGAAAATCACGGTCATACCGAGATAGAGTGTTTTTGTGATGCTGATTATGCAGGGTCGAAGGCTACCAGGAGATCCACTACAGGATACTGTGTGTTTGTGGGTGGAAATTTAGTGTCCTGGAGGAGTAAGAAGCAAAATGTGGCTTCACTATCCGGTAGGCGAATATAGGGCTATGTCTCAATCAACAAAGGAAATTGTTTGGGTTCATCACCGATGAAGGAGATTGGTATTACCACATCTCCGCTCGCGAAATTGTGGTGTGACAACAAAGCCGCTTTTTACACATAGCCTCAAATTCGAGTGTTCCATGAACGGACAAAACACATTGAGATCGATTGTCACTTTGTGCGTGATAAAATCAAGGAAAACTTCATTTCTATAGGACATGTGAGGTCTAGCGATCAATTGGCCGATTTCTTCGACTAAAGCCCTAAATGGAACTTGAGTTGATTATTCGTGTAACAAGTTGGGCATGATCAATATCTATGCTCCAACTTGAGAGGGAGTGTTAGGAAATATTCTGTATTTATTAGGTATTAATTATGTATTGATTAGGTATTGATTAGGTATTATTCTGTAATTATGTTTAGGGATTCACACGTCTAATTGTCTGTCATTATAATTACGCGTCGATTACACGTCTTGTCTCTCTTGTATAAATACACCTCTCTTATACGTGAAAGAATATACTTTCCGGACTATATTTTCTCTCTTTCTCTCCGGTTTAACAAATTATGTGGGGTTCATGCTAGGACAAAAGCATAGCAAGTTATCTCATGTGATTGCTTATGCATCTAAAACTTTGGATAGTGCACAAAAGAATTACACTACCACAGAAAAAGAACTTTTTGCTGTCATATTTGCATTAAATAAGTTTCGGCAATATCTAATCAATTCTAAAGTGGTGGTGTACACAGATCATGCGGCGGTGAAGTTTCTCTTCACTAAGCCTCAATCCAAACCAAGGCTTATTAGGTGGATGCTTTTGCTACAAGAGTTTGATATAAGCATTAAGGATAGGCCTGGAACTGCGGACCTTGTAGCAGACCACCTGAGTAGACTACCGGATGGTACAAGGGGAGTACTTGTCTCGACTTTATTTGTGATGATTTCCATGATCGTCCCTTATGTCTATCTCTCTATGTTCCTTGGTTTGCTAATCTAGTGAATTATATTGTGACCGGTCTCATTCCTGAGCATATGTCTTCCTTTCAAACTCAAAAACTTAAACGAGAAGCTGAACATTACATTTGGGATGAGCCCTATTTGTGGAGACTATGCAATGGCCAAGTTATCAGGAGGTGCATTTCAGAGACCGAGTCCAAGGACATACTCTCGGCTTGCCATTCTATGGTTTGTAGTGGACACTTTAGTGCTCAAAAGACCTCTAGGAAAGTGTTAGATTCTGGGTTTTACTGGCCTACCCTGTTTAAGGATGCCTATTTTGTTAGTTCTCTACAGGTTTTGATGATAACTGCCATTTGTAAACACAAGATATGGTTTTGTCTTTGGTAAGTTGAAATTCTTTGTCAAGACAAAACTCGAGTATTGGTCTCAATACTCGAGTATTGACTTGACAAAGAGTTTCTCAAATCAATTCCACAAAGCAATACTCAAGTATTGGATACAATACTCGAGTATTGGACTTACAGACAGCACTCCAAGTTTTTCACCCAAAGCCAAACTCGAGTATTGATATGAATACTCGAGTATGGAACACACAGAGACAATTTCAACTTTGACTTAAGAACTCAATACTCAAGTATTCAGCTGAATACTCAAGTATTGGTCATACAGAGAGTCATCAAGTCTTTCCATCGTATGGAAACTCGAGTATTGATTCGCATACTCGAGTATTGGTTTTTCACAAAGCTTTCATAGCTAACACTCATTTATGAAAACTCAAGTATTCATTTGAAAACTCAAGTATTGACTTGACATCAATTTATCAAAGTTTTCAAGCATCTTGAATACTCGAGTATTGATACACATACTCGAGTATTGGACTGACAGAAAGACTACAAGCTTTATGCATATATCGAATACTCAAGTATTCATTTCAATACTCAAGTATTGACCTAGGAAAGCCTTCACAAAGTTTTTCAAAATGAATACATACTCGAGTATTGAGTTCAAAACTTGAGTATTGGACATACGTAAAGCTTTGCCCTTTGTCAATGACTTGAACACTCAAGTATTGAAAACAATACTCAAGTATTGAGGTTTTGAACTTAAACTTATTTTCATAGAAAAAGTTCAAAACTCGAGTATTGAGTTGGAAACTCAAGTATTGGACATACAGAGAGCTTTGGTCTTTATCAATGATTTGAACACTCAAGTATTGAAAACAATACTCAAGTATTGAGGTTTTGAACTTAAACTTATTTTCATATCAAAAGTTCAAAACTTGAATATGGATTTGAATACTCGAGTATTGGCCTTATAAGGTTCAAAGTCAAATCTCGATGATTCTTCTCTCGTAAGAAGAATACTCAAGTATCGAATGAATACTCAAGTATAGACTTAAGTGCACGGTGACAAACTCGAGTATTGATACACATACTCGAGTATTGAACGCTAAGTTTGAAAATCAAATCGAAGATTTTGCTATACCTTCTTGTTTGATCCTAATACATCCTCGATTATTCTCTAATGTTCCTAGACATGTTTAATCACTTTATTCTTTGAGTTTAAGACAGATTAGAGAATGTACATTGAAGGTTTAAAGCAAAAGCAAAAGTGATGTCGGCACATTAAATGCAAACCCGAGAAAGTTGCATTCTTTTGGGTAATCTATCTGCACACGCCTACAAGGGATTAAAGAATGATTTCTACTTCTAGTAGCTGCCATTCCAACGGACTAATTTGCAGAGAGTCAACTCTGATATTCTACCCAGCTGGATTAAGTGCAGATTAGAGAGAGAAGAAGACCTTACCTTGCCCAGAACTTTGGTTAATCAAGGCAACGGTAATAATGAAGATTACAACGATCATTTAATGCTCTCTTAGTATAAATAGAGATGCATTCAAGTCTTCTCAACAACTACAACAACTAAAAACGAAATACATTCAAGTCTAGCATTTATTCTTTCGGTTTTCAATTGTATTATATCTTTTGATACTTTGTACTTCGGTGATTATTCTTATCTACTCTTAGAGAGTTTCTACTTGAAAAACATTTATTGTAAAGAATCACAAGTCAGGGGACTTGGTGATTTGGGAGTTCATTGATTACAACTTGTAAGGGGGAGTGAGTTCTAGAGAGAGAACTACTCTTTGAGTACAAAGTGTGTAATCTTTGTGATAGTGGAAAATCCCAGAGTCTAGGGATTTGGATGTAGGTCAAGTTGTTAAGACCGAACAAGTATAAATCTCGTGTCCAACTGTTCTTCCCTTTACTTTGTTCATCTCTCGTTTTTGTTGTCTAAGAACAGAGCAATTTACAAAAGTTTTTAAAATACCCAATTCACCCCCCTCTTGGGTATATAGCTCCACTTTCATATTTATATTGTAAGGCATGTGATAAATGCCAAAGGTTTGGGGGGTTAGGTAAACAGCATGAGATGCCACAACAACCCATGCTCTTTTGCGAGGTATTTAATGTTTGGGGTATTGATTTCATGGGTCCTTTTCCACCATCATTTGGCTTTACCTACATTCTCTTATCCGTAGATTACCTTTCTAAGTGGGTAGAAGCCATTCCCACTAGGAAAGATGATGCCCAAACGGTTTCTAGGTTTCTTAAGTCTAACATCTTCTGTAGATTTGGAGTACCAAGGGCTATAGTGAGTGATAGAGGTTCCCACTTTTGCAATAAGGTTATTGATAACTTACTTGTTAAACTTGGAGTAACCCACAAAATGTCCACTCCCTATCATCCACAGACGAATGGGCAAGCAGAAGTCTCCAACCGAGAGATCAAACACATTTTGGAGAAGATTGTTAAGCCTTCAAGAAAGGATTGGAGTTCAAGGTTGGAGGAAGCACTATGGGCCTATAGAACCGCCTTCAAGACACCAATGAAATGTCTCCTTACCGGCTTATCTTTGGTAAAGCATGTCATCTTCCGGTAGAATTGGAGCACAAAACCTATTGGCCGTGAAAATGTGCAATATGGATGTGGAAGAAGTCGGCTTGGAAAGGAAGTTACAAATCCAAGAACTTGAGGAAATGCGACTAGAAGCTTATGAGAGCTCCCGCATTTACAAAGAAAAGACCAAGCTACTTCATGATAAGAAGCTTTTACGAAAAGTTTTCAAAGTTGGTGATCAAGTTTTGCTATATAGGGCCCAATTCAAGTTGTTGGATGGGAAGCTTAAAGATAAAAGGTATGGCCCTTTCACTATCACCAAAGTGCATTCATTTGGCATGGTAGAGCTGCTTGATGAGACTACTGGAAAGGAATTTCAAGTCAATGGACATCTCCTCAAGCTCTACTATGATTCATCATCAAAGCCTCCTTGAGGCCAGGTTGTCTCTTTCCTTCACTTACATTCTCTCGATTTGAATTGTTAAATTCATTTGTGATTCGAATGCTTGAAATAAGTGTGGGGGAGGGACTATCTCGATAGAAAAGTAGAAGTAGTATAGTTTAGTAATTAGAATAAGAACTCCCAATCTATGCTTTGCATCTCAGCCACTACCTTGCTTAATTACCATTATGCCTTTTCACTCTAATTTTCTCTGTTATTATGGCTTGTTTCTTCTTTCTTCTCTCTTTATGATGTTGATGTGTTGTGCTTCAATTGCAATTGGACTTCACAACTTTCCACTTCATTAAGGAACAAGTTAAAATAATAAAAGTGCTTTATAAACACCGAGGACAATGTGTTGATTAAGTGTGGGGGAGGGGAATATATTTTGAATCCCAATAAATTGGTTGTTTTCAAATGAGAAAATGTCTTAAACTAGAAATTTTTTTCAAGAATGACTTGCATTAATGCATGTCCTAAGTGGTAAAGGGTTGCATTTGCCACTTTGGAAGTGTATAATTTGTGGGAAATTCTTTGAGCTTTCATGAGATCTAGTGTTTTGACAACTTTATAAAATCATATTTTGCTTTTCAAGTGAATGGGAAGAGAAATGAACCCACAATTGGATTTTTGCTTACTCCTTATTTTGAAAATAAGAGTTTATAAATCATTAGTGCATGTAAGAGTTAAGCATTATTATAGTCGATTGCAATGTTTTGATTGGTTATATTTGTAAGGTTAACACTTGGAATAGTGAAGTAGATGGTTTGTGGTTAGCTTACCATGCAATTGATTGTGTTAGAGTGAGCATTGGAGAAAAACTTTGTTGAAGGTTATTTGAACCTTAAATTCTTTTCATGTGTGCATGTTCACTTAGTTTTTCAGCTTCTAGAACTTGTTTCCACTCTTCTTCAAAACGGTATTTGCATTAGTGTGATGAAAATGAAAGAGGCATTCAATTCCAAAACATTTTCACCCAAACACAAACCTCCATTCACTTACCCTTTGCTTACCCCCTTTTGAGCCATTCATATGTTGTATGCATGTCATTATTCATAGAGTTCATGGTATTCTAAAAGTCAAAAGTGAATTGCCAATAAAAAAAAGAGTTGAACAATGTATATATTCAAATGCCAAATTTTAAAAAAAGCAAGTGATTTGTAGATACAAAAAAAAAAAATTATCAAGAAGGCATTTGTTCATGATTTTGAAAATAATTGGCAAAAGTTTGTAAAGTTATTTAGATGCTATGAACTTGGTTATTAACTTTGACTTGCATATCAACTATTCATTTTTTTAATTAATTCATTCCATCTAGCCTTCATCCTACATTACAAGCCTTCTAAGTCCTCTTGATTCATGAGATTAATTGCTATTAATAGTGGAGATGTTAGAGTTGTTACAAGCTTATGGTAAGGTGTTGATTAAGTGAGCTAGAGTGAAATTATTCCAATGAGGTGAGATGAGTGAAACACTAATAATACCTTGAGAGTCCTCTTATGCTTAATTCTAATATTTTGAGTTGTGTAGTCGGCTAATTTCTTTTCATCACTTGATTATCATTGGTGTTGGCTTGAGGAATTTGATTAATTAATCCATTGCTTTCTAATTATGAAATTGCTCATCTTTCAAATGCATTAGTGATTCTGATTTGGAATTTTGTACTCAATTGCCTTTGTTCAGGAGTACAAAGGTCTAAGTGTGGGGGAATTGAATGAACCATATTTTCATATAATTTTAGATCATTAAATTGGGATTTATAATGCATTTTTTCATAGTTATTGAGCTTAAAATGCTTTGCTTCTGATAAATTGAGATTAAGAGTAAATACATTAAATTAGGGCTAAAAAGGGCAAAATTGTCAAAAAAACATAATTACTCTTAATTATTGATTTTTCTGAGAATATTTGATTTTAGATTAATTATTTTGGATTGTAGATCCCTAAAAAGATTAGAACATACTTGAAAATAAAAGTTTAAACCCAAGTTGTAAAAGTTTCAGTTTAGTCCTTTTACAAAACTTTTTAAGCTTTTCACTTAGGTCCCTGCATAAAACTCAGTGTTTTGATCTTATTAGGTTTGGATCTTCAGCATTAGCAGACCCGTGGAACTGAGAAAGGAGGACCCGAGAGCCAAATAGGGATCCGAGACGAGCTGAGGGAAGGGAATGAATTGATTGCGCCGTGAATGAGAGGCATCGAGATTCACACCATCGACGGAGAGCTTCCTTGACGCCAACGTTCATCATCATCACACTCGACCTTGACGCCTTCGTCCACCCTCAACACCACCATCACCCACAACAACGTTGACCACCACCATCGTCTACTCCACTCTCATCGGACTGACAAGGAATCAGAGCCCAGCGACGAGAACTCCAGAGAACTTCACACCTTCATGACTCCACTCCACCATAATCATCTTCTCTATCGTCGACTACAAGCTAGGTCCTTCATCCTTCATCATCATCTTTTCCGTATCACCACCGTGAATACCCACCAGCGACTCTGACTTCTTCCTTTTTAATTTAACCACTCTCTCACTCTCTCTCTCTTTGAGCTCGTTTCCATGCCTATTTCAGTTGGGCAGTTCAGATTGGGTTCTTTCATGGCTATGAGTAGCTCAACCTTTTGCTTCTTGGTGATGAAGACGTGCGACTTGAGCATTGGGGCTTTAATAGGAGAGTTATTTAATTCAATCTTTCGCTTGAATTATCTATTTGATTTCCTTGTTTAGGTTTATCATTATTTAGTTGTGAGACTTGGATTACTATTATGTGTCCATGTGGATTGATTATTGTAGTTTTAATTGGATGATGTATCTTGGTTCATATTTCCATATTTCTTTAGAAGCTTGATGAAATTATGCTTCTTTGTCATGTTTGTGATAGGTGTTCATAGTTGATTTTAGCTCTTGAATGGTTCGTTAGAACATTATAATTGAGAAGAACAATTTGCATCATCCCAATTTTAATTACACATTAAGTGGATTTTAACAATATCTCAAGAGGGAGTAGTTAGCTTTGTTTGTAGGAGCTACTATTAATTGTGAATATTGAACTCAAGTGTTATCTTGAGGTTTCTCTTAAGACTTAATGAATTTTAACTCCCAAATATATTTTAGCAAGGATAGCCACCTTTTTCATTACCAAGAGCATCAATCATTAATCCCTTTTAATCCAAAGCATTTTTCACTATTTTTTCAAAAATACAAAAAAAGAATAGAATTAGTTTCTTTATATTTTAATGAATTTTAGTTTAGAGAAAATCAATGTCAAAACCCTTTTTTTTTTCTAACCATGTTTTTAGCACTTAGTTTTACCTAGGGAATTAAAAATAAAAGGCTCCTTGATAAGAGAACGATCCCGAGTTGTTTGCATTATATTGCATTTTTAATTCGTAGTAAATTGTGATTTGACCCTGAGGCGACCAAATCTGGATGATGATCATTTTCAAACCGGGAGGCTGTTCAACTTAAACTTCCTCTGAATAAAACCATTTAGGAAAGCACTTTTCACATCCATTTGATAGAGTTTGAAACCTTTGATGCAGGCAAAGGCTAAGAGTACACGAATGGCTTCCAATCTAGCCACTGGAGCATATGTTTCCTCGTAATCAATTCCTTCTTCCTGATTATAACCTTTGACAACTAATCTAGCCTTGTTTTTGGACTATAATTGCAGATTCATCACGTTTGTTTTTGAATACCCATTTAGTGCCAATGACCGGATGATCTTTAGGCCTAGGTACCAAATCCCAAACTTGATTTCTATCAAATTGATGTAATTCCTCTTGCATTGCTATCACCCAATCATTGTGCGAAAGGGCTTCATCAATCTTAGAGGGTTCAATATGTGAAATAAAAGCGAGAAAAGGTTACTTCATTTAAAGTGCTATTTTCGGTCCTCACTCACGATTTACATCACCTATCACTTGGTCCAAAGGATGATTCCTAATGAACTTCCAAGCTCTAGGCTGAGATTGATCAGGATTTTCTAAATTTTTTTGAGGATCAGTTTTGAAAGCATCTTCAGGATTTTCAATAGAGGCAGGAGTAGTTTTTGAAAAGAATTGGTTTTTATAAGAGGCTTCCTTATCATCATCCAGAGATTTATTAGATTTAAACTCACAGAACACAACATGTATTGATTCTTCAACTACACGAGTACGCTTGTTAAAAACTCTATATGCTTTACTCCTATTTGAATAACCAATAAATATACCTTCATCGGATTTGGGATCAAACTTTCCCAGATTGTCCTTACCATTGTTATGAACAAAGCACTTACAACCAAAGATATGAAGGTGAGCCAAATTTGGTTTCCTTCCTTTGTAAAGTTCGTAAGGAGTCTTGTTAAGCTTCTTTCGAAGATATGCTCGATTGGGAATATAGCTAGCTGTGCTCATTGCGTCTTCCCAGAAGACTTGTGAAGTCTGATTTTTGTTTAGCATAGCTCGAGCCATTTCAATGAGCACACGGTTTTTCCTTTCCACTACACCATTCTGTTGTGGTGTCCTTGAGCCGAGAAATTGTGATCAATTCCGTGAGCATCACAAAACTCTCTCGAACGCTTGATTCTCGAATTCACCTCGATGATCTATTCGAATAGCTGCAATACAAACTCCTTTCTTGTTTTGCACCTTATTGGCAAACACAACAAACAGATCAAATGTTTCATCCTTAGAAGATAAGAAAATTGTCCAGGTGAAACGTGAGAAATCATCGACAATCACAAGTGTATATAAATTCCCACCAAGACTTTTTACTCTTGCAGGTCCAACCAGATCCATATGAAGTAGTTGGAGAGGTCTATTGGTAGAAATTTCAGTTTTGGATTTAAAGGATGGTTTGGTTTGTTTTCCTTTCGACAAGCATCATAGATCAAATTGTTTTTAAAATAAAGTTTAGGAACACCAATCACCAAATCCTTTTTAAGCAATCTGTCAAGTTGAATCATATTGACATGAGCTAATCGCTTGTGCCATAGCCAACTCTCATCCAAATTACTAACAAAACATTTTTCAGAAATAGAACCATTACTAGAGAGGTTAAGTGTATAACAATTTCCATCTCTAGGGGCTCTAAATAAATCTTTTGATTTTAAAATATCTAAAGGGAGGATATCCTTTCTTACAATCAAGCATTCCTCGAGAATCAAAGATAACTAAGTTACCTTTATCAGTGCTTTGACTTACACTGAGGAGGTTGTGGCAAAGTCCTTCCACAAGGTAGACATCTTTGATTTGTGGTCCTTCATTGTTGCCAATTTCACCAATTCTAGCAATCTTTCCAGATTGATTTCCACCAAAGGTCACCTTGCCACCATCCTTGGACTTGATTGAAGCGAATTTGGATTGGTCTCCCGTCATGTGCCTAGAGCATCCACTATCAATGTACCATTTGTTGGATTTTGATGCTCTTAGACAAACCTACAAGACACAGCAAATTAAGTCTTAGGTACCCATCTTTTCTTGGGCCCTTTGGGGTTAGTTTGTGTCTTGGGAACCTTGTATGGCACCCATTGATAGTTCCCTATAGGTTTACTCTTTCTTTCCTTTTTATGAAAATAGGAAGAAGAAGTATGACCCTTTCAGTTACAATAATTGCAATGTGCAAAAGGATTTGAAGAATGAACAGATTTTCTAAAATAGTTCATGTAAGACTTTTCTCCTAATTTCTTTTTCCCTTTCTTTTTATCAAAATCAGGTTTATAGCCAATTCCTGATCTATCATTTATAAACCTTTGTTGTTTCAAAATGACATTGAGCATTTCACTTCCTCTAGTGAATTTCTCAAGTGCCTTTGTGAGTTACAAATTCTTTTTCTCTAAATTAGTGCACTCCTCACAATTAGAAGAAATATTTTTTATTTGAAGTTCAAGAGTCACATTCTTCCTTTTCAAAGATACATATTTCTCAGCAAGTTTTTCAAATTCAGTTTGGACAACAATGTACTCAAGCAAACAATTCATCATAAGATGGTTTAGAATTATATACCTCATCATTGTTGTCATGTTGCTTTTCTTCTTCAGCAACTAAACAGATATTAGCCTTTTCTTCCTCATCATCTTCATCTTCATCGATGAACTATCTCCCCAAATACGAGATATAGGCTTTCTTTTTGAATTTGTTGAACTTCTTCTTTTCCTTGTCCTTATTGCTCGGTGGGGGCATTGATTTGATGTGGCCGGGTTTTTCACACTCGTAGCAAATGATTGGCTTCTTTGCCTCATAGCTAGAGCTACCCTTGTGAAATTTCTTGAATCCTTGGTCCTTCTTGTAGAATTTCTTGAATCTGGGACCATCATGCCTATCTCCTTATTTTCGTCTTCATCATCATCTGATTCTTTGGCTTCTTTGGCAGCTTTGAGGGCGATTCCCTTGTTCTTGCCACTGACTTCATCAAGTTCCTTTCTGAACTTGAGCTTTCCTTCATATTCAGACAAGCTGCCAAACAATGCTGCTACTGAGCTCATTGATTCTCCACGAGCTTCTTCGATGGCTGTAACTTTAGCTTCCCATTCCTTGCTGAGGATATTGAGAATTTTCTTACTTGGACAGGTTGCTCATAAGTTTTACCCAAGGCAACAAGTTGGTTGATCAAATGAGTGAATCTCAATTGGAAATCGATGATGGATTCGCCAGACTTCATACGAAGAAGCTCATATTCAGTCATGAGTGTGTTGACTCTGTTCTCCTTGACTCCAATTATTCCTTCATGAGCTATTTCTAGTGCATCCCACATTGCTTTTGCAGAAGGCAATGTGCAGACTTGTTGACTCAAGGCACTTTGCAGCATGAGAATGGCTTTGTTGTTGAGTGTAACATTTCTCCTATCATTGTCATTGTAGGCTTCTTCAGGTTTTGGAACTCTGAGTCCATTTTCCAGCACAGTTGGGTTGTAATCTCCAACCTCGAACACTCTCCATAAGCCATAACAAAGACTTTAAATTTGGCCTTCTAGAAAGAATAGTGATGTCCACTGAAACTCAGTGGTCTGTTAATTGAAGCTCCATTAGGTAGAATACGTTCCATAATGATCCTTCTCGAGATGTTAAGCTCTTTAGAGAAGACCTTGCTTTGATACCAAATGAAGGTGGAGCTAAATCACCAAGAGGGGGTGAATTGGAGATTTTAAAAACTTTTTGTGACTGCTCTGTTTTTCAACAATGAAAACAAAGATGAACAGAGTAGAGAGGAAAAGAACAAGACATAAAGATTTATACTAGTTTGGTTCAACCTCTTGACCTACGTCCAGTCCCCAGACTCTCTGGGATTTCCACTATCTCAATTGATTACACACTCTATACTCAAGAGTAATTCTCTCACTAGAACTTACTCCTCCTTACAAGTTGCAATCAATGAACACAATCACCAAGTCCCGGACTTGTGATTCTTTACAATAAATGATTTAGATAAGAAACTCTCTCTAAGAGTGAATAATGATAAACATTGAAGTTTAATGTATCAGAAGATACTTTACAAGTGAAAACTGAAAGTATGAGTGTAAGACTTGAATGCAATTCGTTTCCAGCAGATGTGTTAGTTGAGAAGAATTGAATGCTATTTATACCAAGAGAGCATTAAATGACCGTTGTAATCTTCAATATAATTGTTGCCTTCATTAGACAAGGATAAGGTTAAGCTTTGGCCTTCTTCTCTCTCTATTCTTCACTTAATCTAGTTGTGCAGAAGTTCAGAGTTGACTTCTTGAAAATTAATCCATTGGAGTAACAGCTACTGGATGTGGAAAACATTCTTTAATTCTTTGTAAACATGTGCAGAAGGATTACCCAAAAGTATGCAACTTTCTGGGTTTTGCATTTAATGTGCTGACGTCACTTTTTGCTTTAGCTTTTAACCTTGAATAAACATTCTCTAAAACATCTTAAACTTACCAACAAAGTGGTTAAACATAGCTAGGAATATTGGAGAATGATAACGGGAAGTATTAAGATCAAACAAGAAGGTTTCTCAAATTCGTCAGATTCGAATTTCAAACTCTACGATGAAAACTTGAGTTTTGTTTATCAAAACTTGAGTTTTGGACTTTTAACATGAAACATGGGTTTTAGTCCAAAACATCAAAACTTGAGTTTTCATCCAAAACTCGGCGGTTTTCAAACATTGAAAAACTGCAATGCTCTTGGGTTGGCCAAAACTTGAGTTTTCATTTAAGTATAAAAACTTAGAGAAAACCGAGCCAAACCAAAACCGGAGGTTTTTATGAAAAACGGCGGTTTTAAATCAGGGGAAAACATGAATGCTCTCCGGGACAAAACTCGAGTTTTCACCCAAAACTCGAGTTTTCATTTAATTATGAAAACTATGAGGAAAACCGGGCCAAGTTAAAGCGGCGGTTTTCAAATTGTGTAAACCTTGAAGGCTCTCGACCAAGTCAAAACTTGAGTTTTGAAACAAAACTCGAGTTTTCACAAATCTTATGAAAACTCGAAAAACTAAAAACTGGAGGTTTTGAACAAAACTGGAGGTTTTCAATAGTTCAAGACTTAGAAGACTCTCTCGTATGGCCAAAACTCGAGTTTTCAAATGCAAACTCGAGTTTTGCATTTTTCGAGAAAATGTTGAGAAGTCTCGTGTGATGAAAACTTGAGTTTTTCTCCGAAAACCGGCGGTTTTGCTTAGTTCGAGAAAACTTGAGCTCTTCTACGTAAGGGCAAAACTCGAGTTTTCAAATCAAAACTCGAGTTTTCCTTTGGCAATAAGTTTTTCAACTTACCAAAGAAAAACTTCAGACTTTGTTTACAATTGTCGGTTATCATCAAAACCTATAGAGAACTAACAACATACATATACTCATCAAAACCAAACACACTTGAGAGAATAAAATAAGGATATTTTAGGAATACATTGGCAAAAATTTAAATTTTTTCTTATAATTAGGACTAAAACCAATACCCAAATATTGTCGTATAATTAAGACCGAAGGGAATAATAAGTAATTTTACTTTATGGCCTACACAACTTTTCTTCCCATTTCTCTTCTAACTATATGACTTTTAGAAACAAAGTTATTTGTATTTTAAAATTTTAAAGACAATATTATTAATGGTTGTTTTTCCATTAATGAAATGAATCCCTTATTTTTACTAATTTTTCTTTCGGAAAATCCATATGGGGACCCTTTTAACAAAAAAAAAAAAAAAAAAAAAAAAAAAAAAAACCCAAAAAGGCCCAAAATTTCGTAAATCCCGAGAAAATGCCCCCGGGGCCCTTTTTGACATCCGAATGTTAAGTAAAATGACAAAAATGCCATCCTTTTTAGTATCACTTTCCTCTCTCCTCTCTCCTCTGTATCAATATTCTCTCTCTTCTCTTGCTCTGTTTTCCCAATGGAGGAGGAATTTGTTTTCCGGAGAAGGAGGAAGAAGTAGAAGAGTGAAAGGAAGAAATATCTCTCGCTTATTCTTCCATCCAATATCCGGGGGCTGTTTCATTTTTAATCACCATGCTACCTCGTTTTTAATCACTATAGGGTTGGGTTAGTAAAATCTTGATCTATTTTTGGGCATAAAAACAGAAGGAATGGTCTGTATTTGAGTGGGAATGGTTGAAAGTGATCAAGGAATGAAGGCTAAAAAAACGCTAAAATTTGATAGTTGTTAATGCCTACAGTTTTAGTTGTTAATACTTTCAGTTTTAGTTGTTAATATGGCTGTTTAACTTGTTAATACGAGATGAGAGTGAAAAGTACTATTTTTTATGACTATTTTTTCAAGAACAGTCGTTAAAAGTGCTATTTTTTATGACTATTTTTTCAAGAACAATTGTTAAAAGTTTTAGTTGTTAATACCTACAATTTTAATTGTTAATACCTTCAGTTTTAGTTGTTAATATGGCTGATTAACTTGTTAATACGAGATGAAAGTGAAAAGTACTATTTTTTATGACTGTTTTTTCAAGAACAAGTACTAAAAAAGTGCTATTTTTTATGACTATTTTTTAAGAACAGTCACTAAAAGTACTATTTTTTATGACTGTTTTTTTCAAGAACGTCGTTAAAAGTTTTAGTTGTTAATACCTACAGTTTTAGTTGTTAATACCTTCAGTTTTAGTTGTTAGAGTAAATACCCTTTCGATCCCTAACAAAAAACATGGACCACATTTTGATCCCTAACTAAAAATAACTCGTCCGTCATCCCCGGGAAATCAAAAAACATCCCATGTTATTCCTTTCGTCGGTTAGCTCTAATGGCATCATTAAAGTTCTTTGATGTGTAACGTGAGTTGTTCCGATCACATGCCACGGAGGAAGGCCAAAACGACGCCGTCTCCACTGTCACCATCTTCACTCCTCAACAATCTTCCTTTCTCTCTCTACAAAAAAATCGTAAGCCAAAAACCTGAGATAAGGTCAAGAAATCCGAATTTTGGCAGAGACATGTTGGATAGCTTGGTTCCAAATGACACTAATTCTCCATCTTCCTCCTCATCCACAAGTTTTGCTTTAATTCCAAGCTTAAATTCACTTAAGATTAAGTTGCCCAGTTTCATCCCTTACCCTTTCAATGTCGGATTTCGGAGAAGTTTTCTTTCTCTAAGAGCAGGTTTGCTTTCTTCTTTGCGAGTACACTCAAATTTAACGGTGACTATTTTGTTGGAAGAAACCGAGATTGCTTTTCACTAATCGTTGAATCCGATTGGTTAGTTTGTCGCGGAGTTGAAAACGATAAATCTCTCTTGACGAACAAGATTTAGAGCATTTATGTATTTGGTTGAGGAAAAAGATGGGGGCCCCGCTTTGATTCAGATGATGAACCGTTCTCGCCCGCGCATGAGCTATAAAGCTTGGCGGAGAGATCCAGAGGTAGCTATGTGATTGTTGTAATTTGTGCTTTAATGGTTTCGACCAATCCAGTTGCATGGGCTATTTGTGAGTTGAACTCACGTATTGGTTGAATTTGCCTTTGCTAGAATAGACTACCCGAGATCGCAGCCAGTACTATATTTGAAGATGCAACTCGATTTGGTTAGAGAATTTTTCCGGGATGATGATTTTCGAATGAAGTGGGATGACATGCTTATACATGCTACAACGTTAGAAGAATGCAACGTTACAGGAACAATGGTAGTGCACTAGGTGCGCAAGGTCAGCCGACTGCTTCCTTGTATCTTTGATGGTTTGAGTTGCCTATTGTGCATATGGCTGATATCTTTCTGTTTTGTTTGTGTTTCAGTTTCCCCTTTTCTGTGGTGATAGAGAATATGTGATAGGTCGTCGAATTTAGGAATCAGGACAATCTTATTACTGTGTAACAAAGGTATGTAAATGGTTCTCAAAGTCTCACTTGGAGGTTATCTCTAAGAGGGTTTTTTCGTTCAAAGAAAGAAAAAGCTTTCTCATTGGAAAAAAGAGAGATGTATAATAGCTACTATACATAATATATTTCTTTCTTTCTCCATTTGGGAAATTAAGAACACTGACAAACTAGAAAATTACTTTTCTGATACTATTTCTTTTTTCCATCTCATTCCAACCTGCATGGCATACACTTCCGAGTGTTTGTGAGGGTGCTTCACTGGTTCTAATGACTAGAAGTCTCCCATAGTTATCTGCATCGTCAAGTTTAGTTTTCTATTTGAACATGCAGAAGGAAAATAGTTCTAAAGTGAGTTTGACAATTGCTCATGTTTGGATGAATGAGCAATGCGAAAGCTATCATTAGTTTGTATGAAATGAGTTTGAGAAACACTATTAATATCATATGATAGTGTCTTGCTGCCTTTACAATTTCATGAAAAGAATGGGCGTCATTCCACAATTATCAATAATATAATATATCAAGTATCTAAATACATTGACCGGCTCAAAAACCGTATTTAAATACATTGCATTTATTATGTATGCTGTATTTTTCATGAAAAGAATGAGTTGAACTTCTTAGAAGTGGACAAATTATGAAAATTTTCAAATGGTATATTAAAATACTTGAGTTTTATTTTTAAACTGTTTTTTCTCATAAAAATGGTAAGGATACTTATGGTGATGATATTGCTTGGTAATCCTCAATATTCATTCATAATTTTGTCTCAGTGTACCTGATAGTCTGATATTGTATATTGTATCTAAATGTTGCCTAGTTGGGACATTAACTCAAGGCGTTCCTGGTTTATATAGGGAGTACCATACCCCTCTGTGCCTAGCGCAACAAACCTAAACAAGTTGCATCTTCACCCATGGAATCGGTGGAATCCGCTGGAATTTCTCTCAGAGGGAAGGTCAAGAAACTATATAATCTCTTCGATTCCCAGAAACCTTTGCCCAAAGGTTCCGATGAATTGCCCGTTCAATTTCCCCTTAAGCTTAAACCCACGCAAAAACGACGTCGGAACTTCGAAACGGAGATGGAAACATATCTAAATCAACGCAAAAACAACCCAATCAAAGCGCAAAACGTAAAAACCCAAATGGGGGTTCGCATAAACGCAAAAACTACGTCGAAACTTCAAAATGGAGATGGGGAACATACCTAAATCGACGCAAATGGCACTAGATTGAAGATCCCTTCGCAACCCACCAAGGAATTGAGCAACGTTTGGGCGAAAAAAATAGAGAAAGAGAGCTTTGGGGAGCTTTAGTCGACTATTAGGGTTGCTATGCCGCGAATGGGGGTTTTAAAAAAGCCTCTGTCCGAGATTTAGTTGACTAAGCACTGTAGCTTAGTCGACTAAATATCGGGTTTAAGTTAAAAATGCCCTCTCTCCGAGATTTAGTCGACTAAGCTACAATGCTTAGTCAACTAAATCTCGGGGAAGTCGAAAAAAAAGGGAACCCCCAGCGTTTTAGTCGACTAAACCATGGTTTAGTCGATTAAATAGGGGCAGAGTGGGAAATAGTTTGGAAACAGGGGTATTTTGGTAAATAGTTATTTAATTAGGGGCATTTTAAGAAAAAAGCCATTTCAAAGAAGAGGGTAGCGAGTTATTATTATTATTATTATTTTTTCCTTTTGGTTTTTCCCTCAAGTGGGCCACTACTTCTTTTCTCAGTTAATATGGCATTGACTTATCTATCATGTCCCGTTCCTCCCTAATCCAGCGGTTATAAAGGAGTGGGAATTATTATTATTTATATATGTCATTCCTGCTTTTTGCTTCATCTACACGTCCAGTAGGGAAGGATTTTAAAAAAATGAATAGATAAATAACAATGTGTGATCCTTTTTGCTTAACACGACATGCACACATCTCAATTCTTCTTCCATTAATTAATTCCATGTGACACATCGATCCCATCACTTCATCCAATAAATTCTGCCAAAGTCAGATCACCATCACCTATTTCCTCTTTCTCTCTCGGTGGCGATGGGAAGACTTGAGCAAAAGTTTATTATTTATATCTATCTTATTTTATTTTTCTTTTCACACTTCATTTGGTCATTCTCCCAAACACATCCGGTGCATCTTAAAAAATATGAGAGTTTTTTTTTTAATACCCTTTCATGCCTTATTCAGCGTGCACAACCTTCCCCCCTTAATTAATTAAATCTTGTCCCATCTGTGCATCACATTTCTTTGGGTATTAGTAATACTTGGTCTTAGGTCATCATAGCCTAGTCTCCCCCTTCACTGGTAACGTGATAAATACTGTTGGAAGAAGAGTAATTTTTACTCTAATTTCTACTCTAACACAAGTCCACACTTCCTTTTATCTAATAGTTAAAGCGTTACCCCATGATTCAAATTTAATTTTCCCTATCCTTCCCCTGAAGACCCAAAAATTGAAAGGCCTATTTAGAGTAAAAATATGGTTTCTAGTACACTTCCAACTTCTCATAAATCCTTTTGTTATACTGTAACATGGTGTCATATTTCTCTTCTTATAAACGAAAATAATAAATAATGAGATGAAATACATATTTAGCTTCTTTGATATTATTTACCTCAATTTATTTATAACCAAATTTATTAACTACATTTTTAAATAATTATATCTTACTTCCCCATAATTAATATATCCTGCCAGAAAAATAAATACCAATGACTACTACTATGAGGTGAAAAATTCTTATATTCCATTAATTAATTAACATGAAAATTGGGGAGGTTACAGTTGGAACTTGTGCATTTAAGGTCATATGTTAGACGGAGGGGTATTAAATGCAATGGGATTGAGATCATCGGCCACTATAACTTCTCTATTTGGTTCATTTAGAAGATTATTTGAATGTTTCACTACTTGAATTATGCCGCAGTCAGATTAAAAACCACTATATATATGCTCAACTGTGCATATATGTAAATTTGTATATTTGTTGGCTATATTATGTAGAAAAATATGGCAGTGGTTGATGTTCTTTCACAATGCTACAGGTGAAGAAGGTCCAGGGTGGTCAACTACTTGGAAAGCTGCACTGTGGTCTTCATAATAGTGAGCATGCATATCGCATGGTAAAACATTTGATTGACTTGGTGGACCCTGACCATGAAGCTAATTATAGAGGAGGACTTTACAGCAAATTGTTTACTGCACATCCTCCTTTTCAGATTGATGCCAACTTTGGGTAAGCTTATTTTAAAGTGAATCACTGTGACCTTTGTTCTTTCTGTTCAATTTTCAGTTCTGCAGTATATAAGGTTATGATGCGTTCATTATTCACACTCAGTTGTCACAGAAAGCCAGTTGTTGCATGTTGTTCAGGGCTATGACCTTACGCCATACATTTATGCCCGGCTACCCTGAAGGGTTAACTCAATTTGATAATAGGGAATACAAGCTTTACTCATCAAACTGAACAAGAACTTTGGAGGCAAAATTAAGCAATGCAATCTGATTGAAAAGCATCTCCGAAAATATGAAGAAACTATTTTCTACTTCTACTTTATGAACCGAATTTTCTGTCTCTATCTCATCTGATTTCAGATGGAGTGATATTTTAGAGTACCTGTAATCTGTAGCAACAAACTCACATTCTGCATTTTCTTTGGGGTGTCAGGTTTCCAGGAGCAATTGCAGAAACGCTTGTACAGAGCACGTAAAGGATCTTTGTAATACCCGGATAATTATCTATCTGGAATATTATATTTTAGCAAATAATACCTATTTGGAAATAGATGAATATGTGGTTTTAAAACCTTCTAGGATACTTATTCTATTGTCTAGGAAATTTCTAATGAAATTAGAGGGATTAAAGTGTCAAAATCCCTAAATGCAATTATGGGCCATGAAATGCCCTGAAAATATTATGATAAATCCCAAGAGACAATAAAATATTTATTGAAAATTAGAAAGTATGTTGTCTCTAATTTTAGGAATTTTTGGGATTATTTCCCTTGGAAAATAATGAGGCAAAATTAAATATAATTTTGGGGAGCATAAGTTGCCCCATGATTTTTAATATGATATGTGGGACATAAAATACCAATGTCAATGAAATAGTTGTGAGAAAATGATTAATCCTAATTAAGAAAATTATCAACAATTAGAAAGTGATTAGTTAAGTAATTAATGGCTAATTGTTTAAGCACGAACAAGAGAATATTTAAGGTAGATTATGGAAAATCCTTTAATTAAGTGTTTATGGCTAATATTAGCATAAAGTGTGTTTGCTAATCAATTAGAAAAGATTAAGAAAAATTGGTGAGATTAAGAACAATGAAAACCCTAAATCCTAAAAGATTGCTAATCATGGGATTAAGGCTCTAATTAAGCTTCTAGCTAATTTAGATAAATTAAAAATAATAATAATAAAGGGAAGAGAAAACCGAAATTTGAGTGTGAAAAGGGTTGTGGGTTTTTCAAAAATAATATCATGATATTTTGTTAATTAAATAATAATATAATTAAGATATTTATGGAAGAACTAGTAGGATAAAGGGGAACCGATAGAAATTAAATCCTACCTAGAAAACCGTGAACTAGATTTCTTAGGTCAGGACATATTACAAACAAATGAATTTTTGTCCGAGGAAGTTGGTGTTAGCGGAAGTCATTTTAATCCGTGGCGAATAAGGGATCAGATGAAAAGATATTTTGTAAACAAAGGGCAGATAAGAAAAGTGAGAACCAATGGAAAATAAATCATAACTTGAAATCCTTGAACTAAGTAGAAAACAACCGGACATATTATGAATCAGTGAATTTTTGTCCGAAGTTGATGTTACCGAAGTAATTTAAAGAAGCAAGCGGCGTTATCCGAAAATGTTCAACAGGTTACGAAATACCTTTGAATGGGATCAAAAATTTAGTTAATCCAAATATTCTTAAATAGGAAGATTAGATCTTGGTGAGTTGCTAAGGACTTTTGAGATTTTCTAAGATTACGCGATTAGAACGAATAGGAAGACTTATGAGAAGAAACTCATAAAGTGAATAGATGACATCATGTTGATGACATAAGGGGACATTTTTGTGGTGGAGAGAAGAGGAAAATGAGTGATGTTCATAAGGCCACATCTTCATCATCCTAGCCCTTGATGCAAAGGTTGATCCAAGGATGAGATCCTTTGGCTTTTACTATAAATAACCTTTCACATTTCTCTTCAAACTCACCAATTCACAAAGGAATCCTAGAGAGAGGTTAGAGAGAAGTGAGAGCAAGGAGGAGCTCGGAAAAGAAGTAGCGAAGTCTTTGGGTAATTTCTTCGGTCTTTAGTCTTAAGCTTTTAGTTTTTCGGTAGTTATAGTAAAAATGTTAGTTTGATCTTTAATCTTCCAAGTATTATTTTAATATCATGTTTTAGGGTTAAATATGATATGTATTTCGAAAATTATGTTGGAGAAAGAGATATGGCCAAAATTTGGAAGATTAGAGTCAAAGTAACGAAGCTCTGGCGAAATTCCGCCGATTAAGGGAGTCAGGGGTAAAATGGTAATTTGGGACTAGAATGTCTGGTATAATGTTGACCATTGATTAGAAATGTTATTATCCTTATAGGATATCTGTGATTACGCTCTGATCAATAGTCGTACCAAAGTTCCGTCAACGAAGGTACGTTCGCGTACTGTAACACTAACTCTGATGTTTATTGTATGCGTACATGTGCTATGTGTATGGTATGTTTATGTGAGGTAGTTGATAGCTCTGTGGTATGTTTAATGTACTTTTATTATGCTTTCTGGGTGTTGGGATACATTTGCTAGGTACGAAATGCTTGGTGCGAAATGCTTGGTGCGAAATGCTAGGTGCGAAACATATGCTAAGTGCGACATATACGCGAGGGGCGTGTGTCTTGTTGGGATAAGCTTGTTTGTATGCTCATATACTGTCTATGTTGTATATATAAACATGAGGTTAACCGTTACCTGAGGTTCAATTGGCATTGAACCTCATCTCTTAATATAGCGTCAGGGTCAGGAGGACCGAGGACCGAGTAGAAAGGCAAGCGGCACACATAGGGACTCAGCTGAAGACTTTCTTCTTTTGTTATTTACTCTTGAAAACACTTGGTATAACGTACCACTACTGTAATTAGCCAGACTTATGGCATTTTGAATATAAATATCAGTTACTCAATCACTCCGATGCTCTACTCTAATGAAAAAAATATATATATACTGCTTTTGAAAATGAGATGTTACAATCTCCACTTGCTTCCAGCTTTGCCTAGGGATAAATGGGCCAATGGTTGTGTGAAAGGATTGAAAGCACGCGGCGGAGTGACAGTCAACATCTCCTGGAAAGAAGGAGACATGCATGAAGTTGGCCTTTGGTCAGAAAACCATGATTCCCAAGTGACACTCCATTATAGGGGAACCAAAGTCTTGGCAAGGTTGTCATGAGGCAAGGTTCACTCTTTCAATAACAAGCACGAGTGTGTGAGGACATACTCAATAACTGAAGTGAATTCTTGATTCTTGTGGTCATATCTTTCCTTGGAGGAGTTTTTTTTTTCTCTCCCCACTCAGCCCTTGGAATAAATCTATGGAAGAGGTTGTATTCATTTATATACTTTGCTGGTGTAGCTTTTTGTAATTCATGATAACTGCTGGTGACACACCCTAAATACAAAATAAAATTGTATCACTCACATCATTCATGAACAATATTTTTTTCAGTCTCTATTTATAACGTCTTTTTAACCGAATTGTCAGCTTTTAGCTAGAAAACAATTAAAATTAGTAAAATGTAATAAATATGTAAGAAATATATTCCCCCAAAACTACTCTTAATAATAAATGAGTAAAAGGGGGAGTAATAATGAAAAAATGATAAAAGAGATTGTACGAGGCAAAGACCATGTAAGGGTTAACATTTTAATTAATGTAATGTTTGAAATTAACTAAGGTTAAAATGGGTAAAAATATATTTATTTTTCACACCAACTCAAATGGGATAAGCCCAATCAAAAAATGGAACCTTATATATAAGGACGGCAGGAGAACTCCCTCCATATAAGATAATGAGTATGTTTCCTTTTACAAGATACCATTTGGATATGTCTGACTATTTAATGGATTTTTTTCCGTTTTCACCCTCAATTAATTAATTAATTATATGTGTGTTTGTGCGCCTTTTTTTCTTTTTTTTCTTTCCTGCTCACTTTGTCCCACTAATTCTCCTTCCCATCCACTTTCTTTATAAATAATGGTGTTTTTCAAAAATGAATTGCATTTTTTACATTTATAGTGTTTAACCAATTTTAACTAATTTTTTTATCTATGTAATTTGGTTATTGGTATCTTATAAAAATGAAGGGTTAAATATCAATTTTGCCCTTAAAATATACGCCCAGGAGCAATGTTGCATTGGAAGTTTTTTGAGAGCTTTGTTGCCTCGGAAGTCTAAAAACGAGCAATGTTGCCTCTCGTTAACAGTTCTAATATGCTAATATGAACTGTCTACGTGGCATCTTTTTCACTTTTTTTAGGTTAAGTAGCAATTTTGCCTTGGAAGTACACACCTAAGAGCAATTTTGCCTTGGATTTTTTTTTTTTAGAGTAATGTTCCCCCGGAAGTATAAAAACATGGCAATGTTGCCCCTCATTAATGTGACCCTAATTAATTGTATTTGACACTTTTTGTAAGATTTATTCTCTCGTCATCTCTCGCTTACAATGCACGAGAGGTTCGTTAATTGTTCGCGTAGATAATTCGCGGGTGAATGATTATTGTGCGGAAAAATTATTTTGAATTGCTCGTGACGTACTCGTTTGATCTTCTGTTCGGATAAATTCGTTCTTATTTTTTTGTTTGATTTGTTCGAAACATTTTTTCTGGACAAATTTCGTAGGCGAGTAATTATTGTTTGATTGGGGAATGCCTGCGATGAAGGATGCTATGCGAGAAGAAGGAATAGACTATGTTTACTTTTTAAGAAAAAATAATAATAATAATTGCCACCCCTACTCTCTCTTGTCATGATTATAATTATAAGACTGGGTTGACATTTTTTTTTTGAAGAAATTAAGAAAACTAAATAAGTTACTTAATCATACTACTTTTGGTCCTAATTATAAGATCAGATTGACATTTTTGTAGAGACTAAGGAAGCTAAATAAGTTATTTAATCACATCATACATTTTTTAGACTTCTTGGGGAACATTGAGACAAAAAAAAAAATCTAGGGTAAAATTGCTCCATAGAGTGTACTTCCGGGGCAAAATTGCTATTTAAAAAAGTGAGAAAGATGCCACTAAACAATCGATATCAGCATAATGCGGTCAACTAAAGTTTGACCGTTAGGGCTGTTTACGGAGGGGCAACATTGCTATATTTTTAGACTTTTGGGGGCAACATTGCTCGCAAAAAAACTTCCAGGCCAACATTATTCCTGGGCGTGTACTTCAAGGGCAAAATTGATACTTAACCCTAAAAATAAACAAAGGGATTACTATTTATTTTGAATCTCCGCACATAGTTTCAATTTTTATTTTTTACAAAAAAAGAAGAATTCAGTGGAAGATAATCTAGTGAAATTCATTTGTCACTATAAATGTCATATGATTCCTTTGCAAGCTCTGCATATATTTTAGAGTGAAAAAATCATTTTAAAATATTACATATTTCAATCTTGATTGCTACCCACATAACATATTAACATTCATATTGTGCAATTCTTTTCCAATTTAACAGAGGGGATAAGCATTGATTGTGGAGTAACCCATCCAACTTGGGACATGAATAAGTTTTATTACGAGGCAGATGATGAAAATGTTGTGGAATCGGGTCAAATACATAATGTAAGTTCTGAATACACCTTTGACAATGAACATGAACGGGTTTCACGCGAGTTGAACACTCGAGAAGTTTTCCACAAGGGAAAAGGAATTGCTATTCCCTCCAACCTAGACAAGGCGAAACAACAACTATCTCGTTAGAGCTTTCTACTCGTATGGAAATTATGACAACAAAAGTTAGATCCCGTTTAGTATGCTGATTTGAGGTGAGGGAAAGGGAAAATGACTCGTTCCCATGGTCAAAAACGATTTGGTGCACCTCTCTCCCAGAAATTTGATCTCCGCCGGGCTCGATCTTCCCACAATGGTGGGAAAATTAAATCCCTAAAAAACTAGCGGGATAGTACCATCTTCTTGGGAGAGTGAATTTTGTTGACAAAAAAGCTCTTTGTCATCGTCGCGGATTCAGATCTACAAAAAAACCAGAGCGTCCAGATCTGATCCTTCCTTCCTCCGCCTTCCATCTCCATTCCGTTGCCAGAATCTCTCTCCTTCATCATCATTATCGCCAGCGACATTCCTTTCTTCCCTCACTTTTCACCACAGCTGCGACAGACCCGACGTCAAAATCAGAACCAGAGAGTCGACAAGAACAGAGAGCTTCGACTCTCTTCCATCATCTTCGCCTTCTTCTTCCTCTCTACCAAGCACCGTCGCCGGAGAAGAAAGACTAAACCATCACTGTCGGCTTCCTCTGTTTTTGAATTCTTCTCAACCCTTTGTTCTTTCCATTTAAACTATTCCTTCATCCATTCATCAGGTTATTCCTCTACATACATCTCTGTTTAGTTTCTGTGTTCTAGTGGTTTGATTTTCTGTCTATACAATTGTGAAATTGCTGATGTAAACCTCAAGCCACTGTCAGATTTTTACTTTCGAACACAGGCGATTTGGTGCCTGTTATGTTCGAACGTAACCTTTCGTTCGAATGTTCGAAGGGCATTTTAGGAATTTCATCTCACCTTCCCACTTAACCAACACCCAATTCTTCATACCAAACAATTCATTTTCCTTCAACTTAAGTTCCCTTCCTGAGCAAGTTGATCAGATCCTCCCCACGCGCTCGTCTCTTCGCTCTCTCTCTCGCACCGCGTGCTTTCCTCTTCATCATTAGGGTTCACCGCCAGCGAGCCCCAATCTAAGCACAGCCCCGTGAGAGTTGTAGATCGGTGCTCGGAGAACCAGAAGAAGGTAGCATCGGGTGTTTTGGAGCTGTGCTTCTCAGATCGGTCGTGAGACGTTCTGTGGCGAGCCTCCATCTTCTTCGACGCCGGCCCTCCTATGTCCTCCGTCGGATCTCGCTTTTCCACGGTGGCCCTCTCTCGCCTCTGGGGCGAGTTTTTCATCTCCCTCTCTAGATCTTTCTTGAGGCGGTGGGAGTCTTTTTCCTCGCTGTGAGAGCCGTGGTAACAGTCTATTCCTCTCCGGCGGTTTCCAGCGGCTCGACATTTTCCGGCGGCCCGACGGTTTCTGGTGGCAGAGGTGATAGTGCTTTACTAAGTTATTTGTTTTTTCGGTTTTTGGTGGTGTTTTCTGTTGTGGTGGTTCAGATTCGCGGTTTTGGGGAAAGGGTTGTGCTGATGGTCTTTATTGCAATATGTTTTACCTCTCGAAGGGCCAGGATTGTTCGATGGTGGCGAATCCAAATTACTAGTGTTAGCTTTAGTTTGTTCAGTAGGTATTTGCCAGATTTGCTTGATAGGAGGAGAAGAAGTATTTCTAGGGATTTCATTTGGTTCTTTCTGAGGTTGGGTCTTTTCTGATTCTTGTCCCAAATCGGGGCATTTGTGTAGCTGATCATGCAGCTTATCCTTATAAGAAGGTGTGCCCTGTTGGGTGGGTTTTACAACCAACACCTTTTTTCTTGTCACTTCTAACCTTGGATGTCCAGGAATCCGATATAGTCTCTGAACCTACTTTTATTCTTACCTCTTCAGTGATTTTGGTTATTAGTATCTCTTTTATTTGGGTTGTACTGTTTTATTTGTTTGTGTTCCTGTTGTTGTTCTTGTTCTGGTTTATATATTTCAGTTGTAATTGTTCTAGTTTATCTTATTTCAGTTGTAATTGTTGTGGGTTGATGTATCTTTTATCTTAAGTATTAATATATAATTACGTTGACCAAAAAAAAAAAAACTTAAGTTCCCTTCCCATGTCTACCAAACAGCTCAACTTTTTAAGTTCCCTCTTAATCTTCCCTTATATTCCTTTCCCTCCTTAAATTTTTCACATTCCAAACGGGCCCTTATGTTCCACACTTCGAGTTCCATCTTGGCGTCAATTTCTAGGCAAAAACATATATTGAAGCAAACGATCAGTATGAGAGAAAGGAGGTATTAATGTTTCTACAACTGACAAGATTGATGTGTGTCTCATCAACACTGGCCCTGGACTACCCTTCATTTCGTTGCTCGAACTCTGGCCTCTCAAGAATTCTATATATCGAACCCATTCCAATTCCTTGCCACTAGACCTCGTGGGACGCTCTTCCTTGGGAACTAAAGCAAATTATAGTTTTCGTCAGGTTAACTGTTTCAATCAATTCGTTACTAATACTTTCTATATTCATTCAACTTGCATAAATATTACTCCCTCATGTCGTTTTTATAAAAATGTACAAAGAATAAATCTTCATTTGAAATTTTAATTTTATATTTTTACCTTCATTAAATATCTACCACTCATTATTTTTTTTGTAATAAACTTCCACTCATTATCTCTCATGTACCCTCTTTATAAAGAAGGGTATATTTAGAAAGAAAAATATATATCTTACATATTTATTGTTTTAACTAAAATTTTAAGCATCGTGTTATTTATAATTGTTAAGGATCGAAGGAAGTACTCCTCAAGTCTTATATATTGGGCAGAGATAGAAAAAAATTTGTCCATTTTATAGGGCTAAAGGATAAATTTTTTATTTGAATGTACAATTTTATCCTTCCTATATTATTGTATTATCTTTGTTTTTGTGAGGTATAATGTATATTAAATAGCTAGGAGTAAAATTGGAAAAAAAAATTAATTTTATGAAACAGTTTAATGAAATTTAATTTAAGGCTTATATATATATATATATATATTTGTGTGAAATATCCTGAATGCATTATAAATAGAAGTGGAGTATTAAGCATGGTTTATTCTTCAAATGTTGATGCAGGTACTCAGATGATATCTACGATAGGTCATGGTACCTCAGTAGAGTGATCGAAAACTAAGAGCCAATGAACACATCAGTTGCAATTAATCGTGATATGACAGACTTTCAATTACCGACGTAAGTGTTGAGCATTGGGGCTTGGTTACGGTCCTCTTCCCTTCCCGTTCTCTTCCCATCCTCTTCTTCATCTCAACCGTTGGATTAAAATCTTAACCGTTCAGATTTAATCTTTTATAAAACTATTATTTTAAATATTTTATTAATATTTTTATAAAAGATTAAATCTGAACCGTTAATCTTTCAATCTAACGGTTGAGATGAAGAAGAGGATAGGAAGAGGATGGGAAGGGAAGTGGATGGGAGCCAACTCCGAGCATTGCAATTCGACCACGGAACGGTTCGTCGTCTTTAGTTATCCCCTGCTTTGAAGAAACAAATTACGAGTTTTATATATACCTTCATTTCTTTGACTTTGAAGAGCGGTCTGATCAAGATCAGCAAAGAAAGATGAAAATTACTTTCACGGATACGATCCAAGACTCCATAACTCTTCGTTACCAGGTGCTCCAAACCATGGTTAATACAATTCCTAAAGGGCAATATTTTAAGAACATTACAATCACATCCACCCCAGATTCTGGTTTATCTCCCATGATCAATGCTCTTGAGATCTATAGAGTGCTGCCCCAACCGAATTCAACAACTCGTGAAGGGGATGGCAAGTATTACATACACATAATTTTGTTATCTTATCATTCTCAGTTTACTTGCTTCTTAAGAATGAGCGACCATGTTAGGCGACTATGTTTGGATGAGATGAAAATTAGAGTGGAAGGAATATTATGAAGGAAAACTCCAAAAATAATAAAAAATATTCTATTTTTTAACGTTTTCGTTTTCCTGGATATTCCCTTTATTTTCTTCTCACTTCTCCTTCCATCCAAGTATAGCCTTAACGTGGTTTATCATTGTGTTTTAAATCAACTAGGGCCAAAATCAGTGGACTATTTATCTAGGGTTAGGGTTAGTTTATTTAAGATTATAAAAAAGTTATTTTAGTTAAATTAAACATAGATTATATGTTGGAAGTATAAGGGGGTGTACGAGGGGAATCTGCTTTTAGCTTTTTTTTTTTTTTTTTAATTTTTTAATCAAGGGTTTCCCTTTTTGAGCTTTGAGGGTAAAAGGTTTTCATCTCTATTAAAAAATATGTTTCTTGATATTAGAACTTGTGTTTTTCCAACAACCCTCATGCTCCAATAACTTCCTCATCTCTTACTTACCAAAATCAGTTTTTTTAAAAAAAATGATTCTAAACAAATTGGATTCCTCATCATGTTTATGAATTAAAAGTCTGAATTTGCTTTTATACATGAAATAACAGCCAATGCTATGCGGATTGTAAAACATGCATATCACATCATCAGAAATTGGCAAGGAGATCCTTGCATGCCAAGCAGTTATAGGTGGGAAGGTCTGACTTGTAATTACCTTGACAACATTCCAAGTGATCCTTTCATTGTGAGTAAGTAGTATTTTGATCTTTTAAAATTTGTTAGACTTGATAACCTGACGAAATAATATTTTCATGCCAAATAGCCAACATTTTTGTTCAACACTTGTATATTTCGAAGTTCATGCTGTTTATTGATATTATGTCATTATGTCAATATTGTTCAAGCTGTAAAGGAGTTTATATATGTGTGTGTGTGTTGTGACTTTCAATATATCTGCGTCCTTACTTGTGCTTATTATAGTGAATTTGCCATTCTTGACAACATGTGAGCAGGAACATGAGCTCAAGCAAATTGACTGGAGAGATAAATTCTTCATTTTCTGATCTCATATCATTGGAGTCCCTGTAAGTATTTTAAGTAATGCCAACTTTGAATTCATTTTTAGTCACATTCTGGTGTGAAATGGGAAGGGGAGTGAGAGACGAGATAAAGAGAAAGGAGCTAATTAGGAATTGAAGAGGGAGAAAGAGAAGAGAAAAGAGAGAGGGGAGACCGGAAAAATAGAAATACTTTATTTTATTTACTCAAGGTTGAAGAGAAAGAATAGGTTATTTGTAGAGCCTAAAATAATAATTAAAAAAAATTAAAATTTAAAATCAATTCCTAATCTAATCTAAATGTAAAACAGGATGATAAGATTATCTAAATATACTATTTTATTGAACATAAATCAACAAAAATAATCATAAAAATAATAATACATAAATCCAATTAAATGCTAATTAGTGTAATGGATATTCCAAATTTCCTTATTTAAATAATAGATATTCTTAAATATTTAAAATTGCCCTATTTATATTCTATCCGTTATTCCATCACATTCATTATCCAAGCAATGCATAATAAATATCATGTAATAATTTCATCCGATTAACATGTATCATGTTGTAGGGACTTGTCCAACAATCAATTGATGGGAGAAATTCCTGAAGTTTTAGCAAAACTAACCAATTTGAAACTACTGTAAGTCGCAATGCTTTAGAATATATATAGAAATAATACTTTCTAGTTCCACAATTAATATTGTGAATTTTTTTCACGTGTGATGTATTAGCAGTAATTTGTCAGGGAACAATCAAACTGGTTCAATTCCAAAGGGTCTAAGGGAGAAGAACGGCACTTCGTTAATATTTAGGTTTGCTTATTAATAGCAACAATCTTAGTTCATTCCTCTCGCATCAGTTTCATTGTGCCTATTTGGGTTGGCGGTAGAAAACGGTGGCTTAAAAGCTATCTAACTTTTTAAAAGCCCGGTAGGAAAAAAGTCAAGTTGTAAATGGTGATTTGTGTTTGGATTGCCGGTCTAGCTTTTTGCGAAGTAGCTTTTTCTTAAGCGATGAGTGTTTGGATTATTATTTGAAAAGTCGGTTAAGATAGAAAATGACGAAAAGAGCATGAATCATATTAATATTATTTGTATGTATTGCAACAAATAAAGATAAACATTTATATTTATATTTAAAATTGAAAAAAAAAGGAAAAATAAATGTATTTATTATTGAAAAATATATTTAAATTTACATATATTAATTCAATATAAAGAATTTATATGGAAGGATTTAAATTTTGGAAGTATAATCCCAAATTATGTTTTTGGAAGAGAGAGAAAATAAATATAGAAATTGTTAAAAAGGAAAAAAAAGGAAAAGGAAAGAAAAGAATTTTTAAAAAAAAAAGGTGGCGGGGCCCACTCAAAAACCGAGAGGAACACCAGATTTATTGGTGTGGGCCCACGTCCATAATGAACAGCTCGAGACCTCTTGGAGCCGCAAAACGTAACGCCAAAAAAAAGTGGGGATTGGAGCTTCTATTAAGCTCGGTGGCGTTTGGGTTTTCCAAATAAGCTATTGGGTAATCCAAATAAGAACCATTGGGCTTTTTTCTCACTTGGTTCATTTGCTTAAAAGTCACCGAAATTTTTGTACATTAAAGCGATAAAAAAGCCAACCCAAACAAGCCCATTGTATCGCATAGAAAAGCACTTCTCTTCTGTTTTGATTGAGAATATTCAGTAGAATTTGTTCTATTTATCACGAGAATTGAGGAAAAAAGGATTGGAACTGTACCAGAAATAGTAGTAATAACAGTAGAAAGAGTAACTTGAATAGGTGAAATAAAATGGGAGTATGAGATTTCTTCTTATAAGACGAATCGAAAGAATGAAGTAACTGTGATTCTTATAACGTACTTATAAGAAATGTCTCATGTGGTTGTGATAAATGTATATAATTTAATAATTAATAAAAGAGCTAAATGACCATTGATAAATGACTTTTGGAAAGAGGTTTCTGACTATTTGATGGGAGCAGTCATATCCATAACATGTATATGTCTTTTGGATACATAAATTATATAAAGAATAGAAACTTATCTATGCACTCTCTAACCTTTAGAGCAAGGACGACGGGGGCTAGGGGTGGCCCCGCCCCCTAATTTTTTTTTTTAAATATACAACATGAAGCCGGTGAGTCACGTACATATAATCAAATATGGAGGGCGACTATTGAAATAAGATAGAGGTGGTGGGGCCTTTGCTACTTTGTTACAGGTTATCCTTTCCTTGTTTTCATATATGTTAAAAAATATATATAATAATAATAATAATAAAAAGGTTGGGCCGATAATTTTTAATTATCCCAACGCCATTTATTTGCATGTCAAACCCACCCTTCCCTTCCTTTTGACCTCAACATTTATTTGCATGTCGTCTACCAATTTTTTTTTTTTTTTCAATATGACAAATTTTAAGAATCAATAAAGTATTTAAAATCACTTTTTTTTAATTAAATTTTCTTTATGAAATTTATTATATATGATTTTATCTTTACAATGATATTACTTTTTTTCGATTAGAGAATATTTTAGGGTTAGGATTTTGGGCAATTTTGCGTTTTTGTTAAAAGATGGTTACGAGGATATAAATGATGACTAATAGTTAATTTCAATCGGCTTACTTTTGTTATTAATAATATTTTTAAAATCATATTGATCACGAAATAATTTAGGCTCGTTCTGTTGTAAGAACACAGATATATTGGACTTGACTAGGAGCCAAGCCTAGAGCCTACGTACCCTTTGAAGGGATCAAAGTCCACGTAGTTCGAACACACACAAAAGGGGGTGGGGTGTGTGCTCGTGTGTTGTATGTAAATAGTCTAGGTTAGAACCCGTGTACCTTAGGGTTTTACCTACGTATTTATAGAGTGTACCTTAGGTTGATGTGGCTTGGGCCCCGTGATCCATGGCCCCGATATCCTAACCGTTAGATAATCATTTAGATATACGGATCGTAGATAAGATTGGATCCTCCTTTATTATAGGTAGATCCCGATATGCGATATGTTCCTTGCCGAGCCATATATTGAATATGGGCCTTATCCAGTCCGTAACGCTTGCCCCCCAAAGCCGGTAGTTTAGGCTTCGAGCCGTCGGGATGTATCTTGCCCCTAGTCGGTTTTACTAGCCGAGCTATCTTTGTCGTGGGCCTTACATTCTTGAGTTGAATTACGTTGATCCGGCTATCAAGGCGGCTTTCCTCGAAGATCTGAGGTCTTGTCTCAAAGATCCTGAGTAGCGTCGTGATGGTTCGCCTGCATTTGAATCCAGGTGTTGATCTCGGCTATTGAAGTTGTCTTCTCCAAAGATCCGAGGTAATGTCTCAAGGATCTGGGATAATGTCGAGGCGGTTTGCCTGACTTCGAGGTCGGGATCTTTCTTCAGGTTGCTCGGGCTAGATTGTGAATCTTTACCCCCTTGCCTATCTACCGCGTAGTGTCGGGTTGTGTCATATTGACCTCGGTTACCGACATCGTTCGCTCAAACATCCGAGGTAAGGTCTCAAGGATCCGAGGTAATATCAAGGAGTTCGCTAGACTTCGAGGTCGAGATCCTTATGCATTCGCAATCGTTGCCAACTGACACCTGGCGGCTCGTATTCGTGCGGGGTTTCAACCACCACACCTAGTCACCCGCGGTTTCTGTGCGCATTTAATACATTTGTCGTGTCACGTGCATTGGCCCTGCCTTTTGGGTTTAGAGGTCCCTAGGCTGCCGAGGCTCCCTTTTTGTTTGACCCGGATTCTGTATCCGGATTGTTCCATCTTGATTTGCTTTTGTTCGAGTCTTTGACGAGTTCGGATATGCCTCGTTTAGGCGTGATCTATTCACCTTTCCCGATGTCTTTGTTTTAGGCGATAAGTTTACCTGCATTTGAAAATTCAAATAACCCCATGAGGGCTTCCGTTAGTTCTTCTCCCACTATTGACAACTGTATAGTAGTTGCCCCCAGCCTGGTAGTCACGGGCTCTGGGTTATCGAGGTGGATTTGTTATTGAACCCGAACATCGTATCCGAGTTGCTACAACTTGTTGGATTTTGATGAATGTTTCTATCCGAGTTTCAACGACATGCAGTCCGGGTTAATCTGCTTTGAAACTTCGTCTGTTTCTTTTCATGATCATCAGGATGTCTTCTTCCTTAACCATCCGGGTTTCCACGTTCGTTGTGCTACAATACCGGATTCCCCTAATCCGAATTATCTGAAGAGGAACGGACCAGGCTTCGGGTTTGTTTGTTGGTGCAATTGCTTATGTCGCCGATAGCTTTTCAGTGCCACCCTTGTCTTGTTGCCCCCCAGCCTGGCAGTTGAGGGCTCTGGGCTGCCGGGGTGCATTGACCATTTAACCTGGATCTCATGTCCGAGGTTAATCTTCATTCCTTCTAGCGAGGTGCCGCTCCTCCGAGTTGAGGGTCAGGGCTTTAGTTTTATTTTTCTTTAACTAGTCGGGTCGTCGTGCCCTTTTGGAGAAAGCACTTGGATGAGGCCGAGACCAAAATGATGGCCCGGAAGAGGAGCACGACGTCGCCATGGCCGGCGCAGGGAAAGCGACCGAGGAGCCGCTTCTCGTCAAAGAGGCAATTGAGATGACGACCTCGAGTGTATTCGTCCGCATAAGGCTCATGTTGAAAGCTTGGATGCTGTGAAGTCACTGCAGAAGCATCACGCTGATCTGTCCTCCGAGCTGGACTCGACCAAGGATGCTCTTCTGGCAGAGCATCAGGCCCATTTGGACACCACCAACTCGTTGAAAGAGACTACCTCCGACTGCTTCGACATGGCCTTAGAACAAATCAGGCACTTGAATCCAAACGTATCCCTGAACCTTGCCGAGTATGACTACCGGGCTTATGTGAAGGATGATGTCCTGGTTCTACCCCCTCCGACGCCCGATGGTGGGTCCATGTCTTTTGAGGAGGAGTACTGGAAGAGCAAGGCGATGATGAGGCCGGCAAGGAGCTCCGGAGGCCAGGCAGTCCAACAAGGTGGTGCCTTCTGGTGATACTGCTCCCCCAAGCTAGGAGTCAGAGTCCTATACCTTTTTTGCTTTTTCCTTGGGGCGTGTGCCCTTGGCAAGTTTGAATTTTCCTAGCATCTATGCGGTTGTAAGTTATGACAATCTCTGATTATATAACCAATTAATTGCCATACCATTTTTGAACTCTAACCGTAGTTAGAAATTCATCGACCGTAGTAGGTACAGGTCTTTTATACTCGACAAGAACTTAATTCTGGGAGTGATGGGTAGGGTTGTCTGTTTTAACCTCGTGGGATGTTAACTTAACCGCACTACCTCGTTCTGGCTTGACTAGTCGGAAAAGTTAATGGTAACCGAAATAAGGGCGAGGTAGTCACTTGTTCAACCGAGGTGTCCATTACCTCTAATCAAACATTTTGACCTGATCAGGATCAGAATGACAACTCGCTTTCTTAAATCGGGCGAGCGTTGACGCGTCAATTTCGCGAAGGCCACGTATGGCATTTTCGCTGAACTCTAACCAATGCACGTCGGAGTACAACGGCCGGGTGTCATACATCTAGATGGTTTCGTTTGTGACCATGGGTTTTGGGGACCACGGTGTCATGCGGGTTTAAGGACCTCGGCGTAATCATGGTTATTACCGGTAATGTAATGACCTCGGTGTATCTCTTTGACTATCGATAGTAAAACAGATGAATTTCCATTGAGGAATTCTTTATCCGGGGTCCTTTTAAGGAGCGTGCGCGGAGTCAATTGTACTTTACACGAAGCCGGATTTTAACGGAATTCAAAGTGTAACCGGGGTCCGCCTTTCTTTTGCTTCCCACACAACTATCCACGGAACTCGGATTTTAACTGGATTAAGTGTAACCGGGTCCGCGGTCTTCATCTGGAACTTGGATTTAATCGTATTCCTTTCTCACAAAACTTTACATGGAGCCTGGATTTTTACTGCGTCTAGCGTAACCTGGCTCCTTCTTCAAAAAATTTCTGAATTTGTTTATCTGAGATGGGTGTCGTAGCCCAAAATTTGATTATTCGAGATGGGTGTCGTAACCCTTTTTTCCATTATGGGTATCGTAACCCTTGATTCCTTGATTTTTTTTTACGCTTGATTTGTTTTTACGCGGAGCCCAAGTTTTAACCAGATTTGGTGTAACCGGCCCGCCTTCTAAAATTCACATGGAGCCCAGGCTTTAACCAGATTTGGTGTAACCGGGTTCGACTTCTTAAATTCACAGGGACCCCGGGTTTTAACCAGATTCGGTGTAACCGGGTCCTTCTTCAAAAATTATCATGGAGACCCTTTAGCAAGGACAGAAGTAGTAACTCTTGTACAAGAAAGCTTAACAGCTCCTTATTGCCAAAATTTATTTCAATTGGGAGACCAAAAGAATAATGATCAAAGTATAATATGATAGAAGTGCAAGAGAAATGGAACACCAAGCGAGTAGGTGTCAAGCAATTTTCTTGGTTGATTCCTCCATCGGTAGAGGGTAATTTAGCTACACATGGCCTTGAAGTATTAACAAAACCTTCACGTGGGAGACCACTTGATAAAAATTTGGGAAGATCCCGACTCAGTTGTAGCATCTTATCCATTCAGAATTGTTTGAATGGGAGAAAATTTATATTCCTCACACAATCATTCATCAAAGAATTATAGACAATGCTATAAATAAAAGATGAAAAGAGCAAAGCGCCCATGATTACAATGAGAACCGAGATGTCCACAATATTCTTCACCCATGATCAAGCACCCAATAGAATATAAACATTGCATTTTCAAGGGCTCATTTCACGTCAATCAGAATATTTCACAAAAATCCACTTCCTTTAGGAGTTTGAACTCAGGTCGTATGAATGATTCATGGGTGGTCTCCGCCATATCATGATTTTCTTTCACCAAGAAGGAAAAAGAAGCAACAAAAGCAAAGATTGTGGCTGAAGGAGGAAAAAGTAAAAGGTGGGATCCGTGCCTCTATTTATGTTTCAAAGAAAATAAGACAAATCCAAATCTGAAGGTAGCTGTAACAGATCTTCAAGGCTCGGTTGGGTAACCACAATACCATGCTCAAGCATATGTTTTAAATCCTCCACATATTGAAAATAAATCCAAAGGAAACCATTAAACAGTCGCATCACAGAAATCCTTCCCTGCAACTTATAGTGGCTTTGAATCTAACCTTGTAGTTTTCCAGGTTGAACAATATCCCAGAAAAATTCATGGCTTAGAAAGTAATTATGGCTTAAGCATTAGTCAAAAACTAGCAAGGCTATGAGAATAACTAGTTTTATGATACACAATGATAGTGGAAATTTAAGATAAGAGAGATAGACTTTCCTGATTATGCAGCATCTTCACATCCTGGTTACTGAGATGAAGTAAAATCCGTGGTTAATATAGAGTGATGCAAATTGGATGCATATTCACTTGCAATAATCATTGTTGAGCCCGCATATCTTGTGGAAGAGGTTGCACCATGCCACACCAAGTATTACATGGGATGAATCCAAAATAACACAGTTCAAGAAAGATACCATTGAGCCACGCCAAACTTCATCAAAGTCCAAAGAAGTGGGAATAGGGATTGAATTGATGGACATAAAATTTGACCAAGATGGGAAGCAAATATTTTATAATAAAGAAAGTTAAAGAAAGGGACCGTTGCTTATCTCATTCAACAAATCTGCAACAACACCGCAATATTCCGCAAGTTTTAAGCCTCCAAGATTGAGATTTGCAAGCCATGTCACAGACGACTACAGGTGCTTCAAGTCTTAAGGATATTACTGAGGACATGATCCAAAATATTGAAAGGCAATTGTCTCGATAATTGTCTCGATCAAATAATCCTCCTGCTGAGTAAAAATCTGAACTAACGCTGTAAAGCCAAGAAAAGATCGCAAAGTCTGTTTGCTCATAGAGATTAAAATGAGTCTGGTTGAAGGGGAAATTGGGTTCTTTTCACTAGATATAGAAAGACCATCTCACCCCCTCCATTCTGGGTTTTCAGGAGAAAACTGGAAGCCCCAGAATTGAAAATCAGAATTCAAATTTTGATATGGAAATCACCAGACGCCACTCAAAACTGATCTAGAACTGTCGGGTTTCATTTTCACAAGCTAAATGCATGTTGGCAATGCTCCATGAGTAATAACTCATGAATAAAATGAAGTAACCCTGAGCTTAAAAATTGGAGCCCACTGGGAGGCACACTCAGAGGTATTATATTCTTGTCACTGTAGCCATGCTCCCATTGAGAATGCCCAGAATTAATTTCAAGATTTCGCCAATAATCCAAGTTATTTCATCTTGGGACTTGATCACGCCTTTTATGGAGAAACGTGTGGATGAGAAAAGCTTCTTATAATGAAGGTGGCTTCATTAAATCACAACAATCTTCTATTTCCAAAGAAGGAAAATTAATGTTTTCCAAGATCAATCTAGTAGACTCCAGATCATGCTCTTCTTGATGATTGAAAATATTAGAAATATAATTCCTAGCCATTGTAGCTATTTCTTCGTGATTAAACATCCATGAACCTGCAGAATTTTGTTAAACAAGTAATTGCATTCCTGGTAGGTCTTTTGTTGACAAAGGAATGGAAATATTTGTTATTCTTTCACCATAGGCCTGCCACCTGATTTTTGTTCTTAAGGCCCAATAACTCATCACAATCATAGAGAAATTTTGATCATAGCTCTTCTAGAAGAGTCAATAATGCTTCCACAAAGCTTACAGAGACATTTTGTTGTTACCCATCTTTATTGTGAGATATTGGGCACTTCCATTTTCCTCATCCCATGAGGAAGAATTCGAAAATTTTGGAATATGTGTTTTCCCAAGGCAGAAAATTTCAACGGCCTTTCGCAACAAGTCAAAGATCCATTTTTGCTCTTCTTTTTCTCCCACCAAGCTAGAAAACACTTAGCAAAACTCCACAACGCAAATTTTCGTCTTTCTATGGTCATATCAGCATAAAGATGCTAACAAAAAATTCTCCCTGCATGTTGAGAAATTGCCAACACATTTTTTTTTCAGCAAATGATAAGTCAAGGAATACAACATAAAAATCCACTCCCATAGCGGCAAATGCAATAGCACTTAGTAAGGCGATTGCTGCCCTTTTTTCTGATTCTGATTTCAAATTGCAGCTTTTAATGATCAAGCAATGAATAGGGATTGCTCAAATAATTCACTTGCAGATTTGCTGGGCTTCCAAAATGTGTACTTAGAGTCATTGATTGCTCCTCAATTCACAGTTTGCTGTTTTCATAGCAAATAAATTGAATAAATCATCATCTAAGATCCGTGTTTGCCTTCCAGGAAATGGTGTATCTGTTTTAGATGTTCCAAGAAAGTCCATAACCATTCTTTGAGTTATAATGCAATATGCCATAATCCTCAATGCATATCTTTGTCTCGAATATACTTGTGAAGAATTATCCCGCAATTTGTAAGGCTACTATCAAATGATGATCCTTTTGAGTGAATACTCCACTCAAAACTTGAAATGTAGAATTAAACGCAGAATCAATTGCACCAAAATTAAACACCGACGGCTTGCGAATTAATTAAGTTTAATTGTATGGATAGGAAACTTGCACCGAATTAAACTTCCACAATTTAAAGTGAAGACTTTCCTTCATACTAGCCATGGGAACGTTGCAAATCATGATCAGATCAATTATAGAAATGATGATAACTGCAAATTTTAGAGAAGGATAAACTTTCAAACCCGGGATAAATGAAGGTAAGAGCACCAGAGCAGTAGCCAGATTCACAGTGCGCACTATTGAGAATTTCTTGATAATCAAAGCTGGAGTACAATTCCAGTATTCGCATTGGAACTAGATGTATTTGTTGCTCCAATCCTCAGCAAGCCCTTTCTGAAAATATGATCCAGATTCCTGGGCCAATATATTACTGGAATCTGATTGGCCGAAGTCGTTTGAGATTTGGGCCTTCATAGGTGAACCCACGTTTGAAGGCGTCAAGAAAGCAGCAAGCTTCGAAAACCGTCTAGCTTGGTTTTCCTGAGTCATTTTGGCATCATCAGTTTGCGCTTGAGCAAACACTACATTCCCTTCATCTTTAGAGTCTAAAACCTCGACTTGGATGCATTCTGCCGAGGAGACTACAAGAATTTCCATTGCTCCTGCAGTTCATTGCAATCTCGGCTATTGTGATGAGGTCGGCCTTATACTCGTATCTCGGACAGAATTGATAATTTCCTCATCTCAATCTCGGTGCATCTTCATCACCTCCGCGCATCATCATCACCTCGGTACATCATCTCATGTCGGCATAGTGGATCTAACTCTTTCGGAACTTGAAATTCGACCGAGGTGTTCAAGAACTGAAATCTTCGATGTGGAACACAGTAGTTGCAAAAGAGGATCTGTTCTACGAAACCAGAAACGCAAGACCAGAAATCAATGTCGGAAATTCAAAACAGACAATGCTCTGCCCAGATTGAATGAACTAAACGGGTCTTTTCGTCAGAATCCCACATTGCAATTATGGGAATGGCCAGACTCAATCGTCGATAAATAATGACTCCAAACTCGGTTCTGCGATGTGAATCAGAGGCATGCGAATCCTCAAAATCAGATGCAAATGAATAGAATTGGGCCAAAATCGAACGAGAAGTTCTTGCCACGATCGGAGTTGAAAAATCAGTAGTAATCGTTAATGGTGTCTCTGACTCATTCTAATAGGCAATAAAAGTGTTGTTTCTGATGTCAGTAGGTAAGTTATCGCCATCGAGAATAACTGCGCTTGATGTAGAGACCAAACACTCGTCGTGCTGAAAACCCACAAAAACCATCCAGGACTGAATCTCGTCGAGTCCATTGTTGACCACAATGAGAGTAGACTCGAACTGGTGAGGCTTCTTGGCAGAATCGGAGACGTTAATTGTCTTCCCCTGTTGTAAACGTAGGGCAAGAATATTCTGTTGCAGGAATCGATGAACGGAGCCAGAGAATCATTTGACGCCCTTTCTTGCTTCGAGTTCAAATCTGAATCAAAACAGAGTTGAAGTAGATGAAGTACATCATACGGGTTCTGCGACAAATGACATCGGCTTCTCTTGAGTCCTTGACCTCGGACTCTTTCCGACCTTCAGAAGGTGGAACCCGGTCGTCTTTGACTTCGGCTTCTCTCCGACCTTCAGAAGGTGGAACCCGGTCGTCCTTGACCTCGACTTTCTCCGACCTTCAGAATCTCAAGACATCTCGGCATCGTCACTGAGAAAAGTATCTCGGTTCAGTGATCTCGGCTCCAGGGTTCTACATGCCAGCTTCACGTTATCCCGGCCATGGTCACGCGGATTCAGACGGCTTTAACTCCAATCTCAGTGAGTTGATGGAAAGGACCCTGGCCATTGCTCGAAGACCGACTTTGATCCCAGCCAACACTTCTTGGCCACCTCGTGAAGAGTATACTAGCCACCGCATGACGAGTATGACTTCATCGATGAAAATCGTCCGACTTCTATCCCAGACTTCACTGATCTCCCTAGATAGTCGGCCTCTCACCCAATGCAATATATTCGGGCTTCCATATGTCATTAGCCGACATAGGTTGCCGAGATAATTGCTGTGAAACATGCATTTCCATAAAAAGCGTTGGCGGAGATCACCCGGAAACAGCTAACCGGTGGCGAAACAAGAATGCTAGGCTTTCTGACCGCTGCTTCTGGGAAACTGAGAAAGATTTAGTTATCTCGCTCCGTCACTATGCCGAGGTCAATTATCTCGGCTTCAATCTTTGCATGCCGCCGCTGTCGGTGAAGACTCTGGTGGCTTCTCTTTCTTGGATTCTGATCTACCTGTGGCGAAAACTCTCAGGTGAGCCACACGGTGATCATGCTCGCTTCGATTTTGCCATTTGGATCTCCTTCGAGAGACTATCAAAGTTCATAAAATTGACCTCCATATTGAAAATAAATCAAGAATCAAGAGAGAATTATTAAACTGCTACATCATAGAAACCCCTCCCTGCAACTTTTAGCAGATCAAATATTGCGGTTTCTAATAATGAGATTTGCAATATTGAGAAAGGAGAAGAATATTTCCTGATTGAGAAGCGTCCTTTGGGAACCACGATGGTCGAAGGGAGATAACGGATCCACTAATGTTGACCACTCGGCATCTTGGTGCAGGCTATCAAACTTATTAGAGAGAATGGTGGAGGAACAGGAACTTGGGGTGGTCCCTACTCTTCCATTCGCGTCACACATTCCATGCACGATTCATCACTGTCACTGCAATCTCGTCACAACGCTCGGATGCTTCTTCCCAATTTCGCTGTAATCATCATCATCCCGACACATCATTGTTTCGGAACTATCTCGGCACGTGGTGGTGATATTGCAAACATACGTGGGCTTTTGTACGTGTCTAGGACAACATCCAAGGCCTCTCCGCCTTCATCTTGGAACTCGGATGGAGTTAATTATTTCGACCCGGTTCAAAAAATTCAAGGCATCCCGGTATTGGATCCCCATGGTTGCTTTGGGTCTTTTGCGCGATGAATCTGGAACAGAACCCCGAGACCATTGTTGATTAAGCCCCTAGAAATCAAGGGTTTCATCGTATTTGCTCGATTAACTGAGAATTCACTGAAGATCAGGTATATTCTGCTTGACTAATTTGCTACAACTATCCTAGGTCGCGGGAATCAAATAAAAATTTACCGATTCCCCACGGACGGTGCCAATGTTCTGTTGTAAGAACACAGATATATTGGGCTTGACTAAGAGCCAAGCCTAAAGCCTACGTACCCTTTGAAGGGATCAAAGTCCACGTAGTTCGAACACACACAAAAGGGGGTGGGGTGTGTGCTCGTATTTGTATGTAAATAGTCTAGGTTAGAACCTGTGTACCTTAGGGTTTTACCTCTGTATTTATAGAGTGTACCTTAGGTTGATGTGGCTTGGGCCCTGTGATCCATGGCCCTGATATCCTAACTGTTAGATAATCATTTAGATATACCTGGATCGTAGATAAGATTGGATCCTCCTTTATTATAGGTAGATCCGATATGTGATATGTTCCTTGCTTGGGCCATATATTGAATATGGGCCTTATCCAGTCCGTAATGTGAGGGCTCTTTGTAGGTGATTATTATGGGGAAGAATGCTACCATTGATACTTATTTTAAGAGAAAGAATAGTAAGTCTTTGCCCTTGTCTACTTCTAATGTTGAATTGTCAAATACTGAAACTCTTTCTTCAGAGTCTCCTAGAATTGAAAATAAAGAGGTATCAATTATAGATAAGCTTAACAATATGAAAACACGAAAAGTAAGAGTCAAGTAAACTAATCTTAATTTTTGTAATAGATTTCTTTCAATTTTTTTTTTTTTTTTGTATATATTATGTACGTATCGTATTTTAAGTACTTTTATTTATGATGTATCATTTTTTTTATTTTCGCCCCGATCGGTAAAATTCCTGGGTCCGTCCATGCTTTAGAGACACCTCTAGTTTTCCATCAAGAAGAAAAAGCGTGTAATGAAGGATAAAGAGAATGATAAAGGTTTCAATTATCGCTGCAAGTCACATATTGTAAAGTATCAATTCTACAATTATGGATAAAGATTAGTATATCTTGACTTAAACATCTAGTGATGTGGAAATCATGAGTTCTTAAGATCTTTGTTCATGTTCTTTGTTCATGTTCTTATTATTTGATGTTTGAGCATGAAATTATAGAAAACTTACATGTGGTATCGAGCCTTGTTTAAGAATTCATGTTTCCATTATATGATTATAAATGGATTTTGATTTTGAAAAGTATGCATCCTAAGAGAATTATGAACCAAAGTTAGTTAGGGAAAGAACAGTTTTGGAAAATAAAATAAGTCTTGCCAACAAAGGTTTCGAGTTAATTAATCCATTCAACAAAATTGTAAAGGCTTCATATGCATATATTTCCCCGTTTGGTTTGGCATTTTTTTTGAGATCAATGCCCAAGTAAACCACTTCGACCGTGTTTTACGTTAGTAGTGCCATTTAAATTGCCAATAACTGGGTCTCCATCTTGGACCGTTTCATATCAAAATCTTTAAGTTTGAGTATTTTGATTTTTTGGGGGTTTGAGACTTTCAGTTTTCTTTTAAGAATTTTGAGATCTAAGAAAAAAATATGATGGTATATTCTTGAACTGTTGCTTATTGCCTTGTGAAATCATGGGAGAACAATATTAAAAGTATCAATTTCGGCCATCTTTGGTTTTGAAAATTGGGTCATAAGAAAATGATTTTATTAACCCAAAGTCGGTGTCATTGCAAAGATCTCAAGAAAACGAAGAGATAGACACCAACAACGTAAAAAACGACGTCGAAAATGCCGGTTACAAGGAAAGATTGGACCCGACCCTTCACTCCATTCGGGTCACAAAAAAACCCAGCTGGAGGTTGAAGAAGGGTTAAACGGCGTGTGATATGTATAGTGCTTCAACGCGACATGTTTTGGTGTTGCCTCTATCAACACGTCTTGTGATATGTATATATAGTGCTTCAACCATTAAAAGAAATGATTTTCATTTTTCTTAAAAAAAAAAAGACACACCTCGAGAAGCTGTCAAATGGAACGCACAATTTCATTTAAATAAAGGGTTAACACGTAAAAATGCACATATGCTTTGTCTTAATAAGCGCCCAACACCAAGTACTTTTTTAGGTGTAAAAGTACACATGTGGTTACAAATTAAGTGCAAAAATACCGTTTGACCATTAAATTTACTTTGACCGTTAAGTTTGACTTTCTTTGCTAATGGGATGATGATGTGGTTTTCAAATGTGTAAAAATACACATGTGGCTTGGCAAAAAAAACGCCGAACACCAAATCATTTTTTTAATTTAATAATTTAATTTTAATTAAAGAAAAATTATTATTTCTCTAGATATAATTTTTAGGAGGCCAAAATTTTTCTTGTGATTTATCATTTATAAACCCCAAAGAATTATGTGATTAGTAAGCATTAAATAGTTAATAAATTACCTTAATGAGCTGACCCTTTACAGCTTGAGGACCATTTCCCACAACTTTATCACAGAAGGCGATGCCCACAGCAGCCACTGTTAGCTCGCATGGACCCTTAGCTTCAGCTGCTGACATGGCTTCCGGCAGCGAGTGAAACACAACATTATCATCACTCTTGTGCTTAGCAGTGGTTCAAAAAAGAAGCGATGTAAAGAACAGTGTCTTGACCATGTAATTGGACATGTATTCTACCAGTAACGGGCTGCAAGCAATTTTAAATTGATTCTGAAACATACACCTCTAATTTGGCCACAAGCAATTATTCTAAAAATGAGTTACAGCTTGAACCCCTAATTTACCCCCAATTTAAAAGTTGTTAAGAATAATTACCTCAAGAACCTTCCTCCCTTGTTGCCTTTCCTCGCAACCCACCAAAGTTGAAGCGGTGAAGACCCTCCGGTCACCGTCGCGGGTCCACTCCCTCCATTGTGATTCTTAACGGAGTAACCAATCTTAGGCTGAAGCTCTCCCGCTTCACTTTCCTGAATGTAGCCTCATCAAGAACCAAGCTCATCTTCGAATATGTTTATCCCTCGAGTCACTACTAGAAAATACTAAAATAGCGACGGAAAAAAATCCGTCGCCATTTTATAACAATTTGTAACGAGAAAATGAAATGCATCGCAATTTGCAACGAGAAAAAATCCGATGCAAACTTTTGCAATCGAAAAGAAATTCCATCACAATTTGCAACGAGAAAAACAAATTCGTTGCAAACTTTTACAACGGAAAATAAATTCCGTTGCAATTTGCAACGAAAAACAAATTCATTGGAAAAGTTGAAATTTTATTGCAATTTGCAACGGGAAAAAATCCGTTTCAAACTTTTGCAACAAAAAAGAAAGTCTATCGCAATTTGCAACGGGAAAACAAATCCGTTGCAAAAGTTTGCAACGGAAAAGAAATTCTGTCACAATTTGCAACGAAAATTTTATTCCATTGCAAATTTTTTAATCTAATGTAACTAATAATCAAATGTTAAAGCTTTTATGGACCATTTGAGACTATCAATTTATTTAATATATATTTATTTTTTCCAAAAAAATATATTTGGTATAAAATGTACAATAAATTATGTAGTTCATTAACCATACATAATGTAACTAAATATTTTCTTAGATTCTACACATCATCCAAGCCACATGTAATCAATGTTACTATACATTAAAAGACCTATGATATATACTATAAGAGATCATGAGTCGGTAACAATATATAATACCTCTTATTACATTTATATATAGTTAATACATAAGTCAATTAATGTTTGTCTCTATTAATTCATTACTTCCTCTTTTTAACCATTATATATATTCATCGTCACTCAAACAAAATCTCTTATTTCCATTATAATGTTATTGCCTAATTTAGACTATCATAATTACTGACATATTTCACCAAACATTTATTGATGCAATTTAACTAGCCACCAGCCATATTGAAATGTAATACATTACATATAAATATAATGATTGCCAAAATGAGTAAAATACAACACTATCTCTAATTATTTATAATAATTGAACATGAATGTTGGTATTGTCCATTCAGACATAGAGAATCACTGCATTGGTGATATATGCACCCAAACCTCAAATTATCATCTTTTACCCGGAAGCCACGTCAGCAGCTGAAGCCAAGGCTCCATGCGAGCTAACAGTGGCTGCTTCAGGCATCGCCTTCTATGATAAAGTCGTGGGAAATGGTCCTCAAGCTGTAAAGGGTCAACTCATTAAGGTAATTTATTAACTATTTATGCTTACTAATCACATAATTTTTTTGGGGTTTATAAATGATGATCACAAGAAAAAAATTTGACCTCCAAAGAATTGTACCTAGAGAAATAATAATTTTCTTTAATTAAAATTAAATTATTAAATAAATAAAAAAGAACTTGGTGTTGGGTGCTCTTTTTACCAAACGACATGTTTATAAATTGCCGAACCATTTTCTTAATTTTACTTTTGGGCCAAATTTAAGTAAGAAAAAGGATGTTTCTTGGTTCTAATTTTAGGTCATCTCGTTTTATATATAACTAACTATTGTTAATTGTTTAGAAAAGGAACAAATTATTATTTTTTAAAGCCTCTATGTGTTCTAAAATTAAATTACTTAGATGTTGTGAATAAAAATTGTAAGAATGTTAAACATTTAAGTTTTGGGATTAAGTATATAGGATTTGTTAGTCACCAAAGTGGCCAAATCCTTATGAATTATTTTAATTCCAAATATTATGGTGATGTTTCAATTACCCATAACCTTGATGCTATGAAATTATGTTTATGTTGTGGTTGAATTGAAATTTTTATTATAGAGCGGTTATGGATCAACCCAAAGGTTAGTTATTTGTCTTTATAATAATTGAACATAAATGTTGATATTGTCCATATACTTGTAGTTTTATTTAGACATCCGAAGATGATAAATATTTCTAGTTGGGATATGCATCATTGTCAAATTATGTGAAATCTTTTATAGCATTATTATGGTTGAATGTTGTATATTAGGGGTCCCTTATGGTGAACATTAATATGCATTGAATGAATTATGTCTGAATTTGTGGAGCAGTTAGTATGTGGTATGTATGACTCGAAGCATTAATGTTAAGTTGTTGTTCCTTATGTTATTAAACTGATTAATACTAATGGAGAACAACAAATGAATGATCCCACTACTTATGATGAGATTATTGTTAATGAACCAAATGAACTCATTGTAGAAGAACCACAACAAATAGCATGAAAGAGATCACAAACGGAAAAAAGATAAGCTATTTCTAATGATTATGTGGTATATCTATAAGAGTCTAAATTTGGCTTAAGCATTTAGAATGATCCAGTTACTTTTTCACAAGCCATGAATAGTGAAAATAGCGACAAGTCGTTGGATATAATGAAAGATGAGTTGGAATCTATGAAACAGAATAATGTTTGGGACTAGGGGCGGATCCAAGAATTTATGGAAGGGGGGCACCGTTAGCGGAGAGATGCAGGGGTTCAGGGGCAACGCCCCCGAAATTTTTTTTTAGACAAAGCCTTAAATGTATTAAAAAATAAAAGAATATAACGGGAAAAGTAAAACTAAGTGTTGTTAAAAATAGCAAGGCTGGACACCATATATTTTAATAACAAAAGTATATTGCAATAAAAATAATTACAATGTCATTTTTCTAAGCCTTATTTTTTGGGATTCCATCATAATTGTCTTATTATCAATGTTATCAAATACATCTTTTTCAATATAAGACACTAAACAATCATTCAACTATTCATCAGAGGAAGAGAGAGTCTCATAGAGTCGCCAGAAATCTCCCTTTGAGGCTTTGAGGAAGTAAGAGATGAGGGGGAAAATAGAGAGGTTCACCACACCACACACACACACACACACAAAACCAGAAATTTAAGGGTGGGCACGTGCCCCCCAAATGCATTACACGGATCCGCCTATGTTTGGTACCTTGTTGAATTACCATAGGTAGAGCCGGGAAATCGGGCCGAGCCCGTCGGGCCAGCCCGTTTAAGCCCTGGCCCTGTAGGGCTCGGGCTTAAAAAATCAGTCAAAATTTTGAATTTGGCCCTGCAGGGCCGGCCCTGTAGGGCTCGAGGCCCTGTAGGGCCGGCCCTGCAGGGCTTCGGGCCGGCCCGTTAGGCCCGTTTCACTGTAGCATCTTTTTTTAAAAAAAAAAATTTAATTACTTGGCTTTTATCTATGTATTTTATATGTTATAGAGTTATTTATCCATCTAAGCACAACTACATAAATACATAATAACTATACTCCGAAGGTGACAATTGACAAAGATAGTTGTATGCTTCTTATATTTTATGAGTCATCTAATCTTGTTTAGTTCAATGCTTCTTATGTTTTATGTGAGTCAATTGTAGACAATGGTTTGTTTTTTGTTATGAATTAATGAATGTGTTTATTTGTTGGATGATTTGTATTGTTTAAATATTAATGTTGATAATATTTATTTGATAGATTAGAATTTTAATGGTTGCAATTTACTAATTATATTTCTCTAGAAAAAACCGGAAGAAAAATAGTTAAAATTTGGAATAGTAATTTTCAGGCCCTGTAGGGCCGGCCCTGGCCCTGGTACTATCGGGCCGAGCTTTGAAAAACAGACATTTTCGTTCTTCCAGGCCCTAGAGGGCCGGCCCTGATTCCCAGCTCTAACCATAGGGGTGTAAGAGAGTTTGTTGTAAGTGGGTCTTTATGACCAACGTGACTTTCATGGTAATTTGAAACGTTACAAGGCTAAACTAGTTGCAAAGAGATTTACTCAGAAAGATGGCATTGACTATAAAGAGACATTTTCAATAGTTTCTAAGAAGGATTCTCTAAGAATCATTACGACATTAGTGTCTCATTATGATTTAGAATTACACCAAATGGATGTGAAAAGCGCTTAGGAAAAGGAAAGGAGCACATGGTGTGAAAATTAGAGAAATCAATATACAGACTTAAACAAGCTTAAAGACAATGGTACTTTAGGTTTAATGATATTGTTGTTTCCTTTGGATTTAAAGAAAATACTGTTGATCGGTGTATATATCTGAAGGTCAGTGGGAGCAAGTTTATATTATTGATTCTATATATTGATGATATCTTGTTTGCAACTATTGATCTTGGTCATTTAAATGAGACCAAAAAGTTTTTCTCTAAACTTTGAAATGAAAGATGTGGATGAGGCAGCTTATGTGATTGAGATTGAAATATTCCGTGATAGAAGTGAGGACCCTACGGCATCTGTTAGCTTCCGTTCATTCATGAAGACTAAACATATTTCCCCTCCAAAAATTTCACAGATTCCCACCCTTTTGAGGGCTTTTTTTTTTTTTTTTTCAAGCTTCCCACTTTCCTTTTACTCAAAAATTACTTTAACATATTAGATTATCTTACTTATGAATCCTCTTCCTCCACATGCCACACTTCGCCCGTCGCTTCTTGGAGGGTAGACGCCCACTTTGGTCTTCTCCATTCAAGTCTTCAACGCCAAGGGTCTCACTGCCATGGGTCTTGCAGATCGTTTCATGGGTCCTTGTTCCACCGTCATTAGTCTTTAAGTGCGAGAAAGCCACACTCTTAATTAATTCTTTGGATTTCATTCTCCTTGACTTCATTCTCAATTTCTTCATCTCCGAGTTTATTTGCTTCAATTCAACTTCGGGTATCCGGCCTTTGTTCCGATCTCTCGTTGAGTTTCTCTTGTTTTCGATGCTTCAATTGGAACTTTCAAACCTCTTGATTCACCGAATCCTCCTTTAAAAGTTTGTTTAGTTTGAAGGGAGGGAAGGAGAAGGAGGAGAGAGAAATTTTTTCTCATCTTTACTAAATAACCTATGAAAATTTTTAATATTCTAAAAATACACTTTTAACAAAAAAGAATATTCTTTTCATTAATGACAATTTGGTCAATATCTCCAGGGATTCATCCTCTCTCATTCCATCCCCTCAAACCAAACAGATATGGCTTTGGTTCGCTACGGACCGCCGCCTTAAACCTTGTTTTGGCGTAGTTTCACATCCCTTTTTTATTTTTAAAAAAAAATTCAAACACTATTCGGGTAGTAAAAAGATAATTCAGAATACTGAATGGTACGAAAAAATTCTTCATGATCTTAAAAAATTATTTTAAGATCGTGAAAAAATATTTCAGGTATTGAAAAAAAAATTATTTGAGGTTACTAACTTGGTACTAAAAAGATACGGGATCTCGACGCTACTCAAAAAATAATTCATGACCTTAAAAAATTATTTTAGGATCTTGAAAAAATAATTTATGATCATAAAAAATATTTCAGCATACTAACATGTACGATACTTCAAAGTCTTGATTAGTATTGAAAAAATAATTCATGATCTTAAAAAATTATTTTATTATCTTGAAAAAAAATTTAGTAGCTTGATAAGACTTGAATTAATTTTTCAAGATCAAAAAATAATTGTTTAAGGATCATAAATTATTTTTAAGTATCTTAAAGTATCCTTTTAGTACCGGTTAGTACCCTCAAATATTTTTTCCAAGTATCTGAAATATTTTTCACGATCTTAAAATAATTTTTTAAGATCATGAAGAATTTTTAGTACTATTATTCCGATTTAATTATCCTTTTACCATCCGGCGGTCTTTCGATCTTATTTTTTATTTATTTATTTATTTTTTAAAAGGATGTGAAACCAAACACACCGCTTTTTCATTGTTCACGCTTTTTTTCTACGAGAAAATGAAGGTGGAGAACTCAAATGGAGAGATCTGTGTTGAAAACAATGGCTCAATCCTCGTCAAAGATCTCCGATGGTCTTAATCGCCAAATTCCGCCATGGAAATGAGGCCGATGCCGATAAAGATGGGGACGAGATATTCGTCCCTCCTCCGAACTTCGCAATGGTGGATAATGGCATTTTCGTGGCCGAGTTCCCGATTCCGCCAATTTCGGATTCTTAAAATCTCTTCCCTCCGCTCGGTTATGTGAGTTCAATTTCGCTTTCGTTTTGTTTGGTAACCGAAATTGCTTGTTCTTCATTTTGTTTTTTGGGTATTTGATTTTGATTGAGTTCTGATGTTTTTCAGATGTTTGTGCCTTGAAACATATCCGAAGCGACTTCCGAATTTTGAAGGCTAATGGAATAAGACTTTATCAATTTGGGTTTGATGCCTTCAAGTTTTGTATTGTTTCGGTCTTAATTGCCTCCACTCGACCTCTTTTGTTAATTATATTGTCGATTGTTAGTAATTATCGTGATTTGGTTGTTCCAAAGATGTTCGCATAATGCTTTTGAAATCATCCAACAAAGTGATAGGTGTAATACCTAGGATAATTATCTATCTGGAATACTATATTTTAGCAAATAATGCCTATTTGGAAATAGGTGAATATGTTATTTTAAAACCTTGTAGGATACTTATTCTATTGTCTAGGGAAATTTCTAATGAAATTAGAGGGATTAAAGTGTCAAAATCCCTAAATGCAATTATGGGCCATGAAATGCCCCGAAAATATTATGGTAAATCCCAAGAGGCAATAAAATATTTATTGAAAATTAGAAAGTATGTTGTCTCTAATTTTAGGAATTTTTGGGATTATTTCCCTTGAAAAATAATGAGGCAAAATTAAATATAATTTTGGGGAACATAAGTTGCCCCATGATTTTTAATATGATATGTGGGACATAAAATACCACTATCAAGTAAAATAGTTGTGAGATAATGATTAATCCTAATTAAGAAAATTATCAACAATTAGAAAGTGATTAGTTAAGTAATTAATGGCTAATTGTTTAAGCCCGAACAAGAGAATATTTAAGGTAGATTATGGAAAATCCTTTAATTAAGTGTTTATGGCTAATATTAGCATAAAGTGTGTTTGCTAATCAATTAGAAAAGATTAAGAAAAATTGGTGAGATTAAGAACATGAAAACCCTAAATCCTAAAAGATTGCTAATCATGGGATTAAGGCCCTAATTAAGCTTCTAGCTAATTTAGATAAATTAAAGAAAAAATAATAATAATAAAGGGAAGAGAAAAACCAAAATTTGAGTGTGAAAAGGGTTGTGGGTTTTTCAATGATAATATCATGATATTTTGTTAATTAAATAATAATATAATTAAGATATTTGTGGAAGAACCAGGTTGGATAAATGAGAACCGATAGAAATTAAATCATATCTAGAAAACCATGAACTAAGTTTCTTAGGTCAGGACATATTACAAACAAGTGAATTTTTGTCCGGAAGTTGGTGTTAGCGGAAGTCATTTCCGTACCGGCGGGCGAATAAGGGATCGATGAAAAGATATTTTGTAAACAAAGGGCAGATAAGAAAAGTGAGAACCAATGGAAAATAAATCATAACTTGAAATCCTTGAACTAAGTAGAAAACAACTGGACATATTATGAATCGGTGGATTTTTGTCCCGAAATTAGCATTACCCGAAGTAATTTAGAATCGACGGCGTACGTCGAAAATGTTCAACGTGACAACGGAATACCCTTAGAGGGATCAAAAATTTAGTTAACTCAGATATTTCCAAAGAGGAAGAATAGAACTTCAAGGTTGTGTTCCGGATTTTTGAGATTTTCTAAGATTACGCGATTAGAACAACGATCGGGATTTTATCGGGTAAATGCATAAAGTAAGGGGACATTTTTGTGGTGGAGAGAGGAGGAAAATGAGTGATGCTCATAAGGCCACATCTTCATCATCCTAGCCCTTGATGCAAAGGTTGATCCAAGGATGAGATCCTTTGGCTTTTGCTATAAATAGCCTTTCACATTTCTCTTCAAACTCACCAATTCACAAAGGAATCCTAGAGAGAGGTTAGAGAGAAGTGAGAGCAAGGAGGAGCGGGAGCTCGGAAAAAAAGTAGCAAAGTGTGGGTAAGTTCTTCTGGTCCCTAGTCTTAAGCTTTGGTAGTTCCCGGTAGTTATAGTAGAAGTGCTAGATTAATCTTTAATCTTCCAAGTTAGTTTAGATATCATGTTTTAGGGATAAATATGATATTTATTTCAAAAATATATTGGAGATGGAGATATGTCAAAATTTTGGAAGATTAGAGTTAAAGTAACGAAGTTCTGGCGAAATTCCGCCAATTAGGAGAGTTAGGGGCAAAATGGTAATTTGTACCTAAAATGCCTATTATGATGTTGGGCCTTGATAATATGATATTATCCTTATAGGATATCCGTAATCACGTACATTTGTTGTACCACCGTCGTACCGTCAAAAAGTACCGTTTTCCGTCAACGAAGGTACGTTCGCGTCTTCGTAACACTAACTCGATGTTTATTGTATGCGTACATGTGCTATGTGTATGGTATGTTTATGTGAGGTAGTTGATAGCTCGTGGTATGTACAATGTACCGTTATTATGCTTGTTGGGTGTTGGGATACGTTTGCTAGGTACGAAATGCTTGGTGCGAAATGCTAAGTGCGAAACGATTGCTAGGTGCGAAACGTATGCTAAGTGCGACATATCCGCCGGGGGCGTGTGTGCCGTTGGGATAAGCTTGTTTGTATGCTCATATATTGTCTATGTTGTATATATAAACATGAGGTTAATCAGTTACCCGAGGTTCAATGGGCATTGAACCTCGCCTCTTAACATAGCGTCAGGGTCAGGAGGACCGAGGATCAAGGAGAAAGGCAAGCGGCACGCATAGGGACTCAGCTGAAGACTTTCTTCTATTATTTACTTTGAAAACACTCGGTATAATGTACCGCTACTGTAATCAGCCAGACTTACGGTATTTTGAATATAAATATCAGTTACTCAATCGCTCCGATGCTCTACTCTGATGAAAAAAAAAATATACTGCTTTTGAAAACGGGATGTGACAATAGGAATAGTCTAGGCATGCATCGAAATGCTTTTCTCATAATTTGCCTTTTCACATGCAAAAGTTCTATGACATTTTAAATGTGAAATTGATTCATTTGAAAACCACTAATCAGTCTACATGGTAAGAATATTAGATTAACAAGGGAAAATTTATTGGATCAGTACAGTTTAATTTGGACATTAAGATTCATATGTCTATGTCAAAATTCAAACTCGATCAAGTCCTTTAAAAATTCTTTGGAATCTAGTTGGCTAACTAAACCAAGTAACTTCTTCCCACTGAAGCACAGTTTCTTTGTTTTTTGTTTTGTTTTTTTTTGTTTTTGTTTTTTGTTTTTTGTTTAACATTTGTAAGCTAACCATCAGTCATCTATACGAAAGTTAGATATATCAATGGATAACAAACTAAATGACAGCAGTTCTATCTTAAAATTCATCATTTCACTTACAGATTATTGATTATTTACTTTGTTATATTAGTTACCAGGTGTCAAAGTAGAAACAAATTAAGAAGACAATCTCATAGGATTCTATTATATTAAATTATTTTGCAATCAGATATGGCTCTTATATTAAATGCTTCTTATATGATATCCTTGAGCAGACGAATAAACCTAAGCAAATTACTTCTCCTACAGCTTAGGATTATATTGGTTGAAGAGGTGTGGATATAGCTATCTAGCCATTCTTTCTTTTTTTCTGGTCCAAGGTGTTTTTTACTTTTACCACACATGTTGTTCTTAATTCACTTTCGTGAGTTCCTTGATCTTCACATCCTTTGAAGAAATAAGGTAATAGGATCATCTTTATTACTATGATGAAACCTATCTTCAGTAACTGTGGCAGACTTTTGAGCTTGGCTATGATAATGAAGTGTACGCATCTATTTCCAGCACTCTGCCATCATTTTGTGATTTAACTTTCTTGCACTAGAATCTTGGAATTAGATTTACTCTACCATATTTGATGTCTCATGTCCGATTTCAACAAGTTCTCAATTGCTGTTACACACAGGGATAGGAAGAAATTGTCCTAGTTTCTAGATGATATTTGAGAGATGGGGAAATTGCTCATAGTCACTTCATTTGCATATTTAACTTTAAAGATTGGAAGGTATATTCTGAGGCATTTGTTGTCTAATATTCACACTATTTCATCCAATTAATCATCTGAGCCAGGAAATTTTTTTTGGGGGGGGGGGAGGGAGGATTTCAATAGCAATAAGGATTTCATGTTCTCTAGCTACTTTCCTTAACAAATTTTTATCCATTGTCATAACTTCACCTATGTTTCCTACTATCATAACTGAAAGTTTGCTGTCAACATTGTTTTGGGACGGTCGTTGAGGGGACCAAAATTATGCTGTTGTGATTAAATTTTTGTGGGGAGGGAGGATTTCAATAGCAATAAGGATTTCATGTTCTCTAGCTACTTTCCTTAACAAATTTTTATCCATTGTCATAACTTCACCTATGTTTCCTACTATCATAACTGAAAGTTTGCTGTCAACATTGTTTTGGGACGGTCGTTGAGGGGACCAAAATTATGCTGTTGTGATTAAATTTTTGTTTCTGTTGCACTTGTATAGCTATTGAATCTGATTGTAAATTGAAAAAGTACGGGTTTAAATTTGAGCTATTGGGAAAATTTGGTTCTGTTTTAAATTTCAAGTTGTGAATAGTTCTAAAAAACTTGTCACTTGTTAACATAATCAATTCCATACTGCTGAACTGTGATTTTTCTGTGAAATTGTTATTGCTATTTTCGAGTGAAAACTGAACTGGTTGTATTGTAAGGAATTGATGTTATCAGTTAGAACTTTGCAGCAAAAAAAAAAGAATTAATTGAAGAAACTGCATTTGAGTTGTTAAAAAGTTATGCGATTTTTTTGGCTTTCTTGATTTGCAGTGAGATTGGCGAAGCTAAAATCCAATAGGGTGTTTACTGCACCATGTGATACTTCAGTGTTGTATCCCACAAATGGGGGTAACATTCATGAGTTCACAGCCATAACTCCATCTGTTGTACTTGAGGTTCTTGGCCCTCTTTATTCTCCATAAGATGGCAGCAATTGCTCTTACGATAAGGATCACTCATATGCTGTTTTTCCCAGTAAGTTCATGTCACTTTTGTTATGGATAGTCACTAAGAAAGTCTTGTACATTCTTCAGTTTTGATTTTTGTTTAATTGGTGGTGTTAATGTTGCAGATGGAGATAGTGAAGTTGGGGAAGAGGACAATGATGAGTATGGATGGTTGGGAGAAATTGAGATGCTAGAGAACTCTCAAATAGAGGACATTGAGTATGGGGAAGAAGAAATTGAATTCTCCAACACGTTATCTAAAACAAACTGACACTTGTTAGCTGTTTCTTTACTAAATACCAACAAGGCCCTATAGAGATCTCATCACTAACCTTGTACCTTTTAGGGTTCATGTTCGAGAATATCCATATGTATTTGTATTATCTGATATTTTGTACTTTGTGGAATGTAAATATTTAATTTGTTCATTCTATAGTTACGTAATATATAACTTATTTATGATGTTCGTGCTTTTTAATTCATTTTGTTGGCAATATTGTTGTTTATATTTCGTTTTGTTTATGTATAATTTTTTAGAATTGCTACTGTATATATTTCTTCATATACACTTTTTTCAATACATTATTTAGTACTTTTTATTTCAAAATATATATTTTTCTTTATTTGAGTGGTTCTTTGTGGAAGAGCCATAATAATTATAATATTTTTTTCTTTATTTGAGTGGTTGTTGTGGAAAAGCTGATAATTATTTATGATTTTTTTTCTAATTCCTCGATTTGTGACATTTTTTTTTCATATTACGTCGCAAAACATAAAATCCGTTGCAAATTTTGTTTGCAATAAGGGTTTTTGCGACGGATTTTTTTTTTTTTTTTTTTTTTTTTTCCTGTTGCAAAACCTTTTTCTTGTTTTGGCGATAAATTTTACCCGTAGGAATAAATCTAGCATGAATCATCCCAGAAAGTTACACAATATCAAACTCCGAGAGGTGAAGTCAATTTGCCTCGTGTTTTATCAACAGATCAGACATCTTTTCCCCACTTTCTTGAGCACCACAAATACACTAAATTATAAGAGGCTGATGAAAATTCAAAGCTTGGCTTGTTTCTCAAAACTACGTACAAATCTCCATGACCACAAGGTTGCATGCATATATACAAATCTTTTTGTCACAGGTTTCTTTAGCCAGGCAGCCAAATATGGGTTATTCCATCATTTTCGTTGATCATGTCAAAGTAAAAGAGCTTGAGAGAGGTTAACAGTTCTTTTCTTTCTTTCTTTCTTTTCCCAGTTCTATATAATTAAACTTAAAACGATAAATTGCAGAACTTTCAAATAATTAGCATTATTTATTAAATAATTAGTAAATAAAGCAAATAAGAGATATAGAGGGAGAAAAAAGCACCCAAAAAAGTCCCAATTTTTTCTATTTCCCTTTTAATTTCTAAAATACTAAGTTTCTTTTTGTATTGTAAGAATAATAGTTGCACTGATCGATGCCTTTACCCTTTACACCAAGTCACTAACAACTTATCTAAGTTTTGGGGCCAAACAAAAGACCACGGCACTAGAGGCTTTGGTTCACACAATATGTCAAACAAACATTATGACCTGATCGTCCCATTCCACAGGATTTTAACGCACTACTACAAAATAGGGATACGAAGTTCTATTTTTTGTACTTTTGACGTCCTATTCTGCGGACGTATATCCGGGGGCGCATAGGGAATCGACATAAGGAGTCTAAGTTCGGAATTAGACTCCTTAAGTCATAACTTAAGGAGTCTAATTCCAGAACTTAGACTCCTTATATCGTCATAATTGCACTCTCAGATCTCAGTTAAGGAGTCTAATAGTCGGAATTAGACTCTTAAAGTAGACTTAAGGAGTCTAATTTCGTTACTTAGACTCCTTAAGTCTCGCTTTAGGAGTATAATTCTAGAACTTAGACTCATTAAGTGTTCTTTTAAAAAAAAAATAATAATAATTGCTTTGTATATTCACTATCCCACAAATTTCTTACAAATTGAAATGAAAATTACAGAGGAAGAATCAGAAAAATGAAATGAGCCTCAGATCTACAAATTGAAATGAAATTACAGAGGAATCGAAGAATAGGAAAAATCAAATCTACAAAAAAATATGTTCAAGCTACAAAGATGAGAACAAAGATGCGAAATCATATCTATAGAAAATCGGAACAATCGGTTGACGAGTTGGTGCGACGGCAGTGGATCTGGTGGAGAAAGGTGGTGTTGCGAACATACCTCTGTCAAGTCTCTTCCCCACGGTTGAAAAAGTCTGGATCAACTCACCATGTCCGTCGTCGCTTCATCGTCCGCGTCGCCTCCACTGTCCACTGTTCGCGTTGCCTTCACCGTCCATCGTCTATATATATGGAGCGCCTGAAACAAAAGCAAAAAATAAAAGAAGGGAAGTCACGGGTCTAGATATATGGAGCGCCTGAAACAAAAGCAAAATATAAAGAAGGGAAGTCACGGGTCTGGATATATGGAGCGCCCAAAAAAAAAAAAAAAAAAAAAAAAAAAAGTACAAATTTGAAATGTTTTTGGAGTCTAAGTTTCAAAATTAGACTCCAAAAGTGTTGTTTTTGGCGCCAGGACAAATTTTTGGCGCTAGGATCTACTTTTGGAGTCTAACTTATATACTTAGACTCCAAAGTCCCACTTTGGAGTCTAAGTTTTAAACTTAGACTCCAAAAGTGTCTCTCATGGGCCCCACCTACTGCACGACGTGACCACCTACTGCACGACATGACCCCCTGTTGCACGACATGACCTTATTTTCTCGCATTGCGAAATGATTTTTGGAGTCTAAGTTTTAAAATTAGACTCCAAAAGTCAAGCTTTTGAGTCTCGGTTTAAATCTTAGACTCAAAGTGGGACTTTTAGTCTAAACAAACTTAGACTCGAAAGTCAACTTTTATCCCATATAATTACAAAAATGCCACCGCCCTTATTTTTTACTTCTTTTTTTTTTAAAAAGACGTCTCAGACGCAAAAACCATTTTCTGTAGTAGTGATGTTATATCTTAACACGATACTCAAATTTATTCCACGTGCACAAGATCAAAGATTCGAAGTCATTTTCCGTCTAGATTATATGGACTAGAGTGAATAATCCAAGTCCGCTCGAAATACCAAGTGGACGGCGAATATTCAAGTTTGATGTATTCTCACTGGAAAATCGCAGAAAACTACAAATATCAAAATTGAAGAGGAAAGCTACGTACAGCAGTCAATTATGAAGGACCACTAAGGCACTGTTTGTGTTGACTGAACATAAAGGATTTCTTCATTTACTTAGACCAAATGAACCCGTGGGCCATGGCTACCATAATAACCATTACTATCACTAATATTTAATGCTGTATATTTAATTTTATGCCAGAAGCTATCAAATTAAAATCATAATTTTGATAGAAATAAATAATTATCCATTTCATGCCTAAATGATGATTTTAATTAGGGTTAAAGAGTAATTTGGCCAACAAACTATTATCTCGGGAGTTTAAGACAAATAACTTTTCAAAGTGGACCAAAAAATACTAAAAAAACTTTAAAAATGTGCAGTCAAGACAAATTATGGTTTTTGTGCTGATTTGTACATTTTTAGAAGTTTTTTTAGTATTTTTGATCCACTTAAAAGCTTATTTGTCTTTGACTCACGAGATAATAGTTTGTTGGCCAAATTACTCTTTAACCCTTTTAATTATAATGGTTTTCAGGTAAAAAAAAACAATGGTTTCAAATGTGAAACTAAACAAAATGCACACAATAACGACATAATTTCATACAAGTAAGTTCAAAATGATGAAATTCCCATGAGTCAATTCAATTATATTTGTCACCTTGGAAGAGTGGAAAAGTAAAAAACACAAAAAAGATATTATTTTATATAAAAAATATTTATAATTATTTTTCTGTTATTATTTAGAGTTGTTCTTAATAATTAGGACCAAGAAACCCCAATTAAAGCACTTTGACGTTACTATATTTAGAAGTTAAAAATTATTTAACGTTTTTTTTTTTAAAAAAATTTAGTTATTGAAGTTTCACTAGAAAAGTAGAAAACTATAAATAAACATTATTTATCATGTTTATAATAATATTTTAAATTAATTTTTTTGTATGAAGATACTTTTGCAATCAATATCGATGATATATAAGATTACATTGTAATTATTATTAAAAGGAATAACCATTCTTGAAGTACCCTCTAGTTTCCTTCAATTTTTAGTTTGGTTCATATGTGTTTTTCTCTCTTTAATCCTTTAATTTTAGTTTGATAGCATAATGAGATTTTGTAAAGGGATAACAGTATTAACAAAACAAAGTTACGTGGGTTAACAGTGCTCAAAGGGTAAAATTAAAATATGTAACAAGGAAAAAATGCATATATGTATCAAATTAAAAATTAAAGTAAACCATAACTACCTCAAGAATGGTTTTATAATATTAAAATAACTATGTATCCTTAACTATCATTAACTTTTTGTCACTCCTTCTAACATTTAAAAAAAAAAAAGTAATCAATCAGCAAGTCACTTCCAAATGCCGTAAGCTAAACGCCACTTTCTACTTACATAAACACACAACTCACATCCAACTTTACTTCTACGTTGAGACCTCAGCCTTGAGGCAAGTTCATATCTTTACTATTACTCTTTTATTTATGCATTCTTCTATTATAATAGTATATGAGCTAGAATTCATCAGATCGCATGGAGAGGACAGCACGGTGGATTTTATGCATTATTCTATTGAAGCATTAATTGCAGGAGAAAATTGACAATTATACCCTCTAAGTGACTTGCATATATTGTGAACCAAATAATTTTTCTAGAAGTGATTTATATTATGGACTAGATAGAGTATATGTTTTTCATATTTTATGATATGTTAGAGAGGAAGACAACTTTGCTCATCAACATTTTTTTTATTTAAATATAAGTAGGAGGTTGCATATTTTATTCCACTTTTAATCTTAATCTTGGACTATTAAAAAAAGAGTAGCAGAAGATTAAATTTTTGAGTCGTCAAGTCAATTTGTCTCGTGTTTTCATTTTCTTGAGCACGACAAACATGTTAAATTACAAGAGGCTGATGGTGATTCAACATTTTTTACCACATGCATATCATCTTTCACGAAGCCAGGCACCAAAATATGGGTTACTCGTTCTTTGATCATGTCAAAGTGAAAGAGCTAAACAGAGGTTAATATATACTCTAATCAATCTTTTTATAAACAACTTTTATCCTTATTACGCAAAAATGAAATGGTGATTAAGATTAGTTAAAAATAATAATAAATGTGCCAAATATACCCCTATTTTTTAAAAGAGCATAGGAGAGCGAATGAATAAAAAATATGAGATTAAGAGTATAAAATATGAGAATGAATGTGTAATAAATGAGTAAATGAAAGAGAATTAGTGGTGAGTGTGAGATAATTAATATAAAGATATGTATTTAATAGGGGTAGAAAAGGAAAAATAGTTTAAATTTTGAGACACGAAAAAAATTGCTTATAAAAAAAATCAACCTCAAGAGAGATAAATGTGCTTATAAAAAAGACTAGAGAGAGTAGTTCTTCTATCTCTCTCTCTTCATTTTTCCCTAATTCTATTAAATTAAAAAAATTATAAATTACACAAGTTTCGAATAATTAGTATTATTTTTCTCACAACTGTTTATCATACAAAAATATAACCTAGTCGTCCCATTCCATAGAATTTTCACATGAACTAAACTGAGCCAAGAGGAACCCGCGGAGGAAAATGTATATAAGTGAGCTTTACAACATATCTCAATTACTCCAAACACACTAACTCTTTGCAATATGTGAATCCTAGTTGAAAATCTAGTTGTCGGCAAAAACAGCTATAAAAAGAAAGAAAAATAAAATAAAATTAACGAAAGATCGAATAATAGAAAAGCTAGTTCAAATTAAAAATAATAATATTTTTTTTTTAAAAGTGGGAATTGTAGACTCTCACGAACGATTTTTTTTTTTTTTTTTAATGAAAATTTTGGTATTAATTTAAAATCATTCGTATTTTATTATATTTTCTTTTAATTTGTTGCATGACAAGAATAACAGAACTAGTTAACTGATGTCAATAAATATTAGCTTCCAAGTGTTCAAGACTTAAAAAGCTAAACTATTAAATTTGCACCTTAACGGCTTAACCCATTCAAATTTTAAGAGTAAATCTACAGCTGTCATGAGGAACCACAAGTCGTCTCTAGCCAATGACACTGTTTACTTCCGAGTTCCTGTCAATGAGTCGGGAGCAGATTTTCTCCTCTTCACTCTCCCTCAGAATCCCATCTGGACCGTCCAAATCGTGATCCAACGGTCCAGATATAAAAAAAAAAAAAAATTTGAAGTTTTGTCTTTTCGAAAAAGACAAAAGTAAAATTTTTTTTTTTTTTTTAGTCCTGACCGTTGGATCACGATTTGGATGGTCCTGGGGATGCGATTCTCGAGGATTCTGAGGGAGAGAGAAAAGGAGAGAATCCGGGTCCCAATGAGTCAACTAAACCTTTTAAAGGCTTTTTCTTTTTCTTTATATGTATATATATATATACGAAATTTTAGGAAAAGGGTTGAGTTCACTCACGATTCACTATGCGGGCGAAATCTCTCCTTCTAGGTGATACCGATGTTGGGCGAGGCGAACCGTCTATTACCCTTAGACATTAACCTAGGCACTTAGTGTAATACCTGGATAATTATCTATCTGGAATATTATATTTTAGGAAATAATACCTATTCGGAAATAGGTGAATATGTGGTTTTAAAACCTTGTATGATACTTATTCTATTGTCTAGGGAAATTTCTAATGAAATTAGAGGGATTAAAGTGTCAAAATCCCTAAATGCAATTATGAGCCATGAAATGCCTTGAAAATATTATGATAAATCCCAAGAGGCAATAAAATATTTATTGAAAATTAGAAAGTATGTTGTCTCTAATTTTAGGAATTTTTGGGATTATTTTCCTTGAAAAAAATAATGAAGCAAAATTAAATATAATTTTGGGGAGCATAAGTTTCCCCATGATTTTTAATATGATATGTGGGACATAAAATACCAATGTCAATGAAATAGTTGTGAGAAAATGATTAATCCTAATTAAGAAAATTATCAACAATTAGAAAGTGATTAGTTAAGTAATTAATGGCTAATAAAGGACTAAGATTAGCATATAAGTAGTTCTAATGATCATAATTAATCTTAGTACCAATCATATTTTAACAATTACACTTAACTACTTTATTAGGGATGCTAATTAAGATTAGATATGGAGGGCTAAGATTAAATTTAATAAAGCTAAATCCAAAGGCCTTAATTAAGCCTCATAAAGCCAAATCCTTATGAAATTGAATTGGCCAATGATAAATCAAGAAAATATTCTTAATCCTCATGAAATTAATTGGACCAATAAGAGATTAACACAAATTAAAGGGTTGGATTAAATCTAGTAAAGTTAAATCCTAAGGCTTTAATTTAATTTCATAAAGTGAAATCCTTGTGAAAATTTATCAACCAATGAGAGGACTTTCTTCTTGATTTTGTGATAAATAAAACACATATTGAATATATAAAAAAGATGAAGGGGAGGTGGTGAATGTATGTGTGTATACGTGTATGTGTGTGTGTAGGGAAATGGAGTGATTTTGTAATCTAGATATTATTAAAGCAAGCACATGCAAGCATTTAATTAGGGGACAAATTGGAAGATGATAGGATAATGCATTAATTGAAATGGAAGAGGATAAAGAGAGAGAAAAATTAAATTAAAGCAAATTTGATAATGGTTTGGAATCAAGAAATATCCGATGTACACAAGAAAAACTCGTAACAACAAATAAAGTGAGAATTTATACAAATTTAAATAGTTGTGAAGAAGTAGGAACCTTGGAGAAAATATAAGGACTTATCTTGAACCCACATAATTTAACCTCGAAAGTAAGCCTAGTAAAGGTTATTTTTGCAAACGTTGAAGAATAAGCTTAGTACAACCAGGGGAATCTCATTAGACCATAAACCGATATCCAACTACTAATCAAAAATCATACTCAAAATTTAAAAGTGTTGGTGATTGATCAAGCAACCAAAAATAGATTTCATTAAAGTAAACTAAAGCTTCTAGAGTAACTAAATCAATTTGCATCTAGTTACAAAAGGACATTTAGGAGCTAACTAGAATCACTAATGAGTCATCCCCAAAGTCTTCATGAATCAAAACTTAGAGGTTAAGTTTTCTAAACTTATTGGTTAAGTTAGGGTTTTCTAATCACATGAAGGGATGAGATCAACTCTTGTAAAGTAGATTGCATCCAATGGCTAGGGTGAGAGATGGGCAAATTAAATTCCATTTGTGTCCTAAATCTTCACCTATAAATAGGAGGCTTGGGTTCACTTCATTCTTCACACCAAACTCAACCAAATAGGTGAGTTTTAGAGAAGCAAGAGTAGAGAGAAAGAGAGTGGGGAGCATGAAGGAGGAGGAAGTTCTTCAAGGGTAAGTCTTCCTTGTTTTTGAGTTCTAGTTTTAAATTTATAATTAGTTTATGTTTGATCTTTAAATCTTCCAAGTAGTTTTGATTTCATGTTTTTATGGTTAAATATGTCTTAATTTCGAAAATATGATAGAGAATATGATAGAGCAAAATTCTTGGAAGTTGAAGATCAAAGTAGAGAAATTCGGCAAAATTTTCGGTGGAAATTCTAGGCAAACAGTGATAGAAATGCTAATATTTTATGTTGAAAATGAAGCCCATAAATCACGAAACTTTCCAGAAATAAATTAGATATGTAGGGCTTTCCAAATATATATAATATGTACCGTTTTGATTCCTGTACAAAGAAATACAATCAGTTGAAGTTAGGCTATTTTTCTGGACGAAATTCTGGGCAACGTTGTGAAAGATGAAAACTGGGAACTTTTCATAAATTCTTGGTATATAAAAGTATTTTTTTATTGAAAATTGACATCTTAAGGATTCCGGTAATTTTACGGATCCTCGTTTCGATTTTTCTAGAATTAATTATGATTTTCCAAAGTTGATACAAAATCTGCCCAGAAATTTCAGTATTGCGTTTTTAAATAAATGTAAGGGCAAAATTGTAAATAACAAATCCACCAAGGGTAGAGTGGTAAATAGAGGTGAAAATATCCCTTAGGATATTATTCTAAGTACTATGGTGATATGTTAGGATATCCGGGAAGTCCGGGGTCAAATCAAAGAGTCGGACATATTGCTAACTACACGGTGAAAGGTACGTTCGCGTACTGTAACACTAACTCTGATGCTTATTGTATGCTTATATGTGATAGACTATTTCATAGAGTCATGGACAGGACTTTGTCTTGGGTCATGCACCGTGTCTAAGACTCGTCTTAGTTCACCGTTTATACATTCAGCTTTGTTTATACGGTTACGTCTTGGTAATGCCGTTGAGTTTTCCTAGCGCCGAGGACACGAGGAGCTGTCGTGGCACCGGTTAGTGCAAACGTGGGTAACTTTACATGTCTTGTGTGCTATGTACTTGTTGATATGTTAATCTTGCATCTCGTATTGTGTGCTTATGTATTGATTGCTGTTTGTAATGTCATGAATATCTGTCATTCATATACCGTATTACTTGAGCATGAGGTTAACCGTTACCCGAGGTTCATTGGACATTGAACCTCAGCTCTTAACATAGCGTCAGGGTCAAGAGGACCGAGGATCGAGGAGAAAGGCAAGCGGCACGCATAGGGACTCAGCTGAAGACTTTCTTCTTTTATTATTTACTTTGAAAACACTCGGTATAACGTACCGCTCGTAATCGCCCGGACTTACGGCATTTTGAATATAAATATCAGTTACTCAGTCGCTCCGATGCTCTACTCTGATGAAAAAATATATATACTGCTTTTGAAAATGGGATGTTACACTTAGGAGATAGGATGACTCCCCTAGCGTCTTGACCAACTTCAGAATCGAACCCCCTCCCTTTGGTGAGAATGTCCGACCCCTTTACTAGTTGAACCCAAAGACCCGTAGGACAAGCCTACTTGAACAAAGCATAAAGTTAGCTACAGCAATTCTCATAAAGTTAGCCTTTTTTTTTAAAGAATTATTATGAGGTTTTAAGAAAGGGATTTAATTAGTTAATCATCAAAAAATCCCAATAACAAATGAGGAATATATAATGACAAGTACTAGTGTACAATAGTGAATAAAAGTTATTATTCATGGCCATACATAATAATTAAAGCAAGTCATGTACAATTACTATTTGCCATTATGTAGTGTTTTTTTTTGCTTGCCTTAGCTTTATGTAAGAAGTAATAAATTATCGAACCAAAATTATAGATTTGGATATTAGAAATAAAAATAATAATTATAAATTAAGGCTATATACACATTTTGAGATGTCTACTTTTCAATACAAAAGAATCACTTCAAAATATTATCATTTGCCCCTCAAAATTTAACAATTTTCACGGTACAACTGCTGGGAAGCCCAAAATATATTAAATAAAGTTATTTTCAACCCATCCACTCTTTAAATATACTTAGTTAAATATATGTAGGATCATCAAGCTTTTAAAACAAGTCTTAAACATGGGCGGGTGTTAAATACAAAAATAAAATGAGGGAACACAATTATGCAAATTACTGGGCACTAATTAATTATTTAGAAGTTATAAGTTATTTAACGTTTTTTCTTTTCGGAAAAATTGAGTTATTGAGGTTTCACTAGAAAAGTAGAAAACTATAAATAAACATTATTTATCAGGTAATTAACTAAGCGCTGTTATACGAATATTTTAAATTAAATTTTTTTTTTGTAAGAAAATAATTTTGCAATTTATATCTATAATTTAGAAGGGGATTACATTGTAATTGATTATTATTAAAATAACTATGTATCCTTACCATTATTCTTTAAATCGCATTCCTTCTAACTAAAACCGGCCCCCCCCCCCCGGCCCAAAAAAAAAAAAAAAAAAAAAAAAAAATCAGTTAGCAAGTCAATTCCAAATGCCGTAGGCTAAACGCCACTTCCTACTATACATAAACGCACAACTCACACCCCCACTTTATTTCTCATGCATCTTGGTTTGAATGTTGAATTTGAGACCTCAAGCTTCAGGCAAGTTCATATCTACTTTAATATTTCTCTTTAATTTATTTATGCATATTATTATATTATTATAACACAATAATATGAATTAGAGATATAGCGTCTTTATATATTTCAACAGATAATATGGACAGGACACAGTGGATTTTATCCTTTACCTTGATCCAACTTTTGCTCGTTAATCTTAGCGACGCAATGCTCAGTGGAAGGAAACACACCACCGCTAGCAACACTCATTCTGGCAAGTACCTTAAGTTTATGTATCAGCCAAAAGCTTAATTATAACTTGCCATAGCTTTATCAAACCTATGCTTCCCTTCAATATTATATTATAATATTCTGTTGTATGAAATTCTTTTGCACACTCAGATTTCATAAGCATTGATTGTGGAGCTAGCATCGAATACACTGACCCTCAAACTGGAATCTCATATCAGACAGACAAAGGTTTTGTAGACACAGGCTATAATGATATGGTGGCACCTAATGAAAGAAATAAAGTAGATTTTCATTATTTTGGGAGACAACTTCAGACACTAAGAAGATTCCCTGAAGGAAGAAGGAATTGCTACACCCTGAAACCAAGACAAGGCAAAAACCAAAATTACCTCATCCGAGCTTTCTTCTCATATGGAAATTATGACGAAAAAATCAAACTCCAAGTTTTGACTTGTACCTTGGCCCCAATCATTGGTCAAGTATTGAAGCAAACTCAGATGGTTATGTTTTTGATGAGGTTATCCATACTCCTACAAGTGAAACCATACACGTTTGCCTTGTAAAGTCAGGCAGAGGAATACCTTTCATTTCTACATTGGAACTACGACCTCTCAGCACTTTTATTTATAAAAATCCCTCCCCTTCTCAATCACTTTTGGACCTCTTTTCAAGAGTTGATGTTGGTAACATCACTAAAGCCAAGTTCACCAGGTGATTCTAATTTTTTATATTCTTTGTAGGATTTTGTGTTTTCGCATGTTCATTAATCTAGCTCTCGTCAATTTTTATGTTCTCTAGCTTCTTATGTTATTCATGCTTTCCTTTCATATGGAAGCAATTCTCATATTCGCTTTTTATTCACAAGTCAACAAAGTGAAGTTCACTTGAATCATCTTCTTTCTCTACGTCCATTACTTACAAAACTTAATATGCCGGCAATGGTTATCAACCTCTCAATTCAACCAATTCTCCGCTTGGAAGCCCTCCTCCTCCCTTCCCTCCTCTTCCTTTTTCTAACCATTAGATCGGTGTTTGTGAATGATTTAGATTTGACCTTTTATAAAGTTATTATTAAACGTTAAATTTAAAAAGAAAAATAATTAATTAAATACAAGTTGCTAAATTTATATAAGAATAATTCAATACTACAATGAAGAAATTAAAATAAATATTTTGTATAAAACTAAATATGAACCATTCAAATATTGATCTAGTGGTTAAAAAAGCAAAAGAGGGGAAGAGGATGAGAAGAAAAGAGGAGGGATTCCGAACTGGTTAATTCTCATATTCATTTATTTAATAATGCGAGAATATAGGTACATGGATGACATCTATGATCGTACGTGGCTTGTGGACAACATAACTTCTAAATTGCAAGATTGGCATGTGTTCAATAAACCTGCTGAAATTGATCTTGAAAGCACAAATGATTCTTATAGATTACCATCTGGAGTGCTACTATCTGCAGTCAAATCATCGAATCGCTCCTCTGCTTTGAACTTTGACTGTGGTTCTGTTTGGAGGACTCCATTTGAATATTCTTTCAGATATTACATCATTTTTCATTTCGCTGAAATTGAACAGCTTCCGTTTGGGCAGAAAAGGATAATAGATATTTCTGTTAACGATGAAAACATCCTCCCAAAGCCCATAACTCTTGAATACTTGAAGCCTCTAACATTTTCTGCTGTTACAAATCAAAGTTGTATTAGTTTCAGCATAAGAGCAACATCAGAATCTGCTGCTCCTCCAATCCCCAACGCACTTGAGATGTATCAAATAAGATCACCGCTAAATTTCCCAACAGACCAAAGAGATTGTACGCTTCTCTATTCCTCATTGGAATGTTTTTTACTCTCTCTCTCTCTCTCTCTCTCTCTCTCTATATATATATATATATATCTATCTTCTAATATCATCTCAGTGTGTGCACGTTTTGGCTTTGACTTCTTCTGAGAACATATGTTTATTATTTGTAATAATAGTGGATGCCATCTTGGACATCAAAATCGCATACAAAATCTCCAAATTGGATTGGCAAGGTGACCCATGTATGCCCAATTATGCATGGGAGGGACTTCTTTGCATTTCTGGCATCGATCAATCTTACGCAAGGATCACCTCATTGTGAGTATTTCACTCCTTCAATTAAATTCATAAGGTTTGATGTAACATCCCAATTTTCGGAAACGTTTTCAGAAATATTTGATCAGAGTAGAGCATCGGAAGTAAATAGTATTGAAAAGTAACTGATAAATATCCACTGTAATGTATGTGCTTTTAACAGCGTTACAATTTTTTCCAAATGTCGATATCGTAAAGTACATGTCAATAGGACTTTCTCCAAAGCCGGTTCCTACATCTCGCGCTTACCTTGTCTTCGATCCCGTTTACTCCGGATCCCGAAGCTATGGTAAGAGCCGAGGTTCAATACCCATTGAACCTCGTAACGGTTAACCTCATGTTCATGTACGTTATGTATGACAGCTTATCTCATGACATCACAGCTATATTCACATATATAAAAACAAGTAATAACAACACAGCCACCGCATATGAATGTTATTACAGTCTGCACTATTCACCAGTGCCACGGTGTACATCCGTGTCCTCAGCGCTAGGAAAACTCAACGGCGTTATCATGACTATAACCCGTATAAAGCTGTATGTGTATGAACAATTCTTTTTTTTTTTTTAAAAAACAGAGTCACAGTCTATGAACATATCTATCACATATAGGTATACAGTAAACATCAGAGTTAGTGTTACAAAGACGCGTCCGTACCTTCGTCGGTGTTGTCGGTACGTTGACGGTCGGGCGGTGATCACGCGTATCCTATAATGGTAATATCGTATTTATTAATTTACAAATAATATCCTATGGGATATCCTGGCCACTAATGACTATTTTGCCCTTGCAACACTTATTTTCCACTTTGTTTCCTCAAAATTCGTAGAACAACGCTGGTACAAATTTGGGCAGCATTTTGTCTAACTTTGAAAAATCATAATTAATTCTACAAACATCGAAACGAGGATCCGTAAAATTCCTTGGAATCCTTAGGATGTCTATTTTCAATTAAAAATAATCACTCTTGCCCAGATTACACGAATCACTCCCAGTTTTAAAGTTTTGAGCCTCTGCCCAGAAATTTTCCAGAAATTCGTAGCCCAACTTTGAGAAATTTTATCTCCTTGTACAGAACTCATTTTGACATGTTCTTGACATATTTAAAAAGCCCTATATGTCTAATTTAACCATGAAGTTTTTCATAATTTTGTAACTACATTTTTAACATAAAATATGGGCATTTCTATCACTGATTTCAGAGATTTCTACCCGATGAATTTTCGCCGAGCTTCGCTACTTTGCTCATAGTTTTCCAGAAATTTTGCTATACCAAGTGGCTCATCTAATTTTTGAAATATCACTATTTTTGACTATAAAAACATGATATTAAAATTACTCTAGCATATTTAAAATCAAAGCTACTTCTAACTATGAATTTAAGAACTAAAACTTAAAGAACTTAAAGTTAGAGCTAGAGAACTTACCAAGAACTTGCTCCTCCTTTCTTCAAGGCTCTCACTCACTCTCTTACTCTTAGAATCAGATTTCTTTGTGAATTGGTGAAGAATAATGAAGACCAAAGCCCCCTATTTATAGCAAAAGGCTTATGGATTTTATCCCTTGGATTATCTTTTCTCATCAATGGCTAAAATTAATTTGTGCTTCTATGAAGAGACAATTTGTAAGCAAATGCCTCCCATTGGTTAGAAACAATTATATTGGATTTAGCTAATTATCTTAATTTCCAAAATTAAATCCCACATGTGCTCTATTATAGTATATTTCACTTTAATGAAATCTATTTTTGGTTGCTTGATCAATCACTAATACTTTTAAATTCTGAGTATGCTTTTTAATTAGTAGTTGGATATCCAGATTTATGGTCTAATTAGATTCCCTGGTTGTACTAAGCTTATTCTTCAACGTTTGCAAAAATAGCCTTTACTAGGCTTACTTTCGAGGTTAAATTATGTGGGTTCAAGATAAGTCCTTATATTTTCTCCGGGGTTCCTACTTCTTCACAACTATTTGAATTTGTATAAATTCTCACTTTATTTGTTGTTTTGAGCTTTTACTGTGTACATCAAATATTTACTGAATTTCAAACCATTATCCAATTTACTCTAGGATTTCAAACTTTATCAAATTTGCTTTAGTTTTCTTTCTCTCTCTCTCTTTCTCTCTCTTGAATACTAGACACACACACACTCACAACTCTTTTCTATTATTGGTGGATCAATTGACTTTTTCTCTCTTATATACTAGACATACACACACTCACAACTCTTTTTTCTTATTGGTGGATCAATTGACTTTTCTCTCTCTTATATACTAGACACACACACACTCACAACTCTTTTTTCTTATTGGTGGATTTAATTTCACATGGATTATGCTTTATGAAATCCATTTTCAAGCCTTTAGATTAGCTTTATTAGATTTAATCTTAGCCTTCCATAACTAATCTTAATTAGCATCCCTAATAAAGTAGTTAAGTGTAATTGTCAAAATATAATTGGTTCTAAGATTAATTAGAAACCACTTCTATGCTAATCCTAGCCCTTCACTAGCCCTTGTTTCTTAATTAAGGTAATCCATCCTTAATTAGGCCTTTAACATATGCCACTAAACTAATTGTGAATGTTTATGAAAATAATTCAATTAACATAGATTGAATTATCCACTAATTGTTGGCAATTTTCTCTAATTGGTTTAATTATTTCCTCACAACTTTTTAGCTTTTCATGGCCATTTATGCACCATGTATTAATTTAATAATTATAGGGCAATTTATGATCCCTAAAATAAAATTGGAGAATTTGGTTTTTGATTACCTTAATTCTTAGAGAAAATTCCCTAAATTAACATAAATATGTTACTCAATTTTTGAGACCACATGTTCACCTATTTTTAATAGGCACTTTTTATCAAAATATAATATTTATGATAAACATGAATTTTAGGGTATTACATTTGATCTATGATCGTTTTCAAAAATATGTTGGTTATAAACATTCCAAAATTGGTATAAACTGTGTGATCCGTTTCACTTCTTGCTCCAAAAGTTTGATTAATGTATAAACTAGAATTGATTGGCAATTAATTTTAGGTTACTTTTGTTTTTTTCTCTTTTTTGATAAACGATACTATTTTCTATTGCAAAGTGCTAAATATTTTTTAAAACTCCTTACTCAATTATTTATGTTAATTTAAAATTAGTCAATGTACTTTATTGACTGAGCCAAATATTGACTAAGTAAGCATTATGCTTCCTCTTTTAATTTTACCCGACTATATATCCATTTGTTAGCTGTCGGACATAATAACAAGGCCTAATATTACATGTAAGTAAAAGCCCAACTCTTAACCAATGGGAGTTGAGTCTAGTGAAAGGGGCTAGTCGTTCACAACGTAAAAAACAAAGTTCAAATCCTTACTGGAAGAGGTGTCCGACTATGCCTTGAACAAAATTGTCTCCAATAGAATCATACATGTATTTATCAAAAAAAAAAAAAAGAAAGAAAAAGCCTAGCTCTTATCTCCTTCTTAACTTGGGTTACATAGCATTTATGTGTTTCATTTTGTGACCTATCTACTCTTAGATAGAATCTCTTATTCATATTAACCTTGGTAATAATTAATGTTCTCCCATATTTCCTACAATATTAGCTATGAAAGAAGCTGCATGTACTTGAGAAAATTGTATAGTCACCTACCTTAGTATATTTTGACCATATAATCTAATTATTCCGAGACTTGAGCACGAGCAACTTAAAAGGAGACATAGCTATTTCATTCTCACACCTTACGGAGTTAGAGTCCCTGTAAGTATATAGTGATGACTTAATTCGGACAACATTTTCGATCTAAGAATTTCATGATGTAAAATAATGTTGTTTTTGTTTTAGGGACTTGTCCAATAATCACTTATCAGGAACACTACCAGAATTTCTAGCTGAATTGCCAAAGTTGAGAGTTCTGTAAGTTTTGTATATGATTTGCGACTACTAATAGTCCACGCATACCATGATAACTTGTAGATCATCAACTAATTAATGAACATATTTCAACAATTTTTTTTTTTTTTTTTTTTACAGTAATTTGAGAGGCAACAAGCTTACAGTAATATTTAAATCTGCAGTATTTCATGTCCCTAAGATATCAATATGTCTCTAATTTTATGTACAACATAATGATCAATAGAAGAAAAGGGAAAACAAATTATTTGGAAGGTTGAGACATTATTTTTATTACCCTTATTAATATTTACTAGGGATTTTGCAGGGCATGAATCATCAAAATTGAGAAATCGAGCATTTTCCTACTCCAACGTTCTTGAGATCACTAATAACTTGCAAAACTTGATTGGAGAAGGAGGATTTGGGAAGGTTTATTTAGGAACTCTTAAGAATGATACTCAAGTTGCAGTAAAATTACTTTCTCAATCATCAGTGCAAGGTCATAGAGAATTTCGATCAGAGGTTAAGTCAAAATCCAAAACTTGAATTGATTTTGCTCATTATTAGAGACATATTTTGTTCAATATTTTTTCGTTCTCATGGAGGTGATAAAGTTACGTATGAATTATAGGTAGAACTTTTGATGGTTGTTCATCATAGAAATTTGGTTTCACTGGTGTGAGGGCATTGGTTTATGAGTACATGGCTAATGGTGACCTCCGCCAACATTTATCCGGTATATATGAAATCTCTTGCTTCAAATTAAAAGGCTAGATTAGACATTTTCTAGCCACAATATGGTTATTAATTCACTAAGAAACATTTGAAGGTATATGTAAAATAAATCTCATTATACTATTTATATATATATATATAGGTGACAATGGGGATGCTTTGAAATGGAAGAAGAGGCTTCAAATTGCACTAGGCGCAGCGTGTGGTAAACAAAACTATTCATATGCTAACCTTTTATGAGTTCTATGATTATATTGAATTTCAATTTGTATGGAAATGATATCATTTATTTTTTGTGGGAGTATAAACAAATTATACATAATATAATATAATTTGTTTGGTCATGCAATAATAAATGGAATTGCGAGTGGTTAGAATAGCATAATGGTTGTAAGCAAACAATAGTGCACGAGACTTGAAGACCACCAACATTTTGCTAGATGAAAATATGGAAGCTAAGATTGCTGACTTTGGGTTGTCCAGAGCTTTCGCAAATGATATTGATAGTCATGTCTCAACTCGTCCTGCTGGAACAGTTGGTTACCTTGATCCTGAGTAAGTGTAACACCCCGAATTTCATACTTCAAAATGTGTCGGTTGACATTTAGTTTTAGAAAACTTAACAGAGTTTGAGGTGCTACCACTCAAAGTAATGCGGAAACGGAGAGCATGCGCTAACGTTTGGACGATGAGTAACTGATACAAAAAGCCCAGGCATATGCTGATGCCCTGACATATGCTGATATATTTAAAATTTTCCGAAGGAATATTCATATGATACAACAATACAGAGCTTTGTATAATTACAAATCTTTATACAATCTTCAACCAAGCAGTAGCTAGACTTGGGGCAATGAACCTAACTCGCTTAATCAAACAATTTGGCCAGGCCGGTGTCTAGTGGAAGTCTCCCCGAATTCACGGCGACTCACTGACTGAACCACATAGACGAATCCTTTCTAGACACCAAATAGTTTGAAGTAACCTTATTAGATTCATGCTAGAAGGTAGGCTCTGTTAAACTTCTTCCGGCATTTGCTTTGACCGGTGCCTCTTCACGGCTTTGTTCATCAGTGCCTCTTCACGGCTCTATCTACCGGTGCCTTCTTTGTTCTAGGTTCCTTTCTTGAACTTTAGTCAAATCTGAGGTCCAATACCCATCGAACTTCAGGTAACAGTTAACCTCATATGAAAAGTATATACAGTATATATGACAGATATTCACAGTTTAGAAAACAACAATCAATCATGAATCAACCAATCATATCAAAGCCATACAAGACATATGAGACTTAAAGTTACTATACGCAAACGTACCTTTCATCGTGTAATGGCCGAACGTCCGGCCTTTTGATCCGACTCCGGACTTCAGGACATCCTATACGTTATCGTCGGATTATTATATGATTTTTGATAAATATCATATTGCTTAGAATAATATCCTAAGGGTTTAATTTACTTTTCTACCCTTGTTGGATTTATTATTACAACTTTGCCCTTACATTTTCTAAAAAAACGCTATGCTGAATTTCTGGGCAGAATTTTCGGTTAACTTCGTAAAATCATAATTAAATCTACACAACTCAAACGAGGATCCGTAAAATTCCCTGGAATCCTTAGGATGTATAGTTTCAATAAAAAATACTTTTATATACCCATAATTTATGAAAAATTCCCAGTTTTCATTTCTCTCAACTTTGCCCAGAATTTCGCCCAGCACAACGGCCTAACTTCAACTGATTGTATTTCTTTGTACAGGAATCAAAACGCTACATATTATATATATTCGGAAATCCCTACATATCTAATTTATTTCTGGAAATTTTCGTGATTTATGGGCTTCATTTTCAACATAAAATATTAGCATTTCTTTCGCTGTTTGCCCAAAAATTTTACCGAAAATTTCGTCAGAATTTCGCTACTTTGATCTTCAACTTCCAAGAATTTTGCTCTATCATATCCTCTATCATATTTTCAAAATAGAGATATTTTTACTCATAAAAACATGAAACCAAAACTATATTGGAAGATTCAAGATCAGACTAACATTTATTCTAAGAACTATAAGAACATAAAGCTTAAAACTCAAGAACTAGGGAACTTACCCTTGAAGAACTTCCTCCTCCTTCATGCTTCCCACTCTCTTTCTCTCTACTCTTGCTCTCTAAAACTCACCTATGTTGGTTGAGTTGGGTGTGAAGAATTGTGAAGAGGGAACACCTCTATTTATAGTAAAATTCCTACTTCTTTAACAAGCCTACTCTTCCCTCTTGGAAACACACACACCACACACCACACACACACACACCATACAAGGACCCAAAAACGTGGCCCCTCTTCCCTTCTTTCCTTTATCACTTTCTTATCTTCCAAAAATCCTATCCTCTTCCATGCCTTGTTGGCTCAATTGCTACCTAGTGTAAGAAGAGTTTTGGGGTTTGATTGTTATGATTCAATTAGTTACTCTAAGTATCCTTTGTAACTAGATGCCAAGTAATAGTTGGCTACCCACTAAGCAAGATACATTTAGGTGTTAATTCTAAGTATCTTCATTCCTAAGCTCAATATGTGTTCTTTGCCTTGGATTAATGTTTATATTCAACCAAGGATTAAAATCCCTCAATTGTCTTTGATAGTAATTGATTGATTATATAATTGATTTATGAATTTATGATGAGAATTAGTGTTTAATTAGGCAAATATTACTTTATCCTAATTAGCTTGAGATATTACCTATGGAACCCTTGATCCACAATGTGCCAACAAGGCTCTTTTTAATTTTAACCACTTCATTCTTGTTTACACATGTTTACACTACAAAAAAATTGACTTTCAGCGGCGACAGTCCAAAAGTCGCCACCAAAAGTGTTTCCGTGGCGACAAAAAGTTGCCGCCAAAGTCGTTGTCGATAAATGTCGGATACTTTTGGCGGCGACATTAAAATGTCGCCGCTGAAAGTTGACAATCGATGGCGACAAAAGTCGCAGACTAAAAAGTCTCAATTTTTTTTAAAAAAATCTTTCGGCGGCAACAAAAGTCGCCACCGAAAGTCTCAATTTTTTAAAAAAATCTTTCGCGGCGACAAAAGCCGCCATCGAAAGTCAATTTTTTTAAAAAAAAAAATTAAATGGCTATTTTTTTATATCAGGCGTTGGATGAGAAAATGAGTAACATGAACAGTCTATTGATTCAAACCTGCCCCAGATTATGCTTCTCGATTTCTGAGAGCTCAACTAGGCGTTCTGTAGCAATCTGCTCCACTTTAGAATGGCAAAGAGGCATGGAGAAACAAACATCCTAGTCAACAGGGATATGGCCAAATTTAAGTATAAACATGATCACTAATAAATATTGAGAGCACATTTCAATATCAGGTATCAGAATAAAAATAAGAGAATCTTTAATTACAAAAAATGCGTCTTTCGTTTCTAGCTCTTAGTCGATCCAAAGAGAAAGGGACGATACTTTAACCACCGGATGAGTAAGTTTAAAGTTTCGGGTTTGATCCCTAGTCCATACCCCTTAATTTTATCCCACTCCCCTTCCAGTTCAACGACCGCTATGTAACAAACATAAAACCTAATAGTCGGTTTTTCGAGATCTGCGTAAAAATATGCTATCAAAGGCAAATTACTCTTATCCTATGTACACAATACGGGAAATAATAAACTATGAAAGAACAAGCATACTGGACTGAGTGCATACTTAGTGAAAAGTGATACATAAGTACAAAGCACACATCAAAGTAAGGAATTTGTAAATACATTCTTACATGTTCTCTTAATAATGATCTTAAGCCTCTGGTTGACTGAGAGATATAAGCATTGCAAGAGGATATGGACTTATCGAGCCATGTTTGCCAAAGTGAACATCACCACAAACCGGGAAGTGCAAACTAGAAGATGGAGGAAACACAAGTAGATGAATACGGATGTGATTGTAGAAATAACATATATATGTAACATATCCAACCAAATTACTATGAAGAAATGGAAAAAGTACCATATTCGATACAATTTTGCATTTAAAAAGATCCTTAATCATCACTTAAAAGGTCCGATCGGCTAAGAGACAATAGGCACATGCTAATATATATTACGTTATGCAGCCGCAACTCTCATAGCTCCTTGTCACCTTATTGGCAATTTTCATGAGAAGGAATTAGGTTCTCTGTTCTCACCTTAAATGCCCGAAATAATAAAAAATACATGTTAGAGGCAAAACATATTGCCATTCATAATGCGATCTGCAAAATCCATATTATCAGAGTAAGCACATTGTAAATGTGATCTCTTGTAAAGTGTGTTCATGAGGTCTCAGGCTCCAAGTCCTGGCCTTAATCTTAGGCGTAGAGAAAATAAGTATGACCAAACAGCCAAAAGGAGAAGATACCCGATTATGACAACTTAGAAGAATTAGTACTTATTCCTTTTATTTTGATACAACAGCCACCCAATTGACGAAGATAGTCCTTACAACTCGAAGTAAAATCTCAAGATGCTTCTCAGTTCATTTACAAAAGTTAAATAGTTAACCTCGGTCTTGATCATCAAACTAACGGGCCAATTACAATTCATTTACTATATCAATCGCAACAAAATTAAACTTGAATTCAGTTTCTTTTATGCCAATATATAATTTTTTAACTCACTCATTTGTTAAACAAATGACAAGGCGGCTTACAAGTGAAGAACTTTGATCACTTAATTGTTAAGACAAAATTTAATCAGCAGGTGGTTTCAACACTCAAAATCGAAACGGAAAAAGAAAACATTCGAACCCATAAGTTCTAAAGCAAAAAGATGAAACCTAGACCACAAAACCTAAAATTAATCAAAACAAGTCACACGAAAAATAAGAAGCGAGAGATGTCAAAAAACAGTAATCCACACCTTGCGCAAAGGAGTGGCGAGCTCGCCACGGGTGAAATTGGCGGAAGCGTGGTGGTCAAAGGGATTCCATTACGGAACCGATATGTGAGCCACGTTCTTGAATGTACTCGGTGAATTGAACCCCGAATCAAGAAAATCAAGTATCACAAAACAAAATCACTCTAAAAACGACAAAACCCTAACATCAAACAAGAAGGGATGTTGGGACCTGTCCCCGGCCTCACCACTAGCAGCGATGAGCTTGTGAGAATCGAGGACCATGATCTTGTCCTCGTTGGACTTGTGGACTAAGATGCTGTGAACCGATGTATCCGCCACCACAATAGCGAAGCCATTCCCGACTACTCCGAATACGCACTCCATTCTCTTGATCTCGCCTTTGATTTCTTTCACTCCTTTTTCTTTTTATAGACTCTCGAGACGAGAGGGAAAGGGCGAGGTGGAGAGTGGGGTTGCCGGTTCACGCAAGGATTCGAGATCGAGGACTGAGGTCGAAGATGAACGAGCAGAGGTCGAGGTAGAGAGGGAAAGTGACTTAGGGTTTCTGAGATTTAAATCGGAGCAAGAAGAAAACTTACGGAGAACTGAGGTCGAGGTCGAGAGATGAGCGGCCGGAGGACTAAAGATTGGGGTCGAGAGACTAGAGGGAAAGTGACTTGTGAGCAGACGAGACATGGGCGACTGAGAGACGGAGGTCGAACTGATGAAGACGGAAGTCCCGAGTATTTGGTGGTTAGACGCTTTTTTAAAAAAAAAAAAAAAATTTACCAAGTAAGACTTTCGGTGGCGACACTAAGTCGCCACTAAAACACATTTTTGGCAGCGACATATGATAGTCGCTACTGAAAATATTAACTTTCAGCGGCGACATATTTTGTCGCCACTGAAAGGTAGACTTTCAGTGGCGACATCATAATGTCGCCGCTGATTGTACCACTTTCAGTGGCGACAAAATATGTCGCCGCTGAAAGTCAATACTTTCAGTGGCGACCCAATTGTCGCCGCTGAAAGTCTAACTTTCAGCGGCGACATTTAATGTCGCCGCCGAAAGTCGTCACTGAAAATCATTTTTTTGTAGTGTTAATAGGTAGTTATCTTAATTTCTTGAGCAATTCTCTCTTGCATTTGAAGAGTGAGAAATCGTGGCACTCCCTTGCTCCATGCACTCTTGATTGTTGTTTCCATGGTCTCACATATTCCACATCTTTAGCTCTTATTGGTTCATGAATTACCACTTGGATTTAGGCTTTAACTTATGTAATTAATTTAAACCTTTGGCTAATTATTTCTAACAAGGTGTTCTTAAATATTATTAGGTTTATTTGATTGGTTACAATATTAATCATAATCATTAGAAACTACCTATATGCTAATCTTAGTCCTTTATTAGCCATTGGTTCTTAATTAAGGTCATATATCCCTAATTATGCCTTTAACACATGTTATCAAATTGATTATGAAAGTTTATGAATTTAATTCAATTAGTGTAGATTTAATTATCTACTAATTGTTGGCAATTTTCTTTAATTGGATTAATTATTTTCTCACAAATTTTGGGTTACTTTGGTCATTTATGCACCATGCATTAATTTAATAATCATAGGGCAACTCATGGTCAATAAAATAAAATTGGATTTTTGCCTCTTTAAATTCCAAGGAAAATAAACAAATAAATTACTAAAATTAGAGACAACATACTTTCCTATTTTAATAGGCACTATTTATCAAAATATAATATTTATGATAAATATGAATTTTAGGATATTACTGTAAGTACTTTATTCGTATAGTGTATAGGGTTAATACCACTATTACTCCTTATAATTTATAATTTGATCGAATTTTGGTTTTGTTCCTTATACTTAAACTCAGTCTTTATAAAACTACAAAGACCAAACCCTAAATTTGATATATATATATATATATATATATATATATATATATGGGGTTATCGTTTGTCATGTCACTTGACATAAGGTTATGACAAGTCACCCCAAAACTACGTCGTTTTGGGGTTAGAGGAATTAATTCAAGTGACATGACAAACGATAAACCTTATATATATATATATATATATATATATGTATGTATGTATTCCTCAACTAAGAATCTCCACTAAATTAGTTTTAGGGAACAAGACATAAAAAAAACACTTGAACTTTAAAATCCCAAATCAGTGATTTTCTTCTAAAAAGAATTACCAATTGCTATACTCTTGTAGATAACAAGACTAATTTAGGATTTTGAAGTTCAAGTGGTATTTTCTTGTCTTTTTCCCTTAGTTTGAAGGTTTGCTTACAAGAAACTAATGCAATATAAAGAGCATTTGTAATAAACATATTATTTGGAATGGTAGACAAATCAAGCTCATTTTTTTTTATGTTAGATTGACTACCTCTAACTAAGGTTGAATATCTATTTCCATTTGGATGTCATAAAATTTTACAGGTTTCAAAGTTCTGGCAACCTTACAAAAGGAAGTGACATATATAGTTTTGGAATAATTATGCTAGAGCTCATCACTGGACAACCAGCAGCAAAAAGGCAACAAAACTATACCTTCAATCTCCTACTTTACTGGGCTACCCCTAAATTTAAAAACAAGGAAATCGAGTCCATAGTTGATCCAAGGTTACGAGGAAAATATAGTGTTGATTCGGTATGGAAGTTTCTAGAGATAGCCATGTCGTGCACTGCACCATCTGCAAGTGAAAGGCCCGATATAAGTCAAGTAGTTTATGAACTAAGGGGATGTTTGGCAATGGAGACAAGCTTGGAATTAGTGACCAGCAGCGATCTCCACCCCAATTCAAGCAGGTCCACAAATATGAGTGCTTCGCAATTTGATTCAGACTTCAGTGTTCTGTCTGGAAGATAGATACTTGTTTACTTGTTTCCTCGAATATGTGTGCTTAGCAATTTATGAATTATGAAAACTTGTACCATTAATTTGAGTACCTAATAATGGTGAGTGTGCGTTTGTGTAAATATAGATGACGGGAAATAAATAAGGCAAAATAGAGAAATCGACATAGTTAAAGTTATTTTGATTTGGTCCCCTAACCTCCGACTAGTCAGTCTCCTTAAAACTTTTAAGATATTTTCATACTATAATCAACCAAGTACAATTTCTATAGGTTTTACAATAAGCGCCCACCTACAATTCATTCGATCACTCAAGATTTTCACATAGCTCACCTAGAACAAATGAAAAGATAGAATCAATTGTTCGCTAAGGTCGGTCATAGTCAGTTAGTGAGGAGACAGACTTTGCTGTATCTCTTGGAGTCCTCTTCAAAATTGAAACCAAAGTTTGTAATGTAGTGTAACCTCAAGTCATTTCTTGAAGAGCCTTTTATTTTAATCTAAATGTCATGAATGCAATATAAACAAGGGATAAGAGTCTTAAATGTCATGGAAGTTTTTGCTCAGGAGCACTGGTAAGATGGAAGTTTTTTTGGGACAAAAAATGCCACGGAAGTTAACAAGACGTAGCAATTTTGCCCCGGAAGTATCATTTTTGCCACGGAAGTTTTTGCTGAGGAGCAATTTTACCCCGGAAGTTTACAAAACGTAGCAATTTTTCCCTTATGTCCCCAAATATTAAATTTGATTATTAAATCAGTCAAAGACCACACATGTCATGCCTTGAAAAGGTCGAACTTGGAGTCAGAGAAGGAGATCCTTCGGATGTTGAAATCAAGGCGGCCGAAATTTGTGAAGCCGAACCGGCCAAAGGGTGAAAGGTCGTCACAAAACGCAAATGAAACGCAAAACAAAAAATGAATTGTTCCAAAAATTGGTTCAAAAACAAATCAATAGTGATAATATTTACGTTTGTATAGACCGATCATTTGCTTAGATCATAAGTGATGCTTCCTTTGGGTTTTGTGACAATGTCGACCTTTCGGTCCCTTTGACCAGTTCGGCTTCACAAATTCTAGCCGCCTTTGAGCTCAACATCTCAAGGATCTTCTTCTCGGCTCCAAGTTTGACCTTTTCAAGGCATAACATGTGGTCTTTGACTCGATTTAATAGTCAAATTTAATATTTGGGGACGAAGGGCAAAATTGTAATTGCTCCTTAGTGAAAACTTCCGGGGCAAAATTGCTCCTCAGCGAAATTTTTAGTCCAAAAAAAACTTCCGTCTTACCAGTGCTCCTGAGTGCAAACTTCCATGGCATTTAAGACCCTTATAAACATAGAAAAAGATATTGTTTTCTTTTAAACTATCTAAATGCAAATAGAATTAAAAGGTCCTAAAGCTGCTTGTTTTTTGTCCATTTGGTTTATAAAGATGGAAATGAATAGTGTGAATGAATAAATGATGGAAATGAAGATGGAATGGAGTAAATAAGTCTCTAGCTAGTACAATTACTTAGGCTATCATTGCTTCAATCAAAAAATTTAGCTAGTTGATTTTGAACCTTTATCGTCGTAGCACGGTTGGCTAAGACGTCGACTTTCACCCCAAAAGGGAGGAGTTTCAATACCCGCTGGTTGATGTGAGGGCCTCATTAGTAGGTGATCTATAAGTACCTCTGTAAGCGCTAACTGAACCTGGAGGCATGCCCTGGTCTTGATGGGATACTGGTGTCTATCCCCACCTAGACTTTATCATATAAAAAATATAAAAAAAAAAAACAACACGTAAGAAAGATCACTCTCACACTCTCTACGAGATCACGCCATCAAACACGCAAGAGATCACGGTAGCGTTGTAGCTCTCTCGTCAGCATATGTTACGCGGCTATCAACTGTTCACGCAAGAACAGGAAAAACTAGCAGTGTCATGCTTCTCTAGACCCCCACCATGCATGTTGAACTCAATGCCATATACCTCGGTTATTTCCTCCTCGGGCCGTTTGCTTCTTTCTCGGATTGGATCCTTAATGTATTATATAAATGTTGTTCCTTGGCTTTTATTCATTCACATTGCCTCAACTAGAACTGAGTCCTAAAGTGTGACGAGATAAAGACGAGGAAGGGGAGAGAGAGATTCAAATTGAGATTTTTCTTGTTCATTCTTCCTCTGCATCCAATTCCAAAAAAGGGGTTGTGTGTCGGTGAGAATCAGAGTGTTTGAACGTGTGAGCAACCAAGGTAAGTCTTCGAGTTTTTCTCCTTCTAGTTTCCATGACAGATCAACACAAGTTTCAAGTATTAAGTTGTAGGAAACCTTGCTATCAAATCATAAGTATATCTGTGTATGTGTGTGAGCGTGTGTGTGTGTGTGTATCGCTACTCATGGAAAAGCAAAAGGCATATGATTGAACAGAAAACTCACTGTTATATATATATATACACACTACAAAAAAAAAACGGTTTTTGCGACGGAAAAAATCCATCGTAAAAACAGATTTTTCCGTCGCAAATTACGTTTGTGACGGATAAAATCCATCGCAAAAAACGAGTGGCAATTGCGACAGATTTCCAAATTTCCGTCGTAAATTTTGAAATTTGCGACGGATTTTAAAATTCGTCGCAAATTCCACGATTGGCGACGGATTTTAAATCCGTCGCAAAAATTTGCGACGGATTTCATTTCTGTCACTAATTTCGGAATTTGCGACGGAATTCATTTCTATTACAAAATTCAAAATTTGCAACGGTTTTCATTTCCGTCGCAAAATTTATTTTATTAAAAAATATAAAAAATTACGGAATTTGATTCTGTCGCAAAATTCCATTTATTGCCGGAATTCATTTTTCGTCGCAAATCTGAATTCCAAAAAAGAAAGTTATATAAATAAATACAAATAATTAACAAATTAAAAATATAAAAATTATAGGAAAAATTACAAAATAAGAAAATGTATATAAATAATACTAGATATTGTATTAAAAAAGTGTATGTAGAAATATGTACAATAGCAATCCTAAGAAATTATAAATAAACAAAACGAAATATAAACACAAATGTTGTCAACAAAATAAACTAAAAAGCACAAAAATCATAAATAAGTTATACACCAAGTAACTAAAAAGCACAAAAAAAGGACGACATCGTAGCACATCTAGATACATCAATGTATCGACCAAAGTTTGGTCACCCACTCCTCCAAAGAGCACATTCTCTATAGTGCAATGAAATGTGTTATCATTTACACGGTAAAGAATCTCGCATAGAAAGCCATTGATGATCCATCAACTTGAATGTCATGCAATAAAGAAGAAGAAAAAGCTGATTCATTTTCTATCAAGCAAAGATGAATGATTAGTTACTTCAAATGTTAGTTAATTAGATATATCATTTGAACAATACGACAAGCAATTTTGAATTAAAAATCCACATTAACACATACTTTTTGTGATTTCCACACATTATTGAAATTGTTAGCCTCAGAAGATTCATAGAACCCTAATTTCCTTCCAAAAGGAGAAACGAAACAGAATTAGAGAGTAAGAATACCTTCAAGAAACTTCAAGAACGTGACTCCCACGATTGTCCTTGGCTTGACTGCAAAAAGGCAATGCAAATAGTTTAGGGATAACATGATGATTGAATTCAATTCATTGAAGTACCATCAATTTAATTTCACTCAAACAAACAAAACTCAAATTGAAAATTCTATTTTCGGATAAGCAATAGGTTTCAAAGATCATAGCCACCCAGGCTAACTCAAGTGGGAAGAGTGGAGTAGGATGCAGATAGTGGTGGGGTCAAAACTTCGGACTCTCTAGATGTAACCCAAAAAAACAGGGCTCACCAGTTATATATACGATTATTGCGTGTTTGGATAACAATAAAAAAGAACTTTTGGAGTCAAAACCATGGTTTGGAAAAAAAATTACCAAAACACTTGAGAAAAAGGCAGAAGTATTTTTTTCTCTAAAACCATGGTTTGGGTTAAGTTACCCAAACACTGTTTGTTTTGCAGACCATGGCTTTGACAAATGCTTTTTGTATTATTGTCATAAACTTCTCCCTGATCCAAGCCAAAAAATTATATGGAAGAAAACAAACGCATCTTATTCTATAAATTTTTCAGGTTACTAATGAAAGCTAAGGATTTGAATCTTGCACGAGTAATTTAAAGTTGATGTACTCAGAAATTCACCCACAATTATCCATAAATCAGGGAAGTAAAGAGGGTGAAAAGGCACACCGAAGGCACTGGGGGAAGGTGACAGAAATTTTCTTGCCTCTTGATGTTTTCTTAAAGAGGCAAAAAGGAATTCCTAAGATGATGACCGAGGTGACTTAATCACACATCTTTTCTTGACAGTTGGTTTAATTCATTATAAGTATTGAACTGTTTATACAAATATTATGCTTCAGTAGCTAATTTACATGAGATATCATGTTATTAGTTAAAACTTAATCTCACACACACACACACCATCATAATATATATCATATTGGCAGCAACACCACTTTCTTCAGAACCTGAAGTAAAGAAACTAGAAACTACAATAACAAAAGTAAAAACCTGCTTCAAGATCAAGCATCTGAATAAGCATGAAAATTTGTGTTGAAAACTTTATTTAGAATACAATCAGAATAAACTAAAAGAAACTCTGAAACTGAAAGAAACTCCATATGCAACTCCTCAACCTTCAAAACAGCTTCAGGAGAACACAATTAACCAATAGATTAATATTTCTTCAAAAAATTACGCCCCACTATGCAGAAAATTTGTGTTGAAAACTTTATTTAGAATACAATCAAAATAAAATTACCAGATATCAAAGTCCTCATCAAAAAATCAGATTAATTTTATTTATTGTAGATATATAAATTACTCTTCCGGTAATCAGGATACCAGGAGAAAAGTATTATATAACACAATCAGCAGTATCTAAATTACATGCAAAGCAAAGTAGAGAACATTCATCACTCAATAATCAAAAGATTTTAGATGAATAGCCGTCATCACATCTTCAACAAGTATATGAGTAGCATATTATTAGTTAGATTTCAAACAGGGGCTTATATTTCTTTAAAAGGTGCAAATAGAATATTGTTTGTATACCTCCTCTTTATTTATTAGTGCATGACAAAGCTTCCTTTCAAGACCCCAATATTCTTTTCCTTGTCTAAGTTCTTACCTTATTCTTAACTCATCCACAAAAGAACACAGAAATAATAAGTTCAACCCTTATGATGCCCCTTGGATGGCATGATAGGAAGGCAGAAAGCATACCTCTGTGTCAAAAGGCCTTTGTGTTCAAGAACAGTCACAAGTGGTCTAAATGGATTCTTCAAGATGCAAGAAATCAACAATGGTGTATCTTTCTACATGCAAATAAATTTACAAAAGCTGGTTAGGTGATATTTGCTTCTCTTGGGCTTTGCTTCTTCCTCCAACATGATAGTAAAACTTGAATCGTATAAATTATTCATCAGGGACAGACAATTCATATGCATATATTTATTTTATACAATTAATATTTCCCAAAACCCTCACACTCATGCTTTTGATTTAACTTTTAACATGAACTTTTCATAGATTTCAAGCTTAACTTAACTTGTTCCTACACCACTGTTCCTTCGAAAACTTATTGAAAAACTTACATTCATTTAAATTCAATTCCTTCTTGCTGGCATTAAGCTGGCTGAGAAGAGCAAAAAGGGAGCAATATAAAAATTCAATCCCATTGCTCCTAAGACACTATATATACTCAACAGCTTCCAACATTTTAATTCATTAAATTAACTCTTTTGCTTTGTTCTTGTTTCATAACTTCAACTTATATTCTTGCTCACATTATCAATCGTGTGGCCAAGTTCTGCAATTTGGAAAACTTTCCCAGCTTTGGAATATGATCTCAGCCATCATATTTTCATATTTAATCATCATAAATTCCCTTGATAGTATCTCTATAGCAACTCTGAAAATTCCAGCCCCAATTACAAGACTTAAGCCTTCCTTGTAAAGTCCATATACTTAATTTAAACATCCATAACAATGATTCAGCATATAGAGACAAAAATCAGCAAGGGTTATATAGCTTTCAGCTTCAAACTCTTCAAGCCTCATGATTGTTAAACTTAAACAATCCACAGTATCCATATATCATACTAACAGACCCAAAATGTAACATCCCATTTTCAAAAGCAAGATATATATATATTTTTTTCATCAAGTAGAGCATCGAGCGATTGAGTAATCGATATTTATATTCAAAATGCCGTAAGTCGGGCGATTGACATGATGCGGTACGTTATACCGAGTGTTTTCAAAAGTAAATAACAAAAGAAGAAAGTCTTGGTACTGAGTCCATATGCGTGCCGCTTGCCTTTCTCCTCGATCCTCGGTCCCTCCCGACCCGACACTATGTTAAGAGCCGAGGTTCAATGCCCATTGAACCTCGTGTAACGATTAACCTCATGTTTATATATACAACATAGACAGTATATGAGCATACAAACAAGCTTATCCCAAGAGCACACACGCCCCCTAGCAGATATGTCACACTTAGCATACGTTTCGCACCTAGCAATCGTTTCGCACCTAGCATTTCGCACCAAGCATTTCGTACCTAGCAAACGTATCCCAACACCCAAAGAAGCATAATAACAAGATTACATTAAACATACCATAGAGCTATCAACTACCTCACATAAACATACCATACACATAACACATGTACGCATACAATAAACATCATAGTTAGTGTTACAGTACGCAAACGTACCTTCGTTGACGGAAAACGGTACTTTTTGACATCGGTACAACAATGGTACGTGATTACGATATCCTATAAGGATAATATCATATTATCAAGGCCCAACATCATAATAGGCATTTTAGGTACAAATTACCATTTTGCCCCTAACTCTCCTAATTGGCGGAATTCGCTTTAACTTCATTACTTTAACTCTAATCTTCCAAAATTTTGACATATCTCCATCTCCAATATATTTTTGAAATAAATATCATATTTATCCCTAAAACATGATATCTAAACTAACTTGGGAGATTAACGATTAATCTAGCATTTCTACTATAATTACCAAAGGAACTTACCCTAACTTGCTATTTTCTCCGACTCTTTCTTCTCTCTAAAACCTCTCTCTAAGTGGCTCTAGGAATTGTGAAGAATGAAGTGAAAGGGAAGGCCTATTTATAGGCAAAAAGTATGACACTATTCATACTTTTTCGGATCGGATTTGGTCGTCGGATCTTGACTTTACACATGGCTTCATCTCCACCATCCAATCCACCTCCTTACCTCATTCTTCAAGACCATGAAGTCATCAAGATGATGTCACTTCCTTACTTTATGCATTTACTCGATAAAATCCCCCCGATCGGTGTTCTAATCGCGTAATCTTAGAAAATCTCAAAAATCCGAACACACCTTGAAGTTCTATTCTTCCTCTTTGGAAATATCTCGAGTTAACTAACTTTTTGATCCCATTAAGGGTATTCCGTTTAATCATTGAACATTTTCGCATGTGAGACGTTTGCCATTCTGTAAATTACTTCGGGTAATGCTAATTTCGAGACAAAAATCCACTGATTCATAATATGTCCAGTTGTTTTCTACTTAGTTCAAGGATTTCAAGTTATGATTTATTTTCCATTGGTTCTCACTTTTCTTATCCGCCCTTTGTTTACAAAATATCTTTTCATCTGATCCCTTATTCGTCTCACGGTTACGGAAATGACTTCCGCTAACACCAACTTCCTCGGACAAAAATTCACTTGTTTGTAATATGTCCCGACCTAAGAAACTTCGTTCATGGTTTTTTAGATAGGATTTAATTTCTATCGGTTCTCATTTATCCAACTGGTTCTTCCACAAATATCTTAATTATATTATTATTTAATTAACAAAATATCATGATATTATTTTTGAAAAACCCACAACCCTTTTCACACTCAAATTTCGGTTTTCTCTTCCCTTTATTATTATTATTATTTTTAATTTATCTAAATTAGCTATAAGCTTAATTAGAGCCTTGATCCCATGATTAGCAATCTTTTAGGATTTAGGGTTTTCATGTTCTTAATCTCACCAATTTTTCTTAATCTTTTCTAATTGATTAGCAAGCACACTTTATGCTAATATTAGCCATAAACACTTAATTAAAGGATTTTCCATAATCTACCTTAAATATTCTCTTGTTGAGCTTAAACAATTAGCCATTAATTACTTAACTAATCACTTTCTAATTGTTGATAATTTTCTTAATTAGGATTAATCATTTTCTCACAACTATTTCATTGACATTGGTATTTTATGTCCCACATATCATATTAAAAATCATGGGGTAACTTATGCTCCCCAAAATTATATTTAATTTTGCCTCATTATTTTTCAAGGGAAATAATCCCAAAAATTCCTAAAATTAGACACAACATACTTTCTAATTTTCAATAAATATTTTATTGCCTCTTGGGATTTATCATAATATTTTCGGCATTTCATGACCCATAATTGCATTTAGGGATTTTGACACTTTAATCCCTCTAATTTCATTAGAAATTTCCTAGACAATAGAATAAGTATCCTACAAGGTTTTAAAACCACATATTCACCTATTTCCAAATAGGTATTATTTGCTAAAATATAATATTCCAAATAGATAATTATCCGGGTATTACACAAAATGTCATTATTCTATTTGTGAAGAAAGTTTCAATCCCATCATGCACATTGACAAAGAAAATATAAACTTGTGTTGGGCTCAAAAGTGGATCGTCTTTGTGAGATTATATTGAAGCATTTTCAACTTGTTATGAGTAAAGGTGTTCAAGATACCCGGAATCCGGTCATACCCGGTCCGGTCCGGTCATACCCCATCCAGCCTGAAAAAGAAGTGCAAAAGCCCGATCAATTTCGGACAAGACCGGGTTAGACCCGAGGACCGGGTAGGACCGGGTTCCGGGTAAGGGTAGACGACCAATTAGCCCGGTCCTACCCGGTTAAAATTATATATATTATTATAATATATATTTCAATCTTCAATAAAAAAAAAAAAAAAAAAAAAAAAATTCCTAATCCTTCCACGTGATACCCTTCCTGTCTCCCACTAACACTCTTAATTATTATATTCTTTCACTTTTTGACTTTTCCTACTTTTCTTCATTCTTCATTTCACCAATCTCACTGAGTCGCTGTCTTTTTGTGGCAAAAATCTCTCCCTCTCCTGATTCGGCATGTCGCTCTCCTCTCACCATCATCTCCCACTCTCCTTCTCAACCAGTTGCATCGCCTGCACCACCTCATCGTCGCTTGAAGATCTGGGTTATTGTTACGGCAGCCTATGCCTACTCATCGACAACGGCCTCTTCCCTCCAGATCTGGGTTTCATCGACAGCGATGGCGACCTCCACTCTAGATCTGGGTTGCCATCGTCCTCCATTTTCATCGGTTTTATTTCCTTGTTTTCATCTTCTGAATTCTTTTCCCTACTGATCGTTATTATTCTGTTTCTGGAATTTTTTTCGTTTTGGATTTTCGTTTCCATCTACTGGATCTTGGATTCTGGAATTTTTTTATGTTCTTGATTTTTTTTATGTCATGGGTTACTGGACCACTAACCTGGTCCTGTCTGGTCCAGTCTTCCTAGCCCGGGAAAGACCGGGTTTTTCACCGGGTAGGACCGGGCTTCGGGTTCGCATGGCCAGCCCGACCACCCTACCGGACCAGACCACGGGTTAATGGCCTGCCCGGTCTAGTCCGGTATATGTACAGCCCTAGTTATGAGTATACTTAATAATTAACAAGATAAGTATTTAACGTAGCCCATACTTTGCAAATTTTACACTATATTGATTATTCCTCAGATCGTTATACTTATAATACATCTCTGGAAAGAAGCTGGGGCTAACCCACATGCATGTTCTTCGAGAACTTGATATGCAGCCACGTAAGGTAGATGGCTACTAAAAATTTAACCTGATAACTAGTATTTAAATTGGACATAGAGGATAAAATTCATCACCAACATTCTAACTACCAATAATGGTATTAACCCAAGAATTAACCATAAAGGACTTGTTTTAATTCATTTTTCTGAGCTTATGAAATAATATGGTGTTACTGGTTATTCATGGCTCGTTAGACATAGACATTCAAAGTGATTGTCAATTAATTACCGATTTCTTTTGGCAAACTTCTTTAGCTTTTTCAACAAGTTTGGAGGCCCTCTTTTTCAAATCCGCATCAACAATGAGCAAAACTTTAGAAAATCCTGCCAACAATATTTGCAATTCACAGTTTTCTCAGAAAATCAAAATAAAAAAAAGAACGAAAAGGAAAAGTAGAATCGACGGAAAAATTACAGTACCAGGGCCGGCGATTCCGAGGGTGGAGGTTTGGCATGAACAGGAACAAGCTTAAACAGAGGATTAAATATGGGCGTGAAGAAATGATCCAGAGTCCATTTGAAAGCTTAAACAAAGGTTTTGGATTTCGGCATTTGGGCTCGGCGGAGACGGAGGCACAGCGCAATATGAGGGAAATGGAAGAGATTTCTATTGGCAAGGAGACGGAGGGTGAGAGACGGAGGAGACGGAGGCACGGCGGAGACAGAGGAGACAGAGACGCGGTGCAATGTTAGGGATGTGGAAAGGGATTTCAATCGGGCGAAGCAGCAGGCGAAGTTGAAAAGGTGAGAGAGAGCAGGCGGATTTCTAATGGGCTAAATGCCCCAATTTTAGAAAAAAAAAAAAAAAAAAAAAGAAGGCGACTGAAAATTTGCAAAGGAGGGAATAAAAATTTTGGAGGGAGAAGTAAGAGGATCTTGGAGATTTATTTTTCTTCTCATCTATTCAAATCAATTTGAATTTTTTTATATATGGATAATAAACAAAGCAAGAAAAAATCAAGGGAAAATTCCATATAAAAATTCAAAGGAATTTTTTAATGTTCTAAAAGGAATCTTTTCAATGTTCTAAAAGGGTCCTCAAGAATAATTCAAAAAAGTAGAAGAAGAAGAAGCAGTATAACACATGTCATGACAATATCATTGATATCAATTAATTGATATTATTGAGACAAAATAAAAATAAATAAATGAGAGGAGAGGAGAGGCATCAAAGTCATTTTACCCATATTTTGAAATCTTAAATTGGGTTAATAACTCAAAGTCATTTTTTCTATAAATTAAGAAAAGAATAAAATTTATAAGCCACATTTGAGCTCTAAGTGATCCAAAGATTTAGATCCAAGAATTTGGTTGTTGATGGAGTTTAGTTTAATGACCGTCATCTATACAGTAAACCCCACCTAATAATAAAGTAAGGCTTGTTGATGTTGTTGCTGTTATGATTTGCCCTAGGTGATATTGATTTAGCTGGACTGTATATTAAATTGAAAACATCCATTATATGATATCATCATCTCGTTTAAGTATGCTACTTATAAAAAACAAGTATACTTACATAAATTTAATTATAATATAATTATATTATCTTAAACGGTTAATTTTATTGTATACTCTTCTCAATTACATTATCTTTCCTTCCATTTCACCCGCTTCATCTTTCACTCCCCCTCCCTCTACCTTAGATAGGGTTTGTACAAAAAATATACAAGAGGAGTATTAAGGAGAATTAAATGTGATAATTCTAAATCCCGAATTAGCTCAAATGATTATGCCTAATTACAATAATCAAATCGAAGCAATAATTAACAATTTAGGTATTTCATTTCGATGGGGAAGGGAATCCCAACAAAATGTTTCGAGAATTAAAACAAATTGCTTGGATATTTTTTATAATATTAAATATTATATAAATAATATATGTTTCTTTGATTGCATCAATTGCCAATTAGCTCACTTGGAGTGAGCGTTTTAGTTCGATCTACGTGTCTTGTGTTCGTACTATGACCGACATGCTGAATGTTTTTGAATGATATTATCATTTTTTTTAAAAGTATATTACTTATAAAAAAAAAAAAGTATGGCTACATAAATTTGATTATAAAAACAAGTATGACTTTCGGCGGCGACATTAAAAGTTGCCGCCAAATATGGTCGTTTTTTTTTTTTTTTTTTTTTTTTTTTTTTGGTAGTGAAGAGCTGAAAATTTGGGACCGGTTGTCTTTCCAACCTGGAGGGAAGCCGCCTTTGACCCAAAAAAAAAATTGGAGGAATTGTGAAATTTTTTGAAGGAGAATAAGTTTACATTGTATTGGAGGGAATATATGAATCTTTTAGATGAATAATATTTTCTAGTGGAAAAAAAAAAAGAATTATAGTTTCTCACATAGTACATAATATATTTCACTTGTTATAAAAATAATATATTTAAATTTAAATTTTATAATTTTTAAATTTAAAGACTAACTTCAGGATGTAAGCATAATGAGAAATATAATCTCAATAACTTATATATTAGATAATGGTCTATACATAAAACATGTACAAAAAGTATAAAGATTATTAAATATAATTATGATTTAGCTCATATGACTATGCCTAATTACAATAATCAAATCTGGAGCAATAATATTAGCTCATATGATTTTGAATTGGTTGTAGGATGTTGTTTATTCGTATTAATTGTATGTAACCAGACCCATCTTCCTTTATTCGCCTATATATCTATATATGTGGAAATCTAACTTGGGGTAAATTACATCACAAACATTCCTAGTGAATAATTATATTTTGTTGTCAACACTCTAATTATATGAATGTGAATTGTGAAATTTTTATTATCAGTATTATTGAGTCAAGAACTTCATTATTTAAGTTGTATAAACTAAAACACAATTAGAAAATGAAATGTCTGATTTAATCATTTTTCTTATAAATTCCCCGGGTAAAATGCTGAGATGAACTCCGCAAGCATGTTATAATAAATAAACAAATATGCCTAATACTGTATGTTCTAATGAAACTCATGGATAGCATATTTGATGACAATAAGTAACATGATTATTGATCTTAATGTAATTGAAACTGAAAATTATTTCATAATAATACATATGAAATACCCAAATTAACATGATTGCATATTAATTTTGTAGGATTTTATAAGTGGGGAAAATATTTTTGGATTTTTGCGACGGAATTCGTTTTTTCGTCGCAAAATTTTGCGACGGATTTGATTTTCCATCGCAATTTGCGACGGAATTTATTTTTACGTCGCGAGAATTCAAATCCGTCGCAAATTCCGTCACAATTGTGACGGATTTTTTCCCATCGCAATTGCGACGGATTTTTTTCCGTCCCTATTTTAGTATTTTCTAGTAGTTATATATATATATATATATTTATATAAGGCATAGGAATAAACCCAAAGCTTAATGTTGTTCTATATACATATATCGCTGCACCAGAACTTTGCTGTTTGGTGATATATATATATATATATATATTTATATATTTATCTCTGTGTGCGCATGCGCGTGCTTTCCAAGCCAGTAAAGCTACGAGACTATGCCTTGTTTTTTGATACACACACATAAACAATATAGTGAGATTTCCTATTATCTCACACGCACACACACACGCGCGCGCGCACACACACACGCACACACACGTCAATACACTAATAATATAGGGAGAATAAGGAAGCTATACACACACACACACACACGTCAATACACTAATAATATAGGGAGAATAAGGAAGCTATATATAGGGATATAGGGAGAATAAGGAAGCTAAATAAATTATTTAATTATAATATATGTTATATGATCTCTCTGAAATACTTCTGTATATCATTAGAGACAAATTATTTTGTAGAAAAATGATAGATATAAATATTTAAAAGTAATTTATTAATTTTCCTTAATCTCCTCAAATTAGTCAATTGGCTGAGTGAAGGGAGTATATTCTGTCATCCAACATGCAATTAATTCCATGTTTGATGACTGATATGCACTCATGAATATATATATGAAGCCGTTTTAATTAGGCATGGAAGTTGGTGGAATGAAGGACTCACTAAGTGGAATATGGAATCCCAATGAATTATTGAGATGCATAAATATTGGTCTGTTATGTGTGCAAGATCAAGCCGAAGATCGACGTGATATGTTACATGTGGTATCTTTAGCCGAAGCAGAAGATACCTGTCCAATGAAACCATTTCACTAGCTAAACCTAAGCAACCAGCATTTTTCACTAATGCAATACCAAACAAGGCCACATCACCTGCTAATATAGAAGACAATTGTTCAACATATAATGTAACAGTTTCAGATTTCACAGGTAGATAAATTATGTAAGACTACCCAAACTGTTAATAAATTACACCAAAAGCATTCTACCCTTTCCTATAGTGATATTGCTGAGAGAAACATCTTAATCTCTATATGCATCACCTTTTCTTGTTCGATAATATATTAAGAAGTCCCTATTGATCATCAAATTGCCTAAACATGATTTATCATATCGAACTTGGTGTTTTTCAAAGAACATTACATAGTGGATTGGTCTACCATGAAGACAAACATGACATTACAAACTGAGAATATTAACCAATCAACAAACAATATTAAACAATCAACAAACAGTCCAGTGCTCCACACAAGCCAGCCTTTAAGCTTATCTAGCATGTGGGACTGATGATGATGAATCAAAATGAGAAGGATTCAAAGAACTCGTATCTGATGAATTATCATCGGACCATCTCATGCCGATCTCTGATCTTTCATGGGTTATTTCTGAAGCCAAACAGTCCTTTAGCTCAGTTAACACTTCACTTATGTCAGGCCTTTGGATTGCAGTAGGTTGGGTGCAGGACATGGCAATTTCTACAATTTTCCATGCTGAACTTCTATTGTAATGTCCTTCTAATTAACCTTTGATCAACTATGGCTTCGATATCTCCATTGTTAAGTTTTGGATTAACCCAATCGAGTAAGTGTATCTTGATTCCAAGTGACACTTCTTTCATTTCAGGCTGTCCTGTGATTAACTCGAGTAGAATTATCCCAAAGCTATAAACATCACTCTTTCTGTTCAACTTTCCAGAGCCGCGAAACCTACTCATGGAATTGAGAGTCAAGTGTTTGATCTTTGTCATCTACATTGTCATATGAAATTTACCAAGGGCTTGTATGAAATTGCTTATGATAAGCACATTCACGCAAGATGAAACAAAACACCTCACATATTTGCCTCATAAAAGGTAAAATCACAATTGAAAAACCAAATGGGGGTTTCAAAACATCAATTCAAACAAGCACTAAGAGGTTAGTGACTCTATGCTATCAGTTCATATCTTTAGCATCAAGTAAATGGTTGGTTGAAAGCACTGGACATTATCTATAATTGGCTATTATAAATATAGTATAATTGACCATTTTTGGGCTTCTACCTTAGTCTCAAAACTTTGCTTCTTACATATCATGTTGCTGTAGTTTATTAAGCTATAAAATGAAGAGACTCCTGCAGAGATTTGATCTATAAAACAAGATCTATAGTAAAAAAATATGTTACTTACTCGGGATCGAGGTAACCGAGTGTGCCAGCTGGTGTAGTTGATATATGACTGTCATGTTCATTTTCAAAAGATCTACAAAGGCCAAAGTCACAAATTTTGGCTTGCATGTTTTCATTCAACAAAATATTGGAGGTCTTCAAGTCTCTGTGAACTATGGGAGGCCTAATACCATAATGCAAATAATCCAATCCTGCATTTTCATCAAGTACCAGAAATTTGAGTAGGTTAGTATATAGATGATTAATGAGAAGACTAGGAAAATTAAAGACATTAAGAGAAAGTACCAAGTGCGACATCAACCACGATTTGAAGTCTTTTAAACCACTTCAAAATAGTTGGATTTTTATCTGCAGCGTGCAGAAAACAAATATATATAAATTAAAACACATCTTCAAAAAAAAAAAAAAAAATCTTACATCCCTTACTAGATATTTATTTCTTTTCCAAACCAAAATAAGAAATACTTCTTGAATCAAAGAAGGAAAAAGAAATCACACATCTAAATTGATTAAAAAAATAATTTCCAAGCCAGGTAACATCAAGAATTTCTCTTCAACAAAGAAAAGTAAAAAGCTTAAACGAAGTTCTTGTCTTTTTCTAACCTGACATTAACTGTTGCAGATTGCCCTTTTCCATATATTCACAAATCAATGCTTTCACATCACCTTCATCACAGTAACCCACAAATGACCAAGTTTTTATGGTGAACAAAAGTCAACAAATATGCCTGCAGTTTGAAGTTCAACATCATGAGTTTATGGAAAATGCTTAAAATTCTGAAGTCTTTGTTTCCTAAACTAAACTATGAGGCAAAATATAAAGTGATGAACGAAAATTGCCTAAGGAATATGATTGTGGCACCAAACCTAGAGTGAAACTCCTTGTATCCTTGTCTTGATGTCTGAGAAAGTAACTTCACCGCAACTTCTCTACCATCTTGCATAGTGCCAAGCAGAGACGGAGGCACACTAATGCCTATGGGGTCAAGTACAGACATAAAAAATTCAAAAGATATATATATTGTGAAGGACTTTTAATACAGCTTATCTAGTTGGGATAGTTGGTTAAAAATTTCCTCAATTACCTACAAGATCCCGGGTTCGAAACGTGCTCATCCCTTCTTAATTTTTTTTTTTTTTTTTTTTTCAATCTCCAAATCTCTCACCCACTCCAAATCATCCGTCCCCCAAATCTCACTTTCGTTTTCCAGGTTTATTCCCAACGCCGTCTCTACTTGTTTCATTTTGCGAATCACCGGATCGGCAGAGAGCGAAAGGGAAGGAGTTTCCAATGGAGTTTTCTTCCGTCAATACGCCCGTCTTCATGTGAGTTTAATCTTCTCAACATAATGAATTCACTTCTTGGCGATTATCTTTATTATCAAATCGCTTTCTCCGGTATCCTCACGCCTGGTTCTTCGGTTTGCTTGAATACTTGGATTTATGACCGGTTGATTTCTTCAAAGATTCCAAAGATGCCGATAACTGAGCAGCATTTGCAGATTATCGAGTAATCCTCAATAGCTCCTCATCTTCGCGCCATCCCTCTGTTCAAATTTCAAGTAATCCCCTCTCACTGTACTGAGAGCGTGGGACTCAATTTACATCTTTGATATTGATTTTAGTATCTGAGATTCTGTTAGATATAGGAACTTACTTTTAGAATTTCAGACACCTAAGGTTTCCAGGCTATTAAATTAATGAACACTTTGTTTTGATAAAAGATAAATAAATTAAAAAATGATTCAAAGCGACGTCCCTTGGAGTTTTTGAGTTATCTAATTTTTAAATTCCTCGTGCTAGAGATTGAGATCTAAAATATTCTTTTTATGCCTTAACATGAGATATAAAAAATTTCGGAGGCGCTACCCTCGAACCCCCGAATCCCACCACTAATTGTGCACCCACAAATCTAAAATTCTGGCTCCGTCCCCGGTGCCAAGGTAAACATCTCCAAACCCTCCTTTCCCAATTACAGTTTTGAAATTACTAGTAATTCTAGTAACCTCTCTGAGAGAAAATAATTGTTTCTTTGATATCTTTTGAAGTTCAATGGCTACATGAGAAGAGAAGAAAATTCCGTTCTATGATAAATCAGATTTTTTATATTGAATCAAAGCTTGTTTATATGAAGGTGGACTATAAGGACTACAAGTTCATAAAGCCATGATATAAAAACAAAATTATGGTTGCTACAAACACTGACAAAGATATCAGAAGTAGGAAAATACCTCCTTGTTTCTTCCTTTTGATTCTCATGTTCATCAGATAAATAAGGAAGGTCAATACTAAAACAACTATGGATGCTGCTACACAAGCAACGAGGAGGATTGCATGCTTCTTTGTCTCACATGATTCAGCCAGAAAAAGACCTGGATTTCCTTCCAAACTAGCCCAAAAAAGACAGAGCTTAATATGCAAAAAGTGTCAACTATCATTAAAGTTAATTAGACCAATGATTTGAACATCAAATACCATATTTTGGCATTTGTATCAGATAATGGAGCTATATAATGAGAAAGACCACTCATGCAAGCAGGGATGCCTATCTGATGTGCGCCCCTGTTGCCCTCTCTGTTGCCCCCCAAAAATGGGGGACTTCCTAAATAATTTTTCTTGATTTCTTTTAATCATTAGATTCTACATAAAATAGGTGATATTTTTATATTTAATGGAAAAAAATGGTATTGTTTTCAATTTTTTATGATTTTTCAAAAATTTAGTGTTGTAAAATTATGTATTTTCTCTTTCATTAAAAGCATTAAATCCTTGAAAAATTAAAAACAACACCACTTTTTACCTATAAAATACTAATATGTCACTCATTTTATGATAACAAGAAATAGGAAAAAACATTTGGAAAGCCCCCATTTTTGGGGGCAGCACACAAGGCAGCGCACATTTGGCACCCCTGCTCCACTCATGTTTATCAAACCAAACTATAAGTTAAATGCAGGAAAAGAAGAGCCAAAATTTGAACAAGAAACTTGATTGTATTAGATTTACTTAAAGTAGAGGGGGTAGAATTGAAACCTCAGTGACAAAGAGGCTTTTGATTTTAGCCATAGTGACTTGGGGATTGAACCTGTGAGCTGATTCCCTGTCAAATTACTGTAGAGACTTTATGATAAATATGGTGAAATGACATGGCTGAGGAAGTTACTATGGAAATGCCAAAGGATCTGAACTTACAGGACTTCCAAATCTGGCAACTCTGCAAAATATTCAGGCATTTCTCCTGTTAATTTGTTATATGATAAATCCCTGCATAAAAGTTACATTTGAATGAGCAGGGTTAAAACTTTGCAAGTTGACAGCCTCTGAAGCCTTATGGATATTGTAACACCCCATTTTTTAAAAGCGGAATTTTTTTTTTTCCCATCAGAGTAGAGCTTCGAAGCAACAGAGTAACTGATAACCATTAACTGTGGCGTATCTGTTTGTTCATAAAGAACATTGCATTTAACTGAGTATTACAACGGTATAGATCTACAAACAGCAAACTTCGGTCGGGACTCGTGCGTGCTGCTCACTCTTGTCTTTGGTCCTTGGTTCTCTGGACCCTGAAGCTATAAGAGCTGAGGTCCAATGCCCATTGGCCCTCAGATAACGGTTAACCTCATGCTTATGTACACAATATATAACAGATATCCATGACATTACAGCATTTAATCACAACAAAAGCAGTATGTCACAATAACAGTACGTCGTTATCTTAGTCTGTACTATCCAGTGCCGCGATAGCTCGTCGTGTCCTCAGCGCTAGGAAAACTCACGGCATTAACAAGACTTTAACCCGGGTAAAACTGAATGCATAAATTGTGATCTAAGTCTCATACCTTAGTCACAGTGCATGACCCAAGATTTAGTCTTGTCCATCACTTTATGAAGTTATCTATCATATACAATCATACAGTAAACATCAGAGTTAGTGTTATAGTACATCGCGAACGTACCTTCGTACGTTTGGATAGCGGTACGCTTGCCTGGTCAATCTCCCTATTTTTTCTCGGATATACTATAATAGTATTACCGCATTATTACCTTGTAAATAATATCCTAGGAGATTTTTTTTTTTTTTTACTCACCACTGACCTTTTTACTCTTGGTAAATTTCTTATTCCAATTATATCCCTTTATTTTCTCAAAAATGTGGTTTTCAGCATTCTTTGTGATTTTTCGTCTAACTTCGATAATTCATAATTAATTCTACAAATATCGGAACGAGGATCTGTAAAATTCCCGGAATCCTTAGGATGTCTATTTTCGAATAAAAATACTTTTTTCACCCAAAATTAGTGAATTATTCCCATTTTAATATTCTTTAACATCCCAGAATTTTTCAGAAAAACGTAGCCTAACTTTGGGAATTTTTATCTCTCGCACAAAATTCAAAATAATATGTTCTTGGTATATTTGAAAATCCCTATATGTATAATTTAACCATGAATATTTTCAGATTTTTAGTATCTCATCTTCAACATAAAAGTATGACGTTTTTGCTACTGATTTCAGAAATTCCTAACCGATGAATTTTCGCCTGAGCTTTGCTACTTTGCTTTTCAACTCCAAAAATTTTTGCTATACACTATGGCTCATCTAATTTTTGAAATATCAACATTTTTAACTATAAAGACATGATACCAAAATTACTCTAGCATATTTGAGATTAAAGCATAAACTATCTATGACTTCAAAAGCTAAAACTCAAGAACTTACTTGCTACGCTTCAACTCCTTCAAGAAGCTCCTCACTCTCCCTCTTTTCTCTCTATATTCAAATGCTATGCTTGCTCTTGCTTGTGAAGGTGTGAGGAATTATGAAGCCTAAGCCCTCCTATTTATACTAAAAGGTCATGGCACTCTTGGTAATTATTTCTAACCTAATTCATTTGCATGTGAACCATAGGTTTGTATTAAACAATCTGAATTCTTCTTCTTCAAGGCAATAAAACGTGGCCCCTCTCCCTTCATCATTTTAATGCCTTGTCCTCTTGCCTTGTTGGCCTAATGGATGCCATGGGTGGTTAGATTTTTCCCAAACTTCTCTTCTCTTTCATTGTTGGCTCAAAAGACACCATATGCAAGAGGACTTTTATCTCAACATGTGTGTTTTTGTTTATAATAAACAATCCTTGCCTCCAAGCACACATTGGTGGCCTCACCACCTTCATCCATTTTCCAACTTTGTGCTTTAACTCCTAGTTACTCTAAGGGTGTTTGTAACTAGATGAAATTGGTATTTGGTTAGCAATTAAGCAAAAAATGCTCTTAGGGTTTAATTTGAAGTTTAATCAAGTTCCCTAATTAGTCTTGTGATTCTTGAACATCATGGCTTAATTAGAAGTATTTAATTACCCCTTTATCATTTTAGAATTTATTGTATTTGTTAGGTAACAATGATAATTCACCCTAAGCCAAATTTGTGTTCTTGTCTTGGATTAATGCTTGTATTTAATCTAGGATTAAAATCCTGTAATTGTCTTTGATAATACTTGATTGAGTAATTTAATTGATTTATGAACTTATTATGAGAATTAGTGGTTAATTAGGCAAATTTTACCTCACCTTAATTGTCTTTGAGATTTTTACCTATGGAACACTTGCTCCACATTGAGCCAACAAGGTTTAATCACTACATACACACATACACACACACACACTAAAAAACGTGGCCTTATGAATTTTCACTTGAGTTTAGTCTTCAATTAGCTTAATCTTTGGTCATTAATCCTAAAATGGTGTTCTAGGTGTTATTAAATTTATTTGATTGGCCACTTTATTGGTTATGATTATTAGTAATCATCTTTATGCTAATCTTGATCCTTTATTAGCCATTTGTTCTTAATTAGGGTTATACATCCCAAATTATGCCTTTGAAACATGTTATTAAATTAATTATGAAAGTTTTATTAACTTAATTAATGTAGATTTAATTATCTACTAATTGTTCGTAATTTTCTTTAATTGGTTTAATTATTTTCTCACAACTTTTTGATTTTCTATGGTCAAATAAGCTCTATGCATTAATTTAATAATCATAGGGCAACTTATGGTCCCTAAAATAAAATTGGATTTTTGCCTCTTTAAATTCCAAGGAAATAAACAAATAAATTACTAAAATTAGGGACAACATACTTTCCTATTTTAAATAGGTATTATATTACCAAAATATAATATTCAAGAGAAATATGAATTTTGGGGTATCACATTAGAAGGTTTAACCCTTGGCTTATTTAATTTCAATGGAATATTTCTTAAAATAATAGTTAGTAAGCTTCCAGGGTTTGAGACCACATATTCACCTATCTCTAATAGGTATTATTTACCAACATATAATGTTTATAATGAATATGAATTTTAGGGTATTACAGATATAAAGAAAATGAAAACTTACAAGGACCGAAGTTTAGTAAATTTTGAAAATGAAGCATCTATCTTCCCTGTTAGTCCCCTTGAACTCAAATTCCTGCTTGAATTGTAGAATGAATTATCTTCTTGACATTGCTAAACATACGAATATGAGAAAATCGGGAGCTGAAATGTATTGCAATACGAGATACTCCCTCTAGTCTTTAATACAAGACATATTTGAAGAGTTGATCTTGGTCCTAAATATAAGGCATAGTTTTCATATTTGTCAATCTTTCTTTAATTTATCTTATTGATACTCTTTCAACAATAATCAAGGAGAAGAAGAAATAGAGTAATTAAAGAAGATGACTAGGGTGTTTTAGAAAATACATGTCATATTAACTAACTTCCTTAATATAATCAAATTAGGTAAATATGTCTTACATTAAGGACTGGAGGAGCATTGTATATAGTTCACAAATGATAGAGAGATTTAGAAAACGAGAGCAGTACTCACAGTGAACTGACCCTTGGATTGGCATCATATGTGCAAGTGACCCCTTCCCAAGCAAAACTAGCTGGAATGCATGGATCTCCTTGCCAATTTGTGATGTTATATGTGGTTTTTATTCCTCGAATCGCATCAACTGTATTGACCAAAAAAACGAAGAATTGCATCAACTGTTGTTTTTAGCATTAAGAGAGCAATCTGAGTAGTTTAGTGAGTTTAAGCATCATGAAGGAAATCAAGGACCAATTTGACCAGGGGTACCAAAGCAAGATGTTGGGTTTATGTGAATTTACTTAGAGTCAAAATTGATTGAGTCAGCCATGACCAAATCAACTCCCTCTGGCCTTTTGGCCTTTTAAGACATATTTTGACAGTTAATTTTGGTCTTAAATATAAGACATATTTTTTATATTTGTTAATTTTTTACTAATTTACCCTATTGAAGGAATGAGAGAATTAAAGAAGATGACTAGAGTGTTTTAGAAAATACATATCATATTACTTAACTTAACGAACTTCTTTAATCTAATCAAATTAGACAGATCAACTACTTTTCACACAACATGAACCTATTGCTGTTGCAACAGCTATTATATACTAAAACGAACTGTGAACATCTACATGTATAAATCATCCAGAACAAGGGGGTACCATCAACTTGATCAGTTGCTGAATTAGGTAGTTTTAGTCCTCTATAAACGTCAAAAGCATTGATCATGGCTGGTAAATCAGATTCTGCGGTGGGTTTGATCAAAATACGAAGATGGTTTACTTGTGTGATATTATTAACAACTTGCAACAGCTTCAGATGTTGAGTAGTAAGAGGCCCGTGAGGATGCTCTTATCATTGAATGTAATATTCATGATCCTTTTCTGAGTTGTTGCTTGTTGCTCAAATTCAAAGAAGTAAAAGTAGCAGAAGTATTCGTCGGAACTATCAGTCTGTTGATCATAGTAGATTTCCATGGAAGAGTTCAGACTTGGAGACTCTATTGCGGTCTTCAATACTTGTGTTGGCAGTTTATTAGAATTCTGTGTTCCGTTTAAATCAATATCTACTGATGTGTTGGTTATACTTGAATTGCCAAAGAATCTTTTAAACCACACACGACCATATGTATCATCTTCAAACCTACATTTAAGGAACAGAGTCAAAAACAAATACTCCTATGTATTAAGATGTAATGTGTAAGTAGACTTGACTTGATGTAAAAAGCGCAAAAGTCCTGGATAGAATTGAGCAAATACATATAGGACAATACTTAGATTGATTTGCTTATATCCATTTCAAGTTCATCATGGGTCAGTTCATTAGTGCAGGCATGCATTTCAACAACTAAAAATAACAAACTAACAATTGTCCATATGAAAATTTATAAATCTTTATTTACTTTTAAGAGTTAATACAAAATTTACAAGCGTTGATAGATGAATTTGTAAATAAACTTATGTATGTTAACAACTAACAATAGTAAAATAATAATTGTGACAGGAGGACTTAGATTTGACTCAAGTTTTATCAATAGACACACACATATGCTCAAGGGGTAGTATAGCTTACGGATACCTGAAGAACCTGTCGTCTCCTCGGCGGCCGGGGGTGGACCGAGTCAAGAGATCCAACGGAAGAAAACTGGAGATTGGATAAGTATAATCACCAAGAAGCCATAATTCCAAGGAGGAAATAAAAGGAACACCTTTTCCTGTGTTAACAAGACACACACTTACGATGTCTGTTAAGGCAACAAGAATGACCTCAACAGAATAATACGATGTGATATTATCAAAATCAATGGTTTTCCAGCGATTGACACCAAGATACAAATCAAAAATGGGAGTTTTGTTGTTCAAGTCATAGTTTCCATAAGTAAAGAAAGCTTTGACTATGTACTTGTTGTTTCTCCCCTGTTTGGGAGACAGAGTATAGCAATTCCTATCTCCATCTGGAAAACTTCTCAGTGTGTTTAGTTGCTTCGACATTTGGGATTTAGAAAAACTGTAATCTGATGGTAATTTGTGGTTTTGGCCTGCTTCTACAAAATATGAATCTGGTTTATAGCACATGTTGCTCTCACTGTCTTGGTATGCCTCCTCAACCCCACAATCTATTCCTATGAAGCCTGCAAATGTTAAAGTCAGGCAAGTAGATATTAATCAGAGAAGAAACAGAGCTATTTTAAAGAAGCTTAACGGATGCAAATAATGGAGGAAAATGAGAGTCATTAACAAGAAGAAGTAAAAACGACTTCAAGCTTCCATCCATCAGAATCATCAAAATCAAATTGTTCTACAATAAAAGAAGGAAAAAGAAGAGGTAATTTACTTGAATCATGATCAGTGATGGTTTTGCAGTCTGAAGCTACCAAGATTGAGTTGTGGAGAGGAATGAAGAAGAAGAAAGCAAGTAAAAGCAGAGTCAATGGTGGTGCAATCTTCATGTTTGACACTGCCACTACTACTGCCTCATAAACACAACACAGACATAATACTACTGCCTCATAAACACAACATAGACATAATATAAAAAGAAGCCCGACACGCCATGTGGGTGGATTACGTACACATTGCTGCAAGGACCATACATTGACTTCATGCCATCCATTATTGGGAAAAAAAGTCCGATTCTCCAATTACACATGGGAATATATGTATAATGTATAATTTTTTTTATGTGGATTTAAGGTTAAATGTTGATATTTTAAAAATAGAACACGTGGTCAAGGAATTTGACCTAAGTATGATAAATATATATATATATATACACACAAACAAGATTTTACATTTTAGAATTTACAGATATTATAATATTTGGAGTGTGAGGGTACTAAAATATTCTATTGCGTTACCTTTAGAGGATCATGTAAAAGTAATGAAATTGGAATAATGAGAGAAATACCCGTCTTGAAGAGTTTTTACTTTTAAGGGGCTCCTCTATTTAATGGTCAATTTCTTTTTCTTGTATACACACCATAATTAAAATTTGCAGTTGCTTAAAATGAACAGTTTATTATAATAAGTAATTTTATTCTATGGTCCACATAACTTTTCTTCCCATTTCTCTTCTAACTATATGACTTTTAGAAACTAAGTTATTTATATTTTAAAATTTTATTAATGGCTGTTTTTCCATTAATGAAATGAATCCCTTATTTTTACTAATTTTTCTTTTGCGTGTGTGTAGTTGGGGTTATAGTGTTTATAAGAGACAGCTCATTGGGGGGAATGTTGTCGCAATTAATGAACCACGACAAACTTGTCATCACCTTTGAATTTTCATTTGTATGTGTGAATGAATGCTAAGGCAAGAGTGGACCACCAGCATGGGGAAGAAACATGTTTTTTTGGTTCTATGTAGTACACATGTATTCTTAAATTAGGGTAAATGACAACAGAACCATTTTTGATTCTAAGACTCCATATTGGGCCATTGGGGGGCATAAGGACAAGAAAAAAGGAAAAAGCACCAATGTAGCAACTTTTACCAAAAATTGTACTTAATTAAAGCAATTTGGAAAAAAAAAGACCGATCTAATGCAGTCAAAGGGTAGTGGCATCGATATCGCTACGCCACTAGTAGTGGCGTCACGATCCCCCGATGCCATTAGTGGATATCCCGCACGACCCCCCCCAAACACACACACAAGCCTCCTCTCCCTCTCCCTCATTCACTCATTCTCATACGTGTTCACTCCTCCTCATCTCATCTAGTGTGACTCCTTCCCTCTCCCTCTTATCATTCACTTCTTCCCTCATCTAAAAACTCCCTTCGTCCTCCATCTTCTTCATTGTTTTTCACTCTCACCCACACATCCACAGATGGAGGATGGAGGGAGTTTTTAGATGGAGGACGGAGGGAGTTTTTAGATGAGGGAAGAAGTGAATGATAAGAGGGAGAGGGAAGGAGTCACGCGATGAGATGAGGGAGGAGTGAACACTACGGATGAGGGAGTGAATGGTGAGGTAGAGGGAAGGAGTGGCTTTTTGTGTGTGTGTGTGTGGTGGGGGGGGGGGGGGGCTTGCGTGTACATGTGTTTTGGGGGGGTGGGATGGATTCGACGCGCGTGAGGATATCGTAACGCCACTACCCATTAGTGGCGTTTGGGATCCCGATGCCTGTAATACCCTAAAATTCTTATTTATCATAAATACTATATTTTGGTAAATAACACATGATAATTAAAGGAGAGTATGTTGTCTCTAAATTTTGGAAGATTATTAGTTAGATTTTTGGGCAATTTTCCCTTGAAATTAAATCAATCAAGGGTCAATTTTAATATTTCATATTTAGGGATCATAAAATACCCTAAGATTATCACAATTAAGCATAGTCTTAATTTATTCATAGGAGATAATTTAATGACACAAAAATACTTGTACCAATTAGAGAGAAAATTTGCCAACAATTAATGGACAATGAATTTGCAATAATTAAAGTAATTGTATTAGATGTTCATAATTAATTAAATCAACTAATTAAGAATATTAATTGAGATTAATTATGGAGGGCTAGGATTAAACCTCATAAAGCTAAATCCTAAGGCCTTAATTCAATTTCATAAAGTGGAATCCTTGTGAAATAAAATCCACCAATGAGAAAAGAGTTGCGTATGTGTGTGTGTGTGTGCAAATGTTGTGAGGGTTGTGAGTCTAGTGTGTGAGAGAGAGAGAGAAAAAATTAAAGCAAATTTGATAAAGTTTGAAATTCTAGAGTAAATTGGATAATGGTTTGAAATCCAGTAAATATCGATGTACACAAAAAAAACTCAAAATAACAAATAAAGTGAGAATTTATACAAATTTAAATAGTTGTGAAGAAGTAGGAACCCTGGAGAAAATATAAGGACTTATCTTGAACCCACATAATTTAACCTCGAAAGTAAGCCTAGTAAAGGCTATTTTTGCAAACGTTGAAGAATAAGCTTAGTACAACCAGAGAGGAATCTAATTAGACCATAAATCTAGATATCCAACTACTAATCAAAAAGCATACTCGAATTTAAAAGTATTAGTGATTGATCAGGCAACCAAAAATGAATTTTGTTAAAGTAAAAAACCGAAGACTCGGTTGGAAGAAACTTACACAAGAAGACGCACTTTACTTCTTGAAGAAGTAAGAAAAAAGATGATGGAAGAGAGAGAAAGGGAGAGAGGAGTGTGAAATCAGTTTTGAGTAGGTGTAAGGGTGAGATTTAAACTTCTCAACTAAGTTTAATCCAAGGGTTAAAAATGAAAGAAAGTGTTAGATAGTTAACCCTCAAAATGGCTATAAATAGGGAGGTAATGTCTTCATATTTTCTCACCAATTCACAAGCATAAAAGCTGAAACATAGAAGGAGAGTGAGAGTAAGGAGCATCTTGAAGGAGTAGCAAGGTTCTTGGTAAGTTCTCTAGCTCTAGCTTTAAGTTCTAGTTCTTAAATTCTTAGATAGAAGTAGCTTAGATCTTAAATATGCTAGAATAATTTTGAAGGTGAAGCTAAATCACCAAGAGGGGGGTGAAATGAGGATTTTGAAACTTTTTCGTTTTGCTCGTTTTTGTACAACAAAACAGAGGTGAAGCGATGATGTAGAGAAGAATAGCTAGACACAAAGATTTATCGGTTCGGTCTAACTCCTTGACTACGTCCGGTCCCGACACTCGGGATTTCCACTATGTCAATTGATTACACACTCGTACTCAAGAGAAATTCTCTCTCTAGAACTTACTCCCCCTTACAAGTCAGTAATCAATGAACCCAATCACCAAGTCCCCTTGACTTGTGATTCTTTACAATAAATGATTTGCAGATAAAAACTCTCTCTAAGAGTGAGTGATGATAAACACTGAAGCTTATAATGTCAAAAGACAGAATACAAGTGAAAACATAAAGGTAGTTGAGAAACTTGAATGCTTGTGCGCTTTCAGATATTCTGGTTGTTGGAGAGACTTGAATGCAGTCCTATTTATACTCAGAGATCATTAAATGACCGTTGCCATCCCAATAAATCCGTTGGAGAAGTTCAACCAAGATTAGCGAGATGGTTTAGGCATCTTCTTCTTTCTAATCTTCACTTAACCCTGGCTAGATGATCGAGTTGACTCTGTAAATTTGTTCGTTGGAATAGCAAAGTTGCTTGTTGTAGAAATTATTCTATAATGCTTTGCAACCGTGTGCGGATGGATTAACCAAAAGTATGCAAGTTTCTGGGTTCAGCATTTAATGTTCTGACATCACCTTTTGCTTTTGCTTTTAACCTTCAATAATCATTCCTTAAGCAAATTCGAAACTCACTAAATAGATGGTTAAACGTAGGGGAATAGTAGAGAATAATCTCGGAAGATATTATGATCAAAGATTAAGGATTTACAAATTCGCCTCGATTTGATTTTCAAACTTTGCGTTCAATACTCGAGTATGTTCATCAATACTCGAGTGTGTCATCGTGCACTTAAGTCAATACTTGAGTATTCATTCGATACTCGAGTATTCTTCTTACGAGAGGAGTCATCGTGACTTGAACTTGAACAATGTTTTTGAAATAGGAGCAATACTCGAGTATCCAATCCAATACTCGAGTTTTGAACTTTTAATATGAAAACAAGTTTAAGTTCAAAACCTCAATACTCGAGTATTGATTTCAATACTTGAGTGTTCAAGTTGTTGTCAAAGATGAAAGCTCTCAGTGTGCCCAATACTGAAGTTTCCAACTCAATACTCGAGTATTCATTTGTTTTAGAAAACCTTGTGAAATCTTTCCCAAGACAACACTTGAGTATTGAAGTGAATACTTGAGTATTCAATATATGCATAAAACTTGTAGTCTTTCTGTTAGTCCAATACTCGAGTGTGGATACCAATACTCGAGTATTGTAGGTGCTTGAAAACTTTGATAAATTGATGACAAGACAATACTTGAGTTTTCAAAAGGATACTTGAGTGTTCATAAACACATGTTAAATATGAAAGCTTTGTGAAAGTCCAATACTCGAGTATGCAAAACCAATACTCGAGTGTCTGTAGGATGAAAAAATTGATATCTCTCTGTATGGCCAATACTCGAGTATTCAATGGAACACTTGAGTATTGAAAAACTAAAGTCATAATTGAAATTGTCTCTGTGTGTTCAACACTCGAGTATGCATATAAATACTCGAGTTTGGCTCAGGGCCAAAAACTTGGAATGATCTCTGTAAGTCCAATACTCGAGTATTGTGTCCAATACTTGAGTATTGCTTTGTGTAATGATTTTTGAGCAACTCTCTGTCAATTCAATACTCGAGTATTGGAACAAATACTCGAGTGTGGCTTTGACAGTAAGTTTTCCAACTTGCCAAAGACCAACTTCAATGAATGTTTACAATTGTTAATTATCATCAAAACACATAGAGAACTAACAAATTTTATTTACATGTTTTATGGTCAAAATTGGCTTTATTTCAAAAAAATGATGAGGGAGGTTATATAGCAAAATTTCTGGAAGAGAATCATCAAAGTAACGAAGTTCTGGCGAAATTTCATCGGTTTCAGAATTTCTGGAGTCAGTGATGAAAACGCCAGAATTTCATATTGAAGATATAGTCACAAAATTTTGGGACAATTCATGGTTAAAGTAGACATATAGGGCTCTTTAAATATGCCAAGAACATGTTAAAATGAGCTCTGTAGAGTGAGATAACAATTCTCAAAAATAGGCTACGAATTTCTGGAAAAAGTCTGGGCAGAGGCTCAAAAATTTAAAAATGGGAGTGATTCGTGTAATCAGGGAAAGATTGATTATTTTTACTTGAAAATAGACATCCTAAGGATTCCAATAAATTTTACGGATCCTCGTTTTGATTTTTATAGAATTAATTATACTTTTTCAAAGTTAGACAAAAATCTGTCCAAAATTCTGGACCAGCGTTTTTGAGGAATTAAAGGTGATAGGTTGAGAGATAATCCTACCAAGGGTAAAAAGGTCACTAGTGACTAGGATATCTTCCAGAATATTTTTTTTGAATTAATAAATGTGATATTACCGTTATAGGATAAACGCGATCACAGTCCGAACGTCAACGTACCGACATCGCCGACGAAGGTACGGACGCTGCATCGTAACACTAACTCGATGTTTATTGTATACCTATGTATGATAGATGTGTTCATAAACTGAGACTCTGTTTTAAAAGTTATACATATACAGCTGTACACCGGTTATGGTCTTGATAATGCCGTTGAGTTTTCCTAGCGCTGAGGACACGGATGTACACCGTGACACTGGTGAATAGTGAAAACCGTAATGACGTTCATATGCAGTGGCTGTGTTCTGTTATTATCTTTCATATGTGAATGTTGCTGTGATATCATGAATAACTGTCATACATACTTGTACATGAACATGAGGTTAACCGTTACCTAAGGTTCAATGGGTATTGAACCTCAGCTCTTACCATAGCTTCGTGGATCCGAGTGAACAGGGATCGAAGACAGGGTGCGATAGATATAGGAACCGACGGAGGAAACCCCTTTTTGTTTTGTACTTAACGATGACATTTTGTAATTTTTGTATAAAGCTAACACATACATTACAGTGGATGTTATCAGTTACTTTTTAAATACTATTTACTTCCGATGCTCTACTCTGATCAAGTTACCGTGAAAACGCTTTCAAAAATTGGGATGTTACAATGCCACTACTAGTGGCGTAGGGATACCTAACGCCACTGCCCTTTGACTGCATTAGATCTGTCATTCTTTTCCAAATTGCTTTAATTAGGTACAATTTTTGGTAAAAATTGCTACATTGGTGCTTTTCCCACAAGAAAATGACAAAAGGAGTTGAATTGAGAGACTATAAAGGGAATGCATCCGTACAATTACCTCTAATCTTCAAACGTAGATCAAGGTTCAAGGGAAGGAGGCTAGAAAATGTACTTCCATAAAGGGAATGCACCCGTATAGAACACCTTTCTTGATTTAGAAAATAAGTCCTTTTAGTTTAATTAATGATTTTTTTTTTTCTACCTCTTGTAATGGAGACGCAATAATTTAGAATTTTTTAAATAAATTATAATTCATTGATTAAGTAAAACAAAAAACAAAAAAGTGAGCCAAGTGAAACCCCCTCGAGACTTACTCTCATCTCTCATTCACCTCACCGCGGTACCTCACGATCCCAGATTTGAGCTCTCCCTCTCAAGTCTCGCCTCGATCACCCTCTCACTCACTCTCACGCGTCGTCTCGCCGTCTTGGTGGTCCAGTCGGCAGTGCCACAGTGGCATATCTCTCACTCGACGGCCCATACTTAGCGACAGCATCTCTGGCTCTCTGCATCAATCTACTTCTCACATTTTCCGTTTACGACTTTATGTCTCTGTGAACCTGGTGGCGTTTTGACTTCTGAGCCTCTGTGAGTCCGTCTTGTTTTGTCTCACTCTCACGGCGTCCGACGACGTTCCGAGCCTCCGATCGATCTGTCTTGCTTTGTCTTTTTCGTTTTGATAATCGCCGAACCCAACCACCACTCTCCATCGCTAGTTCTTCTGTTTTCTTGTCACCCTCATTATCATTCTCGTCATCCTTCGTCTTTGTCTCTCCTTTGACAGCTTTGTGACTTCTCAATTCTGGGTATCTCTATCACTGAAGCCATTGAACCAAGTTCCATTCTCAGTTCCCTCCCTCCCATTTTGCTAAGTTCGTGTCTTCTACATCACTACTACAAAATATGGATACTACTACCCTAAAAGACATCCCTGTTTTAAAAAAGGAAGTAAAAAAGTGAAGGGGGTGACATTGTCGTAATTATTTACTTGACTTTGAGACTTTGGACAACCCAAATATTAATTTAGGACGCCTAAAATTTTTTTTGACTTCCTAAATATATTTTAGACGCCCGCAATGTAATATTTGGAGCAGGAAAAATTTTTGGTGTCGTAAATTAGTTTTGGGATGTCAAAAGTAGATTTTAGGCGTCCTTAAAAACAAATCGGGACGCCTAAACCGAGATTTTAAACGTCTTAAAATAAAAATCAAAATGCCTAAATTGAGATTTTAAACATCCCAAAATAAAAATCAGGACGCCTAATTTTAGTTTCAATTTATAGGTTCCCTGCGTGGCTCAACAAAAAGGTTTCAATCTTCATTTTTCATTTTCGCGCTATGAACCTTCGCCTTCACTTCTTCCTCTACACAACTCTCTACCCCTCGCCTTCTTTTTTCGGTCTCTCCCAACCTTCTTGCTTGCTCGCCTTGCCAGACACCACTCTCGTTTGCCACGTTGCCCATGGCGCTCGCTCGCCTCGTCGCCCACCATGCTTGCTTGCCGTATCGATCATGTCGCCTGCTCCCATCGTTCACTCGCCATCCCAGATCTGCAATTTCTACAATGTAACTTTCTATCTGCAATTCCTTTTATTTCTTTGTTTGATTTCTGGTTATTTATTTATTTGATTTAGTTTGAAGGAGGTGATGAAGCGCTGAAATGGTTTCAAGTTTTAGATCACTCTTAGTTTTGGCTTGTGATTTTTGCTATAAGTGTTTGTAGATCTGAACTTGTGCTTGTTCTCGTTATTATTACCTGGCTTAAAAGTACAGAAAATTGTAACACTTGCAGCTCCAAAACCGAGTCACCAATACTTGTCAATTGAAGCACCAACTTCTGGACGCGTAATTCCTTCAGTTTATCCTTGTAATTTCTAGGTTCATTCTTCCTTCTAAAGAAACTTTCATCGTCCAACCAAGCATCTTCACCTTTGGTTTTTTGTAGTAGTGATAACAAAAAAAAAAAAAAAATCATATACAACATCCTGAATGAATATAAGGACATCTTAAATAAGGCATCCGGAATGAATATAAGGACGTCTTAAATAAGACGTCCTAAATAAAGTCAGTACGCCAAAAGTCTGAATTTTATTGCATCTCTTTATTAGACGTCCATCTAAAAAGGGACATTAATTAGGTCTTATTTAGGATGTTAAAAACGTTTTTTGTAGTAGTGATATATCCATTGTCGTTCTGCTCGTCTTCCTCATCTTTGAGGTAATCTTCTGTTTTTAGTTTTTTTTTTAAAAAAAAAATATTTTGGGTAGCTTCAGAGTGAGAATTGAAAAAATTTATTTAAATTCTGAAACTTGTGGTTGCTGTGGCAAATGTTTTACAAAACAAAAAAACAAAAACAAAACAAAAAACAAAAACAAAAAAAACAAAAACAAAAAAAACTTGCGAAAATCCATTTTAACTGCTCTTGTGAATTAAGAAATGAAGTACCAGTGGAAACCACCTTTTAATTCCAAGTTTTCAGAACTTTTGTGCCTACTTTTGGTTTCGTTCATCCTTTATATACAAGTGTAACAACATTCCTGGAGAAGCTCTTTGCATTTCTGCTAAATAGTTTAAGCTACTCAGTTCATTTCTCTCTTTTCCTCATTCCTGTAGATATAAACTTGAAAACATGAGGAAGAGCACACCACTGTGGATTCTGGGTTTCGATGTGTTTGTTTCATTCCTTGTGGTTAGCTACTCAGTTGTTCAGGTTGTTGCAGCCGAATTTGGAAATTCAGGTAAATGTCACGCGCTTGGCCAGCTTTTCAATTTGCTTTAAAATAAATTATTGCTCGTTGACTTTTTGAGAGTAATTGGGAATTCGGATTTGCTTTTAAGTAGATTCCTTATTTATTTAATTAGTTCTGCTCTGTTTGTTTTGGTTTTGCTCATCCTTTATTTATATAGCCTCAAAACACTACCCTTTGAAGTAAAGCTTTTTGTAATTCATGATAACTCCTGGTGACGCATCCTAAATACATAAAATAAAATTGTATAACTGATGTCATTTATAAGTCATAAACAATACTCTTTTCAGTCTCCGCATATAACGTTTTTTAACCGAATTGGGGGTTTTTTTAGCTAGAAAACAATTAAAATTAGTAAAATGTAGTAAATATGTAAGAAATATATTTTCCCCCAAAATTTCTCTTATTTATGAATGAGTAAGAGGTGGAGTAATATTAAAAAAATGATGAAAAAGAATGTATGTGGGAAAGATGATGTGAGAGAATAAAGAGAATGAGTTAATATTTTAATTAATGTTATGTTTGAAATTAGCTAAGGTTAAACTAGGTAAAAATGTATTTATTTTTCAAATGAACTTAAATGGGATAAGCCCAATCAAAAAACGGAACCTTATATATAAGAACGGTGAGAGAACTCCCTCCATTCCATTTTATAAGATGCCATTATCTAAATGAGTATGTTTCTTTTTATAAGATACTATTTGGAGATGTCTAACTATTTAATGATTTTTTTTTTTTCTATTTTCACCCTCAATTAATTAATTAATTATGTGTGTGTGTGTGTGTGTGTTTTTTTTTTTTTCCTACTCACTCTTTCCCACTAATTCTCTCTCTCATCCACCTTGTTTATAAATAAGGGTGTTTTTAGAACATGAGTTGCACGGCCAATGACATAATTTGTTGGGAAAACTCTAAAATTTGAATTCTCTCTTCTCTCGCCTCACAACCGTCCTTCATCTCTTTCTCACCGACGGCTTGTGGTACCATCACAAGCCGCCGCGAGTATCATTTTATGTCGCAACTGGGTCAGAGTGGTAGATCGGTTCCAGATCTTTGATATGTTGCCTTCTCCCTTTGATTTCTGAGGGTTGTGGACTTCTCTCGTTCTTGTGGCGAGTTTTTTCCTCTTCTTCTTTAGATTTATCTGCGGCGGTGAGAGCTATTTATTTTTTTTTTTTGTGGTGCTGGGTTTTATGGTTCGGTTCTTGTTTTCTCAAGAAATAAACAGATCTATGAGATCTGAGTATAAATCCTCTTGGTTGGATGGTTGTTTGATCGTTATTGGATTCGACTATCTCCTGGTGGCTCGGATCTGCGTTCCTGGTGGAAGATTTCAAGAGGTGTTGTTCGGTGTGTGGTCGAGGTCATCATATTTGCTTAAACGGAGGGAGCGAAGTGTTCTTCGGGATATCATGGGTTTTCTTCCTTCCGAGGTTGGGTTTTCTTTGATCTTTACCCTAAGTCGGGTGTCCGTGGCAAATGCTACTCTAATTGCGCCTAATGCTTATAAGAAGGTGTTAGGGTGGGTTTTACAACCAACACTTTCTTTCACGTCACTTCCAACCTTGGATATTGAGGAGGCCGATTTTATCCATACTTCTACTTCTACTCTTAATTTTTTTAATGTATGGTGATTGGTTGTTCTTATATTTAGCTTATTTTGTTGTATTTAATTTGGCTTCGTTTGTATTCTTTCTTCAATTTGTTTTCATGTATTGCACCGATTTGCAATAATAATATAAATAGCTCTTGACAAAAAAAAAAAAGAACATGAGTTGCATTTTTAATATATTTATTGTGTTTAACCAATTTTAACTCTCTTTTTATCTATGTAATTTGGTTATTGGTACCTTATAAAAATGAATAAAGGGAGTACTTTTTATTTCTCAAGCTCCACATACAGTATTTTTAATTTTTTAATTTTTTAAAAAGAAGTATTCAGTGGAAAATAAGCTAGTGAAATTCATTTGTAAGTATAAATGTCATATGATTCCATTGCAAGCTCTGCATATATTTTAGTGTGAAAAAATCATTTTAAAATATTACATATTTCAATATTGATTACTACCCACATATATAACATATTAACATTCATATTGTGCAATTCTTTTCCAATTTAACAGAGGAAATCAGCATTGATTGTGGAGTAACCCATCCAACTTGGGACAAGAACAAGTTTTATTATGAGGCAGATGATGAAAATGTTGTGGAATCGGTGTTATATTCAGATTTAAATTTAAACAGAGGGACCAACCCTAGCACAATTATGCGTTTTTCCATTTTCCATATTGGAAAGTATAGGCATATATTTCCTCTTGATCACGATGCGGTTAGGCGACTCGGTAAAGTACAGAAACCACTGTGACGGGAAAAAAAAACAAACGTAAAGTATTTATACAAACCAGAGCCAGGTATACATTTTACAGGATTAATATAAGCTGTGAAGCATTTTCATAGATTCCCACGTTTTGTCGTTATCTAAAAAGTAGTTCCTACCCCCACCCACAAGGGAAAAGGAAACAACTCCTTCTCATAGCGATAGTCCAGGTAAGTATACCTATCCATTATCTTGTATTTTACTATTTAATGATTATTGCATCCTGGAATTGTAGGGGGGTTGGTAGCTGGGCCTTCCCTTTAAATATTAAAGATATTGTCGGTAAGTACAATATTAATATCCTCTGTCTTTTGGAGACTCGAATTAGTGGAGGAAAAGCTGATAAAGTTTGCCGTAAGTTAGGTTTTAGTCATTGGATTCGGGTTGAATCTACTGGTTTCTCAGGTGGTATTTGGCTTCTTTGGAATAATAATACTTTTGATATTAAATACCTTACTTCCACAACTCAATTGCTTCATTGCCAAGTTAAAGATCTTCAAACTAATACTCTAAGCCTTGTGACGATTGTTTATGGGGAAACTACAGCAGCTGGTAGGACTAATTTATGGGACTCTCTTCGGATGCTTGCCAATGCCAATTCTAATCTCCCGTGGTTAGTTTTGGGGGATTTTAATGTTTTCTTATCCATAAATGATAGACTTGGTGGTGCTGAACCACCATGGGCCTCTATGAAACAATTCAGGGATTGTATTGATGACACTGATCTTATTGGGCCGACGGTTCAAGGGGACAAATTCACTTGGGAGAAACAGGGATTGAAAGAAAGGCTGGACTGGGTTTTTACCAATTTCAATTGGATTAATACTTTTCCTAATTTCTCTGTTCGCCATGAGCTTAAATTTAAATCTGACCATAGGGTGGTGGTGGTCAATGTGCATCCTTTATCCCAGCGGAGAAATGTCAAGAAATCATTTTCGTATCAAGCTGCTTGGACCCTGGAGAACGATTTCAAAGATGTTACCAAAAAAGCTTGGCATGACAAAAATTGGATCCAGGGTTTGGAAAATTTTCAGACATCTGCTTCAGATTGGAATGAGAGCAATATAGGTAGTTTTACGAAAAAGAAAAAGGAGATTCTTCGTCGTTTGGAAGGAATCGATAGAACCAGGCGGATGAATTTACAGACGGGTTTATTCAGACTTGAGAAAAAGCTTTGGGATGAATATCATAAAGTTGCTACTCAAGAAGAAATCACCTGGTTCCAGAAGTCCAGAAGTAAATGGTTGCAGGGGGTGATCGGAATACAAGATTTTTTCATGCCTCCACCATGATCAAAAGAAAGAATCAGAAAATTGGAGGTATCCTTAATGAGGCAGGAGAATGGGTTGAAGACCATGATACTGCGAAAATGATGGCCCACGACTTTTTCCTTAATCTCTATACCCATGATGCTTCTGTTAGAGATCCTGCTGAATTATGTGTTGATTTCCCATCCATTGATGCCGATAATTTGCGAAGGTTAACAGCCAAAGTCACCAGAGTGGAAATAAAAAATGCTACTTTTGCCATGGGGGCATTTAAGGCACCTGGACCGGATGGTCTTAATGCTCACTTCTTCCAAAATCAGTGGGATATTGTGGGAAATAAAATATGTGATTTCATTGAAGATTGTTTTGATAACCCCTCCAATATGACTACCATTAATAGGTCCAGGATTGTGCTCATAGCTAAAATTGACAACCCATCTTCGTTGAGAGAGTATCGTCCAATATCTTTGTGCAATGTGAGCTTCAAAATAATTACAAAGATTTTGGTGAATAGATTTAGAAGCATTATGGGGCTTCTTATAGGACATGAGCAATGTGGATTTATACCTACCAGGTCCACTTGTGACAATATCCTAATTGCCCAAGAAATTATTCATTCTATGAGGATGAAGGGAAGGAGGAAAGGATTCGCCGCCATCAAGATTGACATGGAGAAAGCTTATGACAGGCTTGATTGGAAATTTATAGAACATACGCTTACGTGCTTGAATTTGGAAACAAACTTTATTCAAATCATTATGGCTTGCATATCTACGAATTCTATGTCTATTCTCTGGAACGGTGATGAAAGCCCGAGCTTCACTCCTACTAGAGGGGTTAGACAAGGAGATCCTTTAAGTCCATATATATTTGTCCTTTGCATGGAGCGCCTTAGTCATTTTATCAAAAATGAATGTCAAATTCGGCGATGGAAACCATTTGCTTTCAAAAGAAGAGGTCCCAAAATTTCCCACCTTTTCTTCGCTGATGATCTCATCCTATTCGTTGAAGCTTCTTCTGATCAAATGGCAGAGGTTCGTAATGTGATGCAAACCTTCTATGAAGTTTCGGGACACAGAATTAACCTGGAAAAATCAAGAATGTTCTGTTCTGCAAGTGTTGATTTCAATAGAACTCTTGACCTCAGCCGAATGCTTGGAATTGGAATCACGGCTGATTTGGGGAAATATTTGGGTGTGCCAATTATTCACAAAAGAGTCACAAAGGCCACATATCACCCAATTGTGCAGAAAACTCGTAAAAAGCTCTCCATGTGGAAAAGCAAATTTCTGACTATAGCTGGCCGGTCTGTCTTGATTAAATCCGTGTTATCATCCTTACCTAGTTATTATATGCAGATGCTCTCTTCCGCTTCATATGTACTATAAATGAAATTCATAAGCTTTCGAGAAATTTCCTTTGGTCGCAGGACGAGGAGATGAAAAAAATGCATCTCATAGCTTGGGACAAGATTACCTGTGCAAAAGCAGGAGGTCTTGGATTCAAAAATTTGAGGCGTCAGAATAGGGCGTTCATCATGAAACTCTGTTGGAACCTACTCAATAAAAAAGATGCTTTGTGGGTCCAGTGCCTTTGGGCTAAGTATAATTGTGGTAATTCATATGTGCCTAAAATTTCAAAAAAGAAAAGTTCATCATCAGCTTGGAAAGCAATTGTTGACGTTTGGGATAAATTCATAGCTGGAGTTGGGAGGAAGATTAGTAATGGGGTGGACACAAAATTCTGGTGTGACCTTTGGCTTCCCCTTGAGCGACCTCTGGTAACATTTGTCCATAATCCGTCTTTAATAAATAAGGAGGAATCGGTGAGGGATCATACGTTGGCGAATGGTAGATGGGACATTTAGGTGGCGGGAATCCTTCCTTAGAGCGCAATTAACATAATATTGAGATCTCAACCACCTACGGGCAGTTCTTCTGATGGTTTCACTTGGAGAGCGGCAAAAGATGGAGGCTTCTCTGTTAAGTCGGCTTATCGATATCACTCAGGCCGAGAAGGTGAAAATGGAAACCACTTTTGGTCTCTATTGTGGAAATGGCAGATTCCAGAAAAATTGAAATATTTCATGTGGCAGGTTGCCCATGAAAGACTTGCCACAAATTCTTTCAGAGCCAAAATTGGTCTTACAAACAACAACTTCTGTCCTTTCCTTTGAAATAGTGATGAAAGTGTTCTTCATGTAATCAGGGACTGTGAAAGGGCAAGAAAATTTTGGAAAGAAATTTTACGACCTGACTATTTTTCCAAGTTTTTTGTAGGTAATTTGCAGGTTTGGCTTAATTGGAACACCCATCACAGGCCAGGAAAAGGAAAATTTCAGAACTGTCCGTGGTCGAGAATATTTTGCTTGGGCTGTTGGATCCTTTGGACATCAAGATGCAAATCCTTGTTACAAGGAAAAAATGTTGATATCAGGGAAATGCTACACTTGTGTAATTATTTGTTATTTGAGAGTACTGTCAATCATAATCTATCTCACCAAATCTTTCAACTTGGTAGGAATGAGGAAAAGTCTTGGACTCCACCCCCTGAAAATGTGGTTCGCATTGATGTTGACGGCTCAGTTAGACAACAATTCCAGGCAGCGTGCGGAGGAGTGATCAGAGATTCTCAGGGACAATGGCTAATGGGGTTCTGCAAGTCTCTCGGTCTTCATACGGTCATTGAGACGGAGCTATATGCCATTATGCTAGGATTGAGAATGGCTCAGAAGCTGTGATTGCAACAGATTATGCTCTATCAATACAAAGATTATCATATGATCGTGCAAGGATGCTTGAAATAAATATTGATAGTTTCCAGTCATTTATTTTTGTTTTCCTTCAAAGTTTCCCAGATGACACAATTTGACCAGTGGGCGGCAAAGAGAGGAGCAGGTGAGGAAGAGAATCTGGCGTTGAGCCAAGCTTTGTTAGGCACATTTAGTGGCAAAATGACATTTGCTCTCACACTTCGTTTTTGGGCCACTGGCAGAATGAAGTGTAATCCAGAACTAAATGATCTTCGGCCATTTGTTTCCCTGGATCAAGACACCTTATGTGGGCTGATCCTGTCAAATCAAATCTATGGGATCCACATGCATGTTCGATGACTTTTCCCCATAATTGAGATCTGAGAGTGATGAGATCCTTTGTGTTGTGGATCATGCATCTGTTAAAACATAAGAAATTATTTGGTGAGATCCGGAGCGTTGAGATCAAGTGCTCATTGTTGCAATTGAGGAGTGGTACAGTTGGTTAAGGCGTCAGTTTTCACCCTAATAAAAAAGAAGGAAGTTCGATACCCATTGGTCAATATGAAGGGCCTCATTGGTGGGCGATCTGTAAGTATTTCTGTAAGTGCTCTTTGAACTTGGAGGCATGTCCTGCCCTGATGAAGTACCGTGGTTACCTCCACCTAAACTTTTTTATATAAGATATGTTTACATGATTTGACTAGAATAAAAAAATTAATTAAATAAATTAATATGACATATATTTATTTTATAAAATATCTTAATCATGAAGTCATCTTCCTTCATTTGCTTATTTTCTCTCCTCCTCGATTTTTGTTGGGGGAATTAGATAAATTAGAAAAATATTGACAAATATAAAACTTATATCTTATATTTAAAACAAAGGTAATATTCCCAAATACATAGGAGCGGAGGGAGAGAGTACATTAAAGAAACTTCTTAAGTAGCCTATATTCTAACAAAATGAAATCATACTTTATTAAAATGACTTAAACTCAGACTTATAAACAATGATACTTAAACCATAAAGCTCCTGGACGAAAGAAGAGCTTAATTAGCAGTAAACCAAGTTGAGAGCTGAGCCGCCTCGATGATCGGGTTCTTTTGGAAAGCTGGAAAATTGTGGCTGCTTTAATATTCAGTGGAAATTATAGGAAGGAACCTGCAGGTTTCTTTGCAATTTGTGAGAAAGATGCTTAAGACGTCAGCGTTCCACGTCAGCTATATGTTAGTGCATGACCCATATGAGATGTGGGGCATTAAACACCTGGTCCATTTGACATTAATTAAATAAGGATGAAACGTTGCGTAACATTTTTACCTTCGAAATATTTTGTGAAAACAATTAATTAATTGGAATTCTTAAAGGAGCAATGTCGGTCTAGTATTTCAAAAGGTAGCATAATATTTATAAAAAATAACTACCAAAATCATGTAAAATGAACGGTGCTTTCGGTGGCGTTAAACATGAAATGGAGCACCATGTAGTGTCTCTGTAAAAAAATTTTAAATTAAAAAATATTTTACTCTGAGAATATTCGCGTGGGAGCAATTATTGACTCCTTAACATTAAATTTAGGCACGTGAAGCAATTAGTAGTACATCCACACTTTTTTCCACCACATGGCGGACAGTTTTCTACTCGTTTTTTTTTTTGGTCAAAGCCTCGTCAATTTCGTTGAAAAAATAATTAAGGATTATAATATAGGATGCGAACAATCATTTCTTGAAAAACCTTTTTTAACTACCTAGTAACGTAATAATTGGCGTGAGAGAGTTCCTTGGAGGCCGAGAATCAGATCTGGACCTGCTCTCTCTCCTTCCTTAAGCTCGTGGCTGAAGAAGACGAAAGTAATGGCGGACAGTGATGGAAGGAAGCTCGCCGGCGACCATGAAGGTGAATGTTGCCACCGGAGAGGAAGAAGAAAGGCGAAGGTGAATGGTCAAAGCTCCCTCTGGCCTGTTGGCGGCTCTGATCTCTCATTTTTCGCTGAAGATGCTCGCTGGAAAACGCCTCAACCATTATTGAAATTCCATCTCCAAACTTGCAGTTTTATATCCAATCCAATTTCTTTGACCACCTACAATTAAAAACAATTAAACTAATATAAATTCTTCTCAAAAATTAATGATTAAAGGTAATTACAATTATTATGATAATTTTTCCCTTTTTAGTTCTAATTTAATATATTTACCCTTAATCTTAACTAATCATAATAATGGCATTTAATATCAAATAACTATGACAAAATCCCCAAATAAAGTGTGAAAATATATAATAAAATAAAATAGGGATTTGTCACTTTTTCTCCGTAATTTTTTAAGAACATCTTTCTTTTCGTGAAGTTTTACAAAAAAATTGACCTTTTTCACTTATTAATTACTCCCTCCGGTCCTTTAATTTTCATAAAGAACTTTTTTAAATTGCACAAAATGAACTACCGGTTAAGATTAGTTAAAAGTAATAAATATGTTAAAAATGCCATGTTTCTTCCAAATATACCTATATTTATAAAAAGAGGATAGAAGAGAGAATGAGTTAAAAATATGAGAGAAGATGAATATAAAATGGGGTTTACACTTCTCATGTTGTATGAGAAGAAGAAGATTCCTACACACACATGAAATGGTGGGACCCACATCTTTTTTATTAAAAAATAAATAAAAAATCAAGCATGGAAATCTTAGTATCTATGACATGAGGATACATTTCTCATACAACATGAGAAGTGTATTTCCCATATAAAATATAAGAGAGAATGAGTAATAAATGATTGAATGAAAGAGAATTACCGAGTGAGTGATGAGTAATTCATATAAAATTATGACTTTAATAGAGGTGAAAAAGGAAAAATGCAATTTAAACTTTGAGATACAAAAAGAAAGTTCTTTATATTAAGAATCAACCTCTTGAAAGAGAAAGTTATTTATAAAATGAACAAGAGGAGGGTACCTTTTATGCTAGAAAGGGATGAAAATGGAGTAAATGTGAGAATGAATGGGAGTAATGCAAGTATTTAAGGATTGGGGAATAAAGGAGAAGGTGAATAGTTAAGTATTGGGTACTGTGTAGGTTGAAGCATATGGCAAATGCAGAGCAACTACTAGTTGAAGATGAAGAGTTTGTGGAGAGGCGTTGAAGGCGGAGACTAAAAAGTAAAATTTGTAAAGACTTTTAAAACCGGATGTTTCAAATCAATGGTCCTAAAAGTCTAGCCTTAAGTTTTATTTTGAAAAACAAAGTAAGACATTTTAGACCGGATATTTAATATATTCGGTCCTAAAAGTCTAGCTTTAGTTTTTCTTTTTCTGAAAAAACATAAGATGTTTTAGACGGGATGTTTACAATATCCAGTCTTAAAAGTATATCCTTAGTTTTTTCTAAAAAAATGTAAGACATTTTAGACATGATGTTTTAAATATCTGTTCCTAAAGTCTAGCCTTTTTTTTTTTTTTTTTGTGAAAAAATGTAAGACGTTTTAAACCGGATGCTTACAATATTCGGTTCTAAAGGTCTAGCCTTAATTTTTTTTAGACCTAATTTATACAACATCCGATTATTCTTATTAAGTTATTTTCAAAATTGCACTACATTTCTTTGTTTTACCAACCATCCTATATATACAAGCAACCAAATATATACACAGTAAATTGTTGGAAAATAATAAACTTATTTATTAATTATTGAAAATTAACCAAATTGTAAAATTGTTTATTTACAAAAGATGATTGATACATATACAAATGAATTCACAACATTCTATTGGTTTGACTGTATGAGCTCATAAATGAATTCACAACATACTTTGTAGAGGAACTCAATATCATCTTCAGGAAAGGGTTCAGAAAGTGTAAACATTTGTAACATCAAATCCAAAAACTGAATTAATGTGTGTACATTTATAAATAGGATGTATATGTAACATTAAACCAGAAGTTGAATTCAGCCCAAAAAGATTATATGTAATATCAAATACATTTACCTTTTCAGTGAATTCAGTCATGCCTTACATGATAATGTTATATATGTGCCTCAAGACATAATGGCCATATAAGTTAGATCCCAGTGGTTGCCTACGAGTTTAAAAAAAAACATGACATAATTCAAACCGAATAGAGCATATATAGCTTATTGACTAAGTTCATAAGGCAATGTCCAAATATATACTAACCTTTGGTATGATCCATTTAGGGTCTTTGATCTTATGCCTAGGCTTACCAATAGAATCATTTTGGAATGTCCTCATTGCCCTATCATTAAAATCACAAATTCATTGATAATGATCATTGAAAATTCACAGTAGACAATTCACACCAGTGAATCAAAATCACATGCTTACGAGTTCATGGTCTCCTTCAATTCATCAGTAGGTTGGTTGTGAAGGGAGCATAAGAGGACAACTTTATAATTTGCCCTGCATAAGAGCACCAACTGCCAATGGCCATTGAAAATTCACAGCAGACAAGAACTCAATGATATGTAGCAGAATTAAGTAAATTATAGACAAGAAATGTGATACGTACCAATGCACAATATGGTGCCAAGTAACACACAAGCTTGGTTTCACTGAGCCTATGTGATAATTAGGTGTGTCTCGACGCAACACTGGTTTGATTTAGTGTTGTTTGATCTAGGCATATGAATCCAAAATCATCACTTTTGCCCGAGGAAACCAATATGCGATGAATGTACCTACAATAATGCAAATACACAAATTATAACGTCTTAATAATATTTTAAATTATGTACTCATAGAAGAAAATACTTACGTAAAAATATTTTCACTATTGAATTAGTAAACTCCTATTTAGGAGCTATCAGGGACAATAAATCCTCCCTATCAATGAAAACCGGTTAGTATGAGTTGCCTACAACTTCATCCATAGGCCACGATCTACATTGAAAAGATGTACTGTATGCCATAAGGATAAATTCTTCCTTAGCATTCCTCTTAGGCGTCACATGTACAATTTCTTTAGAGGGTAGAACTACAGGAGGGTTTTGGTAAGGATTTCCTCATCTCAATCATAAACATGTAGAAGGTTCTTTGGCCCCAAGTTGAAGGTTCCCTTCACATCACTCACAATCTTCATATCACTAGTTGGGATAGGATAGGTGCATCAACAATTATCACCACTTCAATTGACACTCTGACTTGATCATCTGGAATTTGTTGGTGGTGCACAGTTGATTCCAAGTTGTGGATAGTCCCACGTGCAACTAATCGTCTCTCAGGATCCTCTACAAAAATGTCACAAGGTTTAGGACCCTCTGGCTATCCAATAATGTAGTAACTCCTTTAGTGCTTTCTGCATAAGTGCAAGTGAATGTGTGAAGGGAACATTGGTCTCTTGACATGAGCTTTCAATCATCATCACCATTTCCTCCTTCATCTTGCTCAGCCGGACTTTAAACATTGCTTCTATTGATGCCGTCACAATGGCCAACAAATGATCCATCTCCTCTATGTAACCATTTTTAAGAAATGACATTTGGATGATCCAAAGTATTGTCTTAGGCCTACCCCTCCTCCACTTCCCCTAACACGCCTTACATGATTAGGTTTTCCCGTAACAATGGTCAGAATATCATTCCTCCCGTCCGACAAAAATGATCCCTCTACTTTTTTTTTTTTAAAAAAAAAATGTTCATCCTGTAAGATACATATAATGAGAAGCTTGTAATGAAGCTTTTTAGTAACTAAAAAATAACAATAATGATACTTACAATTTTTTCAGCAACTATACGAGTTTGTTCACTCGTATAAGACCCACTACTCTTTCGGTGAGCATACAACCACAACTCTTCACGACATATTGGAGATGGTGGATCACATATTACAGAAGGATTGGGACAATGACACCTTTCTATATTCGAAGGAAAGGGAACCCATGGTCTGATATGAGTTTTATAGTCTTTGGCCAGGCTATACCTATTATTGGAGAGCTTGGTGCAGTCTTGTCATAGAGACTAAATCTATTACGTTATAGCCCATAGGTTATGTCAGCAAAAATAAGGATGGGGGTGACAAGGATTGTTAGGGTATCGATATGTTGTTTGACATGATATATATGTGATTCATGATATGATATAGAATTGTTTGGTTTGGAAATTTGCAAAATTTCATGTCTAGTACTTTGTTATATAAAATGTTTCACTTGGCACCTCACGAGCACATATTAGCATTTATAATGAGCTAGATTGATGGTTATGAACATTTTTCAGGTGATAGTTCTTGTAGTCAATCAAGGAAGGCTTCAGAAGCTTAAAATACTCTTGCTAATAGTTGTGCTTCCACCTTTATAGTACATGTTGAATTATTATATATTGCCACATTAGGGCTCACTTAACATACTCTAATATACTTTGGATATTTTGGCAAATTCTAAAGCAATATTTAGTTCAAAAATATGGGCCTAGTGAAATCCAAAGCTTAACTCTCTGTATAAACCATTTTAATTAATGGTTTAATCAAGTTAGTAATTAATAATTGTCTTCTAAATTGGAGGATGTTACATCCAACATTCAACACAATACAACAAAGTCTTATTTTTCAACGTCTCACTATCAAGAACATCTTATGTTAGCCGGAGAGTGTCCCATATATGATTCTTTACAGTTTTGTCAACATTTTCCTACTTATTGATCAATATGCTAGGCTTGTTGCATACTAGGACATCGACATAACTCCTATATTGGCTTCTATTAGGACCGATAAGATTCCAATATCTATCAAACTGAATCGCGATGTATTCCTTGACACTCCGACTTATGGAAATCTCTTTCAATTGTGTGCCTCTTCTACAACGTCGTAAAGACCGGTTACAAGGCTCACTTTGAGATGTGTTAGGCTCGCTCTAATTCACAATAGTAGCCAGTGTGCCTTGAATAGGACTATATTCACTTTCTCCATTCATTTGCACGGTAGGAAGAGAGGTTGAGAAAGGTGGTAGGAGAGGCGAATGCCTGAGCAAATGAGAGAGTAATAGAGGCTGTTGGTGGTGGGCGAGGAAGAGAGGTTTCGTGACAGGAAGAGAGGGAAAGAGAGAGCAACTTCAGGTTTCTGCGCGAAGAAGGAGGATTCAATGAGCGAGTTTTATTTTGGTGTTGATATTTTAGACCGGATATCATTAAAAACCGATCTTAAGAGTTAACCTTTTAGCCCGGTACTTCTTAACATCCTGTCTTAAAAGTAATAAAATTTTTATTTAATTTTTTTCTTATCTATTGGACCGGCTATTATTTATGTCTAGTCTTAAAAGTAGAGCAACTTCAGGTTTCAGTGAGAAGAAGAGAGGATACATGAGCGAGTTTTATTTTGGTGCTGATACTTTAGACTGGATATTCTTTAGAAATAGTCTTAAATATTAACTTGTTAACCAGTACTTTTTAACATCTGGTCTTAAAAGTAATAAAATTTTACTTAATTTTTTTCCTTATCTTTTGGACCGTCTATTATTTATGTCTAGTCTTATAAGTTTCATATTTTACTCTAAAAAAGTAATCGGCATTTCAATTTAGCTTTAACTTTTTAAATCGGTTGTTTGGGTAACAAGTTTAAATAATATATTTTAGACATATTATTAATGTATTCAATCCAAAAAGTTTTTTATATTTACGAAACTGCCACCGGTCATACTTTTTAGACTTGATCCTCTATAATCCGGTTTAAATGAGGCGGTCTAAAAAAATCCTTTTTTGTAGTAGTATACTAATCAAAAGGATGAATTTGCATATGAAAAAGAAATATAAAGGGTATAATTATTTAAAAGTGAGAAGAAAAACATACTCTGTAGAAAATGCAACTACTGAGTAATGAGATTAAATTGAGTTTCAATTATATTAAATATAAACATACATCAAGGTTAAGCCTGTAGTCGACTTCTCCCTCAGAGCCTTGGGAATTGAACCTGTGAGATTATTTCCTGTCATATTACTGTAAACGTATCAGTGAAGTAAATTGCAACACTTTTTGTACAAGAAATTACCGTTGCTATGCTCAAGATTGCAGCTTACGGTAGTTTCAAACTGGGCAATTTTGCTAAAGATTCAGGTATTTCTCCTGTTAATTGGTTGTTTGACACAATATTGTAAGACTCATTACTAGGGCCGTCATGTTTAAATCATACTACTTCCGCTTCAAAATATAAACACTAAATAACTAAATTGTGCAATTTAAAAAATTAGTTAAAATTTATTAAAGACAATAAATATGTAAAAAAAATATAACTTACTTTCTTAAAAAAGCCCCTATTTATTAAGAGGGTGAGTGTGAGAGAGAATGAGTGGAAAAAGAGATGACAGAGAATGAGTGAGATAGATGAGAGAGGTGTTATATCACACATCATCTGGGGAGAGGAACGAAACATGCTTTATAAGGGCCTGTATACCTCCCCTCTTGACGCATTTTAAAGTTGTAAGGGGTGATAGGGACCCCAAGACGGACAATATTGAAAATGACAGGATGTTATAAATGAAAACAAGGTGTTAGGATGTTATAAATAAAGGCTAGTGATCTGCTAGGGCATATAATTAATTAGGGGTAAAAAGGGTCGGAATTGGGGGCTAGGGTGGCCCCGCCCCTAAAATTAATCACAATCAAATCCAAAATTTTTAGAAATTATGCTTCAGCCTCAAAAAAATTTCAAAGGATAAAAAGTCTTATGAAGGGCTAAAGTGAAAATATAATTAATTAGCTAGGGGTAAAGGCTAATTTTGAGGATGCTAGGGCATATAATTAATTTACGGGTAAAACTGGAAAAAAAAAGTATAAAATAATGAGGAAAAAACAAAGTGTATCTTATATGAAAAGCCACACCCCTCACGAGTTTGATTCTTATATTTTGAACCAGAGGAGGGATTAGTAAAAGTTGGCAACTTTGCATAGATGATACTTACAAGGTCCCCAACATCATTAGATCTGAGAAAGAAGTTACCATTTGTCCAAAAAAAAAAAAAAAAACACAGAAAAAAGAGAGAAAGAAGATGCCATCTCTCCTATCAATTTGCTTGAGCGCTGTTCCTGTTTACACGTTGATAAGAATGAAAATGTCGTAGCCAAGATATAAAAAAGCAAAGCAAGACAAAAGTCAAAGAAAAGACAAACTCTTTTTCTGCTACATCAAATAAAAATTTGAAATGCCATCAAACAGCATGAACCGAAGATAAAATATTCTAGAACGAGATTGTTTACCTATTTGGTAAAGTCACTGGTATAAAAAAAAGCTTTTAAGATCGAACGAAAAAAGCCTCGTAAGACTGGATCTGGGACTGATCTTGATACAGGTGGTCTTAAAAGTCTGTTACTTTTAAGACCGGATGCACAACCAGTCTTAAAAAACTTTTTAGACCGGACCTTTAAAATATAAGGTTGGACTTTTAAGAGAACTTTTAAAATATTCGGTCTTAAAAGTCCTTTTCTATGACACTGGATTGTGAAAAAACATAGTCTTAAAAAATTTTTATCACAAAAAAGAAGAAGGGAATTTTTGGATGTATTTCTTAAAAGGACTTTTAAGACCGGATGTAAAGTCCCTTTCTATTTTAAAAAAAAATGGAATCAAGGCCTCCTCTTCCAAATCCTTATCGGCAGTTTCCTTGTGGCCAATCTCCATTTCGAAGACAATGGAGAACAAAGAAATTGAGCAAGCGATCGATGAAAAGGTTGGGAGAGAAGAGAATTATAAAAATATTTGGCGTCGGCGCGTTTTGGAAGTGAAAGCAGGGTCACAAGAAAATGAAAGAGGAATGATCTGAAACTTTCAAATCTGGGTTGGTGTAAGGTGGGAAGGGAGATTTAAAAAAGAAGCTATAAAAGCAAGGATGGTGGTGGTGGGTGAATGATGTGTATAGATTCTGGGCAGAGGATGGATCCAATCAATAAACTGATGTTCAGTGTAAGTAATTTAATGAATAAAAATTCACATTGCATGTAATGACGTGGAAATTTACCATGTCTCCTATGGAAGAAAATCCGTTGGTTCCATGGTTCATGTCGACGCGGCGTAGAGATCTGCCCTCGGAAAGCCATTCAACAACAGAGGCAGAATCGCCGGACCTAAAAATTTTTTATATAAGGAATTTTTGATATAAGGCTGATCAGGGACGAGAACACTTGCACTGGTCTCCACTCCACACAGAACTCCCTTTTAAGATAGGAGTAATGTGTGTGTTGCAATTTTCCAGGTCGAAGAAGCAAAAATGAAATATATTGAGGAAGACAAAGTAAAAATTGCGAACCTGGAAAAGAAGCTAGAACCAAAACAAGAGATCATGAGAGGAAAGCAGGCGGAGCATTTTCTACAGTGTCAGAAAATTTGTGAGTGAGGTCCTTTAGATGAGACGAGGTTGAAGAGAGTGTGAGGAAAGATTTAGAAGGTCGAAGAGAGATTCAGGGAGTGAAATTCAATTTTCGGTGCGGGAAAATAGAAAATTCATCTTTTAGACTTTTTAGATCGGAATTTTTAAACATTTGGTACTAAAAGTAAGACTTTTCTTATATTTATAAAATTGTCACCGGTCATACTTTTTGGACCAGACTTTTAAACTAATAGGTCTTAAAAGTAAGACATTTAAAACCTCATATTTTACAAGTCCGGTCTAAAAAGTTCTTTATATATTTACAGAACTGCCACCGATTATATTTTTAGACCTAATCCTCTATAATCCGGTTTAAAAAGTTCTTTATATATTTACAAAACTGCTAGCGGTCATACTTTTTAGACTTGATCCTCTATAATCTGGTCTAAAAAGTTCTTTATATATTTACGAAACTATCACCAGTTATACTTTTTAGACCTCATTCTTTATAATTCGATCTAAAAATTTCTTTATATTTACGAAATTACCACCGATCATACTTTTTAGACTGTAGCCTCAGTATTCCGATCTAAATGAGACGATCTTAAAACCCTTTTTTGCACTATTATCCAGGAAGATTATAATCATGATTTTGAACTTTGAGAATTAAAAAAGATCAAAAGACCAATACTCACAAAGAAGTAAACCTTGGAATGCTGTCAGAGTAATTACAAGTAACACCTTCCCAACTATACTCTTGTGGCATGCAGGGATCACCTTGCCAACTGATTCTCATGATGCTATAAGCATTTTAGATGTTCCGCAAGGTAGCAACTGTTAAATGAAAGTGAGCCTGTGACATTTTATTTTATTTTATTTTAAAAAATGAAGTATGGTACAAAACTGTGGAAGAACAATTGGTTTTGACTCTAATTGATTAAAAATAACTTGGACTATGTGTAACAAGCAAAAGTCATTGGGAAAAAGGACACCCCAAAATAGGGTTAACATGCAATTTTTTCCTAAAAGTTTTTTCTAAGGAGTAATGTTGCCCAAAATATTTTAAGATTCAATGCCAAACTGTAAGTTTCAAAATGTTGCAATTTTGCCTTACACTAATGTTAACCGTAAAAAAAAATTGACATTGACCATTAACTTTTTAATGGTCAGAAACAACATTGTCCTATTTTAATACTTTCAGGGTAACATTGCTCCTTAGAAGAAACTTTTAGGACAAATTTTCACCTTAATATCCCTCACCCCGCAAAACAAAAACAAAAAAAGAAAAAAAAAAGAAAAAAAAAAAAAAAAAAAAAAGTACAATTCCTTTGAAAAACTACACCCAAAAGCTAACTATTGAATTTAGGGAACTCAATATCTTAGAAGACTCTTCATTCAAAGTAACCCTCCCAATATGAGACTCATGAAAATAATAGTATGATAGACCAACTTGAGAGAGTAGCCTAAAATGATCAATATATAGCATAAATAGAGAAAGATCAATAAGATAGTAAAATAAATCAGTCAATATTTGTACTGCCATCTTGTTCATGAGTTGGTGAGTTTGGTTGGGGTAGTGCTCCATAAATCTCATAGGCATTGATCATGGGAGGTAAACCCTTTTGGTCTAGCGGTATAAGGTCAGTAACATCCCGCATTTTAGAATTTGGAATTTGAAATATTGTATAGAAATTATGACGAAACTTTAGCCCAAAATAATTATGGAAATAATTATTAGAATTTAAGAACTCATTTTCTTGAGAAAATCATTATAAATCATCAAGGAATTTATTCTAGCATTTATTTGATAAATAAAGGGAATAATTGAAAAAAAAAAAAAAAAAAAAGAAGAAGGAAATTTTAGGATTTATATTTGATAGATCAAGAAGGCTTATACTTGTGTTATTTTCAGCCCAATAGCATCCAACTATAAATCTTTCTATGTAGGCCTAAGTGGTACCTAAACAATCATCAGCTTTCTTGTTTTGTTTTTTTTTTCTTCCCATGGCCACGATTCACACGCACATTGTATAGAAATTATGATGAAACTTTAGCCCAAAATAATTATGGAAATAATTATTAGAATTTAAGAACTCATTTTCTTGAGAAAATCATTATAAATCATTAAGGAATTTATTCTAGCATTTATTTGATAAATAAAGGGAATAATTGAAAAAAAAAAAAAAAGAAGAAGGAAATTTTAGGATTTATATTTGATAGATCAAGAAGGCTTATACTTGTGTTATTTTCAGCCCAATAGCATCCAACTATAAATCTTTCTATGTAGGCCTAAGTGGTACCTAAACAATCATCAGCTTTCTTGTTTTGTTTTTTTTTTCTTCCCATGGCCACGATTCACACGCACAATATTCACAAATAAATAGCCCACCTCATTTGCTATTTTGTTGGATTGCTCCTTTGGCCCATATGTTGACAAAATCAAACCAGCTTTTGCCTTATATTAATAATACTTTCAGCTAGAGCCGGAAATCGGGCCAAGCCCGTCGGCCGGCCCGTTAGGCCCCGGCCCCGTAGGGCTCGGCCTAAAAATCCTCCGGAATTTTGAATTTGGCCCCGTAGGGCCGGCCCGCAGGCCTCGAGCCCGCCGGCCGGCCCCGCAGGCTTCGGCCGGCCCGTTAGGGCCCGTTTTTCACCGTAGCATTCTTTTTTTTTTTTTTTTTACTTGGTCTTTATCTATGTATGTACGGTCAAACGGAACTTGGAAGATATTTGTTAGAAACTACATAAAGCACACATGCTGTACTTAAACTAAACAATATGACTTGGAATGACATGATAATAAATACTTGGATTCCATGGTTAATTTATTAATACAAGCTATAGGGAAGTAAAAATTCACAAAGATTAATTTGCAAGTCGCTACTTCAACGTGGACAATAGTTTGTTTTTTGTTACGAATTAATGAATGTATTTATTTGTTGGATGATTTGTATTATTTAGATATTAATGTTGATAATATTTATTTGATAGATTAGAACTTTGATGGTTGCAATTTACTAATTATATTTCTTTGGAAAAAATCGGAAAAAAATAGTTAAAATTTAGAATAGTAATTTAGTGCCCCGTAGGGCCTACTGCCTCGTACTATCGGTAGCCGGCTTTGAAAACCGACGTTTTCCTTATCCCAGCCCCGTAGGCCGACCTGTCGGCCAGGCCCCGTAGGGCTTGGCCTGCGGGCCGGGCCGATTCCCGATTCAACTCTACTTTCAGCCCAAATACCCATGCACATTTCCAAACCATTAGTAATCCATCAGCACCTCTTTTGCGTCATTTAACTAGCAGCAACGTGGGGAAAAAGAACCAGAACGCACATAGTGTAGTGGTATTTGGAGCTAGGCTCCTCCCCCTTGGTACCGGGTTCGATCCCCTCCCCTATCGCCTAATTTAAAAAAAAAAAAAAACGTGGGGAAAAAGAAAATAATGATAATAATAATAACAACCATAAAACCAGATCACGCTATCAAAATCCGAACATAGCGCGAGAAAGAAGACTCGGTTTTTTCACCGTACACGCAACACCCATGCCTCTCACATCGGCAACTCGGACCCCCTTGCTTCTTGAGCCCGGTGCCATATACCGCGGGTATTCTTCCTGGGACCCTTCGTTCTCTATTTAATCACTTGCTCATTATCTTTTATCCAACCCCATCGGCCTCAACAAAAATCAAAGCTGAGCTGAAAGTGTAAGAGAGAGAGAGAGAGTTCAAGTATGTGGGTGCCCTGTTTTAGAACAAGAAACATTGGAAACTTAGAATCTAAGGTGAGCTCTTTGAATCTTCTTCCCTCCAAGCTGCTGAAAATGCTACACGATAGTTTCCTGTGTTTCTTCACGTTGGTTTTGTATAATAGGATAGGTTGGATTAATTGTTGTGGGCCTGTAGTGTTAATTACATATAGACAGCCACTATTCATTGGTGTGTATAAATAATATTTATTATGGATTAAAAAAAAAAAAAAAAAGACATAAACCAAAATACAACTTGGTTCACTAAGTCAAACCGTGGGACCATTTTGAATATTAAAAGGGATCAGGATGCTGATACATATGAAAAGAGAAGAACTCATGTGAATGGAATATATATCTATATATATGTTGTCTTTAAAAGCATTTACTGTCTAAATATATATATGCATGAAAACGCTGCTCTCAAGGGAATGATGTGAGTCTTGTCGTGGAGTGTAGAGATATATATATATATATATATATATGGCGTCACTGCACTACGGAAAACACTTCACTGGGTAAACTAAATAAAGACATATATATAGCCTTTCATTTGTGTTCTTGGAAAATAGGGGTCTGCATATACATTGTTAGATATATGTATATTATCACCTTGCATGAATAATAATAATAATAATAATAATAAAGAAAATTGTCCTAAGATATAAGAGAAAGATTATTGGCATACACACTTTTTTTAAAAAAAGGAAAAATATATAGAAGATTGCTATTATGAAAAAGGCATTTATTGGTGTCATGTACACTTTTGCTTATATAAGGAAGGAAAAAGTCGTTTTGCAATTTGCACTGGCAGTGTGTTAAATTGATTTCAAATTGGAGTATGTGAGTGGTTAATGCGAGTGGGACGGGGAGGGAGAAAATTGAGATATGTGTGTGAGTGGTTAAATGTATGTGTGTATATGTATTATGCTATACAGGAAGCATGGAAATGGTCAAGCTAGTTATCTCTTTAAGAGAATAATATATTAAAAGTTAGTGGATATTTACAAATGAACTCGTAATGTAAATAAAGAGTATGAATATTATATCTAAAGAGTATATATGATTTTATTAATATCTAAAGAGCATAATTTATATGATGATGAGTATTATAAATTCCCAATTTAAAAAGTTAGGATGGCCTCGAGAGTTTAAAATAATAGAGAAATAATAATAAATAGTAATAAAATAAATAAATAATGATAAATATTATTATTATTATTATTATTAAAAGGGAATAAATAAGGGTTGTTATTAAGTAATAATAAATTTGAAAGGAGAATTAATAGTCTCCTTAGTTTTTCCAATCCGTCATAATTTACCCCCTTCAAGCATTCTAAATATATTATTGTTCAAAATTTGTATACTTTTAATTTTAATTATGTAGATTTTTAGAAGAGTTATTAATGGTTAGTAAATTGGTTGTGGTAGATTGATTTTTGGCGTGTGTTTGAGCTCTTAGATTAGGAGCGTGTAATAATAATTAGCTTAGCATGAGAGGTAACCACTTTCCACTTGTTATGTGTATTAGTATGTTGTTTGAGTATTTTGTGAAATAGTTATAAATATCTTATTAGAAATTGCTTTGTGGAATCTTATGATTTGAATTGTAAAATATTTGCATATATTTATATATGTATAAGAAATCAGGATTTGAGCTATTTATTGTGATAATTATGATAATGGTTGAATTGGGAATAGATGGAGTATTTATTCCACCATGTGGTGAGGCATCCATTGGTGCACGATGGTTGGCTTTCTATTGTCCCACCTGTTCAATGAGGGACTGGCCCACTAGTTCAATGAGGGCATACGACACCCCCCATGTTCAATGAGGGGAAAAGGCCCATGGTCTGGGACATGTGCTCTAAGGATTTTGGCCGATCCTCATCACATGACCAGTGAGCTTTTGAGTAACCAGTAACATGGATGTAACTTAGCCCATGGGTCTAGTCGGAGGAAATAAGGCGGTTCGGTTGGATTGGTGGGAGGCATCTTGGGAATTGTGTTAATAAAAACTGTTATACATAATTTCGATATGAAATTTTGTGATGTTGATATTAGCAAATTTTATATATTATTATTTTTAAATACTTTGTTATATAAAATTGTTCCACATGGCACCTCACTAGCACATATTAGTATTCGTAATGAGTTGACATATAAATAATTAGAGGTAAAAAATGCATTAAATGTTTAGAATTATCAAAGTGTAGGTTATAAAAAGAACCAATCACATTTAAAATATTGAAGCTGGACTAAAGGAGTAGTTTACGGTGGCGTTGTTTCAAATTTCAACAGTAAATAACGTTGGACTTGGATCTCTTCAAATGAGTTTTAACTTCACCATTAGATTATTATCTAATGATGTTGAGGTGAATATCCTTGTGTATTTTTTTAAGGTGTTGCGCACCCCTAAAATATTTTTTAAGTGGCACAGTATCCTAAAATTTGGTAAAAATATAAATATGTTTTCTATATATTAAATTGCACACCTTAAGCTAGTTTTAAAATCATGGTCTATGATAAACTTTCATTAAAAGTGTTTTAATTTGACATACGAAAAAAATAATAATATCAAAACCAAAAATAAATTTCCAACTGGTGTTGAAAATTATGTAACATAAGAAAAACAGAATAATGAAACGAATTCTGAGACTACATGAATCTAAAGTCCAAGTCAAAGAAGAAATCGAAGTGCTTACGTCCTGTATCAGTATCACTACCATGTGATGGAACAACTTGTGCTGAACTTCGAAGGTCGATGATAGAAGAAATAGGCACAAGCAAAGCCACAATCCGTACTGTTATTATCTTCATGGTTTTCTCAAAGTTTTCAGAAGTGTTTTTTTTTTTTTTTTTTTTTGGGGGGGGGGGGGGGGTGTGTGAACTGAGAAGCATGAGTTGATGAGACTAGCATGCAATAATTGAGAATTACTAAGTGTTATGAAATTTAAAAAGTGTCATAAGGAGGACAGGGGTTTAGAAAATTAATTACAAGAGTGGAAGTTAGATTCCAAAAGATCAGATTAACATTCAGATATATATATATATATTTTTAAAATAAACTGCTAATATCAATTTAGATATTTCTTAATTTAGGAGTACTCTCGAGTCTCGATTACTATTAAATTTTAAATATAAGTACAACTCTAAATTTATAATTAAAATTTTTGTTTGTAATCGTCTAAATTATAATATTTACAATTTTTCCAAAAAAAAAAAAAAAAAAAGTTGAAACTTGACTATATATCATTAATTCGCTGATTTAACCTGAATGTGAGATTGCCAAAGACGACACGTTGACTCGACCAGATTTCCTTTTTTACACAATAATCCTAACAGCCAATTTTTGGGAGCCATTCCTTACAAACGGTTTCTTTTTCCTTTTTTTTAATTACATTTATTCTTTTCAATTTTTTTCGTTAGTTTTATGCTGTTTAGAAAAAAAATCATTAATTAGGAATTAAATATGTAATTTACTTAATACGAAAAAATGTGTAATTTAACCAGGAATTAATTAGCATATGATTATTGAAATTAATAAGAATTGAAAGTTGGAAAAATTATAATTTAATCCAACTAAAATATCAAAATCTTAATTCAGACCTTCACCCTCATTGAATTCCTAATCAGGATAAGATGCCTGATTAGGGATTTCTAAATCTTATGAATTTACCTTAATGCCCCTGAATGTTTAATAGCTCCCCAATATATTTCTTTTGGTCCTTATTATAAGATACCAATTATCAACAATTTTGGCCCTTATTATAAAGCACCAACTACCTCTAATTGACTGATTTATTTCGTTTTTCCAATTATGCCCTCATTTATTGGGACAATATTTATTCATTGACTATTGCATTCTCAATCCATTTAGTATGTTTCTCTCCCTCCATTAAGTTTGTACATTTCGAATCCAATCAACATGTTTCTTCTCTCACTCCCCATTTATGTTTGTACCTCCAATCCAATCAACATGTTTCTCTCCCCCTAATAAAGTAAGGGTAAAATTGGAAATATTTATCAATTGAATACTAATTTAATGACTTAATTTCCCTTCCTTAATATAAGAGAAATTGCAGTTAATGTCTTATAATAAGGACCAAAGAGAATATATATTTATTCATCCATATACTCTCTCTCCTTTCTTCCATTCTTTTTGTCCTTTTTTCTTTCACGGCCTCTCCTTCTCTTTCCTCTACTGTACTTCCTTTCTTGTCGTCTTTTATTATTTTTCTTTTGTAGTATAATTTGTACTATAAAAATGTTTCTATAATTAGGACTGAAGGTAGTATTAAGTATTTAAATTATTTAATTATATATGAATACGTGAAATACGGAGTAATTGAGTTACTTTCTTTCGCTACACTGATGCTCCATAATTGAGCTGATGCGGGACAAGTGTAATTAAAGTCTAAAGAAATAAATATTTTATGGAACAGGTAAGAAATGCGGTGTTAGGCGGTGCTAAAGATGAAATGAAATATTAAATAATATTAGTTGACTGACTAATGCTATTGACAAAATGTCGGTCATGGATTTAAAATATAAATTAATGATACTTAAAAGGCATAAGAACAAATTATAATTAATGATACTTAAAGAATAAGATTAATATTCTTTTGTATTATTGTGCATTGTTAACTCCTTTTTTTCATTTGATAAAGAGTTTCTTTGAGGTTTAAAGAGTAAAAGGTTTTCACCTCTCTTAATATAGTGCACATCACGAAATTTTAAGGTGACATTGATGTTAGTTTTTTGCCATATTTTAACGGTCAGCGATAGTTTTTTAATGGTATGAGATAATATTATTACATTTTAAAACTTCTAGGGTGACATTAAACCTTAAAAAAAAAAAAAAAAAAGAAGAAGAAGAAGAAGAAGAAATTTGGGGCAACATTACTCCTTAACAAAATTTTCTAAAACAAATTTGTAGATTAAAAGCAACCGCATCATGAGGACCACAAGTAATGATTCGCGCGGAGACGAGCCACACTACTACTCGGCCCAGCGGAGTTCCAAGCGAACGCTTGAAGCGGCTTCGTATCGAGCACGAACCGGCGTCGGATTCGGAGCCGAGCGTGCGGATCGAGACCGGATACACTCCGTTGACCGGATCCTCCCCTTAGCACGGTTGCCAACCTTTCTTCCTCGGAAAGTTCGAACCGAGAATCCAATAGGAGGTACGGGGGTAACGGACACGCAAGGCTTCCTCTTCCTCAGGGGTTAATGGTGGATTTGAAGGGGGTAAGCGATTACTCCCAACCATCGCCAAAAAATAGAAACCTAGAAAGGCTATAATTAATGATACTTAAAGAATAAGATTAATATTCTTTTGTATTATTGTGGATTGTTAACTCCTTTTTTTCATTTGATAAAGGGTTTCTTTGAGGTTTAAAGAGTAAAAGGTTTTCACCTCTCTTAATATAGTGCACATCACGAAATTTTAAGGTGACATTGATGTTAGTTTTTTGCCATATTTTAACGGTCAACGATAGTTTTTTAATGGTACGAGATAATATTACTACATTTTAAAACTTCTAGGGTGACATTAAACCTTTAAAAAAAAAAAAAAAGAAGAAGAAGAAGAAGAAATTTGGGGCAACATTACTCCTTAACAAAATTTTCTAAAACAAATTTGTAGATTAAAAGCAACCGCAGTCATGAGGGACCACAAGTAGGCTTGAAGAAAGCATAAAGTTAGCAATAATTTTGAGGGAATTACTATGAAATCTAAGGAAGGGACTTAATGATTGAACCATAATTTTATAAGATTTTTTATAATTAATTTGCACTTTTTAATGTATTTTACGGGACATTATTGTACGATTGAACACTAATTTGAGTTAGAGACATTTTTGTATTGAATTAAATATAATTAAAAGTAAAATGTTCATAATTTATTAATTATTCATGTAAATGATTTCTTATACTTTTGAGATTACATTGTGCTTAACATTGTATTGTATGTGTTTAAAAAGAAAATTTGAGATTTTGGAAGGTTAGAAAAAATACTTTGATGACCGAGAAAAGTCATAAAAAATGGATTTAGAATTTCTGAGAATTGGAAATCAATGAAGAGAAGGGGTTGGAAAAGTTACTTAAAAACCCATATATTTATGAAATTACAGCTCAACCTCATAAATATTTTACTATTTTATTTTTGTCACGATACAAACTTTTGAACTTTATAGAGATTGGTCCTTAATCAAAACTTTTTGACCAGCGACCATTAGGTTTTCTTCTTCGTGACAGAGTTGACGGAAAGACAGAGGAGAGCGCCGCAGCAACACCTGAGAGATTCGATCCTTCCCTCTCGCCTTGACCTCTCTTCCTCGCCGGCGAAAACTCTCTTCTTCAGCATCCCCAGCGAGCTTCAACAACCACTCCTCCATCCTCACACCACCGTCGGAAAAGCTTGACCACGAACCAGACAGGACAGGGAGGAGAAAGAGAGAATCGGAGGTTCGGACGACATTATCACCACCACCATTCGTTCATTCTCCGTCAACCACCAACCATCGAAACACCATCACCACTGCCAGAGTCCACTGTTCGGCCTCCATACGGTTTAACCACCACCACCACCATTCCCGGCTACCTTGGGAGCTCGGACAGTTGGAGATGTGTAAGCGAAGGAAAATATAATTATTTTAAGTTAATTGAAAGTTCAGAGACCAGAGAATCGAACGAGACTTTGGATATCGTCAGAGAAGAGAGTTACACCGTCCTCATTGTCAGAAAGCATTGAAAAATTATCTTTATCTTAGGATGATGAGAAAAGCGATCTACCCATTAAAATAATTATTTTTTAAAAAAATAAAAAGTAAAAAAGATAAATCCCAAAATAGGTGGACCATCAGATCCCATTTTTTAAATGAAAAAATCATTTTTAAAAAAATATGTTTGTTGAAAAATTATCTTTATTTTAGTACCCCAGGATGGGAAGATGGGAAGAGCTTTCCCTATTTAGGATTGGTAGGAAAACTGATTCCCATGTTAGATAACTACCATTTCTGCCGTTACTTTTAAGCGAGAGACAGTAATTTACCACTTTCCCTGTTATAAAAAAACTGGGAAAGAGTGAACGAGCAGACTCTCGTTACGACAACGCGTATTTGAATTAAAATATATTGAGGAGAAGATGGATCGCTGAAAAAGGTATACTGAAAAACTTCAAAACATTGAAATAAAACACTAACCTTTGAATTATAATCAGCTTAACCAATGCGAGATGCAAGATCTGGTTTCCCCTTAATAATATACTATGCAAGATCTGGTTTCCCCTTAATAATATACTATTCCGGTAACGCGTATTTGTATTAATAAACAAGAAAGGGTAGGTGAAAGAAGACTGACCCCATTTCCACGCTCGTGAACGATGTTTTTGCTTAAAAAATTTGGAAACACTTATAAACATTGTTATGAGTGAATGTCCCTATGTCTTGATCCATTTTTTTCAGTTGAACGCTAGAGCCCTCTAATGAATTTCTCCCACTTTCTCAGGTAAAAAAAAAAAAAAAAAAAGTTTTTCCACCTTCCAGAACCAGATCCCATGAACCACCGTTTTTAAATTGAGCCTCCTCTGTCTCTTGTGGTTATCAAAACTCTCTTTTAGTTCCAAGTTTCTCGCCTCTTCTCATCTTTCTTTCCACCAAGCAGCCAGACGGAACTGAGACCGAGCAGACTCTCAAGCTTATCAGGTCCATTGGTTTGAATGTTGAATTTGAGACGTCAAGCTTCAGGTAAGTTCATATCTACTTTACCATTACTCTTCAATTTATTCATGCATTACTTTATTATTACAGTATAATACAATAATATGGGCTAGAGATCATATAGCGTCTTTATGGAATTCGACAGATCACATGGAGAGAACACAGTGGATTTTATGGTTTGCCTTGATCCAACTTTTCCTCATTCTCAGCGAGGCAATGCGCAGTGGAAGGAACTCACCACGACTAGCGACACTAATTCTGGTAATCGCCTTTGGATGGAGAGAAAAATAAGGGTAATGGTGTACTGTGAAGGAAAACTTACAAAAATAAAAAATAAAAAACAAAATACGATTTTTGGGAGTTTTCCGTCCTAATATTTTTTTTCTCCCCTAATTTTCTCTCAATAAAAACATAGGGTAAGTTTACGTAAGATAATGTTCTATATATGTATCAGCCAAAAGCTTAATTAGAACTTGCCGTTATCAAACCTATATTATATTATGATATTATGTTGTATGAAATTTTTGCACTCACAGATTCCATAAGCATTGATTGTGGGGCAAGCAACGAATACACTGATTCTCAAACTGGAATCTCATATCTGACAGACTCAGGTTTTGTAGAGACAGGCTATAATGTTATGCTGGCACTAGGTAGAGTAACTAAAGTAAATAATCCTGGTATTCATAGACAATTTAAGACACTGAGAGTTTTCCCTGAAGGAAGAAGGAATTGCTATACCCTGAGACCTAAACAAGGCAAAAACCAAAATTACCTCATCCGAACTTCCTTCTTTTATGGAAACTATGACGGAAAAAATAAACCTCCTCTTTTTGACTTGTACCTCGGTACCAATCAATGGATAGGGATGGACCCATCAGAATTTAGGTTTGAGGATATCATCCATATTCCTACAACGGACACCATACACATCTGCCTTGTCAAATCAGGCAACGGAGTACCTTTCATTTCTGCGTTGGAACTACGACCTCTCAGCAATTCTATTTATACTACGCCCTCTCAATCAATTTTACGCCATCTTGAAAGATTTGATGTTGGCTACATGAATTCGTCCGTGAGGCAAAGGTAACTATTTTTTTATGTAACATTACCTACTGTCCTTAATATAAAATTTAGTTTTTAATGAAAATTATACTACAAACTAGATATTGTATTAATGACGAGAGGTAATAGTATGTTGTGCTTTTACAAGGAAGCAATTGTCATATTCAATTATTTAATAATGCAGGCATATATATAGGTACAGGGATGACATCTATGATCGTATTTGGCGCGGGGACTACGCTTACCAATCGCAAGGTTGGAATGTGTTCAGTAAATCTGTGGATATTAATCCCCAAAGCACAAATGACTCTTACAAATTACCAGCACGAGTTCTACAATCTGCAGCCACATCATCGAATCGCTCCTCTGCTTTGAACTTTGACTGTATTTCTCTCTGGGGGGCTGCGCCATATTCAGCTGCCCATAATTATTATGTCTACTTTCATTTTGCTGAAATTGAGGAGCTTCCCCTTGGGCAGAAAAGGGTAGTAAATATTTCTGTTAACGGTTCAGACAACCACCCAATGCCAGTGACCCTTGAATACTTGAAGCCTCAGACAGTTTCTACAGTTACAAATCAAAATTGTATTCGTTTCAGCATAAGTTCAACATCAGAATCTGCTACTCCTCCAATCCTCAACGCACTAGAGTTTTATGAAATAATACCACTGCTAATTTTCCCAACACACCAAACAGATGGTACGCTTCTCTATTCCTTGTTGAATTGTTTCCTGCTATATATATCTTCTAATTAATATCATTTCAGTATGTGCACGTTTAGGCTTTGACATCTTCTGAGAACATATGTTTATTATTTGTAATAATAGCGGATGCTATCTTGGACATCAAAACCAGATACCAAATCTCCAAATTGGATTGGCAAGGTGATCCATGTTTTCCCAATTATACATGGGAGGGACTTATTTGCAATTCTCCCACCACTAACTCTTACGGAAGGATCACCTCATTGTGAGTATTAACATTTCATTGATCTTGAATTAAATTCATAACTCAATTATGGTGTTATTTTCTATTGCAAAGTGCTAAAAAATGTTTTATAAATCCTAACTCCATGATTTATTTTAGTTTTAAATTAATTTAAATTTAAAATTAGTCAACGTACTTTATTGACTTAGTCAATTATTGACCAAGTGAGCATTATGTTTCCTCTTTTAATTTTATTCAATTATATATCAACTTGTTGTTTGTCAAAGATAATAACAAGACTTAATGTTACATGTTAGTAAACGCCCAGCTCTTGTATGTGCTGTATGTTTGTGACCTATGATCCATCCTTAGATGTATAATCTCTTAATCATGGGGGACTGGGATTTTGGGCCTCCAATGTGTCTTTAATGCTCCTTATGATGCCCCAACCTCACAATTTTTTTTTTTTTTTATCATTAGATTCGACATAAAATAAGTGTCATTTTAATATATTATCGATGAAAAAATAATGTAGCTGTTAATTTTTTATGAATTTTAAAAAAAAAAAAAAATACTCTAAAATTATGCATTATTTATTTATTCATTTAGAAAAATTCAAAAATGCACCATTTTATGCCCATAAGATATTAAAATATCACTCATTTTCTGTACAATATAATTATCAAAAGAAATAAGAAGAAAAGACTTGGGAAGTTGTGAAATTTTACGGGACATTATAAAGCATATTAGAGGCCCGTAGCTCAGGTGATTGACATGATATTATTCATATCTCAACCTAATAATTAATGCTCTCCCATATTATATTTCCAACAATGTTAACTACTAAATAAGCTATACTTGAGAAAAATTTATAATCAGCTATCTTAGTGTGTTTTGACCACAAAATTTGATTGTTATTTCCAACCAGAAACTTGAGCATGAGCAAATTAACAGGAGACATAGCTATCTCATTCTCACAGCTTACGGAGTTAAAGTCCCTGTAAGTATACACGGTAGTGACTTAATCAGGACAACATCTTCAGTCTTAGAATTTCATCACGTAAAACATTGTTTTTGTGTTAGGGATTTGTCAGATAATCACTTATCAGGAACAATACCAGAATTTCTATCTGAATTGCCAAAGTTGGAAGTCCTGTAAGTTTGTGTAGGATTTTTTTTTCCCAATAATAGTCCCCATACTTACCATGATAGCTCGTAGTTAATCACCTAATTAATGAATATATATATCTCGACATTTTTTTTTTTTTGGGCAGTAATTTGAGAGGCAACAAGCTTACTGGTTCAATTCCCAAGATTCTCAAGGAGAAGTCAGATTTGGATATGAGGTTTCTCATTTGGATCTATCATAGTTGCTCTTCTTTTGATAGTATTGTGTTTTTTTTTTTTTAAATGAACTAAAATCAGTTTATTAATATTAATTTAATGTGATAAAACTGTTTGGGGTTTTCAATGGTGATCGGAAAATTTAATTCAATTTGTCTTTGTAAAGAAAATTAGGAAGAATCTTCATTGATAACAAGTTATTGTTTATAAGATACAAATCAACTCACTTAGGACCATGATCATCCCTCACTTGAGGATGATTAATAATTAACCCTAACTCTAGGGATTTTGAAGGAGACTCAATTTATCCTCCTTCTAGAGAGAAGCTTTTCTCTCTTGGTGAGGATTCCACATCCCACACCTAACACATTAACTAGGACCTCTATTTATAGAGTCTCATCATTAATAATGATCTTAATCAACAAGATAAAATCTTAACCATGGTCCAGTATTCCAACAGTCTTGACTTTTGCTTTCAGGTGAGTGGAAAAGATTTATAATTATTTGATCAGACTGATCAATACATTTAATAATTCATTGATAATACTAATTAACTTATTATCTGATATATCTTTCAGTTTCGATGGTAACCCTGATCTTTGCTTGAAGGATCCGTGCAAAAAGCATAAGTTCGTTATTCCACTAATAGCATCTGCTTCTGCTTTGATTGTTGTAATCTTGGTTTCGCTTGGAATATGGATCCTTGGAATTAAAAGACAGAAAGGTTATTCTGCACAAGATTCCCTGTGAATTTTCTGCTTTGTTTTGTCTCAGTGATTTTACTTTTTTTTTTTTTATTGAAAATTTGTATAATATTTAAATCTGCAGTAGTTCATGTATGTAAGATATCAAAATGTCATTAATTGTATGTACAACATAATAATCAATAGAAGAAAAAGGGAAAGAAAAATATTTGGAAGGTTGAGACATTAATGACATTTTGTAGGAGGAGGATTTTCGTACTCCAACGTTCTTGAGATCACTAACAACTTGCAAAACTTGATTGGAGAAGGAGGATTTGGGAAGGTTTATCTAGGTACTCTTAAGAATGGTACTCAAGTTGCAGTAAAATTACATTCCCAATCATCAGTACAGAGTCATAGAGAATTTCAATCAGAGGTTTGATCAAAATCCAATATATACTTGAATTAATTTTGTTTACGATTAGAAACATATTTTGTTCAATATTATTTCATTCTCTTAGAGGTGATAAAGTTACGTATGAATTATAGGTAAAACTTTTGATGGTTGCTCGTCATAAACGTGTGGTTTCTCTGATTGGATATTGCGAAGAAACTGATGCGAGGGCATTAGTTTATGAGTACATGGCTAATGGTGACCTCCGTCGACATTTATCCGGTATATATGAAATCTCTTGCTTCAAATTAAAAGGCGAGATTAGACATTTTCTAGCCACAATATGATATTAATTCACTGAGCAACATCTGAAGGTATATGTAAATGAAATCTCATTATAGGATTTATACATATATATAGGTGACAACGGGGGTGCTTTGAAATGGAAGAAGAGGCTTCAAATTGCACTAGACGCAGCATGTGGTAAATAGAACTATACACATGTTAAACTTTTATGAGTTATAAGATTACATTGAATTTCAATATATGGAAATTATATCTTCTTCTTTTTGTGTGTGTGTGTGGAGCTATAAACAAATTATACTTAATATAATACAATTTGGTTGGTTATACAATATAATGAATGGAATTTGTAGGGTTAGAATACTTGCATAATCGTTGTATGCCAGCAATAGTGCACAGAGACTTGAAGACCAGCAACATTTTGCTAGATAAAAATATGGAAGCTAAGATTGCTGACTTTGGGTTGTCCAGAGCTTTTCCAAATGATTTTGATAGTCACATCTTGACTCGTCTTGCAGGAACACCTGGTTACCTTGATCCCGAGTAAGCACTTTATTCATATTATATAGTATTAATATCATTATTAGTCCTTATAGTTCGATCGAATTTTGATTTTGGTCAACCCTATAATTTTGGATCATTGTTATTTTGTTAGAGAATCATTATTTTGTAAAGAATAGAAAGAGAGGGAATGAGAGAATAGAGAAGGAGAAGAGGTTTAGAGAAGAAAAATAGAGGAACAAAGATAAATAAATAGGGAAAGAGAACAGAATCACACTAATCCATATCACAAGTCTCAGAGAAAATACAATTGGGAAAGCCAATTTATAAGGCAAGGGTAGGGTAATAGGGTAATTAGCGCTTAACTAACTACCAACGGTTATTAAATACTCCTAAATACTCCTTCCGGTCCTAATTATAAGACAAAGTTAACTTTTTTTGGAGAGATTAAGGAAGCTAAATAAGTTACTTAATTATATCATATGTTGTTTATCCTTAGATTATATATTAGTTTATTAGTCAAACTAATTAGTTTGGAGAAAAGATTAAAAATAAAAATACTCTAAAGTAATTTAATTAACTTCTTTAATTTCTCCCAAAAAAGTTAATTTTGTCTTATATTTAGAACTAGAGGAAGTAACATTTAAACTGAAATATTACAGTTATATAACATTTTGGTTCTATAATTTCATAAAAATTTGGCCTCTGTTTAACTACTGGTGCCTATACTTTTAATGAATTTTGATTTTGGTCCTTGTACTTAAACCATACCAAGTCCTTATAAAACTACAGAGATCAAAACCCAAATTTGATAATCCTGTGTGTGTGTGTGTTCCTCAACTAATATCCCCACTAAATTTTTAAGGTTTGCTTACAAGAAAACTGATGCAATACAAAGGGCATTTGTGATGAACATATTATTTGGAATTGGAAGGCAAATCAGGCTCATTTTGTTTATGTTAGATTAACTACCTCGAACTAAGGTTGAATATCTATTTCCATTTGGATGCTATAAACTTTTACAGGTTTCGAAGTTCTGGCCACCTTACAAAAGGAAGTGACATATATAGTTTTGGAATAATTCTGCTAGAGCTAATCACTGGACAACCAGTAGCGATAAGGCAACAAGACTATTACGTCAGTCTCCTTGATTGGGTTACCCCTAAATTTCAAAACAGGGAAATAGAGTCCATTGTTGATCCAAGGTTACGAGGAAGATATAGTGTTGATTCGATTTGGAAGGTTCTAGAGATAGCCATGTCATGCACTGCCCCATCTGCAAGGGAAAGGCCTGATATAAATCAAGTAGTTTATGAACTAAGGGGATGTTTGGCAATTGAGACAAGCTTGGAATTAGTGACCAGCAGCGATCTCCACCCCAATTCAAGCAGTTCCACAAATATGAATGCTTCGTACTGTAATCCAGACTCCAGTGTTCTGTCTGGAAGATAGATACTTGTTTACTTGTTTCCGCGAATATGAATGCTTCGCAATTTATGAAGTATGAAAACTTGTACCATTAATTTGAGTACCTAATAATGGTGAGTGTGTGTTTGTGTAAATATAGATGACGGAAAGTAAATAAGGCAAAATAGAGAAATCAACATAGTCAAAGCTATTCTGATTCGGTCCCCTGACCTCCGACTAGTCTCCTTAAAACTTTTAAGATATTTTCATACTAAAATCAACCAAGTACAATTTCTATAGGTTTTACAATAAGCTCACCTACAATTCATTCAATCACTGAAGATTTTCGCATAGCTCACCTAGAACAAATACAAAGATATAATCAATTGTTCGCTAAGGTCGCTCATAGTCAGTTAGTGAGGAGATGGACTTTGTTGTATATCTTGGGGCCTTCTTCAAAATTGAAACCAAAGTTTGTAATATAGTGCCATCTTGGGGTCGTTTCTTGAGAAGTCTTTTATTGAGTCCTTATGAAACAAGAGGGGCAAAGTTGGAATTTGATAAAATATATAAGGGTATAGTGGTCAAAAATTCCCTCTTCCTCCCTTACCCTTCCCTCAAACCAAATACAGCCTTAAACTATCTAAATCCAAATAGAATTAAAAGGTCCTAAAGCTACTTATTTTTTGTCCATTTGGTTTATAAAGATGGAAATGGATAGTGTGAATGAATAAATGATGGAAATGAAGATGGATTAACGGAATAAATAAGTCTAGTATAATTACTTAGCCTATCATTGCTTCAATAAAAAGATTTAGCTAATTGATTTTGAACTTTTAGTCGCCCTCGGGTTAAATCAAGTTAAACCAAATTATGTAGTGAAAGACACAACTTAGGTCATGTTCCCTTGAAGAGCCTTTTATTTAATTTTTAAGCTAAACTAAGTGACAAAAACATTGAAATAAGTTTAAAATTGATTTGCTTTTTTTTTTTCCAATAATGGAAAAGAACCTAAGCTACTATTTTTATTTTGGGTTTTTGAGAAACTGTTGAGATAAGTAATGAAATTTGATTTAAGCAAATTGATGGGGAATGCTTCTTGAAAAATGGAATATAGGTTATCCTTGCTCAAAATGATTTAGGAGTTAAATTATTCTCTAAGTCATGTATAGTGATGATATTAATTAGTGATTACAGCTAAAACTCTAGCTAGATAACTACTTCTTAATACATTATTAAAAACCACTTAGTCTGCAATTTATGATCGGATTTATGAAGTTTGTTCCTCTATGCAATAAACACTCAATTGAAATATTCAAACAAGATCAAAGCAGTAAAATACTCATTCAAACTACGAAAGAATAACACAACCACGTTAAACTGAAAAGGGAATATATAAATATAAATCTCAAACTACACAATTTAATCCAAATTACAATTGTTCAATCCAAACTAAGATAAACAACTCATAATCTTAGTACATTGACCACATATCATAAATCCTAACTCAGGAAAACCATTACATAGCCAAAATCAAAGGATTAAAACAAATAACTCCCCGAATGTATCTCTAAAGTTTAAACCAATCTTCCATGGATTTTATCACAGCCACAAGTCCTTCAAAGGACAAAGAATCCATGGAATGAGATAATGGAAGGAGAAGAAGATGGAGGCGATGGTGGTAGAATGAGACGTTGGTGAAGCTCGATGGTGAAGGTTGTCTCCATTCTCTCCCTTCATTCAAAGTCGCACGTCACTCCATGAATCTTGTCTGTGGCTGCTAGGTCGTGACTCTCGTCCGCCTCCTCCCTCTTTTTATTGTCGGTCAATATCCTCTAAAATATTCACCCCTCCACCAAGTTTATGTCCAAAGGTGTGGTGTCACACCATGAAAACTAAGGGGTGACCGGTACGAAAGATGAGCAGACTCACATTCCTTAAACCTTAAACTTATAAATTAAACTTCCCAAAAATTCTACAATGACCCAAATTTTCATTAAAGCATTCGGAGCTATGCTGCACTATAGCATATACATATATGGATTAAATACCATTTGTGCCATGGAAGTTTAGCCTAAGAAACACTGGTCACCGGAAGTTTTTTTTGTCTCATTTTCACAAAACGGAGCAAATATGCCCCGAACATTTTTTTTTATGAGTAACTTTGTCCGAGAAGTTTTTTTTAGGAGTAATTTTTCCCCCCGGAAGTTTATAATGAAGAGCAATAATCCAATGGTCAAGATCAACGGATGTGCAAGATTACTATATTTTTAAACTTCTGAGGCAAAAATGAGACCAAAATAACTTCCGGGTGACCAGTGCTCCTAAGGCTAAACTTCCATGGCAAAAATGGTATCTAACCCTACATATATTCAAACTTACAAGGGAAGACATGAATCCTACTTATAGACTACATGGAGCATCAAAACTACAAATGTAATATATAAATGAAAACTTAACTTTACATCCACTAGCAGTTGTTCTAAAATATATCTACAAGCTTGGTCAGCAATGACAGTCTTCAATGTTCAACTGAAGTTGTAAAGTCAGCAATGCTATCGAGGCAAAAAAATTTCCAAAGAACAACATCCCATTTATATAATGTAGTGAAATACAAAAGAAAATAATTTAAACGTATTTAACCTTGAATAAGAACGATGTGACAATAAAAATCTATATAGGATTATCAATCCAATAAATCCAAATACATAATAAATCATTTTGTTTAACAAAATTAGTTTTAACATCAAATCAAATCTCATCTATTTGCAGGACTTCTATAGAATGCATAACAAGTGTGTGGATACATAGTTCACTAAGGAAAGAAACCAAGTGTAATTAGAAGCTACGAAAACAAGCGCAGCACGAGACTATGAAAACAAGCATGAACACACAATCCGTGAGGGAAAATAACCAATCAAGCGCAACCCAGGACCACGAAACAAGCCCAGATACAAGACCCACAATAGTCTCACGAATATCAAGTGAGCACTACAATATTGTTGTTAGTAACCAGAATTCTGTATTCCGTCCTCTTAAAACGTTCCACGCATGGATAAGATCAGCTTACGATTTATAAACGAAAAAGATCTAATCTTGGAAACTCATAAGAATATTTCATATAAGTGATCCCAACATGAAGGTTTGCAAATAGTAACTCAAAACTACTTTCATGTATGCATGGAGTCTACATCTTCCAAACTTTTTCTTTTCTATCCAGCATCTTTTCCTTTTAGAAATGTTCCATTCACCATCTCCATGCATGAATCCCAATTATCAAATACTTCACATATTAATAAATTCAAAGTGCAAGAAAAATTTATATAGAAAACTCAAGGGCAAACAATATTAAATAAAATTCTTGTTCTTTACTCATTTCAATATCAATGTGAAAATGAAATAATTCAAATAAAAATTATAATCGGACGCTATTCAAGCATTTGATGTGCTCCCAAATATATAACTTATTTCTAACTATCAGCTTCCAACTTACATTCACTTCTTAATCCCCTGACGTCCAAAACAAAATCATTATTAGTCTAGGTATAATTTTATATGACAAACTATGTTATTTAATTCATTTATTAAGATCCTTCAAAACCTTAGCAAGCACAATCAATCACCAGATAGACATCCCAAAGGTTGACATAAGAATAAGCAAGCTTAACCATTGGAGTTTCATGATGCATTTTTTTTTTTTCCAACATCATTGTATAAAATTCCAAACTTTCCAAATTCAATTTTCAACAACATTCTAGTTTGAAAAATAATTGATTCTTGTCTAATAATCTAATTCAATGTTATCACCAACTAATTTCATTCTCAATTCCATAAATTTTCCTTCTCAAGCATTTAATCAAATACTTATATGCATTCCACAAAATCAACTTATAAACTTGTACCATTCTAGCCTCTTACATTCTTCTTATAACATAAGCCTTAGCTATCTAGCAATTTTAACAACATTCCAAGTAATTATTCTCTTAGACATTTTATCAAACACCTAGAGTGAAATCAAACTCAAACCATGTTATCAAACTCATTCTTTATAAACCTCTTGCCAAACTCTTCCAGCATCAATACATATTTTTATTAACCCTTCTACCTCAAATTTTTACTAATAATTAATTTAAACCCAAGAAAATCAGAATTTACACATATCTTCTTCCTCTTATGACCACCAAAACAATTATATAGAGGAATCAACTTTCTAAAGTAAGCTTCTTTATTTTATTTTTTTAAAACATAAATGACGAACATACTTGATCAACTTATTAATTAATCATTGTTCACTTTAAGAATTGTCAAATAATTGTTGAATTATTACATTCCTTCCCCCTTAAAAACTTCGGTCCTCCGAATTTAAATATCGTAACCTCATCTCTGAGATCGCACTAACTTTGCCACAGCCCAAAATGTATGTATGACATTATGAGTGACGAAATGAAGCCAAACTATTTCAACCTTAATACATCAAATATACCCCAAATTTCAAGCAAGGCTCATATACCTTACCTTTTAGGAGTTTCCATGCAATTATCAGTTGACACTTCATAGTTGAAATTACCGCAACTACTATACCACAAATGTAGTCTGGCTCTCATTTTCTTGCAAACCAATAAATAACTTATTGAGCTTTGAACTTAGCATAAAAGAAAAACAGATAGAAACCTAACCCAAATCAAATTAATGAATGTTAAATGTAGATACTAAATGCAAAGTTCTTCAGGCAAGTGCTTAAGCATTTTCAACCAAAACACGATAGATATGCGCAATAGTCTAGTACTGAGCCTTTTCTAAGTATATAATTCACATGCCTAGATTTGATTTATTTATTTTTGGAAAATGACAAAATGACCAAACTCACAAGCCTTGAATCAAAACTTGGACAAATCCAGGTGACAAGCATTTTTCTAAAAATTCATAGCAAGAGTCAAGCACTCCCATCAATCAATACTTTAACATAGACTTTAAGAAACTGAGAAACACATCATTGGGATTATTTATTATTATTATTATCATCATATTCAAGTTGAAATAGCAAAATACATGCGTAGCCAACAAGAAAAGAATTTATATAGGATAAAGCATGTTCATATCATATATATACAAATATTATAATGCAGTAGCTTTTTCATTTGTCTGATCTGTTTTCTTCTCTCACTGTTTCGTGTTTTTTTTTTTTTTTTTTTTTTTTTTTAAGTTAACTCTTCATGAACTTTAATTTCAAGTACCTAAATCAAGCTGTACAACCACTAAACGACTCATTACAACTTAAGCCTAGCTCTTAGCCTACAAAGATAAAAGCAATTACCCTCTTGCATGTTCTCTAAGCATACATGAAGCATCAAAGTCTTTTTACAGTTGAAGTGATTTAAGGGAAGATAAGCATTATCTGGTTTGGGCAACAATTTAGCAAAGTCATGATTATGAGGCAAATATAAAATAGCAACCCATGCAATAATATATATCCAATAACTTGTTTTCCAAAATGAAATTTTTTAGGTAAATTTTGCAAAACCTGACAAGAACAGATAATTTTCCTTTCCAAGCATAGAGTTTCTCAAGTTATAGACAAGTTGATCAACTCTATTTAAAAAAAAAAAAAAACATGACATCAAGGGCTGAGTCACTCTTCAAATTTGCAAATTCAAGTGATCTATAATTGAACTTATATCTGAAAAGAAAATGGAGGAAAAAAAAATTTGCATGAAAAAATTAATTTAAATGCATAGTCTAAGATCTAAACCAAAATTGTGAATCATGAGCTTTCATATGCTGGAACAAATTTTTAATAACAACATACAACACTCTAAATAGAATTCAAGCCCAAAATTTTAGCATTAACATAAAACATTATGTTTGACAGAATCTGAACATAGAGTTCTTGCATGAAATCTTTCACCACTCCCTCTTGTAATACCCTAAAAATCACATTTAGCATAACCACTATATTTTGATAGATAAAGCCTATTTAAAATAGGTGAATATGTGGTCTCAAATTTTGTGATGAGTTTATCCTATTTTCTAGATAATTTTTCTTTAGGATTAAGGTAGCCAATGATTTAATTTTGTTGGGCATCATAAAATACCATAAATTACAATAAATATCCTATTAAACCAAGGTTTATGTAAGATCAAAAAGAACAAGAGAGTGTTATGAAAATACCTAAATGAATTTAGGGAAATCAATGGCAATTGATTACCAACTAAGCCTTCACTAAATTAAATAAATTGTGCAAGTCTTCATAATTTGTTAAAGGACCTTAAACACCAATTTTCATAATTTATTAAGAGACTAAATTTTCTAATACCCTATAAATTAATATCTAACTCATATTTAATTCATAAAAGGCCATAAAGAATTATCAAAACACTTGAAACAATTAAGGGGCAATTACCAATAGTTAATGAGCAATTTAAATTACACTAATAGAATATTTAGGTAATTCTTTAACAATTAATATTAATAGCCATTAATTAAAGGTGTACTAGGCTAATTAAAAGACAAGAACCAATAAGGGATTGAGAATTAGCACTAAATGAATTGTTAACAATCATAAATCACTCCATAAACCAATGATGCAACAATCAAGAGATAATTAAGCTTGTGATTAAGATGTTAATCAAATGTTAATCAAGAGTTGAAAAGTCAACAATTTCAACTATGATCTAAAGGCCAAGATTCAACCTCATAAAGCTAATCTAATGACCCTAATTAATTCTAATAAAGCCTAATCCATGTGAATAAGAGGTCAACCAATGAGATATCCCCACATGGAATTTGTTAAAGCAACAAAACTCAAAAGATGAAGCAAAAGGGGGGAGGGGATCGACTTTTAGCTTGGGAAAGAGGGAGAGAGTTGTAAAAAATCAAATACCCACTTGCATATGAGTCAAGAATGAACATTAATTCAATGGAGACTTTTAAGGCTAATGGAAGAGGATATAAAGTAAAATGGAAGAGGATAAAAAGTGAAATGGAAGAGGATAAATTGGTGGGAGAAAAATCAAGAAAGAAAGTCAAATTGATATCCAATGAGAAAATTACACATAAGATAATTAGATTAATCAATAGGATTAAATCAAGATTTAATCAAAGGGAAATCTATACAAAATAAATTGTATCTTGAGATCCACTAATCATAAATCAAATATAAGAAGAGATTATTAACAAGCATAATTCAAGCTTGAGATTGACTATAATCAAAGTCATTTCCTCAACTTTTGAGGATTGTGTCCAATTGAGAAAATGAGAGATTATGGTCTCTAATTAAAGCTAAAAATCTCAAGAGTTCAAAAGAAATGAGAGAATTTTAATAAGACTTCATCAAGATCCTCAAATGAATTTTGTCTAGTGAAAAAACAAAGAAAATAGTTGGCTTGGGAAAAAGCTAGAACACATGAGATATTTTGCAAAAAGTTTTTGGAAGAGGATATGGTACTTTAGGATAGAAAATGGAAGAGGATCAAGGAGAGAGAGAGGGGGGTCAGGTTTGAGGGTTCTAAGGGCTAGGATTTGTGCTTTTAATTTACCTAGATCCAATGGCCATAATGCAAGATGAGGGGTTGTGAATAGTGCCATGGACTTTTACTATAAATAGGGGTTGGGGTCTTCATAATTCCTCACCAATTCACAAAGCAACATCTGAAATATAGAGAGAAAGTGAGAGTGAAAGCCTTGAAGAAAGGGGGAGCAAAGTTCTTGGTAAGTTCTCTAGCTCTAGCTTTAAGTTCGAGTTTTAGTTCTTAAATTCTTAGATAGAAGTAGCTTAGATCCTAAATATGCTAGGATAATTTTATTTACATGTTTTTATATTCAAAATTTTATTTATTTCTAAAAATTGATGGAGAAGAAGTTATGGCAAAATTTCTGGAAGAAAATCATCAAAGTAACAAAGTTCTGGCGAAATTTCATCGGTTTCGGAATTTCTGGAGTCAGTGATGAAAACGCCAGAATTTCATATTGAAAATATGGTCAAAAAATTCTGAGAAAATTCATGGTTAAAATAGACATATAGGGATTTCTAAATATGTCAAGAACATGTAAAATTGATTTTTGTACAGGGAGATAAAAATCCTTAAAGTTAGGCTACGAATTTCTGGAAAAATTCTGGGCAGAGGCTCAAAACTTTAAAACTGGGAGTGATCCGTGTAATCTGGAAAAAATTTATTATTTTTACCTGAAAATAGACATCCTAAGGATTTCAAGGAATTTTACGGATCCTCGTTTCGATTTTTCTAGAATTAATTATGTTTTTTCAAAGTTAGGAAATCCTGCCCAAATTGGTACCAGCGTTGTTCGACGAATTTTGAAGGACTAAAGTGAAAAAATAAATGTACCAAGGGTCAAAAGGGTCACTAGTGACTAGGATATCTCCTAAAATATTATTTGTAAATTAATAAATATGATATTACCATTATAGGATAAGCGTGATCTGAGACGACCAGCGAACGTACCAAAATCGTCAACGAAGGTACGGACGCGTACTGTAACACTAACTCTGATGTTTATTATATATCTATATGTGATGGTTGTATTCATAGATTGAGAATCTGTTTTAAAAAGTTATTGAGTATACATATACAGCTGTACACGGGTTATGGTATTGATAACGCCGTTGAGTTTTCCTAGCGCTAAGGACACGATAGGCCATCGTGGCATTGGTGAATAGTGCAGACTGTAATAACGTTCATATGCAGTGGCTGTGTTCTGTTATTATCTTTTATATGTGAATATTGCTGTGAAACCATGAGATAACTGTCATACATAACTGTACATGAACATGAGGTTAACCGTTACCTGAGGTTCAATGGGCATTGAACCTCAACTCTTACCATAGCTTCAGGATCCGGAGTAAACAGGATCGAAGACAAGGGTAAGCTGCAGATGTAGGAACCGGCTGGAGAAAGTCCTATTGACATGTACTTTACGATATCGACATTTGAAAAAAAATGTAACGCTATTAAAAGCACATACATGACAGTGGATATTTATCGGTTACTTTTCAATACTATTTACTTCTGATGCTCAACTCTGATCAAGATACCGTGAAAACGCTTTCGAAAATTGGGATGTGACACCTCTACTCTTCAACTCATGAAAACAAAAACTACTAAATGAAGCTGTCAAAAGTTTAAATGGAGTTCTTGAGCAAAACATTGACCAATATGCAGTACTTTTCAGCCCAAAACACAACTTCAAGAAGTGCAGAATTTAGATGCAAAAATCTTGCACAGAAATTAGCTATATGCAGCAACTAAACTATAATATTTGACCTAAAAGTTCATGAACATATGGTCTATTTAGAAACCTAAAGCCAATTTGAAAGTGTAGTAACTAGTCTCAAGCCTTAGACATACACAACTGTTTAAACTCTGAATGGGAAAAAGTTTGTTCATAAGTTTTCTTCATGATGATGAGACATAAGCATGACATGAACAATGCTCAAGACAAATATTTTGTGCAAAATTATGGCTATAAAATAGATACCTCAAAAACAACAAGCCTTGTCCAGGAAAATTATGATTTTATATTGGCCACAGCCATAACAACAACCTGTTCCCTGTACAAACCCATTAGATAATAGAACAAACAATGGCTTCAAATAACCTTCGTGAGATTTGAAGCAAAATGCTCAAAATCTTTTAACAACAGCAAAGTGAAAATGATTGCACAAACAATATCAATCAGAATGCACCTTTTAAGAGCTGTCAATAACTCACAAAGGACAATTGTCTATACCACAACTACTAAGGAATAAATACACAGCTCAACAAGCATCAAAAGTTCATCATATGCAATTAGTCACTTCTTGTGGGTCGGATGTCTTTGAAATGAAATCAAGAACACATTTAATATTATAGAATGAAATGACAAGGGCAACCTGGTTTGGTTTGAGATTGAAGAATTTCCACTATTGATCATATTTATTTTAAGAAATGGGTTGGTGAAGTGTATTGTGAGGAGTTTCGGGTTGAAATTTACTATTATGGTTCCAAAATCCAAGAATTCAATCCTCATGTTTTTCTGATCTCGTGCAGCAGACAAATTCAAAATTTTTGAGCCAAAAAGTTCACGTTTAATCTCAAAATGCAACAAAAATACAAAATCAAAAGTAATTTCACTATGCAAGGTGATAAGAAGTCATAATTCCAAAGGACCAAGAGTAATATGCAATTCAAAGTAGGTCCCAATGCAATGCATGAACCAAAATTCGACCAAGTGTAGTTCCAATAGCTAAAACTAGTTTATGCATCAAATTTCAGCTAATGCTCCCATGCACAATGAGAAAACAGTCTCCTTTCAACAAACCCATAACTAATAACCAGACTTGAAGCCAAAGAGATCACCAGAAAGTAAGAAAATGATCAAGTAATTTGAGCCTAAAATGATATGAATAGTGTTCTTTGGTCCAAATTCCAACAACAAGCATATGAATGGACCATTTCCATTGTCAATCTTATGACCAAAATTCAATTTTCAGCTTCCAAATTCACTGCCAATGCAGAACAAGGATCACATCAGCAACAAAACTCTAGGGTTAGTCTCAACAATCAATCAACCGACCATAGTAATTGCAGCAACAATCAATCACAATTCCTGACTTTCAGGATCAAATTCGTTGTAATGAATTAGATGCAAATGACAGTGAAAAGTCACCGCAAACGCATGCTCAACAGCAATGACTAATCAGCTCCAAAATCACACAATCAACAACAACAAAATGTGTAGCTCAGTTTCAATTTCAGCCGTAGATAATGAATTCAAGTTGCTGGCAATTTCAACTTTCAGTCTCCAATTTCTTTTTTTTTTTTTTGAGCTATATTGTGTTGTCTAGATTCTATTCAATACGACATATATCTTAAAATTTTCAACAACAAAAATAAAGAAAGGAATTCCTGAGCTTGGCTAGGTCGTATTTAAATAAATTAGAAACATAGTCAAGCATATAAGAAAGACCAAAACTAAGATCATACACTACATGAACTCACTTCCCCACTTATGCCCTTTGTAACATCCCATTTTCAAAAGCAGTATATATATTTATTTTTTTCATTAGAGTAGAGCATCGGAGCGATTGAGTAACTGATATTTATATTCAAAATGCCGTAAGTCACGTCGATTATGTAGTGGTACATTATACCGAGTGTTTTCAAAGTAAATAACAAAAGAAAGTCTTCAGTTGAGTCCCTATGCGTGCTGCTTGCCTTTCTCCTCGATCCTCGGTCCTCCTGACCCTGACGCTATGTTAAGAGCTGAGGTTCAATGCCCATTGAATCTCAGGTAACGGTTAACCTCATGCTTAGGTAATACAGTATATGGATGACAGATATTCATGACATTACAGCGTTAACCAATACATAGCACACAGCAAATGTAAGGTTACAACAATACATAAGCACACAGCAGATGTAATGTCAATCACAACAACAGTACATAGCACACAGCACATGCACAATCAACCATGTTTGCACTAACCAGTGCCACGACAGCTCCTCGTGTCCTCAGCGCTAGGAAAACTCAACGGCATTACCAAGACTGTAACCCGTATAAACAAAGCTGAATGTATAAACAAGTGAACTAAGACGAGTCTTAGACACGGTGCATGACCCAAGACAAAGTCCTGTCCATGACTCTATGAAATAGTCTATCACATATAAGCATACAATAAGCATCGAGTTAGTGTTACAAAGACGCGAACGTACCTTTCACCGTGTAATGGCCAACATGCCCGACCTTTGAACCCACCCCGGACTTCCGGATATCCTAACATATCACCATAATACTTAGAATAATATCCTAAGGGATATTTTCACCTCTATTTACCTCTCTACCCTTGGTGGATTTGTTATTTACAATTTTGCCCTTACATTTATTTAAAAACGTAGTGCAGTATTTTCTGGGCAGATTTTTCGGTAACTTTGAAAAATCATAATTAATTCTAGAAAAATCGAAACGAGGATCCGTAAAATTCCCCAGAATCCTTAAGATGTCTATTTTCAAGGAAAAATGCTTGTATATACCCAGAATTTATGAAAAATTCCCAGTTTTCATTTTTCACAACGTTGCCCAGAATTTCGCCCAGAAAAATAGCCTAACTTCAACCAGTTGTATCTCTTTGTACAAGAATCAAAACGCTACATATTATATATATTCGGAAAGCCCTACATATCTAATTTATTTCTGGAAATTTTCATGATTTATAGGCTTCATTTTCAACATAAAATTTTCACATTTCTATCGCTGTTTGCCCAGAATTTTTACCGAAAATTTTGCCAGAATTTCACTACTTTGATCTTCAACTTCCAAGTATTTTGCTCCACAATATTTTCCATCATATTTTCGAAATAAGGACATTTTTAATCATAAAAACATGAAATCAAAACTTCTTGGAAGATTTAAAGATCAAACATAAACTAACTATGAATTTAAAACTTAGAACTCAAGAACAAGAAAACTTACCCTTGAAGAACTTCCTCCTCCTTCTTGCTTCCCACTATGATTTTCCCTCTACTCTTGCTTCTCTAAAACTCACCTATTTGGTTGAGTTTGGTGTGAAGAATGAAGAGGGGTGATGCCTCTATTTATAGGAAAATTCCTACCTCTTCAACAAGCCCACTCTTCCCTCTTGTACACACACACACCACACACAAAGACAAACATGTGGCCTCTCCTCCTCCTTATGTGTGAGCTGAAATTTATGGCTAGAAGGGAGGATGAATCATCACATTTTACTCCCTTTGACCTTGCATTGTTGGCCAAATTCTCACCATGTGTGATTTAGAAGAATATCTAGATTTTTATAAGACTAGTTGGCTCTTAACTAGGCTTTGGAACTAGATGCAAATGGGATAGTTGGTTACTAACTAAATAAGAGACATTTAGGTGTAAATCATAAAATTTATCCAAATCTCATTTAGTTCTAAATTTTTGAAAATCATGGCCTTCATTAGATATCTCTAATTGCCCTTTATCATCTTGAAATTAAATATGTAAGTTGGGTAAAAATCAAGGTGATATTTAACCCAAGCTTTGATATATGTGTTTGTTCAAGATTAATTCTTACAATTAATCTATGTTTTAAATCTCTCATTGATCCAATTAATTTTATGAAGATTTAAGAATATTTGATTTATCATTGGTCAATTTAATTATACAAGGATTAAGACTAATTATTGATTTACTTGAGATAGAATACTTGACTCTCATTGTTCCAACAAGGCTAATTTGAATATAAGGTCACAACCCCTTCTTCTAATTTGTTGACTTTAACTACACCATGTGGTTAATTAAAATAATATCTAGATTTTTGTTTTAATTCTTCTTTGCTTTTCCCTTAGTGTAATCGTGGGCCTCTTGTAACATCCTATTTTCAAAAGCAGTATTTTTTTTCATCAGAGTAGAGCATCGGAGCGATTGAGTAACTGATATTTATATTCAAAATGCCGTAAGTCTGGCTGATTACAGTAGCGGTACGTTACACCGAGTGTTTTCAAAGTAAATAACAAAAGAAGAAAGTCTTCAGCTGAGTCCCTATGCGTGCCGCTTGCCTTTCTCCTCGATCCTCGGTCCTCTTGACCCTGATGCTATGTTAAGAGCTGAGGTTCAATGCCCAATGAACCTCAGGTAACGGTTAACCTCATGCTCAAGTAATACAAGTATATGGATGATGAGATATTCATGACATTACAGCAGTAATCAATACATAAGCACACAGCAGATGCAAGATTAATATATCAATAGTACATAGCACACAACACATGTAAAGTTACCCACGTTTGCACTAACCAGTGCCACGACGGCCCATCGTGTCCTCAGCGCTAGGAAAACTCAACGGCATTATCAAGACTATAACCCGTATAAAGCTGAATGTATAAATAGGTGATCTAAGCCCCATAAACTTAGTCACAGTGCCTGGCCCAAGACCTAGTCTTGTCCATCACTTCATAAATCATTCTATCACATATATGCATACAAGACACATCAGAGACGTACCTTTCACCGTGTAATGGCCACATGCCTGACCTTTGAACCCAGCCCCGGACACCCCGGATATCCTAACATATCACCATAGTACTTAGAATAATATCCTAAGGGATATTTTGGCCACTAATGACTATTTTCCCCTTGGAACATTTATTTTTCACTTTATTCCCCAAAAATTCGTAGAACAACGCTGGTACAAATCTGGGCAGCATTTCGTCTAACTTTGAAAAATCATAATTAATTCTAGAAAAATTGAAACGAGGATCCGTAAAATTCTCCGGACTCCTTAGGATGTCTATTTTCAAGGAAAAATACTTGTGTATACCCAGAAGTTATGAAAAATTCCCAGTTTTCATCTTTCACAACGTTGCCCAGAATTTCGTCCAGAAAAATAGCCTAACTTCAACTGATTGTATTTCTTTGTATAGGAATCAAAACGGTACATATTATATATATTTGGAAAGCCCTACATATCTAATTTATTTCTGGAAAGTTTCGTGATTTATGGGCTTCGTTTTCAATATAAAATATTAGCATTTCTTTCGCTGTTTGCCCAGAATTTTCACAAAAAATTTTGCCAGAATTCCTCTACTTTGATCTTCAACTTCCAAGAATTTTGCTCTATCATATTCTCTATCATATTTTCGAAATTAAGACATATTTAACCATAAAAACATGAAATCAAAACTACTTGGAAGATTCAAAGATCAAACATAAACTAATTATGAATTTAAAACTAGAACTCAAGAACAAGGAAGCTTACCCTTGAAGAACCTCCTCCTCCTTCATGCTTCCCACTCTCTTTCTCTCTACTCTTGCTCTCTAAAACTCACCTATTTTGGTTGAGTTTGGTGTGAAGATTATGAAGAGAGGAGCCTCCTATTTATAGGAGAATTCTAAGGACACAAGTGGCAATTAAATTTGACCAACACTCACCTTAACCCTTGGATTTAAACTTAGTAAAGAAGTTTTAATCTCATCCATCCATGTGATTAGAAGGCCCTAACTTAATCTCTAAGTTTTTCTTTTGAGAATTAATTTACTTTAATGAAATCTATTTTTGGTTGCTTGATCAATTACCAATACTTTTGAATTCTGAGTATGCTTTTTGATTAGTAGTTGGATATCCAGAATTATGGTCTAATTAGATTCCTCTGGTTGTACTAAGCTTATTCTTCAACGCGTTTGCAAAAATAGCCTTTACAGACTTACTTTCGAGGTTAAATTATGTGGGTTCAAGATAAGTCCTTATATTTTCTCCAGGGTTCCTACTTCTTCACAACTATTTAAATTTGTATAAATTCTCACTTTATTTGTTGTTTTGAGTTTTTCGTGTACATCGGATATTTTCTTTGGATTTCAAACCATTATCCAATTTACTCTAGGATTTCAAACTTTATCAAATTTTCTTTAATTTTCTTTTTCTCTCTCTCTTTCTCTCTCTTGAATACTAGACACACACACACTCACAACTCTTTTCTCTTATTGGTGGATTAAATTTCACATGGATTATGCTTTATGAACTTCTATCGATAAAGTCCCCCGTTCGGTGTTCTAATCGCGTAATCTTAGAAAATCACAAAAATCCGGGAACATAGCCTTGAAGTTCTATTCTTCCTCTTTGGAAATATCTGAGTTAACTAAATTTTTGATCCCATTAAGGGTATTCCGTTGTCGTTGAACATTTTCGAACCCAGTACGATTCTGAGAAATTACTTCGGGTAATGCCAAATTCGAGACAAAAATCCACTGGTTCATAATATGTCCAGTTGTTTTCTACTTAGTTTAAGGATTTCAAGTTACGATTTATTTTCCATTGGTTCTCTTTTTCTTATCTGCCGCCTTTGTTTACAAAATATCTTTTCATCGATCCCTTATTCGCCCTTCCCGGGCTATTACGGAAATGACTTCCGCTAACACCAACTTCTCGACAAAAATTCACTTGTTTGTAATATGTCCGACCTAAGAAACTTAGTTCATGGTTTTAGATAGGATTTAATTTCTATCGGTTTCATTTATCCAACCTGGTTCTTCCACAAATATCTTAATTATATTATTATTTAATTAACAAAATATCATGATATTATCTTTGAAAAACCCACAACCCTTTTCACACTCAAATTTTGGTTTTCTCTTCCCTTTATTATTATTATTTTTTCTTTAATTTATCTAAATAGCTAGAAGCTTAATTAGAGCCTTAATCCCATGATTAGCAATCTTTTAGGATTTAAGGTTTTCATGTTCTTAATCTCACCAATTTTTCTTAATCTTTTCTAATTGATTAGCAAGCACACTTTATGCTAATATTAGCCATAAACACTTAATTAAAGGATTTTCCATAATCTACCTTAAATATTCTCTTGTTCGTGCTTAAACAATTAGCCATTAATTACTTAACTAATCACTTTCTAATTGTTGATAATTTTCTTAATTAGGATTAATCATTATCTCACAACTATTTTACTGATATTGGTATTTTATGCTCCATGTAAAATATTAAAAATCATAGGGCAATTTATGCCCCAAAATTATATTTAATTTTGCCTCATTATTTTTCAAGGGAAATTATCCCAAAAAAATTCCTAAAATTAGAGACAACATACTTTCTAATTTTCAATAAATATTTTATTGCCTCTTGGGATTTATCATAATATTTTCGGGCATTTCATGGCCCATAATTGCATTTAGGGATTTTGACACTTTAATCCCTCTAATTTCATTAGAAATTTCCTAAACAATAGAATAAGTATCCTAAAGGTTTTAAAACCACATATTCACCTATTTCCAAATAGGTATTATTTGCTAAAATTTAGTATTCCAGATAGATAATTATCCGGGTATTACACCTCTCCCCATAATACACTCTTGATTTGTGTTTTCATTATCTTCAATAACCCATGCCTTTAACCCTTATTGGTTCATGAATTACGACTTGGATTTAGGCTTTAATTCATGTAATTAATTTAGACCTTTGGATTTAGCTTTATGAAATTAAATCTAGTTAATGTAGATTTAATTATCTACTAATTGTTGGCAATTTTTTTAATTGGATTAATTATTTTCTCACAACTATTTCATTGACATTGGTATTTTATGTCCTACATATCACATTAAAAATCATGGGGCAACTTATGCTCCCAAAATTATATTTAATTTTGCCTCATTATTTTTCAAGGGAAATAATCCCAAAAATTCCTAAAATTAGAGACAACATACTTTCTAATTTTCAATAAATATTTTATTGCCTCTTGAGATTTATCATAATATTTTCAGGGCATTTCATGGCCCATAATTGCATTTAGGGATTTTGACACTTTAATCCCTCTAATTTCATTAGAAATTTCCCTAGACAATAGAATAAGTATCCTACAAGGTTTTAAAACCACATATTCACCTATTTCCAAATAGGTATTATTTGCTAAAATTTAGTATTCCAGATAGATAATTATCCGGGTATTACACCATTCTTGAAGAAATATATTCTATCAAGACTCACTTTAATCATCGACATGCCCAGTACGATAGAATAAGATAAAACTAATTAATTTTTAGACTTATCGATCTAACCAATTTACGATTTCTTCCTTTAGTATATGCTCCTTAAAATAAAATAAAATAAAAATTCTTCCATTACTAGTCCATCTACTTGACACTCAACATATCCGCTATACACAAAAACATAAGAAATTTTCAGTTCATCAATATATAGGACTTACACGAGAAAACATACATAGAGAAAAATCACAATGGGACCACCCATAAGGCCTTCAATGATACCTCAATTATAATCATGCCCGGGTTCATAATGATAATTGAGAGCCCATTCAATAGTCCTTACTCCACATAACTAAAGGAAACCTAACGCTCTAATACCAAAATGTCACGCCCTAAAAACTAAGAGGTGACCGGCACGGAATATGAGTAGACTCACATTCCATAAACCTTAAACTTATAAATTAGACTTCCCAAACAATTCTACAATAACCCAAATTTTCATTACAGCATTTGGAGCTATGCTCCATTATAGCATATACATATATTCAAAATTACAAGGAAAGACAGGGATCCTACCTATAGACTACATGGAGCATCTAAACTACAAATGTAATGTATAAATGATAACTTAACTTTACATCTAATAGCAGTTGTTCCAAAATATATCTGCAAGCTTGGTTAGCAATGATAGTCTTCACTATTCAATTGAAGTTGCAAGGTCAGCAATGCTATCTGAGGCCAAAAACTTTCTGGTGAATAACGTCCCATTTATATAATTTAGTAAACTATAGGAGAAAATAATTTAAATGTATTTAACCTTGAATAACAACGATATGGCAATAAAACTCTACATAGGATTATCAATCAAATAAATCCAAATACATAATAAATCATTTTGTTTAACAAAATCAATTGAAACATCAAATCTCAAAACTCATCTATTTGTAGGACTTCTACAGAACGGATAACAAACGTAGAATGAGGGAAAGAAACCAAGCGCAGCTGGAAGCCACGAAAACAAGCGCAACATGAGGCCATAAAAACAAGCATGGATGCGCAGTTCACGAGGGAAAATAACCAATCAAGTGCAGCCCAGGACCACAAAACAAGCGCAGATACAAGGCTCACGAATAGCAAACATGAGAACAAATCCCACGAATATCAAGCGAGCTCGAATTAACCATGGTGCACCAAGGACTAACAGTATTGCTGTTAGTAATCAGCGTTCTGTATTCCATCGTCTTAAAACGTTTCACACATGGATGAGATCAGCTTACCATTTATAAACGAAAAAGATCTAATCTTGGAAACTCGTAAGAAATATTTCATATAAGTGATACCAGCATGAAGGCTTGCAAATAGTAACTCAAAACTACTTTCAAGCATGCATGGAGTCTACATCTTCCAAATTCTTTCTTTTCAATATAATTCAACATCTTTTCCTTTTAGAAATATTCCATTCACCATCTCCATGCATGAATCCCCAATTATCAAATACTTCACATCTTAATTAAATTCAAAGTGCAAGAAAAATTTATAGAGAAAACTCAAGAAGAGCAAATAATATTAAATAAAATTCTTGTTCTTTACTCATTTCAATATCAATGTGAAAATGAAATGATTCAAATAAGAGTTATAATGGGACGTTATTCAAGTACTTGTTGCTCCCAAATATATGACTTACTTCTACCTAGTAGCTTCCAACTTACATTCACTCCTTAATCCCTTGACATTCAAAACAAAATCATTAATACTCTAGTTATAATTTTATATGACAAAGTATGTTATTTAACTCATTTATTAAGATCCGTCAAAACCTTAGCAGGCACAATCAATCACCAAAAAGACATCCCAAAGTTTGACATAAGAATAAGCAAACTTAAACATTGGGATTTCCCAATGGCTTTTTTTTTTTTTTTTCCAACATCATTGTATAAAATTCCAAACTTTCCAAATTCAAATTTCAACAACATTCTAGTTTGAAAAATAATTGATTCTTGGCTAATAATCTATTCAATGTTATCACCAACTAATTTCATTATCAATTGCATAAATTTTCCTTCTCAAGCATTTAATCAAATACTTATATGCATTCCACAAAATCAACTTATAAACTTGTACCATTCTAGCCTCTTACATTCTTCTTATAACATAAGCTTTAGCTATCTAGCAATTTTAACAACATTCCAGTTAATTTATTCTCTTAGACATTTTATCAAACACCTAGAGTGCAATCAAACTCAAACCATGTTATCAAACTCATTCTTTATGAACCTCTTGCCAAACTCTTCTAGCATCAATATATATATTTATTAAACTCATTCCTTTATAAACCTCTTGCCACACTCTTCCAGCATCAATATATATTTTTATTAACCCTTCTACCTCAAATTTTTACTAATAATTAATTTAAATCCAAGAAAATCAGAATTTACACATATATTCTTCCTCTTATGACCACCAAAACAATTATATAGAGGAATCACCTTTCTAACGTAAGCTTCTTAATTTTTAATTCCAATTTGCTTTGAATCCCAACCTTCCTCTTACTCTCACGCACAACAACCAGAACAAAAAATTGTTCACGCAAATATATAATGACATACTGAATAACCATAAGCAGGGTTGGGAGAAAAGCTAAGATCTTAGCATTTTCTATACAATTGTTTGATTATGATTTTTTCCCTCAATTCGTTTTAATGCTTCTACTACACACTATATAAAAGAAACCAGATCAGTAAAAAATGGAGACATAAATCGCAAACTAATAATTAAGGTTCCACATCATACAGTGAACATAGAGTCAGTTATTGACCTATAATTTACTTTGTTAAAAGTGAAAAAGCAAAGGAAATCGGAAACATGAATATATTGAGTGATAATAGGAAAAACACTAACGACATGGAGAATAGAACTGCAGTCACCAGTGTTGCGGAACCGGGATATATAGAGCGCAATCGATTATACTAAAAAATCACAATACTAGAAAATAAAGATTCTAGACGTAATTTAATAATATAATAAATCACAACTACTATATCTAATTGTAGCTAATAAATAACAAGCAGGACAACAATAAAAGGAACAAGACAACAATAAGAGAAATACCGAATCTAATTTCACTCCAATAATCATGTGAAATAATACATAGGAAGAGTAACTTTTAATGTCTTAAGAGAAGACAACTATTTGAGGGATAATTACAAAGGGAGGAGGGGGTCCTATATATAACTAATACACTACCCCCCATTTCTAAGACTTAAGCAATGTGGGACTTTGGCCAAATACCCACAAATCTCCACCTTGGCCAAATTCCCACATTCTCGATTTCTCCTAAATTACAAAATTCTAATTATAACTCCTATTCAAAATACAATGTTCAACAAATGTTGATCAGATCCAAACAATGTTGAAATTTAATAGGAGTCACCATCTTCGTTAGCATATAGGAGGATTATCATCTGTTCGTATCTTCCATACTACAACTCCACCTTCTTCCAAAATTTCTCTTATAAAGTGATATCGGACGTCAATGTGCTTCGTCCTTGCATGATAGACTTGGTTCTTTGTTAACTGAATAGCACTTTGGCTATCACAAAATACTGTGATGCTTTCTTGACCAATACCAAGCTCTCCAAGCAATCCTTGAAGCCAAATCTCCTCCTTCACAGCCTCTGTAATCGCCATGTACTCCGCCTCTGTTGTAGACAAAGCAACTGTTGACTGTAAAGTAGACTTCCAACTAATTGGTGCACTTGCAAGAGTGAATACATAACCAGTAGTTGATCTTCGTTTGTCCAAATCACCTGCAAAATATGAGTCGCAATACCCAACTAGACACTAATCAACATCCTGCTCAAAGACCAATCCCACATCTATAGTATTACAAATATACCGTAGAATCCATTTCACAACTTGCCAATGTTCCTTTCTAGGATCATGCATATACCTACTCACAACTCCAATAGCCTGTGAAATATCTGGTCTTGTACAAACCATAGCATACATCAAGCTACCAACAACGTTTGCGTATGGTATTCTTGACATATATTCTCGTTCACCTTCATCCTCCGGCAACATATCAACACTGAGCTTAAAATGCGGGGCAAGTGGAATGCTAACCGACTTTGTTTCTTCATTCATACCAAAACGATTTAGCACTTTCTTCAAATACTCCTTCTGAGATAAAAAGAGCTTCTTTAATTGTCTATCTCTTGTTATCTCCATGCCAAGTATCTTCTTTGCCTCGCCTAAATCCTTCATCTCAAACTCCTTTTTTAGTTGACCCTTTAGCTTCTCAATCTTTGCTTGATTTCTTGAAGCTATCAACATATCATCAACATACAAAAGAAGATATATAAAGGATCCATCTTCAAGCTTCTGTAAATACACACAATGATCGTATTTGCTTCTCCTATACTTATGTCGTAACATAAACTTGTCAAATCGTTTATACCATTGTCTCGAAGACTATTTCAATCCGTATAATGATTTTTCAAGTTTACACACCATATTCTCCTTTCCAGCAACTTTGTATCCTTCTGGCTGAGTCATATAGATTTCCTCTTCCAAGTGTCCATTTAAAAATGCAGTTTTAACATCCATCTGAACTAGTTCCAAATCCAACTGTGCTACCAAAGCCAACAAAATTCTAATGGAGGAATGTTTTACAACTAGAGAAAATACCTCATTATAATCAACGCCCTCCTTTTGAGCATAGCCTTTAGCTACCAATCTTGCTTTGTAGCGCACATCAGCTTGGTTAGGAAATCCTTCTTTCTTCGCATAAACCCATTTGCAACCAATTGCCTCCTTACCCTTCGGGAGTTTGGCCAATCTCCACGTACCATTCTGATGAAGGGACTGCATTTCTTCATTCATGGCATTCCTCCACTTATCATTTTCTGAGCTCCGGACAGCCCATTTATAAGTTGAAGGAATGTCATTAGTTGCAACTGAAGTTGCACAAGCCACCATATCCATGAAGCGAGTAGGCTTTCTAATTGTTCGTTTTGGCTTGCTGGTTGCGATTGATTCACATTGCTGCTGAGGTTCATGTGATGAAACCTCCCTCTCAACTGGCTCCTCTTCTACATGAAAGTCTTCCTTTGTTTCCCCGTTCATTCCCTGTACTGGGAAAATCAGCTTTCCTTCAAACTCCACCTGCTTTGGAACACTATCTATCTGTCTGGTATCTCCAAATGCTACCTTTTTCACCATATCATATTCATCAAAAGTAACATCCCTGCTGAAAATAACCTTCTTTGTCTCTGGACACCATAAACGATATCCTTTGACTCCAGAAGTAATCCCCAAGAAAATAGTCTTCTTTGCTCTGGGATCCAATTTTCATTCTTTCACATGATAGTATGCAATTGAACCAAACACATGCAAAGAATCATAATCAGTAGCAGGCTTTCCATACCATTGTTCCAACAGTGTCTTACCACTAATAGCAGCAGATGGTAAACGATTAATGAGATGACTCGTATATGTTATAGCCTCAGCCCAAAATTCTTTGCCCAAGCCAGCATTGGACAACATACACCGAACCTTCTCCAGCAAAGTCTGGTTCATGCATTCTGCCACCCCATTCTGTTGTGGTGTATTTCTGACGGTGAAGTGTCTGACAATGCCATCATCTTCACAAACCTTCTAAAAAGGATCACTCTTGTATTCTCCACCGTTATCTGTGCAAAGACTTTGATCCTTCTGCCTGTTTGTGTTTCTATCATTGCCTTCCATTTGAGAAAGATTCCCAACACTTCGTCTTTTGTCTTCATCGTATACACCCAAACTCTTCAAGAGAAATCATCAACAAAGGTTACAAAATAATGTTTTCCTCCCAATGAAGGAGTTTTGGAAGGACCCCAAACATCAAAGTGTACATAATCCAAAATACCTTCCGTATTATGGATAGCTGTACCAAACTTAACCCTTGTCTGTTTCCCCTTTATGCAATGCTCACAAAAATCCATGATGCAATGCTTCAATCCTTTTAACAATCCTTGATCTGATAGAGCCTTCAAGGATTTTCCTCCAACATGTCCCAAGCGCATATGCCACAACCTAGTTGCTTCTGCATCCTTCTCACTCTTTTGGATGTCTTCTTCTTTGTACCAATAACCATACTACCATGATAGTGGTACGTGTTATTGTTCTTCGAATACCCTTCATTACCACCGGTGATTGGAGAATATCTTCATCACTCCATTTTCGTAGTGATCTTGAACCCTTTTGAATCTAGAGTTCCCATAGAAATAAGATTCTTCTTCAAATCTGGTACATATCAAACATCTTTCAATGTCCTGATCAATCCATCATGGTTCCTTAATTTGATTGAACCAATGCCATATGCGGTGAGTGAAGAGTTATCTACTGTGTGGACTATTCCACACTATGCTTCTTCAAAGTCAGTGAAACGGTCTTTGTTAGGACACATATGATGGCTACAGGCTGAGTCCAACAACCATACGTCCGACGGTTTTGGTGACATCGTTGTAACTAGTGAGAAATCTGAATTCTCATCATCATCGGCTACATTTGAGTTCATAATAGCCTTCCCATTGTTAGGTCTCGGCCTTGTTTTTCGGCTTTGGAACAATCCTTCTTCCAAAGTGGCCTTTTTCTCGACAAAAGGCACATTCATCTTTGCTGGGTCTGGACCTCGATTTAGATCGCCCTTTCTTTGACCTCGTTTGGTCTTCTGCACGTCCTCTAACGACTAGAGCTTCTGCTTCTCCACCCTTTTGTTTATCTTTCTTTCTTTGTTCATAGCTGTATAAAGCAGAACAAACTTCTCTGAGAGAAACTTCCTCCTTGCAGTTAAGTAGAGTAGTCTCCAGGTGCTCGTACTCATCGGGAGGTGATCCCAACATCATCAGGGCCAGATCTTCATCTTCAAAACTCATGTCCATATTCTGCAAATCTGTTACCAACTTATTAAAGCTAGTGATATGCTCATTTATTGTGGTACCAGGAACATAAGTGAAGCGAAACAGTCTTTTCTTCATATGGAGTTTATTCTGACTACTTTTCTTCAAGAACTTGTCCTCCAGCACCTTCCACAGTCTACATGCAGAAGTTTCCTTTGTGTATGGATACTTCTGCTCTCTTGAAAGGTACAATCAAATAGTACCACAAGCAACACGATTGATGACCCTCCAATCATCCTACTCCACACTATCAGGTTTCCTCTCTTCAATAGCAAAGTCTAGTCCTTGTTGTAAAAGGACATCCAGAACCTCGCTTGCCACATCCCAAAATGTCTAGATCCGTCAAAAATTTCAACTGCAAACTTCGCATTGGACACTACTCTTGTCAAAAGTGAAGATGCCAACGACAAATTTGATGTGGATTCTCCAACCTTTTTGTCCGCCATTTCTGTGCTAAATATTGGTTAATAGCTGCCAATACAAAAGCCCAGAAGTAATTCTTTTCTGATGTGGAAGTTCGACTATCTTTGCAACCACAGAGCATACTCAGACAAAACCTCGGCTCTGATACCAATTGTTGCGGAAGCGAGATATATAGAGCGCAATCGATTATACTAAAAAATCACAATACTAGAAAATAAAGCTTCTAGACATAATTTAATAATATAATAAATCACAACTACTATATCTAATTGCAGCTAATAAATAACAAGCAGGACAACAATAAAAGGAACAAGACAACAATAAGAGAAATACATGAATCTAATTTCACTCCAATAATCTTCATGTGAAATAATACATAGGAAGAGTAACTTTTAATGTCTTATGAGAAGACAACTATTTGAGGGATAATTACAAAGGGAGGAGGGGGGTCCTATATATAACTAAAACACTACCCCCTTTCTAAGACTTAAGCAATGTGGGACTTTGGCTAAATACCCACAACCAGCACCAACGCACGACAGAGAAAATAGAAAGGAAGAAGAATCGACAAAACAGAGCAAACTTTGAAACCTACCAAATCAGAAATCCTCCATGCACACCCACTGATGACGACGTGAAACAGGATGATGACGACGGTTGAACTAACGGACAATGACGAACGGACCAGCCGCGGCGAGGATGGGCAGAAGGACAAAGATGAACAAAGGAGGTTGGGGTTTCACAATGCTTCTACACTCACCTTGAGCAATTATTCTGCAGGAAATAAGTGAGACAGGTTTCGTAACACCCCAATTTTGTAAAGCGGAATAAAATTTTTTCATCAGAGTAAAGCATCGGAGTAAGAAAGTAACTGATAACCATTAACTATGGCATATTTGTTTGTTCATAAGAACGGTACATTTATCCACGTGTTTAGAGTATAGCAAATTACAACTCAAAATAAAAATCTTCAGCCTGTCCTCACGTGAGCTGCTTACCCTCGTCTTTAGTCCTCGGTCCTCTAGACCCTAAAGCTATGGTAAGGGCTGAGATTCAATGACCATTGAATCTCAGGTAACGGTTAACCTCATGCTTATGTAACAGTTTATGTATGATAGATATTCATGATATTACAGCAGTAATCACATATGAAAGATAATAACATAACACAGCCACTGCATATGTATGTTATTATAGTTTGCACTATTCACCAGTGCCACGATGTACATTCGTGTCCTCGGCTAGGAAAACTTAACGGGTTATGGTTTTGAAACCATAACCCGTATATAAATTTTGAAAATAGGTGATCTAAGCCCCATAAACTTAGTCACAAGTTGTCCGGCCCAAGACCTAGTCTTGTCCATCACTTCATGAAAACATCTATCACATATAGGATAGAATAAGCATCAGAGTTAGTGCTACAGTACGCGTCCGTACCTTGGTCGATGACAACGGTACGTTTGTCGGTCGGTATGCATTCTCGGACAGCCTATAGTAGTAATATCTCATTTATTAATCCGTAATTAATATCCTAAAATATATTTTGGCAACTAATGACCATTTTACCCCTGGTGGATCTATTTCTCTATTTATTTCTTAATTTTCGTAGAAAAACGCTGATTTCAGCATTTCGGGCAGATTTTTTGCTTAACTTTGAAAAATCATAATTAATTCTACAAAAATTGAAACAAGGATCTGTAAGATTCCTTGGAATCCTTAGGATGTCTATTTTTAAGTAAAAATACTCAATTTTTCCCATATTACATGAGTCATTCCCAGTTTTAAAGTTTTGAGCCTCTGCCCATAATTTTTTCAGAAATTCGTAGCCCAACTTTGAGAATTTTTATCTCACTGTACAGGGATCAATTTAACATGTTCTTGGAATTTTTCAAAATCCCTATATGTCTAATTTAACCATGAATTTTCCCATAATTTTTTAAATTCATTTTCAACATAAAATATTGGCAGTTTTAGCACTGACTTCCGAAATTTCTACTCGATGAATTTTTGCCAGATCTTCGCTACTTTGATCATAATTTTCCAGAAATTTTACTATACCAAGTGGCTCATCTAATTTTCGAAATATCACTATTCTTGACTATAAAAACATGATATTAAAATTACTCTAGCATATTTAAAATCGAAGCTAATTCTAACTATGAATTTAAGAACTAAAATTTAGAGAACTTAAAAGCTAGAGCTAGAGGACTTACCAAGAGCTTTGCTCCTCCTTCTCCAATACCCTTCACTCTCACTTTCACTCTCTATATTCAGATTTCTAAGCTTGTGAGTTGGTGAGAAAATATGAAGCATATGGCTTGCTATTTATAGGGAAAAGGTATGGTAATTGTGTAATTATTTGCAACTTACTCTTATCAACTTTCAACCATTGGATTTAGGATCTTTGTAAACTTGAATCCTAGCCATTCATAGTACTCCAACCGTCCCTCTTTTTCTAGTTTCATTAACTAAATGATCCAAGTACTAGTTACCTTAGATGTTTAAGTTTATTTTAACGAAATTTATTTTTGATTGTTTGATCAATCACCAATACTCTTGAATTCAAAGTATGTATCTTGATTAGTAGTTGGATATCAAGATTTATAGTCCAATTAGATTTCTCTAATTGTCCTTAATCATCTCTAATTTTCTTTATCAAAGTTTACCAAAATGACTTTAATTAGACTTAATCTCGAAATTAAATTATGTGGATTCAAGATAAGTCCTTATATTTGATCTATGATTAACATATTTCAAGATACAATTTATTTTTTATAGATTCCCATTTTCTTATGTCTTGAATTAATTCCATTGATTAATTTAATTGTTCTATGCTCAATTTTCCTATTGGTGGATCCATTGACTTCTCTCTCTTTCACACACACTAGACACACACACATGCACAACAATTGTACACACACACACACACAACTCTCCCTCTCTCCTTCATAAATTTTGCATTTAAGACCCCATGTGAGCCCATTAATGCACTCTTCCAATTTGTTCCCTCATCAATTCTCCCATGTCCATGTTTTAACTAAAATACAATTAATCCTTCCTCCTTGCTCAAGACACAACCGTGGCCCCTCCCCTTCCTCTTTTTATTTTGTGTTTTTTTGTGTCATTTAGCTAGAGTTTAAAGTCTCTCATTGGTCCACTTATTAGCACATGGATTAGGATCAATTAAGTAATTAATTAAGCCCATTGGATTTAGCTTTATGAGGTTTAATCCTAGCCCTCCACATCTAATCCTAATTAGTATCTCTAATATGGTATTTTAGATGTTGTTAGGTGTATTTGTCAAAGTGTTGTTGGCTCTTAGATTAATCATGGTCATTAGAAACTCATTTTATGCTAATATTGAACCCATATTGGTTCTTGATTTTTAATTAAGTCAAAATATCCTAATTGATTATTTTTAATTTGACTCTTGATTAATTATGAAAATTAATACAATTATTTTAATTATTGTAAATTTAATTGTCCATTTGTTGTTGGTAATTTTCTTTAATTGATTTAGGTATTTCCATAACATTTTATGGCTCTTTATGTTTATGAACTATTTTTTTTTTTGATACACATAGTATAGGGGACCCACATATACATATAATGCTAATTATATATATGTGTGGGGACATTTTATGTGGGGAGAGGAGATAAGCATTTCTCCTACAACATGAGAAATTTTTTTCCCTATGTTTAAACATGAACTATGTTTTAATATGATAGTTATAGGGTATTTTATGATCCCTAAATAAAATTAGAAAATTTGGGTCTTTGGTTTATTTAATTCTAGGAGAAAATTCCCTAAATTAAAATAAATAAACTATAAAATTTTGAGACCACATATTCACCTATTGTCTATCAAAATATAGTGGTTATGCTAAATAGGATTTTTAGGGTATTACAGTTTCTTCCTCCTAACACAACACAGGTTCTCACTCAGATTCTAGTAGAGGAGGAGAGCAAGACACGACTAGACCACCATGACCAGTCAGCCACGAGTGAGCGAGCGACACCAGACGATAGGGAGAGACTCGGAGAGTGATACGGTGACAAAATTAAGAGGGTGAGGAGGGTGGCCGGCCGCCGGCCCTAGGGGAGAGCGAGATATTTAGGCTCAGATTCAGGAGTGAGAGTTATGCAGGGAAGATGATGATCTCGGTACACACACACACACACACACACACACACACACACAAAAGCCGCCTCCCGGAAGAAGAAGATCCAATTTTTTGTTTCCCTTATAAGCCATCTGGATTATGAAGAATGAAAAAAAATCAAAATAGTATTGTATGATTCAGAGATTAGGGGCAGAGACCTCCCTTTCGGGAAGCATGTAAGATGCTTGTCCCTTATATGTTTTTTATATGTTTATCCCTCTAATTAGAGGGACAAGCACATTTTATTTTATTTTTTTTATAAATTTTATTTATTTAGATTAAATTATATGTTAGTTTTTGAATTTTTTTTTGCACCCAGTATCTCAAATTAATTAATTTTCTAGATACTGGTGTTACATGACAGATATTTTTGTATGTAGAACTAGAAACTAATTAATTTGAGATAATGAGTGCAAAAAAAATTTTCAGAAACTAACATATAATTTAATCTAAATAAATAAAATTTATAAAAAAATTTTAAAAAATAAAATAAAATGATTAGAGGGACAAGCACTGAAGAGGGAGGTCTCTGCCCCCTAATCTCTAAATCATACAATACTATTTTGTCCGTTTTAGTCCTTGTGCATCTTTACCTTTTGGCCTTCCACTCCAACTTTCCCAAAGTGACGATTCAAATCAATATCCTATAGGCTATAATATCTTCGTTTAAGAATTTAAATATTAAAGAGCAATCACAAGATTATATCAAATATATCTTTTTAAGCTTTATTTTCACACAATTGTCTTTAGTTCAATTTAGTCATAATAAATGTTATTTAGCTCAAAATTAATGATAAAATCCCTAAATAAGATATTAAACATTATGATAAAATCGGGATATATCACTAGTTCAAGTAAATATGTCCAAAAACCCTTTTAACTTGCTCAAATTAGGTTAATTAAACACTTCCACACTGGACAAGGTCTAATTCCTGTAACCAAAACCCAATCAAAATTATATCAAATGATGAACAAAGAAATGCTTTTAATTCATCAAATCTAATAACCAATACCATGAATTACCACTAGATGTTCACAATAATAATCTCTATAAATCACTTACCCAAAAAATACACAGATTAAAGCTCATAAAAGTTCAATGTTAAAATGCAATTCAAGAGTTCAATAGGTACAACCAATCTCTAATACATATATATATATATATATATATATATATATATATATATATATATATATATATATATATATATATATATATATCATAAAAATCATCCTAAGATCTAGAAATCAAAATTACAATGAAGAACTAAAGAAATGGAAGAGCTAAACTCCTCTATGAAGCTCCAATATCATTGCCCTAGAGAAATGGAAGCTCAACCACGAATTTGTTTCATCGAAGCTCCACCAATGCTCCCAGTGTTGCACCATGAAGTGTGGTGAGAAGAGAAGAAAATGGAGTGAAGGAATGAGTGAAATGAGGCTAGGGTTTCTGTATTTCAAAGGGAAAGTCAGATAGTAGTGAAATAGGTCGGGTCGCGTGATGAGTAGGATCCTAATCTGCTGCAAAATAGTGTTTTTACAAAGAACAAATTTTGTGCATTCACTTTGGTTAGTGAGCCACTCAGCCAAATAGAGTGACACAGAGAAGCAATACTCAGGATCTCACTTCCGCGAGTGAACCACAACTTCACATTAGGTGCTTGTTTTTATGTATTTGTTATATATTTATTTTTCTAATTAGAGGAATGATACTTTTTTTTTTATTTGATATAATTTATTTATTTATGTTAAATTATATATTGCCTTTTGAAATTATTTTTGCATCAAGTATCTCAAATGAATTAGTTTTTAGGATGCGGTGTAACGCCCCTACCGGCCTCGCCCTTTCGGGTGGTGAGTTAGTACTATTCTAATAACCCGTCTGGATCTTTTCAATTTGGCATATGCGGAAGCATTCCCAAACACATACTCAAAACTTAGACACCCGGCCCTATATTATTCGTACGGAAGCGTCAACATACTTTAAGGCCATCGTCATAGCTCTATCATGATGTCTTTGCTCTCTGATATGCTCATTCTTAAATACGGCAACTTCAAGCACTCCCTTCAATGTGTCGTCTTCAAGTGACACTCCATTCTGCAGTCTGGTGCAACACTTCTCTATCGTGCTCACCTGCCTAATGGTTGGTTGTGGGGGTGAGATTCTGGTGAATCTCAGTAGCAAACATTACCGAACAATGCATGTAAGATAAATGCTAGTGTATGATATGCTTGCCTTACATAGGCTCATATTAACATAATGACATTTCTGCATGCTACAATGCTTCATAAAATATACTCATGGCCATAGCATAAATAGAAATAGAGCTTCAACCATTTAAATATGTTAAACAAGCAAGTAAAGCAATCATGCATATTACACACAAGCAGATAAATCAATACACGCAAGTAGGGTAAGTCCACTACCTTAGCCTATGTCCTCCGCTGGTACCTTTTCTTTCAACCACGGAGTTGCTCGAAGCTAAGTATCTTCCATTCGTTTTCTTTCTTCTTCTTCTTGACTTCTCATGGCCCTAAACACGTCGTCATGTTATTAGAGCCAAGTAAAACAAATACCTAATGGCTTATCTTTTGCCTCCTAGGCATTCTTACACTCTTGGAGTTCATTCTTATTACTTTGGCAATTTCTTTCTTAATTTCGCATGGTAGCTAAAAGCTGCCAGCATGTTGGCCGAACTTCAAAAAATCATTATTAATTCTACAGAACTTCGATTGGGGTGTTTCAAATTTCTATTTGTCACTTATTAAGTCTAGTTTCATGTAAAAATATTCACTAGAGTTATTTCTTGCTGTATTATTCCCAGATTTTCATTCTTTCTTCGCTGTCCAGAAAAAGGTTCCAGTTTAATAAGTCATATTCACAAATTTGTATCTCTCAGGATACTACTCTGATTAAGGCGTATGACCTATTAAATTAAACCTTGGTATGTCTAGTTTATTTCTGGAAAATTCCAAAGTGAAACAAGATCATTTACTATTTCAAAAGTGAACCCGAAATCCACTATTCATTGCTGGAAACTGACAGTTTCCAGTTTTTCTTTCAAACTTCGGAAATTCATAATTCTCATTGTACACATCGGATTTGGGTGTTCTTTGGCTCATGTTAAAGAGTATGATGTGTACTAATTATCCACAAATTTTCAGGGTCAAAGGAGTTCGTTTGCCCTGGTTTTACCTTGCTCAAAGTTCACTGTTTCAGCAGCAAACTCATCTTCCAGAACCTTGTCAGTAACCTCTTCCTTCATGTTCAGCTCTTCATTCACAGAAACAGTAACCCTTACGTTCAGCAATCACAAATGAGAGCTCACTCACATTTGCATTCAACGTGAAGCTTCATATATTCTGTGTTTCAACACACATAACAGAATAATCCACGTTCAATCAGCAAAATACCATGATGCTGCAGTACGTGTTCAGTGTGTTAATTGCTACAGTGAGACAGATACTGTTCACTTACGATTTTACTGTAGGAGACGCCCTTTGACTCTGTTTCATATGGTTTGGGGTGGCGTGGCTTCATAGGTTCTCCAGCTCAATGGTAATTAAACATTGTAACCTTCTTGCTTTGAACCCAATTGAAATGGTTTTGGACCTGTTAGTTCTTTGGTTGAAATGATAATGTGAACGAGACTTTTTAAACATCTGGGGCTTTATTATAGCTGCTAAAGGGAATTACTCTTGAGAAGCTAATACATACAGAGTCTTGCTTTTCTTTCTTCCCCCCCTTCCTTTCTATGCCGAGGTAGGCAACTTTTCTTATGCCTCTTCACCATCACTAATTCTCTAACTTTACTTTTCTCAGGACCTATGGAACTTAGCTAGTCTCTCGAACAGTTAGTTGATACAATGCTGTCAGTGGTCATTGTAAACACGGGAAACAAATTACATAGTAGATTCTACGTTTTGATTTTTCTTGGCCATGTTCTGATTATTCACTTTTTTTGGGACAGTAACTTTAAAGGGCACAGAAGATCTAATTGGAGGACCGCGTTATACCTTCACCCCTTAGATTCCACGATCTTTTTGCATATCCTTTAAGATGATAATCTGATTTCTTGTTGGATTCCGCAAGAATTGGTTAGAAAAATCTTCTCAGCAATTTCCGTATTTTTCATAGATGGAAAATACTATAGGCATTCTTTGTTGTGAATTCATAATATTAAGAGATTTTAAGGATCTTGGGATCATGTGTTCTGCATAATAAAATCGCTTAGGTCCCTCTCTTTCCTCGAGTATTAAGAATAATTACTTCAAGACGTGGCATTCTTTTACAGAGGACACACTTTGGACTGGAGCCCCTGGTGACTACACCAATAAAGATGCTCCACAAGCACTTGCTGAAGTCAGAAAACTTGTTGATGATGGAAAATACTCTGAAGCGACAGCAGCAGCAGTCAAGTTGTTGGGAGATCCTACTGAAGTATGTAAAATCTTGTTGCTAATTAATATCGTCTGCCCCTAATCAAAGTTTAGGATTTTCTAAATTAGACTAATGTTATGGCTTGACTGACTCCCATTTCACGAGATGCATATTATATAGGGAGACGGAGAGGGAAAACTAAATGATTGAATAGAAACTGTAGATATATATATATATATATATATATATATAAAGAGATAAATGATTCAAAAAGCGTATCAACACAGCCTATACAACCTATCACAGAAGAAACTTTATTTCCTTCTAGCAGACTCCAGACAAAACGTACAATACCGTCTATAGTTTTTTATTATTATTATTATTCTGTTCTAACAAAATACATGAACACATTCCTGAAACCTTTTCTTGTCGTTCAGACATGAAGTAATGCAAATACAATTTAAAACCTATTGCTTCTACTTTATATTGATGATAAGTAGATATTTTATAATTAAATAAGTATAGATTCCTGAGATATATTGGATTAAATTTATTAATATTATACTTATTTAATTATCTTTTATATATTTATCTATATTTTAATTAAATATAGGATAAAAGAATATTATAACAGAAAATCTATTGATATTCTATTTATTTGTGCATGAGATATTATGTAATCTAAGAAAGGAGAAAATATAGGAAAAGTAGGCAAGAAATTAAATTGAAAAGGATATAATATAATAAATTATTATATTATATGATATTAAATTCACAAAAAGATATAAAAGAAATTAAAAGAGGTGGACCTGGGCAAAAAGTCTTTGCGCTACAGTAGGGAATAATAGATATGATATATCATATCTAAGTTAAAAGGATTTCAATACGCGTGGGACCCGCTGGAAAACCAACCCCAAATTACATCGGAAAATCCACATGGGGGCTCTTTTAAAGAAAAAATCCCAAAAAGGGCCCCAAGATTCCGACAATAGCCCTTTCTGGGATTTGCATTAACAACTAAATCAACTATATTTACAAGATAATTTTAACCCGTTTACAACTAAATCGCCTATTTTTACAACAATATTTTAACAACTAAATCAGCCATACTAACAACAATATCCCCTATTGACAAGTATATCGGCCACATTTACACTAAATGCGATTCTAAAAATCCCAAAAGGGGATTGTCAACTCGAGGCCCTTTTGGGATTTTTTCTCCAAAAAGGGCCCCATGTGGATTTTCCCAATTACATCTATTAAAAGGCAATATTGAGTGGACACAAGAAGGGGGACGCACACCACGCACACAGATGGACGCGAGACGAGAATGAAGGTTGGACATTGCAGCAAGAGGAGCGAGAGAGGCGCTTCAGCTATCTTCATCATCTCCACGGAAAGACGGAAGGGATTGTGGAAGCGATGGAGAAGCTTTCTTTCTCTCTCTTTATTCTTTGAACCACGAATTCTTATCTTTATCTTTATTATAGATTTTATTAAAAAATTAAATGTGTGGCTAATTTTTTTCTTTTCAACCTAGAGAACCTATGAACTTGTTTGGGTTCTAGAGATTATTCCCACGGTTAGTTTTGATTAATTTTATTCAGTTTATTTATTCTTATTTTTATTGCTGTTGCTTAGTAATTGATCACTATTAAGCATGTTTTGGGAATTTAGGGTTGAACTTGGAAGAGGGAATCCTAAATTGACCTTGAGATTAAATAATGTGGAATTAGGTTTAAATTTAATGAAGAATTAGCTTTTAATCTAATTTGCGTCTAGGATAGGAATATACAGAAGCTCCATAATTAAAATAGAATGACTGATTTAAACGCATCTTATCTAGTTGTGAGGCATTACATAATTAATTAAGGTAGGTATGTAAATGGATGGGAAGACATTTATAGACATTAATACTCTAGATTAGCTGATTAGGTTAAGTCAAAGTTAATTTAGTGGGGATAAAATCTAGGAAACAAATAAGGATTAATGACTCTTAGGTTGCTCATTCAATTAGTGTGGTAGTTTATTTGTTTTAATTTTTAGTTTTAATTTCTTTTATTAATTAAATACATCGAGTCATGGTATAGTCTCCTTCATAGACGATACTTTACTTACTCTTTTTATTACTTGATACTACTGCACTTGCAGAGTCTATAGGCTATAAAGAGTAAGTAAAGTATCGTTCCCACGAACTTACATCTACAACTTTAGTTAAGATTAATTTCACAATTTCGCTCAATGAGCAACCGATTAAATTTAATGAATAAAAGAAATTAAAAACTAAAATTAAAACAAATAAACTACCACACTAATTGAACAAGCAACCTACCTAGATTTTATTCTCACTAAATTAACTTTGACTTAACCTAATCAAATTAATCTAGAGTATTAATGTCTATAAATGCCTTTCACCCATTTACATACCTACCTTAATTAATTATGTAATGTCTCACACAACTAGATAAGATGCGTTTTAAATCGGGCTCACTCTAATTTGATTATGCGGAGCTTTTAAGTATATTCCTATCCTAGACGCAAATTAGATTAAAAGCTAATTCTCCATTAAATTTAAACCTAATTCCACATTATTTAATCTCAAGGTCAATTTAGGATTCTCTTCCAAGTCTAACCCTAAATTCCCAAAAACATGCTTAATAGTGATCAATTACTAAGCAATAGCAATAAAAACAAGAATAAATAAACCGAATAAAAATTAATCAAAACTAACATTCAATAATATCTAGAACCCAAACAAACTGTGTTCTTTAGGTTGAAAAGAAAATTAGCCACACATGACTTTAATAAAATCCATAATAAAAAGATAAAGATAAGAATTTGGGTTCAAAGAATAAAGAGAGAGAGAGAGAGGAAAGAAAGCTTCTCCGTCGCCTCCACAGTCCTTCCGTCTTTTCCGTGGAGATGATGAAGATAGCTGAAGCGCCTCTACTCCTCTTGCTGCAATGTCCAACCTTTGTTCTCGTCTCGCATCCCTCTGTGTGCATGGTGTGCGTCCCCCTTCTTGCGTCTGCTCAATATTGCCTTTTAATAGATGTAATTTGGGGTTGGTTTTCTAGCGGGTCCCACGCGTATTGAAATCCTTTCAACTTAGATATGACATATCATACTCCCTCCGGTCCTAATTATAGGACATATTTAACTAATTTTGGAGAAATTAAAGAGATGAGTTAAATTAGTTAATTTTACTCATTTTCCTAAAATGCCCTTATATGAATTTAAAATGACAAAAGTAGAAGTGAATCAACAACTCTTATCATATATCACTCCGGCATAGAATTTTCCCTTCTACACTTTTCTAATTGAAATAATGGTCTTACTATATACATATATATGTGTGTGTATATGTATACATATATATATACACACACACATATACATAGACACACACATACATACATATATCTGCACATATATATATGAACCCACACACATTTATGTATATATGTGTGTGTGTTTATAGATGTACACATACATATATATATTGACAACACACACACACACTCACGGATGTGAATGTGAGAGAGAGTGTGTGTGTGTGAGGGGGGGGGGACACACATATAAACACACACACACATATATAAATATGCCTGTGTGTGTGTCTATATATATATTGGCAAATTAATGATAGTTGATCAATAAATAAATTAAAATCTAACAATTTAAAAGTTTCAATGATTGGAAGAGTCTAACACCCACATACATATAATCACCATTCACAAAAAACCAAACACACCTGAGAGAATAAAATATGGATATTTTAGAAAGAAATTGACAAAAATTAGAATGTTGTCCTATAATTAGGACCAAAACCAAATCTCAAATGTTGTCTTATAATTAGGACCTAGAGGGAGTATCTATTATTCCTACCATAAATACAGTAGACTTTTTGCATAGTCCACGTCTTCTTTTAATTTCTTTTAAATCTTTTGTGAATTTAATATCATATAATATAATAATTTATTATTTATATCCTTTCAATTTAATTTGTTGCCCGTTTTTCCTATATTTTCTCCTTTCTTATATCACATAATATCTCCCGCACAAATAAATAGGATATCAATAGATTTTCTCGTTATAATATTCTTTTTTATCCTATATTTAATTAAAAGATAAATAAATATATAAAAGATAATTAAATAAGTATAATATTAATAAATTTAATCCAATATATCTTAGAATCTATACTTATTTAATTATAAAAATATCTACTTATCAATTGATTTTGTCAACTTGAAGTAGTTAAAATGGTGAAATGATGGGGCTCGTATAACTCTTCAATGCTCGTAGATTTTAAACACTGGAAAGGGGGAAAAGAGGAAAAAGGAAAGAAATCGGGGATGTTGGATAATAATGCCTAATACTAGATTTTTTTAATCTTCTTTATCCTTTAATTCTTTATGTGTGCACGTAGGAGTGGGGATCATTGAGAGACGGAGAGCTTAGAAGGCCTCATGCTTACGTGTACGACTTAATGATAAGGTGGCTTAAGGTTGATGGGTAATAGTGGAAACTTTAAGGGGCCATTTGCTATGAGGGGAGAGGACGAGGGGAAGGAAAATTCTTATGAACTGAATTTATTAAAATCGGAGAAGTGTGGTTATAGAATAATAAAGTGAAGATGTAAGATAAAAGAAAGAGAAAAATCAATTAAAACCTTTCAACCCCATTTCTCTATTTTTTTTTTCCTAAAAATTCAACTCATAAATTTTTTCCCCTCCCCTCCTTTCTGTTTAGTAAAGTGTAGGAAATTCTTGACTTTAGAGTGCATCCTGGAATTTTTGGAATCTTTAGAAGCTTTTTCTGTTCCCCCCTAATAATGCGTTCTGTTTTATTTTTGGATTTATATCTATTTTATTTTCTTGTAGTGAGTTCCTTATAAATGCAGTGGGCTTCCCTTTTAGTGAGTTCCTCATAAATAGCCCTGTTACTAGTTGTGTGATAGTTTTTTGAAACGTTATGAACATGATTGTTAGTTTATTCCATCGATTTCCCTCCAACCTTCTCTGTCCCCTTTTCCTTCCTCTCCTCCTTTCCCCCTTACTGGTTCTACAGCAGGTTGCTAAAGTAACACGGAATATCAATTTTATATCCAGAAAATATTTCCATCAAGAACTCATATGAAAGTTGAAAAAAAATATGAATTCTCCTTCTTTTGGTACGTGTGATTCAGTGGTGCACCTCACTTGAACATCAATCTTCAAATGAATTATTGGCCAGCCCTACCTTGCAATCTACAAGAGTGCCAAGAGCCTTTATTTGACTTTATATCCTCTTTGGCTGTCGCGGGAGGTAAAACTGCAAAGGTAATTCCTTCTTTTTGCTGTCCATTTCATATCTTGCTTCACTTCTACCAGGAAAAGATCATTTTGTTGCCTGTCAGTGAGTTTGTATTATACTATGAAGTCTAACATTAAACTAGAACAGTTGCCATTACTATGGGAAAATGCCATCAGAATACCTACGCAGAGAACAATTTTATAGTCAAGGGGCACAAACTAAGCAAATTACCATTTTGTTTAGCAGCTGGCTTGGATGTTGGGGATTTTGTATGCTCTATCCCGAAAATATTTAATCCTCTGATCCAAATACAGGTGAACTATGAAGCCAATGGTTGGGTTGCACATCATGTGTCTGACATATGGGCTAAGACATCTCCATATAGTGGTTATGCCGTTTGGTCGTTATGGCCAATGGGCGGAGCTTGGCTCTGTACTCATCTATGGGAACATTATACCTATACAATGGATAAAGTAAGTCCTGAGTTTTCAGTAAATTATCCTGGCATTAGTGACTTAAAATCCTTCACACAAAATTCATCTTATATAGAGAGCAGGTTAGGGGGAGTCGGCCATTTTAATTCTCTCCGAGTTGTCAAATTTGCTCAGGTCAGGGACTATGATAGTTGTTAGAGATGAGGGTTCTCTGCATGCCAACGGACTTTACTATGTTCATGGCACAGCAATAGTAAAAGTGGGGGTATTTACATGCTTGATTTATTTAATAGTGTGATTAGGCCATTCTCTCTCTCTCTCACTGGGTCTTTTTTTCTTTTTTTTTTGGTGTGTGTTTTACTGTCACGGTAAATTTCACTGCTTTAAATAGCGTCTTCATTTGGCTATGTCTACTAATAGCTTTTGGAAGACATCGGGGTGCATTGCAAAAATGTTTTAAAGTAAAGATGTATCTAGGGGCATAATTGGAGTCTCATTTTATCGCAACATGACGATAAAGATGCAACTTAGTTGCTGCTGTTTTAATCAAGGATCCTGTAGATTTCTTGGATAGCGAGGGATGTGATTTCTTTATTTATAGTCCATATATATTTTGTCTTCTTATTTATAAATTCTAATAAATTGTAAATCAGATTTGCTGTGTTGCACTGCCGCTTTTACATACATAAAACCAAGATTTTACACAAGGATGGCTGATGTTTTCTTTTACATTAGGATTTCCTTAAAAATAAAGCACACACTTTGATGGAGGGATGTACATTATTTTTGTTGGATTGGTTAATTGAAGGCCGTGGTGCATTCTTAGAAACCAACCCATCAACTTCCCCTGAGCACAAGTTCATCCCCCCAGATGGAAAGCAGGCCAGTGTGAGCTACTCATCTACCATGGACATTTCAATCATAAGAGAAGTTTTCTCAGACATTATTTCTGCTGCTGAGGTGAAACTGATATTAGTACTCAGACGAATTCTAGCTAACAATTACCCTAATTTTATGTTTGACCGTAAATAATTCTTATGAACAGGTTTTGGGAAGACATGATGACGATATCATCAAGAGAGTAATGGAGGCTCAGTCTAGGCTTTTACCAACCAAAATTGCTCGGGATGGTTCCATTATGGAGTGGGTGAGCAAGTTGGGCCCTTTTTTTTTGTTGCAGTATCTAGTTTTAATGCAGTTAGTAATCGCATTTTAAGGTCACATTATTTTGTGTGTATGGCAGGCAGTAGATTTTCAGGACCCAGATGTACATCATCGACATGTTTCACACCTCTTTGGCCTGTTTCCCGGGCACACTATAACTCTTGAGAAAAATCCAGACGTCTGCAAAGCTGTGGACAATAGTCTATATAAACGAGGTTCACCATGAGAACTTTAGAAGCTAAATTCTTTCATGCTTTGAGTTATTTTATCTTTTTGGTTGATATGCTATACTTTGAAGAGTTGGAATTTGTGCATTTAAGGTCATATGTTAGACGGAGGGGTATTAAATGCAATGGGATTGAGATCATCGGCCACTATAAGTTCTCTATTTTGTTCATTTAGAAGATTATTTGAATGTTTCACTACTTGAATTATGCCGCAGTCAGATTAAAAACCACTATATATATGCTCAACTGTGCATATATGTAAAGTTGTATATTTGTTGGCTATATTATGTAGAAAAATATGGCAGTGGTTGATGTTCTTTCACAATGCTACAGGTGAAGAAGGTCCAGGGTGGTCAACTACTTGGAAAGCCGCACTGTGGGCACGTCTTCATAACAGTGAGCATGCATATCGCATGGTAAAACATTTGATTGACTTGGTGGACCCTGACCATGAAGTTAATTTTCGAGGAGGACTTTACAGCAATCTGTTTACTGCACATCCTCCTTTTCAGATTGATGCCAACTTTGGGTAAGCTTATTTTAAAGTGAATCACTGTGACCTTTGTTCTTTCTGTTCAATTTTCAGTTCTGCAGTATATAAGGTTATGATGCGTTCATTATTCACACTCAGTTGTCGCAGAAAGTCAGTTGTTGCATGTTGTTCAGGGCTATGACCTTACGCCATACATTTATGCCCGGCTACCCTGAAGGGTTAACTCAGTTCGATAATAGGGAATACAAGCTTTACTCATCAAACCGAACGAGAACTTTGGAGGCAAAATTAAGCAATGCAATCTGATCAAAAAGCATCTCCGAAAAGATGAAGAAACTATTTTCTACTTGTACTTTATGAACCGAATTTTCTGTCTCTATCTCATCTGATTTCAGATGGAGTGATATTTTAGAGTACCTGTAATCTGTAGCAACAAACTCACATTCTGCATTTTCTTTGGGGTGTCAGGTTTTCAGCAGCAATTGCAGAAATGCTTGTACAGAGCACGGTAAAGGATCTCTACTTGCTTCCAGCTTTGCCTAGGGATAAATGGGCCAATGGTTGTGTGAAAGGATTGAAAGCACGCGGCGGATTGACAGTCAACATCTGCTGGAAAGAAGGAGACATGCATGAAGTTGGCCTTTGGTCAGAAAACCATGATTCTCAAGTGAGACTCCATTATAGGGGAACCAAAGTCTTGGCAAGGTTGTCATCAGGCAAGGTTTACTCTTTCAATAACAAGCTCAAGTGTGTGAGGACATACTCAATAACTGAAGTGAATTCTTGATTCTTGCGGTCATATCTTTCCTTGGAGGAGTTTTTTTTTTTTTTTTCTCTCTCTCTCTCTCTCTCTCCCCACTCAGCCCTCGGAATAAATCTATGGAAGAGGTTGTATTCATTTATATACTTTGTTCAAATCCCATAATCATCCAACATTTATCTTTTTGTTGCTTTGTTTCAATCTCCCCGAATCATTTAGGGACGGAATAGCTGGAGATCGATCAATTGCTTCCTTCGTATGATGACCCCTTGGTATTGTAGCGCAGTTCAATGCATTATAAATGTCTTGTACTCTGTGTACTTCCCACTTGAGAGGATAGAGGCGTCAGAGTCTAGGTTTTGAGAGATCATGAGTGGCTCAGGACAGGAAAATGATTTTAGTATCACATTATTAACGTTCTTAGATTAATTGGGAATTGGGATTTGCTTTTAAGTATATTCATTATTTAATTAGTTCTACTCTGTTTGTTTTAGTTTTGCTCATCCTAGGTGTAGCTTTTTGTAATTCATGATAACTGCTGGTGACACATCCTAAATACATAAAATAAAATTGTATCACTCACATCATTCATGAACAATATTTTTTTTCAGTCTCTATTTATAACGTCTTTTTTTAACCGAATTGTCAACTTTTAGCTAGAAAAAAAAATTAAAATTAGTAAAATGTAATAAATATGTAAGAAATATATTCCCCAAAAACTACTCTTAGTTATAAATGAGTAAAAGGGGGAGTAATAATGAGAAAATGATAGAAGAGAATGTATGAGGCAAAGATGATGTGAGAGAATAAAGGTTATGGGTTAACATTTTAATTAATGTAATGTTTAAAATTGAATAAGGTTAAATGGGTAAAAATATATTTATTTTTTACACCAACTCAAATGGGATAAGCCCAATAAAAAAAATGGGACCTTATATATAAGGATGGCGGGAGAACTCCCTCCATATAAGATATTTGAATGAGTATGTTTCCTTTTACAAGATACCATTTGGATATGTCTGACTATTTAATGGTTTTTTCTTCTTCTTTTTTTTCCTTTCATTTTCACCCTCAATTAATTAATTAATTATGTGTGTTTGTGCGCCTTTTTTCTTTCCTGCTCACTTTGTCCCACTAATTCTCCTTTCCAAAGTAGTTAAAATCGAGATTTTACGTAAAATCGGAAGAGGGATAAAAAATCGTAAAACGTAAAATCGTCGTAAAAAAATTGTAAAAATATAAAAAGCGTTTGAAAAATTAGTAAAATCGTTTTAATGAAAAAATCGTAAAAATGTAAAATCACGGTGATAAATCGAGATTTTAACTATCATGCTCCTTCCCATCCACTTTCTTTATAAATAATGGTGTTTTTCAAAAATGAATTGCATTTTTTACATTTATATTGTGTTTAACCAATTTTAACTAATTTGTTTATCTATGTAATTTGGTTATTGGTACCTTATAAAAATGAAGCGTTAAATATCAATTTTGCCCTTGAAATATACGCCTTGGAGCAATGTTGCTCTGGAAGTTTTTTTGAGAGCAATGTTGCCTCGAAAATCTAAAAACGAGCAATGTTACCCCTATATTAACAATCTTAACGGTCAAATGTTAGTTGACCGTATTATGCTACCGTGAATTGTCTACGTGGCATCTTTTTCACTTTTTTTGGGTTAAATAGCAATTTTACCCCGGAAGTACACACCTAGGAGCAATTTGACCCTGGATTTTTTTTTTAAGAGTAATGTTGCCCGGGAAGTATAAAAACCTAGCAATGTTATCCCTCCGTTAACAGCCCTAATTAATTGTATTTGACACTTTTTGAAAGTTTTATTCTCTCAGTCATCTCTGCTTACAATGCGCGAGAGGTTCGTTAATTGTTCGCGTTGATAATTCCGTAGGTGAGTGATTATTGTTTCAAAAAATTCATTTGAACTGCCTGCGACGTACTCATTTGATCTTCTGTTTGGACAAATTCGTTCTTATTTTTTTTGTTTGATTTGTTCGAAAAAAATTTCTAGACAAATTCTGTAGGCGAGTAATTATTGTTTGATTGGGGAATGCTTGTGATGGAGGACACTATGGGGGAAGAAGGAATAGGCTATGTTTACTTTTTTTCAAAAAAAAATAATAATAATTGCCACCCCTACTCTCTCCCGTCATGATTATAATTATTAGACCGGGTTGACATTTTTTTTTTTTTTTTTGAAGAAATTAATAAAACTAAATAAATTACTTAATCATACTACCTCCTGGTCCTAATTATAACACTAGATTGACCGTTTTTTTGTAGAGACTAAGAAATTAAATAAGTTATTTAATTATATCATACATTTTTTAGAGTTCTCGGAAAACATTGAGACAAAAAAAAAAAAAAAAACTTCTAAGATAAAATTGCTCTAGAGAGTGTACTTCTAGGGCAAAATTGCTACTTAAAAAAGTGAGAAAGATGCCACATAGACAATCAATGTCAGCATAATGTAGTCAACTAACGTTTGACCGTTAGGGCTATTTACGGAGGGGCAACATTGCTATGTTTTTAGACTTCTAGGACAACATTGCTTGCAAAAAAACTTTCAGGCCAACATTGTTTATGGGTGTGTGCTTTAGGGGCAAAATTGATACTTAATCCTAAAAATAAACAAAGGGAGTACTATTTATTTCTAAATCTCCGCATACAGTTTTTATTTTTATTTTTTTAAAAAAAGAAGTATTCAGTGGAAAATAATCTAGTGAAATTCATTTGTCACTATGAATGTCATATAATTCCTTTGCAAGCTCTGCATATTAGAGTGAAAAAATCATTTTAAAATATTCAATATTTCAATCTTAATTGCTACGTACCCACATAACATATTAACATTCATATTTTGCAATTCTTTTCCAATTTAACAGAGGGGACAAGAATAAGTTTTATTACATCCAACATGGGACAGATGATGAATGAAAATGTTGTGGAATCGGGTCAAATACATAATGTAAGTTCTGAATACACCTTTGACAGTGAACATGAACAGGTTTCACAGCAGTTGAACACTCTGAGAAGTTTTCCACAAGGGAAAAGGAATTGCTATTCCCTCCAACCCAAACAAGGCAGAAACAACAACTATCTTGTTAGAGCTTTCTACTCGTATGGAAATTATGACAACAAAAGTTATGTTCCACACTTCGAGTTCCATCTTGGCGTCAATTTCTGGACAAAAACATATATTGAAGCAAACGATCAGTATGAGAGAAAGGAGGTCATTAATGTTTCTCCAACTGACAAGATGGATGTGTGTCTCATCAACACTGGCCATGGAATACCCTTCATTTTGTTGCTCGAACTCTGGCCTCTCAAGAATTCTATATATCGAACCCAATCCAATTCCCTGCCGCTAGACCTCGTGGGACGCTCTTCCTTGGGAACTAAAGCAAATCATAGTTTCGTCAGGTTAACTGTTTCGATCAATTCGTTGCTAATACTTACTCTATTCATTCAACTTGCATAAATATCACTCCCTCATATCCATTTTATAAAAATTTACAAGGAATAAATCTTTATTTGAAATTTTAATTTTCTGTTTTTGCCTTCATTAGATATCTACCACTTATTATCTTTTATAATAAACTTTTACTCATTATCTCTCATGTACCCTCTTTTTTAAACAAAGATATAATTGGAAATAAAAATATATATATTTATATATTTATTTTTTAACTAAAATTTTGAGCACCGTGTTATTTATAATTGTTTTTATAAAAAGAACAAGACAAAAAGAACAAGGAAGTACTCCTCAAGTCTTATATATTGGGCAAAGATAGATTAAAAAAAAAATTTGTCCATTTTATAGGGCTATGGAGATAAATTTTTTATTTGAATGTACAATTTTATCCTTCCTTTATTATTGTACTATCTTTTTTTTCATAGGATATATTGTATATTAAATAGCTAGGCATAAAATTGGAAAAAATAATTTTATGGAACAGTTTAATGAAATTTAAGTTTTTTTTTTTTTTTTTTTATTATTTGTGTTAAATAAGTGCTTTTTAATTTGATGAGGTTTAAACTTTTCATTTTTTTTTTTACTTGTGTGAAATATCATCTTTTTAAAAAAAAAAAAATGAAATCAAAGTATTTTAAATAGAACTAAAGTATTAAGCATGGTTTATTCTTCAAATATTGATGCAGGTACTCAGATGATATCTACGGTAGGTCATGGTACCTCAGTAGAGTGATCGAAAACTCAGAGCCAATGAAAACATCAGTTGCAATTAATCGTGATATGACAGACTTTCAATTACCGACAGAAGTGTTGAGCACTGCAATTCGACCACGGAACGGTTCGTCGTCTTTAGTTATCCCCATCTTTGAAGAAACAAATTACGAGTTTTATATATACCTTCATTTCTTTGACTTCGAAGAGCGGTCTGATCGAGATCAGCAAAGAAAGATGAAAATTACTTTCACGGATACGATCCAAGACTTCATAACTCTTCGTTACTAGGTGCTTCAAACCATTGTTAAGACAATTGTTAAAGGCCAATATTTTAAGAACATTACAATCACATCCACCCCAGATTCTGGTTTATCTCCCATGATCAATGCTCTTGAGATCTATAGAGTGCTGCCCCAACCGAATTCAGCCACTCGTGACGGGGATGGCAAGTATTACGTACACATAATTTTGTTATCTTATCATTCTCAGTTTACTTGCTTCTTAAGAATGAGCGACCATGTTAGGCGACTATGTTTGGATGAGATGAAAATTAGAGCGGAAGGAATATGAGGGAAACTCCAAAAATAATAAAAAAAATATTATATTTTTGAACGTTTTCGTTTTCCTGGATATTCCCTTTATTTTCTTCTCACTTCTCCTTCCATCCAAGTATAGCCTTAACGTGGTTTATCATCATGTTTTAAATCAACTAGGGCCAAAATCAGTGGACTATTTATCTAGAGTTAGGGTTGGTTTATTTAAGATTATAAAAAAGTTATTTTAGTTAAATTAAACATTGATTATATGTTGGGAGTATAAGGGGGTGGATGAGGGGAATCTGTTTTTAGCTTCTTCTTCTTTTTTTTTTTTTTTTTTTTTTTTTTTTTTTTTTTTTTTTTAATCAAGGGTTTCACTTTTTGAGCCAGCTTTGAGGTACTTTAGAAAAGGTTTTCATCTCTGCTAAAAAAGTATGTTTCTTGATATTAGAACTTGTATTTTTCCAACAACCCTCTCATGCTCCAATAACTTCCTCATCTCTTACTAAACAAAATCAGTTTTTTTAAAAATGATTCTAAACAATTTGGATTCCTCATCATGTTTATGAATTTAAAGTCTGAATTGCTGTTTATACCTGAACTAACAGCCAATGCTATGCGGATTGTAAAACATGCATATAACATCATCAGAAATTGGCAAGGAGATCCCTGCATGCCAAGCAGTTATAGGTGGGAAGGTCTGACTTGTAATTACCTTGACAACATTCCAAGGATCACTTCATTGTGAGTAGTATTTTGATCTTTTAAAATTTGTTGGACTTGATAATTAACCTAACGAAATAATATTTTCATGCCAAATAGCCAACATTTTTGTTCAACACTTGTATATTTCGAAGTTCACGCTACTTATTTATATGTCATTATGTCAATATTGTTCAAGCTGTAAAGGAGTTTATATATATGTGTGTGTTGTGACTTTCAATATATCTGCGTCCTTACTTGTGCTTATTATAGTGAATTTGCCATTCTTGACAACATATGAGCAGGAACCTGAGC